>JAPXFQ010000708.1:2891989-4337984 GCA_028564705.1 Apricaphanius iberus | reverse complement strand
GTTCACCTATGCACAGCTCTCGCGAGAACTCAGCAGCTTATCCTCTCATCTAGGAGTTTGCCGGCCTTTTACCATAAATGCTATCTATTTCCGCAAATAAATTCCAGTGCTTACAGTCTGCCCCACTCCAGCCATTTTGGTTCTTCACAACCCAATATTTGCATTTAGTTGTTTTAGTTTTCCCCATCAATGTGTTGAACTCGTTGGAAGCCATGTTTCGCCATTCTAAGACGTCACTTCACACTTATAATGTCATGCCAATCAGTGGCTATGACTACATAGGTAGGAGTGAGAGTGACACCACTTTATTGGACCAATCAGTCCATAGGTTGGCAGGCTCAGTCGCCTCGGCCCGCTTCGGACTGAGCACAAGGTAGTCTGAAAAAAGGGACCAGCTCGGCCCAGACAAAGGTCATGGAACATGTTGAATACGGGCTGACTTGACCCGGGCGGAACAAGCTGACCCCAGTGGAAAATGGGCAAATTCATGTCAAAAAAGTCAGCAATGGAATGTTGAAACTAAAATATATAATATATAATCAGTTGTTAGAAAACAAATACTTATCTCTAAAGGAAAGACACCAAGATTTGTATGGTTAAAATCTGGAGTTAAAGGTATTGGAATCCAATTATGTTAAAAGCTTGAATCACAATATGTTTGACAGTTTTAATTGTCCCCAACAGTGGAAATGCTCTTTTCTTAGTTTAAGCATTATGGATCTTCTTCAGAAGGGTGAAGTGTGCTCACTGTGTTTTCTAAATGAAGCATTTTTCCCCATCTCAAACAAAAGTCATTAAGCATGGTTGTGTGGTTTGTGTTGGTGAGATAAAAGGTGCATATCTGTGTATATCTTTAGGCCAAAGGAATGTGCGCCTGTGTGTCTCTCAGTAAGCCTGTGTGTCCCCTATCCAACCCGGTTCACAGTGATGACCTCATACCAGAAAGATGCGCTGTGCTGACAGAAAGCTGAGATTCTTGCACCACACAGACAGCCCTGAGCCTTTCACAACAATGCTGCCTGTTCCGTTTTCCTCTTGCTGATGAAGTGATTTTTGGATGAGTAGACTAGTGTCTATTGTACCAGCTGTAGGTCATTCAAGACTATAGCTACAGACTGCCCCTCCTGTCAAACCTAGTTGTTTTTGAGAATCCCAGATTGGAGAACTGAGAAGTTCTTAAAAATATATTGGCATGATTGTGATGTCTGTCTTTGCGGGATATGTGCTGTTATAAATTTGCTCTTCTTTAACAATTAAGCCCCACATTGCTCTTGTGTGACTCAGAAAAGGACAATAGAAACAACTGTTCTACCCCAAAGGTAAAATGAGTAAAAGCTTTGACTATGCAATACAGAAGAAAAACTGATCCTATCAGTTCCTTTTCTTTGGGATTACCAATCCCCTATCTAAATTTGTTAGGAGGAATTTACATGGAGGCAACAGTGACTCATAATTATACCATATGCAGACAGTAAACAGATAGCAGAACCCAAAGCCATGTGGGCAGAAACATTTTGGATAATGAGAATATTGAACACAACACCACACATTCAATGCTTTAAATCAAACAAGAAATAAGACCTTGTCATGAGGTAAAACTGTTTACATCTTATGACAACAAATGCTATATATATTATTGTTATTTTATGTGATTGAACCTAAAGTAGTGAACGGAAAAAAGAACATGTGGTGCTATAACCTTTTTATAAATACAAATCCTAAAAGCTTATTCAACCCCTGAGGTTAAATGCTTCATAATCCACCTTGTGGCACAATTACAGGTGTAGATCTTTTGGGCTATGCCTCAACGAGCTTTGTATATCTAGAGACCAACATTTTTGAACATTCTTCTTTGCAATGCAGCTCCAGTTTACTCAAACTGGATGAAGGAGAAATGTGGAAATACATTCACTACTTTCAGAAATTCACTACTGAATGTATGGTCTAACTTTGCAATATTTATGAATACATGAACATAATTTAATCTAAACCACTCCATTGTAGCTCTGGCTTTATCTTATCAGTCAATGTATCACTACAAAGCTAAAACTTTCACCCTCCCAAGTGTTTTGTAGCCTCTGACCTTTTATGCAGACCTTCCTATTGTATTTTCCTCCATTTATTTTCTTATTTCTTTGTCCAGCTTCCCTATCTCTACTAAAGAATCCCGACAACATGATACCGTTGCCACCATTTTTTCCAGTGGTTTGTTCTTTAACAAATCTCTGACTCCTTAAAAAAAAAAAGCTGAATGTATACCGATATTCGATTATACACAGCTGGACTACTTTTTTTATTTTTTATTAGCTGACTTCCAAATGGTTAGTTGCACTGAATTGTATTTGAGTAAAGATGACTAAATACAAATGTATGCCATTCAATTATGAATGTGAATTTTCCACAAATATTTTTGGAGTAATTTTGGAGTAATTTTCTTTAGAAAAAAATCATAAATAGGTGATTCTATGAATATTGGACCATGAATAGGCAAGGGTCCACTGTAAATTTCAGTTTGTGGTTAACAGTTGACTAAATGTGAAACATAGCAATAACAACTTTATCGAAACCCTGTGGGCATAGTGTGCTTTTTATGGCCAAAAATAGCAGCACTACTCAGGAAACAATATAATTCTGAAATTTTCTTGGAACAAGGTACCTATTTTTACAATTAATTTATGTGGTTGCTATTGCAATGAAGATAGCACACCAGTCACATAAGGGAGGCTTTCTTGGACTTATATTCCAATTCCTTGTGGTAGATCTAACTTTAATTTGAACTTGACACAAGTATAGCTCCATACAGATTTGATATTGAACAGTTTAGAAAGACACTTTGGGCTGATTCCGTACAGCCCCCAGAACCAAGAGGAGGTGTTAAAAAAAAGAAAAGGACTTGCAATTAAAACTGCAATAGGGACCTGGTGACCCTAACTCACAGGGACACAGGACCTGATGTTTCTTAGGCCCCTTGAACCGTCTAGATGGTTCCCAGTCATTTATGGAGGGTCTGCCCTCGGAGAATCAGGGTTCACAACTCCATGAACTCCTCCGAGTCAGGGGTCAAGAGCCTAAGGCTAGGACATAGCCTGCACAGCTGACAGTTATTCTTTAAGATCATAGTCAGCAACCTGATTTTTGAGGTTTATATAAAGAATCGGAGGAATATTCTAACAAAGCTGTTTATAGCCTGAGTGTTTACGTGCATCTACTGCTTGGTACAAAAATTACAACCCATTATTTAAAACGAACACACAGAATGTTGTTAGCAATGTCTCAATGGTTTATGGTTGGAACTTTAAGTCACTTACATTGCCATTTACTTCCCTCTTCTAAAAGGTGTGTGTAAATTGTTGTCGAGGCTTTCACAACGTTACACTGACAAGCCAATTATCTTTTAAATAGTGATAACAACAAGAAAGTATACCCTCACAAAATCTTGTCATGTATTTTTGAACAGCACTGTCATCATGCATTCTGACCCGGGGGGAGAACAAACATTCCATTTGGCCTTCATGACTTGCCAGCAATTACCCACTCAGCCCCAGGGTCTTACTTAGTGCCTGCCCGCCCTACTAGCTGGCTGGTTTTACTTGCAAACAGGGATGCTAAGAAACATGCATACATTTTCTAAAACCTGTATACCCCACAGTAATATTGCATGGCGAGGCATGTTTACAAGGAGGTTGTAAATAAACCTCAGACTCAAAGCAGGCCGGTTCTGCCTAATGGGATGCAGCGTTTATCTTTCTTTTATTTAATGTGTTTTTGATTCTTGGTATCAAATGCTTTATACTAAAGAAACGACTCAAGTAAAAATGCAACACAACAAGCTTTTTATTACAATTTTGCTTGTGACAAAATTATATCTTTCTTCATGCAGGTATTAAGGTGTACCGTAATGTTAGAAACAGTGAACATTACGTTGTGGCAGCCCTGGTGCAGGACTGATGCACTGACAGATGTTCCTCCTGAGCTGCACTCACACAGATCTAATTATTAACTGTTTGGCTACACTCTCTTATTATCTGCATCCCTGTATGTCTGAGACCTTTACCATGGCACTCAAATCTCCATAGCACAGATAAATATGTCAGTAATGGACATTCACACTAGCACACCAGTTTATCTGTTTAGATAATTCTATTAAAAATATTTATTCTGTTAAGATGGTTATTAAATTTCAGAGAAGATGAATAAATATTCATTATTTCTTCTTGTTAAAATCATTTAGTAAACCTGCTGTCACGCTGTCTTATCTTCCCATTTATGATGACAAAACTAAAATTATATTTCCCATCAATCTAAATTGAAAAAGAAATATGGCTATTTCGTCAATATTTTTGATTCTATGATTAAAGTGTGTCTGTATCAGAGGTTGCACTAAATGGGGACTGGAATTGAGCGCAACTTCCGCCAAAGTTGAGAACATTTCTCCAACTGAAGTCTTTGAAGTCAGTAAGACTCTGAACGAGCTGCTTCCTGACCCACAAGCTATTGCTTTAGCGGGATGATATGCTACAGCATACACTGGTGGTTGGTGTGACACAGGGCTCTTGGGAGCAACGCACCCCAAAGCCTCAATAACTCTTCAATGTACTGTCAGCTCCCTAGAGATTCATTGATTACGGTGTCCAGGTCTGGGATGAGGCTCAGATGCTCTCATGGAAATCTATACAACGTAAACAGTGCGGGGGACATACATGTAATTTCCCCCAACAAAGTAATTTTTGCAAGAGGGCGAACGGAACAGCAGAACTCCTCACAGTGCTTGTCTTTTGTATGCAATTATGTACACATAAGCTTAAAGGACGAGGCTGAAAGGAAAATAGAAGCAAAAGAAAGGAGTGTGAAACAGCCTTTGATATACGGTGGTTCAACGCAAAAACGTGGCTCACCTTTGCCTGCCTCCCGCTGATTTTTTTATATTTTAAATGCTTTCTCTACAGTGTACTAACACTTATTGCGTTCTGCGTGTAATTGATTGGAGACAACTGACAATCTGCACAGAGACCTTCAGTGGAAAAAGATGCACCAGAGCCGCATGCGGGCGGGCACTCCTCATTATATAAATACTTTTATGTTTTAAAACCCAAGAAGGTTTGAATTTTGAAGTTATTACAATGAGTGAGAACTGTTAGTAAATCTTAATGTATGACTGAGAGCAGTGTGTGGCGAGGAGTTTTATAGCCTTAAAACATATATAATTGTAAAAAAATAAAGATTTTTTGCCGATTTTGCCTGTTGCGGGTTATTTTTAGAATGTAACCCCACAACAAACGTGGTACCACTGTATACGTATACTGTACACGTCATCAGTGTGTGATCACACAGCTTTCCCTGCCCCCACCATCCACCCTACACTCCTCCAGCTTTTCTGGAACATTACCTGTATATCTGAAAGCAAACACCCTACCGCGGAAAGTCCGCTCTTGCTATTAGGTCTTCAGCCACAAAAATACCGGTGTTATGGAAATCTTTATTGTAAGCTATTCATTACTCACAGTTCCTAGATAAAAATATTGCTTATTTGTTCTGAGTTATTGCTGAGTTATTATTAGTTATGCTGATGCATTTTTAAGTTTTATTCTGTTTATCAGTGTCTAGATAAAATATTGCTGTTCTGATTTGATACATGTACTGCAAGAATCTAGTTATCTCATATGACACATCCCGTGTTGCCTCATGACAAATCTTGTAATTATCTGCTGACATATCCCATGTTGTTCTGCGACTGATATTGTGATTATCCTCTGATACATAGAACAGTGTTTGTTATCTTCCCATAACTTCTGAAAATGCTACTACCACATATGAAGTCATTTGTTCTCTCAGAGCTGAGAAATGAACCGATTAGCAACAAATCCATTAGGGTGCCGTTAAATCAGTATACAGTATATATACCAGTTATTTGTGAAGTAAGGGAGAGCTCGTAATGGACTCTCCATACAGCATGTAAGATAAACTTTTGTAAAGAAGACCGCTGATCCTTTTTTCTCTCATCTGAGGCCTCTCAGACACCATCTTTTCCACCACAACTGGCAAAGGTTATACGGACAAAGTCCGGAAGGGTGCTTTCAGACTCAAAAGTAAAACAGACGCAGTCCACAAAATTACAGTTTTTCATGGTCTGATGATCTACATGTTTCTTGCCCTGAATGGTTGTTATGTGACCAAAACAAAAGCTGAGAAAAAAGAAGACTATTGCTTAAAATTCTTATTTAAAAGCTTAATCTGATATAAAATAAACAGTTTTTAAATTATATCAAATTGAAGCTAAAATAAAATGTAATTTATGGCTGCAGAGGGGAGGTTTGTTTTTGTTAAACTGCTGAGAGACCAGAGTCCAATAATGTTGCCCTTGCTGGCATAGAAGCAATGTCATCTAATCAAGTTGGTCTGCCTCAGTCTAAGTATTAAATGAATGTGTTGTTAGTGTAGAGAGCCAACACATATAATAACATAAAACCATACATTATTTTTAATTGGCTGGGTGGGTTTGGTCTGGAACTTGTGATAATGAAAATGTAAAGTCTCGTCTAATAAATTATGTCTGTGGAACAGTCCTGCAAGCTTGTTTCTACAAGTTCCACAAGTGGTTTACCAATAAAACTGAGCTTGTATGTGTCGTAAAGCATTTTAGCTATCTCAAGAGGTTCTGGGAAAAAGCTTCAGGAAAAAGAAAAGCATGGAATGGAAAACAGGAGAAACTGAACTTGTGTCCTTTTCATTAAAATGTCAGTCAAAACTTCTCTAAGTGAATTTGATATTACAATGCCATGCTGCCGCATGTAAAAAAGGTGTTTTAAAGGGCATGGGGGAGAAAGCAGGGGTGAATGCAAGTACTGTTCATAGAAATGCCCTCTCTAACTACGTGTTGACTCAACCTCTCAGATATCCAAATCTAAGCAGGAAAAAAAAAGTAATATTGCAGTTTTCCGCCTAGATTAACCTTGAATTCAGGTTAACAGCCCTCTACTGCAGGAAATGACTCTGTTTCACATGGTAACAGGGCCAGCTAGAAAAATAAATTGTGTTGTAATGCCATTAGACTTCAGTCTCTAAATTTAGAAGGTCTTAGTGGAAATGATACACTTGGCAATTTAGTTCATGAACAATTTACTGAGATATACACACAGAGCACCTTGCAAAAATATTCATAATAATTTCTCATGCTAAATCCACAACCTTCTAAGCCGTTTATTGGGCTTTTATATGATACACCATCTAAAGGCAGTACTTGCAGTTACTGAGAGGCAGAAGGATCAATGTTCAATCTGTTTAACTGACAGGCTGGAGCTAGGAAGGTTTTACTCATGGAGGCAACCACGAATTCCTCGGTAAACCTGGAGGAGCTGCAGAGACTCACTGCTCAGGTGCTCAGGACAACTATTAGTCATAGAAACAGAAAATATGGACTTAAATATGGAAGAGTTGTAAGCCAAACCCCATTGTTGCACACACCACAAAAAATAGATCCAGTGGGTTGTTCATTTACAATTGATCTACTAGGATTTATGCAGAATTCATACTAGAGCTTTGTTTAAATGAGGACTGTGCATCAGCTGCTGTGTGTGCCAGACCTTTTGATGGACAGGTCTCCGATGAACCTTCAGCGCTTGTGCTGGTAACTAGCAGCTTGGTCCCCCTTGCTTGCTCCAGCAGCCTGAGCACGTTACGAGTTTAGGACCGTGTCCCAATAGGCAGCCTCTATCCAGCCATCTACAGTAAATGGACTGGTAAATGGACTGAACTTTTATAGCGCTTTTCTAGTCATACTGACCACTCAAAGCGCTTTACATTGAAGTCACCCATTCACACTCACATTCATACACCGATAGCCAACATGGCTCGGTAGGATGATGTTTAGTGCCTTGCCCAAAGTTGCCTAAGGGTGGCTACTTTGATGTATTCAGTTATTTCACCTTTTTTGTTTAAGTACATATAGTAATTCCATACATTATGTGTTCATTCATAGTTTTAATGCCCTTAATTGAGAATCTACAATGTAGTCAAGAAAATAAAGAAAACACATTCAATGAGAAGTTGTGTCCAAACTTTTGGTATGTACTGTATGTTTGGTCCTGAAGCTATGATTCTTTCACCATATCCAAATTTTCATACTGAAGCCACATGGTATTGTATTTAAATAATGGAAAACCAAGCGATGCTTGTGTGTCAGTTCTCTGTGCTATTAACATGCTGACGGTCACTAGCAAACTATCGCTGCATATAAGCGAGACCTTTTAGTTTCACTTTCGAGCTGCGTGTTAATGGATTTTAAAATGACTTGTAAAGTGCCTAGAGATAACATATGTGGCAAATTGCCGCTATATAAATCAACAAGTAAAATTTGAATTGATTGACAAAAGATAATATGACCTTTGAATGGTTGAAAATATTTTTGTGGCCCTTTAAGAATTGTATATGAGTACCCCTGGTCTAGGGTGTTTATGTGTGTTCGGATGTTACCCCTGCTTTTCACTGGAGGCTTAAGGGGCGCGTAATGTATAGAAGTGTTTTACTCACAAACTCAGTTGTGTGCCCCTTCACACAGGAAGTGTTTTAGACTTGAATCACTGGTGAAAGCGTTTCACCGAGCTTGTCCTGGGAGCCCACAAAAATCAAAGGAAAATTGCATAAATTAAAGGGTAGTATGTGGGGTAAAAAACACAATTATATATTTATACGTAGCATAAACTTACCATCCACTCCCAGAACTGCAGATGCTGTCCTCATGAAAATGATCACTGCCTTCATATTAACTGCTTGATTCTTCACTTCAGTGAATAAGTTCTGACGTACATGATAAAAACCAAGAAATTAGTCCAACAGACTGACTGACTTCAAGCCTGGTGTCACAGGTAATATTTTACATTGATCCCATGCATGATTTCCTGTCTAGTCCAATCTAAACTGTTGAGCTTGCTGAGTTTTACAAGTGTACTGTGTAAAAAGTAGAACTGCAGCAGAAATTTAGGAAAGGGCTGGCACACTATGCTTCGTTCCCAGTGAAAACGGTCCAATTGACTTTAATTTCGGCTGTCATATTATGCTTCACTGACATTAGGAACCACAGATACATCCGGTGGAAAGGAGGAGTTAGCAGTTATTGAAGTGATATAGTATTTATTGCACTAAAAAAACTGTCCAAGAAGGCTCTGCTCCCCCTTATTTTTTTAGTAAGTAAAATAATATTTTTGAAGAGCATTTCAAATAGCAACATGATAGAAAATGGGTTGAAATGATATTTCTTCTTTACATATTGATTACTAAAACTTGTTTTAGTTAAAATTCACATACTTTTAGTGAAAGTTATGGATCAACAAGAGTTCATGTTTTTATTTGACAAAATTATTTAATCAGCCTAGAAAGCAGAGCAGTAGCAGAGTCGATCAACTGCAGTTTTCTGTTTAAAAGTGCTCTCTAGCTTCAGTTAGTTCCTGGTTAACTCAGTTCGCTCATAGCTACATCGATTATCTGCCCCCACCTTCACAGCCCTACTCTCAGTTCCACCTCTTTGTCCATTTATTTGCTTTTTCTTGGTGTGACGAGGTACGTGACACTGCCAAAACGCTGGAGGTGGGACCCGCCCAGTTTATTTCAATTCAGCTCTTCAAAAACATATAGGTGACATCACAGAGGCTGCGTCCATCTTTATATACACTCTATGGTGCAGACGCGCTAAATGCACAGTGAGTTATTATGAATCTTTGGAGAAAGGGGAAAAAAATCAACATCACTTTCAGGTTAATTGACAATAGAGTGCTAATTACTATTAGGTTAGAATGTTTGTGAATTATATTTTTTATTTGTCAGTACTAAAGAGTAATGCGGGTAAAAAGTTACTTAGTAGCGTATGACTCCTAATATGACCACATTTTCAGTAATGACTAATCTAAGGCGTTAATATTTCCATACAAGTAATCAGATTAAAATTACTTGTTTAAACCATTGTGTGTTACTATTTTTGTAATTTTCTTAAGCAAAAAGATAGATTTGGTACGTAGCAACAAAAGCATTAGGAAAACAAGCAACAATAGCAGTAAATATGGTCACTGCTGCCATCTTTTTCTATCGTAATCCGAAACAGCTGATTATCTCCTTTACAGTCGCCATGTTTGTTTTGACCTGAGTCTGTGAGTCAAAGTTTTATACTCTGTAACTGCCCCCAGTGGAACTCTCCAGTAGTACGTGCCCAAGACATGTCTTGTTGCCTTATAGTTGCTGGTGTCAAAGTGAGGTTAAAAATAGGGATGCACCGCTACAATACTGGTATCGGGTATCGGCCCTGATACCTTCTAATGTACATGTATCGGTATCGGTTAAACTTAACCGATACTATGAACCGATACTCCAAATCTGCAATAAATTCACAGAAAAAGTAAATTTTTCCACTTGAAATGTTATTTTTTGTGGTAATTTTATATTTTACATATGTTATTTTGTCTTAGTTATGTTTAGTTAGTAAAGTCTGGTGCCTTTAATCTCTTCAAGAAAAGTATAAGGTGGAAGTTATACAGTTTATTAATTCAAAATAGTATCGGATCAATATCGGATATCGACAGATACACAAAATCCAGGCATTGGTATCGGGACTGAAAAACTCAGATCGGTGCACCACCAGTTAAAAAGAACGTATATTTCCAGCCTTACTGTTAAAATGCATTTCCAATAAAGTGAGTATTGGCAAAATCTGTTATTGTTTCTATGTTGAGGCAGTGGGAAGTGCTACTGGCAGCTGCTGAAAGTAACTAATAAAGTAACGTGTAATCTAACTTAGTTACTTTTAAAATACAGTAATCAGTGAAGTAACTACTTTACTTTTGGAAGGAGTAACCAGTAGTCAGTAATCACATTACTTTTCCAAAGTAACTGTGGCAACACTGGTACTGAACATATGTTGTATTGTGGTGGCACAAAGTTAAGACATGCCTAGCAGAGACAGTAAAAATAAGTGCAAAAACAGCCGTCACAAACAGTTTCATGTTTTTATTAATCACAATGGAATGCCTACTCATGTGCACGTTCTCCTCTCAGTACTTTGCAACTCCTGACGGAAACACCCAAATAGCATGTTCATTAAGAGTAAAAGTGCTAAATGGAGTGCATGCATCTTGCTGCGGGTTTAACAGGTGCAGTATTCCCTGCGTCTACTTAGTAAACCACTTGCTACATGGTTTTGTGCCTGCTGTTTGGTCTGCGCACATTTTAATGACCATAAACGTTTGATAAATCAGGCCCATTACGTTTCTTGTATGTTTTTCCCCTCACAATTTTTAAAAAGAAAATTCATTAAAGTTTGGGTTTTATTTGTCACATTTTGAAAAGGTCCATTTTAACGCACACTTTTGCAAGACAACATTTCCACAGACAGGAAAAACTGCCACATTTAGTTATCTGTGATAAAAGTAATCCAATAGCTTTTGAAGAGAGGCTGATAAGGTGAATTTTCCATGCCTCTGTGAACCAAATGTCTTTGTAAATAAGGGAAGGGAGCTGGTAAGGCTCTCTGAGAGCTGTGGTCTGTGATCAGACCTTATAAGGAAGCTCACAAGTCAACACAGCAGTCGGTAAGATATTTGATCCTAAGAGACAAATGGAGAGCACTTGCACTGGAAACAGTGGGCAGAGAAGAAATCGGGGGAAGGGAAGAGTATGGTTAACCATCCTGAAGATATCAGTGACATGCCATTAGGCATGTTCCAGTACATTTAATTTAGACTGTAGCAGGAGTAAAAGCCTTGGCATCATATTCATCGAGTGAATTGTTCACTGAAGATGCAACATAGACCGTTAAATTTTATAAAAATAATCAGATTTTTCCACTTGAATAAAATGCAAAGTCAACTTCTTCTGACCCTCAGGCAATAGTTACAGAATTACAGAGTCTGAAAAAAGAAAGCTGATGCCGATCTTTTGCAGACGTCAGATGAGGGAGACAAACATGTTCATTCCTGAGACAACTGACAGCAAATCTGACGTATAGGTCATGAGTAGATGCCAACCAAACAGCTCAGAAATTTCTTGTAAACTTGAGGGAAACAGTTGGTAATAAAATTCTCTCCCAACCCTAATCCTTACTTCATTTATTCCACTTAGCAAAGGTTGAATCAACAAGAAAAGGTAGAGATGTCTTCTTAATAACCACATACATAGACAGTATACTATTGTCACTATGTTAGACCATTAATGGAATCTTTTATAACTTCAGGGTAATTTTGAAACTTTATTTGACATCCTCTTATTTGCAGCTTTCAGGTTCCGTGCTATTTTATTGGCAAGCCAGTATACATGTGGGGGCTAAGGGTGGTTAAAGTTAATTTTGTAGGAAAGTGAGGCCTAACAGAAAAACAAGCTACGTAAAATAAATGAATGTCTCTTTATAACTTTTTAACATAGCATTGCTATAAATATTTTGTGGAGATAAAAAACGGGGGAAAAAAAGAAGTGATTCTATCGCACATATTTGTCTAAAAACCTCAGCCAATAACATGGCTCGGTCCTTAACCAAAGATTTAGACCATCTGGTTGATTTAACAGAAAAGTAAACTTCTGCGTTTACGTGGATCCCTGGTTTATTACACGTTAAAGCATTTTGCAACAGAACACCACTGGTGTGACAAGTTATTCACTCAATAATGTCAGGAAAGGAGAAACATCCAGGTGTTACCACTTCAACTTCAGAACAAACTACCCGGGTCCCAAAAAGAAAAACATCATTGCAGTTGTAGAACACAAAATACTGGAAACCATAGAGTGACTGGTGTTTCGCGCTCTCTCTTCAACTACAGTGATATACGTTCCCAAATCATTGGGACGAGGCCAAAAGATGATAGCTGATGGGAGGGATTAGAGTTCTGTGAATGTGATAATGTTTTAAACTAGCATGGTTTGCAGATTCAGTATATCAGCTTTAATGCAATGTGTACAGAATTGACAGATTCTTCTTAGGTTTAAGATGTTTAATCTAGATGAAAAACATAAGTATCCCATTAACATCACCATAAGTGGGCCTGATCCAATACAGTATCAGCATTTCATCCAATACTGGTGCTATTCTTGGATCAAACATTGGGATAAGGCCACCAATCAATCTACTGATCCAGATTGCAAGGCTTTGTGCTGGGAATGAGTGTGCGGTTTGGGCCACATATTTGTGTCCGAGCACGGCCCACGTCCGACAGCCATTAAGATATTTATGTCAGACCCCGCACGGTTTAATAAACTGAGGGTACGGATTCTTACACTTGAAAATACTTTCTCCTCTGGTCCAGAGATTAACTTTATTCCCAACAGAAATATATTCAGAGTTGTGGGTCTGAGAGAAGGCAGACAATGTGCTGCTTATGCTGCCATGGGTAAAAAATAATCCTACCTGCTATGACTGGATAAGTCAAGATAATTCTTATCTTTAATTTTAATCATTTCAATATATTTGATCTTATCTTCATTTTTTAAGTCAACAATCATTTTGTTTTTCCAATTTTTCTGTCAGTTTTGAAAGGGTAAACATATGTGCAAGATGCCCTGCAGCAAGCATAAACAATCCTGTTGTTAGTTTTATGAATAAAACGTAAATAAAATAAATACCCCCCCCCCCACCTCTGCTTTTTTTTTTTACAAATCACACACTGCTAATGCTCTCATAGAGCCTGGATGGAGGTGAAGGTTTTCGCCCGACCCAAACCCGAGCATCCTTTCTAAATATCTGTCCGAACACGGCCCGGCCCGTCGGGTACCCTTGGGCTCGGGTCATGTATCCATCCTCTACTGGGAGTCATAAACCAGTTCCATAAAACAATGGCACCACTTTGCCGCATCAGGAAGCCTTTTGTTATTCATAAGTGCTCTAATATGACATGACGGTACTATAACAAGCAAGCCTGGCGGCACGAATGGTGAAATATTCTACCATTGCCCTACCGCCATGGCACATTCAAAGGGCATACTATGGTATCAAAGCCTACTGTCAGTGCACTCTCCTGGTCAGCATCACCTTGTGTTGAAATATGTTATATTTGAAAATGCTGAAATAAAAGTTAATTGGATTGAAAAATACTGAAACAGATATGTACCTTTAGATATGAAGATTGACTCCTCCTCCTGCAATGAATACCATACCATACCATTTTATTTATAAAGCACATTTATACACACCCGAGGCCGACCAAAGTGCTGTACACTGGAATAGTGATAAAATATATAAAACCAAAACACACGAGTTAGAAATAATAAAAGTAGTACAGTAACTACTATAAGATCAACAATAAATAAGTAAAACAAAGACATAGTAAGAGGCCAACTAGGCCAAATTAAAAGCCAAAGAATAAAAATGAGCCTTCAGGCGTGATTTAAAAACAGAGAGAGTGGGGGCCATTGTCACTGCCAGAGGGAGTTGGTTCCAGAGACGAGGCACACAGATTGAGAACACGCGTTCACCTCGTTTCCTCACCAGAACCCTTGGGACCTGTAACAGGCGGTGGTCTGCTGACCCAAGAGCTCGCCCTGGTACATAGGGCTGAACCAGCTGGTCAAGTACAGAGGTGCATAAAGATAGAGTGATTTAAAAACAAAAAGAAAAATTTGAATTACAGTCACATGGTTTGACATTATGATTTTTGTCATGTCTCTTTACTCATAACTTTTGATAGAAAGATTTCATTTACTTAAAGTTTTTAATTCCTTTTAACATATTACTACAGTAAAAGTTGAATCTGGTTATACGTTTTAATTAAGGGACCATTAGTTTGTACCAATCTGAAAATGGCAATTCAACTTTTGAGTCAAACACTTTGAAGCGCTCTCGGAGAGTTTTGGAAAAAGAAACGTTTTCTCAAGGACAACATACACTAACCTTAAGGATTATTAGGAGCGCCATACTAATACGGTGTTTGACCCCCTTTCGCCTTCATAACTGCCTTAATTCTATGTGGCATTGATTCAACAAGGTGCTGAAAGCATTCTTTAGAAATGTTGGCCCATATTAATAGGATAGATTCTTGCAGTTGATGAAGATTTGTGGGATGCACATCCAGGGCACGAAGCTCCTGTTCCACCACATCCCAAAGATGCTCTATCGGGTTGAGATTGGGTGACTGTGGGGGCCATTGTAGTACAGTGAACTCAATGTCATGTTCAAGAAACCAATTTGAAATGATTCAAGCTTTATGACACGGTGAATTATCCTGCTGGAAGTAGTCATCAGAGGATGGGTACATGGTGGTCATGAAGGGATGGACATTGTCAGAAACAATGTTGAGGTAGCCCGTGGCATTTAAACGATGCCCAATTGGCACAAAGGGGCCTAAAGTGTGCCAAAAAAACATCCCCCACACCATTACATCACCACCACCAGCCTGCACAGTGGTAACAAGGCATGATGGATCCATGTTCTCATTCTTTTTACGCCAAATTCTGACTCTATCATTTGAATGTTTCAATATAAATCGAGACTCATAAGACCAGGGAACATTTTTCCAGTCTTCAACTGTCCAATTTTGGTGAGCTCGTGCAAATTGTAGTCTCTTTTTCCTATTTGTAGTGGAGATAAGTGATACCCGGTGGGGTCTTCTGCTGTTGTAGCCCATCTGCCTCAAGGTTGTGCATGTTGTGGCTTCACAAATGCTTTGCTGCATTGTTCGGTTGTAACGAGTGGTTATTTCAGTCAAAGTTGCTCTTCTGACCTCTAGCATCAACAAGGATTTTTCGCCCACAGGACTGGCGCATACTGGATGTTTTTCCCTTTTCATACCATTCTTTGTAAAGCCTAGAAATGGTTGTGCGTGAAAATCCCAGTAATTTAGCAGATTGTGAAATACCGATTGTAAAATACTGGCCCGTATGGCACAAACAACCATGCCACGCTCAAAATAGCTTAAATCACCTATCATCCCATTCTGACATTCAGTTTGGAGTTCAGGAGATTGTCTTGACCAGGACCACACCCCTGAATGCATTGAAGCAACTGCCATGTGATTGGTTGATTAGATAATTGCATTAAGGAGAAATTGAAAAGGTGTTCCTAATAATCCTTTAGGTGAGTGTACTTTCCAGGCCATTTTTACAGTTGACTCTACACTGCAAATAGGACTGTTAAGTGTTATAATGATTATTCTCACCAAGAGACGTCAGACCAGCAAGCTACAAAAACGTCAAAGAGAGTATTGGTAAGGCTAAATTGATTATATTCTAATTCAGGCTCTTAGTGTATAATACTTTATTCTTTTGTCATTAGCAGCTGTGCACTTTGAAGTTCACTCAACATAAAAAATTTACTTAGTTTGTTATGTAAGGAATGACATTGTGTAACATTTCATTTGTTATCTGTCCTTCCATCCATGGTTGAGGTGGGAAGTGCTGGTTACAAGAGGTACAGAGAGGTGGGGTTCACCCTATACAATTCCCCTGTCTATACCAGGATCATTTGTTGTTATTCCTCTAATGTTTCTATTGAAGTTTACAGCAAGCAGAGCAACATAAATATATACAAATGATATACAAAACTTGTTCTTGTAGTCTCAGACACATTGCTTGTTTTTCTTTCATTGTGAAGATCTGTTCTGCCCTAAAGTGATTTACCCAGCAAGAGGTAAACAGAGGGAGCAGACGTGCTGCTTGAGGGCTGCTTATTCATCTCGTCATCCCAGGAACACTGACAGCTGGCTTTTCGTGACTGGACAATGAATCCAAGGGGATCTCCTGCAGAGGGAAGCTTGCCCTTTCTTCTTTCTCTCTGAAGGGGTTAAAGTCTTAATCCGCCTCTATTCTCTACGGAGTGGGGATTATCCAGGCAAAGTTTAATGTGCACACCTTTGGGTTAGGAACCAAAGCAAAGCTCCTGTTCTGTGATTACATAGGCTGTCAGAAGATTGCAAACAAAACACAACCTTCACTGGCCCTATTGGCAATAGCAACTCCATGAGGCTGTGGTCACTGGATGATGATCAGGCCTATTTTAATGTAGAGGGTACTGATTGTTTGATTTGTCTATGTACTTAACCCCCTGAGAAACACACGACTAAATTAATTTGAATTAATTCATTGGGACACAAATTGCAAGAGTTATGTAAAATGTTATAAACTAGAAAATCACTTGAAGAGCAAACACCTCTGCCAAGGCAGTTCAGACAGGCAAGCAAACTAACAAAGAAACCCTGACCAAAACATAACCTTCGTGGCAAAGGTAATAAAAAGAGATTTCATATATCACATGCCTGTTTACTCTGATCACCAATTAGCCACAGCTGCTGCTGATTGTCAATTTGCTGCCAAAGAATGAACATAACTGAAAGTAGCAGGATAATGAGTCATCAGTTCTCAAACAAACTAGCATGCAAAAGAGATTACTGTGCATCTTTTGATCTGAAGCAATGAACAGAGCGAAGGTTTAGAGGGAAATAAACTCAGCCTCACATTTTGAATCCAAAATCATTCCGTTCTGGGGACCTCTTCTCTCCACTCTGATCTTCGGTTCTTCCCCTTAATTTCAATCAAGTCCACTCATTGACAAGGACAATCAAGGAGATTTATTTTCTTCCTTTGAAGTTAAATGAGTTTCATCATGTTTGTGTGTGGGATCATATTGTAAGCTTTTTAATCTGACCTAATTATTTCATTTTCCCATCCAACTGTCCTACAAATATACAAAGTCTGCCAGTCACTATGTTGGCCAACATGTTCTCAGCTTTAAACGTTATTGTTGGTGTGATGTTTATTTAGAGGGATGTGCAGGGCCACTTCTCCTTCTAGAGTATAAGATCCAAAAAAATGTATTTTAATCTCATTTGATAAGAATATGTTTTCACAGTGTTTCATTATTTCATCCAAATCTCCAACAGTGGAATCTGGAGCAGTGGATGTGAACAAAAACGACTGTGGATTAGTGCATCAATTACAGTGATAAATTGTTTTGCCTTTTCTAGGTCTTTTGGCAAGTGATTATTGGTTGTTGGACAATTCTTCTGATTATTATTAATCTTTACTTTGGTTTAGAGTAGGATTACAAATGTAACCAATGCTATTAGCATTTTTTAAACGAATAAATTTGCAAAGGGCTTCAGAAAGCTCTCTAGTTGTACCCATATGAGAAACTTTTCAACAGACCAGCAATTAGGACTTAATCGGTCAGTCTTCATTCGCAGTGATGGGGTCAGAAACAGATTTCTTTAATATCTTTTTTTTTTCTGGGTTGTTACACTGATTCAATTGGCTTTACCATACAGATTTACTAGTTGGTTTACCAGTGTAATTTGTCGGATGTAGTTGATTAAATTGACAAAGTTTCCTACTGCTTTTCAAGAACAACTGAATGTCTTTAGGCAAGTCAAGGCAAGGCAATTTTATTTGTATAGCACACTTTCAACACAAGGCAATTCAAGGTGCCATACATGATTCAGTGATAATGAAACCACATGATTACAAACAAAACATATAAGTTTAACAGTAATCAATCAGTAAGAAAAGATAATGTAAGGAACAAATTTATGTAATTAATCCACAATCACTTAAAAAATAAATTAAAAAATAATAATAGAAATTAAACCACAGCAATAAAAAATAATTTAAGGAACAAATTTATGCAATTAAAACAGATTAAAACAGATAAAACACAATCGGGTAAACAAAACAAAAAGTTATCAGAAAGCGTAATTTAAGATTCAAATGCAGCTCTGAATCGTAGAGTTTTTATCTTTGATTTAAAAGAGCCTAGCGATTCAGCGTTTTCGCATTCGTCTGGAAGTTTATTCCACATTTGTGGAGCATAAAAGCTGAAAGCTGCCTCTCCCTGTTTAGTTCTGATTCTAGGGACGATTAGTAGGCTAGAGTTGGAGGACCTGAGTGGTCTGCTGGGTTGAGAAAGTCACAGCATATCTTCAATGTACTTTGGTGCTAAACCATTCAATGATTTATAAACAAGTAGGAGTATTTTAAAGTCTATTCTCTGAGCTACAGGGAGCCAGTGTAATGACTTTAGACCTGGGGTGATGTGTTCTACTTTCTTGGTTCTAGTGAGAACACGAGTAGCAGCATTCTGGATCAGCTGCAGCTGTCTGATTAATTTTTTAGGTAGACCTGTGAGGACGCTGTTGCAGTAATCGATCCGACTAAAGATAAACGCATGGATCTGTTTTTCACGGTCCTTCTGTGACATCAGCCCTTTAACCCTAGAAATGTTCCTCAGGTGATAGAAAGCTGACCTTGTTATTGCCTTTTTGTGACCGTGGAGGTTCAGGTCTGAGTCCATTATTATACCTAGATTACGAGCCTGATGAGTAGTTTTTAGTTGTATTAGCTGAAGCTGTGTGCTGACTTTGGATCGTTCCTCCTTAGGTCCAAAAATAATTACTTCTATTTTGTTTCTGTTTAGCTGGAGAAAGTTATGGGGCATCCAGTGGTTCATTTGTTCAATGCATTCATTTAAGGTCTGGATAGAATCAAAGTCACCTGGTGATAATGTAATAAAGATAAAATTATACATACGGTATTCTAGTTGTCGGCCTTTGACCTGGAAATCGTTGGTTTGATTCTTGCATCTACCTGCTGCATGCCGTTTTGTCCTTGGGCAAGACAATTCACCTACTTTGCCTACTGGTGGTGGTCTGCTTCTAGCCCATTCCTTCAAGCTACCACCACCATTATTGAAATTAATTCCTCCTCTGCTGAGACACCCTGTCTACCTGCTACCGGGCAGAAAGCGCCGCAGAAAACGCGGTCGGAGAGGCGGGTTACATGTCAGGCTGAGGACTCACCTGGATTCTCCGCCGCTGAAGTATGGGAATCGACTGGAGCTTGGCAATGCAAGAAAATCGCGGGAATGCTACCGGTGGCTTCGGCTCATCGGCCCTGACACCGGCGTTTCACCTCCGTATACCCGACGCGGAAAGACATCCACCCGGAGCTGCGTTCAGGGAAATCTCCGGCCAATTCCTCGCGTGACATTGCCGCCTGTCAACTCGACCACGTTCCGTATGGCACTCTGTAACACTAGATCGCTCAATAACAAAACGTTTATCCTCAATGATGCAATTTCCTCGCATTACTTGGATTTGTTTTTCCTCACTGAGACCTGGCTCCGCCCATGTGACGTCAGTGCCTTTTCGGAACTCCTTCCCTCTGGCTATCTTTACCTGAATTCCCCGCGGCAAACGGATAGGGGCGGGGGGATAGCCACCATATTCAAGCAGTCTCTGAAATGCCGCCAGCTGTCCACCAGAGGGTTTTCCAGTTTCGAGTTACAAACGTTTGTGCTCACACTGCCTTGCCCTATTTTATGTGCAATAATCTACCGGCCACCAAAATTAAACAAGGACTTCTTAAATGATTTTTCTGAGTTTCTGTCAGAGTTCATGCCAAAGTTTGACAACATCCTAATCTGCGGTGACTTCAACATTCATGTTTGCTGTCCCTCTGATAAATTTGCCAATGACTTTAAGGCACTTCTCCACTCACTGGATCTGACCCAGTCCATATCCTGTCCAACTCATAAATTAGGTCACATTCTTGATCTCATCATCTCGCGTGGGGTGACAGTGTCAAATTGTGAGGTCCTGAATTTTCCCGTATCAGATCACTCTCTCTTACGGTTTGACATCCGTGCTGTTCCACCTGCACCCACATCCACTGCCCCCCAACGTAGGCGAATCATTACCACTTCTACAGTTAACGACTTTGTTGCTGCCTTTACTGCCTCTGATCTCTGCTCTACTGCTGACTTGGCGTCGCCTCTGTGTCCTGACCTCTTCCTCTCCTCCTTTCACACCATCTGCTCCCAGATTATGGACTCTGTTGCCCCCTACAAAGAAATGGGTTCCAAAAGCCCATCGGACCCCTGGCTCAATGACACAACTCAGGCCCTCAGGCGTCGGTGTAGACAGGCTAAGTGTAAATGGAAGAAGGATAGGCTGCAGGTGTCACTGGAGATGTTTAGAGACAGTCTTTCCACCTATCAGAGAGCTGTGAAGGAAGCTAAAGGACGATACCTCTCAAATCTCATCAACAGCAATAGCCACCACCCTGGAATCCTCTTCAGCACAATTAACTCTGTGATAAATCCGGTGTCCATTGGTTTAAATGATGTCTCTGAACACACCTGTAGCACATTTAAACAGTACTTTTTGGACAAGGTTCTGTCTGTTCGGCAAGCCATCACACAAGTCCCTGCTGCTGTCATCCCTTCACAAGCAGCGCAATATGTGCTGGAGAACTTTGAGGCAGTTACCCTTGTGGGCCTCAAAAAAGCTGTCCATGAGATGAAGGCTACCACCTGCCCTATAGATACTGTTCCGGCCAGGATTATGAAGGACGCCATTGACACCGTGGGCCCCTGCCTTGTTTCCTTTATAAACAGTTGTCTTAGTTTGGGCACTGTTCCTTCTGCTCTCAAACATGCCATTGTCCGACCGCTGCTCAAGAAACCCAACCTCGATTCTTCTATACTGTCCAACTTCCGCCCAATTTCTCATCTGCCATTCCTGTCTAAGTTGATGGAGAAGCTTGTTATCTCCCAGCTTCAATCTCATCTTCAGCAGCATGCCATAGCTGATAAATTTCAGTCTGGTTTCAGGTCCAGACACAGCACTGAATCTGCATTACTTAGGGTCCACAATGACATTCTTACAGCCCTGGATAGTAAAAGCTCTGTGGTCCTGGTTTTACTAGACCTGACCGCTGCTTTTGATACCGTGGATCATACCGTCCTCATCTCCCGACTCAAACACACTGTCGGTCTGCAGGGCATGGTTCTCAGATGGTTTTCATCATACCTTACAAATAGAACTTTTTCCGTTATGCTAAAAGACTCTTCCTCCTCAGCCGCCCCTCTGTCATCCGGTGTCCCGCAAGGATCCATTCTTGGTCCTATTCTGTTCTCGCTCTACATACTGCCACTTGGTCAACTCATCTCAAACCACAATGTCTGTTTTCACTTTTATGCAGACGACCTTCAGATCTACCTCCCCGTGGTTCTGAGTAATCGTTCTGCACTGGACCCCCTCCATAACTGCATTCACAACATCAAGCATTGGCTTTCCCAGAATTTCCTTCACCTGAATGAAGGAAAGACTGAGTACATCCTGTTCACCCCGGACTCACCAAACAGCTCCCCCAGTTTTGGTCCTCCAACACCTCAGTTTGCTCCGGCGGTGCGCAACCTGGGTGTTATCTTTGACAGTGGCATGTTGTTTGGAAAACAAATAAGTGCTGTAGTGAAGGCACGTTTTTACCAGCTAAGGCTACTCAGCATGGTCAAATCTTTCCTATCCCGAGCTGACCTCGAAAAGGCTGTCCATGCCTTCATCAGCTCGCGGATTGACTATTGGAATGCCCTCTACACTGGACTTAATCAATCACTCCTCAACCGTCTTCAACTGGTACAGAACGCTGCAGCACGTCTCCTCTCCAACACCTCTAAATACTCTCACATCAGCCCGGTCCTCCGCTCTCTCCACTGGCTCCCAGTTCGGTTTAGGGTAGAGTTTAAGATCTTGACGGTTGTTTTCAAGGCCATCAACGGTCTGGCCCCTGACTATCTCACTGACTTGGTAATGGTCTACCAACCAGCCAGAACTCTCTGCTCCTCAAATCTCATCACATTGGTCTCACCCAAGTATAACTATAAAAAGTTTGGAGGCCGGTCTTTTTCCGTCCAAGGCCCAAAGCTGTGGAACGCACTTCCAGTGCAGCTTCGAAGCAACTCTGAGTTGTGTGTTTTTAAATCACAGCTGAAGACACATCTTTTAAGACAAGCTTTCGACACATAGCTACTGACTTAATTGTTGTTGTTTTTTTTTTTTTACGTGCTTTTATTTATTTAGTGCCGTCTACTGTGGTTCTTGTTTTTATTTTTAATTTATTTGTGTTTTTATTCTGGAAAGCGCCCTGGGCACCTTTTGGCTGTTGTAAGGCGCTATATAAATAAAACTTTGATTGATTGATTTGGTTAGAGGGCCTGATGGTGCCAGTGTTCCGCAGCCTATTCCGCAGTTCTGTCATTGTGCCTGAGGGTAGCTGGGGCTACAATATAGCTTGCCATCACCTGTGCAATAAATGGGTGAATGATTGAATGTAGTTGGAAGAGCTTTGGGGTCCTCTGGACTTGATAAAATTCTATACAAGTAGAGGCCATTTAGTATTTTACCATATATAAAGCAAAACCAAACAATTAAAAACAAGCTGAGTGCCAGCTCAAACAGTAATGCTCTGTAACAGTTCATTGACTCAAGCTGGTATCTGGTATGTCGTGTGAGTGAAAACAGATGCCTATGTTAGTATAGGGCCATACTGCATCACTGTATATAGGCTGTATCTCATATATACTGTATGTATCTGCAGCTCAACAGTTGTTTATTCAAGCCTTTTTTTTCTCAGTATACTTATCTAAATTTGAGCGACAGCTTTTTCACTGAAATATTGAAGATAAAAAAAACTTAACAGAAACAAACTCTATGCCATGTTTGGTTTACATTGTAGTTAGTCCACATAAACACTGCTGACTGAGAAAACTCATACTTTTTTGTATGACATTTTGCGACATGAGCTGGTGCCTTTATTCACAATAAAACTGTTAATCACATCAACATTGTGGATTCTTCTGCATTGAAATGGGTGGAATACATTCATCTTAACATCACTGTATGATGTAATCTATTTATACATATTTTTGGGTCACCTGATGTAGTTTCTATAATCTAAATCAAGTCTTTGAGTGCCCCTAAGTAATTGAGAAAAGATTTAACTGAATTAGTCAACTAGATTGTACTGTCAGTTAGAATCTCTTCAATATTTTTTTCAGACTGAGTTTGAATAAAGTAGTATGGAATTAGGTAATGTTAACATAACATTGTTGCTGTAATTTCTTAGCAACAGTGGCACAAAGGTTAAATATATAAGGTAGTTTAGAGTTGCAATATGCATTCTACATTTTTTGACATGTCAACAATCTTGTCACAGCCTGAATTAACTGGCAATGAAATGCTGGTGTTGCAGCGCTCTGCTTAAAGAACCATTTTGAAACAATGTGCATTTTTTTCAGATTTCTTGTAAACTGAAACACACTTTAACAAGAGACAAAGACGTTTACCAGGGATTCTGTTATGAAATATCATTGCTTTGTATTTTTTAGAATGTATTCTGATAATTATGTTGAAAGAATTCCTCTGTTAATTTTGTTTTGTGAAATAAAGCTAATAAGTCTTCCCACTCCGCAGAGTATCCATCTTTGGCATTGAAACATGACTGACCAACTAGCAACGTTCACATAGCTTAGATCTGGGTGAGACTTTATCACTTATAGGAAAATATTCAGCTTTCCAATTGGCTTTGAGCACAATGTAGGAAATCTGTAAAAGAGAGGCTCTGGATGATGACTTTTATTCATAGTGAATCTAAGCATCTTCTATCATCAAGGCTCATTTACTTTATAGAGTATTATGGTATCCCTAAATTAAGAACGACTTTGATCATGACTTCGGGCTGGTGGAATGTACAAAGACTTGAGCATACGCCAAGGCAACAATTACCAGCCCGACAGAGAGTCATTACGCAGGGAGCAGCTGCCCACGTTCCAGACAGGCCCCTTCCTCTGTTCTTTAACCATTACCAACCAGGACCTTTGATAACATCAATCCCACCTCTGCTCGTCCACCACATTTAGACCGAGCAAGGCTGCACGGAGCTAACTACGGCTGTGCCAGACTCCACTGAGATCCAGCATTTCCCACCGCTAAAGGGGAGAGGAGTGGCCCGACAGGAAGTGACCAGGGTGGGCCAAAGTCGGGGGCTTTGAATCTGTGGAGAGCTGCCTAGATGTGATTTAAATGTGATGCTATCTTTTTAGAAGTTCCCTATGTTCGTCTTCTCTGACAGTTTTACCAAGAAGGCAGGAAGAGTTACGTAAATAAATATAGAGTTTGTGTAGCTGTTATTTAAGTTTTATTATCCATTCAAAGTAGATGACTATAAGAATTTAAAAAAATGATTGGCCCAAAAACAAACCTTTTCAATGTATTGTTAACATGCTTTTTTTAATCCTCTTAAAATAGAAAATGAGATATTTAAGTCTTTTAGAGCTATATGAGCACCCTGGTATGTTCTATTGTTAAATGTTTATGTGTTAAGTATTTATACTTACGTTATATATTTAAGTTTTTTTTTATTCTACGTCCTCTAAACCTAACAGTCAAAAGTACTTGAACTCAGTTTCAAGTTTAGGTCATTTGTATTTTTATTTTAAATAGTCTCTAACAGAAAGTCTGCAAAGTGCTTTGAGTTTACTAGGTGTCAGTCTGTTTTTTGTAATTTTTTTATGAGAAACAAGAAAAAACTTTCTTCATTTGAACTGAATGGTTTTGATGAAAAACACAAGGCTGATCTTTGACTCCCTTTTTTTATCCTTTTAACCTCAAAGGTAACCAAGGTTACTTGGCTAAGGTCAAAGAAGGTCTTTGCAGGGTGAATGTCCATGCAAGCTGGAATACAGGGGACTACATATTTGCTGAGGGACACATACTACAATTGGTTTTAAACAGAAACTTTTATCAGAATAAAATCGATGATGTTTTCCCTTACAATGTTAAACACTAAGACTGGATTTATCCTTGGAGTACACTGTATAGCAAAGACAATCTTTGTTTCTTCCTGCCTGCCAATAAATCACACTAACATTTTCTGTTTTAAATTAGTTAAGATTACTAAAATTGTTTTTTACAAAGGCTAAAATAGTGGTTGAGATTATTTTATTTTTACTTAGCTCAAATTCAGATTGTCACCTATATTAACATTGCTACGCCTTTGTACTTTTTTGTAAAACCTAGTTGATGCTTTCATGGCCTTGTAACCTTGTGATAGGCTAATCACAATGTTTGAGTTAATTAGAAACAAACCAGTCCATGTAGGCTCTATATTAGGGTAACACTTCAAACACAAGGCTTCCTTTAAAGCTCTTTTTTAAGCTATATTTTAAATATATTTGATCCATTTTTCAATTTTTAATACTTTGATTACATATCCACCTAACAGATGAAAGTATGGCTTATCAGTCCAGTTTATAAACATACATTTATTTCAAGCTTGCAATGACAGAGAAGCTGGTAATATTGCAAAAAAAAGTATTTCTACATCTATTAATGTTTCTTAGTGGATTTGTTGAGTTTCTGTCCCTTTCCTGAAGTTCCACTCAGTGCCACAGAAAATTCCAAGAGAGAGAAAACATTTAAGAGCTTTCAAGTGTAAATAATGTAAGAAAAAAAATGTTACAACCATTAACAGCACTTTGGGAAAGCCGTTATCTTAAACTCCACCGGGCACCTTTACTCAGTCTGTTCATCAATAGTTGACTGTTGACATGTTTTTTCATCTACGTCATTGGTAGCAGCCACATAATAACCCCCCCCCTCTCTTCATTTTCCCAGAACTGCTTCAGACTCTTACCTTTTGGAAATCAAGAACTTGTAACATTTTGCTTGATATTATTTGGGTTCCAAATGAAGGTTGTTCTAAAAATTTACTAGTATCTTAAGCCCTGCTCACTGAGCTCTGTTTTACCCACATGAGGGCATTTTTCTTCTGAAAGGTTCAATGCAGAAATGTTAGTCTTTTGATCATGCAACCTTTTGATTACAGTGTACCTTAGTTCTTTGTGTGACTGGTCATTATGTGAGGAGTTCCCGCTTTGCATGAAGCTCAGGGTAGTTCATCAACCCACATGAACTTCATCAGCAACCAACCAAATATTTTTTTTTCCTAGCTACTCCAGTTTCCTCCCATTATGCAGAGATATGCCGTAGGTTTGAGTGTGTGTCTACATGGATCATGGTTGTCTGCCTGTGGACCCTTTCCCATTAAACACTTAATAGCCACCTGCACAGGATTAAGCAGCAATAGAAAATAATTGCGTCCATGAAAAAGCTAACAACGCTCTTTGTCAAGATTACCGTAACACAATCACTGTTACAGTTTCTAGCTGAGGAATTGTTCCACAATATACAAAAGTTCAATCAAAAAGACCCTAAAAAAAATCAGAGTAAAGTCGTGATTGACATAACAATCTGTATACAAAAGTCTTGTATTTCCTTCTAATTGAATTCAGTATGTCCCCATATTTGTAATGTGCCAGCATGTTTTCTATTTGAATAAATTATCTTAAAAGCTCCATTCTTTTACATAAAAATTTAAATTACAGCCAAAGAAAATTGTTAATCTCATAACTTTATTCTTCTGAATCCTTTTCATTGTAGAATATGTCATGACATTTTTATGAAGTGTACTTCAAACCTTCAAAAAGCTGTAAGGTGCCTAGGAGCATTTTTGAAACGTATGAACAATTAATATCCGGTGCATCACCTTTATCAAGAAATATATCAATAGCCAAATGTGTATATCAGTCTCATAATCTGAAGGAGTGAATTCTTTACCGTCTATTGATCATGAAACCCTACCATATGTGTGTGGAACAAAAGGGACAAAGTGACTTTCCAAAATACAAAAGTTTATTTAAAACAGAAGAAAAAGACAAACATTGAATCATTCAAGCTAGTAACTAACACTACTGATCAAAGTAAATGAAACTCGAAATAAAAGAACACAAATGGATAAAAAGCAACAAAAATAGAAATAATGAATTCTGATGTGCTTTGGAAGAATCTGGATGCAAATCAGACCCAAGGCTTGATTTGCAGATGCTGAAATGAAATCTAAATTAGTTTACTAATTGTGGATAGTTTTCAATAATTATCACTATTGATTTCTGTGTAAACCAATAAAACAATGTAATTAAAACTAAAAAAAATTTTGTATTAAGAAATGTTAGGTTAAAAATTATCTGGGAAAAGTAATTAACCTTTGGAGGATTACTTTATTTATGGATTGATCACCACAGTAGACAATCTAATTCCAGTATTTTGATAAAAGAAGGCGAGTTAAAACACGGCAAAGAAGATTATATTCTGTTCTTAAACAATCTACTTTAAACCGAGTTCTTTTTGAACCTTTAATAGCGATCTTTGTATATGAAATACAGGCCTAAACCTACACCTAGACTTGTTTAGCTTAGCTCCCTGAAATGCACATGGGGCATTTGAAGTAGCTCAAATACATTTACTAAACATGAAACCAAAAAAGGAAAAAGTCCTGTTTGATTGAGTAGCTCAAATTGCAGGATTTAAACAGCACTTTGTCGGGAAAATCCATTTGAAAACACTGATTAAAATTTCATTAGTTATCCTAACTAATTTGCCTCTGCCCAAATAGACCTTATGAACGATTAAGCGTCCTCCGATTTGTTCCGTGGTCGATGAGGAAATGGGGTGAAGTGACGTTAGCCTAGCTAACAATGGCTCCAATCTGGTAACCTTGCTGGAGCTCTTCAGTCCGGCATTCACCTCATATCATCTCTGTGCAGCGGCAGAATGCAGATTCTGGCCGGTTCAGGCTCTCAGCGCCTGTTTCTTAGCGGTCAACAGTCAGAAACTCAGAGGGGGTTTCATCGGCTTTTGAGGATCACACAGTGTTTCTTTTATCAATATTTAGGATTCACCTGTTGGTCTTTGAGTTCCTTGAAGCGAGTTTCTGACAGAAACCTGGCCTTCCCTTCGGCAGCGGGGGGAGGTAGTTGCTTTGGTCTCCCTTGGAGCGAGCCCGGCTGCTGGAGCAGGCCTATTTATAGAGTCTGCTCAGCTCTCCTTCCGGTGGGAGAGAGCAGGCTAGTGCCACCCGATGGCTGTGTGTGTGACCCAACAGAGCTGAGACCGCTTACTGATAAACTACTTCACTTTGTGTTATCAAAAAACTCATAACAAGACACTTACGGTGCTTGCACACCGAACGCGATAGACACGACCAAAAAGCGTGACACGCCCCCTGCTGGTCGCTTGCACATTCGCACCTCGTGTCCAAAGCGAACTGGCCGAGCTTTAAAATATGCCATTTTCACGCGCGTGAACCGGAAATGTGGAAGTATCCTGCCCGGGACCGCTCTTCCTCCCTCCCTCCTTCTCCCGATCCTCCAGGAGCTCCCAATGGACTCTGGTCTATAAGCTGATCACGTTAAATGTCGGGACCGCTGCTGCGTGGGTAGACCCAGTCGAGCAGCGGCGGAAGGATCAGTAAACACCTTCTCGCCCATTTGGGCCGCGAAGGTCCAAGCTTTGCCCCACCGCCACACCAACTACCAAGATAAGCGGCTGTCCATCTGTCTGCTGTTAGTAAAAGTTTATATGTGAGCGGCATGGGACGTGCTTTGGTGGAGACATTACCAGGTCTGGGTTTCCGGATGAGGAAGCTGTTTTGCAGCCACAACAGCTCTTTGAAAAGCCACCCACAAACCTCTTAAGAGCATTCCCGTCTAAATAGTTTAACCTCTTTATCATGTTTTTTTATTTTTTATTCCCGTCTCTGTATGGAAAAGAGCTGGTGTCATGTAGCTCGGGGTGATTAGCCACTTTGTTTATCAATTTATGTGGCATTCACACAGCAGGCTTTATCAGCGTCAGGCAAAGCTCACAAAGCAACTAGTTTGACGCTTCTATGTTGAAGCTTGCAAAGTCTGCCACTTCTGAGAAAAAAGAGAGCATGGGCGGGGCTTCTTCTGTTGCCAGACATTCTGAACTATGGCAGATAGTATTGAGAGTGTGGCTTGGCTTTATTTGCTAAATAAAACTAGACAACGTCGACGGATGCGTTCAGAGTTTGGGGAGTTTAACCATTTGCTCCAGGAGCTACGTATGGATGAGGTTCGCTTTCAGTGGTACTTCCGTCTGTCCCGCGCCTAATTTTACGACCTCCTGGGCTGCATCGGAGCTCAAATCTCCTACCAGGACACCAACTATAGGTTCTCTATTCCTCCAGAAGAGCGCCTGTCCATCTGTCTTCGATAAGTGTTATTTATGATTTTTTTAAATCTGCATTATCTAGACTTTAAATGTAGGTTTTTCCTGCTCCGGCTACATTCAAAATATGTGTAGTGACATCGCTACAATTACAAGCTCTGATTGGATAACGCGCCGCTTCAGGGCCGTCAGCACCGTCAAAAGTTCAACTAGCTGAACTTCTGCGCTGCTGGCTTTATGAGCTTTGAAGCATGAAAAGCAGGAAAATCTTGAAAAGTTGATGGAGCCAAAGCTCACAACTTGCCGGAGAGACCGTGACGCTCCTCCAACGGCCTCCGCCATAGACTTAACATCTAATCTTGATGTCGCTGACGCTGACAAAGCCTGCGGTGTGAATGAACCATTACATGTCCTGCTGATGCTGTGACTCCATTCAGTCAGTCCCAGCATCACTTACACCACTCAGCTGATTGGTTGTTATGGCGCGACTTGAAGCTGTAGTTGAGATTTCTCCGACTTCTGTGGCAGACAAAAAATGCAGTGCATATTTTGGGTTGCGCCTGAAAAGCATCAGCACTATTTCGTCTCGTAAATCAGGCAGAAAAGCTTTTTTGCGACGCAAATCTGCTTCTGACGTGCAGCGGGATTCCAAGTCGCGCTTAATCGCACTCCTCCGTTGACTTTACAAGTAAACCGGATTCTCTCTGTTGCGTTCGGTGTGTAAGCACCGTTAAGGTAGTTTTACTGATTTCCTTTGGATGTAGTCCCGTTTCTTGGACAGGCCCTTTATAGTACCTTCATTAAAAAAAAATAATAATATGCCATAGCTCATAAAGGACATATTTCAGAATGTAAGTGTATTATTCGGTTGTTAATTGATTAATTAGTTAAAAGCTAAATAGTAAAGGATACTGATAAAGTGTATAAGATTAACAAGCATTTTAAAGATCTTTTGTGTGTTATTTTCATTTAGCTCGGTTAATAATAATTTTGTTAGTGTCTCACCTGCAGCTTAGCCATCTTTTACATCATACAGCTATTTGCCAGAAAATATGAATAGTTTGCAACACTGACTAAACTGAACGTTCAACATCCTAACTAAGCCAAACAATCATTTTTCAGACCAATTGCACTAACTTGTTCTCTATTTATTTAAAATATCAAACACACAAACCCTTTAGCTTTTATAAACTTAACCAAATTGATGCTGCACTCTGTTTATAAGACACAAGTTAAATAGTTGAGGGATTACTAGTAACGGGCAGAATGGTTTCCCCCAGCACAGAATTAAATAGTCTCCTTTCTGCTTTTCTGCATCCACAAGCAGTTTTTCTGTAATACGCACAGCACCACAGCAGGCTGCTTTAAGCTGCTTGAATATCTGGAGAGTGTGACAGCAGACAAAAAAAGACAGACCTCTTCTTGATGGTAACATTTCCTTTTAAAAATCATTTGATGTCAAGCTATGCTGCATGAATATCTGCTCTGTACAGATAAGATACTGAAGGTCTGCTTTCTTTGTGCGGATGATGTCAAAGAACTAAAAGGAATAGATTTCTTTCAAGGACATATAGCATTTTAGACTAATTTTAGTCATTCATAAACATTGGAAAAAAAGGACAAAAGTGGTTATTTAGATGGAGTAATGCAGGTTTCCTAAACATTTTTATGACAAACTTGGAAGACTTGAAGAGATTAACAGTAAAATACACATTAGCAGCTTGCTTTCATTGTAAAGAAGCAAATAAACATCATAAATAGTAACTGCTCACTGTTATTGACTTTAGACCAACTGTTCATGTCTGTGAATAACAAATAACACCCCTCATGGGGGGCCCCTTATAGGGAGCCCGATGTGGGGGGCCTCGCCTGTGGTGCCGGCACCCACTGTTTAAACGCATCTAGACACTGAGGGCCCGGGGGGGGGAGATGGGGGTACCCGGCAGTATTCCCATGTCCCACCCCTCTGTTTTAAGTGCACATTAGAACAACACGCAACAAAACCACATTGAGCGGGGGGAGAGAGGCTGGGGGGTCTTTCCACACCCCTGTTCGTTGGACCATCAGGGGTCGGAGCCCGGATAGAACATCAGGCCGTCTGGTCGGGGTCCTGGGCTGGTGGGCTGCTCTTGCCGGTGTGGGGGCCTTGGCGGTCTGCTTGTCCCCATCCTGGTGGGCAAAGGGGTCTGTCTCCCGGGTGCAGGGGCAGGGTGCTCTATTGGGGCGTCTGTCCCTGGGCCTGGGAGTATGGAGTATAGTGTACGTATGGGGGGTATGAATGAGTGTATAGCGTCCTTTTTTCGTATGTCCTGTATTTGTAAGAATGTGTACGCATGAGAGGGAGGGTACGTATGAGTGTCTCTGTCTGTCTATGTCTACCTGTCAGGTTGGGTGTTTGGCTTCCCTCTGGCCTGATGCGTCTTCTTCCCCTCAGTTACTCCCCGTCGGTGATGGATGCTCCTGCCCGCTGGTTGATGATGGCTCTCGATGCCTGGGGCCGGGGGTCCTGGTTGCGGCCCGGCTCGGTCCTGGTGCATGTCTGGCGGGTCCTGGGTGGTCCGGTGTGTCGGGCGGCCGCTGTTTCGGGCCGACGTCCTCCTTGGATTGACTGGGGCACCTCTTATGGGGGTGCCGGGGTTGTAGAGTAGGTTGGTGCCGTCCGGTGGATCGGTGGGGACCGTGCCTGGCGCCCAGGCCTCCTGCCGGTTCCAGGACTTCTGCTGGCTGGTCGGTTCATCTGGGGGGGGCTGTCCGGCATTGGCTGGGCCCCTGATCTTGGCGCCCTGCGTGGGGCGGGATCTGGACCCAGGAGCTGGAAGATCTGGATGTCCAGGTGCCGGCTGGGCGCGGCCTGGGGAGGGCGTACATCCGCTGTGGCTCTTGCTGTGGCTCCCTGGCGTGTGGGGGCGGGCCGGGTTGTTGGCGATGGGTATTGGTCCGGGGTGGCGGCGGCGTGTGTTGTCCGTCGGTTGGCTGCCGATCCCCCTTGCCTGCGGCGGCGGGGGGGGGCCCTTGTCGGCTGGTCCCTGGTTGGGGCCCCGCTGGGGGGCGGGATGCCCCTGGTCCCCGTGGCCTCCGGGTCCTGATCCGGGCCCGCCCTGGCGTAGCCGGTTTCCGGCGGAGCCCGTGGGCTCGTCACTGCGATCTCTCGGGCCCCAGCATTGCGGCTGGTGGGTGTTCCCCTGGGGCTTCCATCTGTTCCTCTCTTGGTGGGTGATCGACCCTGCGCTGATCCGCCTGTGGCCTCTGTACTCTGTGGGACCCTGGATGCATACATCTCTTGCCTCCTCCATGTCTGTGTTGATTCCTGTAGGACGGATTGACGGTTCCTTACACCAGCTATCAATCACTTGCATGGGGAAACTTTATTCAGACCTGCATGCTCGCACACACACATAGGTGTGGGGACATTGGTGTGGACGGACATACCTTAAGCTGAGGTTATCATCATTAGTTAGTTGTTCACAGGAGCTTACCAGAAACATTTGTATTATGTGCATTAATCCATGCTTGTGTGTAGTGAATGTGTAATTCTTAGTTGATTCTACTAAATCCGGACTATTGGTTTGGTTCTGTACAGTTTGTTGTTTTTGTTTTGTATTACTGTTTCTCTGCCGTCCGGCAGAGGTGGAGGACTGGAATGTTTTCTTGTGTTCTTTGTTTGCCTCCCTGTCTTGTGTCGTCGGTTCGCGCCTCTGCTGGTCCGGTTTCTTTTCTTCACCTTCTTCCTTTCTCCCTTCTTGTCTCAGTTTAAAGATTTTTCATACATATACATCAAGTGGCGTACTACAGCAAAGCTGTAATACTCTGCTTGGGAAAGTAAAACTGTTGGGCTTGTACTTGGTACTCAGACACCAATTCTGAGTAGCCTACTGCAATACAGGACACGTAAAAAAAAGAAAAAGAAAAAAAAGAATAACAAATAATTGAAAGCTGAAAGTTAATTATTAAATCTTAGGAGGCGTGCTCCCAAAAATGGGGGCTAGCGTGCTTAAGGGGTTAATATGAACCATAAAAAGACCTGCAGAAGGAAGGAAGGAAAGCATGTTTTGTATGTGTATTCCAAAATATTTTTCTCCTTTTCCATATTTTTTCCAGACTTGGAAAATCTCAAATCTAATTTCATATTTATAGACTGTGTGGAAGCAAGACTGTGTAGAGCATATTGGAGTTTTATCAGATCCAAGCTCCTCTCTGGAGAGATTTTTTTAAAGTCTGATTGACCCATTGCTGAGCAGGCACTTCAAAGAACAGGGATAAGAAAAACTATTTTCCCAATTGCTGCTTTTCCTATGTCCTATCTTGATTTCTGAGGAATCCTATACACAAATAGATGTGTCCAGATTTGATCATTTGCGTCCACACCCAGATGAAAATGTCTAGTCTCTCTCGGATTAGCTAACCATTCCTATTGCTTTATCAGATTCGACTGACAGACATGACCAACGGCTTTATCACTTGTGTGTGAGTAGGTTTTATTTTTCGTTTATCTTTTCTCACACTTGAGGCCACATCAAAAGGCTGAAAGCTGTTCAAAGAAGGTGAAGAAATTGGCATCCGGTCTTCATGTGAGCTAATTCAAGCCAGGTGGAATACGAAGGGATGAATGAAGACTGATGAGAGGCTTGATGTAGAGATGTTGCTCAGACTTCTACTGAATATTTGGTTCTATGAATCTTGTGTGCTCTACAAATCAAATTTTGTTCAAAATAGTTCACTACTGTTCTCTATTTTATTGCCGTTCAGCAATTTATGGACTTTGCAATGAGTTTTTTTTCCACTTTCATATTTAAATATTCAGTATTTTTAAAGTTAGAACCTGCTCTATTTTGCTTCAGAATTTATATGAGGTGTTTCCAGTTATTTTTGTGCAACTGTAGGATGTATTCAAGTTTCCACTGTGTGGGGTAAAACTATGATCTGTCTTGTACCCCTCCTGATGTCAGACTATATTGCTATAATCATTTGCTTCTCTACTGTACAGTAAATATAAGTGAAATCCCAATCTTATCCACAAGGTTTAACATGACTTCAGATATCACTCTACAGCTTTAGCAGATTTAAATCTTCTAGAGAGGTTTTCCTCAAGGCTTAAAAGTGTGTTTATTGGAATTATTTAAAATTCTTCTAGAACGTATTTGAGATCAGACAGTGATGCTATACAATAATGCGTTGCTTACAGTCTCTGCAACAGTTAATTCCTAAACATTTGCTAAAAATAAATCAGTGCAATAAACCATTACATCTGTGCTATAATATGGTTCCATTCTCTGTTTTAATCAGTGTCCATGTGATCCCAGTTTTCGTTTCTGTGTCACCACTTGGCCGTAAGTCACTATACGCACTGTCACTGGCTCCAAGATGGTCATCATTGAATGGGTCCTGAATAAATCAGCTCAGTGGTCCGAAGTTCTGTTTTCTGATGAGAGCCAGAGTGAAGCCATGCCATCTGCTGGTGTTGCTCTACTATGCTATATTAAGTCCAGAGTCAACCAGGACAACTAGCAGCCATCTACGAGGACATTTTGGAGAACTTTGTGCTTCTTTCCGCAGACAAGCTTTATGGAGATGCTGGCTTCATTTTCCAGTAGTACATGGCACCTGCACACATTGCCAGTAGTACCAAAACCTGGTTCAATGACCATGCGATTACTGTGCTTGGTTGGCCAGCAAACTGGCCTAACCTGAGCCCCGTAGATAATCTATGTTCCACTATCTGGAGAAAGATGAGGGACATGAGACAGAACAATGCAAAAGACCTGAAGGCCACCACTGAAGTATCGTGGTCTTCCATAACACCTCGCTGTGTCACAGGCTGATTGCTTCCATGCCAAACCGCAGTAATTGATGCTAAAGGGGCCCAAACCAAGTTTTGACTACATATGCACGATTATGCTTTTCAGAGGTCTTACATTTCTCTATTTAAAGATTCATTTAAAATGTTTATTATTGAATTAATGCAATATTCTAATTTTTCCAGATGTTCAATTTGGGGTCTTCAAAATCTGTAAGCCATAATCATCAAAATTATAACAAATAAAGTCTTGAAATATCTTGCTTTCCATGTAATGAGTCTATACCATACATTAGTTTCACCTTTTAACTTAAATAACAAAAATCAATGCACAATGTTATTTTTTTTTTACTTTTATAAACAGCATAGGACTGAAGACCTCAGAGACCACAAGCAAACTATCTAGGTGATCTAAACTTTCACAACCAAAATAAATCAGCTACTGCTACCTTAAAGTGATAGTGTGGATCTTTAAATGATTTACACATTTTATGAATTGTATTAAATTGACCTCCTGACCTTAAATGTTGATATAAAATAAGTCATGTTATGAATTATAACATTACGGGTAAGTCCCGCCTTCCCGTATCTCAGCTGTGGCCATAGACTGTAAAAAATAATAGACAGCGCCTCCTCACTCCTCCCCGTTTACCAGAATGACACACGTTCATGGGGGAATTCGTGGCGGATTCACAGACTCCTCCTCCCCAGCTCTGACAAAGCATGTTCCTAAATAGGGCATAGGGGCTGGATCTTCACTGTAGACTCTGCCCTCGCGGGGGCAGAGTCTACTTAAGAAAACCAGCCTGGTGCCTATTTTTTTGTTGAGCCCAGTGTTATCTCAGGAAGAATATGTAGCCATAGAAAGTTTAAAAAAAATGGGCACCAGGCATTAAAGTTGTTTTTAACGTGTCTAAAGTCCAATGCTTTTCAATGGGGGCCTAGCGGCCGAATGGAGGTACTACAGCAATGGAGGAGCAATGGCGGCCTCCATGGTATGCGGTCACAAAGCAGAGCAGCCAGCAGCCATTGGCTGTGGCTCAAAAGCCACGGTGCCGTCCACTTGAACCAATAAAGTGAAGCCAAGGGCTGTCAATCATCACGAACGCTGTTTGTTCGTACTCGTAACTATGCCATGCTCAGTTTTCGGTTTACACGGAGCCTCTGAATCAAGCCTCCGCCATTAGTCCCGAGAGCAGCCGTGGATCAACACTCAGCTCAAGAGCAGAAGATACCGATTTCAAACCAAAAAAGCATCCTCACCTCCGATAACTCCATTGTTGACACTCTGGTTGTTTTATCTCTCTCCTCTGCACGTCTTGGCCCATTGATCTGGCGCGTGCACGGAAAAGTAGGTGCGGCTTCAAGACCAATCAGAAAGGGAGGGGGAGGGAGCTTGGGTAATTTTTTTTTCAAATGATGTCCCTCTCTCTCTTTTTTCTTACAAAGTCCAGACTATCACTTTAAAGGAGCATTCCACCCCGAAGAACAAATTTGTCTGTTGCCTTATTCCCCATTGTTAGATAAATGAGAAAAAAACTTTTTGTAACAAGTCCAGTCATTAACCTGATTTGGCAGCAGTCTGTTTGCTTTAGCTTATCATAAACCAATGTAAGTGAATGGGAGCTACTAGTCTACTACTAGATGCCATTCACTTACTTTGGTTTATGCTGTTTTGTGCTGCTCCCAGATCAGGCCAATGACTAGGCTAGTTACAAAAAACTATTTTTTTCACTTATCGAACCCTGAAGAATTTAGCAACAGACAAAATTTACTTAGTGGAGAAATATCCATTTACAACAACATCACCAGAAGAGAAAATTAGTTTAGTCAGAGTTTCTATGAACAAAACAGGGCAGTATTTAGTTTCAGTGCTATCTAAAAGTTTAGCAGAACTTTTTTGCTTATCACCTAGAGCAGCCAGCTCAATAATGATAGTAATAATGGAAACTGGAACAATGAACAAATTACAATAAATAATGTTTGATCATGGTATTTCTCAAGCAATGCTAAACTCTTAAAGTCAATGGACCTGAACAATAAATATGCCGGATACTGTCTTTTCAAGCAGGTCTACATGTCTTAGTTGTAAATTTTTATTACACCTCGTCAACCTGCTATTTTTCACTTCTGGCCTTGAAGAGATTTTTATCTCTTTTCGAGTCTATTACGTTATCACAGCTTTTCTGCTTCGCTGGTTGTGTGCTGTATTTAAATAGGGAAAATGAGAAAAAGAATAAAAATGAACACGTGTTCTATCACTCCAATGGTTTTCATAACAACATTAAAAAGAGACAGTGTGCTAAAAAACATCCGTGGAGGGTTAAATGGTCATTAGTCTTTAAAGAAAAAAGCAGGCAGGATATTCTTCAGGCAGATGACTCAGCAAACAAGTGTTTTTTGTTTCCAGCTGTCCTGCATTTTTATTTTACATTAGTTATGCTTTAAAGGATTTATAAAGCTTGTTTGCATTAACAGTAATTGCTGAAAGAAAGTTTTGGTTTAGACCTCACTGTAAATGGACTTAACTCAGCATATATGTATTAACTTAATGAAATGCTGCTCATGTCTAAGGCATGTGGTCAGACACAAAACATTTCATTTAAACCTCCTCCCCAGTTTTAAATGGCCAGTGAGGGCATATACAAAGAACAGATGCACGGGGAAACAAAAACAGTCACTTTGAATTGTTTAAACTTGAACTCCAGCAGGCTGATGGGAGGTAGGGTTTGGGGTCAGTGCCTCACACTGCACATCAAAGATCACCGGAATAGGCAGATAGATGGTCATCCGAGTGAGCGAAAACATCTGGGCCATAGCAAAACAAAGATGATATAAGTGGCTTCCTCCTCAGTGGTGGCTCCAGAGCAGTCAACAATGATAAGCCGCAGCTTATAATGTGTTTGAAGCACAGAACCATCCCTCCTTCCACCAACCAACCAGTACCCTGAAAACCAGACAATTTAGAGCCTTGCATAATGCAAGAGGAAATATAAACTGATCTCTTGAACCCAATCAAAAGACAAAGGCCTGGGTTTCGTCTGTACACTATATTGAGGAAATAATGGTTGTCACCATTGCTTAAAAAGAATATGATTTGCAAAAGCTTTTGAAGATCTGTTAATGTCGGCTGGAAAAACATAAAGGAACCACAAAGGATATAAGCGGTCATAAAAATGATCACGTGAGGATGTCTGATGATTAGAAAATAAGATATTTTTATGTATTGTGTGTCTGTGTATGTGCTTCTAATTTGGCTTGAAGAACTTGGCTGACAGAACATGCTTTTCCAATATTCATCTCCAGTAAGTTTTCAAAGGGAACATTCCTTAGAGATTTTTGTCCATACTGACATGAAAGCTTCATGATTTTAGTCAAGATTTGACATTTAAACATTTATTTGCACCTTCTGTTCCAGCTTATCAAAAACAAGTCTCTGTTAGGCCCTGTCCACATGTAGCTGGGTATCTCATAAAACTGAGATAATTTTCTACGGTTTGGCCTGTCATCCATACGTAACCGGAGATTTTTTTTGGAACCAAAAACTAATCTTTTTAAAAACTCCGGCCAAAGAGGAAATTTGGGTTTTCTCCATTTTCAGTATCTGAGTGTGGACGGTCGAAAACGGAGTTTTAAGAGCCATCACATCACTATCCGCGACAAAAAAGGCTCAAACATCACTTGTGCCCCCAGAGCTGTGTTGGCATCATCCATTGTTAAAGTGCCTTTTGCTTGTTTGCTTTTACAAGCTGCATGACTGCTGCGTACTGAAGTTAGAAGATAGAACGTTACTCTGATTGGATTGGATTTGGGAGAACTACTGCCACCTACTGGTTTGCCATCTATGAATGTGCTGAAAAAAACCATTTTACGTGTAGATGGACATTTTTTTTGTTTCAAGGAGCAGAGGGAAATCTTCGTTTAAAAAAAAAACCCGGCTACGTGTGGACATGGCCTTAGATTGAGATCAAAAGATGGTGGAAGACACCGGAGGACAGTGAAGTCATTATGTATGTAATGATTTGGGTTTTGTGACATGCTGTTTTATCGTGTTTGAAGTAGCCAACATTAGATGTCCTCTACACCATGACTGGTTGCTACAAGTCACGATGGATCAATGCTTTTAAGTTTATACCGACCTGGGATGCCACCCCTATGAAAGATGCAGCTGAAATCAAGACTCATCAGTCTTGATGAGTCTTGATCAGTCATAGGATCAGGCAGTTTTTCCAGTGCAGTTTTAGACAGCCTGTTTGACTTGAAGCCTCATTTTCCTGTTCTTAATGAAAAAAATTAATTATATCTACCCAACTACAGCTATTTTTTTCCCTTTTTCTAAATATTCTCTGTAAACCCCAGAAACCTGTTGTGTAAGAAATACCATCAGTCCACTAGTTTATGAAAAATTCTGATCACCCTTTCTGGAGTCGATAACCATGCCAGATTCAAAGTCACAGAAATACCCTTTCTTCCCCGTTCTGATTCTGTTTCTCTTAACACTCTTTGTTTGTCTAAATGATAAACCAAAAGTTTTCAAATAATTTCTATGTTGGACAAAATAACCTCAGTAAACTGAGAAAAGTACTTTTCAAGGAATGTCTAAAATATATATCCAACCCAGAGTATAAGTATAAGCAGAAAGACCAATGCAGAAAGGTTTTGTTTGTGTGTTTGCAACCACTACATTTGTAAACCTATCCTACAATAATTCTATTTGACAAATGAGTTGCAGAATAAAAAACATACCAAAAAGTTAGGGTGAACCTTAGTTCATCTTGCACTGTGTTGGTGTGATTAGGGCAAACAAGGACTCAAGAGAAAAATATTATATCACTAAACTGGGGGCAAAGGGGGTAAGGGGGTTAGTTTAATCCTGGTGTTTTATGTCAAATAGAAGCAAAAACATTTGTATAAACTTAATGTCAGTACTTTTGTATAATCTAACCAAATTTTACGAGGTTAATGGGCAAGACTTGGGTGGGGGATTATTCAGTTTTACGGAAATGACTAAGCTAACATGATTATATTGTGAACACACTGCTGCATGATAAAATTACTATGGTAATACTCTCATTATGTAAGCCTGTTCTCTGTGCCTGGACCTGTAACCTTTATAAATATATATTATTTTATTTTTTAAAAATACACAGTTTTGTCAAATTGGAAAAGAATGTAGTTCTACACAAGTTTCCAAAAGCTTTCTCAGTTTTTCTCCAACTATTAAACCAGGTTGTATTTTGCAAAATTATTCTACAAATGATTATGGAAAATGGAAAACTACTTGGCCATTAAAGATTTTTTTCTGGTTTAGCATTTGTGCCTCACTTATGAGATTACCTCCACCTACTTCAAGTAGTTTTTAGCATGGGTCTCATGTATTCCCAGATTTCAGCTATATCATTTACATATTGGATTGAGACTCAGTATTCTATGTAATTTAAGATTATATGGTCCAGTAATGAGGACAAAAATCCTGATTGAAAGATAACGGTGGTAACGACTTCCATTAACCTAGTAGACATTACAGGTGGTTAGCTTGGTCGCAAAGCACAAATGAGATGGAACTTAAAGACCCACTGAGTAACTTTTACACGATAAAAACAGGTGTTTTCGAAACATTTTGGTGACACATCCACATTTTTTTATGTTTATTTTCGGAGCTGTCACTACATGGGTCGTTGGGTCGCACTATAGAACTTTCCTCCCACGGACCGTATCCCTGGATGTATACTGACTGAGTTTCGCTTTACGGCAGTATGCTAGACGCTACCTAATGATATAAACAATTCCACAGTTTTGAGACTTGAGCCATGGCAGATCCAAAGAAACCAAAGAAGACGCTATCAGAAGAAATGCGGAAAAGAAACTGAACTGCAAGATCTGAAAGCTGTTGGAACTTTACTGCTGGAGAAATCATGTTAACCCCTAATTCACACTTGGCCCAGTGTGAGCTACAGAGCTGGACGCTGTGCTGAATCAGCTTCTAATTTGAGCACTTTATTTTGTTTTCAATGTCAAATCCCTTATTTTTATTCCATTTCCATTTGATTACTAAAGTCCTCTTTGATTTGTGAGTATATATTTGACTGTGATGTGTTAGGTCACCAGCTCATAGTACCAGATCCTCAAAGAAGCTTTTTCCAGGCAAGTAGTAAACTACAAAATCACCATTCCTGCATTATATTGTCTTTGGTGTGCAGAAGGGACCATGCAGAACCATTAATCTCCCCAGGGGGGCCATCCAGAGCCCCGGCCACGTCTGGTGAATGAGTGAGTTAAAGATCTCACAGCCAGGCTGTTGCGGCTCCATCTGGACACCTCAATTAAACATCAAATAGCTGATTCCATGCCTCAGAGTTTGAGGGACAAAAAGATGAAATAATTAAAAGCTGAGCTTGGAAAATCTTGAATGTCACTTACTGCCACTGTGTCGTCAATAGACTGTTAAAATGAAACCGCAAATCTTGAGTCACAAATCTTGTGACTCAATTGCCTCATATGAGACATTGTACGGAAAAGCAGAAGTCAGCAGGTCCAGGACAGATTTTCCAGTGTTATCTTCCAGTCCACCAAAGTTTAGTGCAACAAATTATGCTACTTAAGAAGCTTGATAGTTTTGACTCTGTCATGAAAGATTTTCAGTCTTTATATTTATTTTTGATTATGTAAATCACCTTTTATGTTGGAGCACAGAGATGTAAACACCAGATTTTTTCAGCTGTGGAAAAATATTTCCAGTGTAAGACGATGCAAGAAGTATGATTTAACTTTCACTTAGTGGTCCATTAACATTCCAAATAAAATGTCTGGGATTTATTTCAGCTCTAAGTAGTCTGAATGTATTAGGACAATAATATGTCTTCATGGAGCTGGCTCTACTCCAGAAACACTGACTTTGAAGGAAAACATATGCTACATAGTCAAAATGTAGATTTCTTATTGTTTAGACATGTTTAAGTGTTCACAGTGATGCAGGATCTTGAGGGAAGTATTAGTTCTGAAAATGTCTAATAAAACTTTAATGGTTGCACTGTTTGCACATATTTGCAATATACAGTTATAATGGATAATTAAAAAAAACATGTAGAACATTTTGAATTAACCTAATCATGTCATTATTTTTACTAATGACGTGAAACAAAAGCCTCACTTTGCTTAACTTTTTTTAAAAACTTTTTTTATAACTAGATCCAGAAGGTACTTTAACATAAAATGTTTACAACAGTGGTAAGCAGGAATTCATTATGTTCACTGCTTATTACTCCTCCCCTGCTTAGAAAAGCTGACACCTCAATCAATCCATTCCCTCAGGGAGGGAAAACGTGTAATGATGGTGATTCTTGAAGAAACAGGTGTTCATCATGCTTTGGGTGTCTTTGATGGTGCTGAGAGTTACAGAAAGAGTGTGAATCACTGTGAATTGTGTGAAATCATAATTTGAGGGGGTGTAAAATGAACTCATTCCAACATAGCTCAAGCCAGGCAGGTTATACGTTGTAGGCTTGGAGATAGCACGGATTATGGAGTTACTGAGGAATTTCAGGATGTGGTTAATGCGGAGGCTTTAAAATTCAAACAGTAAATTTTATAGGATAAATCATGATAATGCCTTAACAAAATGCAAATCAGTCATCAGCTTTCATTATGAATCTTCTCTAAAATGCATTTCGCCTTTTGTTTGTGAAGAGTTAATTCAAGAGTGGATTTCATAAATTTTGTTTATTTTATCTTGAATGAGCATATTGTAACTTATTGCAGTAAGTCACTAATGCAAACATATATCCAACAATATTTTAAAAGGCCAAGGTTTATCTTTAATCACTTATTTTACCCAAACAGACATCATACCCAGTGCCAGAAGGCAGTCCTAGGTGGGCTGGGCCTTCCCATTCAGGTATCGGCCTCGCCAAAGACTTAGATTACACATTAAGGGTGTTTCTCAATGTCAAGGCGAGGCGCCTTGCTTACGAGGACACTGTCCTTCCTTGGTCAAAGAAAACGGTTAAATGGAACAGCTTTGCCTCACGTGACCATGGCTTCCGGCTTACATGCTCTGTTAACGTCCCGCCCATCGTAGTATTATCATAGCGCAGCAACATTACTTCAGCCACGGAACTGGAAATGTATAATGACCATTTTAAATTTTTTAAAACTGTGTATATGTCGGTTAAATCACATGTGTAAGCAAATTAGTACCTGTTCCAGTTAGCAGTGGCGGACTGGACGTCTGGACATTCTGGAGAACACCAGAACGGCCGGTGCAACAGGACGGCCGGTGTAACAGGTAGGCCGCAAGCCTCCATGTAGCCGTCACAGTTTTTTTTTCTTGCTTATAATTGACTGTTGTTCCATGGCCAAACTGATAGGTGGCAACAACGCGCCTGCAGGCCAATAGATGTGCAAGCTCATGCGTCAATCCTCGTCATTCAACCATGCCAGACAGCTATGCAGAAGGAGGCTGCGGCCGCAGCACAGAGACAGAGAGATGAGGGACAGATGCATGAGCAGGTGGAAGTTCCCCAGACAGGTGCAGGGCATGTAAGTATAGGAGGATAATTAGGGTTACTTGCTAGGTAATCTGACAGTAGCAGATATTATTTCAGATTGCTACATTTTTATCTATCCCTCAATCAAACAAAACTATTTCAGTTTTTACAGTTGGTTAGCTACAAAACACAATATAAACATGCCGCAGCATCAACATGGATGCAGAAGAAATATTTAATAAAAGTAATTAAACCGTTTTTGTGCACACTGCAAAAACTGTCCATCTAATCAAGTCAAAGTATCTTGTGTCTAGCTAAAGGGTATATTTTTTAACCTATTTTGAGATTTATATACTAAGCAAGAGCAGAAGGTTATTAATCTTATTTTGAGTATATGTGTCTTAGTTTTTAGAATTCTTACCAAGTGCCATTTGTCATGTTTCATTGGCAGATATGACTTAATTTAGGAAGCTTTCGACTTAAATCAAGTATGGGTTAGGTTAGTACCATTTACCAACTCATACCATTTCTTTGTTTGATTTAGGAAGTCACCCCACCAATTTTTCAGCAGAGAGACATTTAAAGAGTGTTGTTTATTTCTGTGAGTATTTGAGTTAACTGTATAATCACAGCCTCTTCAACATCTTGTGATTTATCATAACTTATACCATTTTTTTGTGTGTGTTTTAGAAAGTCACCTCCCCAGTATATTGTTCAGCAAAGAGACAGAGACAGTAAAAGAGAGTGGTTTATTTCTCAGTTGTTTATTCTACACTATGCTTTTAACACATCTTTTAGTCAACATCAGTGTTAATGCTATAATTTGGAAGGTAAAATATAATGGGGAGGATAAAACAAACATTTTAGGAAGTCCAATAGCTAAAATTAGTTTACTTACATTTAAACTGGAAATTTATCCCTGAAGTAGCTGCTGCCAGCTCCTACCGCGCTGTATTCTGGGAAAATTTTGAGAGAAGGCATCAAGGCACCTCTGATGTATCCTTGGTCAGTTAGCTAAATGGCTAACAAGCGGAGGACAGATTTCTCGTTAGCACATGAACATTGGAACACGCCATGGCGGTCCCTGATGGCGTATCTCTTAGGCAACTGCGGCGGGACCAAGACATCAAGGCGAGGTTCCTGGGCATTGAGAAACACGCAAAGTTCCAACCGTGCAATGTATCTTCTCTCATCCATTCTCCATACCAGTTGGTGGTGGTAATGCAATGATTTGTTGTTTGCAGGCGAAAAAGGAACACAGAGAAGTAGTCTGCTGATTTTGGACATAAGACTTGTAAACTAGCTATTTTAAAGGAGGATGTTGTGTATGTAAAATGACTATTTTTATTCAAAATGGCCTTGTTGTGGGTTTTAAAATGTGGCTTCTCTGTCTGCAATTATGATTGTGTCATTGATTAACATACATTTTATTAAATCCCAAGCAGGGATAGGATAGTGTTAAAATTCAGCCAAGAAACTTGAAGTTTCTTTACCTCTGGTGGGTCATGTATAATTATTATTTTTTACAATTCATTATTTACTCAGTTCCCTTTCAAAACAGAAGAGAACTACCAATGTCTTGTCGCAGCTACTGTAGCAAACAATCTCAAAATAGTGAACAGAAGAATTGAGCACAGCAGCAAGAGCTGCTAATCACACACAGCTGCAGCAGCACCAGTAGTGCTCATAAAGATCATCCATAAAGGAAGATGCCTCACTCACATACACAAGCAGAGACAGGATCATGACAGTGGTTCAAACGCAGCTGCTTAAGGAGTACAAAAACAAACGTTCTAGCGAAAACCTCACCAGGGGAGGCGTCCAGGAGGCATCCTGACCAGATGCCCGAGCCACCTCAACTAGCTAATCTCGATGTGGAGGAGCAGCGGCTGTACTGAATTTAAATTAGAGGCTTTGCAACTGATAGTCACAATTCATCACATACATATATTTATTGAAGTTTAGTTATGTTGCAGTATTTATCAGTTCCAATTTCAATAAATAGAAATACAACTTGGATTCTGATGTTGTACAGCAATTTCTACCACATAGAATGGAGTGATTCATTTAACCAAAAGATGTCAGTGAAGTTACATTCAGAACAGCATCTAAAAGTAAAATGTAAATCAGAGAACAGAAGAGAGGCAAAGACCTTGACAGAGAACGTTAAGCAAGTAAGATACGAACTTGCTAAAGCATAAGATGAATAACTGACATAGCTGGACAAAACACTTCAAATCTCTCTTGGGTTTAGTCACTGAATTGTGTCATATTTAGTAACAATACACATTCGGAATTTAAACTGACATTAGCTGTCACAAGATTTTGACAGTGTGTCTTTGGAACTAACCATAGAATCTTGTGTAACAATTTCCTTTTTTCTTAACATTCACTTCCCTTTTAGTGGTGGAAGTGTTTTTTTTCTGTGGCTTATATATTTAAGCTTCCACAAACAACTCATTTGGATTATACTTTGTGACTATCCTGATCAGAACTTGGAAACAATCCTAACTTCAAAGACTTTGGAAAACCTAAAAGGATATAATTTTATGCAGATGATGTGTTTCATTGGTCCAATGCTTTTGTTAGGATTTATCGGCTTTACAGCAGCAAGTACCAAAACTTGTCAAATATATGCTGCTGTTGGGGTGAGTGTGACTCTCCCTTTTAATTTTGAAGGACTGACAAAGACACATACTTTGAGATGGACTCGTGACACCACAATTATTTTCCTCAGACAGAAAGGCAGAGTGACCATTGGAAAACCGGAAGACATCACTACAACTGGATCTATTTTGCTACAGAATGTAAAGTTGCAAAGTGCAGGAAGTTACCGAGCAGATGCCTTGCATCCTAATGACACTCTGGTTAAAACCTGGACTGGTCAGCTCTGCGTGATGGAAAAACTATCAAAACCTCGACTCAGTTATACATGTGACTCCGAAGCTGTTAAGCTTAACTGTGATGCTACTAGGTCTCAGGGGTTGGTGTTCTCATGGTTGCATGATAAAAAGACTTTACCAAGCGAAACAAGACAAACTCTCAGTATATCGATGAGCCAGATAAAAGAGGAAAGCAACTTTTCCTGTAGCGTGGCAAACAAAGTGAGCGCAGAGAGCAGTGAAATTATTCGGGTGACATGTAAAGCCCCTTTGGTTTGCTTTAAAACCCAAACTGTGCTGGGAGTGCTGGCAGGAGGAGCATGTCTGATTTTTCTTTTGCTCATCATCATCAGTGTTTTATGCTGCTTAAATAGGCGCACCAAAACTAATATGCAAATCAGTGACAAAGGGAATTTGAAGATGGTCTCTGTAAAGAAGCAAGAGGCTGAATCTATCACAGAATATGAGGAGATGCACAATGTGGAGAGCTGCCTATCCCCAAGTCCACAGCCTTCACCGAGAGCCCGTTACTACAATATCTCCAAGCTGGATGCTAAGATCAAAACTATATCTCCAGAGCTGTCCACCAGTGCAGAGGGGCAACAAGAGTCTCCGGTGCCGAAGCCAAGGACAAAGAATGCCAAGACACTTAACGTCTGAGTTTCAAGATATCATTCAGCACAGAAAGTAGATATGAAACAAATGAAAATGGGATGTACATATGGACAATTTTATCGTAAAAACTGTGGGACTGTTTACATTGGATGATTTAATAGTAATATTGTTTGAAATGCAAGGGGCATTTATGTTCTCATTGTACTTATTAAATTCAAAGACTTCCAAAATATTCTGAAACCACAAATAAACCAGAGCAGTGGAAACAGGATATTCAGCACATAACAGCTATAACTGAGAGACTTAAATATTGGGGATAGTTATTACTGAAACAGGAGCAGCTGGTTGATTAGAAACAGGATGCAGCTGTAAGGGAAGACAAGGAAAGGAGGCAGAGCTAGAAAAATGGGTGAAAAGTGTGATAGAACGCACAGGGACCTAGGGAAGCAAAGACCCAGAAACCAGAATACTCACAAAGTAGAAATTGGGCATAACCTTACATGAAGTTTTCCCACAACTAAATAAAGCAATTTACAGCTGAAATGAAATAGATGTACTGAAGAAAAACAAAAGATGAATCTTAAACCTAAAAAAATAACTGAATAAGGAAACTATAGGGAAACAAAAACTAAATAAAGGCAAAACAGAAAACAACACTCAAAGATTATAAAATAATGTATAGCTCCATCCATCACATTAGAATTCTAGAAAGAATTAACTATGTCTGAAAGAGGAAATTGTACCCACCCAACTTTATACAGTCTTAGTAAAAAGCTACAGTCAATGTCATGTAAAGGGTTTCAACATAAAAATGGATGAACTTTTCCAGTTTCTCAAATTATATCAGTTTAACTGTAAGCGAACCAAACCACACAGATTACATCATGTCATTGAAGAGATGAAGCAATAATTAAAAAGTTTACAAAGAAAAACATTTACAACTCTTCAAATATACAAGTACCAACAAAGGCCTGTATGTCAGACTAAAAGCGTCTTTTAAAAAGGTTAATGTTTTAAGGAGGCAATAAACATAGTCTCATTTAAGATCACATTTGTGTATACATTTTTTATTGTTTGCTTTTTTTCACTGACCTAATGTAAGTTCTTAATTTTCAAGAAATAATGTAAAGTTTCCATTCGCGGGAAGCATAAAATATGTATAAGCAACAGAATTGAAGGCTTGAAAACATCAGTCTGTGTGTGATTAACATGTATAAAGTGGTTTTCTAAGTTAACTGAGTTATTGAAATTAATTGCATTTTTAATAATGCTGTATTTTATAGAATATGACAATGTCAAATATGTGAAACTCGGCATTTAAACGTGATTTAGAATTTTTTTTTTTCTATTGAAACTGTCTTGCACCTCAGTGGTTTTGATCATTGGATGATTCTTTTAAATTTGCAAATTGAATTAAAGGAATAGTTTGTGGAAATATGCCATCACTGTTTAATTTATAAAACAGAAAAACTGAGCTATTCATCATGTTTTAAACCTTGCACACATTCATGTGGCACTGATAAAACAGGGCAACCAAACACTGGGCAGCTGGGCAGCTTGACAGTCTTTGTTGCTTGACTCCAACCATCTGGCTTTACTTAACAACAACATAAGATTGTTGTATGCTTTTACTTCAGTGTAGAATTGGCTTTTAAATATACACTGTTCCTTTGCACATTGTGAAAACCACACTAACCTCATTTAGAATGTATTGTAGAACCGTATAGATACAGTCACATATTGGTGCTGCTTGTTAGAGAGGCAGAACCAGATAATCCCGTACTCCTTATTTACATATTAAATGGGTTGCTTTGCTAAATTGTTCAAAACCACACTATGTTGCATCATATTGGGATTGTATGTGATAGACATGCAAAAATAGTGTGCTATGGTTATCAATGTTTTCATAAATAAAAATCTGAAATAAGTGCCATGGTTTTGTATTCAGCCTACTTAGGTTTATTCTTTGCAGATACACTTTTCACTGAAATAAAGATGCAAGTGGTTACAGGGATTCTCTACTAGCTTTGCACACCTACAGTTTGAAATTTTTAACCCTTCTTGGCAAAATGTCTCGTGCTCACTCACTTGGACTGAGGAGAAGGATTTTTCAAGTGCAGCCACAAATATAAATAATATAAATAATAAGAATTAAGTTTTGAAAGGTAAACATCCAACCCAATCTCAAGTATTTTGTAGTCTTTAACTAGTTTTCTCCTAGGATTGTTGCGTATTTAGTTCCATCAATTTTTTCATAATCTCTGACCATCTTTCCTCTTCTTGCTAAAGCATCCCCAAAACAAGATGCTACCAACACCATATTACACAGTGGTAATAGTGTGTTCAGGATGAAGTGCTATCGTAATTTTACACATCATGTTGGGTTACTTATGAATTTATTCTTGGCCCTTTTACAAGTTGAGTTCTGATGGCAGATGTTTAGACTTTTTTTGTGCCAATCAATCCATCCATCCATCATCTTCCGCATATCCGGGGTCGGGTCGCGGGGGCAGTAGCCTAAGCAAAGAGGCCCAGACTTCCCTCTCCCCGGCTACTTGGGCCAGCTCCTCGGGAGGAATCCCGAGGCGTTCCCAGGCCAGCTGGGAGACATAATCCCTCCAGCGGGTCCTGGGTCTTCCCCTGGGTCTCCTCCCGGTGGGACGTGCCCAGAACACCTCACCAGGGAGGCGTCCAGGAGGCATCCTGACCAGATGCCCAAGCCACCTCAACTGGCTCCTCTCGATGTGGAGGAGCAGCGGCTCTACTCTGAGCCCCCTCCGGATGACCGAGCTTCTCACCCTATCTCTAAGGGAGAGCCCAGCCACCCTACGGAGGAAACTCATTTCAGCCGCCTGTATCCGCGATCTCGTTCTTTCGGTCACCACCCAGCGTTCGTGACCATAGATGAGGGTAGGAACGTAGATCGACCTGTAAATTGAGAGCTTTGCCTTTCGGCTCAGCTCTCTCTTCACCACGACAGAACGGTACAGCGCCCGCATAACTGCAGATGCCTTACCAATCCGTCCATCGATCTCCCGCTCCATTTTTCCCTCTTTCGTGAACAAGACCCCCAGATCCCTAAACTCCCCGACTTGAGGAAGGACCTCATCCCCGACCCGGAGAAGGCACTCTACCCTTTTCCGGCTCAAGACCATGGTCTCGGATTTGGAGGTGCTGATCCTCATCCCAGCCGCTTCACACTCGGCTGCGAACCGCTCCAACGAGAGCTGTAGATCACGTTCAGATGAAGCCAACAAGACCACATCATCTGCGAAGAGCAGAGACCCGATCCTGAGGTCACCAAAACGGATCGCCTCAACACCTTGGCTGCGCCTAGAAATCCTGTCCATAAACATTATGAACAGGACCGGTGACAAAGGGCAACCTTGGCGGAGTCCAGCTCTCACCGGAAATGAGTCCGACTTACTGCCGGCAATGCGAACCAGACTCTGACACCGTTCATATAGGGACCTAACAGCCCGTATCAAAGGGTCTGGTACCCCATACTCCCGGAGTACCCTCCACAGGACACCCCGAGGGACACGGTCGAATGCCTTCTCCAAGTCCACAAAGCACATGTAGACCGGTTGGGCGAACTCCCACGCACCCTCCAGGACCCTGCCGAGGGTGTAGAGCTGGTCCAGTGTTCCACGGCCAGGACGAAAACCGCATTGTTCCTCCTGAATCCGAGGTTCGACTATCCGTCGGACCCTCCTCTCCAGAACCCCCGAATAGACCTTACCAGGGAGGCTCAGAAGTGTGATCCCCCTATAGTTGGAACACACTCTGTGGTCCCCCTTTTTAAAGAGGGGGACCACCACCCCGGTCTGCCAATCCAAGGGAACTGCCCCCGATGTCCACGCAATATTGCAGAGCCGCGTCAACCAACACAGCCCTACAACATCCAGAGCCTTGAGGAACTCCGGCTGAATCTCATCCACCCCCGGTGCCTTGCCACCAAGGAGCTTTTTAACAACCTCAGTGACTTCAGCACCAGAGATTGGAGAGCCCGTACCAGAGTCCTCAGAATCTGCTTCCAAACAGGAAGGCGTGTCGGTGGGATTGAGGAGGTCTTCGAAGTATTCCATCCACCGACCCAAAACGTCCCGCGTTGAGGTCAGCAGCTCACCGCCCCCACTGTAAACAGTGTTGGTGGCAGACCGTTTCCCCCCCCTGAGATGCCGGATGGTGGACCAGAATCGCTTCGAAGCCATACGGAAGTCGTTCTCCATGGTCTCTCCAAACTCCTCCCACGCCCGAGTTTTTGCCTCAGCGACCATCCGAGCCGCACTCCGCTTGGCCTGCCGGTACCTATCAGCTGCTTCCGGAGTCCCACAGGCTAAAAAGGCCCGATAGGACTCCTTCTTTAGCTTGACAGCATCCCTCACCGCTGGTGTCCACCATCGGGTTCGAGGGTTGCCGCCGCGACAGGCACCGACTACCTTACGGCCACAACTACAGTCAGCCGCTTCGACAATGGAGGCACGGAACATGGCCCATTCAGACTCAATGTCCCCCGCCTCCCCCGGGACGTGTTTGAAGTTCTGCCGGAGGTGAGAGTTGAAACCCCTTCTGACAGGAGACTCCGCCAGACGTTCATGGAGGCAAGCAGTGGAACAGATCTAGTGACACAGCCAAAAATATAACATTTTGACCTACTTCTGCTTGAGTAGTGATTTTTCCCATACTTAACTCTTTCAAGATAAAATCTTGTTTATATAATAATGTTTTACACTTTTTGTCTTTGAAATAAAAAAAAGATCTTAAAAGAGATCTCGTATGCATGTGGACAAGTACATTAAGCTGCTTATCTGTCTTAAACCCATCCAGTTCTTCAAGCCTCCCACCTGTCAACATTGTTCTATGTAAAATTTGCTTGCTTGCAAGAAGTTATTTAAAGGAGAAAAAAATCACTAAAAAAATGGATTAGCAAAGGAAAATATCTATTATCTTCGAGGGGTGAATAGTAATCCACACTTGAAAGTGTTTGCTGTTTCGCCTAATGCTGTGTGACAGCTACATAATGGGATCCACCCTGAGCATCATCACACAAAACTTACAAACCAATTTCATCTTTTGTCAGGTCCTGTTCCACTTCTGCTGTTTTACATGGCTGAAATTTAAATTCCAGCAGGCAGGGATTTTGCAGTAAACTGGCACAACAATGCTCATTTTCTCCCCTGCTACTTCATCTAACTCTCAGAGTTTCTGAAAATAAACTGTTATTTCAAATAATATCTCTTCCTAAAACTGCACACTCTATAGTGAAAAAAATTTAAGGTGACACAAAAAACCATAATGGAATGGAATTACTCACACTGCACACTAGACTAGAACTTCATTTTACAACTTAATGAAACACATTTTAAATGGTGATACCAGATCTATCCAGGAAGTGGAAGGGAAATACTTCTGAAATGTGTTTAATCAGGAGATTTTGGAGCCCAGAGTATAAACTTTTGATGTTGGATTGTGTGTGTCCAGGCAAAGGGTAAATTAAGTATACATACTCATGTAAGATCAGTCTTATTAAAGTCCTCTGATTGTCTGGGCCTGCCAAGTCTGGGGTGAACACAAATCAGAACATCAGAGGGCAGCCAGCACTTTGGCCTTTTTTATCAGATTCATCCAAAAACAGACATTATCATTATGACCTATTACAATTCTTAAGCAGACTCAACATACATTGACCTCAGTCAATGTTTCCTGAAACCTGATGCACACAATGCCCCAAATTAGCTAAATCCATGATCTTCCAGTCAGTCTAAATTTAATGCAAAGACAACGTGGGCACCTACTGTTGAAGGTCAATGGCATTTTGACTTTAAGTGGTACTTCAGTTTGCAGTTATTATCTTTAGCTGTCACTCTGGGTGGCATAAGGCCCTAATTGAGCATATCTCAGAAAAAATAAAAATGTTTAAGCTTTTTCGTCGTTCGCACAAGCTCATGTTACTTTTTTGCCATCCACCAGTGCGTTGCGCAGAGTTTTTCCAATGCCGTATAGACTAGTGTTATTATCGTTAACGAAAACTAAAGAAATAACGAAAACTAGTAGTAAAAAAACATATTCATTGACTGAAATATAAAAATAAAAAATTGAAACAAATCCAAAACAAACTGAAACTGTAATGAGTGTTCACAAAACTAACTAAAACTAACTAAATATATTGAGAAAATGTACTTTGCTTTTGTTTGATAAAGTGTCATAAAATCTAGAAGAATTATTTCTCTATCACTCCCTGCCTTCTGTGCGTTGTCACCAGAAACAGATGTGATAATCGGTTTTGTGCCTTTTTAGTTGCACAAATTGACTTGATAAAAACAACTGAATGGGAAAGTTGGATACAATCCCATCGACTTGCTCCCTTTCAAGGGAATAAAAGACGTCTTTGGATTGCAAACTATCAGAAGAAGTGATTGAAATTATGATTAAACAGTCTGCAGCAAAACCTTCATAACAGGTGAGCTACAGCGGCTAACAAGCAAGCTAACACTGCGACTGCAAGCAATAGCAATAGAGGCCGGTGTTACACCGCAGCTGTGTACCTGATGTAGGTTTTGCGTGTTAGAGCCCTGCACCTAGGTCTGAGGGTCCCAACAGCCGGAGGACCGGGCTTCGAGCCAACAACCATATATTTACCTTGGACACTGGTCGGGGTCAGGCACTTTTGTTTTTCAATTGACCTTTCCCTGATCCCTGGCCCCCTTAGTTACTGTTGCTACGTCCGACAAACAAATGGTCAAACACGACTAGACGAATAGACAGCGCCTCCTCACTCCTCCCCGTTTACCGGAATGACACACTTTCATGGCGGAATTCATGGCGGATTCACAGACTCCTCCTCCCCAGCTCTGACGAAGCATGTTCTTAAAAAGGGAATAGGGGCGGGATGTTCACTGTAGACTCTGCCCTCGTGGGGCGCGTATGGGCGTGTAGTTCGGTCGTAATCACACCCATTCTGCTCCCGCGTCATTAGCTCTGATACTATACTTGGCTTGGCCCCCTCATTAATTATGCAAGATTTAAAAAAATTATCTTACGAAAACCAGCCTAGTGCCCTGGTTTTTTATGAGCCCAGCGTTATCTAGGGAAGAATATGTAGCAATAGAAAGTTTATAACAATGGGGCACCAGGCATTAAACTTGTTTATAATGTGTCTAAAGTCCAATGCTTTTCAATGGGGACCTAGCGGCCAAATGGCGGTACTACAGCAAAGGAGGAGCAATGGCGGCCTCCATGGCATGCGGTCAAAAAGGAGAGCAGCCAGCGGCCATTGGTTAATACACTGTTGCTGAATGAAGAACAGTGCAGCACAGCAGTGTCAGGCTTTCTGACAGTCACACTGCAGCTGCAGAGAGAGAGTGCAGGTGTCGGTGATGATGACGCCGCTGCAAATATGACAATGATTTGGTGAGTGGATTGATATTCTGACCGCTCTTGCTGTCTGCATGCTGTAAGAAACATAGTTGTGAACTTAGTTTTAAGTTGGATTTTAGGCGGACATTTGTTTCATTAAAGCAGTTGCTGGCAGTTTCACCAGTTAATAAAACGGTTGCATCGCCACACGCTCCTGAAGGCGGTGGGTTTCGTTTTCAATAAATCTCCATAGATCCCACAAAATACCTATGAGATCTACCAGCAAATTGACCCGAAAATATTAATAGTTGCTCGACACCCGACGGAACTTGACACACCGAGGTTTCTTATCAATATATGTTACTGTAAACTAAGAGAGGGAGTGGGGTCGTCCACACTTTTTTTATCCATTGTAGGCATCGCTCACATTGTTTTTTTCCGGCTTTGGGAATGGAAAGACACATGGAAAAAACTCAACTCCTCCAGACAATTTCTCGGTGGTATCTGTGTCTAATTTACAAACGCAGTGGGCGCAGCGCTTCAGCATATGGCTTGGAGTCAATCTTTGTCGGGCATAAAGAAAAAGGTAGAAAATTGCAAATTGAAGAGTGTGAACAACACCAAGGGAAAAGCTTCGATCTATAGTAAGTTTAATCTTATTACAACCTTTCAATTTTTGCCCACCAGGCTTGTTCAGTGTGTTGTAATACAAAGCTGTCATTTGACAGCAAAAAAACAGGTTCATCACATCTCCAGAGACATTTTGAACGGCCATGTGGCGGATCCAGCAGAGCTCCTATTTTAACCTGCTATTTTAGGTCCACTTTGATCTGTCAGAAACCATTTGTTTATTCACAGAAAATTAGAATGCTGTTTTTTTCTAACTGCAGAGCGTTAGCATTTTCAGTGCTCCATTACACCCCGAACCCACAGAACGAGCCCTTGGTGCCCTCTAAACATCGCTGCAGTCCTGTGGAAGCCAAGCTGCCCAACATCCAGCCGGTCCTGGACAATAAAGGATCTTCTGCTCAGAATCAGCAGCAGCCGCCTGCACACCATCCAACCAGCACTCTCATCATTGGAGATTCTATTATCCGGCACATTAGGATGAGAGGAGCTATCACCCTTTGTTTCCCTGGAGCTACATTAAAGGACATTTCTGAACAGATTCTGGACTCCATCCAACGTCACCCAACTGCCCGTACTGTTCTTACAGAGGCCTCTCCACCTAATTTTAACTTTTCTTATACAACGAGGATTAGTCAGAGTGGAGGCGGAAAAGCGTTTATTAGTTCATTAACTCTTTCAGCCAAACCTGTTTTATTTGATCATTTTACCACTTTTGAATACACTGCCTCTGTTTTTAGCACTCCTTAGATTTTATGAATCACAGTTTATAGGCCTCCAAAAAAGAATGCACTTTTTATTTCAGAATTTTCAGAGTTTTTATCAATTTTACACAACATCTATGAAAATATAATTTTAGCTGGTAATTTTAATCTACATATAGATAACATTTTAGATCCTTTATCAAAAGATTTTTTAAATATTTTGAATTATATGGATTTTAGGCAACATGTCATGCAGCCAACTCACAACAGAGGACACACTCTGATCATCACGTATGGCCTGTCCACCAGTGTGTCCTCTGTTGTTGACTTGGCTGTCTCTGACCACTACTGTGTGTTTTTCAAAATCACCAGTTTTATACAATTAGAGACCTCTGTGAGAACTGTCATGAAGCTTCATCTAACCCCCAAAGTGGCTGCAGGTTTTCTTGAAGTTTTTAAAAAGTTTCCTCCGATACCTTTACCTGCCCCCTGTGATTCTATCGTGAATGATTTTACCTGTAGGATTCAATCTGCTCTCGACTTGCTGGCTCCAATTAAAGTTTTTAAACATACATTCAAAACATACAGCACCATGGAGAAATGAAGCTCTTAAAAAATTTAAGATGAGCTGCAGGGCTTTGAACGTTACTCTAGCATTTATCTTGTATACTTGTCTGATTTGTATGGCTGTTAATCTGGCCCATGTCAATACATTTTTAAAAAAGCATAATCATTTCCTGAGATTTTGTTATACATATTTTTTTTTGTCTTGACCCAGTACACAACTTGTTTAACAAACAGACTAAAATTAAAACTGAAACTAATAAAACCTAAACTGAAACAAAGCATTTTCAAAAAACTAAAACTAAATAGAATTTGAAATCAAAACTAAATACAAACTAAAACTAATGAAAATTTTAAAACTATTTTAACCCTAGTATAGACAATAAGTGGAGCTGTTTGATTGAGTTCCGTTGAACGTTACAGACAGATGTGCGCTCATCATGTGCATTACAGTAGAAGTTGTTTTTTTTTTCAAGCTGGACCTTATTTATAGGATGCTTTATATTCGTCTACTCACCGAGACAAGTTTGGAACCACTTGCAGTCCTTCGGAAGAAGTTTATATCCGATTGTGAGCAGCATGTATGGGAGTTATGGGGCACGGCAAGTGCCACCTCTAAACAAGGCATTATCTGCCACAAAACTCCTTCATTTCACCAATGTTTTGTAATTAATTGCTAGCTCTATTCTCCTGTGAGTTTGAAGCAACTCAAAATGGCATTTTTGTGTCTTCTGGTGTATTTACATATTTTTTTTCCAACCAATTTAAGTTTCAACAAAATGTGATCTCAGTTTCGTCGCTGTAGTTTGACATGACAGTTGTAGTGATAACAGGGCTTTCACTTGGAGCTCTATGGCGGCAAACAAAAATTTTATTTACTCGATTATTTTGGTGATTTTGGAATGGTGATTAATTCACAGTAACCCTGTGATTAATTAGATGAAATTTTTTATTGGTTGGCAGCCGTACTAAAAATACTTAAATATGAACGTTTTTGGACATAGTTTGTAGGTTTTCTATTCTTTAAGCACCATTTTGAGCACTGTTTCGAGCACCGTTTAAGCACCTAGCAACATTTCAAAAATACCGGTTTGGCACCAGTATTGGATAAAACCTAAAGGATACCCATCCCTAGCTGTTAGCTCTCGGTAGCTCCGCTGTACTGCCTACTACCAAGTAAGCCAACATCCCTCGTGAGGTGAGGAGGAAGAGACACGGAATTCGGGCCAGGATCAGGTGTTAAAGCAAGGTTAAGAGGCCCCAGCCAGCGATTCCCTTTATTATTATGGGGGAATGTAAGATCTCTCCCCAATAAAGTGAATGAGCTGGCAGCTCTATCCCACCATCAGAGGAGCTACAGGGAAAGCAGCCTGGTGTGCTTCACCAAGTCATGGCTAACTACGCTAACTCCTGACTCATGCAGAAACTCGGGCCATTTTTCATCTGCTCAGGGCTGACAGAACTATGGAGATTGGTAAGAAGAGAGGAGGGGGTGTGGCTGTATTTGTGAACAATAGATGGTGTAACTCTGGGGATATATTTTCAAAGAGACGATATCCTATAAAGAGATTGAGCTTTTAGCAGGTTAGCATGAGAGAGTTGATACACATTATTGTTATTATCACATTTATTGTTATCGCCTCTGTCAGTGTGCCTCAGGGCAGCTGTAGCTATAACGTAACTTGCCATCACCAGTGTGTTAATGTGTGTGTGAATGACTGAATGTAGTGTAAAGTGCTTGGGGGTCTGTAGGGACTGTCATACTCTACCGCGTGGGGAAATATCTGCAGGCCTATGGGGGATAATATCAACAGCTTCACAGAGTGCATTATGGACTACACCATATGAACAACCCCATACCCATTATAAAGTTACAGTGTTTTTCTAGCAACAAGCCATTTATTAACTGTGAAATAAAGGCTCTCCTTAAGGAGAAGAAGAATGCCTTTAGATCTGGAGACAAGCAGGAGCTTAGAGTTGTCCAGAAAAAGCTGAAGTGGAAGATGAGGCAAGGGAATGAAATCTACAGCTTTGTTGATTCTGCTTCTGCTACAGCTTTTTATTAATTTATAATTTTTTTTAAATATTGTAACATTTTATGTGAATATCACACAAGATTTCAAGCATATAACAAAACAATTCTTGAGACATTGCGATAAAAAATGTATCATATTGTTTACTAAAATACCTCCTAATACCTAAAGCTCCATGTTAAACAAGCAGCCATGCAGTTCAATTTAATATGTGTCTCTATACCTTGACAACATTGCTCCCTTATTGTAAGAACAATAATGTTAGAACCCTGTGTGTATTTCAGTTTTGTTGTGTTTACATGAGCATGTAGGTCTAGAATATGCCTTATACCACAAATTAGGAAGGGATTTTACTATTTTAATATGTTTAAAATAAAATTAAACAACTAGTCTTTGTAGAATCAGTTAGTATTTTACTTTAAAAAAAAACATTTTAATTATATCACAGATAGTGGATGGTAAAAAAAACTGTTTACAGAGCTGTTTGCTAAACCTTGTAGGTTTGCTGACACTCATCTGGTGAGTCTGAAACATTTTCCTTAGTAATGGGCTGTAAAAGTTCCAGATAGAATCCCTGCACAAGGGTTAAGTCAAACAAAAAACGCTTCAGGGTAATCAGTTGAAGACAAAAGAAAGGGCTATACCAAGGCCACAACTGCTTTAAAAGGGACCTAATTTTCTGACACAGTCTGAACTCTGTAATAAAAAAGCTTCTATCAGACAAATTACCCATCTATGGTCTTGCACCTGATATAAATCAGATGGGAGAGAAATTCCACCTCCTGCTCTAATAAGCATCTTGCTCAGTGTTCATGCAAAGATCAAACATTTCCCCAACATTCTTGTGTAGATAGTGTGTATGTGTGTGCCAACATGAATTACAGACTGGTAATGAAAGAAGTAAATGCAGCTCCCTGCTGGTTATGATGCACATTCTGCTGATTTTCTTTTGTATGCTTTGACTACAGGACATTAACATTCAAGATGAATTCCCCAGAACAGCTACCCCTTGTGAAGATGTGTTAAAATGCTCAAAATAATTTACTAATCGTATAATGTGGAATTAAAGCATTTTGAAATAATCTATATTTTAACTTGAGCATATTCTTTTAACAGGGACAAAAACTATTTCAAGAAATAATTGTCTTTAACAAATAAAAAATGACCAGTGGGACAATTGTTGTTGTCTTCAAGAGTGGCTAAAGCATTTTTTTTATTTATTTACATTTTACCTTATTAAGATGATATGAGTTTTTAGGAATTGATAAATCATGTTATGCTGTTTTACCTTAAATGTAAATATGGTGTGACATAAAGACCTACAAATTTTAGCCATTGGCCAATTGGCTAGAAAAGTACCTGTATTCATCTTCCCATTATCCAAGCCATGAATCTTAGGATCTCTAAGTGTTCATAAAAACCTTTGCCCTGCAATGAAATGGTGACCTGTTTCCTGCCCAGCGAGCGCTGGAGACTGGCACCAGCCTCTTTGCGATTCTTTGACGATCAGCAGTACAGACAACAGATGGTTTAATGTTTTTGTCCTCCCAACTAAGATACTAAAGATAACTATGATAAAAAAATAGTATTGTGCTTATACAGCAGCATTATGAACAGTCCTTGTTGGGTACAGGCTTAAAATGAAATAACTAAAACCTAATCTTCTAATCAGAAATACAGCAAATTATGTGTTTAGCAAGTGTTCTGGGCCAATTAATATAAGGCAAGTTGCACCCTTATGGCAACAGACAGTCTGGTCAAGGTGGTCGCCACACCACTATGTGCCAAAAAATGTGTCACAAGCAGCTGGGCAGAGCATGTCGTAGTGCTCACATACCAGATGGAGCGCTAAAACTGATTGCAGAATGCAAGATATTTTCCTACAGTGACTAATCAGGTGCCATTTTATGTAGCATTTCAGTCAATTCTGGCTCATGGTTTTCTTTTTAAAGGGTGTCTTCATTTAATTAGGTGGCCCAAAGCATGTTATGCAGTACAACTAAATTAAAGTCGAGACTGTTTCATAGTGTATAGTTGTAAGGACCACCTAACCAGAGATTGAGTTAAGACCAGTGTTGGGGAGTAACAGAAAACATGTAGGCCTACCGCCGTTACATATTTAGAATACTAATTATGAGTAACTGTATTCTGTTACAGTTGTGGTATTCAGGTATTACTTTCGTCATACCCTTGGAATACTTGTGTGTTTTCCACTTTCCACCTGAAAGATGAATATGTAAATTGTGGGCAATGTGTGTCTCCACATTGTGTAGGCTATCCGATAATCATTCTTGCCAACCCTCCCGACATTCCCAGGAGAGTCCTGAAAAATCTCCCAGAGCCACCACTGTCCCAAATTTCTCCCGATATCTGACTGTGTCACAAGTCATGTACACTCCCTGTTTCTTATGTGAGAGGGGTGGAGAATAAAATCTGCTAATTTTATTTTGCAAGGGAAAGGTGCTGTGGGGTACAGTTTTCTCATTCCGGTAATGAAAATCCTTCAACTGTTAGTGAAATTCGCTGTTTTTTATTCCAAAATAGGTCACCTACGTTATTCGTATGTCCGATGAGGAAAACAATCAGCTGTAATTAGTGACGCAACAACGAGCCACACATTTTCAGAACGGTCTTTATGTGACTGATAGAAGCTGAAGTTTCAATTACTTTTTAAATTATCCGATTTATTTAGGATTAAAAACAGTTTCAACCGACCTTATGTCTAGTTTCCTTTCCTTTCAGCTGTGCGATGGTAACTTCAGCAGTGGATCAAGGCTTTTTCTTCCAGCTCTTTGAGCCTGATCATGCTATTGGTCCGGCGGAAAAAGTTGCAGCGTCAAAGTCAAAATCCAAATCAAACAGACTCAATGCTGCGCTGCTAACAAAGTAAGAAAAAATACTTTCTTACTTTCTCCTGACAGAGAGACTCCAGTGAGTTTTTAGAATGATTAATGAGTGACTATTTTTAAAAGTGCTGCTGAACAGGGGGGTATCCAGGAGGTTAATAAAGAGGGGCTTAAAAGGGGCCAGGTTGGGTCTGGGACTGTAATACTGCAGCCCTTTCGAATGTCTCCCTAATTCTGAGGTCTCAAGGTTGGCTAGTATATTCCATAATACCCCTATATAACATGCTGCCGAAACCATAGATATCCTATCGTTGAAACACTCCTGATTAGTAAACAACAGCATTAGCGAGAGTGGCCAGGTATGGATTCAGACCAGGAGCTGGAGGGGTTGCAGCCATAACCACAGTCAAACAAACCTACTAGCAGTAAAGGAAATAATGCATTCACATCCTGGAAATTAGAGCATTTTTTCACTCTAAAATATTAGAGAGTGGTTGAGTGAAATCTATCTGTGCAGTGCAATCTCTGTCTACCAGTTAACAAGCTAATAGCTGCATCTAAAGACTCAACATTTGATCTGAAGAAACACTTTAAACTAAGTAATTTTTATAGTCTGTGTCCATCTAGCTTACTTTTTTTTGTGCCTTGTGCCTTTGACAGGGCCTGTATCATGTTAGTTCATTTCTCACAGTTAGAGTGTTGTTTGTATCTGAAATGATGTTAGCTTGGTATATGTTAATGTGATGGGTTTCCCGTAAATGTAAGTTATAAGGATTAAAATTTTCCATTTTGAGTGAAATGAACGTTAGTTCATAATACTTTGAATATTTATAACAGAAAGTCGCAAATAGCCTAATTGGCTGTGGTTTGCAAAACAGCTAAACTTCATTTCAAATTAATAAATATAAAATCAAATGTAAATAAAGATATTAATGCTAGAAACTGTTTATTTGTTTTTGGTCACTGAGAGAAAGCAGTTATGTGCCAAAAATAATTAAATTGTTTTATTTATTGTTTCCCATTGAGTACATAATGTTTAGCATTAATATGCCCTCTATTTTCCAGAGAAAGTAGCTACCATTGCATTTTGTGACATTTAATAGACTTAAATGCTATTTTTAAGGGGAAGTATTCCAAGTATTTAGAATCCAGTACCAGGATTCAGCAAAGTAAAAGAATACTATACAAAATACATTTTAAAGCAAGTATTCTGTAACTAATTACATTTACAAAGTATTCTCCCCAACACTGGTTAAGAACAAGACCAGGCCATACCAACACAGACAATTTAAGGTAGGCAAATCCAAGGCCAAGTTCAAGACTAAACCAAAATAACACCATTTACAAGACCGTGCTGTAATCATTAATGTAGCTGTTGCTGCAAATGTTTGCGGAAAATCTGCCTGTGGCAACTCATTACACCACTGTCTTTCAACCCTGGTCCTCAAATCATATTATCTTGCATGTTTTAGATGTTCCTGATTTCAGTTGATGGATAATTATCAGTCTTTTTCTGAACTGCAATGTCAGGCATAAAAATCCCCATTTCCACTAGTGCCAGTACAGTACGGTACGGAACGTACAGCTTTGGTGTGTTTCAGAAACACACCAAAGCTGTACCTGCGTCCGTTCCGAGCCAACCCCTGCAATCAGAGGGTTGTGGGTTCAAAATAGCTTCCTCCATTCACATATTGATGTGGGCAAGGCACTTAACCCAAAGTTGTCAAGATTTGTATTAGTAGATGTGAATGTGGCTACAGTGTAAAGTACTTTGAGTGATCAGACTAGAAAAAACGCTATATAAGTCCAGTCCATTTACAAACATGTATGCACACACTCACACCTAAGGGTGATTTCAGACAACCAATTAACCTAACAGTTGTGGGGAGGGGGTTGGACTATGGGATGAAGGAGGGAACTCTAAATGTGAGAGAACCCACACATGCACAGGGAGAAAATGCAAACTTCATGCAAAAAGACCTCCGGCCGGGATTCAAATCCCGGACCTTCTTGCTCCAAGAGAACAGTGCTACCATCTGCACTAGGCCCCAGTGGCGGACTGGGACTAAAAAACAGCCCTGGACTTTGACAAGGCCCAGCCCACAACAACAGATGTGTGTGAAAACTCATCAGCAACAGACACAGGTCTCAAAGTACGTAAATCTTAACCCATGATATTTTACATTCCAAATTAAAGCATTATCATTGATGTTGACTAAAAGAAGTGTTAAAAGCATAGTGTAGAATACTCACTTATAAATAAACAACGCTCTCTTTTAATGTATCTGTCTCTCTGCTGAACACTATACCGGGGAGGTGACTATCTAAAACATAAAAAAAAAAAATTGTATGAGTCATGATAAATCACAGTGTAAAGAGTGATTATACAGTTAACTTGAATACTCACAGAAATAAACAACACTCTTTAAATGTCTCTCTGCTGAACAATAGGTTGGGTGACTACCTAAATCACACAAACAAATGGTATGAGTTGGTAAATGGCACTAACCTAACCCTTAAAATACTTGAAGTCAAATAATCTGCCAATGAAACAAGACAAATTGCACTTTGTAAGAATTCTAAAAACTAAGACATACATACTCAAAATAAGATTAATAAACTAACACCTTCTGCTCTTGCTTAGTATATAAGTCTCAAAACAAGATTAAAAATACTTTTAGCTAGAAACAAGATGATTTGACTTGATTAGATGGACATAATTTTTTTACTGCTAACCAACTGTAAAAAGTGCAATAGTTTTGTTTCATTGGGGTATAGATAAAAATGTAGCAATAGGAAATAATATCTTCAAACGTCAGATTACCTAGCATGTAACCCTAATTTATCCTCGTTTCATACTTACATGCCCTGCATTTGTCTGGGGAACGTCCACCTGCTCATGCATTTGTCCCTCATCTGTCAGTCCCTGTGCCACGGCCGCAGCCCCCTCCTGCACAGCTCTGGCACGGTAGGATGACGAGCATTAACGAGTGAGCTTGCGTATCTATGGGCCTGCAGGCGCGCTGTTGCCCCTATCAGTTTTGGCATGGAACAACAGTTAATTATAAGCAAGAAAAAAGAAAACTGTGACGGCTGCACCAGCCGGCGGCTGTCCTGTTGCACCGGCCGTTCTGGTATTCTCCAGAACGTCCAGATGGTCAGTCTGCCACTACTTGGCCCAGTGTCTTTTTATTGCTGTTCTTACATATGTGTGATGATGCTTTTTAAGAATATTGGGGACAGATGGGAATATGGTTTATGTTGGATCATTTTAATTCTTTAAAGCACTTTGTATTGAAGTTTCTGTATGAAAAGTGCTTTATAAATAAAGTGTGATTTGATACCAACCGCACCACTGTCCAGCCCGACACCCCTCTTATTGTTCCTAATTTTAAAACTTAAAATACAAATAAAGGAATTAGTTATAAAAAATTCACCCCCCACAGGGTTGTCATGAGCGTTCACTTGACCTTATAAACTTAAAATGTTTTTTTTTTGTTGAAACTGGCTGTAAACATGTTTATTTCTGCTGTGAAGTTGGAATTTTTAATATGGGAGTCAAATAATTCACTATCAAAACTTCACAAACATTTGACCGGAACTTACCAATGCCTGCATTTCTCTACTTCACTGGGCTGGGCCAACAGGGCCTTTTTCAAGATCATTTCAAGAACCAACGGAATACATGAATGGATGTATGTACACGGAATGGCCAAATCGAGTGAGATCAAACAGAAACACAGCAACAAGCCTTACTTCTTTCATGTCGATCTCTTGTTATTTCCTCTGCTCTCTGAGCCTTTTTGTGCTGATTATTGATGCTACTTGCTGCTGAAACAGTCGTTATTTGCAGATGTTTTTAGCTGATTCCTTAAGAGGGTCGATTCTGTATGGAGACATGGCAGCTGAGAGGATCAGGCCAACAGATTACCCAGTCAAAGATCTGGGTAAATTACCATGAAGTACTGATAGTGAAAATGTGCCTGATGGAAACTCACTCCTTACTGCAGCCGGCCCCTACCAGATGAGTGTCACGGACCACAAGGAAGACCCAAAATTCAGTCACAACACAGGAGTGAGCAATAACTCAGGAGGTTTTATTAAACAATAGATTATAAATGTGCAAAAGACTCTGCAGGCTGGAACTCTGGCTCTGAAGAGAAAAGGTTATTGGTTAGAGAATCGGGGGGGAAGAATGTAGACGTTGATCTGCAGTTTTCACTAACCTGCGGCGGGGAGGATGACTGGGAATTCTCTGGGGCGGTGACGTCAGGAGCGGAGGCTGCTGCGGGGCTTAGAAAGCTCACAAGAGCGACAGGAAAGGTGCACCACGTGCTTCTCCTCCTGAGTGGGGATACTTAAACAACAGCTTGAAATATCCACCTTGTCACTTGGGCTGATCAGAATCAAAAACCGGAAAACAGGCGCAGGTCATACACGGGCAGGCGGGAGATCAGTTTATCCAGGGGAGGCCGAGATCGGTGGTCAGGGTCTTAAGCTGGGTTCGGCGTTGGGAGGTCAGAAAGGCAATCGAGGTCAGACGAGGGCTAGGCAAAGGCAGAAACTCAGAGAACATGAAACAGGTCGGTGGTGGAGATCAGTAACGAAAGGCTTGATATCTACTGGCGTGAGCGTTCGAAAATCTGGCAGGGAAGCAGAGGCAAGGGGCTGTTTAAATAGTGAGAGAGACAGGTGGAGTGGAGAAAGCAATCAGGCATGGCACAGGTGCATAAAATCAGACTGATAGGTGAGACCTGGCATGAGGAATGTTACAGTACCCCCCCCTCAAGGTCCGGCTCCCGACGGACCACCAGGTTGGTCAGGATGGGTATGATGGAAGTTCAGAATGAGGTACTTGTCCAGAATGTGCCGAGCGGGAACCCAGGAACGCTCCTCAGGACCATACCCCTCCCAGTCCACCAGGTATTGCAGCCCCCAGCCCCATCTTCTGGACCGGAGAAGGCGTCGCACAGTGAACGCTGGGCCACCAGCTATGAACCGGGTGGGTGGCGGGGGTCTGGAGGGGGGACAGAACCGAGATACAGATACAGGTTTAACCTTAGATACATGAAAGGTTGGGTGGACCCTGAGATTCCTTGGGAGGTGAAGATGAACAGCAACAGGATTGACCACTTTGGAGATAGGAAATGGGCCAATGAAGCGGGGAGCCAACTTGCGACAGTCTAAGCGAAGCGGAAGATCCTTCGTGGATAGCCACACCCTCTGCCCCTCCTGGTATGCAGGAGCAGGAGTTCGGCGACGGTTAGCAGCTCTGGTATAAACAACCGAAGAGGCAAGTAGGGCCCTACGAGCCCTCCTCCAAACCCTTTGACACCTCCTGGCTGCTGCATGAGCAGAGGGGACTCTGGCTGCAACCTCCTGTAGGGAAAACACTGGAGGTTGGAAGCCATAAACAACGTGAAAAGGGGACAAACCTGTGGCACATTAAGGAAGAGAGTTGAGGGCATATTCAACCCAGGGAAGATTCTGAGACCAGCTTGTGGGATCCTGCTCACACAGCATGCGAAGCTTAGTCTCTACCTCCTGATTAATACGTTCCGTCTGCCCATCGGACTGAGGATGAAAACCAGAGGAAAGGCTCAGTTGGATCCCTAGGAGGTTACAAAACTCTCTCCAGAATCGAGAGACAAACTGAGGACCACGGTCAGAGACTATGTCAACAGGGATGCCATGAAGACGGAAAACTTCACGGGTTAAAATCTCTCCGAGTTGCTTGGATGTGGGCAATTTGACCAAGGGAACCAAGTGGGTCATCTTAGAAAAACGATCAACGACCGTGAGGAGAGTGGTGAAGTTATTAGAGGAGGGCAGACCTGTGATAAAGTCCATTGAGAGGTGAGACCAAGGACGATGAGGGATTTGCAGTGGACGTAGTAATTCAGAGGGTGATCGACGGGAGGACTTAGCTTGGCAGCACACCCGGCATGAAGAAACAAGGTCCTTGACATCCTGGGACATGTTCCTCCACCAGAAGTTGTCCCGAGCTACTGACAAAGTCTTGTTTATCCCTGGGTGACAGTAGAGACGAGAACCATGGCAAAGAGTAAGTACCTCAGGCACTAGGTGGTCTGGAACGTAGAGGCGATCCTTGGGGCACCCTTCAGGGACTGGATGTTGCCGGTGGGCTTCTTTAATTCTTTCCTCCAGCTCGAGTCGAGACACTGCTAACCGTACAGGATGGGGCAGGATAAAGTCTGGCTCCTCCTGGACCTGATCCTCATGAATCCTAGAGAGGGCATCAGGCTTGGTGTTTTTCTCTCCAGGTCTGTAGGATAAGGAGAAGTTAAAGCGACTAAAAAACAAAGCCCACCTGGCCTGTCTGGGGTTTAATCGCTTGGCAGACCGGAGGTACTGCAGGTTTTTATGGTCGGTCCAAACAATGAAGGGCTCCTTGACTCCTTCTAACCAATGCCTCCATTCCTCCAGGGCTAACTTGACAGCCAGCAGCTCTCGATCCCCCACGTCGTAGTTTCGTTCTGAAGCTGATAGACTTCTGGAAAAGAAGGCACATGGATGAATAGCTCCCATAGGTGTCCTTTGGCTTAACACCGCTCCTACTCCTGTATTAGAGGCATCGACCTCCACTATGAACTGACGGGTAGCATCTGGGGAGTGGAGTACTGGTGCTGAAGTGAACAGTGATTTTAGCTTGGTGAAGGCTTGATCTGCTCGATCGTTCCAGCTAAACTTGTTCTTGGGTGACGTAAGGGAATGAAGGGGTGAAGCTACAGCACTGTAGTTCCGAATAAACCGGCGGTAGAAGTTTGCAAAGCCTAGAAACCGCTGAAGCTGTTTCCGACTCTGAGGGATAGGCCAATCCTTCACTGCGGCCACCTTGCAGGGGTCCATGGAAACGCGATCAGGGGAGATGATGAAACCTAGGAATGAAGTGGTAGATTGGTGAAATTCGCACTTCTCTGCCTTAATAAACAGGTTGTTCTGTAGGAGACGGAGAATAACAGCACGGACATGTTGCTGATGTGAGGCAAGATCCTTCGAGAAGATTAGTATATCGTCAAGGTAGATAAACACAAACTGACCAATCATGTCCCGCAGCACGTCATTAACTAGAGCCTGAAACACAGCTGGTGCATTGGTTAGGCCAAACGGCATGACCAGGTACTCATAGTGCCCTGTTGGGGTGTTAAAAGCTGTTTTCCACTCATCCCCCTCCCTGATACGAACCAGATGGTAGGCGTTTCTGAGGTCTAATTTAGTGAAAATCCTGGCTCCTTGAATGAGATCAAATGCCGTGTTCATAAGGGGCAAAGGGTATCTGTTTTTGACTGTGACTTCGTTGAGCCCCCTGTAATCAATACAGGGTCTAAGTGAGCCATCCTTCTTTCCCACGAAGAAGAACCCAGCTCCGGCAGGGGACGAAGAAGGCCGGATGATGCCAGCACGTAAAGATTCCTCAATATACTTCTTCATGGCTTGATTCTCAGGTGCAGAGAGGGAATACAGACGTCCTCTAGGGGGAAATGTACCAGGAAGGAGGTCGATGGCACAGTCATAGGGCCTATGGGGGGGAAGAGAGGAAGCACGGTGCTTGTTAAAAACCTCCTTGAGGTCATGATACTCTGGTGGCACCTTGGACAGGTCAGGAAAAACTTCCTGAATCTCACCAGGGTTTTGACTAGGAACATGGGCCGACAGCAAACACGTACTAAGACACCCCGGTGACCAGGTCTGCACCACACCCTTGTTCCAATCTAAGTGTGGGTTGTGTTTCTTGAGCCAAGAAGCTCCAAAAATCACGGGAAGGTCAGGGGACTTGATGATTAGAAAGGACACCGTCTCATGATGGTTACCCCCAATAATAACTCTCACTGGCATCGTCTCTAATGTTATGCGTTGAAGAACGTGACCGTCTATGGCGATCACATCTTGAGCCCTAGGGGTAGGTTGTAATTTGATCCCCAGACCGTTGGCCAAATCACAATCCATAAACTCCGTGTCAGCTCCAGAATCCACAAGGACAGAAACTTTCTTTGATGTCCCATTAACCATCAACTGAGCCTCGATTAAACTGACTGGAGAGGACTTACGGAGTGAATTATGGCTCAGTAGAAGCCTCTTTCTACCTACTGAGCCTGGCCTTTTAACGAGCACTGACGGATTTGATGATCCTCCCCTCCACAATAAAAGCATAACCCTTTGCGTAACCTTCGTTCCCGTTCTTGGGGTGACAGTCTAGACCGGCCAATCTGCATAGGTTCTGTAGAATCAGCAATGGGTGGCTCAGTTCTAGCCGAAGGCAAGGAGGGACCAGGGGAGGACCTGATGGCAGGCTGTGGGCGTCGTACCTGGTATGAGCGACTCCTCTCCTGTCTGCGATAATGGAGCCTCAGATCAATACGAGTGGCGAGTGACTCCAGTTCGACCAGGTCCACAGGGGCATCACGGGTGGCTAGCTCATCCTTTATTTCCTCGTTGAGGCCCTGGTAAAAAGCATCACACAAAGCCTCCTCATTCCAGTTACTTTCTGCAGAGAGGGAGTGAAAGTCAATATATTCAGTCACCCTCCCTCTGCCCTGTTTAACGGTCAGCAAACCTCGAGCAGCCTCCCGCTCAGGTAAAATGGGATTAAAAACCCTGATGAGCTCCTGAGAGAAGTTTCTGTACCTGTAGCAAATAAAAGCATCCCTCTGCCATTCAGCCGTTCCCCAGAGCTTAGCTTTACCAGACAGAAGGGAGATAACATAGGCCACCTTTGAACGTTCTGTGGGGAAGGAGGAGGGTTGAAGTTCAAAGTGTATCTCACACTGGGTTAAAAACGCCCGACACTGACTTGGTTCCCCACTAAACACCTCAGGAGGAGTAAGACGTGGCTCATGGATTGGTGAGACATACTGCTGCTTAGTAGGAGAAGTCGTAGCCGACTGAGTGGGCGGGGCAGTCACAGCCGTCATCCTGCTTAACATAGACATCATCTGTTGCATATTTGTCTCCAGTTGGCCAACACTAGCCTCTACTTTTGCACGCCACTCCTGTGTGGGCGATGGGTCCATTATGGCCAGATTTTACTGTCACGGACCACAAGGAAGACCCAAAATTCAGTCACAACACAGGAGTGAGCAATAACTCAGGAGGAGGTTTTATTAAACAACAGATTATAAATGTGCAAAAGACTCTGCAGGCTGGAACTCTGGCTCTGAAGAGAGAAGGTTATTGGTTAGAGAATCGGGGGGGAAGAATGTAGACGTTGATCTGCAGTTTTCACTAACCTGCGGCGGGGAGGATGACTGGGAATTCTCTGGGGCTGTGACGTCAGGAGCGGAGGCTGCTGCGGGGCTTAGAAAGCTCACAAGAGCGACAGGAAAGGTGCACCACGTGCTTCTCCTCCTGAGTGTGGATACTTAAACAACAGCTTGAAATATCCACCTTGTCACTTGGGCTGATCAGAATCAAAAAACGGAAAACAGGCGCAGGTCATACACGGGCAGGCGGGAGATCAGTTTATCCAGGGGAGGCAGAGATCGGTGGTCAGGGTCTTAAGCTGGGTTCGGCGTTGGGAGGTCAGAAAGGCAATCGAGTCACAGTAGAGGGCTAGGCAAAGGCAGAAACTCAGAGAACATGAAACAGGTCGGTGGTGGAGATCAGTAACGAAAGGCTTGATATCTACTGGCGTGAGCGTTCGAAACTCTGGCAGGGAAGCAGAGGCAAGGGGCTGTTTAAATAGTGAGAGAGACAGGTGGAGTGGAGAAAGCAATCAGGCATGGCACAGGTGCATAAAATCAGACTGATAGGTGAGACCTGGCATGAGGAATGTTACAATGAGGGGGCAATGGTAATTTTTATCACTTCCACATTGGCCTCAAATTTGGCCAGAGTTTCCCCCCTGCTGGTACCATCTAACTGTTACAAGTGGAAAATCCCTTTAACCACATAGACTTTAGATTCAAGGAGCACTGACTAGGTTTTAGGGGAAGAAAGCCATTTATTTTCTAGTAAAAAAAAAAAAAATAAGGATATTGCGGCCATGGTCTTGAGTCCAGCACATCCAAGACAAGGCAGAAAGATAATGTAAGTGAGAATAAGACACAATATAGAGTTCTACAATGTGGTCTTGAGACTAGACTTGGCCGGTCTTAGTCTCAAGACCATTCCCGAGGACCAGAGCACTATCTGGCTTTCATCTGTTTTTTTAAAAGAGGGTGTGTGTCTGAACTTCAGTTTGAAGAATGCACCATTTCTGGTTTAAAAAAAGGAAAAACAGAACTTCACATTTTAATTTCTTTGCCATATATTTGTGAACATGCTCCCTTTACAAGACTTATTTAGTGGGGCCCTTGATCCATGTCCCACATGTAATTTATGTGTTATCTATGTCTGTTTACATAACTCCACTCTAAACTCTTGACTAGACATGATTCCATTTTTTCCCAATTATACAGAACATCAGTGGTTTAAATTATCAGTTTGGAGCCATTTCATCTCTCAAGAGGACACATAGTGTAAACATAAACACTGTTGGATCAGTTAGCTGCCGCTTCTCACCGCTTTTCAGATGATTTGCATATAATAATTTGTAGAGGGTGGGCTTTGAACTGAGAAATTTTATAAAAAACAGATATACCTCCTTTTGTTGAGTCACTGATGAATATTAAACCCTTATCATGGGGTGGTTTGTTGAGTTTTTTTTCAACATGGACCTTTAAAATCCATATATAGCAAATAAACACTCCAAAATGTGAAGAGTCATCAGTTTTAAATGTTTGGACATTATCAGCATAAAAGAAAAAAGCTGTGCAAACTGTGAGTTCAGAGGTATGTAAGGATCACTGTTCTAAAATATAACATCCTTCTTCAGAATAGCAAGCAGAGAGTTTACAAGCTTGTCATTAGCTCTTTTATAGCTCCACTGAAATGACTTTGTATAAATTTGAGTGGCCCCCATCAGGAGAAGGACTGCTGTGAGTGTCCCTCTTGCCATGCTAATAGACTCTTTGTTTAAATTTCTCAGCGAATCTGCTGTAGTTCAATAAAAGGCAGACTGTGTTTGCAGCATACACACATAATCAAGCAGAAAAAAACGTTTTACATTTTAACACCTTTTATCCACAAATTTATATATATATATATCATATAAAACTACATAAAATAGTACATAATAACAAACCAGAGGTAAAATGATTATCTTAATCCTTTTTTAACCATACTGATTCAGTTCAGTTAAATTCAGTTCAGTTTATTTATGTAGTGCCAATTCACAGCAGGTATTATCTCAAGGCACTTTACAAGAACATTAATTTCAATACAAGTGTACAAACATTCCAGTTTTCTATCTAAGGAATTCCAGTAGATTGTTTGCTCAGTATGATGGATTACTGAGAGATTGCTAGGGTTGGAGTATGCATGTACAGGGCACAACCTCATGGTCATGACCCAACGCTGATCTGAAGATTTTTCCGTGGACTTGTTATACTCCTAAATAATGTCAAACTGCTGTCAGAGGTCGCTTTATTGGTTAATAGAGTCCACTTGTGAGTTAATTTGATTTGGTATAAACACAGCTGCTCTGAGAAGGCTTCAGACGTTTTTTTTAGAGAGCATTAGTAACAAAACAGCATCAGGAAGATCAAGAGGTTTGTCAGAGATAAAGCTATAGAGAAGTTTAAAGCAAAGTAAGGTTACAAAAACAATATTGCAAGGCAAGGCAAATTTATTTGTATAGCACACTTTCAACCACAAGACAATTCAAGACACTTTACTCTATTGGGGGTTGGGTCGCATATAGCCATCAGGTGGTGTAAATCTGTATTCTAGCTCCAAAGAAGGAGAAGAAGACCGAGAAAGCAAAAATAGGCTCCACTGCCAGCCATTCCTTCTTCACAAAGCATCTTCCTGGCAGGGGTTGACGCGGGGAAGACCCTCTCCTCCCTCGCTGGTGACTGGAAGGCCCAAGTTTCTGGGAGAAACTCGCTTCAAGGAACTCAAAGACCACCAGGTGAATCCTAAATATTGCTAAACGAAACACTGTGTGATCCTCAAAAGCTGAAGGAACCCACACTGAGTTTCAGACTGTTGAATGTGAGAAAAGGAGCTGAGAGCTGCGTGCGGTGGGAGTCTGAACCAGCCGAGGCCACATTCAATCAACATCACAGAGCTGAAAAGAATTGCCGTGCTGAAACCCACAAAAGTTACGGTAAGTGAAAGAAGCTGGTGTTGATCGTTGCTTAGCCACATCAGAGGACAAGCTAACAGCAACCCCATGGCCACGAGGGTCAGTCTAACCAGCTACAGCAGCCATTGTTAGCCGCTAGGCCTCCTTTCCTTCATCAACGGAGATCGCGGGAGATAACTTTTAATGTTCATAAGGTGTGTTTGAGCAGAGACAAATTAGTTTAGGAGCACTTATTTTAAAGGTGTGTGATTTATTGTTGTAAACTTGCATAAGTTTCATCTGCTATCTTTGGGTAAACCAAGCCTCGGCCTGAAGTGTTAACCAGTGTTTTTAAAAGACTATCCCAACGGATTTGTGTCACTGTAAATCCTGAAATTTTAGCTACTCAATCAAACCAGAGTTTTCATTTCTTTGTTAAATGTTTAATACATTTATTTGAGCCACTTCAAACACCCCATGTGGGTTACAGAGAGCATAAAGCTAAACAAGCCCACATGTTTGGTTTTGGCCTACATTTCATAAACAAAGAAAGCTATTTACGGTTCAAACAGGACTCGGATTAAAATAGATTATTTAAGAACAGAATATAATCTTTTTAGCAGTGTTTGAACTCTCCTTATTTTATCAGAATACTCCAAAGGTTAGTTACTTTCAACCAGATAATTTTAAACATAACATTTCTTAATCCAAAGAATGTTTGAATGTTCATTACATTGGTTATTAGTTTAGAGGTAAACCAGTGGTGCTAAATTAGTTAAACTAATTATGATTAGTGAACTAATTTAGCTTCCATTTCAGCATCTGCAAATCAAGCCTTGGTTCTTAAGGCATCCAGATTTCTCAAAAACATAAATCAGAATTCATGATTTCTATTTTTATAGCATTTTTATCCATTTATGTTCTCTTATTTTTAGTTATTCATTTAGTTCAGTTCAGTAGTGTGTTCAGTAGTGTGTTGGTTATTAGTTTGAGTAATTAAATGTTTATTTTCCTTCTTTTGTAAATAAACTTTGTATTTTGGAAAGTCACTGTCATTTTTGTTCCACACACATATGGCACAGTTTTATGGTCAATATAAAGAATGTAAAGAATTCTTTCCTTCATAACTTTCACCTCAGCCCCAGCTGTGCAGGTGTTAGACTATTAGAGACTGATATAGGTATTTGGCTATTAAAATAGTTCCTGGTAGACCAGGTGGTGCTTCAAATATTAATAACTTTTCATAAATTATTTATCTCCTTGACTGCCATAAGCAGTCCTTTAACTATTAATAGCCAAATAGCTAAATTTTCTTTAAATCCACAACAAGGGGATAGAATAAAAACAGCAATAAACTGACAGTAAAAGCATAAGATACAACATTAGAGACACATCAAATACGACACATTAAAATAAATGGCAGTCAAGCTTTAATTAATTACCAACTCAAAGGCAGCTCTAAACAGATGGGTTTTAACCCTTGATTTAGAGCAATTAAGTGTTTCAGCAGGTTTGCAGTGGTCTGGAGGTTTTGAGGAGCATAGAAACTGAAAGCTGCTTTAACATGTTTGGTTATAATTCTAGGGAGGATTAGTAGACTAGATTTGGAAGACCTGAGTGGTCTTTGGGGTTCGTATACTGACATATCTTCAACCTACTTATGTGCCAAGCAAATCAATGATTTATAATAAATAAAGTATTTTGGAGTATTGCAGTAATCATTTTGATTAAAAATAAATGCATTGATGAGTTTTGTTGAGGTCCCATTGCATCATTATTCCTTTAATCCAAGAAATCTTTTTCAGTTGATAGAAGGCTGAACGTGTTTTTGCATTTATATGACCCTGGAGGTTCAGGTCTGAGTCCATTACAACATCCATATTTCGTGCCTGATCAGTAGGTTCTAGTTGTATTAATTAAAGCTGTATGCTGAAACTTGATCTATCCTCTTTAAGTCTAACAATAACTTCAGCTTTGTTTCTATTCAGCAAGAGAAAATAGTGACACATCGATCCACCAATTTCCTTAATGCATTCCCTTAGGGTTTGGATGGGCTCATAGTCACCTGGTGACATTGGAATGTAAAACTGAGTGTCATCTGCATAATTATGGGTAAATATAATCTTATTGGTTGTTATAATATTGGCTAGTGGGAGCATGTAGATATTAAGTCATGATTTCTGTCTGTTCTAATGAAGAATTGCCTGTTGATGCAAATAAATTCCTGTTCTTTAGGTAAGACTCAAACCTGTCAAGTACTGTACCAGAGAGTCCGGCTCAGCTCGCCAGTCATTTCAATAATATATCATGGTCAAGAGTGTCAAATGCTCCACTGACGACCCATATCACCAGCACTGTTTATTTTATTATGATCTCTTCTATGTGCATATATGCACTATTTTTAAAGCAGTCTACTGAGTTGTACAACTCTTTTGATCAGAGATGCGCTTTGTTCTGTTGTAAATTTGCCCCTACTGTACAGTTTGTATTTTTTCTGTTTTCATTAAGTATTTTTACCCTAGTTTTTATCCATGAGTCTATTCTATTCTATTCTATTACAAAGCCTATTTACGTGTTTGAGTAGTCCAGACAAAATTAAGCTGGTTATTTTTGGCAGTATGTAAGACTAGCTAGATGGGTTGAGGAGTATTGAACATTACTGAACACTTAGGTCAAAACAGAATGATTGATCATGATTAATCATGGTCATACATTCCAAGTACTCAAGTGTGAAAACATATTTTCCATCTCTGTGACATTTCCCATGTCTAGCTTGTCAAGAGACTGTATAGTGTTTAAAAGAGGGCTTTCCTGCATGTCTCACTCCTACAAGAAACTAGAACCAACATTTAGTTGGAAAAGTTGGTTCTGGAGGCAGAAGAGAAATGGAGGAGTGATTGATGTGAATTAACCCTGTCCATGGAGGGTTAAGGATCAGTGCAAAACAGGACACAAATGACTTCCAAATGTTCTTGTCTGCCATTGTAAAATCTGACTCTATATTCTCACTCTATATTGTGAGTATATCAGTTAAGATTCTTTCCTTCCTAAATAATTACACAGTTAAATAGGAGAGCCCCTATTAGCAATGTGTATGTGCTGTTCTTGGTTGGATTTAGGTTTGGGCCTTGATTTGACCATTGGAAAACTTTTTTTTATTTTATCTATACAATCCAATTTTGCTCTGGCTGTATGTTTAGGGTTACTGTCCTGCTGAAAGCTAAATCTCTGCCCCAGTCTTAAGTTTGTGCATCCTCCAACAGGTTTTCTTCTGAGATTGCACAGTATTTAGTTCCAGCTGCTGAAGAAGAGCAAGATGTGATCAGGGTGATACATGTTGTTAGCTTTCTGCCACATATACCAACACACATTGAGATAAAAAAATAAATAAACTTGGACTCAGGGTGCTCTCTTCAGCAATGCATTGCATTTGCTTAATTTGATTTAATTCAGCTTTCCTTTCCTTAAATTATTATTATTTTTTTTTTTTCATTCTTTAGTTTGCAAATAGAGAAACAACCTCCATCTACTGAACAGTTGTATGGGGAAATCTGACATTTGTTTTAGCTACCTAAACAAGAATCCTTCTATGACCACAAACACCTCTTCATTTCCGATACAAACTTTTTCCACTGGCCACATCCAGGATGTCACAACTTTTTCACCCCTGCAGCACACCTCCAAACGCACTGACAAAAAATTATTTGGAATTTGCTAGTCTGACCCGCCTGTTCAACGCATCATGTGACATTTACTGTACAAGCGGTCACCAGAAAAGCTATTTTTAAGTGGGACTTGTTGAAACAAAGGGGGCATTATGTTGGTTTAACAGATCCTGTTAAAATATATCCAGAGAGCTCAGTCGGTTGAAGTGTTAAGCTGTTAGAAATAATTACCCCCACCCCTTGGTGTTATTGAGAGCCCTGCCTGCTGGGTTTGCACACAATGGAGCAACCAGAGCTCTGAGCTGTAGCCCTGTCTGGCCTTTGCCTCTGTCAGTCTAACGATGCTGACATGGGGCAACATTTTCCAGGCTGGTTAACAGCCTAACGTTTTACAATGGGAAAGTATTTTCTAGAACAAAAACAGTGCCACTGGTCATTATGTGCACATTTCCTAAGTGACTGTAGCAGGATTTGATGAGTTATTTGGTGAGACACCTTTAAAATGTAAAACCAATTTAAGGCTGTAACCACAATAATTACAATTAGAAATGCTTTCAGTCTTTTGTTGTGCTTTATGCAAACATTTCACATACTTGGATCAAAAAATGGAAGCCTATTTTATCGCAGACCACTTCTGCATGAAAGCTATTGGCACATAAGTGCAGGCCCCAGGGACCTAACACTAACCCCCTCCATTTTATACCACCGGACCTATCTCCGACAGTGCAGCTCCAGACCTCCTCTCTGAAAAGGTGGTCAGCGTGCCCCACACATCGCATGCAGCTGTTCCGAAATGGACTCTGTGTAGACGTGAAACTTAAGACCAAAAGATTACCACATTCTGTCTCAGCCAGTTAAAGTCAAAGCTGACGTTACTTCCTATCAAAAGTGTTGGCCTGCAAGAAGATTATAAGGGTCTTCAGGCCTCATAGCTGCAAAATCGTGTAGTTTTAGAGGTTTTGGTGCAGGCATAGTACATCAAAAGATGAAGCTGATATTGTTGAAGACCAGCTGTTTCAATGTAGGATGTGTGAAGGACCATATGAGGGACAGGGTTTAAGGAAAACTGAGGTTTTCACATACTTTCTGATACTCTACCACCACCTGCTGGTCAAAGAAGAGTATATTTGTTATATTTATAGTTATTGAACACCTTAATGTGCACTACAGCCAGACTTATTAATAGAAAACAAATAATGGAGTGATTATGAAATGTGAAACAGAATAGACAGAACAAGAAGAGCATGACTGTATACTTTTAAACTGCAAGACAAGCAGGACAGAAAAAAAGAAGCAATGTTCAACTAACCGACCAATCAATCAATCAATCAATCAATCAATCAATCAATCAATCAAGCAAACATATTCCCTGCCAGTCTGTTGTTGTATCCTTTGTGTTACTTTCTGAGTTCTTACTTAGTTTTTTAGGTGTATTCAGTAAATGTCCTTTATGATGAGACCCCCATCCTAAAGCCAGCATGCAGAGCTAATTCCACCGTAACAAAACCGTGACAGAAAATGTTATTATGCTGGGATATTAAGAAAGGTTTAAATGTCTTAGCTCTTGGACAGCTGTTATTCTGAGTTACAAACAAGAACCAATTGTATGTTAACATCTCATCTTGACTTATGTCAACTCTTATTATCTGGTGTTACACTTATGACAGATCATGTGAATCTCTTTCTCTGCATTATACTAAGTATCCCTTATTGTTATCTATATTCTGACCGCCCAGTGAAACTATCTCCTGATTGTTTACTGCTGACTACTGATGACACATCCTGTGTTTACCTATTCCATGTTGTTCTGTGATTGGTCTTGTGGTTATCCTATCATAACTGTATGATGTAATGATCGGACAGAAGCTGATTCAATAGGGTGTGGCTGACTTCTATATAAACTCATGCATCTGGGCTGAAGCTCTAGGGTTCTCATCACGATACCCTCAGAGCATGTAAAATAAACTATGTTCAAATATGGCTGACACTTTTGTTTTATTCTCTCATCCAAGGCCTCTCAGACACCCGGATTTCCATGACAACAACACAGTTGCACTGGATTTTATTAAGGGGCATTTGAGTAAAGGGGGGGCTGAATGGAAACCATGTCATAATTTCCTAATAAAAAGAGAAAATAACTTGGAACTGTGTATGCTTTTTCCTATTTCCCACAATTTACAACTTTTGGTTGGTCTATCACATAATTTCCCAACAAAAGACATTGAAGTGTGGGGTTTAACAAGACAAAATTATGACAGATATCTGAATAACTACAGTGGGGTTAGACAGTGGTGCAGACCTCTCATACTAAAAAGATCAGAAGTCTGCAATCTTCATCATAGGTAAATTTTAATCATGAGAGACAGTGTTCATTCAGAAAAAAAGTATGATTCTAAAATTATGAATCTGTATAATGGTGCAGAAAATAAATATTTAGCAGCTACAAACAAGCAATAATTGTTGCCTTATTTGCATTTAAATAAAGAATATGACTTTGCACTGGTAATTAAGTCATATGTGTTATTTAAATAAGTAGGCTATTCAAGTCATTGTGTTGCAAAGTAGTTAGTACAATTGCTAGATATTAGGTTTGTCCTAGGTTTGAGGCTCATCCCCTTCTGTGTCTTTTGGGCCACCATGTACAATCCACCATCAAATTTTGTGGCCATGGCCATGCTAGACTGACTTAACAATTTTACTTTAAACTAACCTTATTCAATTTCATGGAATCTGTTAGCAACATAACTGTAATTTAAGTCAATATTATTTTTTTTTTGAGTCTATTGACAAAAGATATTGTGTCCTTTATTACCCAGAGGGGGTCACTGTTTACCCGGTGTGTGGGTCTATGCATTTTGATTAAGTTGACTTAATTTCCAAATTTCTCTGTACTTCAGAATTTGGTCTGAAACTCAAATTCTATTTTAAATCACTTCACCTTTTTCCCATTAGTTTTAATATTGTAATCAGTGTAAACTGTTTTTTATCTGTATATGTTCACTTGAGAGAGGGTCACACAGCTGCAAAATGTATGTGCCGTTACCATAAAACACTGTGGTTCATGGTAAACATGAATTATTAGGGTCTTTTATGAGGACTCTCAGTGCAGGTTTGTGTTTTTCAATGAAGTTTATGCTCACAACAAAAGGGTGAAATGATAAGCTGCTTTTTGATTAGACTCTGAGTTAGCAAGTCTGAAGTTCTCCTTCTCGAAAGAATAAGAGCGAGGGGCTGCCAGTTTCTGGAACCAAATCCTTTGGGAAGAAATCAAAGCAAGTCTTGAGGGATTCCAGTATCTGCTTCCATTTACTGTCAAAGCTTTATAGAGGCAATAAGCCATAGAAAAGTGCCCTGGACATAAACTGTTTATCTTTACCTAAAGTACCTGCACCTTTATTATTGTCCTTTAGCTCCTATTTTACTTCTGTGGACAATTTTCCAAAGCTTACGGTGGGGCTTACTGCGTTCTTCGATTTCATTCAGTTTGATGAGTCACCAGGTAGTGGAAAACTTCAGAACTCAAGAGCATGTCTAGATTACAAAGAAACTGCTTCAGATTGTATTTGCTGTTACGTTTTATGTTTAAGTGGAAATAAGCCCTTGAAAGTCAAGTTGTGGAAATTCAGTCCATAGCACTAAGTGGATCCACATGGAGCCGCAATGTGGCTAGCAGCAGCAGCTGCCAGAGTTGACCCACTGCTCTGTTTTGAATACTGACCTATATTGGAGTGACACTGTGGTGGAGATTAGATCACATAATTCATCCTCTTTTTCATGCTTTGTAATTTCATGGGGACAGTCCTATTGCACTAACATTACTGTATTGTAGTTTGACATGAGATTTTCTGAATCAAGCCTAGGATTTGACATCTACTTAGTATCATGAAATTGTGACATTTCTCTGAGGGAAAGCTGTTGTCTCGGGTTATAAATCTTTGCAATAGAAGCTTTTTGATGTTTTCAGCATCATCTTCCTATGCAAATGCAAAAAGTTGAAAGTGTAGCACGTTTTTTTTTTTCCCAGTCATTTTCATCTTCCCATAGTGAAACATGTGGTGGTGGCATGATGCCGTGGGGATTCTTTTTTCAGATAACTGGAAAACCGGTAGAAGACAATGACCCCAAAGTTATGGCTAGATCTAAATGATTCCAATTAAAGCAAATTCATGTCTTTTCCTAGTCAAAATCAGGACCTAAACCCAAGAACCACCAACTTAAAATTGCTGCTGCATTTAGTATGAGTTAGATCTGCAAAACTATTCGAAACATACCCCAAAAAGGATATCACAGTTGTAATTACAGTAAGAGGCTTTTTTTATGAAGTATTGACTTAAGAAGGCTTAATACAAGTGCATTAGATACTTCTTAAGAGCCTTGCATAATTTAACTTTGACTTCACGGCTTGCACATTTTGGGTCTATTTCAATCAAATACATTGAACTTTGTGATTATAATTTGTCAAAACGTTAAGCCGAATATGAGTAATTTTTACAGGCAAGTGATTGTGTCACTGCTACATTGTTCACAATACACAAATCCTACACAAAGTTGGCTCCATTAACCTAATGACAATGTTATTTAGTTTTAAAGGGGCTATATCATGCTATTTTACAGCTTTCAACTTCTGCGGTAGAAATGCATATGATAAAATTTTACCCTTGCTGTTATACAGTATTAATTTGAAATCTGAAATGTAACTTGTATCCTGTAGTTAATGTTAGACCACGAAGTGAAACAGCTTGTTTCTCTATAAACCCTCCTCCTGCACCACCGCTACACTCCACTCCACCGCGCTGCAGAGCTGGGAGCAGATCAAACTGAAACAAACAGTGCTAAGCTTCATCACAAACAGTATTCTCAAAAAATTATTTGAAAAGCCCAGAGTACCACAATGAAACTGGGTTACATTAAGGGCTCAGAGGTTTGGTTTATTTTTTTCTGTAAAAAACTAAGTCAATAAAGCCTATTCCATTTGCTAAATCTCCAGGCTTTAGACAGAGCCCAAACCAACACAGCTGCGTCCACTAAGCACATCTTTCCAGCCCAGTATTTAAAAAAGCTGTGGGTGTTGTTTGCACCCGTTTACTGTACATTCTGAGATGCTACAGATCATTCAATTAACCACACAATGCTGTTATAAGATCACATAAGCAGCTTGATAAATGGGTAACCCACATTAGCATTTAGCCACTTACTTCTCTGTCCATCAATTAAATTCAATTCATTTTTATTTATGTAGCGCCAATTCACAACAAATGTCATCTCAAGGCACCTTACGACTAAAGTCATTTAAGTACAATTATACAAACATTCCAATCAGTTAAAAGATTTCTATGTAAGGAATCCCAGTAGACTGCGATGAGTCATTGACGTGAGGTAGTGCCCGGATCATGCAGATCAGGCGTCTTTGTTCTTTAATCCAGCTGCTGTTCTTTAGGAATGTAGAATAAAATCCTGTAATCGATGCAGCCAAACGGCCGTTTTCACAGAGAAAGTAAAAAATCCAACAAAAAAGTGTTTTAAGCTGCCAAAAACCAAAACAGCCATTAGCTGTGAGAGGGACGGGGGTGTGTTTGAACATCTACCAGGGGTAAGCCGCTCTGCCTACAGGGGTGGTGCAGACACCTCTAGCACTAATCTTTCATCCAGTGATGTCACTAGTTGAACATTCAGTCAATTTCTAGGAGAGGGAGGGGCAGCTGCTCAGAGAGCAGAATTCAGGAGGATTACTCAGACATGTATGAATTAAGCCAAAAACCACTCTGGCTGGGTTTTTTATGAGAAAATTGCAGTAATACATATTGCACTACTACAATATGGTTGACAACTCCAAAAACTTGATTTTGCATGATATAGCCCCTTTAAGGTTAGCTATGCAGATATTCTGTCTACACTGATGAAGATTCTCTCATATTAGCATGATAAATTCTCAAAGTTACTCCCAAATTAGGAAAGTCAGATATATTTGTTGATTAATTCAGCAAGAAGATCTGGGGTTCGAATCCCAGGGTAGGATGTTTCAGCATAGAGTCTAATGTTTTCCCTGTGCATGCGTGGTTTCCATCCGGGTACTCAGACTTCCTCCCACAGTCCAAAAACATGACAGTTGGCCTAATTGGTGTGACCCTGCAAGGATAAGTAAGTATAGCCGATGGATGAATGAATTATATTTTTTGAAAAGAAAGCTTTAGTCAACTTTTTTCTGCTGAAAAGCACCTTTTATTTTTCCATGTTTTTCCTTCCTGTTTTAATATGACACATACAGTAACTGTATGATTAGTAACCATACGTAGCACCAGAATTATGCATTCCTTATAGGCAGCATTCACCCCTCATAATTACATCTATGCATCCACACATACATTCATACATACTGTATATATAGTTGCATACATATTGTATATACATATGATTCTTAAAAAACATCTTTGGGTAAAGCAAGGCAAGCAAGCACACCATTTCTCTGTTCAATACCAGTGCCCACTGAATACCAGACAAAATGATTACAATTCAAGTAATGAATATTATAAAAGACAGACACATATAAGTTACATTGAAACGGTTATTAAAAAAAAGAATGCAGGATTACGTTTCTACAAAAAAAATGGCACATAGTGCATAATGTATTCTTTGAAATTCTGATACAGATCTCATACCACAATTGGCCATAATAAAAATTGGACCAAAGGATTTCTAGCTGCTCAGTGACTTATCATTTTCAGTCGTTCTTTAAATCAAAGGAAGCTGCATCGTCTGAGGAGAAAATATGATCTGGACCTGTTTCCAAACTTTGGTTGAAAGCTCAACATCTGCCTGCCAATGTTTTAGGTTACATGATGGTTGTCACGGTAACAGTAGTTAATGATGAGTTAGCTTCTTATGTAAGAGGAGATTTCCCATGTACAAGTTCACCTGATAAATCTAAGAATCGTGCATTAAAGTTACATCAAATTAAGAGATTCCGAACCGTCCGTCAGTTAAAACAAATGCCACAGAAAAAGCTACTCCAAAAGTCAGTATTTTCCTTCTTTAGATAAGAGGTAATTCCAGTAGTTAAAAGCACCATACATTAAGGTTAGTGGTTATACAATACACTATTAGAGTACTTTTTTTGGCAAAGTAGACAACGTCTTCTCTGCTGGTACTATTCATTGTATCATATTAAAAACAACATATTCAGAAATCAGTACAGAATAAATACGGTTGAACATAAATATATTACAACACATTTTAGGGTAGAGATGTTTATGAGAGGTAGGGTTGTAAGAACCTACAGCAGGCCAAACGGAGTCTGTGATGTGAGATGCCACATCTGATACTGTGTCATGTACTGTAATAGATGAGAACTTGTGCAGTAAAACAACACTTTGTTTTACTGAACTTAAACTCTAAGAAATTAGCGCATGAAATTGTCAATACAAAGGTGTTTATCCGAACATTTAATATCAGAGTGATTCTCAAAGACAGTTAGTAGCAAGGTGCAGAAAACCTGACGCGTTAATTGCCTACCCAGATAAAGATGTGATAAATAATTTTTTAATTCCTGGAACATAATCTTACACTCCAAATGTTAAAAGGCTGGAACATAAAAAGATATGTTCTATTTTTATACGCTCTCTAGATTCTTTAGAGTCAAGGGTCCTCTCTTAAGCTATCTTCTCTTTCGCTAATCCAAATCAGTATATTTACATGCACATCCAAATCCATTTTTTTTTGAGTAATTGTACTAAGGGCTTGCCCGTGCTGAGCGTTGAGTCCCAGTTTACATGTTACTCAGAAATTTGAATTATTAAATGTAGTATGTCAGGGGGCATAACAGGCCTCTTCATGTTTGCATTCTAGAAGTGGCACACAGAGGCTGGTGGCAGTGAAGCAGAAAGGGTAAAAGCAGGATATGTACAATCACAATGTACCGCCTCTTCATCAGTCCAGAAATTCACTGATTCGCAACTTAGAATTGTTTTAGCTGCCATGTTTTTATACTACTGCGGGAAGGTTGGTTGCAGAAAAGTGCAATTTCCAATCACAGTATCTGGATAGATTAGTTCAATTTGTGAAACTTAAGTTTGGTTTCATTTAAACCAATAGTACCGTTTCTTTCACAACCTGGACCTTATTTATAGCATGCGTTATGTTAATTTACTCCACTACACAAGTTTGGAGCCACTTGGAATCATTAGGGAGAAGTTTATATCCATTCCCAATCAGCGCATATCCATTAAAGGGGCAACTGACATGCAGCCTCCAAATAAGGCATCATCTGCCTCAAAACTCCTTTATTTCACCAGTGTTTTGTTATTAATTGCTAGCGCTATTCCCCTGTAAGTTCGTAGCGTCTCCGAGGCTGGACGTTGGCTGCCCCATTAACTCCCGTTATATGGATATACGCTGTTCACGAATGGATAAAAACGTCCATAGAAGGACTCCAATTGTCTGAGTGAGTAAATGAAAATAGTGATTACTACTGTAAATATAAGGTCCAGGTTGCAAAACAGAGTACTTTCCTTTAAACTGGACATGCATTTCAAAAGTATGACTTCAGTTGGACAAAGATAATAATAAAATTTTCTCTTGCTGCATGTAACACACTTTTTTTTTTTCTCTGCAGGATTTGGGATTGTTGACTAAGATGGTGATGGAAGAGACTGGTTAACCATTTTTTTTTAATTTGTCCATTTTAGCCCGTTATTTGAGAAGCTTGTTCTATTCTCCATAAGATTTCCAGTAGCCTGGAAAAATTCGGACCCTAACCTATTAAGATTAAGGGTCTGGCAACGAGTGAGGGCATAACTCGAGGGGCGGAACCAAGCATGCAATTGAAACTCCCACTGCAACCAATTGGATAACAACATGACCAATCACAACAACACACGGTGTGATGTATCCAGAGCGGTAGCGTAGCTACCAGCGGGGCTAACTGGTAGATTAATATCTTGGTGTATCGCTTTGGCAAAACAGCAAAAAATGTCATTTCTGCCAAGGAATGATTCGAGCGTGGTTTTCTGTTCATCTTTTAGATGAAAAGCCAAGTCTAACAACAAGTTAGACACGTCTAGCAACCAAACCCATTTCAAACAACTGGCGTTCATCTCTAGCCATCTTTCAATGTTTACTAAATGATTCAGAAAGTCGCAGCGCTGTCGTCATCAACTTAGCTCACCTCTGGCCCGTCTACATCAGATACACTGATTTGATTGGTTCCCCGAACTGCTTATGTAATGCAGTAAGAATATCATTGCTCGATGACAGTCTCTTGCAGAAACTATTTGAATTTTGCTCTTGTGAGACCTCTGGATTTCCAGGCTAGATTTCCAAGGCATTGGGGCAAAACGCACAATCACATTTTAACAGTGGGCATGAGGCACTTTTCCTCATCACTTCCATGTTTCACACTACCCCGCTTGAGGTGATTAAAACTAAATTTTGTTGCATTTGACCAAAACACTGTTGTAATCAAAACGACAGGAAGATTTAGCGATAGCTCCATGTTGGGATATGGAGGTTGCTAAATATGAAAAGGCTTTCCCTGACATGTATCCAAAACAAGTCGTTTGCATGTAGGTGGTGCCCATTCGTTGCAATGGAGACTCTATAACTCTTAGATGTCACCCTTTGCTGTTTTTATCTTTGACACAGAATAAAATGGCTACATTAAAGTAGGGATGTGTTGATTTGATCCTTGACTTTGGGTCAGGGTCCCAATCACAGCATTTTCAAATGACTGGGAAAAAGTAACCGACGGACACCATTTGTTGGTGTACTGTGTGTGATCATGAGGATGAGTTTTGCACAGATTTATATTAAACAAGACAAAATTTCCTGTCCAACCCATAAAGCCTATATCATAGTTCATGCACATTATTATATTGGTTGAATTCAGTAATATAAGCATTTTTCCTTCTTCACTACACTGTTTATAATGAGATAGAAACAGAGGCAGCAGTGCATCATCTGTGTTATATGATCTGCTCTGTCTACTCTGTTAACATATAGGACAGCTTTATATTGACGCAACTTCAACAATACTCAAAAACAAAGTGTAAAATGTCTGAACCCTTAATAAAAAATAAAAAATTTTGTCCACACACGATTACCTAAACCCAGACTCAAATACGTATATTAAAAGCCAAATTATCAACAGCTAATAATAAAATAAGCATGCTATGTTAGCTTACTACATAAGCAAAGCTTGAATATTGTAGCTGTATCTGTCAAATCAGATATATTTTGAGAAACAGAAATGAAGCTATGTGTTTAGCGACCTTAATATAGCCATGTTGAAGCAGAATATTCCCGCTGTCCTGCAGAAACTTTCTTTGTGATCAAATATGCGTTCTTGTAAGGAAAAGAACGTTGAATATCAGACTCTAGCATATGACCGAATGTCGTTTTGATTTAAACTTAAAACTGATTAAATGTAGTGAGTTTGTGTACAGCTACAGAGTTTCCAAGCATTAACATGGCACCTATGTCAATAATTTTAACAGGACGGGGACTCTGCACCGCCTGATTCCTGCTCCTAGATCATAATAGTTTTTTTGTTTTGTTTGTACACACCTTTACCAGTGCTGCCGATGAGAATCAAGAGCACTAAATCGGACAACTGAAGATAAAAAATGGACTGTAGTAGGAACACATAGGTAGCAATGGAAACAAAATCTAAAATTCTTCTAAAAGCACCAAATGTTCTTGAAAACTTTGACCTCTGGTGTGAGGCAGGTCAGGAATACCATCTGTACTTAGCTACTTTAAAAATAGTGTAACAGTTTTATAGATTGACTGTCTTAATCATACATGGATACTTATAATACTTTTAAATCTTCTCAAGGCTGGTTTGTAGCACATTAAGACAAGCGTACATTTCTTAATGTTTTAGCGTATAACACTTTGTGCAAACTGTTGTCAGGAGAAACTTAACTTGAATTCACAAATTGTAATTAGAAAAGGTTGTTTAAAGTTGAAAATAATTAACTTGGGGAAAAAAAAGAGGATGAAATTGTTTTCATTCTGTTGCTCGTTTTTGCATTCCTTGCTGGCCGTTATGTCCTGTCTCCCTTGATAATATGATAAACATTTCCAAACCACAAAAAGTGCCACAACAAAAACGGCTGGCAACCAAATAAAGCTGGCTCGTCTTAAGTTTAAAGGGAACACTTAGGAGTAAAAGCATGCTGCATCCTTTAGCTGCCATCTGGGAACTGGAGATGTCAAAGTTGATGCCCCTCCTCCGAGCTCACGGCCGACGACTGGATTCAACAAATGACTCTTGTTGTGTGTTCCTGGCCCACTGTCATCAAATATAATTTACAGATTTGTTTTTTGCCTTGGCTCTCATTGAACTTGGAGGAGAAGACCATTATGAGCGTGGGGAATGCACTTCCCACAGAAACCACCACAGCGGCCGTAAATTCTTGTTCCGTCCTACGCATAGAAATGAATGAGAGAGAAGAAAGTGGGCAAAAGGGCAGGGTTTTATGCAAAATGGACAGTTTATAAATAACAGGATTTTCTAGCTGGGTGAAGCAGAAAGAAACAAGACGAAGCTTTAAGGAAAACAAAACATAATGAAATCTAATTTTTGCAGTCAAAAATGTGACTTGGAAATCATAACTATACCACAGTAAATCCTTAAACATCAAAATCAGATGTCTTATGAAAGATCTTACCGCAGATCTGTGGACTTTAACCGAAACATAGTTCCCTTGAGATGTCCATTTGGTGTTTGGAGCCACTTTCAGACCCGTTCCAATCAGGTTGATACTAAACTGGCCCTAAAAGCACAGAATATTTCAGAGAAGCTGTTTATTTCAAAACATAAAGAAAGGAATTTATGAAAACCACCTACATTTAAAATTGTTTTTAAAAATTAAAAATGTATATATATATATATATATATATATATATATATATATATACATACATACACACACACACACACACACACATATAAATACAGTGTAACCTAATCTCACAAATATATATTTGGTAAATATCATAGCAGTTTTCAATTGATTTATTTATTTAGGGGATAATCTACCTAAACCAGCCAGGTCCTAATTCCTTCCTAAACCTAATACCTTGTTATCATCACTGTGGAGGAATTTTGCTCCACTCACCTTTGCCAAGTTCAGCGACACTGGTATAATTTTTAATATGAACAGCCTCTTTAAGATCACGACCCAACATCTTAATCTGAAAGATCTGGACCCTTAAATGGCCACTCCAAAACATACTTTTATTGAGGATTAAATAGGTGAACTTGGTGGGGTTTCCCTTTCTGAATTTAAGATTAGGAACTGTTGGCTGGACATCTTGTGATAGAAAACAGAATTCATAGTACCATCAATTACAGCAAGTTGTCCTGGTACCACGATTATCTGTGACTGTCAGCATGTTCTTGTGTGCAGCTTTTATACCAGATGTAACCTGCTCACATTCTGAAAAGGTCCAGTTTTGTGTTATCAGTTTAAATTCAGGTAGCAGAAACAATTTATAATTAATGCAGTCGATCAAATTTAATTATTTAACGAGGGTCAAGTTTAGTTTTAACTTTTTTACCCAACAGAGAAAATAATCACTAGAAAATAGCTTTTTATATTTACCCAAGTTATTTTATTCTGACCTTAATATGGGTTTGATCATCTGAAAAAGCTAAATATGATTTAAAAAAAGCTAATTCAGAAGGAGTCAGTAAGGGCAGGTACCTTTTTCTCCACACACCAAAATATTTACTTGAGGTATAACTTGACCAACCTGTGGACACTTGGCTGCACTATAACAATCTCCTGCTGTAGCATATGGTACAGGCCGGCCATGAAAAGTCTGGGAGAACTGGAAGTCTGTGACTTGTAAAAAGCAAAGACAGAAATCTTGAGTGACTGTGCAACAGCCCAAGTTTACAGACTAAAAGCGTCTGCTGGAAAGAAAAACACGCACAGATAACTGATGTCACTTTGCCAGATGTGTTTGCTCAATCTAAGTGTGTGTTTTTTTTCACTCAGCAGTTAAAAAAGGGAAGCAGGGAACTTACATCTGGAAACATCAGTAATAATAAAAGCAAATATCAAATTATTTGCATTGTATGTTTTTACAACCTATGTTTCTTTGTTTTTGTTTTTTTTAATCAAACATCTTTGTCTAAACAGCATCTGAGCAGAAAATCTGACTTTTAAATAATTATTTCAGAATTTCCACATGATTTCTCTGTTAATGTCTAACATTTCCAGTTACTGAATATCAAATCTTTATTACATTTCAGATCATGTGATTTGGTGTATACATTTTTTTGGCCACAGTGGCCTTTTTGAAAGTGGACAGAATATTTGAAGGCGGAGAGAAGGGGTGGAAGACATACGGCAACGGTCCACCGGGACAGGACTCAAACCAGGGACAACCAAGGACTAAGGTCTCCACACATGGGCTGCCTGCACTAACCACTACGCCACACAACACCACTGGTGTGTTTATTTTAACTGCACAAAACCCATTTTATCACCTGAGCGACAGAAACACCTTAATAATGAAACAGTCTATTTAAAATGTAAAACCTATTCTAGAAGGGGGGATGAAATCATCTAAAAATAAACACAAGCTGTTCATTAAGTAGGTGTAATCAATATCAGAATAGGGTTCCATTTATTGAGCTTTTTAAAAAAATAGATAATTGAGATTTCTCAAGTCTGTACCACAGAACATGGAGAAGGGTTTGGTGTCAGGACTTGACATAATAGAAGATTTTGACAGGAAATAACATCTCAAATCTATACAGAAACCATGTTGCTTTCAGTTAAGTGCTTTGCTTTAATCTTGAATCTTGTTTCAATTAGCTGGATGTGTTATTCCTCCTGCCATCCTTTCATACTCTTTGTATCACCATAAAGTTGCAGAGATGTGCACCTCACATTGAGTTAGCTCCTCTTCAAAATTCCCCCTTCATCTTGAACTAATTTTCCTGCCTCAGATCTGTTTCAAGCCACCTTAAAGCCAAATGAGTACCATGCAATAAGGGTGGGAACATGGTGTCAAGGATGCAGACAGAGAGAAGCAATCTGAAGGACGACGCTTTTAGATACTCCAATCTCCCTCTTAAAATGCACATGAGCAACATACTCTCCCTGCATTAATCCTTATCCTTTAATCAAAGGCATACTAGAACACATCATGGCAGTTCAAGCTGACTATAAACATTTTAGAGTATGGCCTGAAGATATGTGTGGACAATCTGTGAGTGTATGATTGCTTATGTGGAATTATGAGTCAGTGTTTGATGACGATCCAGTTAAGGGTACTGGTGTGAGTGCTCACATATAGCCTGGCTAAGCACATGCACCCATGCATTTCTTGATCTTCCTGCCCATGTTGCAATGGTGGAACCTCAGTGAAAGTTCAAGATTTTCAGCAGAGGAATGGTGTCAGAGAAAAAGCTCAGCTGGCTGCATCTGAGTACGCCTGGCCTTTTAGGCCAAGCATGATTGGCACTTTGGCACAAGGTCTGTAAGAGTTTAAATCAACAGCAATGTGTGGTCCTATTACAGCAGACGGCGTTAGGCAATCACACATTAAGTACGCACTCATTATGCGCAGGGAGTTCAGGTCCAGGCGAACTTTGTTGAACAGCGTATAACCTGCTGCTGAATAGTCATTTCTACAGTCACAGTCCTGCCTGCGGCTGCCATTGTACGGGCATTCGAAGGGATTAGTCAACCTGTTTGGGAAGGACAAAAGGTTTTAGGATCAATTCCAGAGAAGCACAGAAATCTTAACTCAAAGCTACATTACAAACCTGTGCCCATACACCTCGGAGTAGTTGTCTGTCTGACCGCTGCGCAGGGTCACATACTCCTTTGGGACATCCGTCTGCATCTCAGCACAGTAAATCTAACACCAAACAGATAATGAATTAGGAGCGACCATTAGCACAGGCACATTTCTGTCGGCAAAGACGAACCTGTAGAGTCCGCAACTTGACTTTAAGGTAGTATTCCCCATCCATCCTCACACCCTGCTTTAGCTGAAGGTCACGGCAAGAAGAGAACACCTGGCCTGAGAGGAAATAACAAAAAGGATACTTCATTGCAATTTTGTGCAAATAAATTGACAATATATCTCCAAAATATTCCAAAAAGCCCCCACTGCTAGATAAAAAGATCATGACTTGGGTCTTTTCTGTCTTATGCCCGTTTTCCAAGACTGCTAATTGTGCTGATTAGCTGATTATATTTTAAACATGACCACAAAACTGGCTGTCACTCGTGCATATCGTTTTAATTCTGCCAGCACTACAATTGGCAGAAGCCAGGTTGGAAATGACTGGACCAGTTTGCCATTACTGAGAGATGTGAAACGTGACTGAGCTAACCTGCAAACTTTGGCACAATTAAAGCTGTCTTGGTGGGCACTGCAAGCCCCCGCAAAACATTTTTTACAGAAAACTGCTGACGTGTTGTTTGTTGTTTCACTAAATTATCACTTCAACAGTCATTAAGTGGGGCTCACCATTCTGCCTAATGTACTGAAGGAAAGCACAGTTGGATTTATGTAAACACAATCAGATATGGTTTGGTTGGTGCACAGAGCACACTCAATTTAATCTCATCTTGCTTAAAGTATGGTGGCATTTTTAAAGCAGAAATATTTATATCTTCTAACTGGGAAGTTGAAGTCACAGAGTAAAATTTTGTAGCATTTTTTGTAACTAGATTTTTTTTCAATCTTTCACAAGAACAAAACAACAGTTACATTTTTTCAATTTCCTAAGTACAATGCAGAAATTGCATTCACACTTTAAAAAAAAAATCTTGCATTTACTTTTTTGCCCAAAATTATCCAAAACCTTTGGTGCAAAAGTATTTATGTCTTGTAACTGGGTAGTTGAATTGACATAGGAATTTATTTGAGCAGTTTTGTTATTATAGATTTTTTTCAGTCTTTCACAAGAACAAAACAACAGCTGAACCTTTTAAATTCCTTAAATGCAATGCATATTTTATGTTCTTTGAGACACACTTTAAAAGAATTGTACATTTACAGTTTTGCCCTAATTGATCATGAACATGTTGCAAAGCCATCCACATACCTGTGTGTAAAAAATTATCCATCTATAGCTTTATGGCTCACACAGACAAATTAGTGAATGAAACTTCACAAAACCTCTGAAGCGGGCTACAAAATCCGCTTTACAAGCCGCACCTTCTTTTTTTGTATGCTCCTCCTTTTGATACATTTATACCACTGTCAAGAACGTGTTTAGCCTGGAAAAATCCAGACCCTAATCTATTAAGATTAAGGGTCTGGCAACCAGTAATGAAAAGTTCCAAATTCGAGGGGCAGAACCAAGCACGCATTTAAAACTCTCACTGCCCACAGTTGGATAACGCAACAACCAATCACAACAATACACGGAGTGATGTATCCAGAGCGGTAGCGTAGCTACCAGCGGAGCTAACTGGTAGAATAAACTCTTGCCGTATCCAGTTGGCAAAAACAGCAAAACGTCCTTCTTGCAAAGGAATGACTCGAGCGCAGCTTTCGGTTCGTCTTTCAGATGACAAGCCAAGTCTAACTCGTTTCGTTGTAGTGGCCAAAGCTGTTTCAAAAAACTGGAGTTCATTTGTTGGCATCTTTAAATGTTTACTAAATTATTCCGAACATCACAGCGCTGTCGCCATCAGCTTAGCTCGCCTCTTGCCCGCCTACATCAGATACACCAATTTGATTGGTTCCCCAAACTGCTCACATAATGCAGTAACAGTATAATTCAATCTCGCAATCCGCCTAAGTTGATAAAAACATGCTCTAACTAAGCTATTAACTTGTGCATCCATCGTCAGATTGGAAGCTATTTTTAGTCCTAGAGAGGTTACAGCCTTACTAAGGGATACAAGAATAGATGCCATTGCGGTATCAGAGGGCATACCTTTACTATTGGGCTCAAAGAGGATTGCTTCAGTTTTGGAATCGTTAAGAAATAAAAAAAAACTCAGCTTAGTCTGCATCTTTTGTCAGACTCCAAAAACAAGAGACCCCAAAAAAAGCGAAATATTCTGGAGAAGTGTAGAAGAGTGGAGGATGCCATAAAAGTGCATGAAGTCAAAGACCACTTGGTCCACTTATAGGGTAAGTTCATACTAGCCTGGTGTAGGGGACAGAAAATAAGCTAAAGCCCAACGTAACACTGTGTAAATGCTGATGTATTAAACTATGCCTTTTGTGAGAAGGCAAAGTAACAGCAGACATGTGGAAGAAAGTGCTCTGTTCAGATTAAACAAAACGTATCCATTCAATGTCAATGAGGGTAAAAAACAATGAAATATTTCTGGACTGTAGATGTGCGAAGCTGGTAAATGCATAACCCTAAATGTTTTTTTAGCTGTAACTGCCGCATAAGATTTTACAAAGTTTTGACTCGGGGCTGAAAATGCAAGGCACACTTCTCAGATTGTGTTTTTGTATATACAAAATTAAGATTGCAAATTTATATTTATTTTCCTTTTTCAACTATGCACCACTTTGTGTTGACCAATAGCATTAAATCCCAATTAAATACAATGACGTGTGTGGCTTAAACATGACCTTAAACATGTGTAATGTTTACGGCATTTAATTACTTTGGGAAAGGCAATGTTAATGGCATTAAGTGGAGAGACAGAAACACAACAAGACAACCAAATACCATGCTTGTCCAACAGCTGGATTAATCAAACTGGCCTATTAAAGAAAAGACACAAGAATAATATTAAACAGTGTTCTGTATACAGCATTTTTATGGCCAACCCAAGGGCGAAAAAACAAATACTTTCATGTTAAACCCAAACGTCATTCAGTGCCTCTACGCCCTCACTCCTTCAATCTCTTGTAGATTATTGTTTTTAATAAAATATAAATAAATTCAGGCAGTGAAGGCTTAAACCCAAAGCAACAAAAGTGAGATGCTCACATTGTCTCTCCTGACACGCAGCTTGGGATTCAGGTCTTTCTGATGGACGGCAGTGCTTAGACAGTTGGCCTTTGGGGGTCACACAGTCCACCCTGCGTTCCATCACTCCTGCCCCACAGGTCTGAGAGCACTGGGACACACACATTGTGATAAATCCCCAGAACAGGAAGAAAAAGGCACAACATCTTGCACAATTAATACAAGTTGGACAGATGTTTTGGCTTCTTAACTGGTGTGTTTTGTGCTTTACCTTGGTCCAAGGGCCAACCTTCCAGTAGGAGGTGTGAGCGCACTCCCTGAGGAGGCATGGCTGAGTGGAAGGGGGGTTAGGTTCGGGGCAGTTTTCACCTGCAGAGGAAGGCTGAGAATAGAGACTCTGAGAGTGCAAAGAGGAGGGCATCGAAGAACAGGAGACAATACGCTGCTGGTAACCAACGCCACAGCTGGTGGAGCACTGAGAAACACACAAATACAAACAAACGCAACAAACGGAATGAGCCAAAGCTGCTTTTCATATCCCTTTTATGAATCTGAATCAGGTTTGAGATCAAATAAGATGTTTTAGAAGCATTAACTCATTGTTTTCAGTGGTCAAATACCAAAGCAACATTATTTTTTGTGAATAATGGAGAATATTTAAAGACTAAAGCCAGCAAATCCCTATCTGGTAAACTTTGACAATAGGAAATTATACTGCATAGGCTTCTGGAGACCAATTTCATTCCCACCTGTGACCATTTTCCTGTTATCCACACGTAGCGACAGGGCTCTTCTCTACAGTGCTGGAGAGTTAAAGGCCTGGATGATGGCTCACAGTAGTCATCCTGGACAGGTGCAGGGCCAGGGCCCAGACAGCTCACCTTTCTGCTCTTCATCCCTTCCCCACATGTTGCATTACACTACAAGTCAAGTAGGGGAAATGCACATTTTTTCCAATTAATTCTAAACACATTTACTTTTTCAGTTGGCAAAACGTTCACTTTATTTAAACTACACAGCAAAGCCTACTCAACAGCCTAAAACTTTTTATATATTTATATTATTTAGTCACATTACAACCCCAAACTTTCATGTCTTTAACTAGGGTTGTATGGGACACGCCAATGCAAACTATTGCAAGATTCTGAAGTAAAAGGTATATTGTTTTAAAAATTATTTTACAAATGAAAATTGTGGCAAATCTGTCTGCTTTGACCCTGTTACTCTGATAGGCCCAAATAAAACCCAATGCCACCAGGCAACAGTGGTGAATACACGCTAACTTTACATATCAGCCAGAGTGCCCCTACTACACCATCAGCATGGTGGTGACAGCCCAATGCTGTGGAGATGTTCTTTAGCAAGGATAGGGAAGCTAATGTTGAAGATGAATAGATGGAGAAATACAGGACAATCTAGGAACTAAACCAGTTACAAGTTCTAGAAGACTTGAGACCGAAGTAGAGTTTAACCTTCCAGTGGACCCTAACCCTAAACCTATAGTATGAGCTATAATGCAATGGGTTATGGGGCATCAATTCATCAATTTGTGAAGATATTTTAAGCCAGTCCAGAATTTGTGGCAAGACATGAGAATATGTATGTTTACACAAGCAATATTCCTGCAAATCAAATATTGCTGCACTGCAAGACAAACAAATTTACAGTGGTGCAGAAAATATGTTTTTAGCACCTACAAACAAGCAAGAATTCTGCCCCTCACAGACCTGTTATTCCTTCTTTAAAAAGCTGTTCTATCCTCCATTCATTACCTGTAACAGTGGCTACCGTTTGAACTCATTTTCTTTATAAAAGACGTCTACACCTTCAAACAGTCAGACTCCAATATCCACCAAGACCAGAGAGCTGTCCAAGGACACCAGGGAAAAGTTGTATACCCGCATAAGACTGGGATGAGCCAATCTACACCAGGCAAGAAGCTTGTTGAGAAGAGTTTAACTGTTAGAGCAATTATTAGAAAATGGAATAAATACAAGATCACTCACAATGTTCCTGGACGTGGGGTTCCATGCAATCCATCTCAACTTGTGGGGTACACAAGATCTTGAGAACGGTGAGAAAAAATTTCTGAAGTACATGTGAGGACCTGAAGCTGATGGGAAAGGTCTGGCAATGAAGGAGTGGCTCAGTAAAAAGCATTTCAAGGTTCTGGAGGGGCCTTGGCAACCTCCAAGACCTCAATCCAATAGAGAAGGGTCAGCCCCAAAACATCACAGCTTTAGAGAAGATCTGCCTGGAAGAATGGGCCACAATACCAGCTACTGTGTGTTGGCAAACCATGTGAAGACCTCCGGAAACATTTCAATTTGTGCTAATTCACAACAGATGTCATTTTAAGGCCCTTTACAAGAAAAATAATGTCAATTCAAGCATACATGCATTCCCATCAGTTTAAAAGTTTTTATATTTAAAGAACCCCAGGAGATTGCATCGAGTTAATAACTGAAGTTGCACCCCCGTTGATGGCGTCTCCAACTAAAGCATTCTATCAGCAATCCCTCATACTGAACAAGCATGACGGAGTTTGATCTCTTTCATTGTCAACCAAGGTTACTTTAGAAAGGATTGAAAATGTTTTTTGCTAAAACGTATCGGCCAAATACTTATTTTCTGCACCATTATAGAAATTAATTGATGATAAATCTTACAATGTGATTTCCAGGAATTTTATTTCACATTTAGTCTCTCATAGTTGAAGTATACCTATCATGAAAATTAAAGACCTCTATTTTTTTTTAAGTGGAAAAACTTGCACAATCGGTGGCTCCAAAATTCTTTTTTGCCCCACTGTACTTGTAAGGAAAAACAAAAAGATATCCTTCTTTTCCACCTTCCAAATGTATTAATTGGTGTAGCTCTATCTTAAAAAAATCCAAATGACAAACAATCTTTTTATGGCAAAACTGTCTATACATTTGTTTTACACAGGGAGATATTGCAAAAAATACCCCCCGATAAATACGATTTTTTTTTTTTAAGAAACTTACTTGTTCCCATTCACCTGCTGCCCAGGTGTAACGTGGACATTCTGCTGTGTGGCATACTTGGACTGTTGGAGGACGTAGGTGAGGATTACAAAGATCTTCTCGGACTTGCCCTGAACCTTTGAGCCTGCAATAAACGACTCGTTCCTGAACTCCGGATCCACAGGTGACGGAGCACTAATGAAACATAACACAAGCTTATATTTAAAGTTTCAATGATGGTTCTGTTAGCCTGAACTGTTAACTAAAAAAAAATAATGAAAATGCCTTTCTGGGCCACAAAAAAGAGAAAGAAATTCAATATTTTAAAACAATTCTGTTCAAAATCGTCAGTAATTCTTCTGTTTGCAAGTGATGGATGCCATGATCTTTGATACTTTGGAGGAGGCGCTATTGAGTCGACAATAGTCTAAGATATATATTAGACTGCGCTCCTGCCTGGCTATTTTAGATTGAAACCATTTTAAGAGCCTTTCAACATTTCTATATGTAAGAAGAATATTACCCTTCATATACCTGTGAACGCCGGAACAAAATGGACCAATGGTTGCACCCTGAATGGCATCTAAGCTCCCTCGGGCCAGAGGTCAGATGTATCCTTGCACATATTACTAAAACAATTGGAAATTTATCAACTGGCTTGCAGTCAGACACTGTGATAAAGCATGAGCGATTGAAATCCAAAATTCAACATCCTCTCATTTCTGAAGAAGAAATCTTCCTGGTTATCAGGTCAGAAACTTGCTTAAGTTAGGATAGAGATTATAAACCATAAGGCTGGAAATTGACTATGTTAAGTCCGCCATTAGCGATTTGGAAGAATCTGGCAGAGTGATCGGGCAAGGTCTCCAACCTTCAAGTAAATGTTGCTGAAGTAAAGACTGAACTGGTTAGCTTAGTGAAAATATGGAGGCAAGGGATGCATTAAAGATCTTATTATAGGTCTTGTGGGGAACCCGGGTTCCAGTTTGTCCCACTAAAATACATTAAAGATGTACAATGTGATGAAACAGGGTATGAGTACTAATGCAAAGCCTTTTATTTATTTTTCATTTTGTATAAAAGATTATGCAGGCAAAAAATCAGATCATTGAATACAATCTCAAGTTTTTGCAGCAGCGGTAGGTTCTTTTGTATGTTGAGAGGTTCACAGAGTTGAAAATTTGCTCATTCTTCCTGCTGAATGCACTTATCTGCGACCACACAAATTTGTATCTCAAACGTCTCTTTGATGTTTTTTGAAAGGCATACCTTCACTCTGTAAGAAAGCATTCTTTGAGGCTTGAGTTGATGGAGCTGATTCCTTTGTAAATTGTGCTCCAAAGCCTCATCAGATATGAGGTCTGATAATCTCTAAAGTATACAGCTGGATCGAATTACCTGGAACTTTTAGATCTACGTATGTTGATCAGTGTTTTTCTCGGACTGTAAGTTATCATTGCAAAGTGCGTGGTGGGATATAAAAAGTCATAGTTTGCGGTTTGGAAAGAGAACAAAAATGCCCTTTTAGAAATCCGACCTTAAAATCGAAAAATGCCTTCTGTAAAAACTATATAAAGCGTGAAAACAGAACCTTCTGTTCAAAGGCCTCCATTCCCTGCTGACAGCTTGAGATAGGGTAAACTGTTAGTGCATTCCTGCACTTTCTTTTCAGAGGGGGAAATCACAAAACTACAAATAAAGGAAAAAGAAACTCAGTCATGATCTCTGAAGGCTGAAATATAAAAAATAACTAAGATTATTAAGGTCAGTTAACTCAAATTAGAAATTATGTTTTTTATTTGGATTTGTGTGTGTTTGGTTAATTATTATTCGAATTTAGCCCCTAGCTGGAGCATCCATTGTCTCTGGTTTGGGTTGCTGACCCTTTTAACTTTATTTTATTGTATTGAAATTTTATGTGAAAGAGGAAGATGGAAAGATAAGATACATCATTTATATATATATATATATATATATATATATATATATATATATAGAGAGAGAGAGAGAGAGAGAGAGAGAGAGAGAGAGAGAGAGAGAGCTCAACGTATGGCATGCATTACTAATCAGCTACTTAGAGAACATTAGTGAGCAGAATCAAAAAGAACAAATAAGAGAGCAGCAAGAAAAAGTTGTAAAGAAGTTTAGAGCATGGTTAGGTGATAAAAGAAAATCCCAAACTTTTGGCATATCATGGAGCAGTGTCTCACCCAGCACTTAAAAACCAAAAAGGTAAGGCACTACTGCAAATGGACCAAGGCATGGCTGTTCACCTACACTGACAGACTAGATAAGGTAAACCTTTATCAGACAAAAAAGAGGATCATGGAAAACTCTGGAGAGCAACATCTCAGGTTGAATAATCTGTTGACAGGAAAAGCATTAGTTACCATGTTTACCATGCAGTTTAACATTAGCCATCTAGCGGACAGAACAAATATGTGGAACAAGGTAAGTCCAAATAATCATATTTGGCCCACATTAAAAGTTTTGTGTGGCAACAACAACAACAAAAATCCCATAATATCCTGAACACTTCATGGCGAAACACGGTTGGTGGCGCTATCATGCTGAAGAACAGGAATGTTGAAAAAATATATATATATTTTTCTTTTTCTGAGTACGTTTAAAGACAGTCCGAGTGCCACCAGTGCACAGTGAAAACCCTGCTCGTGTAAAATGCCCAGTTAAAAATCTAATCTAAATACAGCTAACAATCTGTGGTAGGATTTGAAAATTTATGTTTACAGTTAGTCTCCATCTCATTTGACAGAATTTAAGCTATTTATATTATATATTATAGCAAATTTTTTATCTTAAATGCTAACAGAGACATACCCCAAAAGACTTGTTGGTATAGCTACAGTAAACGTCGCTTTACAAGTATTGGCCCAGGTAAGTATTGCAACACTTGTTGAGGCTGTTTAAGTCCCTGGCTCTGATCCTGCTATTCCAACAGATGATTTCACTCTCCACTACAGACTTGTAGAAGACTTGCAGCACCTTGCTGCAAACCTTAAAGGACCTGAGCTTCCTTTAGAGGTACACTTTTCTCTGTTCCTTCTTGTAGGTGGCTTCACTTTTCAGTCTTTACTCCACATCTGATACACCTGACGATCGTAGAGTCATCTGAATATTTCTGCAGATGACAAGTCTCTGACTTATACTAGAAGTCTGAGGTGTACAGAGTGTAGACGAATGGTGAGAGTACAGTCCCCTGTGGTTCTCCTGTTCTACTCACCACCTGGTTTGACACAGAATCATTCAGTCTCACAAACTGTGATCTGCTTGTCACATAGTCATTGATCCAGGTTATTGTTGAGACCTCCACCTTTGACTTCAGGAGTTTCTAATATAGTAAATCAGTCTGAATTGTGTAAAATGCACTGGAGAAATGAAATAACATGATCCTCACAGTCAGCTTGCTTTCTTCAGATGACAGTGGGTTGGTTGAAGCAGGTGGATGATAGCATATTTAACTCCAACTCCATGATGATTAGCAAATTGCAGCAGGTTTCATGAGAATCAATGTCCTGATATGTTCTACTTTGATTATTCAGGTGGGCCAACAGGAGTCTCTTCAGGACTTCATAATGTGTGATGTCTAGGCAACAGGTCTATAGTCGGTGATGACTGATAGATTAATTTACTTATGGACTGTTTTGTCTTAGTCTGAATATAAAAACTCAAAAAGACAAAGTTAAACTGTCTTTTTAACTCAAGACATAGTAAACTATGTCAGCAACATCATAGTAATAAAACAACAAACAAAAAAAAAACAACCACCAAATTAAATGGAAAGTCTTTCATATGAATCAAATGATGGGCTTTGTGTGTTGCTCTTTTTAGATCACACTTTTTAAATATTTTATACTAAAAATTTCACAAACAGTGAAAGAAAACCATTAAAAATCTAAATATGTAACCCAGATCTTTTGAAAGCATTGGTTTTTATATACACTCAGTCAGAAGTGATAGAGAGTGCAATGTAGCTACACAACAATTCCCACTAGATGTTGCGGTTTCAAAGTTGTCATATGCATGAATATTAAGATATAAAACATGTCTTTTTTGGCTAGCTGAGGATTTTCTGGTAGCTGTCGGTATGTGTGGGGGTGGCAGGAAGGGATGATTGCTTCCAGACATCTGCGAGAGCAGAAGTGAAAGGGGAGGAAGATATACTTAAAGATTGGGGAGGGGCAGGAGTCCCTTGGATGTAGACAGTGAAATTTGCCAGAAAAATTTCCTCTAGTCAAAACATACTCATTAAAGAAATGTGAAAAACAAAAACAAATATTTTCTTTGTTTCTGTTCCTATAGTCACCTTAAGCTCGCTTAAAAATTTTGCATCAATGTATTGTCTAGGTTGTTCTTCTTTAATAGGGGTTTGATTACAGTTGTTTTGAGGGCCTGGGGAAAGACACCTGACAGGAGGGATTAGTTAACTATTTGCATCAGATCGGACTTAATGACAGGGAGAACTTTCTTTAAAAAAGCTGTGGGTAAGATGTCGAGGCAGCAAGAAAAGGAGCTTAGTTGTTTAATAATTTCATCAAGATGTGATTGATTAAATTTTTTGAAATCAGACATCGTGGTAGGTTGGGGGCTGCTGTACAGATTGATCTTCTAATTTCCAAGATCTTTTAAATGAAAAAGTTGGCAAATTCACTACAGGCCCTAGTGGAGTGTAGCTCAAGGGCTGCTGTCACGGGATGATAGGTCAGTCTTTCAACTGTTGCGAATAAAGTCAGAGCATTATTAATATTTCTGTTAATGATTTCAGAGAAGAATGATTTCCTTGCAGTTTTCAAAGTTATGTTATATTTGTTCAGCCTGTTTTTGCATATCTCATAGTGAACCTGAAGTTGAGTTTTTTTCTTTATTTTCTCTTGGCTTGGCGACATTCCCTTTTTCACCACGTACCAGAGGATTGCTGGTCCATGGAGACTTCTTTCTACCTGAGACTACTTTAACTTCAGTTGGATCAATGGTGTCAATGATGTCTGAAACTTTAAAAAAGCACTTATCAATAAGGTTATAAGGTGACAAAACATGAAAAAGCTCCAGAGTTATGTGTATACTTACCTTCATAATGTGTCCCATTCCTAACATCCTGTCTACACCCATTTGAGAGGTTACACTTAGCTCCATCTGCTGCACCTGGACCTCTGTGGTAATCTGATTTTATTAAGACAGCGTGTATGACTGAATGCAAGTGTGTGTTGTGTGTTCTAACAAAATGATTTCAAAGAGTAGCCCACCCTCCCTGAAGCTTGATTACAGAATGACTTTTAACATTTTGCCAGGCTGTTTTTAAACCTGAAATGAAAACCTCACATATACTGTATAAACAGTTTTTCAAATCAAGCCGGCAATGTTTGGGTCACGCTTGGGGAAAGAGGACACATTAATCTTGAACAGAAATAAACTAAGCTGTGATTAGCGAGACGCTCTCTGCATGCGAATATTTCAGATCTGTAGCCTCCGGGAGGCTTTCAGTTGTGCTTGTGCATTGTACTGCTAAGCTGCGTATTCTGGTTCCACAGATCTGTGTGATATGGAGCAGCAAGAAGAACAAACATACCTCCTGCCACCTGTTGGCTTTCCAAGCAGGGCATGCTCGAGCTCGGCAGGCCTTTTGGGTTCGCGGCCGGGGCAGATGGCTGCAGTGATCATCCTTTATTTGTGTTTGGTTCTGGAAAACACACACTATTTCCCTCTGCTTGGTGCCACGCCCACAGCTCACTGAACACTGGGAAGAGAAGACGCCATATTTCTCTTTAAAGCATGTCAATAAACATTGTGTATTTTTAGTGATAACACTGAATTAAACTAAGAGTGGGGGAAATCATAAATGCAATTCAACTTAATTCAGTTCATAAATACTTTATTTAACCCTAATAGGATATTCAATGTTGCAGTAACTCATGCCATCCAAGTATGTTAAAAGAGTCATTGCTTCTGGAGATACTGTTAGCAGAAAGGTTCTCCAAATGCAGTGAATCTGATGAGACCTCTGACTGTCATGACAATATCAGGCTCTGGCCATATATTTAGAAAGCCAGGTAGAGAGACATTGGAGTCAAAGATAACGATGTCATAACACCTTCCAAAATAACTAGGATTCCTAATCAAGATGTAGGAAAATCCTTAAAGAGGATTTGTGTTTTGTTTTTTTCCAACCTAAACCTTATTTCTAGCAAATTTTATGTTTTATTATTTGGGGTGGAAATCATTGTGGTGCCAGTAATTTTGTTAAAAAGTATTCCTTAACCGAGCATCTTAAAAAAAACATGATTTCAATATTTTAATTTTTTTTAAATGAGAGGTTATGCGATAACAATAAAGAATGCATATATTTTAAGTTATTTTAGACATCTTTAGCAGGTGTGTCAACACATGGGAAGGGTTCTTTAACAAGATCTCTCTTGGGCTGTTATGTTGACTTTTTCTGTTCCATCTTAATATAAAGAAAGAAAGGAAAGGAAACAAATACACAAATGTGTTATGTATTACAGATGATGAATAAAACAAATTACAAATAAAAAATTTCGCCATTTTGGAACATTGTGAATTTGATTATTCTATACCTATGTTTTCTGAGTCTGCCTCAGTGTTCGCCTCATGTTTTATCATATTAATTCTTACCCCATCAGTGGGACAATTTATGCAGCTTTGATAGTGATTTCAAGTGATTTTCTGTAATCTGCTTATAAATTACAAGCAAGCAATTACAAACAAGTTTATCATAGGGATGATATTGGACTCACCAAAATAACTATGTATTATTTAGCGTAATGCCTATGTTGTGAAAGTCAGCTGTCCCAAAAGGTAAGAGAACATAATCAATTCTGCATATGGTGCAATATAAAATCTCTACAAAATATACAATATGGATGCAATACAAAATAAGTAAAGACAAAAGTCCTTTTTGCTTCACATTGTCTGACTGTTTATTTTCCTAGGTCAAATGAGATTACAAAATTAATAATGAGGGGGAAAAAAAGGTTTTTAGATTATTTTTTACTTTGCTTTTTCCAAATTCAGATATTTGAATAAGTTGATATATACCAACTAAGACTGGTTTTATTAAAACATTAAATTAGACAAAATCTCCAGTCAGTCATATGCTTTAAAATATCAATTTAACAACAAACTGGCATGACAGTACTGCAGGTCTTGATGTAGGACATTGACCTTAAACAACACCAGTGCCACTTCATGATTCCACAGTATAAAGAATTCCATAAAGATGTAAGAAAAAGTAAAAATCACAAGAAGGTTAAGTAAATGGGTGTGAAATGTTTTGTCTATGGGTAGAAGGCAAACTGGCAAAGGTGCAAATGCACTCAGAGCCCAAAATAAAAATAAAAAATACAAGAAATCCCTAACAAAACATGGTAATATTGTAAAAATAAAAAAAATAGAAAATTTATTGGAAATCCAAAAGTTAGCCGCAATAACAATAATACACAAACATAATTAGAAAAGGCTCTAGATAAACATCTCACACTGAGGGGATGCCACCAGTTTGGACAGAGGAGTTACTTTGAGAGCTGCTGTGAAGGAATGAGGCTGAGCTGATAGAGGAAAGGATCCATACACACTCTTTGAGACAATCTGGTATCAATAAGCACCCCAGAAGGAGAAAACATAATGAATAAAAACCATACACCATGATGACAGCTCTGAAAAAAAAAGGCTGAGCTGGCTGACAAAATTCTTCAAGAGATTTGGTTCTCGTGTGATCATTTAGTAATTAGAGCGCCTATTTGTGCTTGACGAGAGAGTCCCCCTGTATAAAACCACCACAAAAAGGGAAAGTTGGAATAAAATACACAAGACCCATACTTTCCAGTCCAGATAAACAACATAATGTTTCATTGTTCACTAATTATGACCTCAGAAAAATTGCATAACACCAAGCTCATGGTACGATGATGACCTCACTGTATAAAACTGAAAAAAGAATCATTCTGGCACTATACTAGCCTTTTAAAATCTATTAAGGTCAGAGTGCCCTTTAGAAAAAGCTGCTTTCTGCCTTTTCTTGTCAGTCCTAGCAGTGGTGAATGCTGCACAAACATGCATCCTGCACGCTGTAATTACAGAGGTATTTTAAACACAGGCTCCGCTCAGCTGACGGTGCACATCAAAGCCGAGTGACTAGCCCTGAGCGATGCAGATACCCGCTGCACATGCACTCGTAAATGATAACAAAACTTCCTTGGTGAAGACAAGAGACGCAAACATCCTGGAGTTTGGGTGGATAGTCCGGGAGTGTGAAGGGGACGAAAAGGGGCTAGCCCCACCTCAATGGAGAAGAGAGCAGGGTGGAGGAAAAAAAAGGCAGGAAGAAAGAAAATCACAGCCATACAAGCAGCTCTTCCCCCAGCTGAGCTGTAGCTGCAGTTGGACGGTGGGAAAAAAAAAACTATATGGAGACGAGCTCCTCCCGCAAACCTGCCAACCTCATCTGTCAGCCATTAGTTAATCAGAGCAGAGGACTGGGAAAACGCAGAGCTGGCAAGGCCCCTGGGACTGGAGGACAGCTTCATCTCTGAGAGCACAAAGAGGGAAAGGACACCGGGACCTCTGCTCTGAACATCCCCAGCTGGCTTTACAGGTAGGCACACCCAAAACTCAGGCTCTGCTTCACTCATAAGTTACTATGGTGCTACTTTTTACTTAAAAAAAATGTCCCGAGAGAATATTACCATCTTCAAAAGAAATTAGAGCCTAGCAGTATTCTCATAGAATCAGGATCCATTAAAGAGATAAAGGCCTAATAACATTTTTATGTAAGGTTAGTAAGTCAAGTAGCTGCCGTCGCATTTTTACAATGTGTTGCTTCGATGAGGGTCTGAAAGATTAAGAAGTTTTGTCTTGTTCAGTGAAACTGAGAGTAAAACACATAAATCAACAAGTCACATGGGGAATTAAACTCTCCCAGGACAGATTTACCCTCCCACGTCGTCACAGTCATTAATTTCACATGATTAGGTGGGATAAATCCTACATAATCCGACAAGCCTCATCTGGGCATAATGTGGATTACTTTAAAGTGGAATGATTTAGCCACAATAGAAATACAGCTAAGTGAAACAACTTGAGCGAAACAAGTTTTCTTTTGAACTACAACTAACGTTACACTAAGAAAGGCAATGCTGCTTCATTTTAAAGCTCAGAATTACTTAATGTTATGGTTTCATAGCTGTTTTTGTTCACATAAATCAGGGACAAATTACATAATTGAGTACTTAAGAAATTATAAAAACAGATGTTCAAAGCCCTTTAGAATACAATTTTGATGCTTTGCCCATATAAGAAATGTTACTCAAAATATAGGTATTTTTTGTGAATTTAATGTCTTTGTCTAGAGATGTCAGTTGGAAATCCCCAAGTTAACCCCGCCCGCTGCATAATTTACAACAGGAAAGCTCAACTGAGAAACTACAAGGCAATATCTTTCTCTGTGCAGGACCTCACAGCCAAACAGCACATTCCAAGGCAATAAGAGATAAACAGGGAGTTACAGAGAATCTGCTGTTGACTGGAAGCGGAAGATTTTAAGTTATGTTGTCCTCAACTGATATGCAGCCCTTTGGAAATATAAACAAGATATTTTTACAAGTAGAAAATGCAACATACTAACAGGTTAAAATGACAGCAACATTATGAGTTGTGAAAGTTGTTATCGTGAGAAAGAAAATACGCTAAAAAGTGATCGATTTTCAGTAACTGTTTTATGTTTAACATAAAATCAGAGGAAGCAGAGAGACGTAAGATGGATTTTTGTTTTTTAAAGAAAAGCTCTATTTCATGTAATGTGTTGAGACATGTCTGCTATTCATTCAAACTGCAAGATAGCGAGCAAGAGCAAGACTTCAGCACATAACAAAAGAGCCTAGCAGAGTAACTCCCCTTTTGATATTTTAACCTCTATGTCATGAAACATGAAGGATTAGGAAATGTTGGTGACATTTTAGAAATCTTAGAGTTAAAGTAAGGATTTATATTTTCAAGAGAATACATAAAGAGACTGATGTTTTAGAATTGTAACAGTAGCTACTACTATAAAGATTTAGACATTTCTAAATGTTTCATGCTTATTTTCAAAAAAACTTGTACAACCCTAGTTTACTGTTACAGTATAGTATTATACAAAACTACCTGCTAAATAATCTGAAGTTAAATTCCAGTCTCAATGCAAGAGGATGGTAATACCAAGCATATGGTAATTGTACAGAGGGTCTTAACAGAAACTTGGAGCAAGAGTAAACTTGAAAGTGGAGACCGGGGAATAGAAGTCTGGAGGATTTGCAAAGGATAGAATGTTGTCAAAGCTGTTAGAGTATTTTGAACAAAATATGGGGGAAAAAAACTATATAAAATGTATCAAATGCTCGACCGTGACAGCTAGGAACAGAATGTACTTTATGATTGTGTCTGTTCATATTTTTATATGATTGTATTTTTTTTTCAGACATACAGAGAATAAAAATTCTGAACAGTTTTCAGGCTCTTCTGTTCAGGATTCTGTTTTTGCAGGAAAGTTTTGAAAGACCGAACTCCAACCAACATATGCTATCATCATGGCCGTGGGAGTGGCGCCATGGGAGCAGAGAGATTTTGAGAGTAATTGATCTGTTCTGCATCAAGAAATCAGAAAAACAAGACAGAGTAACATTCTGATTCAGCTTACATCATGCTATTGTTCACATGCTGTAGTTGTGATGTACAAAGTTGCTTTGTTGATTATGAACGAGGATTGCATTTAAAAAAATGACTTCCTGTTTCCATCTCTAATTGAAAGACTATTATCTGCGCATACAGCAAACTTCAGCCTGGTTGACAGTAAACAGCCCCTTCTGGACTCTGTCTGTGAGTATCAATCTGCCACCTACAAAGACTCAAAGAAATAGCTGCTTGACAGAGCAATTAGACATTTATCAACACATTTTTTCTTTTAAAGCAAATGTCCCTAAAAAATGTGTGCACAAGTAAAAAATATTTATGCTAATGCCAGTTATTGGTATCTATGTATTATAAGATTTTCAAAAGGTATAGCTTCAAAACTAATGACAATTTGTCCGTTTGTTTTACGTTTTTTTATGACATACCTGTGAAATACCTTGCATGAATACCAGTTTCTCCAGTTGAAGTTAAGTTACCCTCCTGCATTTTACTTCATAAAAAGCAAAGCAGCAAAATATTATGCAGAAGAGCACTTAGAAAGCTAGTTTCAAATTAAAAACAAACACCTGTATTATCAATATGCATTTATTAATCATATTAATAATTTTCTATTATTTTAGTAGCAGTAGGAATATTTTTTGTTTATAGTTAGATGTCATAAAAAATGTAATGTTATAACCTTTCATAGCCCCCTTGCCGAGCCATGCTTAACATTTTGTAAACAAAAACTATATAAAACATTGTTGTGAAAATAATGATAAAGAAAATAACAATAAAGTTGATTTTGCAGGTTAAAGCGAAGCAATTTCCCCAGTGGAGGCCACCTGCAAGATTCCAGAAAGCCATCGGGAAGTTTAAAAGATCTCAGATATGAGAATGATGTTAACCTTAACCATTGTTGGCTTTCATGAGTTTTTTTTCGTTTTTTTTTTTTTTTTTTAATAACCAAACTCGTTATGCCTCCTTAACAGCAACACTCTTTACTACATGTCTTAATGCACTTATGTAACTAATGCTTTGATTGGTTTTCCCTTTTTTTTAGCCCATGTGAGACATAAGAAAAACACCACAGGTAAGGGAGCATGCAAATAGAACCTTATGAAATTTACCACAAAAAAAAAACAATTAGCCTATGGAAAACAAAAATCAGAATATATGCTTTAACATTGTGACACTTTAATTGAAATACTGCTGTGAGTCTCTACTAAGTTATCTACACACAACATTTGAACGTTTCAGTGAATAGAAAAAAAAAGAAGCACAACCTGCAGTTATCCAATGTTGTTGATAAAATGTGCGACGGGCAATGTTTGACCCAATGACTTTGATGTACAAGCAGAAACTGACAGGTAGCTGACTGACATGACTCAGAAACCCCCATGGCTTGGAAACTACAGCACATACAGTCAAACAGTATGGTATAAGTACAGTTAAACCTCTGATGGAAAACATGCAGAAATCTATAGAAGACTTTGTACATAATCAACTTTAGAATTATTATATCCCTGTTAGCTGACAATCTATTACTGTCTTTCCCATTAGGAAGGATATCAGCTGCATCTCATATTGCTCCATGAGCTTGATAGTGTTGAAAGGTCAAAAGAGGACTGGGCCCCATCAAAACCAAACTTTTAGTAGTGCTGAAAGTATTGAGATTACACATACATACTTTAATGAATTCCCATTTTTAATATATACATAGGCTTTAACATGGAGTATACAAAGTCTTTACATACTCACTGGCCACTTTATTAGGTACACCTTGCTAGTACCGGGTTGGACCCCCTTTTTCCTTCACAACGGCCTTAATTCAGCAGAGATTTTGGTCCATATTGACCAGATAACATCATGCAGTTGCTGCAGATTTGTCAGCAGCAGATCCATAATGCGAATCTCCCGTTCCACATCCCAAAGGTGCTCTATGGGATTGAGATCTGGTGACTGTGGAGGCCATCTGAGTGCAGTGAACTCATTGTCATGTTCAAGAAACCAATCTGAGATGACTAAATCTTTATGACATGGCACATTATTCTTCAGCAAGTAGCCATCAAAAGATGGGTATACTGTGTTCATAAAGAGATAGACATGGTCAGCAACAATACTCAGGAAGGCTGGGGCGTTGCAATGATGATCAATTGGTACTATGGGACCCAAAGTGTGCCAAGAAAATGTCCCCCACACCATTACACCACCACCACCAGCCTGAACAGTTGATACAAGGCAGGATGGACTCATGCTTTGATATTGTTGATGCCAAATTCTGACCCTACCATCCTAATGTCGCCACAGGAATTGAGACTCATCAGACCAGGCAACATTTTTCCAATCTTCTGTTGTCCAATTTTGGTGAGGCAGTGCGAATTGTAGCCTCAGTTTCCTGTTCTTAGCTGACAGGAGTGGCACCCGATTTGGTCTTCTGCTGCTGTAGCCAATTTTCCTCAAGGTTCGATGTGTTGTGCGTTCAGATATGCTCTTCTGCATACCTTGGTTGTAACAAGTGGTTATTTGAGTTACTGTTGCCTTTCTATCAGCTCAAACCAGTCTGGCCATTTTCATCTGACCTCTGGCATCAACAAAGGGTATTTTCCCACAAAACTGCCACTCACAGGATATTTTCCCTTTTTCAGACCATTCTCTGTAAACCCTACAGATGGTCGTATGTGAAAATCCCAGTAGATCAGCAGTTTCTGAAATACTCAGAGCAGCCTGTCTGGCACCAACAACGATGGCACGTTCAAAGTCACTTAGATCACTTTTTTTCCCTATTCTGATGCTTGGTTTGAACTGAAGCGGATCGTCTTGACCATGTCTACATTTCTAAATGCATTGAGTTGCCGCCATGTGATTGGTTGATTAGAAATTTGCGTTACCAAGCAGTTGGACAGATGTGCCTAACAAAGTGGCCAGTGAGTTTTGATTTAACAGCTTTAAAAATCTTGAGAAGGCTTTCCGCAAGGTTTAGTAATGTACTGGTGGGAATATTGGGTCCCTCTTCCAGGATAGTACTTTTGAGGTCAAACACTGATGTTGCCCTGACTAACAGTCTCTATCCTGAGATGTTTTGACAGGTTGGGGTCTGGCTCTCTGTGCAAGGTAGTCCATCCACACCAAACCAGGTCATCTGTTTATTATGGACCTTGCTTTACACAATGGTCTGCAGATTGCTTGAAACTGGAAGGAGCCCTCATAAACTGTTCTTACATAGTAGTGAGTATTTAATTGTTGAAAATATCTTTGCATGTTGCATCATTAGGAGTTCTACGAAAACCCGAGGCTCAAGCCCAACCCCTTGAAAAAAAAACAACCCCTTACCATTATCATACTTCCATCATCCTTCACACTAAAATGCAGTTCGGTGAGTACTGTTCTTTAGTCAATCTTCAAATTCATCCATTAGATAACAAACAGGATTTGTAACAGGATTTGTCAGTCCATAAAAAAATGTATCCCTTGCTCTAGACTCCAGTAGTGACATGCTTGCACTCGAGGGTGTAAGGTTCAGCCATGTAGCCGGGAAGCTTACTACACACTGCTCTGGTGCTGATCTGCATAGAGCTATTTGTTTCTGCACAACATGCACATTAATCAGTGATGTCCCTGTTTTGTTACTTTAGCTGCCCAATCACTAAGTGGATAAGTTAATAAAATTTCCAATAATTTCCACAATTGACTGTAAAATGTTTAATAGTGGATTAATTTCATAAATAGACTTATTCTCCAATTGGCACCACTTTCCTCACTTTGATTTGTGGGGCCCTTGAGAATAACCCATTCTCCAAGGCTGAGAAGCACTCTGCAAATTGAAATTCAGATTGTTACATATGTGGCCAAATAAGACACAGGAACATCTGAATTAAAGGGGAAGTACAATTTTTTGCATGCATCACATTTATTTACCCACCCAATCAAGTTTGGAGCCACTTGGAGTCACTCAGGAGAAGTTTATATTAGGGTTGTGCCGATGAACGATGTCATCGTCCATCGTGATGGCTGACCAACATCACGATGGAAAGCCACCATCGTGATGCCACGCCCCCCACCCTGTCAGACACGCACTAATCCTATAGTCTCTTCTATAGTTTAACTAAAACCTTTGCAGGGACTGCTCCGTAAACATTGAGAACATAACTAACTAATGAGTGCAGCACAGTGGAAAATATTTGTATATATACTGTATATATATAATTATTTTTTTTTTGCTCGATTTGTGTGTGGAATTGGTGTGTTTTGTTTGCATTCGTTTCCCTCTGTGAAGCTCAAAGAATTGATCTGGATGATTCAGGACGAGCGCAGCAATCCGTTGCTTGTTACAGCTTTGCAAAACTTGTTAAGCTGCAAATAAAAAGAGCCGAGGCAGGATGGCAAAGTATGAACCCACTGGCTGAACAACACAAGCGATTACTGTGCACTAGAGCTGAAGATCTTTGCCCGAACCCGTCCATCTCTTTAGTGCGATAATTTATAATAAATCGCTGCAGTGGGCCACTAACATTATACGGAATCTACATGTCAAGATGTTACTGGCACACAGGATGCGTCATAATGTAAAAGACCCACTCCTCTCAGATCAACCGGATTTGACCGGAGTTCCAAATATTTGTCCAGTAAATTGAAAACCGGACAACGTGACCGTCAATATGCAACTTTTTTTTTCTAGCGGAAAAATTTTCGGTTTAATCGGTTCGAGCTTTAATAAGTTGTCAATAAAAAGATACTCTTGGGCTCGGGCTGAACTCTCTCTGGTTCAGGTCGGTTCGAGGCCAACTTTTAAGGCACGATTAAAGCTCTACGGCGCACACGTCTCCAGCGGCAGACAGGCGGCGCGAGGCAGATAATTACCATTTCACCTGTTTTGTGAATCAAAGATCGCCGCATATCGCTGGATATCGGTGCCTGCCTTTTGTTTTCCTACAGTTTTTGGCTGAAAGGGGGAATGAAAGGGTCAAAGGAAGCTTGACATAGTGGGAGTATGCTCGGTTGGAAGAAATGATTATAAAGCTGTTACCTGGAAGCAGAACGACCTGCAGTGAGTTTATTACGTATAGCTTAATCCTCTTATTTAGAAGGTAAAGGAATAATGCCCTTTTTTCAGTTCAAAGGTTTGAAAAGGTCCAGCATGATGCCCAAATCCATGCGCACATAAAGCATGAATATGGATTTCAAATCCATTTGACAGTTTGCAAATGACAAAATGCTTGTCATTTGCAAGCATTTTTGCAAGTGTAGTAAAATAATCAAAGCACAGTTTACAAAATTAAGTTGTTTTTTTTGCTGTATGTTAAGTTAACATTTTTTGGCCGGTGTGAAGAGATAAGCGAAAAAGAAAAAAACTCACAAAAACCCACAAAACTCCTTCATTTCCCCAATGTTTTGTTATGAATCGCTAGTGCTATTCCTTTGTGACTTCAGAGCATTGCTATTTTGTTGTCTTGTGGGGTGTTTTACAGGCTTTTAATCCAACTACACTGAGATGCAATTAAGTCACAGCCATGCAGCATCCCCACTGCATTCTGAGCAGGGCTTTCACTTTGTGCATGATGGTGATTGGTTAGACAGAACTTTCTACTGCAAACATCAACATGGTTTTCATTTGCGTGTTTCCAAAATTGCACAAACAAAATAACCAAGTGGACTAGGTTCAACTTCCACAGGCTCAGTTTCCACAACCGGTGCAGACCACAGCTGCAATGGTGGACGTCTGCAACATCATTAAAATCGTTGGAATTGTTTGGATCGAAAGCCTGTGAAAACATCAGATGACAACAACAAAGCACCCCGAGATGCGCTGATCTCTGGGAGAATAGCGCTAGCGATTCATAACAAAACATTGGTGAAATGAAGAAGTTTTGTGGCAGATAATGCCATATTTAGAGGCTACACTTTAGCTGTTCCATTAACTCCCATAATATGGATATAAACTTCTCCTGAAGGACTCCAAGTTGCTCTGAACTTTTTGGGTGAGTAAATTAACGTAATGCATGCTAAAAATTGTACTTCACCTTTAACTGTTTAGGAGGGGTGAATCAATACTTTAGGCGGAATAGTTTAAGTATAATGCAGGTATAAACAGGCTTAAACCTATAATAGTTATTCAATAGGTTGGAGTATAGCAGATGTTTTCTGCTTGTGTCAAGGCGAGCCCATGCCCTCTGTCATTCAGGAGACCTGGGATACCCCAAACTAAATGCTTCCAGACCTCGGTGCTCTGTCTCTTTTTATTTTGTCTCACTGCATCTGATCCTGATCACCTCCAGAATAACATTTACTCCTTGCTACAGTATAGGCTTCTCTCTTTCACTCCTTAGATTCTTCTAACAGTATGTTCAGGAACTGCTTCAATAAGTCCAAAATTCTTCATCCACTATTAGGTTTTTCACATTTAATTCACATTAAAACATCCACTCTAAATCTAGCTTTAGGGGACATTATGCGACAGACCAGCTCAAACTAATGTATAATTAAGAAAATAATACATGGTTTTCAAAATATTTTGTAAAAAAAAAGAAGGAAAAATGCAGTTTTGTTCTGTGGTAAACCAAATTGAGTTAATGCATCTTTTATTGCATTAATAGCGCCCATTTTGTTTTATGTCTGGATTTAAGTGGGCCATTTTAGCACAAATTATATGGTTTGATCTAACTAAGAAATTCAATTATATCTCTTGCTGTTGTTTTTGTGGTGGCTGTTCAGCTGGAAAGTTTGTAGTCTCTAAAAGGGTTCCTATCAATATGAACTTGTATTTAGTACCATTCATTTAGTTTCCTTTGACCTTAAGCATACACGAAATCAACAGATCAACAGGTGCTACAGAGCACAGCAAAGCAAGCAGTATAACCAGCAATCCACTAGCCACAGCCAGCAAAAGGCAAAAAACGTTGCAGTTTTTCAAGCAAGATGTAAATTCAATTTAAGCTGAGTTATGCTGTTACATGCAGGTAAAATATTAGGTAAATGAAGCTTAATACAAGCTTAACCAATATATCATGTTAAGCTGGTTAACAATACTAATGTTAGCGATAAAACTTCACTTGCTAGGTAGTCCATGCTAGGAATAAACCCACCTCCATTTTATTTCTGTGCAGCACTTTACAACTGTCCACATATTTGAAAGATTTCTTTATTTCCAAAATTAACAGAAAATGTTAGGGAGGGTCTGCACAAGTGGAAAGAGATTACAAATGGCTAAGATAAAATATATATTGTCACTTTCCCAAAATAACAGCTTAAGTCATTTTTAAAAAACTTTTTTTGCCTAATGATGCTGAATACCTCTGGTAATGTTGCCTACATTCTTAATATGTCAACTGTTGTCGAAACTTGCTTGACTGAAATTAAGACATTTTATATATTCAATATTTTTGTTCAATTTTTCTTAGATTTGTTAAAAACCTGAAAGAATGACATAGGTCATTATTTTAAGGGGGTGGCGATATGGCATAAGACAGACTTTGAGGTTAATTTTCACAGTGATGTCACTACTTCTTATCCTAATTCTATATTAAAACTTGACTTTGTACATTTTCATTTATTTTTAATGCCACAATAGTAAAGACCAGCGTAAGGAAGGTGACATCAGACCAGAGGTCAGCAGCAGGGACCATGATGATCCAGGGTCCTTCACAGGTAAGGAGAGATTGGAAATTGCTGAGAAAAGACATTCATTGCTTGGAGAAACCAGACAGGTATCAGGACATGTTTTCAAAGATATTTTAGAATTACGCTCATTCCCATTTCAAAATATATATTTTTTATTTTAATAGGTAGCTCAGAATCAGAATCAGCTATAGATCATTTGTTAGAACCTTTAACCATCTCCCCTCACACTAGATATTTTGCAGGTACTAAATCTAGCAAATTATTATTTGATTTTTTCTGGCAATTTGATCGATGTCAAATTTTATAACCTGTTAATAAAATAATTTAAAAACTTGTATTCTGAAGAGGAGAGTGGTCATCATTGTTTTATTTTGGGGGGGTATGCTGGAGCCATTGCATGAACTTAAAGCTTTATTATATAACCTGTTGACTTTGTAGATTGATACTAAGTCTATTTAGAATGACATTTGAGCTGTTTTTTTGTTTATGTTTCTGCTTAGCAGATAGCGCCTTGTAACTATTCATTTCATTTATAGTAAGAGTTAATAACTGTCTTTCAACCTGCTGATAACTAAGCCAGCTCACTCCTTGTGCAACAGTAAATCACATTGTTCTTTAGCCACAGAGGAAAGGTGCGATTGAATATGAGAGGATGGTAGTCACTTAGTCTAACCACCCCCCCATAGGGACCTGAATACAAATGTGCGGTAGACATTTTACATTTAATGTGTGTGGAAAAAAAAGAAACAAATTAACCATATATAATTTTTATTCCAGTGTACATTAAAATGTTACTTTGAGTTGTTGTAGCACATAAAGTTGTAATAAAATACCTTGGATGTTGGGGGACTTAGAGTGACTGTGTGAAAAGGTGTAAGATTTATGACTAATTTGTTAAAGCACTTTAAAAAATGGATGGATGATTATACAAGTAATGTGTGATGAAATCTCTATTTTTGTGTGAATTTGTAAAACTTATATTCGTTTTTTCTCCTTATTGTCATTAAAGTTTACTTCCAGTCTTAAGTGGCCCTGTCTTTAGATAAGATCTCACTGAGATTGGTTTTCTGCCTCCAAGGCTTTCAAGGTTTGCAGTCATCCCTTGGCCAAAGCAACGATTTGCTTTCTTCCAAAGGGGCCACTGTGTAACATCATCTCCCAATGCATATTCAAGTCAAGGCCGTGACGAGAACCTTGTGCTGGTGAGGACCAGTGAGAACCTTTCATCTACTAATTTGGTTGCTCAAACTCGACTGACAGGAAACGCCAGCCCCATGATGTCACAAACAACTGACCCCAAGGTGACAGGTTTGAATAGTTTTCATGCTCATTGCTCTTAGGCTGGAGTTAAAAATGTCAATATGTACATGTGGTTTAGATTTGAAGCGCTGTGATTAGCTTGTAGACGCTCTGCTGACACCCCTCCCCTGGACGGAAAGCACACATTTAACAGGAAGTGGTATGTTTTTGCTTATAAGAAGAACACATAAATTTCTAAAATGGTGCCTGTTAACGGGCTGCACGGTGGCGCAGTGGTTAGCGCTGTTGCCTTGCAGCAAGAAGGTCGTGGGTTCGTATCCCGGCCCAGGGTCTTTCTGCATGGAGTTTGCATGTTCTCCCCGTGTATGCGTGGGTTCTCTCCGGGTACTCCGGCTTCCTCCCACAGTCCAAAAACATGCATGATAGGTGAATTGATCACTCTAAATTGTCCTTGGAATGAATGTGAGTGTGAATGGTTGTCTGTCTCTCTGTGTTGGCCCTGCAACAGACTGGCGTCCTGTTCAGAGTGTACCCTGCCTAACGCCTGATAATTGCTGGGATAGGCTCCAGCTGCCCCGTGACCCTGAATTGGATAAGCGGTTAAGAAGATGGATGGATGGATGGTGCCTGTTAACATCAGAAAAATATAAAATAAAATTGTTGGTTTGGATAGATGTTTCCTTATTTAAGGTAAATAGCATTAACCTGGGTGCTATATTCAAAACTGTGATACTTTTATCAAAAATGTGTTTGCCTATGTGTGTTGTTTGGAATAAATTTAATAATTCCTTGGTGTGTTCTCATTATTTTCATACTATGTTTTCATGAAACACACTTTTTCTAATTTATGGAATTATATTATTAGAGTTTTATTCAAATTATTTAAATGATAATTGGTGATACTTATTAGCATAACTTATGATGGATGGATGGATGGATTTTGGGATAAAACCAAGGATCTCGGGAACTTATTTTCACCATAAAAACTTTAATAAATATTTCAATATGATTAAAAACAATCTGACTGATGAAGATCATTACAACAGACCTTTATTAGAAACCCTTATTTATAATATTTGGCCTCTTTCTCAAGTCAAATTTATTTCTTCAAAACATTTCAGCAATACATGATTTCAAAGTGCTTTTCTTGGACTCTCAAAGCCCATATATTTATTTTTGTGTGCATGCCTTATTGAATAAATAAAAAACTTAATTTATTGACTAAAATTATTTTGTGTTTGGACAATCTCCCTTCTGACACTGTAATTAAAGCAATATGGATCAGTAATTTACTATCATCGTTAAGTCCGTGATTTCTTGTGAGGAATTTAAAGATTCTTGGAGTACAGAAAATATAACTAAAGAGGCCAATTCTCTTTTATTTGACTTTTGTTTAATATTACCTCTTACATCGTAATGTCTGTATTGTGGGATTGTGTTTTTTTTCTCAGCTGTCAAACCCCTGCCAAAACTAATTAATCTAAATTATTGCTGCATTAAATAGAGCGACCCTCTGTGGTCTGCAAACAAATGCATCAGTGAGACCTCTATTACAGCAATAGTAAGCAGATGTGCCACCCAGTGTAAATGTTTGATTTGGACTGTGTCTGTTTTCTCTGGGGAAATAGTAAAACTGATTAAATGAAGAAAAAAATAGATGCATCAATTAAGATTTTCCTGGCTAACGTTTGGTTTACTTTGGGCCCTGACCTGTTAACTAATTATCTGACTTTAACTGATTAGTATGGGATTTTGTTTAAATAATTATAACATGTAAAATAAAAAGTGTTATAGGTTTTTGATTGAAGTTTAAATAGAACAGAAAAAACAAGGTACTACAAAATTATCGTTTTTTTTATCTACAAACAACTGCATTAGGTTCATAATCGGACTTCTATCTATCTTCCGTCTGACTTTTATTAAACTTTATGAGTGCACCATTGTGCAAACTGTTGGTTGATATATTCATAGACTGAATATGCTGTGATTTCTTAGATTTGATGTAATTAATGAATATCATAAAGCAAAAGTATTATTTTTTCAGGATTTGTCCTTTAGATTAATGATCTGATTAGATAAGGGGATAATTTTGATCACTGCACAATTGATTGATGCATTAATAGAATAAAAATGCTGCATTTTACACTGCAGAGATCCGAAACACAAGAAAAAGTGAGGACAGATATGTTAAATGTGTCCACTAAAACTGAAATCAAGTTTTAGGACATTCCTGAATAATAAAAATAAACTATAGTGATCTAAAAAGAAATTCAATCTTTCTTATATACTTTTACAAGCACATTCAAGTGGTAAATGCAGTTGAATGACATAAACATGTCGACACTATCAAAACAATAAAATATACTGTACATATTTAAGGATTACAGCTTGCTGTGGTGTTCTGTGTCTTGTTTTTAATTCCTGATGGTTTCCACATCTGTTAATAAATGTCATGTTTTTCTTTTTCTTTTTCCTGAGATCCTCCAAAGATATGAGGATTTTGTAAAAAATGTATTTAAAGAAGCAGATTTTATTTTGCTTGTAGCAAGGATGTTAAGAAACGACACAAATTTTAGAGTTATTTTTCTTTAATGGTTTTTACATAAGAAATTTTCTACATATCTAAGTATTTTGCATGTGCATGAAATAAATAGCAAAACAAAAACCTATTAACAAAAACACAAACTTATAATAATAATAATAATTCCGTAGCGCCTTACCCTAACCTTAACCATCAAAAATTAATGCCTAACCCTGACCCTTACCCCAACCTAACCATAACCTAAGTGTAACACTGACACTAAAACCAAATTTTAAGCCTCAAAAATTGCTTCAAACTTGTGGGGACCGGGATTTTGGTCCCCACAAGGGAGGTCGGTCCCCACTTGGATAGTAAACTTCCAATTTTTGGTCCCCACAAAGATAGTAATACCAGGTCCACCCACCCACACACACACACACACACACACACACACACACACACACACAGCAGAGGTATGGAGCAGGAAGACTTAGGGCCCTGTAGACATTTATACCAGAAAAAAAATGCCAGATGAATTAACCCATGACGGTCTAAAACAAGTTATCAATTGTTTTCTAGGACTTTCTAGGAATGAACAACTAGAAAGAGTCTAAAACAGCCTTAGTGTTTATGGCTCAAGCTGAAGATGTCATGTTAATTTTCAGCTTGTAAAAAATTATATGAAAGATACTTTTTTTTATATTAATAATGAAAAAATACAACACAGAACATCTATGTTTTTTTTTTGTTTTCTTTTGTAAGAATAATTTGTTCCTATTTGCATCTGTCTGTATAGCTCTTAAACCCAGGTGAAGTTAAAGAGTTTGGAGGTAGTTGCTTGTGCAATGTACCACTGGCAGTGAAACAGCCCTACAGAATAAGACTACCACCATTGTGGTTGATGGTTGTTACTGTACTCTTAAGTTTATCTTGTCATCGAGACATAATAGCTAAATATTTGTGATAAATGTTTCTTATAAAAAGCATTAAGCCTGTCGATGAGGGTAACTGCATTGATTTCCAGGAAACGTTTTTTATTTTTTGTCATTTTCTTTGTTCCCTCGCTGCTCATATAAAATTTGTATCAGAGCAAAAAACGTAATTGGCGCTTTAGCATTCCAGGTATGATAGAGTTAGGCCCTTGTGGTTCCTTAGTTGATCCTTGGCAACTTAATCAACTTTACCTTCTCCTGAAAGGATGGCTGAAACTACATACAAAGTAGTAGGAGTAGATCAAGACAACAGCTATTAAATTTAAAGAAAACTCTTACCAAAGTCTTGACTGACAGAATTACAGATAGAATTAAGGTTGAAGGCTACAAAAAGATTTTGAGAGGTGCAATTTATTTTAGGATATTTCAACAATACATTAGTAGGGCATGTATCTAGATTATTAAACGTTGATCTTTAATTTTGACCCTACATGGAACAGACAACGAATTCAAAGATGTGCACCCAGTCCTCCCATCAATCAATTGTGAATACCTACTTTTCTTTGCAGGGTTGTAAACTTTGGGATGAAGGTTAAGTACCCTAAAAGAAAACATGGAAACTCCATGCACACATAACCTAGGCCTGAATACAAACCAATAAACTTCTTTCTGCAAGGCAAGATGGCTACCACTTTAAAATTCAATCTTGTTTAGCTCATTCTACCCTGAATAAATAATGGTTCATATAAGAATAATAAAAGCCAAAAATATTCCAAAAGTATTATGACATTAATTCCCACTCTTTGATCAGAACAATACATCAATGTATTTTTACAAAGTTGTTATGTAACCAAGTAACGTCTGATGGCGTTTAAGACCAAAGATGTGAACCAGCACCAAAGAGTTATGTTTTAAAAATCAAAAGTAACATTAGCCTAATGTTCAGCCTAAGATGGAAGCAAATATTAAAGCTGCAACAATTCATAATCAGTTACAAACAGACACATACACAAACAAATACACACACACACATATATATATATATATATATATATATATATATATAGTTTTGTAACAACAATCCTTCAGAGGAAAACAAAAAACTGTCCATAAGTAGAAAAAAAAAACAACAGTAGAAAACTGCATGTAGCAAATGTTTGTGAGTGCTTAGGCAAAAGTGAAAAATGAAAGCTTAAAAATGTTACAAAATGCGCTAAAAGGAACCCCGTGTGTTGAAATAAATACTTTTTAAGCTTTTAAACCTTAAATACTTTACAATGGTTAAAACATATCACTTATTTGAGGAAATTCATGGAAGCTGCTAAAGTTGTTTGTATGGAGTTTCACTCAACTGCGAAAGTGAAGCAAGCATTGGTTCTGAAGTGTCTAGGCTACATGATAGCTGATTTTAGGAGGGCACTGTTTTTGTCATATTGCGTTAAGACACCTTGAGAGCATGAAGAAAATACAATACAGAGCCATGTGTGTAAAAAGCCTTAAAGTAAATTCTTTTTTTTTTTTATGCAGGAGTATAATTCCAAACTGAATTTGAGAATATCTAATCAGTTACTTATTTATTCAGAAGAAATTTATTTTTTGTTTTTTCAGTAAAAATTCCAAATTATTTGTACACCTATTGTTAATAGTAATGTTCTCTAATTTTTCAAGTACCTCTTACCATTCTCCTATGATATTTTATAAGCTTGGAGCTCAGAGAGTGAGTGTGCACCCTTTAAACATTTATTTCTGTAAAATTACTCCAGATAGCCCGAGAGCTGGGTCATCTCTTTTGCTGTCTTCAGCTCCGCCAAACTTGTTTTTTCAAAGGATTTAGATCTGAACAATGAGTTGGCCATGAAGAAAAGTTAATTTTTGATCTGTGAACCATATCTGTGTTAATATTATTTAGATCAACATCCTGCTGAAGGATCCAGTGACCAACCATTTTGAGCTTACCGTCATAGATCAAATGGCTTTACTGAACATGCATTTTAAAGAATTTTTGATACAATGCACTCTAACAAAGTTTCAAGGCCCACAGCATCACAGATCCTTACAGTGGCAGTTTTTTATTTATTTATAAATCCTGCTCTTGATAAGGACCTCCTTTGACATCCTCCAAATTCATAATATTCCAGTTTTATTGATTTCTAATGGAACTATTAAAGCTACTGTATTATTTTCGTTATTAATTATTTGGACCAAGCTGTTAACAGTACAGACTATTGTGTTAGAAGGTTTAAAAGCAATTTCAATCTCAAGCAAAATCAGGCAATACTCTAAAAATATATGAAGGTCAATTAACCATAAAAATAGAAAAACATTTCCATGCATATCAGGAAAACATACTGTTAATTTTTTGTTTAGATTTATTCTCCTGAAAAATACATAATAAATTCTGAATACTGATATAATTAAGTATTCATACTTCTGGTCCTTACTGAAATTATATGCAAACAAATGACAAACTAATGAAAATCAAGCCCTGTCATGAATAATTGGGTAAGGTTTTAAATTGGGTCTAACATCGCTCAGAGTTCTTGGATGCAGAACTTCATCTACCTGCATCTGTAGCTCCATTAAACACGAGGTTTGTAGAAGAAACATCTTCAAGCTAGGCCATTCTGTTGCCTGCTAGCATTCTCTTCTCTCCCTGGCTTCTTTCAAACTTCATATGCGACTGAATGTAGTTAAAGAGATCAATGGCATCACAGGTCAACTTGTGTAGCACCCTTACTGGGTTTAGTTTGATAGATTCTACCATGAAGTCATACCTCCAGATAAGCTAAAGGAAATCTAGGAAATACTCTTAAGATTTCGTGTTGGAATTTATGTGCTTCCCAGTCATATGTGCCCCTACTTCTAGAATAGGGCATTACTTAAAACAAGGGGGTGCCACCTCTTGCTGACTCAACTTGCAAACCAATTCTGGGTGCAATGGTGGGTTATTGGCCCTCCCTTTTTAACATATCCTGGGAAGTTGACAATGTTTCCCGTAGAAAAACTGCCACTAGATCCTCCAACGGAGGTGAGTTGAGGTTATTTTTATAGTGTTAATGCTTTTGTTTTAAACTGACAAATTGTTTCTACTGATGTAAGCTAACATTAATTCTGATTTGATCAAATTCCCTGCTTACACTTCACGCTCCCAGAGGTGCTTAACAACTTCCACACATGTAAGTTAATTATAGTAAAATGGAAAAAGACAATTATTTCTTAAAATGTGTGTTTTTCTGTTTTCTTAGTGTTATATTATGTTATGCCAATAAAACTTCATTTATTAACAAGTTTTGTTTGTTTTGTTTTTTTACAAGGGGGCAATAGCTGCAAAGAAAAAGTGTATCACACTAGAATGAATTCATTCATCAGACAATAACACTTCTTGATAATAAAGTAAAGCCGTTTCTATAAAGGTTATTTTCTAACATTGTAATGCCCTTTATTTGTGTTTTATTCATATAGGTGTTTCTACAAAGACATTTGAACCTTTCTAAAACTGTGTACAACTGTGATGATTTGGAGATGTCCAGATCTTCAATCCGAGATGAAGCCTTTTTACGTTCAATTAACTACAAGCACGATGAAAAGCAGGAATAAACAATATTTTCCTCTGTACAAACTGTAATTACCCGATTTGGGGTATAAGAGGTCTGACCAGGAGCACCAGTAAAATATTAAATATTCTGTTACAAAAACTATCGACTTAAAAAATAAGATCAAACTGTACAAAGATACATACACAAAATACATTGACAGGCCTTTGTTGTCGCTTGGTAAAGAACATAAAATTAACTCTTATACACAAATATACACTTGTGTACTGTAGATAAAAGGGTGAAGAAAGCAATAACAGCAGAGATTATTTTCGTCACGCCTAATATATGAAATAAATACTTCCCACAAGTATGGCTCCATAAATCTAAGGCATTGTTGGACTGCAGTGTTCTGATTCACAGGTCTTAATTTGAAGCCTGTAGTCCAAATGGCTTCCATGTGTTTTTAATGACCCTCTAGGTGGAGCAGTATTGTTGCTGCATTTTTTTTTTTTTTTTTGCATTCTAATCAGCACCATGCCACTGAGGGGCCCATCTGGGTGGGCTGAAATTGGCTAGTAAACAGTGAAGCCCAATACCCGACATTTACTTCAGGAACTCCTACAGTTTTCTGCCTGAAGTCAAAAAACATGATCTCTTTTCACAGTGATGCACCCTTATTGAGGAAAGTAAATGTTGGAGGGAAATTAGTACTATCGTACCGGCTTCCATGGTCGGCGATGCCAGGATGCAGAGCCTGGACAGGATTGGAGGTTGCATTGCTCCACGTCAGGCGGTTTGTCCAGGACGTCACAGTTGTAGTCGTTAAGCCTCTGTCCGCTTGGTCTTTGACACACCACTAAGCGAGTCTTTCTCCCTCCACCACAAGTCTTGGTGCACTGAGGGAAACACCAAACCAAATATCAAGCTTCTGATGTTGTACTGGCTAGTTACATGTTTACACTGAACAAGTGGTAGGTCAGCTTTATTGTCTTTATACTTTACTCCCATTGATACAGGATTTTTATCTACAGCAAAAGACAATACATGAAAGATATGTTTTAAAAAGACCAGTGGAAAATCTAGAAAACACCTTTGTCTGTATTATCTTTAATTTGATTCTTTACTTTTAGACATGTTTTCAGCTGATATTTCATTGGAATTCATCTTGTTGATGCTAAAATACAATTTCCTGTTTATCAAACTATGTTTTTAATAGACTCATCTAGAAAAGTTGAAACAGATTGTGTCATTTGACCATTTCCAAGCAACAAAGTGCATAAAGATCAATTTGACATCACAGATTTGGGTGTTTTATTATAATTCTAGGCTGCATTTGATCCTATTTAGTTTAAAATCAAAATATTTAAAACAGATAGCTGAACTGAATGATTAATTAATGGGCTACTAAAAGCTGGACTGGAATATTTAACAAATTATTTTATAATTACACGATTCTTGAAGACAGGTTGTAATATGTGAAAAGGTTATTGACTGACTGAATAATTTTAACATGCAATGTGAGTAACTTCATTCCACTGAAGTCTCCCTTTATTCGTTGCTGATAAGCTACACAGCGTGACGCTTAGCACGCACTATATGCTACAAATAGCTCCACATACGTTTTCTAATACTGGAAATGTGCCTATCGTTTCTTTTTAGTCTGTGTTTGCAGACCACTAGTGTTTTTTAATGGCTTTCAAAATACAGACCAGCTTTAAAATAGATAATAGCTAATTTGTCTCAAAAAATGTATACTCACTTTAGAACTAAATTACTCTAATTTTTAAACTCTTCAATTCAAGCTTTGGCCTTTAATCATACATATCTAACCTGGATTGTGACATCAATGTAAATTTACTGGTTATTGTTACTTCTACTTTGAATATTTTTCCATTTTACTGTTTTACCTTTGGTAGTAAGTTTATTATTCATTCTTCTTTGCTCAGTAGTGAGCTGTGTGTTTGTCACTAGCTTCACGAGTTTGTTGAGTAGAGTATTTTGCCAGAAAAGTAGAATTGCTCTGTCAATAAACTCTTAAATTTTGAAAAGTTGCTTTTTGTTATTCCATTTACATGTGTAGTAACTCGCTGTTCAAATAACAAGAGCTTATTCCATCTATTATTTAAGTAACGCAGCCTTATTAGGCAGGCATTCATAAACCTTACCTGAGACTGAACTATTTGGCACTTATTTTCTGGACAACCAGGATGGTGCTCCTAACTTAAATTTATCCTGAATTAGTAATTTTATTACAATTTCCCTTAAGAAATCGTTCATAGTTTTTCATAGCCAAAAGAAACATATTGCTGCCTCCTTCCTATAATTTCATTTTTTATTTATGTCATGTGCTCAGTTTGATTCGGGTTGAAGAATTAAAGAGGTTTTGCATCTAAGCCCACCTTCAATGTGCCTAGATTTGAATCCTAAAGCTATATTTCACATGGCATTTTAAAAATGCTAATGTATGTATGTTATGTATACACACAACATTGAGCTCAGGAGCCTTTGTAGGCCTTTCAACACAAATAAACACGTAGATTATTTCAAAAAGGTAATGAATAAGGAAAGAAGTATGTAACGCATGAACGTAGCACAAAACTGGTTCTCCTAACCCTGAATACAGTCTCACCTCTCCCCAGACCCCATAGTTCCACAGAGGGCAGGGCCCGGAGTCGCAACTCTTGGACTCGGCTGGTTTGACCCTTTCATCACAGTAACTGTTGCTGCGACCATCGGCATCCTGACAGACCACCACTCTCCTCTGGAAGCCTCCTGCACAGGTGCTGGAACACTGGAAAAAAAAAAACATACAGCTTGCTATTAAAAGATATTATTGATATATATATATATATATATATATATATATATAATTATTATTTTTTTATATATATATCAGTCCCTATGGTCTGCCATAACACAACATAAAATCTCTTTTTGAACGTTTTCAAAGTAAATACCTAAAATTGCATTTAATATTCGGTTCCATCTCAGGCTTTAATTTAATTTGTTTTTATAAAAGCATCTTTCATGTCTCTACAAAACTAAAGACTTTTGGCCAGCTGAACTTTTCAAAATAGCTTAAAGCTGTCAGGTTTGGGTTAAAGGAGGACCCAGATGCGGAGCGGCGTTTGTGGCTCTTACGGCCCATGTTTATTAGCAGTCCAGACAAAGGTGACGAGAAGCACAGGGAAGGTAATGACGAGAACCAAGGGAGATCAACGACGACTAAGATAACACGACAACAACGACCCGACGAGGACAGACAGACACAGAAGGGCATATATACTGTGGGAAGGGTAATTAGAAAACAGAGAACACCTGGGAGCAGAGTAGGGAAACACAGGGAGGACTAATAGGACAACAGGTGAAACGAACTAGGGCTAATTAACTCAAACAGACTGGGAGGAAACAAACAGGGAGGAATGAATGACACAGACAGATGGATCATGACAAAAGCGGTCTGAATGGAGGGAGGGTGTCTGTTAACATCAACTTTAAAGTAATTTCACCAATTCTAGATAGGTCTAGACTTTAAATGGGTAATTGATCTAAACCATTCCATTGGAGTTCTGCCTGTATGAGTAGTTTTTTTTTCCTGGAGGCAGGCGAAGCTCAACTTCTACTTCAGGTCCAGTAACGCATCCATTTTATTCTCGATTTTCCTGTATTTAACTCACTCCATGTTCTGATCAGTTTTTTTCTGATCATCCCGTAACCCACGTGTTCTTTTCTGCATGTTATTAGGTGGACCGAAGGGGTTTGTCCATTTATGCTGTGTCCCCTAGATGGCTTATAGTACATGTTACTACATGTTAGCATTTTACTGCACTGTATTCACATAGAGCTAATGTCAATCCCACATGAGTCATGATTAGAAGATAATGCAAAAGCTACGGATTTTTCCTTGACAGATGGAAATATGCAAAGCCTATTTTTTTTCTCAAACAATTAACAACAAACACTCATCAAAAAGTAAAGTATTTCAGTCAGCACAAAAATCATCTAAATATTAGCAAACAGCATCTGCATTCCTGAACATCTTTCAAAAAATGTCAAAGAACATTTCTACTTTGACACAGGCAATTAGAAGGCTATGAAACAAATTAGAATGATGCGTGCCCTCTGTTATCGGGAGGGAGAACACTCAGTAATAGCTCCATGTGGGAAAGGACAGCATGAACGCAATCAAGACGTAGGTGGTTTTAATCTCAAATTAGACTGACTGAGCAGATTGGTAGGAAGATTTTTTTCACATGAGAACATCTACATAGGATAACTTCACCATAAAAATTAAAATTAATTTGACTAATGTGAGACTAAAAAGTATAAGTAGCCTATACCACTGCAAGCAGGTTAAATACAAGAGATCTGCAGCCTCAGGATTTACAGCTGTTCTGATTTCGTCAGATTCCCTCTGTGGTAGCCTTCATGTTTTTCACAGTCTAACAGCATGTCACTGTTGGAACATACAGTACATCATGAAGTTCACTGTGTCAACACTTGTCTTTTACCATGTATGGCAATCTGCGTTGAAAGACAAAACTATGTCCTTACCACTCAAACCTAATTGACTCAAAAGACTGTCTTCATACACAGTAAAATAAATATATATATAGTCAGATTGCAGGTAAAAATTGTTTTATTCACTGCTATTTTTAAAAACATGCTATATATACTGAACATACTGCGCCCCATGGTCCCGTCCTCCACTGATTGTCTGCAGACGGGACGTTCCAGCTACTGTGTCCCGGATGACGTCTTGGATCCTGAGGATATCCATATGGTTGTTCGTAAATGTGCTGACGGTTGTAGGCAGATGGGCAGGGAGCAGTGGTGCACTCTTGCTCAGCTACAGGTCTTTCATCGGGATCACAGAAAGACTTATCCACTGGCTGGTGGTAGTTAGAGCAAATAACTTGTCTGGTGGCCCGTCCAACACCGCATGTCACAGAACACTGGGTAAGGGGAGAGGAAAAGGTTCCAGTCAGGGGAAAAAAACAAGAAGCTGTCCATTTTGACTATCATTAAAAGATGTACGAGTTTTACATTACGAAAAATAAGTAGTCAAAAAGTGTTAAACAGAGTTAAAGGGGAAGTTTTTCTTTTTTTGTTTCCATCTGGACCTTATTTTCAGCATTTACTATGTTCATTTACTCAACCAGACAAGTTTGAAGCCAATTGTACTCCTTCGGAAGAAGTTTATTTTCAGTCGCGATCAACGTATATCCATATAATGAGAGTTGTGGGGGTATGCAAAGGGCTGCCTGTAATTAGGCATTATCTCCCCCAAAACTCCTTAATTTAACCAATGTTTTGTTATTAATCATTAGCACTACTCTGCTCTGAGTTTACAGTGTCTCAGAAGTGCTTCTTTGTTCTCTTCTGGGGTGTTATAGATGCTTATAAACCAACTTCACTAACACGTCATGTTCGTGCTCCATCTCAGTTGTAGTCTGAGCAGGACTTTCACTCTGTGCTATGCGGGAGTTGGCTAGACCGAACAACAACATGGTTCGTGTTTGCATGTTTCCAAATTGCACCGACAAAATGACCAAGTGGACAAAGTTCAGTTTCCACTTCCGCAACCTGCTTAGACTACAGCTGCAATGGTAGGCAGCTGCTGTAAAGCTGCATCCGCAGGATTTATTTATTTATTATACTTTCATATAGGCCTATCATTAAAATTATGAGGGAGCGGAAAGCTCCCAGGAGGGGGTGAAAAGGGATGTTTTATGAGGGGCCTTCATACACTGGAGTTAAAAAAAAAAATCTCTCCCCAAAATAATCTGCATCTTTAACTTCGAGAGTATTTAAACTGGTGAGAAATTTGAATAAATAATGTCTGAGAAAAGTGTATAAAATCAGTGACATAGGTTTTTACACCTTTAAACATATATAATTTATGTAATTCTCTGATTTCGCCTATTGTGGGTTATTGTGGGTTACCCCCGCAATAAACGAGGGACATCCCCCCACCCCCACATCCCGTACTAGCCTCATGTGCATGTTGTAGGAGAGAGGTTTTTTCGTTTTCAAATTAATTTGTCTTACTTAACTGGTGAAATTTATTAAATACATTTTTTTGTCTTGTGATGTTTAAAATTATATGTTAGAGAGACATGGGACTTTTTAGAAGCACAGCTAGTCTACAAATTGACTCTCTTTTTTAAGTTTCCATCAGATGTTGACTGCCTTCAGGCTCTTAATTAGGTACTCAGATATCTTTACAACAGTTTGATACTTAGTTTGTGTTCAGTGTCTTTTAGTTTGAATTTCTAATTAATATAGCAAGATCCGTTACATCTGAATTCCTTTCCTTGAATTATTTGCATTTCTTTGTCTAAATAAGTTTTTGTAGGACATTTTCCAGAATTTTGTAGGAGAGTGTGCTTTTAATTATTCCCATGACCTGTTTCATAATGCTACGCATACAAATGTAAAGACTCATCAATTTTAAAATTACAAAAAAGGTGTAGAAATAAACTGGAAAAATACAATTAAATAGACTGCATTTTTCAATTTAAGAAGTTTATTTGTGTTTAAAAGGCTATTAAATCTACCTTTTCCTATGATGATGAGTTTAAAAAAAAATGTAAATAACGATGACCTTCAACTCCGGTTTTGAATGAATAAAGTAAAGTAAAATCAAGAAATAACTGTCCAAGATTATGCTCTTGCCTTAGGCAGATTTAACATTGTTGATTATGTGAGAATTGAGAAATAAAAGGATGTTTTACTTACAGCAGACCACTCTCTGGCATGCCACTGACCACAGGGGCTGAAGCAGTTGGAAAACTCCGGAGGGCGGGGCAGGTGAGCACAGTACGATTCATCAGCCACTCCTCCCTGAGCGTCTCTACAACTGACATAACGTGCACGCTTCCCCTTGCCACAGGACACAGAGCACTGTAAAAAAAGATAAATAAAGAGAAAGTTAGTAAACTGACAAGGCAAAAATATTTAGGCTTCTGTGCTTAAGGAGAAGTACAGTTTTTATTAAAACCTTAGTGTTTTGTAACACCAATTTTAAATTAATTAAATTATTCATTAAAAAAGGCCTATGTATAGTTATACTTAGATGGATGCACAAAAAGCGCCTCTTACTACAAGTCTCTCAGGATATTTTGCAACCATATTTGTATATGTAGAGAATAATATTTTATTGTGTTATAGTATCTACAAACTAGTTAAAGCTTAATTAGACTGGATGTATGTCTGAACATACAACTTCCAGCACAGATTGTAAATCAGATTGTTTTCTGGACTGAAATAATACCTTTTATGTTATATTGCCACAATCATGAAACAACAAAACTAAACTCTTGAGACCTAAGCATTTATATTTGAGTACCTTTTTAAACCTGAGGAAAACCTCACAGTAAACCTATCTAATTGATGAATATGCAAAACAAGCCTCAAAATACCTCACAGTGTCTCTCTACGGAGCAAGAAAGTGTTTCTCCTTAATGCAGAATAAGATGTAATGTAACTCGCAGGTATGTATGCACGTTGCATATGAGATAATCTGTCCATGTGTGTCTGAAAGGGTCTGGTAGAGGCCTGCTTGGCACATGAACTCACATCAACTTTCAGACTGACAGAGAGGGTTCAACTGTAGAGATTTTACAGCCATGCTGAAATGCGGTCTGCTTTTCATTTACGTAATAATGCAAACTACTAGGGAGATAGAGGGGCCCCCATAATTCAAAATCCCGCAGTCTGTGTTTGTATGCATTTTCTATATGTGAGAGCAACTGAGAAAATTAAACACTGGCTATAAAAGCACAAAACCATAAAAACAGATAATAGCTGTGTAGAACATGTTTTATCTGGAACAAAAAACAAAAACAAATGGCAACCCATTTTAATATAGCACACTCAAATAATCTAAAATCCATAACAAACCATAGCAACTGCTTGTGTATTGCTTCTACTAAAAACACAGGAATATAGAGCATAGAAATATGTGGAGCAGTTTTTACTGACCTTTGCTTTAACTACACACATAAAAATAATAGTAAACCAGCACTAAATGACTGCTTACATGTTTAACAAATAAATATCAAACCCAACAGTTCTTACTCCGGTCCAGGAGCCGTATCTCCACTGAGTCACAAGGTGAACAGTGTTGTCGGGGCGAGGTGTAATTTGAGATGCAGAGGTCCATGGACACGCAGGCATTTCACAGTCCTGTAAAACATTACAACATGAAAATTACTAGACCATATAATAATATCATAATAATAGATTAAACTGTAGAAACTGAAAAACCTGAAAAAATCTAGATTTTTTTTTGTCAGAAAAACACCTACCAAACAAAAAGATTACTTAGTAAGAATGCATGTATAGTTAATGTAACAAAACGCTGTACAACTGCGGAACCAGGTATCTCTTTACAAAAGTCACCAGATGCATTTTTTCAATGAAATGCATAGAAGTAAACTCTGCACTATGTGGGCTTTGCTGGATTTCTTGATCTCTTTTAAATGTCCTTTTTATTCCTACCTGATTATCTCTGGGCCTCGCCGCAGCATTGCACTCTCTGTCATCTACTGTCTCACCATAGTCCCCTAAAACACATCTCACAGCTCTCATCTGGTATCCATGTCCACAGGTCACTGCACACTGAAAGACAAAACGACACACATGCATTGACAAAGGTTAATGTCCAGCAAATGATAGGCTGATTAGGACTCTAACATACACTTATACACAGACGCAGAAGTTCTCACAGAGCGTCAACCTGACACGTCACGTAATTGTTACACACATATTCAAGGCCATCCAATGATGATTGCAAATGACACAAGAATAAAGGAAGTGCTGGGATCAGTTTATTTTACTAGCAATTTGTAATCACAGAAGCAAAAACGAGCAGATATGTTGAGCAGATATAGCTCTGCAAATATGGTTTATATGGCGAATATCTTACTTTATAGAAACATGTGGGGATGAATTTTGTATAATTTGTAAAAAGCTGTAAAAAGTTTACTTCCCTGTTCAAAACGGAAGATATTATTGTATATACTGGGAAATTAAAACAATTAAACATCTCTGACCCTTACTATGCCTCTGGGATACTTTTTAAAACTTTAGAAGCTATCGGAGCTGACTTTTTACTGGACTGGGATAACTGGACATACAATTTCCTGAGCAATTTTCCCTTTTCCTTCTCCGGAGCATTGTTTAAAGTATATAAAAGCCTGGAAGGGTATAAATGGACACAATCTGGGTTTGATATTGAGATCCAGATCTGGAATCTTCCTACCAAGGATTACGCACCGGGAGGGTAAGTGGAGCACCGAGCAGCTTGGTTGTGACCATTTGCTTTTTATGTGTGTCAATATCTGACTGTTATTCAGTCATTGCTTCAAAAAAAATCTAATAAATTGCACTTTAGTCTGTTCCTTGCTGTGATCAAAAGACATGTATTCAGCAGCATACATACTTCCCAAAGATTATGATTCTAGAAGGTTGATGTGATGTTTACTTGTTGCTTTGTGGGCAACAAGACAGAAAAATCCACACCAAGATAACTGTAGGAAGTTCTCTAAGAATCTTAACAAAAGCATATTAGCATGATTATAATCTTAATAAAAGCAACATATCCATTTAGTTACTGTTCCGCCTTTTCTGTTAATATCATTAAAACTGTGGACACATTTTGATTACAATCTTTAGATAGACTAATTTAAAAGTTATCTTTAAATGATGTGTTCTGGTGAAGTTACCTGAAATGGTCACTACACAAGCCAAATCCATTGAGAGACAGGTTCCAATGCTTTGTTTTTTTTTCATTGCACTGTAAGCTCAGTTTATATCAGAAATCTATCTTTCCCTCTGAGTTGGACCTTTTAGAATGTGATAAAAGGCTCTGTCTTTAACTTGACCTCGGTGGTTTGTGCAACCAGGGGCAAAACCCGAGTCAACCATTTTCGGCAAGCTGTAAAACTGTTGAATAGCCGGTTAGCTACTGTAGCTTGTTAATGTTTTTGTTTTTTTCTGCCAGTATGAGGTCATCTCCTGGAGCTCTATACCTGGTAATTTCTAGACACTAACTTTAATGATCTATAAAATTTCCTTTTACTTTCTAAGAAGGTACTCTGTACGTTTCAGAAAGTAACTGCTCAGTTTTGGAAAGTAATCACAAAATGTCTGGAAAGTAAAAGGGAAATTCTAGAAAAGTTCCAGGAAAGTAACCAGAAAGTTAACACAGCTAGTACCGAAACACCTTGTAAAACTAAATACAATTTCAACACTGATTTATTGACTTGTAGTGGATTTTTTAACTGTCAACAATGAAATCTGAATGTTAGGTATTTGTTTAAGTGTAGGGTATATCAAACTGAACTCACCGCTCCCCAGACGCCGACCTGCCATGTTGCACACAGAGGGAGTTCACAGGTCCCAACAGCAGGAGGTTTACTGGACGGGTCACAGAAGTGCTCACTCAGCTTTTCATTCTCAACTCCCATGGTGCAGGACACTTGTCGGTGCCTTAATCCTTTCCCACAGGTCACGAGACACTAATGGTTGTTTGGAGATTTAGGTAAATAGGGGTAAAAAACAAAGTAAAAACAAATTTCACTCTGAAAACAAAAAAATGGCTCCTTAAGGTTTGATATCAACAATCCTTTAATGTTTAGATGTAATGTGGATAAAGTGTGGGTCAGATTTGTTATACTACCTTTAGCTACAGTGCATAATACCACCATAAGTCTAGTTTTTAATCGGTGTGTCACTAAGTTTTAGGAAGCTTACATTAGTGTAAACAGAACAATATTTAATATTAATAAATATTCATGATTGTTGGTGAGTATTTGTAAGCACCCACCTCACTCCATTCACTGACAGTCCACTTTGGACATGGCTGCTCGTTGCAGGACTCGGTAACCACGCTCTCGTTTTCGCTGCACTCTCTGTCCACCAGTCGTCGGCCCAGATTGTTCATACAGTAAGACTCTCTGCTACGAATCCCACGTCCGCATGTCTTCGAGCACTGTACAGCGAGATTTCTTTATGCAGTTTCTAAAATAAGTACTTTCTCTTTATACTGCTATTTTTCAACAGATGTTACCTGTGACCAGGCGCCGTACTGCCAGCTTTTAAGAAGACAATCCCCGTGACAGGGCTCTCTCATCTGGGGTTTGGTCATATCACCGCAGACACTAGCTTCCATCCTCTCACTCCTTCTTTTCAACTGGCTATATTTCATACATTGAACATCCAGGCTGCGGTAACCAGGGCCGCATTTTGCTGAACACTCACTCTTTCCTACAACATGCCATCTAAGGAATAGGAGACATTTACATCAACATTTGAAAATGCATGCACTGCAGTGTATATGGAGGACCAAAACTGATGATTAAAAATACAAGCAAAAATATATACTTTTTTTTTTCCTTAATATATGCACTTTCTTCTAGAAAAATAATATATTTTGTTATTCCTTTTCCTATACATGCATTTTTGCCAAGAAAAATATATATTTTGTCTTTGTTTTCATAGATAGATAGATAGATAGATAGATCCTTTACCTAATATGTGCATTTGTTTTTTAATATTCCTTTGTCTCCTCTTTTTACTTCACCTTACACATTTCTGCCTCCTTATGCAAATGAGGAGGGTTGCCCTTCTTGGTCCAATTATTTTACTATAGGTCAATAAACAGGAAGGAGCAGGATGCATTTGCAGATCGATTTTGCATGCCAGCGACAAGCCACTACCTCCAAAATCTGAAGAACTAACGGGGCAGCTTCATTATTAGAAGCATCTCACTCACAATGTCTATGAGAAACAATAAATACTCATCACTGACTTTATTACTGTGTGCTGAGATAATAACGTGCCTTAAAGGTCCAGTGTGTATCAAATTCAGCTTTTTATTAATAAAAATCAAGTACTGCTTTCATAAATATGTATTTTACTGAGATCTAATCACAATCGCATTATCATGAAAGCGTTCTTGTGTCTTAGAATACGTTGTTTATAGATACAGAAGGTGCACCGCCCCCCATCTAAGGCTTCCATGTTGCATCAGCACCTTTGAATACGTTAGCCGAAAGGGGTTAAACTTGTTTGCTTTACGCGTTTTAGCCAGTGACGTTGGGGGGGGGGGTAGCGGTGAAGAGAAGAAATGAGCAACGAGTATAGAGGACCGTGAATCATACTTTTCAATTTTAATGGAGGACCAGTCGTACCCTTTGCCCCGTGAGAGGGAGGAAACCATACCACAGAAAAGAAAAAGAAATAACCAGGAGAAAACAAGAGTCTACATTGGTGGCGTGTTAACCAGATGGAAACTATTCATGAGGGACATGAACTTGAAGACGGACACGGAGGTTGCAGGCTTTGTACTGGACAGGTGAGTTAATTACATGAAACAATGAAGTTTATGTTATCGTTATGTTTGACACAGGACAGCTTAGTCCAGCAAATACTTTATCTTCCGTTTAACACTGACAATTTACTCCGTGGCTTCCGTAGTACTAATGACGTGTTATAATGGCGAGAACGCAGAGAACACTGCTCAGTTGCTTGCATTCACTTAGCGCACCACTAGTTGGAGGTAATTCTTACACACGGGGGCTTTAATTCTTCTGCAATCGTCTGAGACATCTCAAGTGCGACTTCACTTCCTTTTATACAAGGTGTTCTCCTTAAATGGTCAAAAGCGCAGGCATGCAAAATCAATGTAAAGGGGAATGTAAAAATAAAGAATGTCTGTATAAGCAAAACGAAAAATAAAATGTATCCATTTCATCATAAAAACATATAGGACATATAGGGAAAAGGAAAAACAAAATATAAGTATTTCTGCTTTTATTTTTAATTATTTCAGTTTTGGTCCTCCATAGTTTTAGGGCTGCATGAATCATGTCTTGTCAGTTTTGGTTCCATAATTCCCACCTGACTTCACAGTCAGTATTGCAGGGTTCAGTAACAGAAACGGGATGGGGTAAATGTTGACATCGTTGATCCGATACTTCAAGGTGATCACTCTTCCGAATGCACACTACCTTCCGTCGTCTCTCCCCTGAACACAAGATTAAAATAATGGCTGACATTAGGTGGCTTCAGTAACCATATTCTGTACTTTGTGTCCAAGAACCCACACAAATGTCCTTACCAGATTCCACTTTTCACTTAGATCAAATGGAAGTCTGTATGGCAACAAAATGTATGATGCTTTCAAACCTATTAACACATTTAAGTCCATAAACCAAGAGGTGATGTTAAGACAGCATTAATCAGAGAAGCAGCCAAGATCCCCATAGTAACGCGTTGTAGAGTTGCAGATATCAATAGCTCAAGTAGAATCTCTAAAAAAGGCCAACTATTATTGGTGAACTCCTCAAAACGACCCAATATGGAAAAAGGAGCAAAAAGAAAACCATAAATAAGGTAACCAATTTGCAGTTTCCCATAAGCTATGGATTTCAGAGGTCCCCAACCACCAGGCTGTGAACCTCCACTACTGAGGTATTTTTAAAGCAAAATTATTTGTGTCATGTAACTAGGAAATTGAAGTCACAGAGCGCAATCTTGTAGCAGTTTTGTAATTGTAGATTGTAGACTCTTTCACAAATACAAAAGAACATTTACACATTTTCAATTTCTTAATTACAATGCAGAAATTGCTTTATTTGAGTCACACTTTTAAAAAAATCCTACATTTACAGTTATGTCCCATTGATCCAAAACAAATGGTGGAAAATCCAACCACATAATGCGTTTTTTGTTTCCCAGAGACACAAATCAGTGAATTCAAATACACAAAACCTCTGATACAAGCCAAAAAGACTTTGTTATAAGCCACACCTTTTTCCACACACTCCTACTTTTAACCCATTAGTACCACTATCAAATTTGTTTTGAAACTTGTGGGTAAAGCCAATGCCAAATAGCAAGAGGCACTGCCGGGCTCCGTATAAACAAACAGGAAATACCCCATGATTAGCACTGTTAGCCCTGACAGTTATATTGTGAATATGTGACTGTAAATCAGACATTTATAGGAGATTAAATCCGTAAATTGTTCCACAAACTCCTCAAGACACATAACATAAAAGCCATCTTTGATAAACACTTCTTTATTGTCTATTAATACGGCAAGGTCTCTGAACAAGCAGAAGCTAATAAACTGTTTTCGACCAAAAACGTCACTGCAATGGTAGGCAGACTACTCAGAAAAGGGCCAAATCCCCTGCTGTACTGGTAGGGAATTACTTTGCAACATGCCAATGGAAAAAAAATATAAAAGGAAATGTCTCTGTCAATATGTGTGAGTGTAGATTTACTGATGGAGAAGACTAGGCTTAAGACCTCGTAAATGATTAGATATTTGTCTTCAAAGAGTAGATAAAAAGAGTTAATGTATATAAAGTTTGAAAAAACTTAAAATAAGAAGAATTAATTATAGTTTAATCTTAGTTTTCCTGAGACTAATTTAATAAGATAAAGTAATTCCAAAATAATTATAGTCATCATTCCTTCTAAGAGGAGCCTTCGAAGCCCTGATTATTTCTTACCTTGACACATCCGACTGCATTCAAGCCACGGGCCTGAGGGATCCCACACAAACTGCTCCCTTTGCTCCTCAATGGGTATGTTAAAGGAGTAACGCACATCTGGGCTGTAAAGGTTTCCCACACACAGGACCTGCCGAAACAACGGTGTCCACACTGAGACATCATAGCTTTAAAAGGAGGGATTCAACTTAGTATCCAAAAACAAAAGGAAACTTATGCAGAGGTATATATTGGAAAAGAAGACGTTCAAGACTGATTTGGTAAATCCAACAAATATTCTAAAGTCTTGATACCTGTAAAATGAGCTCCTCCTCAATGCGTTCTGTGCAATTGATGCGCTCTACTTTGTTATCTGAGCCGCTGTACTCAATCACTATTCCGTTGAAGTTGATTTCCCTTTTGAACATCGACACCACAAAGTTCCCATTCAGGATAGAGCTGAACTGGCTGTCAGACAGTGCTGAAAGAATAAGCAGATCAATAGAAAATGTCACTTTTGCATGAAGAAAAGAATTCTGCACTGATCATCAGAAAATGTAAAGATCAGGCTGATCAGTTTTATGCAAGATCTTCAAACTTTTGTTTTATAGGCTAATGCTGCTTTAGACTTCCAGAACGTTATCATCGACTCATCTGCTGTGTCCCTTGATGATCATGCTGCTGTTTGTTCACTAATATTCTTTACCAAAGCCCCCCACCGAACTGTTAGAGTGATACAGATACTGAAATAGATCCATCATTTAGTTGAATTCTAAAGGCAGCTGGTTGCACTGCATTTTATTAAGATGTATCAGAGTAAATGGGGGTGAATACGAACCCAGTCCAAATTTTACTGGAGCTTTAGAAGCCACGGATAATTTTCCATCCTTTTCACTTTCATACATTAAATGCATGGTCATAATGTGACCAATATAAAAAAATTCAAGGGATATGACTACTTTTAGAAGGTGCTGTAAGTAAAACAAAACAAGAACCCATATCTCATTTGTGCTAGAGGAGATGGAATATATTCATTTCTATTCATATTTTCATATTAAGTGTAAGAAATCATCTCTGAATGCTTTTCCAGAACCGTTGACAAACAGAGACAATGGTAAGGATTAAAATTGGAGCTAATCAATGGTAAACTGCATGACTCTCCAAACATACTGATACATCAATGGAACTAAAGACTCTACACTAGCTGTAAATATAAACACATACATAAACGTGTAAATGAACACCAACCAACCAAAGTAATGATTTTCCAAGAACATGGATGTAATTCTAATCTGATGGGGCTCACCCTAAATAAATGTATGCGATTATTTCTCCAGATAAAACTTTGTTTACGCTTTACTTTGCATATTACTGGAAGCCACTTAACCAATTATGACTGAAAATAATGCCAACTTGTTACGGCTAACCTACCACATGAATGTGCCTAAAAAATTTTGGCAAACACACAATCGCATATATGGTCTACATCCTATATAATACATAAGCAGTGGAAATTGTTCTTAATGCCTTAAAGAAAACAGATGTGTAACTCTATTTTCCAGAAACACTTCCTTAATTTGTCCCAAATGCTTTAGAGTGTATAAAGGTTTAGAAATAACAATGACATAAATGAATAAAAATAAATGTTTTAATTTGACTTTATTTGAATTTCAAAAACAGAAGAAAAAAGAGGCAGAATAGAATCATGTTTGAGGCGAAATTAGGAAGTGGTTACATTTCTAAAACTAAGATGGTTTTCTTGGTTTGAGAAATACAGCACTAAAAAGTTTGTAAATGCTACATTTTAATATTCTTTTTTTGCAATTCTAATGAGAAAGTCTAAAACTAAGAAAAGGCAGGCAGAGCAAGGAGACAGTTAATCAAACAAACTGCCAAAAACTCAATTGTAGCTCTGGGAGAAAATTCATACATATGACACATGTATTACTTACTATGCAAGAGTGAAAAAAGTGACCATTGAAAGAAAACTAGACCCTGTTCACAGATTGAACGAACCCTCTAGGAGTCACAGCAAACATGGAAGGAGCAGTTTCCAGCAATCTGTAAATGAGGATCTGACAGATTGTTTATCAAACCAATCTATGTTTACTAAAATATTTCAAGATTTTGTTTAACACAATTTCTTCAAGGCCAGGAAATTTATTTTTTTCCCTAAACTTTGGCCAATCTATCTTTCCATGTTTCTCACTCAAAAGCAAACACACAGACACATAAAAGCAAACCTAGCCTTATACCCCAATATCTGCCTTCACACTGCCTTAGCTACACATGCCTCTAATTAACACTCATTAATGCATTATTTTTCTTTCTCATGGCTGACACACCATTTACATTCCTCACCAACCTTTAACTTAACCAAACCAGATGGATTACCGCCCAATCCCTTTTTTTCCCCGCCTCACTCAGTTTTTAAATCGGAAAGTTAACATTTACAAATACTCTCCTGTTTTGCTTAAATATGTTTCAGGTGATCACATTTTAGGATCAGACAAGGAAACCCTAAAGAAAGACAGATTTTCAAGTGATTGTTCTATTTGTTGAAGGGAATAAGATATCCAAAGGAACTGGATAAACATAATCTGTCCACTGAACACTACAACGGGTTTACCACCCTTGGTAAATGCCATCGAGTATTTGTGATACCTGACAATTAGTTTGTTACATAATTTTTGACCTTCTTTAAATTCAGCCAAACTGGAGTGTTTTCAAGTATGAACAACCTGCATAAGATCATGTCAGGCAATCTTAACTAGATTGTTTGCTGGAGATGCTGTGGTTCACTTAGTTACCCCAAGTTGTTCCAGTACTGCAGAAGCATTATGTCATCACCCTATTTGACTCTTGGTTTTATGTTTAAAGTAATTCCTGTTTTAATAAGAGGGATGGCTAAACTTTCAAACATGGTCAGGTCGGTTTGGATAGTTCGTTCCATTGAAAATTAAATCATCACCTGAAAGCTATGTTTTGAATTTCCTCTTGTATGATATGAAAATACGTAATTTTATAGACATACACAAAGCCCACTCACAAAGGTAGTTGTCATCTTCTGGTTTCCCATTGTAGCTAACCTGTTTGATATCAATGTTGTTGGCTCCAGCTGGGATCCGCACAACCGTGTTATAGCCTAAAAATGACACACAAAGAAAAACACAAAAAAACACACAAAATACAGGAAGACAATGTTAATGATATTAAACACAGAAATCTGCACATATTTGAAGTAGCTTCAAAAGGTAATAAAGTAGTTGCAAAAACATCAATGAAAAATCCAGCCTTGATTTACTTATTTGTTTCACTATGCTACAATAAACTCCATTCAGGGAAGTCCAGTTCACTCAAATGGAGATTAAAAAGTCCCACTTTGTGAAATATGAAAACGGTCATCATTTCAAATAACCTGCAGGAGGCCTTGTTTTTAGTCCGAAAATGCCTGTTATGGTGTACCGTGATAACCTAACACAGAAAACATTGCGCATGAGAGACAGAGAGAGAGAGAAAGAGAGATAGGGAGGGAGGATTCACTCAAAGCCAAGTGGTGACAGCTAAAATGTAGGTATGACGACTTTATAAAGAGGAAGGACCAATACATACATGGACCCATTAAAGGGAGATTTTGAAAATGCAGGTAAAGGCGTCCCTGGAGGGCGTCTCATGACCAAGTTTAAAACCTTTTCTATCACACAATAAAACAGGAGTGGCAGCATGTTTTAAATTTGTAGGGTTCATATAATAAGTTTTCTGGTTTAGGTAGCGATTTGGCCTTTTCAACCATTGTTTTATTCATGAATTGGTCTTAGTGTAAAAATTAAGTGTTTATGACACTGAAGAATTTAACATATTTTCTGTCATGGCTGAATTTGTACTGACCATCTGAATTAAATAGGTTAGGGAAGAAAAGAAAATTTTAAGCTAGCAATTTGAGCCACTCGGGGGCAGCACTCAGTTTACTTATCTACTTCTCACCAGATATCAGAATCTTCCCAGAAAAGAAAACTACTATTTACTTGTATCATAAAAAAAAGTCTTAGTGTGGAAAAAGTAAACATTTTATAAACACCATTTTAAAGACTCCACGTTATTTCACACATATAACCTCATTATTGTAGCTAGGCTACTCCTTGTTTTTTTATGTCATAAAGTTCTGTTTCCTCTAAAAATGCCAAATAAAATGTGCAAAGTAAAAACCCTTTGTTCCAAACTGACTTCAGCCTTTGAAATGGACTAAGTTTTTCAACTGACCACATAGAAAAGACTTCCTACAACAAGGTATAACAAGGAATAATAAACAGTAATGTCAACAAAGTGATGACAAGGTTTAAGCATGTTTCTCTTTTTCAGACAATAAAATATTAAAACTGATTCAAAAAATGCAATTGCTTAGAAATCAACAATGGGCATTGACGTTGAAAAATTGATGTTGACATTTCAAATAATGTCTGTGTTACAATATTGACACAACATTTTTAAAAAATGTAAAACAGAATCTCAATTTGTGGTTTGCCAATTCACCATAAATCCATTGCCTGTGATGTAAAACCACGCAAAATTGATAGTGATTCAAACATCTTAAAAAAATGTTTATTATTATTCATAGTTATTAAATAAGAGAAACACAAATGTCCGGCCAGCGGCCCAGATATATTGGGGGGATGGACTGGCAGGCTGCTGATGTCTCATCCATGCAGTGCAAATTTACAAAATAAAAACTTGTGGCAGAGAGTGCTCCTTTTTATTTTCATTACTTTGAATAGCAAACCTTTTTTTTTCAGAATATAATTTCAGATTTTTGTCCTGTATGAGTTAAAGGTTGAACTATTGTTGTTAAAGGGTTATTTTCTAATTAGAAGAGTAATTATTTCTATTTAGATTTTCAAGTCAATTCAGTAATCGATGACTTAGAAAAATCAGAAGTTTATTTAATGATCACAGAACAAAATAATGATCTGGAAGTTTAAAGTTTCCACTACATGACTTTTTCTCAATTAATTTTTTTTCAGACAGTGACATTTTCCATTTTGTTGACAAGAGAAGATACACCGATATTGATACTGGTATCGGGCCGATTCTGCTCTAATGTACTCATTAGTTAGCCAATACCATGAACCGATACTTAAAATGTAGAAACTCTACAATAATTTAACAGAGGATATTTATTTTTCACTTGAAATTTTAGTTTTGTGGCCATTTTTATTGCTATTTTATTTTTTATCTATTTAACCAACATTTGTTGTAACAAGAACAGAAGAAAGTAAAACCTGTCTTGCCATTTTTGGGGGGTAGAAGTATCGGCATTGGAACAAGGTATCGGCAAGTACTCGGATCCAAGTTTCGGTATTGTTTAGGTTTGAATGGTATCGTTGCATCCCTACATGGTAGCCTTCTTTCAGCCATCTGACTGGAGTATGCAGGAACAGGTGAAGAATAGCCAGTTGTGGGATAATTTATGCTCCACATTCTCTTGCAGAGAGTGAAAAGAAATAAAGTTAAATAGTAACCTTTAAACTGTTCATAGCAAATAAATTTCTCTTTTTTTCTTTAAAGTGTCACGACTTAACTGTTGAGATACTGAGGATGGTTGGTTAATCATAGCAAACCTCATTACTTTATTATCGAGCAAGAGTTAAATTTCAAAAATGACAAGTTTTTCATGTCTCACAAAGAACAGTTATGAAGACCAAATAAAGATGGGTTAATAGTCCACAATTAAAACATTAAGAAGCATTTATTAAAAGGAACAAAAAGGGGTAGATGACAGAGACAAGCAAATATCCAGAAACAGAGGGATATCCTGCCTGGGCTGCACTCCCACTTGTTTTCCCTTTCTTAAAGTTAAGCCAGATTTCCAGGACTGACGTCAGCGGCTGGTTTGTTTGAATACAGTCTTCAATCTTTCTGCCTCCAAGCAGCCAAGAGAGAGCAGAAAGAAAGCTAAAAGATGGACATGCAAACACTTAGTGTCAAACTTGCAAGAAGAAATAAAGCCCCACCCAGGGCCGTTTTTTTATTTGCAAATGTCTCAGCTGTGTTGTTGCTCAGACCTAGAAAGAATTGGACGGCGTTAGCAGTTGGCCCATGCAGGTTTGTTTGCCACTGAAACTCAATGACACATTGAGGTAGGCTAATCATTTTTAGAAGCTTTATAAAAGATTGGCTTTGATTGTTTGTTTTTTTACAAATTTTTCAAAGCCATGTGTGAATTGATTTTATGAATAAACATAACCAGACGTGATGTCAGTGTCAAACACAACCATGTGGCGTCTCGTCAACACCGTGACAAAGAGGAATGGAGAATCTGACTTAATACTTATTTGTTTACTATGTATCTCATTTATCTTACCGACGTTGCTCACACAATGTTTTGTATGTTTAAGAGCAACAGAAACAGTTTTAAAAGACAACGGTAATGTGAGCAGCAGGACTTACCATACTGAGCGTCGTTGAAGGTCCCAGCCACAGTTTTACATGAGGAGTTGTCCCCACCACACACTCCACACTTGTCATTCCTTGCCTTTGAGTTGAGAATATGGTCGCAGCCTGCTTGCTAAAAAGCAGTAAAGCGAGATTAAATAAATATCAGATTTAATAGGATTTACACAAATGAAAAAATACTGCCTGATAAACCTTTACTTTAGATATGGAGTACTTGTCAAAGTTAGATTAATTTATATGTCACCAATTTATATGAAACCAATATGTCACATTTATATGTCACATGGACTTTGCAAGTGTTGCTGACTAAAGATTAACTAAGGAACAGATGCCTGAATGAAATTTGACTTTTTTGTCATCAGCCCTGACTGGAGATTGGCTGGATCAAAACTTGAGCTGAGGGATGTAGATATCAAAAGTTAGCCGTTTTCAACAGCATTAAGGTGTTTACAAAGTAAGAGGAAAAACAGAACCTGTAAAAAGCAACAAAAAAGCTGTATTCTGTCTTGATGCTAGTGACGTTACAATGTGTGCCGAGGCTTTTAAGCGTGAGTTGAGCTACGGAGGGTGCTTTTCCACAAAGCACTAACAAGGCCTGCTTTATTTAGGGGAGGGGCCAAAAATTATGACATATGAAGCCCCGCCTTTAAATGTCTTTACCACGTGACCGCTTCGGGAAGTGGTTCAGAGTTTGCTGCAAGGTTTGACAGCAATATAAACCCCTCAGGCTCCATTGAACATGTGGGTTTGTGTAAGACAGCTACAGTCTGTTTGGAGTTTGGACAGAGTTTTGATAGTTTGGATAGGAGATTTTGGGTAGCGTATGTATACAGTAGCTTAGAGATAATTTTGAGAGTAGAGAGACAGATAGTTTGAAGATTTAGAAGAGAGAGATAATGGAGCCAGCTAGGAAGACCAGAATTTCACCAGTGTGGGAACAATTTGATTTGATAACTCATAAAAAGGTAACCTCTATTTAACATTATTTCAGACAAGTTAGATTTGTTGATCAAGAACTGTATTTTTTACCGCTTCTTATTTTATTAAAAGGTGAGGTGTTAATTGTGTTCCAAGGAGTTGGGGTACAATAACAACACCTCATCCATGCTAAGGCATTACAGTGATTTACTTGAGAATAAGGAATATTGGGAAAAGCAAAAATTACTGTAACCCAATTTATATAGTCTCACACTTGTGTTTTTTGTGCACACAGCCATCTTATTTTTCTGATGAAAAGATATTTTTCAAAAAGGCATGTGAGGTAGTGTCAAAATTGCTTAAACCTAAAACTGTTGAGAAACCGTTATTTCTGAATAAAAATGAATGAAGTGTCCCCTGTTCTGTACACCATTGGCCAAGTTACACAACTACATTCAGAGCCCTCTTTCTAGTTCCACAAGCACTCTCACTTTCCTTTGCGTCTTTAAGCCCATGCCTTTTGCCTAAAGTGACAGAAAAACTTTATAACACCACTTGTCATAGCATATGATACTACCATTTTCTGACAATTTACAGACAGAATACATAAAAAAATTATTTATTATTCACATTTGTAATAATTTATGTAGATAAATTATATTTTTGGAACCCATAGTCGTTCCCAAGAGCCATAGCAAACTTACGATTTGTGTTCACATGAAGCCCCGTGAGATGAACCCTTCCTTGAACCAATTGGCTCAAGTAGTTCAATGCCTCACGAGGTTTCAGCTCACCATCACTACTTGATACTAATTAAAGAGAGAGCAAACAATATCATGTAACAGGAAGGCTGACCGTATTAACCACCCTGTTTCTTACTTTTATCTTTCAACCTCAATCATGGAACATGCTAGATTTAGAAATACAGGCAGCCTTTTTGGTAACATTTACTTTGTGTAAGAAACAGACTGCTTTTTACCATTAGCAATGCTAATTGCTAATTGAACTCTATAAAATTTTTGACTTTGTTAGAAAATAATAATAATAATAATAATAATAGTAAAATCATGTTTTATAGCAACTAATCTCTCACACATTGTCAGCAGGCACTTAGGAATGTGTTTTAAATGTATTTAAGTATAGAAATAAATTGAATTGTCGGAAATCAGCAGATCAAAGCCTTAAAATTTTATTAATGAAGACAATTAATAATAATAATAATAATAATAATAATAACCTAATTAGCTACATCTAATTAAAGTACCCTTAGGTTGCAGGCTGTAGCCTCTCTGCACCTACAGTATAATAATGTCGTAGAGGGGAACATAAATAAGCAGATATACCCTGCAGAGGCCTTGAACACAGATATCGTAAGTGTCCGGACCACATGGAGTGCCATCCACCACGCGGTTCTTCAGTGGATAGTAAGCAGTGGTGCCAGCGACCCGGCAAAAGAGCTTACAGCGATCCTTCATTAGTACTGAACAGAGAATGAAACAAAAAATGGAAAGGAAATGTTAGACAATCGAGTAATTGATCTTATTGTAAACATAAGCAATAATAGAAAAAACAGAATATCTACTTTAAATTTGTTCAGCTTTGGATTAATCTTTTAGTTAACATCTTAACTATGGTTCACACAACACCAGAACACAATGTTGATTTTTCTAAAAGCTGTACAGCTTGCTGTCTTACTTCTTTAAATTTGCTCAACTTTGTTTTGTTTTTTTATAGAGCATGGCGCTCCAGCCAAATTTTTGCCCGGTGTTTGGATGAAAGTCATTTTTTTATCTAACAGAGTACTGTCTCCATAGTTAGTCTTGTTTGCTTGTATGGCATAAGTTAAATTAATCACCTCCAGTAAATTTACCAGATGGTAATCTTGTGGCTTCTCCATCATGCCTAAGCTGTATATAAGTGGGGGTGAAAGTCCTGGAGGGATCCATTTAAAAAGGGCTGCATGCAGCTTTTACAGTACCTATTGTTACCACCTTCAAGTTTTCTAACATCTCTTACAAGGCAAATATTGCAATCAGTGAAATGTCAGAAGTGTACAGCAATGTGAAGCACAGAATGTTTAGCAGATTCTTAAAAGAGAAATGTCAGCATTCAGGACCAAATTTTTGTGTTCTTTTTTGCAGAATTTAACAAATAAGAAATTTTTTGAAAACCAATTTATCAAAAGCCTTAGATATTGTATGTGACTCCAATTACGCATAAGTTTAAGATGGATACTGCTGTGAATGAAAAAGCTTAAGCAAACTGTGACAGTGAACATCTTCAGAAGTCTATATGGTACAAATCAAAGCAGTAGGATTAAGATTAATATAGGTATCAAAACAAGCAAATTCATTGAAGGATATTGAATACAATGTCAACTACTAATGAACAGTAGAAGATGGTAAAATGACAGTAAATATGTTCAAGCATACCAAAATTTGATTTCAAATTGAAAATGTCTTTGAAAAAATTGACTAAATCCAGCAAATTATTTTTGCCGGGGGAGGTTAGGTACTCTTATGGCACATTTACACTTCCCCAAACATCAACGTCAAGAACATCTCGTCATTTAAAGACAATCGGAACAGCCAATAGCTATCTTACAAACTAAGGAGTTGGTAGCACTGGACTGAGAGTTAGAGCAGCGAATTACACAGATGAAGGTGCCTGCATTACCCTGAAAACACTGTTAGGGTATCAATCAATCAATCAAACTTTATTTATAAAGCGCTTTTCAAACAAACAAAGTTACTCAAAGTGCTTTACAGATTTAAAATAACCCCACAACCCCCTCCTTCAAAAATAAAATCATCAATGCAAATACAACCCCCTCCCAACCCAACCCATCAGCCATACTCACTCACACACACACTTAGAAGCTACAAAAAGCGGGCTGAGTACAGATGAGCCAGGAAATGCCATCATGGGAGCCATCTGCATCAGCAGCAGCAGATCAACAGCAGCAGCCAAGGCTCCGACCCAGGGCGCCCAGAGGAGGGAGGGCTGGTACCCCCACCTCCACCCAAGCGCTACCTGGGGGGCACCCAGGCAGCCACAGCCGACCACCGCCCCCGATGCAGGGGGACCCCAGAGAGGAAACACTGGCAAGAAAGATTAAAAAACATTAAAATATAAAGTTAATAAAATATAAAGTAAAAAAACAATAAGTGTAAAACAAATAATAAAAATGCATAGCAGATTAATAAATAAACAGTTAAAAGCTAAACTAAAAATTAAATCAGGTAAAACATGCTGAGCGATTAAAAATATATTAATAAATAATAATTAGTTAAAGGCTAAGCTAAAAAGGTGAGTCTTGAGCCTGCTCTTAAAAACATGAACGTTCTCTGCGGCTCTAAGATACTCTGGCAGCCTGTTCCAGAGGTGAGGGCCATAATAATGGAAAGACGCCTCACCATGAGTCTGTGTCCAGAGATCGCGAGGGTACATACGGTAAAAGCATTTCTGACAGATAAGAAGGCCCAAGATCATTAAGACACTTAAAAACCACTAAAAGAACCTTAAAATCAATCCTAAAACATACGGGGAGCCAATGCAGTGATTCTAAGACCGGTGTAATGTGCTCCCGCCTCCTAGTCTTCATCAGGACATGAGCTGCTGAATTCTGTAAAAGCTGTAAACCTGAGGTAGTCTTTTTGGGAAGACCAGAAAGCAGGGCATTACAATTAATCAATTCTACTGGTGATAAAAGCATGCATTAGCGTCTCCGTATTGGCCCGAGAGAGAATGGGGCGGACTCTGGCAATGTTCTTTAGGTGATAAAAACCTATTTTGGTGATGTTTTTAATGTGAGGGATAAAAGTCAGCTCAGATTAAAAAATCACACCCAGGTTCTTCCCTTGTAAAGAAGAATTAAAAGACAATGATTGTAGTTTGTTGGGGTAGTCTGATTTTACACAACTTTGAAACTCCATGAGCCCTTTGCCAGACCTGTAACGAATTAATCAGGTTTACAACTATCTCAAGCTACTGAAAATTTTATTCTGCAGTGTTTCAACAAATAAAAGTGAACATATTGATAGCTTTGTGGTTTTGTTAATTATCACTGCTCACAAAAAAATAATTTGTTTTATCGGGATTTGGCCAGGAGGGAATATTTTTTTTGCTTCCTAGGGTTGAAACAGAATAATTTTGTTTCAACCTGAGTCACATGTGAAAGCAAAGAAAAACCATTCCTGTGTCATGTTCTAAATATATCAAACAAATCAAAAGTGTCAGAGATTTTGCTTTAGGAATTACTTCTGTGACATTTGTGCGACACCATTTTCCCGTATACTCACTGCCACTGTACTTGGGGACCCATCGGACGGAGGGAGAAAGATCAGGCGTATTAAAGTGCTTGCCATCAAACTGAGAGCATTGTTCTTCCCGGAAATCCTTCCTTCCTCGTGGACATGGCTCAGTGTTGCAGGAGCGGAACTTCATCCTGCGGCCCACGCAGAATTTCCCGCCATTTCTGGGCCTATAAGTAGAAGATTAAAATTACTGACACACCAATTTTCGAAGTCTAACATATAAGTCTGAATCTCATGCTTTTACTTTCAAATTCTTATTGACATGTAATTTACTCTTCGTTTTTTAAACACAGAAGTGATTATTTCTTACTCAGGGTTGTTGCATTCTCTGGTGGCGCTCCTTGTTCCTCCACCACATGACCTGGAGCAAACAGTGTAGGGCCGCCAAGAACCCCACTCTCCATTCACCTGTTGCATATCCAGCTCCTTCTTTACACACATCCCATGTTTGCAATTCTGGATGGAAAAACACAAAGAAACACACAGGTGTCAATAACCATGACTTTAGCTCTTGCACTAGTGACTACCAGCAGATACTGTGACAAGCACAGTTTGGACTGGCAACTGGATATTTTATGACAAAGTACAGACTAAAAACAACATTCTACCTCAAATCCACCTTTAGCTATTATTTTACAGTGTACCAGTTAAGCAACTTCAGTCTTAAAGTGCCCTCACATGCAATTCATGTCAGGCACATTTCCCTTTGTGTGTAACCAAATCCCCTCCTGAGTAACTCACATATCAGTGGGTCCTGTTTGCTGAAAGAATGCAGGACAAAACGGCGTCTGTCTGGGTATGTAGCCTGCCGCCCGCGCACACAGGTGGTGGGCAGTGGCACTGTGATAAGGAAACTCTAGAGTTCTGATAACAAGAGGAACTAAATTTATTATTGGCTCAACATAATGAACTCCCTTCTTCTGCTCAGCTAAAGCAAGTAAATTAAGGGGCATCATGTGAAAATAAACCAGGACCTTCTTCACAGGATTTGACATTGTACCTCAAAATTGCTGACAAGTAACATAAGTATACAGTGATTGGCCCTGATTGGTAAGCAGCCAGTTGGAAATATATATATATATATATATATATATATAGTACAGACCAAAAGTTTCTACACACTTTCTCATTCAATGAGTTTCTTTTCGTTTCATGACTACATTGTAGATTTTAAATTAGGGGCATCAAATCTATCAACGAACACATAATGTATGGAATTACTGTATGAACTTAAAGGGTGAAATAACTGAATACATGTGTTATATTTTAGATTTTGATTGGGTTCAGGTCCAGTAACTTTGGAGGCCAGGTTATTTCACAATTTTTTGTAAAAGTACTACATAATTCCATATGTGTTCATTCATTGTTTTGATGCCTTCAGTTTGAATCTACCATGTTAATAGTCATGAAAAGAAAGGAAACTCATTGATTGAGAATGTGTCTCTCCCTCCTGATCTTTTTTGGCTGGTTTTGGCTTGAGTAATTATCTCTACTGTCAGTATGAGGCGATTCCTTAACCCTACTGAAGTTGCACAGGTTGTACAACTTCTCCAGGATGGCACATCCACACGTGCTGTAGCAAGAAGGTTTAATGTGTCTCCCAGCACAATCTCCAGAACATGGAGGAGATTTCAGGAGACTGGTGGTTATTCTCGGAGAGCTGGACAGGGCCATAAAAGGTCCTATGCCCTACAGAATGACCTCCAGAGGGCCACTGGTGTGAATGTCTCTACCCAAACAATCAGGAACAGAATTCATGAAGATGGCCTGAGGGCCCGATGTCATGTAGTGGGCCCTGTGCACCGTGGAGCTCGACTTGCATTTGCTCAAGAACACCAGAATTGGCCCTGTAATTTTTACAGACGAGAGCAGGTTCACCCTGAGCACCTATGATAGACGTGAAAGAGTCTGGAGAAGAGAAACAGAACGTTATGCTGCCTGCAACGTCATTCAACATGACAGGTTTGGTGGTGGGTCAGTGATGGTCTGGAGAGGCATATCCATGGAGGGACGCACAGACCTCTACTGCCTGGGAAATGGTGCTCTGACTGCCATAAGGTATCTAGAGGATATCCTTGAACCCATTGTCAGAACCTACGCTGGTGCAGTAGGTCCTAGTTTCCTCCTAATGCATGACAATGCCCGGCCTCATGCAGCAAGAGTATGTAGGCAGTACCTGGAGGATGAAGAAATAGAAACAATTGAATGGCCTTTATGATCCCCTGATTTAAACCCAATAGAACATCTGTGGGACATTATGTTTCGGTTCATTAGGCGCCGCCAGGTTGCTCCTCAGACTGAACAACAGCTCAGAAATGCCCTCACACAGATCTGGGCGGAAATGCCACAAGACACCATCCATCCTCTCATTGGGAGCATGCCCCAACGTTGTCAAGCATGCATACAAGCTCGTGGGGGCCACACAAGACACTGAAAATTTTTTGTGAGCAGTATATATACATATATATATATATATATATATATATATTCTTGCTATTAGTGAACGCACTAGACTGGCAATAACATTTTTCCATGTGGAAGTTGTCACAAATTGAAGACTATTCAGACCCAGTCCACACAGGACAGTTTTTTTTTTCCTAAAATGGTTGTTGCTTTAAAAAACACATACATCGGTATGGAACTTTTCCAGAAATGTTTTTATTTACATGGAAGCACAGAGAATTGCAATAGGGCTATTTTTTACTCCTCCAGTTCTGTAGATGGTGCTAAAGATGGAGCGTGGGAAATGCGCATAAAGTATATACACATTCCAACAAGAACGGCGAACAATAAAGTCCAAGTGGAGTCTTTTATGTGGAGTGATGAGGAAGTCTGACTTTTCTTTAAGTCAGCTGATTAAATGATAACTGATAAACTATAAGAAGAAGATGTATGACAAATATTACATGTGTGGTATTATAAGTAATGGTTAGAGGTTGGGCTAGGAAGTTTGCATTCTAACAAAATATATATTTTCAATGACCACATGAATATGCAAGGGAAATCTTCACTCTGGAACACGTTTTGTGTACCACTTTGGTAATGATCAGTTAAACTGTTAGAAAATTTTACAAAAGAGCTTCAGAGTTAGCTATATTTAACATCAATGAGATGTTAGCTTTAGGGTGATGCCCTATGTTATTTAGGGAATGCACACTGGGAATGTTGTTTCATTTGCACTAATCATTTCAACTAAATAAATTGCTCACAGGGGCTGAAGACAGACTTAAATGTCAACATAGCTCTTTTTCCTCTGGTATTAACACCGTAATAAAAGTTAAAAACAAAAACAAAAAAAGTTTAAAGGGTTTAAGGAAAAACTAGAATTAGCCATAACTGGTATCAATACTTTAAAAATTCAGAAAAAAATAGAGATCAGGAGGCCAAAAAACTTCTGATCAATGCCTCTCTAATTTCCAAAGTGCAAATTAGAACCATAAATATATTCATCCCTCTGCTTGAGGTATTTAATATGAGAGGTCAGATTACTCTAACTTTTTCTATAATATCTATAATCATAAATAGAATCAACTAAACACTTACAGAACCTGGCAGTAATATCACTTTCTTGAAACATGGCTGTCTTATACAACCAGAGCTTCTAATAGTTTAGTGTTATCTCTTTGCACATTCACAGACAGATGCTAAGAGTTTTACAAACTGCAAACATTTAAAAATCCAGATTTGTTTTCTTAAAAATGTATTTGACCAGTCTTCAAGTCTGAGCCAACAGGAAATGTAAATCTCAGATCCTAATAATTTTGCTGCAGCATTATCTATCTGGATCTAGACCAGTAATTTATCAAAAGGGGCTCACAAGAATGTGCTGAAAGATCCTTATGAGTAGAAATGGCTTCCATACAGCTAAAAGGATACAGATGCATGTATTTATTGGTTGAGTAAAAAAAACAAACAAAAAAACAGAACAAATAACAAAGGAAAGATCAAAAGGTTTCAGCCTCTATGCTAAACTCTACATTATGTCACTTTTATGTTACAGATGTGATGCCATGCATTTGATTCCAGAAACTCTTCATACGATAGCAGTTGCAAGTAGTTTAGGTTGTGCAAATATTTCTTGACATTTTATCCGATGTTTGCTGATCCTTTGAATAAAATAATTCAAGATCAGTCAGACCAGATTAATAAAGAACCTAAACAACAAATCTCATATCTTAACCCAAATTCTCAGTTGGATCTCAGTTGCGTTTTATGACCTTGAGACATGTCAATATGCTAACACGTCCTGTTGTGGTTGAGACTCATCGCTGCAGGAACGTAAACCCCAATTTCAAAACATTTGCTTTCCTCAAGGACTATTTTGGACTTAGCTCCATCCGTTTTCCCACTGAGTCTGACCAGCTTTCTGGTTCAGCTTTCCCTGAAAAAAAAATATAGAACTCGCCATAGCATTATACTTCCACCACTAAGTTTCACAGTGGGGATAGTGGGTGCAAAGTGCTGTGTAATGTTAGTTTTCCACAACAAAAAGCTTTGAACAAGGAGCCAAAAAAAATGTAATCTTGTTGAAATCGAGCACATTCTTCCACGTTTGCAGTGACATGGCTTGGAAGCTATAACCAGATTGTTTTATAACTTTCTTTGATTCAAAGTAGGACTTTATAACTATTCAAATATTAGCATATACATATCGGCCCAGTTTTAATAATTGTACTAACATGTTAAAAAATGACTTATATCAGCTGATACGAATGTTGATGCCGATATATACTGTGCATCTGTAATATAGTTATTCTTGCCACTTTTTCACAAAGGTCAGATTTTAAGAGCACACAACTTATGTTTGTCTCTTGAATAGATATCTGCAACTGAGTTTTGAAACTCTGCAGCTCCTCCAAAGTCACATTTTTGTGTTAAGCAACTTTAGGTTACTTCTTTAACAAAGGTTATCCTTGCTTGACCTATAACCTTATGTAGATGGGAATTTTTAGGTGGGTTTACAATTATATGCTTTCCATTTTTAGAAATAAAGATTGAACATTGCTCAGTGAGATGCTAAAAAGTTAAACTGTTTGTATTGAGATTTTAAGAATAAATATTTTTTCATGTATACCCTTTTCATTTTTTTTAAAAATGTGAAATTAAGGCTGTTTGTCAAAGATAATTTACTTTTCAGAGTAGTTTTAGATTTGTCTTTGACACAATTTAGACTAATACATTTTAGGGATTTTAGTTATTAAGAATTTGATACACAATAATATTAACTAGCCTCATTATCTACTATATATACTGTTCATGAGCCATTACAATGTTACATTTCCTTCCACTTTCTTGTTTAGGACTGTTCTGTAGTGGCCCATCATATAAAATCACATATAAAATCAGAGTATACTTTGTAATTGTAACATGACAAAACGAAAACGCTGTAGGTGATACAAATATTTTAACACAAAAAAATTAGATTTTAAAATACATCCAAATGTTCAAAATGCAGTTTCTTTTTCCACAGGTCCCCTACCCCAAAACCGACCTAGTAACTAGCAATTCAGACGTTAGCATCTCTTATGCATTTCAACACATCCCCATATCCTTGTAATGGGAAATTGCCTAAGCCATGTAGAGACCACCACCGCGCAACCAGGCACCAGGACCCAAGGGCCTGTCAAACACAAGGAAGACTGTCTGTCACGGAGTACCAAAAGACTTTGTAAGCCTCTGAGGCATTCCACTATCCCTGCTGACAGCCTGTGTTTACAGCCATTTTGTGTGGCTTGAAAAGGTGATATGGGAATAAGAAAAAAAAAGGAGGAAAGGGGGCAGCAGAAAGGGAAAAAAAACATCTGTGAGAGGTGATGTATGTGAATGTAAGCATGTGAACTAGAGTGAGTGTGCATTGGACTGACTGTGTCTTAGGGGGAGGGAACAAATGAATGCTGAGGGGTCCTGAGACATCTGGGGGCCATGCGCAGCTCCAATTAGCCTCCTTCTAAAAGAGGGCAAACACACTTTAAAAACACTGAGGTAGCAGGCACACCACAAAGTTCAACCAAGCATTACAGGTACTTTTCAGGAAAGATTGTCAAACTTTGCTCTCAGTTTGGTATGTTGTGAGACATTTGAAGGACCTGTGGGAGAAGCATACTGAGCTGTGACAAGCATGTGTTTTAAATTAGGAATTCCACTCTGCCTTATGAACACATATCAATATGTGCATAATCAACGAGAGTTTTGGGCTATGCATTCATCTTGGCTTTTTCTGTCAGTAAAAACTCAAAAACATTTTCATCACTTGGTTCTTAGCTCTAAAGAACTTTACGTGCACCCTAACCCAAACTCTAGAAAGAGTGGTTATGTCTAAGCTAAATGCAACAAGGAGAGCAACAAGTAAAACAGCATCTGCTCTTAACCCTTCAGCTTGCTGTTTACAAAAGCAGCCTGTAATTGTCAGGAAGTAGAGAGCACCTTATTTCTGAACCAAAGCCATACATCACTGTAGGAATGAGAAGGCAGCGGACTCCGCTCTTTCATTTTAACGCAGCGGTTTCCAAAAGACATCACCTTTCATGTTGCTGTGTCTTTCTCCTTGCTGTGAATAGGGAATACCCGTTAGGTACACGTAGGGCTTGGGAATGATGCATGCGCATATGCCTCTAACAGCTGACGACAAGCCCTCAGTTTGGGTCTGAAAACAAGACATAAAAAATAACTGCAGACATCTATCAAGATGGTTCATCACAGCTGCTGTCCAATAAGCCACCATTCACTTTTACATATGTTAGGACTTGACCTGAAGGTTGGAGGGGATAGTCAGGGATTCTCTAAGGAGCTCTGTTTAGGTTGAGACTGAACATAATCCAAATGACAGCTGTTATTTCAAAGAGGATTTACGATGCCTGATATTCCTGGCTTTGTTTATTCTCTGTCTGATAGTTGTCTTCCATTTTAGTGATGCAAAGCGTGTGAACAGAAGAGGAAAAAACTCGACTTCACAGAAGAAGGCAAGAGAAAACCGATTGTGACCTGAAGCAAACTTGCCTTTTTATCCCCTAGCCTTGTTTCCTATTTTGTTGTGGCTACCTCTCTATAATCCCTTCATGCCGCACATCTTTTAAAGGAATGCAAAGGGTGTCATTATTGGGAATGAGTAGTTTGACTACATCAGCTGTTCCATTCACGTGCAATTCAAGGCTTTACTTTTACTGCTAGTGTGTCTTGCTTATAATCATCCCTGTACATCTTGCGAGAAACATACACCTGTAATTTTTAAAGCTAGTGTCCTAAAAAAATTGAAATAAGGAGAAAAGTCATTAGATTTCTATGTTAAAAACACAAGCCTTAAACTATCCATCATCTGTATCTGGAAATCTGTACAGTGTTGGTTGGGGGGAGTGGGTATCTCCTGAAGTCATTGAGCGAGAAGCAAAGTGTCAGTTAGTAATCTCTGTGTAGTTATCACGGAGCACTATAGAGACAAACACACAGGATAAACATTCACACATGCTCACACATAAGGGCAATTTTAAAGTAACCAATTAACATAACCGTTTTTGGAATGTGGGAGGAAGCCAGAGTATCTGTAGAACATACAAAAATAGGCCAGGATTCGTAACAAGGAACTTCTTGCCACAAGGCAATAGTTCTAACTCCTACTCCACCACACACTAAAATAGCACAGAAATGTTTAAATTGTTCTCTAAAAGTAAAAGTGAAAATTCTGATTTTTGTACAAATAATTTAATTTCAGCCAGATTGCACTGAATGCATGTTCTCCATGTGCATGCGTGGGTTCCCTCCATGTACTCGGCTTCCTCCCACAGACCAAAAACATAACTGTTAGGTTAACTGGTCTCTCTAAATTGTCACTAGATGTGTGCGCGTGCGTGCATGGATGTTTGTCCTGTGTTTCTCTATGTTGGACTGGCAGCCTGCTCAGGGAGTACCCGGCCCACTGCCCGATGACCACTGGAGATAGGCACCAGCCCCCCCCCCCACCATTGATACAAATCCCTACAGAAAATGTCCTAAAACCAAATTTGAATTAATTGAATCTTGACCCAAAATATATCTGTGTGAAACTTTTATTCTTACAAATCTGTTATGTAGATGGTAGAATAATCACATATAAATTCAATTTCTTTTAAACTATTGTAAGAAATGCATTTGTTAGCATATTTTATTTTTATATTACTGAGTTAATACTATATGTACATTTGGAGTCTGTTTTCAGCCAGTTCAATTGTTTTGTCATTCTGTAATTGTTACCAAGAGAATGTATCCCCTATCTAATAAAGGGTTATTCATAACTGTAACACATTATACTGTAATCATACAAAATCATGTCTCCGCTTCCACACAGCCGGCCATGAAAGCTGCTTTCAATGCCTACCGGACACAATAATTCTATCAGCAAAGTCAGGGGCTCCTAAAACAACAATCCTCTTGTTAGAGCAAATCCACAGATATGTCTGTGATGATGGCGAATCAAAGTGGCAACATCCTGCAAAAATCCAGAGTTTAGATCCAAGGGACACTGATACCAATCCCACAATTCCAAAGTTCCAAACAAGCTTTCACCTCAAATCTATAGACACACACACGCACACACAAACATGTCTCATCTCGGGAATAATTCAACAACCCTGTAAGAATGCCAGAGAAGCTCTGGCCAACACTTACCGCCCTCAGCAACAAACTCTGCCATGGCCTAACTATTGAAAATCAACAATTTCATTAAATGGCTGAAACTGGACGGGCTCCTCATTCTTTTCAAAGGAATATTCTATAAATTAAAAGCATCTTCCTTTTTATTCACCTCCATAAAATGCTCACTTATGCTTTAGGGGTTGTTTGAAAGAAACTTCAGCAGAAAGTCTGGATGAAGAATCTGTCCCTTAACGTTCCTTTCAAAATTATTCAGGTTTCAGTTTTTTTACCAATTAAAAACTATAGTGTGTGCTTGTATTCATCCCCCTTTAATCTAATACCCATAAATAAAACCCTACACAACTGTTCGTTTGACACAATATGTGACATCAATTATCCCATGAAATCCCAGTAAAAACCATAGAAGTCGGAGCATCTACAAACAGAAGGGCTAGCGGGTTAATAGAAGAATAAGACAGGATGGGGTGGTGGCTGTATTTATAGACAACAAGTGATGGGATGCTCCCATTAGAGCATGGCCCACTGAGTAAGATCACAGATGCTCTACTGAGAGGTCATGTGACCGCATTACACACTCCAGCGCCCTGTGAAAGCAACAGAAAGGGAGTAGGTTCTGAAGGCAGGCAAAGCTAGAGGGAAAAAAAAGACTGTCAGAGATGAAAGGGGAAGAAAGCGGGCAAAAACTACAACTGAACCCTGACTGTGCCTGATGCCCCTTTGTAACCAAGCAGTGTACAAACAAAATATTTTCTTTTTCAGCCCTCTGTCATTTAGAGGACATGCCTATGTCCCATTATTTGGGCTTTGACCTCAATTACCCAATGTGGTCACAAATTTGTTTAATAACCCATCAAGACAAAAACACTCTCCCCAAACGAGCAGGGCTCACGAGGTGAAGACCATTCAGAAATGTTGCTTTTTATAAAACAGTGTGTAATCACTTTGAATGACGCACTGTTTTGGTCTAATATAGGCCCCAAAACGGATTTTGGACAACGATCTGTGGCGGCAACACACAATCCCTATTGCTATTGTAGTTGCAACCCCCCCCCCCCCCCGAAAGAGGCCACAGTCGTAATCCTCCAAGCCAACAAACTGACCCATACACGTAAAGCCTGAAAAACTGAAACAGAAGATCAAAAGATGTGTCAAGAAAATAAGTTTACAGGATCAGTAAAGGTATACATACCCTTTGAAATCCTTCATATTTTCACATTAAAACCACAAGCATCAGAATAATTTCATTGAAATATGTGATATATCAACAGAAAAAAGTGCCATATTTATTAGGTGCAGGCAAAATAATACAAAAAACATCTTAAAAGCATATATGTTTGAAATCCTTCCCCTAGGAAGCACCTTTTGCTTTGATTACTCTGACATTCTTTTGTGTCATTCAAACACATGATCTAAACCATTTTATGGTGGTACTGACTATATGTTTAAGGTTGTTGCCACGCTGGAAGGTGAATGTTCAGCCAAGCATTAAATACATTTAACCTCTAATAGGTTTTCTTCCCGAATAAATTTAAACTTTGCTCCGTCCATCCTCTAACTCAGCTATATCAACTTTGACTATCTTCCCTCTCCAGCAGAAAAGTATCCAACCATCATGATTCTGCCATCAGTGTGTGTCCCAATACCAATGATGTATTTAGGATCATGTGCCAATTTATTTATTTTTTTCAGACCACAAAAAGGTTCAGTCTTGGTCTCCCATGAGCACATATGTGTTATGTTTGCTACATGGTGTGACGCAAACCACAAGTAGAACTTATAGCTTTGTTCCATCACCGGTATGTATACTGGTTGGAAGAACATGGCTAATAACTGTCCTTTTAACAAATCAGCACTACTAACCTTTGGTTTATGCACTCCAGATGTTTAAGATTTACCAAAAGCATCTTTGTTGTTTCTTTAATTAATTCTTTAATTAAATCACCAAGCAGATAAGGTGGTGTGTCACCTTTTTAGATAACATATTGAAAAGTGCTCAGTGAGATATCCAAGGCATGGAATATTATTAGGGATGCAACAATATCACTTTTTTCAAATGATACTATACCAATACTTTTATCTGAGGACTTGCCAATACCCGGACCCATGCCAAAACTTCTACCACACAAAGAAATGCAATGAATTAGAAAACAGGGTTTATTTTCTTCTCTGCTTATTACAACAAATAATGGATTCATTAGATAACAATAAAAATATTAAGAAAATGACCACCAAACTAAAATTTCAAGTAAGATATAAACATTTCCTGTGAAATTACTGCAGAATTCGTTTGTACCTTGGTTTTCATGTTGCTGTTTGTTCTCTAACAAACCACAGTTTCAAGTTGTTTTTTTTATGTTGAAAAGCATGTATCATGTTCCTTCAACTTTACAAATGTGTACTACTTTGTGTCTCGGTCAGTCACATAGATTACCAGCAAAATATATTTAGGTTTGCGATTATAACATGTCAAAATGTTTTGATATTTTTGCTACGTCACAAAGAAAAATGCCACCAGGACACTGCAAAAAAGCCCAGACAGATGTACAGAACAAACTGACATAAAAGAACTAGGTAGACTCATCTGTGTGTGCAGCTTATCCAACCGTGCAGACCTGAGGATGAGCACAATCGCACTCACAGACCCACAAGCCTCCCACACAATAACACCACATTAAAGAGCACATGTATGGACAGGTGAGTGTTGGCGCAGGGTCTCCATCTCTTTCAACCTGCGATACTTCAAACACCATCCTGCATGGCGATGAAACCGGGGCCTCAGTGCTGCAAACAAAGGTGGTGCCTCAAATGACGCACACACAAAGAGAAGATAGATACAGAGAAAAAAAAGGAAAAATGGCTGTGGAAGATTTTAAACTTTTTAAACATTTCCTGCTTATAAATTGCTTCCTCTTTCTGTCATTTTTGAGAGGACCAAGATTCAGAGAGAAGTCATACAGTTGGAGTAGTAGTTTGAGTGATAATTCAGGCAGGCTTACAGAAACTCAAACCAAGCAGCTAGCATCACAGGGGTGGGCAATTTTGCACTTCGATGGCATAGCTTTTTTTCTTATAATATAAAATACAGGGAAGATAATTGTAGTGCTGACTAAAGTTATATACAACACTGTTAAATATAAATTGAAAATGCTTTTATTGCACAACATCTAAAGTTCATGGGCAAAAATGATTAAGAAGAAAGAGGATGGGTAACAACACAGCCCAAAACGAATTAGAGATTTCATTAGCTTTAATGCCGTTTAGCATGCCTCACAAAAAAATATTTTATTGCAGCAGCAGGATTTCATACCGAAGAGGTAAGTATACACAGGCACATGTTTCTTCTGAGTCTTTTAGTTTTTAACAAGTTTTACCTCGGGTCCACATGAAATTGGCTTTTAGGAGACCTTAAAGCTTTTTCTTCATTCTTATTTTTTGTTTTGTTATTATTTAAACGTCTTACACAGTGAAAATCTCGTCTTCACTTATTCATGTGGACAGATGTAATGTGTCTTTTGTGAAAACAATATATTAGCCCAACCTTTAACCTCAATTATAATCCCAAACGCACCAGACACATCAAATATAACAACATTCATAAATCAAACATGACATGGTGAAGAAACTAAACTTTATCATTACTCCAAATAACGGACTCTCCTCATGTCACCAAATGTTTCACAGCAGTCCCCAGAACAGAAGCAGCCTTTCTTTAGCAGTATCAGTAGCGAGAATGGTGGCAAGAGATGTAAAAAAAAAAAAATCTAAAAATCTTACTGATGGAGAAAGGTCAAAGGCCTTTCTCTGTACCCTCCAACAATGAGAAATGTTATGGCTGTTTTATTGTCATTTCAATAAAGTTTTAAAAGTATAAGTTTCCAATACTGGTGCCAAACGTCATTTGAAAACATACTTGTTCCTTAAAGTAGGATTGTGTTTTCTGAATAAAAAGATTAATGGTTGATATTTTTTTATTATTAAGATTTGTAGTGAGAGATTAAGCCAAATGACATTGCTGACAATAAAATATAGTTATTTTACTCACCAAAGATGTTCACATTAGCTTTCATTTGTTCAAAAATGGAACACAAAAAATAACATTTTAAAGAACTCTGCTTTTAAGATAATTTTGATCATACAAGCAAACATAATTTTCCAAGGCTAAAACTATATAAAACTTCTTGTGAAAAATAAGATGTCCTGTTCTTTGATGTGTGTTATTCCACAACAACAAAAACGAGTTTGCATATTTAACGGAAACTAATTAACAGGTTAAGATCACTCATCGGTACAAACATATATCTCAGTCAGTTCCAAAGGGGTTAGGAGGTTGCATCTTCATAAAGAAAATCACTACGGTTGATTGCACTCCACATGCTTCTCCCACATACAGGATTGGAGAAGAACAGAGTCTTCAGTCCAGGCACATTACTGTTTAGACTGGTTGTAACAGTTGGATTAAGATGTCAGCCATCCACTGTTAACCCCTCTTTCCTAACAAAGGCTGATCCAGGTCCTAAAATGGTGAGGAGGGAGATGGAGCCAGATAAAAGGCTATGAGACATAACATGGGCCCAGACCGTAAGACTCATAAAGGTTAAAAGGTTAAGAGGAGTAGAGAGCCTTCCTTCCCTCCTTCTCCCTCTCCTTCTCCCCACCATTTATGTTACAAATGCTAATACCAGCCCACGATTTGGTGGTTCTTCCCTCTGCTCCTACTCTGCAGATGTTAGGTGTGTTGTGTATTGTGAGACCACTGGTTGCCATCCCCCTAGTCTCTGTTACGGCCTGACCACTGACCCATTCACCTGCGTTTTAGAGAGGGTCACAGGTTCAAAACAAGGTGGCTCAACATTGAACAGCAGGGGGTATGCTACCTCCATCCTCTCTCTATTACTACTCCTCCCTACTCCCTCCCCCTCCTTCTGGCTGTCCCATCCATGGACACTCAGAAAGTCCCCGCCACTTCAGCTCTGATTAGCATACAGAACATGTAGGCTAAAGGTGGGTGTGGGGGGCCTTTCAAAACACAGGATGGGAAAGTTTCAAGTTTCTACCTCTCACCATCACCAGACCTCCCTAACATTGGTTTCTGCTACTAGAATGCAGGTAACAGAGTAATGCATGATAAATTATTCATTTTTGTTAGAAGACATACAAATTTAGGAAAGTAATAAAAGTTTAAAACAGCATTGCATGGGAATTCTGATATATGTTAGTATTGTTTTTAATTGCAATATGACCGTCTTTTTTGCAAAGTTAACAAAATAGTCATTCGTAAGTGGATCTGCCCGTGGCGGCAACATGGTGTGATCAACTCTGAGGTAAACAGAAGCTCCCAGACATCTGCATCACTCCAGTTTGCTATCTCAGCTGATACGGTTTACTACAGTAATGCGAATTGAACTCCCAATGTTGACTTGCATTTCTAATACAGTGAAACCATGGCATCACCCTCTGTTGTGGGGAGGTGTGTTCATTCAAAAGCCTCTTGCTAAGAATAGCTCACAAAAACTTGGAAAACTGTTTTGCAGTTGTTATACTGTCTTAAACATATCAACAATTTTTATCCCTTGAGGTATTCACTGACATTCTCCAATAAAGTATTCTGTTTTGATTAAAAATGTCATTTTTGTATTCTATTGTATTTTATTATCTGACTAGAAAGGGCTGAATATATGTAAAGTAGAAGAAAAATGTTTCAAAGCACCTTAAATCAGTTTCTTTCAATGAAACAAATCAGAACTTTGGTACAATAAAGCGTCCATTGTGGTTAGTTATTTAAAAGCTGTATGCTGCATACACTTGGAATGACTTACCATTCCATGACCACACTCAGTTCCATCAGCCAGAGGCATGTGCTGGGTGCGACAGCCTTTGTGGTCCCCCTCTGCACTCGTACACCACAACCTTTTGCACTGTTTCTGTGATAAAAAAACATAAGCATACCTTGTTGTAAAACCTGGTTCGATGGGGGGGCATCTGTATTGTTATGATCTTTAGGACTTTACTTAGTTCTCACTTTAGTTTTGGGTCTCAGGAGTTTTAGTCCGTTTTTGTCATTTGTGTTTCTGTGTTTCACTTCATTTATGTTGCTCAGTTATTTTTCCTTAAGTCACCTTAGGTTCTGAGGTTTTGTAACTTTGCTTCCTCAGTATTATTACATTTCACCTTAATCATGAGTCTGCCTGCGTCCTGCTTTAATTTAGGACCTCGACTATACTCAAACATGGCAGAAAATAGCACAGCTTCATCCCCATTTTTAAAGCCAGTGCAAACTTTAGTTTACACCAACAAAATTAGGTTTATATTCGTTTTCAATGATACAAAATGTAGGTACCATCACCTTCAACATGGTTAAATCCCACTCAGACTGAAAATTTTGTCTAAACTGTTTTTTTATTACTGTGGAAGAAATTACAAGTATTCACAGTGTGTGATGGTGAATCATAAAAAGCTTTAGAATGCTGATAGAAGAAACAGGAGCAAGAGATAAAAGTCAAGTTCAAAACTAATTGAAAATAATTTTAAAACCATTAGGCTGTCCATCAGCTGATCAGAAGTTTAGCCACAGTCCTGAAATATTTAAATCTGCATATAAATATCTCTCATATCGTTATTTGTAAGTCATTCCCTCTGTCGTGATGGTTTGATAGCAAGGGCAAAGTGACATTCTATCTGTGAATACTGTGAGATTATGAAATGCATAGCTTGACTTCTTTCAACGTCCCATCCAAGGTTTATGAGCAATGGGATAGAGAAGTAATTTTAAATCTTTTAAAAGGTCTTTAGGGTTGTTTAAACTAGACTATGTAAAAAAAAAAACTCAACCCATATTAAAGACGTTACTGACGGTAACTGTCACAGCTTTCAGTTGTGTGAATTGTTGCATATTGAGATATTTTTGATGCTTAAGCTATTATAAAAGGCAGTTTTAAGCCTGTTTAGAGGGGGTCTCAAGTATTTGCAGAGTTTAGTATTTGCAGGTGGCTGTGAACTTTGAACCATGTGAATACCTGGGGTACACTGTGATTTTAACTGTTTTTGTCAAGATTTGGATTAGGAGAATATTAGAAATAAAAATGTAAGAACTGTTCTAAACATCAGAAGAGGTGTAAGCTTCACTATAAGCATCCAGAAACAACAAAACCAAATCAGAATTGGTTCACCAACATTCCAAGATGGCAGCCTCACCAGTCTATTGTTTGTTTGTTCTCATTAAGCAATGAGACGTCAGAGTGATGTCTTTTTATGTCATTTTTGTACTACCAATTTTGGTCGTACACGTCTGTGTACGACCAAATGTTTGGCCGTGGCACGTCTGTGTAATAGTTTATAGTCCAAATGTGGTCATTTTAGATGTCTTTTCAACATCAAATTGAGACTAATTTTAGACATTGTTTTGTACCACTTCTATAACTTTCAAGAGTCTGGACAACATATTGAAAACATACTGAGAGTTGAAATATGACTTATATCATCATTAACTTACACTTACCCCCACTAGGGGGCAGAGTTTTAAGCTTGGTTTATGCTTGCCGCGTCCGCGAGGTCCGCATGGCTCCACGCGGCCAAATGACGTCATTTCAGTAACCGCGCCTCTCCGCGCGGCCTCCTCCCGCCCCAAAATTTCCGCACCGCGCACCTAGGAAAATTTGTAACTACGCGAAAAGCATGGCGGACTGGCAAGAGCTCATATTGCCGGAGGTTCGTAAATAGACATCTTTATGATTCGGCCAATAGAGATCACTGTGATCAACTGTGTTTTAATGGAAGAGAGGACAGTCTCCTTTTTCGTCTTTTTTCCTAAGTAAACAGTATAAAAGTTCTGTTTTGTTTAAGCTCACAGGTGTCACCGTCTTGTAAACAACAGTGATTACTACTTCTACTATGGTGTAGTGTTGTATGCATGCTGTAGAGTCCTACGCTGCCCTCTACAGTCAAGAATATTGGCTCTCAGCAGGGACAAGCTGCAGAAAGTATAAATGCTGCTCGAAGGCGCCTCGGCCGGTTCCGCACGTCTTGTTTCCGCGCGGAATGTTCATGCGGCAAGCATAAACCAAGCTTTGGGCACCCTCAGCATATATTAATCAAGATCGATAGCTAGCCACTGGATGCAGACAGCTAACTCCTGTAAACTACCATCTCTAAGACGGTGCCGGGACAAACAAAACCGAACACTGACAACAATATAACTCAAAATATAACTAAAGAACATAACTACATTCGGAACATAAATTATAATGTAAAATGGAGAAATTCTAAAATGAACAGGAACACATTACCCATAAGTCTTTGCGGACTACAACCACTAAACTTAAACAAATAACAAAATAGCATGCACTTAAACAAATATTTATTCAAAAAAACTAAATTATTTTTGAATAATATTAACAATTATAATATCTTGATATATTAATTAATACACCTTGATATATGAATAAAAAGTGTCAGTGCCATTTTCCTGCACCTGTGTGATGACATCCCCATGATGTTGAAAGAATTCACATAGTTCACGGTTAAAATGTTAAAACTGCATATTGACGTCAAAATACGGTCATGACTAGAAATCCAAATAGTTTACCTAATTTGCACATAATTTAGTAGTCCAGAATGGTCTTGGACCGACTGATGCAATATAGACATGATCTGCACGTTCATACGACGTCTAATGTTTAGTGGGTTGGTGCCCGACTTTCATAAGTTTTTATTGTTTTACTGTTCCTTTACTTTATAGTATATTTTTCGAAATTGACACACTCAATTATTTTGGGGACATTTCTAACAAAAGTCTTTGACCAGATGCCTTTGGATTTTGTCTACATTTCATTGTTTGCTGAGGCCTCAGGTTTTGAGTCTGAGACATAAGTCCTGTTAATAATAACCAACTACAGCACTTTGTAGCCTACAAACTTACACAAGGTAGAACATGGACCCTTGATTACCTGGATCCCTGGTGGCCTGAGCTTTACCTACCACCAAACTCAGCCTGGGTATTGCTGGTGTCGCTACCTGGCCTTTGTTTATCTATTTGCCTGGATTCCTGCTAGCCTAATCCCAGCCTTCCACCACCTTCATTCTGGATCCTGCTGGTCTATGCATGGTTATCACCATTCTCAGCCTGAGTACCACTGGTCTCTGCCTGGCCCTTCACCACTTACAACCCGGACAACTACTAGCTTGAGCTGGGCTTTTCACATACAACCTGGACTCTCTGCTGCTTTGGGACATTTTATGGTCACTGAACAGGCAGTGGTCTGCGCTCTCAGAGTGTTTTTCTACTTTTTATCGGTATTATTAGTATTAACTGGTTTGCACAAAAATTAGCATTATAGCACATGTAAAAATGGAAAAGGGACAAAACCTGTTCTACGCAGGTTTTGCACATAATGGAACTTTTTACCTTTTTCAAACGCTCCAAAAACCTTAGAACAACTTTTTTAATGACTATACAGTTTTTCAGTTATGTTGTTAACCATCTTACTGTATTTGACTGTCTGGTAAAAAATTGGTCATATGCTCCTTATGACTAAAGCATTATGATTGTTAAATCTGTGTTAACACACAAACACACAAAAAGTAAATGTTTGATTGTTTTGCTGCTGCTTTTGTCAGGAAATGTTCAGACTCACCCTGGAAGTGAGTTAAATATTTTATATACTCCTGATTAATTAAAAGCTAGGTCTAGTCCTGGCATTGTTCATAGTAATTTCAGAAGTCTACTCCCTAACTAGGATCTAGTTCAAATCTGGGTAAACTCACCTGATAATTATTTTCTGTTCCTGACCTGGTTCAATACATTAACCAAAGGGGAGTCGAGTGACATCAAAAATAATTTTCCTGCCACTGTGTGGAAATCTGATTCTCTCTCCAAACATTCAGTTGACCTTACTCAATTAATCAAAAATCCAATTTGACCAAACATTACATTTACAGAAGAATCTTCCCCTTATGATCTGTTTTTAAATAAATATCCTTCATGAAGTCTCAGAGATTTGTGTTTTTGCAAATGATCTGAGTGAACATTGGGCAACTGCAATATATCAGACAAGCCAAGCTTCCCAAACCATCTTAAAATCATCTTACAATGACATCTGAAACATTTATCTGAATAATCTACATTTTTTGCCATGATTTATAGGACTTTGACTGGGGTAAAATGCACCTCATCAATGATTTAGAATTGACATGGAGCTTCTTTTATGAAACTTTTAATTGAACTGTAAATAAATATACTCCATTCCATAAATGTTATGTCAGACGATGAAATAATCCATGGTTAACTCCTTAGTTGACTAATGCTGTGAAATAAATGGTTGCTGATTAGGCAAAAGCTAGAAAATCTAAATTGGAAGCCAACTGGTTATCATTCAGACAACTGCAATAATATTTTATCTCCATTGTAAAGAAATCCGAATCTGATTTCTACCTTTCTATGACCACTCAAATCCCAAGTCACCAAAACATTTTTTCGAATAAAATCAAATCTGTTTTTGGCAGTAGAGAAACAAATAAGATGCCAGTCTGTTTAGAGAAGGGCTCACATTTAATAACAGATGCATTTGCTAATCTGCAGCATTTCAATGAACACTTTGTTACGTCTGGTTTTCTGTTGCTGTTTTTTTATTCTTTAAATCTTCACAAATGCCACAATTGACAATCAGGACCTTTAGATAATGTATTCTACCCTTCCATCTTTCTGCTGCTCAATCTTTTACTTTTCACCCATTTGTTATCTCTGAGTTCCATAGCGTATTGAAACATTTAGAACAAGTCATGTCCAGATACTGTACCCTATCCAGTAATGAAATTCCTAATATTTGAAAATCTGCTTTTGTTATCCCTCTCTTTAAGGAAGGAGATCTATTGTCAATAATTACAGACAATTTTCTAAACTGTCTGTTCTAGCAAAGGTCCTGGGAAGACTTGCATGTAAGCAACTAAAATATTTTTTAGACACAAACAATATTTTTTTTCACAGCATCATTCAGGCTTTTGTACACAGCACAGCACCATTACTACTACTACAAAGGTAGTGAATTGTATCATTGATGCTTTAGACAGCAAAAAGTATTGTGCTGCTTTATTTATTGATCCCTCAAAGGCTTTTGACTCCATCCAAAAGCTGATGGTCAAAGTAGAGTTCTTTTATTGGAATACATTTTTTTCTCTAATTGAAGGACAAAGTTTTTTTTTCTATAACCTGTTGATTATGCTTATTTTTTGTATTTCGGGGCACCTGAGACATGGTGGAAGCAACTGGACCCAGAGAGTCACAGCACACTACATTTTATCACTTGTTCGGTCAATGTGTACATCACTGTGCCTCGCATGGTAAATTTTTTGTATACTTGCAGATTTACAAATGGATGTCTTTTGTCTACAAGTCTCTTCTTGTCTATGTCCTTATCTGTGTCTGTATTTGCAAAATGGTCAAAACCGTTATCGCCTGGCTACTAGTGCTGTCCTCCAATTGTCAATCCCCAGAATCAAAATTAAACTGGGTAAAAGAGATTTAAACATTTTTGCTCCTCTGGTCTTCTTTGCTCTTCTTGGAATAACCTTCAATTGGAACAATATTAAATATTAAATATTATAAATTAGATTTCTTTAGGTCAATTTAAAACACTTTTCAATACTTGAGAAAATGACTCTAGGCAAACATAATGAAAACCAAATACAGTTTAGGGATATTTGCTTTCTGTTTTTCTAATGGATTGGAAACTACCACATCTACGTTTGACAATTTTAAATATAATTGTGAGGGGGCACATTGAGGAGCTGGCACACCATGTAGCGAGATTATTAGTTTAATAACACAGTTGATGTAGCACAATTTTGCTAAAGAAAGCAACACCTGCCTTTTAAATTAGCATTGGTTTTCATTGTTATTATTTGTGATTATCTTGCAGTTACAGTGTTGGTTAGTGATATCAGTGTACTACAGAAGTTTAGCACCTAGTGTTGCAGATTTTTGCATTTTTAATCATCTGCTCCTTCTAATTACTTGCTTGCGGTCGGTAGAATTCTATAGAACCTGCAGATTTTGTTGTCTTTATCATAGCAATTTGTGTAACAACTATCACAAGACTTGATCATGTCTCTTCCTGCAGCCAACACGCACACCAGAGCAGCCGGTGACGTAAACCAATGTACTCTCAGAGGCTACGGTCCTCTACACAGTTGTCCCCAGTTTGATTTCCAGCTTTTTCCCCTTCTTTCTCTACACTTCTTTTTGTTAAGGTACTGATGAAGTGTCATACGAAAAACTTAAAAAAATATACTCTAAATCTAAAACTCAGCATCAGCTGGTCGACCCTCAGAAAACTGAAAATAGCCCAGAACTGACCTGACCGGTGCATCTCTATTAAAAAGTGTTATAACATTTCTATGAAAAAAATTTATTCTGAAAATTATAGTGATTGTTTCACAAATTGGATAAAAAATGTCATCTTCTATTGCTATTCAATGAATAACCCTATTGTGCTCATTATGATGTCAGTCATCAGTTCTCTATATGTCTTTCAAACATCCCTTTTCTCAACCAATTCCCTATAAACACCCAAAGTCACAATTGCTTTAGAAGGAAAGAAGAAATTGATAGCTATAAGTACACAATTAAACCAAACATAAGTCATACCTATAGAAGACGAGTTTCACTTGGTAACTGAAAAGTGCATAAACAATTTTTGACAAGCCATTTTTAAATTAGGGGAAACATTTTTTTTATTTTCAAATCAAAACTCATTCTACATTGTTTAATTATCTTTTGAGAAATGTCTGTCTCATTTACATAAAGAAACAACCTTCACTGAATAAAAATACCCTAAAATTTAAACATGCCAAGGGTGGGTATAATTTTGGGCTTAACTTTGAAATGTTTTTTCTCTAATTTTATCACATGTCAACTTACCATATAGGGACAGATTTGAGAACCAGGACCAAACATCAGCTCACACTGCTTGTTGGCATTGTAGATCTGACCAGGGAGGAATGTGGGAAGCTCATATGTTCTGCCGACAGGCTCATCCAGGAGGCACTCCCCGTACCCAGTGCTGACAGACAGGAAGAACGTATATAAAAGAACATTACATAGAAAAGCACTATGCTTTACAATAGTTAACATGAAATGTACATTCAAAGGGCAATTTCAAGGTAATAGAGTATTTTATGAGACTGAAAAGGTTGAAAATCTCAGTGTCATCCCTGTCATAAAGCCAAAGTAAACATGTCTCTGTCATTGTCGGAAATTACCCTCAGATGTGTTTCCTCTGTGGGTGGTCTGGAGTGTTACTTAAAAATACTGACTCTTTAAAGTCTTTTGGTATCTGCTTCCTCTATTAAATATAGATTAGTAAAAAAAATGGGTCAAACAGTCTTTTATAGCAGAGTGAGCAAGGTTTCCATTCTACACGCAATAATCCTAACGGCATTTTCTTTAGCAAAGAAAAACCCACCGATAATAATCCAGAAGAGGTGTGAACTTGAGTCATATGACTTGGACTTGAGTCAGACTCGAGCCATACATTTTTTGAATTGTGTCTTGATTTGAAAAAATGTTAAAGACTTTGAGTTGACTTGGACTTGAACCTATTTACTTGAAAAGACTTGATGTTTTACCGAATAATAGCTATAGTTTTAAACGTCTATCATTTCAAATTTGTGCACTTTTAAGTAATTTCACTCATCCCGTGACGCTGATCCTGTCTGAACAAGTGTAGACTGTCTCTGCATATGCGTGTTTGCAAGAGCTGCAGAACAGCCAATCAGATTGCTACATTTAAAAAAATGAAGCCATCCTACCCCGCTGTCTGCTCTATACAGTAGGCAACACCTCCTTTTGCCGCATTTTTTTAACCGGAAATCTAGGTCGAGTAAGACTTTAGAAGGGGGCGAGTTTCTCTTTAAGTAAATACCTGTGACTCATAAAAAACTAAATATCATCTTAAAAATTCCATTCTGTACTTTTTTGTAACATCTCATTAATCCTTAGCAGTGAATCTTTGAAACTGCAGTTCAATGGAAGACTATTCTTATTAGCTTAATTAGATAAAACTGTACAACATGGGGGTTTGAGTTCAGTAAAACCTTTTTCAAAATTTTCATTTGCACTTGTTTCATCGGGTATTCAAATAAATAAAGATTTTAATCTGTTGTTAACCCGATTTTAAGGAAAAACACCTAAAAGAAATACACAAAGTAAATGAAGAATTGCTCCACATTAATAAGGTTAATATGCATGTTATCTGTGTCTAGGAACATCTACAGACCTTCGAGAATGTATTCCCAGTGTCAAACATATTATGTCTGATACTATGCCTAAGTAAATTGCAATAAACTGAAGGAGAAATGTGAAATTTCTCTCCTCACTTTTTTATGTTTTGATGTTTGACAGGAAAACACCACGCTGACAATGTTTCCATGCACAATGATGCAACTGATCACATTCAGCAACTCCTTCACCATACATATAAAAAATTTAAAGAAATTGAGCAAAGACAAAAGCTTGCAGAAAGGTTTAAGTAAGGACACCACCAGCCAAAAATTGTATTTGGTGCTTTCCACTCCAAATACAAACTTGCTGGAAAATATAACTTATTTCCATCACTGGAGTCAAAAACCATCTACTGAAGCTTTTGGATATGAAATTTAACAAGTGCTTTATGAATTTCTACTATTGTGCACAGGATAAAATAAATAAATAAAAATACATCCAAATATATAATTTTGTCTCCAAATGGAGAAGGTGGATATACTTGTTTTTTGTTTTTTTGTTCTATGATTAACAACAAATAGTTCTCAATTCAAAATAACCACAGAAATCACATTGAATGTTTTCTACCATTCAGTAGCTTCTCCCCTTCCATTGGAATACAAACATAGCAGTTGTATTTACGATAACATAAAAGACTTATTTATTCTAGTCCCTTTTCTCTATTTAGCCCTGATATGTTTTGTAATCTTTTTATTGCGGATGAATATGTCTGTAACTCAGTGCGCCCACGGAAGGGCGATAGTGCTTAACAGAAAAGAACACATGGTTTATGATTTAAATTTAAAAATTAAACTGCAAAGTTGTTTTTAAAAAAAATGACTGAAATTCAACGTTAACCACTTGAGACATGACTTAAAAACTTAACTCGGAATTGCCGGTAATTATTATTACCCTCAACACATGAGGGTAATGACTTGAGACTTAGTTGAGACTTGCAAAGCAATGACTTGACACGCCAAAGCTACTTGATACAAGTTATTTAAATTAATGAATATTTCTGTAAACTAATAGGCTACAATTTAAATCATCCTCACCCTGGGACACCATGCAGTAATAAAGAGAGAACAAAAGCACAGCAGGATTGAATATATTTCCATCAGCAGGCTGCATGTAAAACCCTCAGCCTTCACGGCTGTGAAAAGGCAAACATCTTAGCTAGTGGGCAAAGCCACAAAGGAGCTCTTCTTTTTTTGTTTACTATGGGAAAAAAGGAAACTCTCGGATGAGACATGTATAGATGTGTAATTACACAACATGTCTGCACTGCTCTGACGATCTCATCCTGGATTGAGAGGCTAAAACACCTGCTCCAGAAAGCAACCAGCTGATGTGACAGGCCAATAATTATACAGGATTATCCAGGGTTACAGTCACTTTGTTTCTTTGCCCTTTCATTTCCAGCGGTAAGGCATGACACTGCAGCATATGATGCCTGCATTCAGGAGTGGGTCTATATATGAAGAGTACAGCAGCAGCAGAAGGTACTGTTAATGAAAGATAAAGGGCAGCTTGTTAAAGTATCATACAAGCCCTGCCATATTGGAGTGTCTTTCAGCAGCTTGTCATCTGTGTGTCCTGACCCATATGATTATTACAATCAAGACCATCAGAGACAGGAGGGGTCGTTGTGGTGATGTTTGAAGGAAAATCTAAACTTTTTTTGGAATGAAATGTCCTTCTCTCTCTCATTTTGAGACTTTAAAGACACACTCCGTAACTTTGCAGATATTTGCCCTCTGTCACCCTATCAAGGCTTGCAACTTAAAGTCACTGTTGTAAAAACAAACTCTATGGAGCGCATCTGAAGAAATGTCCGGATGGTTTTAAAAGTTCACTAGCCAAAACAACAAAACATAAAACTAACGCTGTGTCAGCTGGTAAACCAACAAACAGCTTTCCCAGCACTGTATCGCATCATCATGCTCAAATAACCCTGGAGCAAGCATTTATTACTTACCAATCCAGTAGCAACACTGCTAATTCAGCATCCATACATCCTGTTGTATCTCTAACACCTCACTCATGGCGGCTGACCACACAAAACTGAAAAGTTGTTACACTGGGTTTTAGAAGCTAATCCTACTTTGACCTAAACTGACTAACCCTTTGATAAAAAAAGATATTTCACAGCAGTGATTGGAAGGAAGTTTTCTATCACCTGCATCTTCTCCAAGCCTTATGCTGTATGGTTGAGCAGACAGCAGGAACTGTAGGAGGTGTGCTGTTATCAAGGAAAACTTAACAGGGGAACAGCCTGGTCCCCGGTATACTGCCACATATTAACCATCTTAACAAGCCTTTTGCAGCGGTGAAGCTCTTGCAGCTTTCAGCTCCAGCAGCTTTCAGCTCTTATAGCCCAGTTGCTTTTCCTCACTTTTTCTAATAGCGTCTTCTTTGGTTTCTTTGGATCTGCCATGGCTCTGTTCTCATGGGTTTGTTTATATCATTAGGTAGCACATAGCGTACTGCCATAAAGCGAGACTTTGTCAGCCTGTCATCAGGGACACATTGTGCTGAATACATTGTATTGTTCATGCCCTGAATTCTACAAAGCTTTGTTGGAATAGATGGGCTCACATTTAAATCTAAAATACTGTAATATACAGAGGATTTCATGTTTGACTTAACGGCTGTAAGCAACCAGGCCCCTAGGCTTCAAAACAAACTCATATCAACACCTCTCCTCTGCCATGCTTGACATTTGCATGAGGTGCAATCTTTATTTATATCAGACATAATGTCATGTGCATTACAACTAAATATTAGCACTTTGGGTCCATCAGTACAATGGACCTCACTCCAGCAGAAGTGTGGGTTCATTGAGCTGGAATTCACACCTAAAGGATATGCCCTTAATATTTTTGAAGAAAAGTCTGTTTTCTGGCGATTTTTTTAACAAGGAATAATTGTTCCTTTTTTTTCTAAAGGTTACAGTTAAAAACTTGAACATTCAACATGGTAACATAAACCTATATAGTCTGAAATGGAGGTCTTGGCTTTTTTTTAACAAAGTCTTATTTGATCCCTGGACTAATACAAGAGTAATGTACCATTTTCTTAAATTCCTTATTTATGAAAAATCTCTTTTACAACAGAATGATGGACAATTGGTTTGGAAATGGTCTAATGACCCTCACAAGTCTGAAGGGAAGCAATCTTAACTTACTGCAGTGTCTTGACTCCCTGATATAATGTTAATACACACAAGGGCAACTGTGGAATGGCAACACTCTGAGATTTGCGTTTTACTTTTGTATCTCAGATTTTTGGCATACATCAACTAACAGAGAGCCAGAAAAGTAATGAATAGCTTCATTATGTAAATGTGGTCACATAGTAACAGTGCAATACAACGGGATGCTTATCAACTTCCAGGTGTGGGAACGAGACACACATGATTACAGCATAAGTGAGATAAAGAGAGGGAGAAGAAGAATCCTTTAGCCTGTGAGGAGAAAATGTTGAAGAGGTAGTGATGCTAGAGTTGAATTGGCTCTTCGTCGCCAAAACATTGACGTACTTGACCAGGTCAGCCCACAAAGGAGAAGTGGTACTGTAGAAATGATCTGTGGAATCAATGTTCCCTTTTGTTAGGTTGAGAAATGCATTATGGTGGGCTTTTCCCAAGATGGGCTGCTTTTCTCTATTCATACCTGCATTTTACACTGTTCAGACATTTTGAATGCAATTACAATAATCAGAATGTGCACTTTGACGAGCCTTGCATGTTAGATTAAATGTAGTTTTTTTTAAATAATCTTTAAGCTGATGCTAAATATACCATTATCAAGAACACTTCCTGTACAGGTGAAACTCAATTATTTCAGTAATTTAACTTCAAAAGGTGAACCTAATATATTACATGGAGTCCCTACATCCAAACCCAGATATGTCAAGCCTTTATTTGTTATAATTTTGGTGATTATGGCTTACATCTTATGAGAATTTCAAAAATCTCTGAAAATAAAAATATTACATGAAATCAATAAAACAAGGAGTTTAAATAGAGGAATCTCGACCCTCTGAAAAGTATAATCATGCATATGTACTCGGTACTTGGTTTGGGTCCCTTTTGCATCAAATACTGCCTCAATAAGGCAGCTTGACAGGAGGAATACAATACATGAAGCCCATGTCTAGGATCTGTCTGTGTGATGGATCTTGATGCACTAAGTCCAGCCTCTGTCCGTTCCTTGTGAGGGTGCACAACACTTTGGAATGGCCTTTTTCTGACAATCCTCTCCAGGCAGCAGTCATCCCTCATGCTTGTTTACCTTTTTATTCCACACTTTTGCCTTTCACACAACTTTCTATTAATGTGCTCACAACACTGGAAAATCCAACTTCTTTTACAATGATCTTTTGAGGCTTTCCCTTCTTATGGAGGGTGTCAATGCTGATTTTCTGTACAACTTCCAGGTCAGCTTGATAGACAGTTTAAAGGCTCAGAAACTATTTGTGTGTTTAGAATTCATTAGCAGATTAGAGTATGACACCTTGTGCCCAAAATATTTAACCTTTTCACAGTATTCTAATTTTCTGATATTCTGAATTTGATTTTTGATTTTCATAATCTTTAAGCTATGATCATCAAAATCATATCAAATAAAGCCTTGAGATATCTCACTTTGCATGTATTGAGTCTGTATATTACTTTCGCCTCTAATTTGAAATACTGAAATAAATGAACTTTTGCACGATATTCTAATTTTTGGAGTTTGATCTGTTTGTTTATTGGTTGTATGTAATATTGCTGTGTTAAGCATTGTGCTTTCATTAGCTGTAAGTAGAAAATCCTAATAATAAACAAAAATTAAGATTTGAAAAGATCTGTCTGATTATTAACGAGCAACACTGCATCATTAAGTGAGTTACTAAAATGAATGGATGTTTCAATGGTAGTCTAATTTATTGAACATGACTGAATATGTCATGTAGTTTTCAAAAAATTGCAACCAAAATTTATATAAACATTGTTTTCTTTCCCCCAAACAATTTCATAATGAACCCAAAACTATAAAGATGTTGAAAGTCCTCATGTTTGGCTGACTGCTCTGACCACTTAAGGTTATTGCTGAATGGAAACTATGCAAAGTGCAACTCCAAGTGAGGCAGCGCCGAACAGGGCTGTCAGCTAAAGGTGTATCTGTTCAACCAAAAGGCTGTTCTTTGTAAGAACCAGCCTCCACAATTACCAGTGGAAAAGAAAGGGAGGATGAAAGGGTCACTTTGAGGGAGGATGTCACGACAACTGCCGTTTCCCATATGAAAGGGAAGTCCTTCAGGTGGATCGATGACCGTGCTGCGCGTGAGGAGTTGCTGAAGGAAAAAACACAAATGAGAGTATAACGTCCTGTTTCAGCAAAGGGATGGCTGAAGGAGCAGATCTATGTCTCAGGTCAGCTGAGGCAGAACTACCACCCCCCCATCCCGACACACCACCACCTACACCAGTCCAGATTCAAACAGGAAATACTCTTTCAACACCAGGCAATAACAACTCCACACGGTTTATATTGCGCCGGCCTTTCTTTAAAGCTCAGATGGAGACATAGGAGCTATTTGTATTGTGAGGCACGTCACGACAGAAGTTCCTGCCAAAAGAATGGAAGAATACAGTTTTTTTTTATTCCTGAGAAAATCCCACTGGTTCAGAATAATTCCTTCTTTAAAAAAAGTATATATACCTCTTGAATCTTTTTAAGCGTTTTTTATGCTACCATGACAAACTTCAATGCCTTTTATTTGGATTCCATGTGACAGACAGTAAAAGGTAGATTTGTATAGAGCCTCATTCTCTCTAACAGCCCTAGTTAAAATCTACTTTTCCTACATAAGTCTTGCCAATGTGTGCCGGGGGTAGCTTCTCTGTCAGTGCTAAAAGAAAGCATCCCCACAGGATGATGTTGCCAACACCTTGTCTTACCTGGGATCATGTTTTGCAAATTTTCATCGGATTGGAGCACCTTCATTCCCAGGTTTCTATGTGTCCCCTGCATGGCTTGGGAAGTTTACAGAAAAAATTTTATGCGTTTGTTTTTTTTATACTGTGATTTTATTCAGAGCTCTGTAAGATTACTAAAGGTTTTGATGTCGTTTTCTAACCTAATCATGCTTTAAACCTATCCGCTTCATCTCTACCTGTTGGGTGCATTGTTCTTCAGGATGTGGAGTGTTCACTAAAGTTCTCTAACAGACCTCTGAAGCCTTCACAGAACAGCTGGATTTAAGCTGTTTAACTTAAACACAGATGGAGTCTATTTACTAATTAGGTGATTTCTGTGGGGTCATAGTTGCCGAGTGCTTATCAGAGCAAAGAAACCACAAATATGGCACAAATATGTGAATGCACAGTACTGTTTTCAATATTGGTGCATGATTTAGAATTGATATAAAGTATTCAAGGAATGTTTATACAGAGAAGAAAGAAACGGCAAATATACATACTCTAGAAACTCTGTGATGTACTTGCGACTGCACTTGGACCATGACCAAGGATTGGTGTCATAGTTGAGGGTAGGAGCCATGACGTGATACTGGTGCTTCATGCCTGGCTCTCTGCACTTGGGATTGTCATCATGAGGCATGTTGAACCTGATATAGAGAGAGGAAAAAGAACGGCTTAGAAACACATCGTATTGGTCTTGCAAAAAGGGGACGATATATCTGGAGATGGACACAAAGCACCCATCACATCATTCAATTATTTTTGTTTTTCTAATTCCTAAATAAATAAACCTTCTTTCGTGTGCCATCTCTCAAATATTACTAAGCATTTAAATAAGCAAATCTTTACATCTTTACATGAAGGACTCCTTTTTTTAATCCAACTTCAAATGGCCAGTAGGGGGAGCAACTTTTTATGCAAACTGTCAGTTCCCATTGATCAACATCTATTAACATCACTGCACTGGTGAGAACCACCTCCAGCTCACTCCTCAGAGGCCAAAGCTCACCATGTCACATTCTCAAAGGGCTTAAAGCAGGGAAGAACGTACGCATGTATGCTGCTTCACTGTAACTACATAGAAGTACAGAGGGCTGTTAAAATGTATCATACCCAAAATGACAAATATTTTTTTTATTATAGGCAAACCCACCAACATTTGTTATGTAGCATTGAACAATAAGGTCCTGTTAAGCAAGGTTTTTTTCTTGTCTTGTCCTGGACACCATGGTCTGTGACCTATCTTACTTTTCTGCACCTTGCCCCACAACCCATGGACCCTCACACAGACCAGGACACTTATATTTATACACACAGGAATTCATGGAGCTGTACGATGTCTCAGATGTTTATAACAGGATGTGGGCCAGTGGACATACAGTATGAGCTCTGGTTCTGTTGCTGAGGGTCGATCCAAAAAGCCACAAAAACAAGATCCAGGTAGGCTGGCATGAGGCCCACCCTGCAGGGGTGGAAAGATTCAGGGCAAATGCCCAAGAAATTATTAAGCCTCTGGCACAGTCAGCTCTGCACAGGCAAACGGGGCTTCTGCTGGATAACACTAACAAAATCAAACCTGTCCAGAACAGGAAAAGCTGACCGGATGGGTAGAACCTAGTAAACAAAGATGGTGAATTTTTCTAGCTATCAAAAAAGGGGCAAAGAATCCCGAAGGTTTAAAACCTTTTGAACTTCATCATATTGTATCATGACATGGATGACTTTAGCTGGGCATTAATAAAGGCCTTAGGTCATTAATATGCTTGGGTCTGTCCATTACTTTGTATTTTCCCTGCCGGGAATTTTTTTATAAAAAATAAAAAATAAATTTCCACAGCATGATCCTGCCACCTCTATTTTTCACCCTGTGAATGATGTCTTCAGGGTGATATGCAGGCAGGGGTCCCGTTAACCGAAAATTTTCAGCATTGACTGTTTTTTTTAGAACGGGGACAAAAAAATCTGAAGGCTGTCCGTCATTTTTACAGATTTTACAGGGGGGTCGATCGATTATCAGGCGAGAGACAGGGTACACCCTGGACAGTACGCCCGGTTAGATGCACTCCAAAGAACCTGATGTGCACCAAAGACAGGTGTTGTGTCGCACCAACTACCGCTTTAACTGCAGGCTTTTCCCCTGTATTTTACGGGTCAGGGAACGTCTTGCTCTGAAAGACTTCTGGTCTGGCTTCAATGTGAGAAATGATTCTTAATGTTAAAATTTTCTGTCTGAAGTGATTAACGTAATTGCAGGCTATCCGAGTATTACTTTTTTTTTTTAAAAGAGCTTTTGCGTCCCGTGCTGTGCAGGAACCACATCAGATATTCTTATAAGCGTTTAATTTCATATTTGTGTGTAGTTCTCTGGTCATGTGGTTTGATTGAATAATACTTAATATTAATAAAAAGGAAATACAGACTATTGAATAGGTATTAACTCATCAGATGATTGCTGAAGACAAACATGACCACCACCCCTAACCCCCCACCCCTGCCGCATAGGATTTCAAATTTTATTAATATTTTTTTAACCTGCCGCTCAAAATCATGGACAGAAAAAATGTCTAGTGCAACCTCTGTATGCAGGGTTAGGTTTCCCTCTATAAGTAACACTTGAAACTCAAATTTGGATTAATCTGGCTTCATCTGCAAAACTGCAAACTAGTAGCATTTTGAGAGTTGTTTGAAGTGTCTCAGAATGTAATGACAGTAAAAGCACCAAAATCAGAAATGATCTCCATAAAATGTGAAATATTCAAATGCTCAGATAATGATTTTTTTTTTTTTTTTGCTTAAAGTAGCTCCATATTTAAAAAAATTGAGTGCTTTATATATAGTTTTATAGCATTTCGGGAGGGTTGTGGTTTTAATAAAGCTGTAGCCGAAAGGTGACGGGGAGAATCTACATTGATACGGACTGCAGCTTCGCAAAGAGCAAGGGAGAGAATGGGCTTGATACGGGCTGCAGCTTCGGCATCTGGGAAAAACTATGAGTGATGGCAGATTAAACACGTGTTTTCGTAATTTATTTGACACAACACAATTTTTTATGTTCGGAGCTGTCACCACATTGGAGGATCGCGCTGCTGTTTACCGCACTTTAGAACTTTTTACACGCGGACCACTTCAGTACATCCAGTAGTACGCTATGCGCTACCTTATTATATAAGCCATGGCAGATACACCAAAGAAACCAAAGAAGAAGTTATAAGAAGAAGCAAGGAAAAGGAATTCTTCCCAAGCTGAAACCTGCCAGAGTTTCACCGCTGGAGAAAGCGTAATAAACTCTGATTCATAACAGGCAAACGGATGCGCCCTGTGTTAGCTACAGAGCTGGATGTTGAGCTTAGCAAGCTTCTCAACCCCAAAGAAGACACTATCAAAAGAAGCGAGGAAACCTACCAGCTACTGCAGCTGAAAGCTGCCAGAGCTTTACCAGTGCGGAAGGCTCGTTATAATGATGCATACCGGGGTGCATCTGTTCTACACCCAGTGTAAAACGGGAGTAAGGAAAGTTGCAGTGTTACATCGCTGGAGCAGCAAGATGAGAAGACATGTCAGAGAATATTTCCTTCCCTTCACTGCTGTAAAAGATCTTGTCTGTCAAACTGTTGATGCTTGCTCCAGAGTTATTTGGGCAGTGCTGGGGAAACTGACAGTTTACCAACTGACACGCCAATAGTTTTATTTTTGGTTGTTTTGGCTGGCGAGCTTGTAAAACCGTTAATACACTCGTTCAGAAGTGCTCCGTAGAGATTTCCACATGCACTTCGGCTGTCGGCTTGGTCTTGCCAATAGCCACTAGTCCTCCACTTTTTGATGGTTTATCAACGGACACGCAGTTAGTTTGATGTTTTGTTGTTTTGCCTGGAGAATTTGTAAAACCAGCAGTACACTTGTTCAGTTACATTCCATAGAGATTTGGGTTTTACGACAGTGTCTTTAAGCCGCAGGCAATGAGAGGGCAACAAAGGGCAAATATCTGCAAAGTTACGGAGTGTGTCTTTTGTCAGGTCAGTAAGAGGAATGGAGCTGCGATTGGTGCTTTATCGCCTTCCACATGCGGGTTGGATCAGTGAAGTTTGCGTTTGACAGAATGAAGAAGCCGCTGCAAGCCTGCAATGTCGGGGAGGAAGAAGGCTGGTAGCCGATATAGTAGCAGGGAACCAGGAAGTTGTCACAGTGATCAGAGAGCTGGAGCAAGAGTCAGCTCGGACTGGAATGCTGCAGAATCGGATGAGATACTGGCCACAGCAAAGCAAAGAGTGGGGGAGAGAGAGGACAGGATGTCGGCTGCAACTTGGGCATTTGGGACATTGGAAATTTTTTATTAGCCGCCAATAGGAAGGGAGTTGCAATCAGCGCTGTTATCTCCTTCCACATGTAGTCTCAAAAGATTGGTAATGGAAACACAACCTACCTTTTATAGGCCATACTGGCCAAACCCTTTCGGGTCTAAAAGCAGGGCAAGGCAAGTCAATTTTATATATATAGTACACTTTCAACACAAGGCAATTCAAGGTGCTTTACTTGATTCAGTGATGATACCAAATACATGAATTACAAAAGCATGATTACAAAAACAAAAATATATATATTTAACAGATAGACACAATCAATAAGAAAAGATGATGTAAGGAACAAATGTATGCAATTAATATAGATTAAGAACAGATTTGTTCCAGATTTGTGGAGCATAGAAGCTGAAAGCTGCCTCTCCTTGTTTAGTTCTAATCCTAGGAATGTTAAGTAAGCTCGAGTTGGAGGAACTGAGTGGTCTGCTGGGTTGGTATAGTGACAGCAGATCTCCAACATACTTTGGTGCTAAACCTTTCAGTGATTTATAAACTAGTAGGAGTATTTTAAAGTCTATTCTCTGGGCTATAGGGAGCCAGTGTAAGGACTTTAGAACTGGGGTGATGTGTTATACTTTCCTAGTTCCAGTGAGGACACGGGCAGCAGCGTTCTTGATCAACCGCAGTTGTCTGATTGTTTTTTTAGGTAGACCTGTGACGACGCTGTTGCAGTAATCAATCCGACTAAAGATAAACGCATAATTCAGTTTTTCAAGGTCCTTCTGTGACATCAGTCCTTTAATCCTAGAAATGTTCTTCAGGTGATAGAAAGTTGACCTGGTCATTACCTTTATGTGACCCTGCAGGTTCAGATCTGAGTCCATTATTACACATAGATTACAGGCCTGATGAGTAGTGGACCATAGTGGAAAAGGGCCTTTGGGGATGGCATTGTGGTGGCAAGATTTTGCTGTGGGTCTGCTTTTTTTCTGAAGAATTAGAGGAACTGTTACAGGGACCCCCCTAAACAAAAACTGCTATAGACTGCAAAGGATTCTTCAACTCCCAGCAGGACAACAACCCTACATATAACACTATAGTAGTGTTTCCACCATTGAAGTTTCAGGGTAACTTTACCAGAACTTTATTGTATTGTATTGTACTTCTCCACTATACTGGGTCGCCCCAACAGGGTGGTTTTTGGAGCCATTTCAAGAACAAACGAAGTACCACTCTGAGGGTATGTACTCGAAAATTGCCTATTATAGTCGCTGTGCAGGAGCTGTGGTTAAGTCACGCTGATAGGTTATAACTCACAGGGAAATGAGCACAAGTCGCAAAACATCAGGCTTTGCAATATAAGAAGAGTTGTTGACAAAGCACTTTATCACAACATACCACACAGAAACGCAGCATCCATCCCTGCTTCTTCCAAGTCCATGTCTTGGTTATTTCTGCTGCACTTGGCGCTGGACATTGACCCTACGCAATGTTGAAACGGTCTTGATATGCTCACGTCTTAGCTAAGTCCTTAAAGGGCCAATTTGTAAGGAGATACAATGACTGAGAGAGAGTTACCTCAAAAGAGGAAAGTCTGGTCAAATTACCCAGAAGTTATGATAGTGGAAACTGGCCTAATAGCAATGAAGGAACAGTTTGGTTTAAGCATAGTCGAAAAATAAATCCAATTGAGTTTATGATACACTGAAAATTGATTTCCCATGAAGTTATCTATCCAGTCAGATATGAAGCTATCCTACCCTAATTATACAAGGAACACCTTGATCTCTGTTTAAAGTGATTACCAACATCACTTTAAAACACCTATCAAGTGAAAGCAGTTAGATCCCTATGATGGCTATTAGTGATCACACGTTCTTGCAGTCATCTGAGAAAGGCCTCCCATGCATTAGGCTAAATCTTTGTCTAATCTGCAGCACTCTTGAGCGGCTCCCACAAACTCACACTGGGGCTTTCCCAGTGCGCTGAACACTCCGGAGGGCTCATGCCGCCATCAACTCCAAGTAAGAGTTAGAGCCAACTGGGCCTCCAGCTGCTTGAACTTTAGCATAAACAGATCCACATGAGTTGCGGAAAAAAAAAGAGGGGAGGGAGTGAGACCCTTCCATCTGCTGCTGCTCTGGTTCAGTCGCTCCACTGGAAGAATGTGTGAGCGTGACAGAGGAGGTAGAAGAATATCTGCCATTCTCAAGCTGCGACTCACACACTGACACTGGTCCTTTTCACTATCTGCAGCCAGACAAGAAAGAAAATCTCTCTTTTATTTTCCTGATTACACTCCGCAAAGTAGGTGGGCAGCAAGAGACAAAAGAAGAAAAAGAAAGGAGAAAACTCGGCAAAGAGTGAGCTTTGCAGGGATGGAAAACAACCTATGAATTAAGCTCCACATCTAAGGAAGAAGTGGAAAATAATGCTTCTCAAATTGCAACCTTATTAAAATCACCTGAAACCAGAACTGCAAGAATGAGCAGGCAAAACGTGATTTACCAGGATTTGGCCTCAGAGGAATGTCTGAAAAAAATAGCACTCCATACTGGAGATAAGGTCTTGTGTTTTGACTTGGCCATTTTGAGACAGACAATTTATACAGGTCATTTTCTAACTTGACACATGTGTCAGTGTTTGCTTGTTGTGAAAACAGCATCTCTGCCAGAACAACACATTGTGATAGTATGGCTGTCACTCCGTGTTAGACTCACACATGATCGCAGTGTGACACGCACACGCTCTTTTATCTGTCTATGTCGGAAAGAGAGTAATAAGAGGAAAGAGGATGGTTTATGAGTGGGCACCCAAGTCATACACATTGGTAATGCTTCTGTTTGGCAGAAAAAAGATAAAACGTTAGGAAATTATGCCCAAACAATGAAATTCCACGTGTAGAAGTATCTACACACTTGGTGAGCCACAAACGTTCATTTACTCTATCATGATTTGATGTGACAGACAAAGGAAAGGTAATGCACAACTGTGAAGACAAACATTGTTTGCATTTGCATGCTGCTCCCTTTATTCTGGTAACACACACACACACACACACACAAATGCAACTAATTGCAACCAGAAACTTTAGTCCAGTTAAATCTCAGTGCGTAAACATAAAGGATACTGAAATATGGAAGAAACATGTTTCTTTATATAGTTGGCTCTAGAGTAAATAGGGCTAAATACAAATGCACACCCCACTTAATGTGCAAATGTTTAATATGAAATGTCAACAAAGCATACTGGAGTTTGGCATAATGTGACAAAAGTGAATACTCTTGCAGAAACTTTAGGAGTTTATTTCAATAATATCCCCACTAAAATCCATCCATAACCTTGTCATTGTCAAGGTAAAGCTCACAGGACTGACGAGCTGTTTAATAAGGTACTGCAGGCCTGTGTGTTATTAGTAGTCTTTCTTTTTTTTTTACTTTATTATGTTTTGCACCTGTGGCTGCTGCACCCTGCATCTCTTTATAAGGCAGCTTTTGTTGTCAAGGCTGGCTGTGAGGGGTGAGATGGGTGTGTGCTTAGAGGTGAAAGAGGTTGGTGCAGACTAAGCTGCAACTTACACATGGCCCAGCTCATGAGCGATGGTGAAGGAGGCACTAATTCCATTTTCTTCACTGATGGAGCAGCTGCGGGGTGGATCGCACATGGTCCCGAGCTCTGCAAGCCCTACAAGCGCACACGTACAAACACATGCATACAATAACACATAAAATAGCAGCTATTTGAAGAAAGACGCTTAGTTGTTAAACACGATTGAACTAACAAAAGATTATCCAGCCTTAATATTATTAGCTGATACAGTGCCAACAACACATTAGAAAAATTTGAGAATGTTTGTGAGTTGTTGCAAGTGAAGTGGAAATTTCACTGAAAAGAAGCTAAAGAATAAGATATTTGTGCAAGAAAAAAAACAACATAACTTTACCTAAAGTGTCACATTTATCTTTCTCACGGCAAATATCTTCCCTGGAGAAAAAAAGAAAAATTATACTCTTACACATGTGTCTGCTAGAAGAAGTTGACATTTTTTAAAGAACAGCGCTGCAAATGTGTGTGTACCTGGTGATAAGAAGCGCTGTGTCGTGGTGAGAAGGATGGCTGTCGTCCAGAACATTTTGGCCATGCTGCCAGACACAGAAGTTGTGTAGCGTCTTGGCAGCATTGAAGCTCACAGTGGGCCCTTCCTGTTTTAGTTGAAAAGGGGTCAATACATGCAGTAGTAATCCCAGATTTAGTTACTTAAAGAGACAACTCAATATATCTTAAGTGTGCTTCTGATAAAGTTTAGAACCAGTTAATATATTATCTGAAGTAGATACCAGGTGGTCCCTGATACTGACACAGATAAGCCAGGAGAGGCCACAGCTAAAGTGAAGTTCTGGTAACTGAAAAAAACTCTAATTTCAAACGTGTCAGCAAATCCTGATTGATAAACTTTTTAACTTCCCTCATGTTTGCATATATTTTTGCCCAAGAAAGAGCAATTGGAGGCAGCTTGTCCTGTGTGAAAACCTTACTAAGGAACACACACACAGATACACACACCCACATACAAAGACGCACACAAATGCACATATGTGCAATGTGCAAAAAGGTTGCTAACAATGAATGTTTTCCAAAATGGACGAGTTAATAATATGATTTAATCAATCAAAAAAACTGCAAAGAATGAACAAAAGAGAAATCTAAATCATATCAATACTTGATGTGACCATCCTTTGCCTTCAAACAATTCTTCTAGGTGCACTTGCACAGAATTTTTAAAGGAACTCGGCTGGTAGGTTATTCTAAACATCTTGGAGAACTACCCACAGATATTCTGTGGATCTAGTCTTCCTCACATCCTTCTGTCTCTTCATATAATCCCAGAAACATTCAAGATCAGGGCTCTGTGGGGTCCATACCCTCTCTTCTAGGACTTCTTGTTCTTCTTTACACTTAAGATAGTCCTTAATGATTTTTGCTTTATATTTTGGGTCATTGTCCTGCTGCAGAATCAATTTGGGGGCCAATTATACGCCTCCCTGATGGTATTGCATGATGGATAAGTATCTGCCTGTCTTTATCAGCATTTAGAACGACATCAACCAGTTCCTTTGTTTTTATGCATACTTAAGTCGCTTGGTCGTGTTTTCACTTTGGAGGTATGGCTTTTTAGCTTCAACCGTTCCATGTCGATCACTTCTAGCCAGACCTCTCCACACAGTAGACGTGTATACTTGGAACCCACTAGTTTCTGCCTAATGGCTCTGCTGGACGCCTTCCAGTTACAAAGGGTAATAAGCTTGATGAGTCTTTCATCTGCTGTACTATGTTTCCTTGCCCGTACACTGCGTCTATGATTATCAGCGTTGGCCGTTTCTTTGTGCATCTTAAATAGAGCCTGAAAAGCACATCTTGAAACCCCAGTCTTCTTTGAAATCTTTGTCTGGGAGAGACCTCTCTGATGCAGCATAACTACCTTGTGTCTTGTTGCTGTGCTCAATCTTGCAATGACATAAACTATCTTCCACAGCCTCACCTTGATAGCAGTTTTGCTGTTCCTTACCCAGTTTTAAGCCTCCAACAAAGCTGTTTCTGTTTCAGTTAATGACTGTGTTTCAACCTGTGTCTGACATTGATAATTAGCACCTGTTAGGTATAATTAATTGATGATATAATCCTACAAACTTCCTAACTTTATGCAAGTGTATCTAACAGAGTGGATTCTAGTTACCAGGCTTGTCTGATAATATCCATCTTGATACCTGCCATTTTTTAACAATCATGGCCTGTTGTCTTGTGCACAACCTGCAAAATAGTTGTAATAGTTGTAAAATAGTTCATGATCTTCATTTTTAAAAATAAAATATAGGCTTTCAACTTTTAATTTTACACACATGATGCTCTAAGTGAGAGTGGTAGGGCTGGTGTATATCTCCAGCTGACACTGGGTGAAAGGCGGGGTACATCCTGTATAATAATAATAGAAATAAAACATTTTAATTGTAAGCACCTTTCAAAACACTCAAAGACACTTTAAAACAACAGAAACCAACAAAAATTTAAAACAGGAAAGATACAACTGAAAAAAAACATAATTCAAAGAGAATAAGCAGTCCTAATAAGATAAGTTTTAAGTCTAGACAATTTAGTCTAGCAGAGAGCGAAGAAACATTGTGAATATCTAGAGGGAAAGTATTCCAATATTTAGGCACAGAGCAACTGAAAGCCCTGCTATTCATGGTGCTGAGATGGGAAGGAGGCACATTGAAGTGAACAGCAGAAGAAGACGTCAGGACACGGGGAGAGGGAGCTATATGGAGGAGATCAGAAAGGTAGGAAAGAGCTAATTTATGGATAGTCCTAAACATATATGACCAGATTTTAAAGATTATTCTAAATTTAACATGAAACAAATGAAGATCGTGAAGAACAAGAGAAATCATATGAAAAGAAGAGGCTTTTGTGATAATACAAGCATCAGAATTTTGAAGAAGTTGAAGTTTATGAAGAGTTTTATGGGGTAAAACGAAAAGGAGCAAATTACAATAATCATTATGGGAAGTGACAAGGCGACGGACCAAAATAGATGTAGAATGCATAAAAAAAGAGGGATGAAGTCGGTTGATGTTACATAAATGAAAATAAGCAGAGCAAGTGAGATTATTAGTATACTACTGAAAAGATTATGAGCTGTCAACGATTACACCAAGACGCCTAACTTGATGAGAGGAAGACAGAAACGTTGTAAATTAAAAGGGAAAAACGATCTGCTTTTGAAAGAATATTTTTCATACCAACAAAGAGAAACTTTGGTGCAAACCAAGATTTAAGTTCAGCTAAACAGGTTCACTGTCCATCACAGGGCGACGGAGTGACTCACAGGACAAACAATCACACACACACACAAACAAACACAAAGTTTTATCAACACCTCCACTGTCCCACCAGATTGATTTCAGAGTCAGAAAATCTTTATCTCAACATTATAGCGTAAAATTACTTTTTTTTTTTTGTTTTATATTTACATTTTTAAGACTGTGGAAGTATGCTTTTGTTGAACGAAAATGCTGAGAGAACTATCTCTCGGTAAGATATTAACTGCTTAAAACCTTTTAGCAGCACCTCATCTAAAAAATCCCAAACTGACCTTTGAAGTTTCTGTTAAACAAAAGAAAAAAAAAAAGTTATTGTAAATGAATGTATCTCGCACAACAGGTAACTTTTAACATTTTTTTTTCCCTTTTCCTATTTTAACCTGTCTGTCTATACATTAAAGTATGTTTGCTAAATCTGGAAAAGTCCAGAAAACATATGAGACCATCCATACAGCCAAATCTCTTCTGCAGGTACTTTACAACAGTATGACTTGTTCTCCAAGGAGGCCTCTCATGATAATGACAAGGGAGGCGGGGCTCATTTCAAGCGGGCACCCTGAAAAAAGAATCCAAACCAGAGACACCTGCGATGATGTCAGCCAGCATATAGGACCCCTGTACTCACCTGCTCATTGTGGATGATAATTAGCTTGACGATCATGATGTTAATGAGGTTTCCTACACTGGGGTCCCTGTACACTGCTGCTACCTGTAACAGAGGCAAAACACACAGACAAAAAAAAATGCAAATCTCCACTAACCAGCCCCAGAACATAGTGTATTATGTAAAATGAGAAAACATAGCTTCAGCTTATTTTTCACAACTATTCTTTTGATTTGATTTGTTTAATTAGAGCAAAGATGCATCTTTGGATTAACAATTGAGAAATTGCAATTTAAGATTAACAGCTACGATATCTCATCCCTCTTCTGTTGTTCTTGAGCACCCCTGTCACGGTTGACCAGCAGTGTCCTGAGGCTGAGTCCGGCCTCATGACAGGAACTCATTAGTCCACCATAAACATTTAGCTTGTCTTAGCCTGAGGGGAGTCAAACGTGGGCTCAGCCTACACACAGGGAGCTTGTCATTGCAAGCTCTTACTCTAAGAGTGACATATGAGATGTTGGTCTGTTTCCTCTCATTCCAGTGAATGCTATGGGACCACTGCAACAATCAGAAATTGAAGGCTCTACAGCCTGCAGGATCTTTGGTAAGGCATTAGCTAAACAAAAATACAAATGTATGAAGAAGCATTACGAAAGCTGCAGGTAAATGTTATATAAGTGGTTCAAAGGCACACTGCTAATATTGTTTTATCACAAAAGCACAGACGTTTGCATGTATTTATCGTCAAATTGAATGTCTATGTACTCACATGGACAACACAAAAGCTTTCTCAGGAAAAGTTTGAGGCAAATGGGATAAAGATTGAGTTGTTAGCCACAATGACAAGAAAGATGTTTGGAGTGGTATCATGACAAAATTCTGTTTTGTTGGCATTACTTTTGATCTTTTACACAAAGTGAATGGAAAAATAAATACTGACCAACTCCAAATTCATCAGCTTCTGTAATGTTGCAGCCTGAGACCTGCTGGTTCCTAGTTGCTCTGTGCTGCCACTGATTACACTTATCATGTTTACCTGTACTAATTATTGCCTGCTGCCTGTCACTGCTGTCTCCACCTATATAAGATCCTTCCAGCCTGAAGCTCCCTGCCAGATTATCTTGAGCTCTAAGCTATGGATGGGACTGTGGACCCCACTAAACTGACTGCAGTTGAGGATGGGGCCATTCCCAAAGACAGAAAACAATTGCAGCAATTTTTGGAATATGCCAATTTCTACAGGCGGTTTATCCAGAATTTTAGTCTAATTGCTGCCGTTCTACATGTTCTTACCTAATCCAAGACAAATTTCCAATGGAATGATCAAGCTGGTGCACTAAGTTAAAAGATTTGTTCAATTCAGCCCCAGTTCTTCATATCCCCGACCCTAACAGGCAATTTATTGTTGAAGTGGATGCCTCCAGTGTGGGGGTAGGAGCTGTCCTCAGTCAACATTGCTCTGACAATAAGGTTCACCTATCTGTTTTTATCTTTTCCAGAAGCTTATCCCTCGCGCAACAAATTATGACCTAGGAGACAGAGCTGTTGGCGGTGAAACTAGCCTTGGAGAAATGGTACCATTGGCTGAACGGAGCTCAAAGATCATTTTTAATTTGTACAGATCACAAGAACATTGAGTACATCAAATCAGCCAAGTGACTAAACCCTCGTCAGGCCAGGTGGGCGTTATTTTTCTGTCGTTTCAATTTCACTCTATCTTACAGAGCTGGAACGAAAAACACAAAACCTGACGCACTGTCCAGAATTCAGCCTAAAATGAAAGACCAAGATGGTGAGGGAGAAGAATTTATCCTACCTGATTCAGTTCGGCTGGCAGTTTCACAGTTGAAGGATATAGTCATAAACTCTCATCATCAGAATCCTGTGCCAGCCATATGCCCACCTAATTGCCTGTTTGTTCCTGATTACCTTAGGACTACGGTACTAGGTTTCTGCCATAACTTTCTTCTTTTCTGTCATCCTGGACAAAGTAAGACCTTGCCAGTCATTCAGGGCCATTTTTGGTGGCAAACATTGTACTCTGACACTAAGTACTTTGTCACCGCTTGCCGTACCCGCTCTCAGGCTAAGTCCTCCCATAGACCACCAGCCAGACGCCTCAGACTGTTGCAACATCGACCTTGGTCACACATCACCATGGATTTCATAACTGGACTGCCCAATTCTAATGGTTATACAGTTATTCTCACTATAGTGGACAGGTTTTCAAAGATGACTCTCCTGGTTACCCTCAAGAAACTCCCCTCAGCAAAGGAACTTGGGGAGGTCCTTGCCCATGAAGCGTTTCGCTTATATGGAATTCCATCAGATATTGTTTTAGATCAGGGTCCTCAGTTTGTCTCGTAGTTTTGGGGGGAGTTCTGTAACTTTTTAGGGATCTAGGTGAGTCTTTCATCTGGATTTCATCCTCAAATTAATGGCCAATCTGAATGTGTTCACCAAGCGGTTGAAATCAAACTAAGAACGCTTTGTTAAAAGAACCCCACCAAGTGGTGATAGAACCTACCAAAGGTAGAACATGCACTCAACTCTATCCCATCTAGTTCCATGGGTTTATCTTTCTACACTGTTATGGTTTTCAGCCACCAGTATTCTCCATTCAAGAGAAAGAAGCCAGAGTTCCTTCTGCCAATTGTGTGGCTCTCTGCTGCCAGCAAACCTGGAAAACAGCGAGACGGACCCACCATAAACTGGTTGATGACTTCTCTAAGGCTTCCAATCATCAACATACTCCTGCGCGCCAGTATTGATTGGTCAGAGGGTGTGGCTCTCCACCAAGGACCTTCATCTTAAGGTGGAGAACATGAAGTTGGCTCCTCGTTTCATTAGGCCCTTTCCCATCTCCATGGTGGTGAACCCAGTGACAGGTTGTCTTCAGCTTCCTAGGGCCATACGCATTCATCCCATATTCCATGTGTCATGTGTCAAGCCATATACTTCTTCCTGCTTCCTCCTTCTTCATTCTTCTTCTTTCTTTCACCCACCCCAAGGCCACCTCTTTCCATCCGTTTTATTGATGGGGATCCAGTCTACACCATCAGCCGCATCTGACGATCCAGACATTGGGGTAGTTGTACCCAGTACTTGGTGGACTGGGAGAGGTACGGACCATAAAAACACACCTGAGTTCCTGTAGGCATGTCCTGGATAGGAGGGTCATTAGGCCCAAAAAACCACGTGTGGCCTTAGACTGCCAATTAGAGACCTGTGAACAAATGCCTTGTCCACAAATAGCCAGATATCTCACAAAACGGAGATAGTTTTCTACCATTCAGCCTGTCATCCACACGTAAACTGAGATTTTTGGCACCAAAAAACAAATCTTTTTAAAAACTCTGGCCAAAGTGGAGATCCGCATTTTCCCCGTTTTCAGTATTAGCATGTGGACAGATGAAATCAGAGTTTTAAGTGCCATGACATCACTATCCACGACATAAAATACTCACAACATCACTTGTGCAACCTGTGTTTACACTCAGAAATAGCATTTATGCCCTCAGAGCTGTGTATGTATCATCAATTTTCAAAGCACTTTTGTTTATTTTCTTTTACAAGTTCTATGACTGCTGCGTGCTTAAGACATAAGAAAAAGTTAGTCTGAGAGGTTAGGATTTGGGAGAACTACTGCCCCCTACAGATTTGCCATGTCTGAATGTGCTGAAAAATGCATTTCTCTGGTTATGTGTGGATGGAGATTTTTTTTCAAAAGGAGCGGAGGAAAATCTACGTTTTTTTAAAAACCCGGCTACGTGTGGACATGGACAAAGTCTATATCCATATGAAAGAAATATGTCACAGCTAAAATTGTTTAACTAAAATAAATCTAATATTTAAGCATCAGCAGGGATATTTGTTGCATTTGTGCTTTAAATACAAGCACAAAAAAATACTTTAGGTTATCCTACCATGGGAATCCTATACTGACTTAGACTTGTGTTCAAACAATTGAAGTTAAAACATTCATCAAAACAACACAGCATTGACAATCATTACTTTCTCATAGGTTAATAAGTGCTTTGAATCTGCTGTTAATGAAACTGGAGAAGGCTTACAGAAGGAAAATACAGTCCAGCCTAACGCTTAACCTACACTGTTTTGCACAGTTTGACAAAGACAATTAGTAACTGTGTGAGTAGATTGATTGTTAGACTCCTTTGGGACTTATTAAGTGTCCAAATGCTGAGTCAGAATAGGTCAAGTTAACATGAATGTTGTGATTTGAGCTGCAAGCCAATATAGCTGAAGCCACAACAAGGTTTACATTTTTTATAATAAAAAATGCTCCATAAATCAATACAAATATGAATTAATAAATATACTGTACATATTTATTTTACTCTGGATGTCTCTGTATTATGATCTTTTACTTGACATACCTAACCAGGAGAAAGGTTGGGTTTTTCCTACATCAGTTTGCTGCTAGACTATCATTCTACAGCTACCCCATAGGAAAACACTTTCTACATAAAATCTGGGGTTATGAACATCAAAATGTTTATGTTTTAGCAAGAAGCCCCTGACCAGATATCAGTAATAGGAAAACATGAGGTACAGCTTATGTTGACTGTAAATCTTATTTTCTATGTACAGAACTAAGATTGTAAAATAGTAACCACCAATGGCTGCTTAAATAGGAAAACATGTATTATCTACAATTGGCATTGTGCAAACAATGGCAATAAAATAAATAAATAAATAAATTTTAAAAGCATTTCTTTACTTACTACTGACATGATTGTTAAGATGTAGTGCTCAAGGTTAGGTCCATGATGACGGGCCATTTTGGCGTCTGCCGTCACCATCAGCTCAATGTAGCGAGGATAGGAGAGGAAGCGCTTGTGTCTCCGAGAGGTTGTCGTGCTGTTGCGCGTAGAGATGTTTTCATCAATGTAATGCTGATTTATTGTGGCTTTAATAGAATCCATCTCCTCAACCATATTCCTTCTGCTCTCAAAAGAGTCTGGCCTCTTGGAATTCCCTGTTTTAACAAAGAAACTAGTTAAAATACTTAGAAAATGAAATAATTTAATAATTTAGACATAGTTTTCCCTAAAATGTAGTTAAAATAAATAATTTCCTGAGGAAAAAAACAGGTTACCCTTGGATTTATTATGTCGTGAAAATGCCAAAATAAAGTCATAATATATCAGTTTCAAGTGTTGTGTACATCATTACTTAGCATTCTGAAAAATGCTGAGAAAGATGTTTGAAATACTTAAACGTCAGACATATAGCTTGGTGTGCTCCTGACAGAGATATCAAGTCTTTGTCAAAAAAATGTTTACCAAGACAGGTAATTCAGGTATAATGTTCTTAGGACAATGCGTTCTAACCTTATGTTATTTAGACACCAGAACAGATGACAGCTTTGAAGAAAAGCACCTCATGCCAACTGTAACCTGGAAGTGTCATGGTTTCCTGTAGTAGAATGTGACCAGCATTCACCATCACACAATCCACCATGAATGTTTCACAGAGCATTTGAAGAAAATGTGAGAACATCTGAAAAAAAAAAATGATTTGCTAAAGCAGAACTGCACCTTATAACATGAAAATGACCCAAAACACCCGAGTGGAGTAAAAGCTCAGGTATTGATCTAATTGAAAAGCAGTGTGGTAACCTAAAACAGGCTACATATAAAAAAAAAAGAAAAGTCAAGCATCTTAAAGCTCAAAGTGAGGAGTGGGATAATCTTTTACAGTCATAGGCAATTGTTATTATTAGAAATGACATTATTGTGTTATATAAGTATGCAGCTGTTGTACCAGAAGACTGCAGTCACTGCTTAACCTTTCTTTGAGCCTGGTCAGTGTTTTCTGTGACATGATGGTTATTACAAAAATAATGTGCTGAAACGAATAAATCAAATGTATTTAGTGCCAGACTGCAACAATTTTATTTGCTGACTTGTGCCTTCAGCAGCAGTCTCCCAAGCAGAATGACAGCCGAATACCGCGCATGTTCAGCAGGCTCAGTTCTTTCAGCTGAACTGCACGTGTTGAGCTGGCTCTGAGCAGGAGATTCCTTCACCATGACAGAGTGAAGTTAAGAGAGGGAGACAGCGGTAGACTAAAAGCGTAGGCAGGTTTTTTTCATTGAGAGGAAGGGGAAAACTTGGAAAGTTTAAAACAGATTTAATTACACATTCAAAAGAGCCAGAAGTGGTATCAAAAAAGATATATTCTACAAGCCAAAACCCAAATAGACTGAAGTTAACATAAGTTGTTAGCTCAAAACTGCATTTTTGTGGTAAAACAAGATAAAACGGTTGTCTGCTTTTGCAGTGAATCATCACATTATGTTACAAGACTTTTAGCTGTAACAACATGAGGGTGAGATTTTAGTTGTTAAAGATGAAAACACTATTTTAGATGTGATGCTTTATCGCCCAGCCCTGTAAAGATGTCATTAAATTCCTATCCTTACGGGTCAATGCCCTCCAACTCCTAGATGTGTCTCTGCTTCATTACATGTCATTCTAATAATTAGGTAATTAGCATTACTTGTACAACTGTTAATGTCATTGATGTATTGATAGCACTACCCTGGATCAGGGTCACGTCTAAGATTTACATTCCCTCAAGGACTACAGTTTGACACCTCTAGTGTTAAAATTCCCAAATCAAAGTACAGAGAATCAGTGTCAAAACCTTAAGACTGCTGTTCACAGATGCTCTTTGTCCAATGTGACTAAGCTTGAACTATTTTGTCTAGAACTCTATCTCTAGATGTAGAAGCTGGTAAAGATAGTTCTACAGGAAAATGCCCCAGGAAGGCGGGATGCAAATGCACGCAACCCTTTTCAGATGTTTACTTGCAAACGCTTTTAAAATGACAGTATGTTTATGTCCAGCTCAAGTCTCAATAAGCTACTTTTACATTTATAGTTGTAATGTGATAGCATTTGATAAAGTTCAAGAGCTATATACTTTTGCATGCCACTATACGTAAGTGCCAGCTAATTTCTTGAAGAAAACAATAATGATTTAGTGAAAGAAGAAGAATAGATATATGTAAGACTGGTTTCATGTAGTTAATGAATGATGTCAACAAAGCGTTTCAGTGCTTCAGAGCCAAACATAGTTTTGAGTTCATCTTCCCTCCTCAGCTTTGTACAACCCAAAGAAAGTGAAGACTTCTATTGTATTCACAAAACTCAGTTTTTCCACTCTCTTACACAAAGAAAGATTGTGTTCATCTGTTTGAAAGAAAAAAAAGGATGGAATGGTGGGAAGGAATTCATTTAGTGCTCCACGATTATTCAGCCAATGTCCTCAATGGGTACATGAGGCAGAGCGTGACTCTCTGGCACAACGTTGCACAGCCCTTGTCCCTGAGAAGGCCCAGCCCCATCCCAGTCTAAACATCCAAGCTACAGCCAAACCCGTCAGTGGCCCTGCTCACAGACCAGTCTGCTGGTTTGAATTTTCTTGGAAGAAACTCAACCAAACTTATGCCACAAAACCTCTTAAATAGACTCATCAATACAGACACTAAAGGGATTGTCAAGACACAAGCTACTATCAGCCTTTTATTAGAGTAACAGTAAGCAAGAAAATGATGGGAAAAAGGAGAAGATGAACAGACGTCATGGTATAAAAGTATTTAAATTAGGGCTGCAGCGATTTTTTGAGTAACTCGATTTACTCGATTCCAGCAATTGCTCGAGGCAAAAACTATGCCTCGAAGCCTCGTTAAATGCCTATGACGCGCACTGTATGGGCAGAGATCTGATTGTTCCACACGGACTGTTGTTTTGTTCGCACCTGTGCGAAGCACAACAGTAGCGCGTGATACAGTTTGAATTTAGTTGGTGCGATGGGAGTAAAGATGCTCATAAACGGCAGAAAATGTGTAAAGTTTGGTATCGCTACATTCTAAACAAAGAAGAGAACAAAGTACAGTGTATTTACTGCAAAGTAGAGCTGGCGTACCACAGCAGTACAAGCTCAATGATCCAGCATCAGAAAACATCCACATGCTGTTTCACCAAGCGTCGCTGAAACAAGGTAACGTAACCTAAACCTGTATACGTTAATGTTCACTAATTTTAATACTGTACATGATGCTGTTTGACTAGATAGGATGTTTAGCTTTCCTATATTCAAGTAGTAAACTTTTTCATGCTCCATCGCAACACAGCCTTGTCCACAGGTAGCCGGGTATCTCACAAAACTGAGATATTTTTCAACGGTTTGGCCTGTCATCCAATCGTAAACGCAGATTTTCGGCACAAAAAACGAATCTTTAAAATAAAACTCTGGCCAAAGTGGAGAACTGTGTTTTTCTCTGTTTTCAGTATCTGCTTGTTGGATGGATGAAAACAGAGTTTTAAGTGCCGTAACGTCATATCTGCGACAAAAAAAGCTCCAACATCAAAGTTACAGCATCAAAAATCACCAAACTTCACACAGCACTGCAACCAAGGTAAGAAAAAGTATATATTTTCTCACTCTCTCCTGACACAGAGACTCCTGTGAGTGTTTAGAATTATTAATAATTGATTATTCCTAAACGTTCAGTGCTGCTGAGCAGGGGCGTATCCAGGAGGTGAATAAAGTTGGGCTAAAGGGGCCAAGGCTGGGTCAGGGACTCTAACATCAAAGTAAAAGCAGAGATGCTCTTCTATTAGGGCCCCAATCTGAGCTGGTCACATTTTAGATTTTTCAACTATTTTTTTGAGAGATAAAAGGAATATGCTTGATCATTTTACAGCCACAAAATCTTTCGTAATGGATGATTTGTTTTGGCTATTTAAAAATGTAAAAAATGTATTAGATTAATCGAGTAATCGAATCAATAAAGTGCTGGATTAATCGATTACAAAAAGAATCGATAGCTGCAGCCCTAATATAAATCAATACAAATTAGCCAAATTGCTTTGAGTTGAAATCTCCCTCTCCCTGAGAGAGTTATAACTTTAGCCTGTGGGCACTGATTCGAATCTAATATACATCCAAATTTAATATATATAAATCTAATCTCTTCTAAAAATAACATAACAATCATATACTTTAACTTAAGCTGTTACTTGTGACAGTCATCCATAAAAAAGATGTCTAACCTGCATGTGTCCAATGCTTTGTATAAAAAAAACTGTCAATGTGTAAATCATCTTATCATCAAACCATAAGAAAAACATAAGACATTATAAAGTGAGACAAATTAAAAGGATTCAGGTTTTGTCAGGGGCAGAAAAATTGATGTTAGAGGAACAACTACAACTAAATCATTAAGGAAGCTGATGGTCAAAACAAAATTTTGGCCAAGAGGTTACTATCTTGTTATGCAGATGCAAAAAGTTATTCAAGTTCATATTGGCAATCCAATTATGCAACTTCATATTTTTTGCACAAATTTATTAAAGGTTTTTATGCTTTGTTGAAGCAAAGAAAAACAACACAAACACCAAATCCCACTCCACATAGCTCAGTGGAGAGATATATTTAAAAGAAGAAAGACAAAACAGCAAATATAGATCAAATAGTTTCTTGACAAACATATCTATAACCTGTTACTTCATATGGTTTTACATTTCATTCTAAGAAAATTATGATACTTAGTTTGGGTGTTGTCAGTCACTGCTGAACTGGACATGCCACTATGACTCTGTGCTTAGAAAGCTGTCAAACCAAACCCAAACAAAACGGATCAAAACATAATGCAGTAGGTATATCACTGAATTTAACATTTTATATATCATCAAAAGACCCAAAATATTCACTTCCAACTGAATTTGTTTTAAGATAAAAAAACAAAAAAACTTCGGTCTAAAATACTTATTTAAGTGCCTCCATCTAGTATAGAGTAACTTTTTTGGAATAGCTGATAGGGCAATTTAAATTATCAATAAATACTGTTACTGCTAACTTGTGTCTCAAGCTTACATTTGCAAATAGCCTAAAAAATAGGGCTTATCCTCCTGACACACTCTTCCATTACTACCTTTTGTTCAATCATATAACAAGAAACAATACCATAGAAAATAATTCTCCAGTATCACTTTAACAAGCATTTGACACAATAGCACATGCTCATCTGCTAAAACGTGCCTCCATTGATTTTTTTGGACATGTCTAAAAACTACATCACAGGAGTGCTGCTCAGCGTAAGTACCTTCTTTTTGAACTGTGTACATGTAGCACACCAGCCTGTGCAAAAAGAGATAGTAAGATTTCAACTCTCAGGAAGCAGATTTACTCTCCTAAACATCTCAGTTAGGGTACCAGGGCCAAAAGAAGAAAAAAAAAACTCACATTTCATTGTTGAGCTATTTAACATTCTTTAACAGTGGCCTGCTGAGGGTTTAAGCTTTATTCACAGGGTAATAATTAAAAAGGCTATATACCTTCAACATATAGGTATTGACTTGCTTCTATACAAGGTCAGAAAGTCTGCTGCCTGGAATTACCTGACATTGCAACTCTAGAGGGGATAAATGTTAAACTCATTCAGACAGAAGCACAATTAAGTGCAATTCTGTGGCTAGACGGGTAGAAGCAAAGACAACAAATTGTTTCTGCTGAAGGCAGCTTTTAAAAGTAAATTGGTGTTGTTTTCAACCGCACTGAAAGATGTGGGCTTTCAGCACACATAACAGAACTAGAAGTATTTAGTTCACATTAAGAAAGATTCAGACTTCAATAAAAAGACTTGCACATTTTTACATAGATGGGCCTTGAGACCTTTTTATTTCTACTTAAGCAGGTAGATTTTAAAATGAATTACCCTAGAAGGAAGTGACAGGCTTTCATGGCACATAATTTTGCCAAACAAAATGTTTCTCATTCAGGTGAAGCATGTTTGTTAACACACAATCCATTTGCCAGAAGCATATAATTTTCTCTGATAAATAGTGAGCTAATATTATGGGCTCTGGAGGTGTGTGTGTTTAACACTCTGTATCTATTTATGAGACTTTTATTTTGAAGTAACAAAGGATCTAGATGTCCTGTTGTGTTGACAGAGTCTATTGTAGGACTTAATGTTTGGCTAGGCTGACAACATTTCAACACAGAAGGGACAAAGAAGCTACTACTTCTTTAAAACATTCATGTTACAGGCTTTTGGGGTTCTGGATAGAAAAATAAATGGTTTCTATTCGACAGAGTTATTCAAATCTGATTACAGATTCCTTAAAACTGTTTGTGATTTATTAAACCTCTCAACAATAAAAAATGATTCTTATTCTGTCATGTGCCATGTATGCTGGAATATATAAAATCATGTGTTACACAGGTCTACATGTCAGAAAATTAAGAGGATTCTGTGGCAATTTTGGGATTCTGTTTAACCCAATCCAGAACTTGAAAACAGATTATGCTTTGTTTTCCCCAAATGGGACTTTTTTTGTGGTCTCCAAAGTGAACTCTTTAATTATTTGGTTCAAATCAATCAATCAATCAATCATTAAATCAAGCAATTAATCAATTAATCAATCAATCAATCAATCAAAGCATGCAAGCTTTATGAAAAAGGATTTTAAGCTAATAGAAGTACCTGTTAAGGAGAATTGAGGCTAGGATGACCCTTAACCCTCCTAAAAAACTACTTAAAATGGTGAAGCCCCTTTGACCACAAAAGGCACTAAGCAGGTCAGCATTTTTTGGTAATCTCTAGCTCTTCTCTGTTACACAGCCACAGCCTCAGGTCACAACACATGGTTCTCCAGCCAATTCTTAGACCTGGCTTTGCTCAATCCACCTCAGAGAAAGCTGCTTCTCACCTGCCAATGCCACTCATCACAGACTTTCACCCAGGTCACCAATTAGTTGGCCACTGTCACTCCAATTTTTCTAACCATTCCACTGAACCCACATTTGTTAGGACTACCCAGACAGTTGACAATGTCAGAAAATAGCTCCATCTAAAATCTGTCTCGGGAAGGGCTAAAGCAACACAACACATTGGGTTCAGTAAGGCCACAGCTTCTGGACAGACAGACACATGGAAGCTATTAAAGTTACTGACTTCATGTAGCTCTGTTTGGTCCTGTCCAGAGATTCTGCTATCATAACATTGGATGGAAACCGAGTGCAATTGTGAGCAGTTATAAGTCATGTTCTGTTGTAAAATCTGAGACAGACAGTAGTTAGAATTCCTGCTTATATTTAGTGCAAAGAGACAAAAAACTTTTTTAATCATTTCACAATTTTGCGTAATTTTATACAACAAAGATTACACCAAATCAATAGAAGAAAAAAGCAACTAAACTTTTCAGAAGTAGGTTTGGAGTTAGCAGCAAAAAACAGTTAGAGATTGTGAATAGGTGGACACCGCTGTCAAGCTCTGGAGTAAGACTGACAGACACATGTGGTGCAGGCCGGGGCCAAAAAAAAGAAAAGAAAAAGAAAATACATAAAAACAGAAGTTTCCATTCCTCTGACAATCTGCTCAGCACTTCCTAGCAATATGTGGGTTGTGTCATTCACTGACAGCCCAGACAAATGGCATTCACTAATACAAAAATGTTCACATTTTGACACTTTACAACCACAAAAGTCTATGTAATGTTTGGAAATCTGACCAAGTCCAGATTTCTAATTGGTCTTAGGTCTGGACTCGGAATAAACTATTCTAACAGCTGAAAGTGCTTTGTTACCAATCAGCTTTAGCTCTGGCTGTAAGTTTGGGGTCCCTCCGCCTCGTTAGTAAATGGTCTGTATCTTTCTTCCACTAGCCCCTGCATTTAGTTTATTCCGTGCTCTCATCTATTCTGGTTATTTTGTTGACTCTGCTGAAGTAAAATTATCTTCCAACATCATGCTACCACCAACATGTGCCACTTTGGGAATGGTGCGTTCAAGGTTTTGTATCATGTTAGTTTTCAACAACACCTTACGTTTTTGCAGGTAACCCATAATGTTAAATTTTGGTCTCATTGAGTAATACACATGTATGTTGTGTATCCTACACAGCCTGTGTCAAAAATAAAGGAAATTTATCTGATCCAACTTGAACCTATGCTCTACTTTCGGTTGTTCTATCACAAATATTCTAATAAAATATAATAGGTTTGTCGTTGATACTGTCGTCAAAAAGGGAAAATCCATTTTAAAGGATAACAATGATTTTTCAAGTTTCTACAAAAAAAAACTGAGAATCATGTATACAGTACTTCCAAATAGGTTTAGGAGGCAAAAAAGTATAAGAATTTTGAATTTGCAGCAGTAGAAAATGGAGCCACCGGTGATTTAATTTTTGAGGTAAATTTCAGGCAAGTGATTTAAAAAGAGCTCGGCTTTCTTCAATACTTCACTTTCTTCATACATATTTTATAAAGCAAAGAGAGAGGCAGCCAGTGAAGAATTTACCCTCATCTGCAGACACCCTCATCCTTTTGGTTATCTCTTTTTGAAGGACAGCAGATTGGCATGCAGGCTCAGAGACAGATACCCTGTAGAATATGTGTCATTAAAACCGTGTTGTGATTCGAGCCTGGTGAGTTTCTTTCCTAGATGCTTTTAAAATCCAGAACCAGGTTCAACAAAGCACTTTGTAACTTTAAACATCAGTCACCCACTCAACAGCTATCTACACCAGAGGCATTCTAAACAGCAACTAAGCCACCCAGGTCGGGTGAACGAGGGAGACAACTGAGACAACGCTACACATATCAGTCAATAAGAACTGTTGGGGCTGTTCAGATTCTTTCTGTCAAATCTCTATATTAAGCCCAAAAACTAATACAGTTATATTTCACATTTTTTCACAAGCTCACCCAGTGACACAAAGATGCTTATCAACTGAGAAGAAAAGGTGCTGAAGACAGATATACTGCATGGTCATGTCCTGGCTCTTAAAATAACGAAATATCACTTTCAATCAAGGTAGCTCTTTAAAAGTCCACTTCTGTTCTGACATCTTTCAGACATGATGATGACAAATTCATGACAAAGTCAAGTATTTGAACGTGTCAAAGATCACAACATTGAAAAAAAAACTTTAGGTAAGGTAAATACTTGTGCACATGTGCTTTGAAATGCTGTTAACAGATTTTTGCAGAAACTATACAAGCTTTAGAAACTTTTTCTGCCTCAAGGAAGACCAGTTCCAGTTGTGGAAATGGTAACTTAGAGTACGATAAGGCAGCAATTTGTCATGTCCTACCAGAATGAAAAGGATAGAAAAATAGAGATGCATCCAGAATTCAGCTGTTAATGATGGAAAAAAATAAAATAAAATAATAGCCGTCACACCAACAGGCACCACCAGGGCAACAACAAGACATAGTAATAATAACTTTCTTCAGCAGGGTCTTTATTATTGAAGGAATAATACTTAATGTCAGCTGTTACCTGTAAGAATAAAGTATTTAAATGAAGTCAGAGTAATTGCAACCAGAAAAGAATGGGATGCTCAATCCTGGTCAGGGGTCTTTCTGTGTCTCCAGAAAAGGAATAAATGGAGCAATAAAATGATTGATTGATTGGTGCTTCATCTCTTTTAATGCAAACATTGCTCAAATCTGTCATAGTGAATAGTGACTATCAGTCACCTTGTTGAAAAGACTCAACTGTAGTAGTACAGGGACCTAATCAGTATGTCTAATGTCTGCATTTTGTTTTGGCACATCCCACTGTGAAGACACACCGGGAGAAACTATGCATGTGTTTTTGGCTAGTGAATGGCTTGCAATATGAACTGCAGAATGTGAATAGGAAATGAGATAACAGGCTTTTCCTTGTGGATCTTTTACCTCCATATATAGATCGTGTTACAGCCCAAGGCCTTTGCTATGCCCCTCTCTCTTAATGTGTTTGTATTTCAAAGTTCCAGGTAAATTGGTTCTGACTTGAGGCTGATTGGAGGAAGCTGGCCAGAGTCTCCACAGAGGACTAAGGGTGCATTCACTTCTGATAGTTCGGTGGACTTGGTTCGATTGGGGACCAAATTTGCAACATTGTTGCTGTTTTTAGCTGGTTTAGCTTGGTTCACATTAAGGCTGCTGTTTTTTTCAAAGGAACCAATGGTTTTTTGTATCACTTTCACCTCTCCACATGTGGTGGCTCTGTGGTGGTGCTGCACTTCTTCGTGTGGCGGGTTACACTTCACAGTACAGTGAAATTTCAACAAACATGGAGTGGCAGCAGACTGCAGTGGTTTTAGGACTGCGCTTTTGAGTTTAGCAAATGTAACAGATCACCACTGCTGCAGCAATTCAGGATGAATAGAAAAGTGGCAAAGGAATATGAAGAAAATTTCAGCTCCATATGAGGTGGTATACGATGAGTAAGGGCGTGTACAACTTCACAATACAGATGCCCTCCCTATACAGATGTTGAGCAAGGTATGTACAAGATCCAGCATGAAAGGTGATTTAGGTATTATTTACCCAGGATGGCCTGCACAGTAGTCCACTTCATGCTTTTGGTGCGGTCCAGGTCCACTTGCCATTCAAATATCAATTGTACCGAGACCTACGTTATAGGGGTTTGCTTGTTTTGGTCCGAATTAGAGTTGGATTGTGCATTCACACCTCCCCTAATGAAACAGGCAAACAAACTAGAGCTTGATTCAAGCGGACTAAATAGGGCTGGTGTGAATGCACTCTAAGACATACCAATTTGTGTGACTGTACTCTCTCTCTCTCTCTCTCTCTCTCTCTCTCTCTCTCTCTCTCTCTCTCTCCTCCTTCCCGTAGTTCTGGCTGTGAGTTTTTTGCTTGAATTTTGCTCAATAGTTGTTAAATTATATGTTATTCCCATACATTGCTTCCCTTTATTTGTAAATGTCTTTAGTCCAGGCCGTCACAAATAGGGGGCTTACCCAGGATGTTTCACATAAGAGGATGGATGGATGGCTGGATGGATGGATATTATATTCTGTCCTATGTCTTTAATGGAAAATGCTAAGTCAAAAAGCACTGTGATTTTGAATTCTCAAATGTTTGGGTAAGGATCTACATTCTCTAAAGTAACCTGTACACACACATACTGATGTTTTTGTAATCCTAGTAACATCAACTGCGCTAAATGCTGAAAGATCCTAAAGCAAATAATACATGTGGCAAATTTTGTCTGTATTTTAAAATAGTAAAATCTATTGTGTTTTTTTCTCATATAGCTAAACAATATTTTTAATAATAATAATAATAATAATAATAATAATAATAATAATACATGGCCAGAAAATATTACATTACCAATGCTGATCATATAATTTATAGATTGAAAGATTATTAATGACCACCCATGAACAAGTGTTTAAAGAAAAAAAAAAATCACAAGAGGAGGTAAGCTGCATGACAAGTTCAACACACAGCTAGTCAGAATTTCCATGTATTTGAACCTAAAAAGGGCCTTTGAATGCCTCAACACTCTTCAAAGTCCCAAACCTGCCAAACCACTCGGCACTCAGGTTCCCAGTTTTGATTTGGATAAGAGCCCTCTTCACAGGCACATAGAGAGAGAAAGAGAATAAAGGAGTCATGAAGATGACTGACCCTGACAAAGAGTGCTATTGTAACTTCAAAAATAATACAGAAATTCAGCCCTCACCAACATCACATTCACTATCAGGTTTACTAATGTCATGAAATAAATTAGAAAAAGTGTTGTTCTCAGAATAAATATTTTTGGTAACTGCAATAGCTGAAATAAACTAAAAATAACACAAAACTTTTACTATGAGTCATAGATCATTTCAGAAAGCAATCTTTAGAACTGCAGAAATATATAAAATTACCCTGAGAAATCCCCTGCTGTCTGTAATAAGACTACGAATAAGCTTGATTAAACTGTGATGTGAGCTCTGTCCAATCACATTGTAACAAGAACTACCAAGAAGCTGTTAATGTACGATGACACAAAATTTGTTTATTTCATTGTCAGTGCGGTATTTAAATTACAACACAGAAAGCACAGAGGTATGAGCAGCTATTTAAAGAGAAACAATTTTCTAAAATGTTTCTTTTTTTTCAGGCTGCAAGAGAGCAAGACAGTGAGACTTTCAGTAGATAACAGGAAGGCTGAAAATAAACCAACAAAAAATTGCTGTGACTTGACTATTTTGGCATTCAACCGCTGTCTGCTATGGAATGTGTGGAATTTGGTAGCTACTCTAAATCCAGGTAATGTGCACATAGATTGCTATTTTTAAGTTGCTCAAGCCAGATGGAAATATGAACTCCATTTTGAGTTATTCATCATGTCCTCTAACACACAGGGTGTTATGTCGCTCCTTTAAAGATGCATTTTATGCTCCTCCTTAAGAAGTTACGTTATCCAAGTTTATCTTACATGTTGCAAGATATATGTTTCTTGAGATTTTTCAGCTATGATTAGACACTGATTTAGATTAGGTGTAGAGCATGACCAACTACATTAAGCAAAAACTATCGAGGAAAAGAACAAAAATGGCCACTGTAAAACGGGTAGGACATTTTATGTCATGTTTTTTGGTAGCATAAAAGTACGGTTCAAGTCACTGTTTATGTCTGACCTGCTAGTAGTAGCGTGCTCTGCTCTCCTTCCCATAAAAAGACCTGACAGGCCTGTTAGTGTGGCCTTCAAAGAGCCCCTTTTATCACTCCATCTGCGAGAGCGACCTATCTGATAAAACTGAGGAGCTGCAGCCTGGAACACCTCATAATCCCAAGTTGGGATCACCGGTTCTTTTAATCCTCCTCCACCATGTTTACCTGCCTTCCCTTTGATGAAGCCCCACAGGTGTTCATGAAAATCTTACTACTCCCTTTCTCCTGCATTATACTATATTCAGAAGAAAGTGTTGTACATTTTTCATGCATCATTTAAGAATTCTCCAGAAAGTTATACTTAAAGTTAATGACTTTGATCCAGGACCTAACATTAAAAGGAACATTGCTGTATAAGTGACTTTATTCATTTATAAGTCATATCTGCATCAGACAACAAAAAGACATAAAGACAAAAAATGAGAGAGAAGAAAAGGGTGCATGGACCAGGAAGACAACAGTCACAAAATAAGGGGAAAAACAGATCTAAAAAGAAAAAGTATATCTTTATGAGCCAAAACTTGCAGTTAGGCCTGAAAAAATGCTTGAGCACAACATGAAGTAAGCTAAATGATCTCAAAAATACAAAAAATAACGTCTCACTTCAAGCAAATTCGTTTGACATCTATTACTCTAATTGTTTCAAAGTGCTGGACCTTTCCAAACTGTCTGGAATAAAAAATACTACAAAAGCCCATCCCTAATTAATCTATAAGGTCACAAAAAAAAACAAAAAAACATCCAAAGTACTCCAGTCCTCACTTTTCTCAGTAAAGTGAATTCCTAGGAAGTCATTGTGCTAGAGGTGTGGTACATCCTGGTCCAGTCACAAACCAGTAAAGGTCAGCGTTCAAGGCCTCACGGTAAGAGAGAGACCAGGAAAAAATGAAATCCACACGAGATTTTTAAGGCATAAACCACTGCTGGCAGAACAAACCACCAAGATCTCATGATTTCAAAAAACATTCTGATGATAATCAAAAACGATCTATTTATATCAGGGATCACGTTGACGGATAATTCTACGTATTAGACCGTTTTTTTAGAACGGTGCCGGAAGATTCTGAAGGCTGTCCATAATTTGAACAATTCCAGGTAAATAAATTCCATTCATATATTTTTCCCACTTCTCTTTGAAGGGTCGTGGGGGGTCTGGTGCATTTCTGCAGCGGTTATCAGGTGAGTGGCGAGGTGCACCATGGACAGGTCTCCATAGAGCCATAGAGCCCCATGTACGGCAAACACAGATGTGAGGCACCTACAGCTTAACCTTACGCACTCCTCCGGTAGTTTATTGGTCAGGAAATGCCTCATTCTGGGACTCTTCGACTTATGGTTGCTACAATGGGAGAAATGTTTCCTCATGTTAAACTTTTTGTCTAAAGTGAATAACGTGGTTGCAGTCTCCAGTGGAGCAAAGCGCAGATTCTGCCTTCAGATCAACAGCTATGATTACCCATGCCAATAACTTCTGCAACAATCCGACTATTAGATTACAAGAACAAAAAAAAGAAAAGTGAGCATTTTTGTTCCATGCCGTGCAGGAACAAAAATCAGGTATTCTAATAATAGCTAAAGCATTTAATTTCACTTTTACATGTAGTTCTCTGGACAGGTTGTTTAGATTGAGTACTACTTAACAGATACTATTGAATAGGTATTGAGAAAGCCATTACCAATACCAAGTGATGATAACATCACGAACAAGGAACATGAGAAACTTGAGGAATACCTAGGGCTCAGAGAGGAGCTAGAGAAGGCTTGGAAGTTGAAGGTGACAGTAAAACCTGTGGTAATCGGAGCAGTTGGGGCAGTGACCCCCAAACTGGAGGAATACCTACAGCAGATCCCTGGAATAACCTCAGACATCTCTGTCCAGAAAAGTGCAGTACTTGGAACAGCAACGATTCAATCAAGCCATCGAGCCATCTGGCTATCATACCTATTGCCTAACATTGGGGTGGGAGAATAATACTCTGGGACTGCTTTGTGGCTTCAGGACATGAACAACTTGGCAAAATCAATGAAACCACAAATTCTGCATTTTGAAAGAATATCCTGAAGGGAATGTCTGGCCATGGCGTTGTGACCTTAAGTATAAGCACACGTAGGTAACGTGGCACAACTAGCTATTAGGTTTACAAGTCAAACAACTTTTCACACGGGTTCAGGTTGGTGTTTTTCCCTTTACTTACTTCAGATATTTTTGTCATAACTTTTTACATACAAATAAACTCAGAATAGATACAAAATACAATTTTACATTTCAATGCAATAAACATAATGGTTACACTTAAGATTCAGAATATGTATTGGGTATGATGATACATCTGATGTCATCACCACAGATGTCACCCATTATGTTCTTGAGGGTGAGTATATTTCAACATGTCGCAGAGTTGGGGGCAGTAAACATCTCTTTCTTCACATCCGTTTACCACACACACAGAGGGCAAAAGAGTGAAAGGGCAAAGCATCATAAGGCATCACTGGCCATGCTCTTCAGGTCAGTCCACACACAATGGCCACCATCAGATCACAAAGGCTGGCTCCAGACAACAAGCAACTCAAGAGCTCTGCCCATAAAAGATTTATTGCATTATGCAACAAAAGGCCATCCTCAAAGCTGCCTTTGAGGAGTTTATAACGGGTCTTCCATGGAGGTGAACTTCACTCAGTCACATTGCTTTTTCTGCCACCCAGAGCCCTCACCATGAGAGTTCTAAAGGAAACTGGGGGACCTACAAGCAGGCTCTGAGGCGGAAAACATTTCTCCAATTCTTTTAAATGCAACTCCAAACTAAAACATAATTATGTGCAACCATGTCTGAGCTCCTGCCAGAGAACTTGGCAAAGATTGCTTCAGAAGTGGAAAAGCAAGAAACGGCAAACAACACTTGGAGCCAGTTTTACTTAATTAAGTTGAGGCTTTCATTAGCATCCCTTAATCAAGGCTGACATTTCTAAGGTTTCCTGGAGCACAAAAAAAGCTGTGACTAACAGAAATTAAAATTTTAAGGCGACATTAATGGCCATGATTCAAATAAGTGTGCACAGGTAATGAGGAGGTTGGGATTTGAAAGTCAACCTCAGACAGACTGTGGTTACAGGAAAAGGAGTTAGGCTGTCTGTTACCTGAGGCAGCACAGGGTTCATCGGGATGCAAGGTGTTCCTTCTCCTCTCATGTCGATAAACGAGATGTGGTTTGTTGTGCTCTTCGTGGTATTCTTCACCAGACACATTCAAAAGAGGCTCCATGAAGTACTCGGCGTGCTGTGTTATAAATGTTCCAACCTTAAAGAGAGAAAAGAGACGTCATTCATGGCTTTGGAACCAAAGCAATTGATTGCATGTGAGGCAATACTGTGCTGTGTGGGTTTAGTTTACAATTAACTTTCATTGACTCTAAAGTTACGTTGTTCTTGCCTATGGCAAAACTCTAGAAAAGTTTATCTATTTCTGACAGGAACACATGGAAACATTGTGCTGAATCAGAAATGTCTGTCACAGTTCACTTTCAGTCACTTGATATTTTAGCAAGAAGACAAAAGGAAAACATTCACACATTCTATGCCATTTATGCATTTATCAATAAGCAAGAAATTAACTGAGGTTTCATACATCTGTGCAAAAGCTGATCAGTCAGTGTGTTCACAACTTTGGAAATGTGTTTCCCTCACATGCTGACAGTGGGAGGAGTGACATCATCATAAAAGGAGAGGGCTGCTGACAGAGGAATGCTAATATTGATTTGGCAGCTCAGCCTCTCTCAAAGCCTCTTAGCTCTTTGAGCCATGAGGCACGGTGGTGTTTGCATGGTAATTTCATGCGCACACTTAAGCCGGATATTGGACACTGGAATGTTATCTTTACAGGAGTGTTACACCATAGGTGATGGACGTTTGACAGAGGAAAACCTACGAAACGGATATGGAAAACAAGTACAAACTGTATTTTTCTCTAAGAGTGGAAGGATTTGTTCACAATTTGTTCTCACCACCTTACTTGTACAATGTTACAAGAACATAAAACTTGGAAATTTTCCAGGACCCTTTCCTGTTTCTTACCACATATTTTGTCAGTTCCAAGAAGCCACTGTGGATGGATTTAACCAACTGACTTCTTCCCGCTTGACCAAAACCCCAAAATAACCCTATTAAAGGCATGAAAATGTCTTCTGTGATGTACAATGAGCACAGTTTGCGCCCCAAATTGCAGAGTTTCCAGACTATATTGAGCATGCAAAAAAAAGAAATCACTTATGTGTTAATGTTGGTGGTCTGGGTTGTCTGTGAAGGAGCTAGGAAGCCAAATGAAATTGTTTATTCACCTGCAGGTGACTCCTCAGTGAAGAGATTAAGTTGGACTGAACCCATTCGCTACATGCCAAAATTATCATCCTATCATACCCACAATGACTGCACTACAAGTAACCTATTATGACAATCTTGTGGTCTAATGTTTGCATTTGGTCACTTGTATGGTTACATTCTTTAGGATCTCAACCACCTGAAACAACTACTCTACACATTCCACAATAACAAATACAAGCAAATCTGAAAACATGTATTTTTAAAAAGTTGTATATCTTTCATAAAAAAAATAAAAGTCATGTTTTATAAAGTCAATACACAGAGTGAAAGCATTTATTTTGGGGAATTTTGATAATTACTGTTTAAAGATAATAACATCAGTGTGAAATAAGATGATATAATGAGATAAGGAAAATTCAGTGTCTCAGAAAACTTAAATACTACATAAGATCAGTTAAAAGAGGATATTTTAAACAAGCGTCAAGCTTCTGAAATGTATGTTAGACTCCACGCACTGAAGATTCAGCTGGGCCACATTTTGCATGAATTAGAGCATCTGTGTGGCATGGAGTGGTCACAGATTTTGGATTTTGAGTGGACATTTTATTCTGAATACACTCTCTGTGATATGTATGTTCGAAGCATTGCTTAAGAGGGAAATTATCACATAGAATTGTTTAGTGGCTCTCATGCTGCTGAAATGCCAGTGTCTATATTGTCATATTTTGTAATGAGGACCCAGGTGCAGAGAAGTGTTTAGAATTGTAAAAAAATAATTTTAATAATAATTATCTATAACTCAGGGACACAGGACAGGACGTGGACACGAAACAAAACCCGAAACCCGAAACATAACGAAACGGTCTGATCTTGTTTGGGAATGCAGGCTAAAGTGGCTGGTTAACTCCATCAAAGGCTTGTTTTTTGTTTCATATTACACTTCTGATTTTAGTCATCGTATATACTGTAAGAGTTTGTTGCAGTTAGCCAAGCAGAGGACAGAAACTTGCATCTCATTATTCTTAATAAACAAGCTCCCGAATGGTGCTGATACTTCTCGCCCACTCCCGAACTGAAATGGAATACAGTAAAAATAGTGAGGGGAAGAATTGTTTTCACACAAACAAACGCAGACAGCATTCTTTAATACAAACACCAGTAAATGATACCTTTAAGGGCACAGGGACAGACAAAGACAGGAACAGATGTCACAGATCACTAAAGGCTCTGAAGACTGGAGACTCTGTAGACTTGGACTCTGAAGACTGGAGACTCAAACTCTGGAGACTTGGAAGACTCATACTTTGGAGACTCTGAACTAGGGAGGCCCTCTTGAGACTCAGAACCAAAAATGTAGTCAAAAGACTCAGGACCAGGAAACTCTGGACCAGGAGATTTGGAACCTGACAGACATACTAGCGACTCAGAAACAAGAGACTGTTATTCAGGAGCACACTCTTGCAGAAGCACTCTTCCAGCAGTCACACCAGACATCTGAGGCTGACCTGCCATGATTTTCCCAGGAGGAAATAAAACCTGGAGATGTCGAAAAAAACATGGAGGCATCACTTTTGTAGTGCTTGCTGACAAAAGAGACAGAAGATCCTCAGACGTCACCTTGAGGCCAGAGGACCAATCTGGGATGAGTGGCGGCATTTACTCCGGCCAGGTGAAGGTTAAAGAGCAATGGCAATGGGCAGGGAGAGGAGATTTGGTGTCCGGATGAGAAAAGAGTCAGCAGCTAGAAAACTGCGAGGAAGAGTGGAGACAGGAGCTCGAGCAGACCATGAAGGGAGGTAGGATCAGTAACTGGAAAGCCATGAAAGGGAGCGGACACGTCACAGAGAAAAGGAAGGCCTGAGATGATGGTATATGTCAATTGATAATCTGTGCTGTGACAATCTACTCAACAACTAATTGCTATAAATGTTAAAGATTTGTAGGGATAAGAATTACATGCAATATTTAGAAGAATACGTTTAATGACTTGCATATTACAGAACATATAAGTTGGGCCATATTTGTGTACATCTCAGCACTTGATATTTAAATATAAGACAACTGGTGCCTTTTTTGTTGCAGTGCTATTTATGTTGTATCTAATTTAATCCTGCAACTCTCTATTAGCATAAGTCTGAATAGACCAATAATCTGTTGAGTCACTAGAAAGAGAAAAAGCTTTAGTTTCCCACTATTAGCTAAGTAACAAATCTCCCAGACGTTTGGATAAAAAGAGGGCTGAGCTGGGCCTCACAACTTATTGGCTTCTATTAGAAATAAAATGACATGGCAGATATAAGTTTTAACCCCTTGCCTGTGCTGAGTCATCCAAAAGCCATGTAGACCTCAAAAGGAGTCTGAGAATGACATCATTTAGAAGATAGAACCATTTCTCAGGGCAGAATGACCCATCACACACTTCTATTATGGAAGAAAACTGAGAGAGCCAGCTCCGCAGGGAGCAGCCATTTCCCACGGTGTGAGCAATCCTTAAGTTCCCGCAAACCTTCAGTGGCAGTTGTCTCCTCTGCAGAGCATACTCCTCTTTTCTGTCCATCAAAGCAAACTCACTTTGAAAAGAGCAAAAAGCTCCCTAAACTCCGCACCCCTTCCTCTCCCCCTTCTACACCCCCTGGGGATAGCTTTCAGCAAATCTGGACGAAAGAGGAAACCTGCATTTTCCTAAAATGGCCCCATTGTTTTATGGCTTAATTATTCTTTAATGACCTCACCTCAGCACAATGTGGCCCAGGCCAACAACAGATGCAGACACATTTATGACCCAGCAGCCTTTGGTGCTGTGTCTATTGTCCTGTCATCCTCGGTGAGTGATATGTTTACTAAAAGGAAGCAAACATGTTTGGATAAGAGAGTCATACATCAGTGTTGCACAGAGAGGTAATAAAATGTTCATGAACCACATAACTGTGACACCTTGTTGTTTCTTTTATATGAAAAAAACTAATTTCATTAACTTTTGATTTAGTTTTTGAGCCAATAAGAGCACATGCCCCCGTATTAACGCTACTTGCACCAATGGTCCAAAAGTAAGACTGGTAACACTGAAATAGATGCTGTAACGGTGATAGTGAGACCCTTAGTCTATAGTCACTCTGTACCCACCCCCCACACAGAACCCGCTGGTGCAACTGAGGTCAACCCCCTTACTCCTGGTCCAGTAACCTCATATGACCCATGAAGTCATCCCCTTCAGCACTTATCAGATTCTCTCCCACAGGATTAAGTAAACTAAATTAGTAGAGAACCAGGATTGCCACGTGATTAATACCGGATTTATAAACTCACCATTGCCCTGCACTCTTTAAGGGGCTTATAAAAAACTTCTGTAGAAAAAAAAAGGTCAGATGTGGGAATTGGGAGACAAATTATAGCATTCTGTTTTAGCTTTCATAATAATTTAGCTGCAAATAAAAGAGAAAAAAAATATTTCAAAACTTTAACAAGAAAATGTCAAACAAGTGTGACCAAAAGCACACTGTATTATTTATAAACAATCATATCTTGAGGTAGTTTGAATCTTTTGGATTCCAGATTATGTAGATGAGTCAGTAAGAGTTGCAGATCTTTTCAGCACCTCACCATTTTGCTCATTTGCAGAGTTGGTCGTTCTGAGCCTAACTTTTTCGGGCACAAAATGTTGCCGTCTAGAGCTGGACATTTCGTACCCATTATGTATCTATTGTATTCCAAGGGAAACATTTTGTACCTGCTTTGAAAACCAGCTATTTAAAGTATTGTTTTTGTTGTTGTTGTTGTTTTGGAGGGGTGATCCACTATTAATGTATAGTAAAGAAATGTAGTGGTATGACTATATAATAAAGATCTGACCGCAGCTTATCATGTACAGTTGCTTTGGTTTGATTTGATGGATGGATGGATAGATGGATGAATGGGTGGATGGATGGATGGATGGATGGATGGATGGATGGATGGATGGATGGATGGATGGATGGATGGATGGAAATGTATATACAATTTAATATTTTTCTCCTTTGCTGTATGCAATACTTTTGAATGCCTATCCTCATGCAGCGGGTCCCGTATAGTGACAGTTTTCAAAAACTCCTGATGTTTCTTTATGGCTTTCAGTTCTGGTGTGTCATGCCAAGATTATCAGTAACACCAATCTGGCCAGCCTTTACAAAAAATCTCTGAAAGTGCCCCTGCTTGTTAGAAATAAAATATGATTTTATGTTGATCAAACTGTGCTATCTTTGGTATTTTTTGTAGAGTCAACAAAATATGTGAACATTTTTTTTTTTTTTTATTGCCAGGAACAAAGTGTCTAAAGATACAGCTTAAAACTAAATATCTGCTAAATTGTCTGGTATCTGTAGACAAAACACTAGCTCATCACTTAAATTTGGGAGTCTTTTCATGTCGGAATGATTCTTAGATCGGTGTAAAACATTTCTAAAAAAATAAAATAAAACATTTCTCAGAAACAGGTCAGGTACTGGAATGAAAATAAAGTGAAATATAGCCATTAAGATGCAAGAATTCAAATTTTCTCTAGTACCAAGCCCACACATGGTTTTACATATGTTTTTAAAATTTAAATGTCAAAAGTGGAGTATGCCTTCATGTCCAGCCTTCCTGATTCAATATTTTTGAGTCACTCCTTTTTTGGGTATTTTATACATCAAAAGACCAAAAGAAGTATTCTGGAGTATATCCGTACCCTTCAGCACAATTAGAGATGTTTTAAAAGTAGCTTTGAAAAAAACTCCAGCTTAGACAGCTCAAGTGAAATAGCAATTATAAAATCTTACCACAGATTCTCAGTTGGATTAAGCTCTGGACTTTGAACGTTAAACCTCCATTCCTGATCTCATTTTTTTTTTTTTTTTGACGCTTCTAACAGGTTTTCGTCCAAATTTACCCTTTATGCAGCTCTATCCTTCAACCCATCTCTGACCAGCTTCCCTGTCCATACTGAAGTAATGCCTCCCCACAGCATGACGCCACCACCACTGTGTCCCACAGTGGTGATGGTGTGTTTAGGTAAATTTTCTGCCAAAAGCGGGCCACCAAAGGGATGATCGGAGCATATTTAACATGCAGTCTCTGGATATTTGTAACGTGATAAAGTGTGGAATAAATTGAAGGTTATGACTACTTTTACGAGGCATTTTACAATAAGTTCTAACTTATCGGTACAGAAATTAGGGACAAACGATTCAGATAAACCTCAGTCTCAACCTTCAGACCGCATCGCCTCATAGGTAACAGAGTTCATGGATCCCTGTGTCATTAGTCCAGCAACACTTGCTCTTGTTACACTCTTACACGCTTCACTCAGACTGCGGCTCTGCAGGACATGCATGGATAGGATCCATTGAAATGTGAGAATGCATGTCAGCATCGCTTGGAAGGAAAAAAAGAAGAAAAAGCAGAAGCCAGTGGGACTCACCAGTCCAGTGCACAGGCTGAACACAGCGGGGTGCTCGCTCTTTGCGTTGACGTGCCCGCGGAAAAAGCAGTGCCGCATATCGCCGGGGTCGTGGAAGTGAGAGTCTGAGTCGCTGCTCTGCTCCGCTCCCAAGTGTGTCACCGTGTAAGAGGGGGCGATGAAGCTGGAGTCTGCGCTCAGGTTGAGGTGGAAGCGTTCCCCGAACGCGTCGATCCGGTAGAGAAGCCGCAAGCCCGACAGTTCATCATTCAAACTCCTCCGTCTCCTTCTGTAGTGCAGCCTGCGAGGGAATGATTCTCCAAAGTCATTCACTCGGAGCGGGGTGATGATTTCATACGATGACAGCTGCTTGATGAAGTTTTCTGCAATAAAATGTATGATTCAGTGTGTCACTTTAATAAAAGGATGCATACACCTTTAAAAATAATACGTATGAAAATCAGATCTACCTTGTTTCGGATGCAATTGGTACTGCAGAGTCTCCCTGACGAGTGCTGACAAATGACACGTTAGTGCAACCAGCCAGATTGCAAGATGCATGGTTTCCTCCGCGTAGAGTCCGTCCAAGGCAGTACTGCCCGACTCTGCCGAGCGGCGCGGCGCGACTCCCCCAGCTTCTCCGTCTCCTTCTCCTTATCCACCGGCTTGTCAGCAACAGGTCGTGGGATCTGCCGAGGCTGTCTGCAGCGCAACTCTTGCAAAGTGCAATTGCCTCATCGCATTGCCAGAACGTGCACCCACTGGTCTCTGCAAAATTATCCGTGTTTATGACACATTCATCCCCCCAGACTAAAAAAAAGGAAAAATAAAAGTTCTGCTGCCAAAAGTAAACTGCAGTCTTTAACTGAAAGGAGGGATCAGTTCCAAGTAAGCTTTCCCCTGGCCATCCCTTCAGCACCCCCGGTGCACCAAGAGCTCTCATAACGGTGAAGCAACGCCCCTACAAGGTCCGGAGCCAATGATGAGTGCGAGCACTCCACCACACATGGGAGGTTGAATGATTCGTAGCAAAAACCAGTCATTGGGGGGAAATCTTTCTCAAGGGGAAAAATAATTCTATCATAAACATGGATTATGATGGCCAATACACAAATGCTACTCAATAATTTCAGTTGTTCAGTAACTCAGTTCAAAAAGTGAAACCCATAACATATATAGTCTAGCTTATGCACAGTGTAGCCTATATAAAGTTTATCTTTTATTTCAATCAATTTTTATCATTTTGGTTTTATTCTAACCGACACTTTAGATTTAGTTTCTTACAATCTACAACAATAAAATAAGAAAAGCTGTTATGGTCATGTTCTAACCTAATCTTATCAAATAAGTCTGATTTTACATTTGTCCAGGTGACAGTCACTGTCAGTAGTGGTTCTTATTTAACTGGAGCTCTGAGTCACCCATTCTGCCTCCACTTTTAGCACCTTAGGATACAGTAAACTATCAAAACTTCATGGGTAAGGATAAAAGGCAATGCAGTCCCCAGAGTGAAGGCTAGTCTCCCTATTTTCAAAAGCAAGCAGGAGGTGCTAACTCCTTACTGACTGCATGCAAAACAGGATAAGAAAACGTTTTTCTTTTTTTCTTTTTTTATCTGATGCTTGCCTCTCTCTTCAATATTTTAGTGATGCCCGGAGCCACTGCCAATACAGACCAAATCGAAATTGCCACTAGCCATTATTACCCAACACAAGAAGGGCAACCTAGACTACTTCACTCATTATGTCTACATGCCCATCTAAATAGATCTTTTGGCAGTAATCTGACTAATGGCATGAGCCTAGTTTATACTTCTCCATCAGCAAGTTTGCACCCAGATGCAGATGAATTGACGGAGACGCTTTTTGTTTACAGTTCTTCCTTTCTGTCAGTGTTGCAAAGCACCAGGGCAGCAGAGGGTGCTGACTTTTTATGGTGGAATCTTCCTTCAATTGCAGTATTGTTTCTGGTTGACTATCTGGTTTACTTTCTTCAGCTTATGAACGCATTCGCCCTCAAGGAGCAATGGACGAGATAATTTTTTTTTTTTTTAAAGCTGTAAGGCTTTAGATATAAGGCATATTGGATACTTTTTCCTTTCAATATAAAGCATGTATTGCTCAAACGCTGCAATTACTACTGATTACATCGACTATAGAGCACGGGTCTGGTGAAACGATCTCTGGCTGCTGTTTAGCTGACCATTCACAGGCGTACACTCCGTTTACAGAGAGGGTACCAGAGAGCCGTGTGTTGAAGGATAATGGCGAATGATGGTCACATCACTTCCTGAAGGTGGGATACCCAGGTATGCCAAACCTCAGCTTCTCTCAACAGGCATTTAAATGCAATGAAATTCGATTTTCCAATCGCATTATCTCGGTACCTTAGACCGATTTCTCAAACTCCAGTTCGGTTCGACATACATTAAGTCGAGCTAAGGTGTATGCATGCATTTCAAAAGTCTGATTTCAGTCGATTTAGGGCATTCATTTGACTTTCTCTTACTGCATTTGAAAATGCTGACTGTTAAAGAGGCTGTGCATTTACAGAGTCCTATGTGCAAGTATATAAATAGAAAGTAGGACTGGAAGAAAACCTTAAGAAGAAAGGTCTAAAAACGACAGAGATGATGCCTACATATCTCTAAAGTATAGCAGAGATACTGTATCAAAAGTCACTCCTTGAGTGCTGCCACTTTTAGATTTTTTTTCTCTGCTTCAAAATACCTAACTCTGACATTTTGTACCCTTTTCTAGTTCAAGACCATGGTCCCAGACTTGGAGGTGCTGATTCTCATCCAGTAAAATCAGGATCCACCCATTTATTGACTTCCTGTAACACAGTAACAATATGTTGGGACATAGGGGCCCATTTCAATAGGTCCTGCTCTAAAATGAGAAAATCAGGAACACCTTTCTTTCCATTGACACAGGTATATGTTTTACCTTTATCCCAAAGTAGCTTAAAGAAAATTGCAGAAATATAAACCTTATTTTGATGTCCATCTCAAGTACTGAATCTAAATCCTATAGGAAACCTGTAACAGGACCCAGGACTCTCAACCGAACAAGATAGTTTACGCAAACAGCAATGAATAAAGCTTTCTCTCTCTCTCTCTCTCTCTCTCTCTCTCTCTCTCTCTCTCTACCATGAGATGAATTGCAGTCCTACTGCCAAAAAGAGTCTGTATCCAAAACTGGGTTGCTTATACTTATGGTATAAATTATTTTTCTGAAAGCATTGAACCTGTTGGATTTATTTCCCCCACTGAATAAATATTCTGCAAAACAAAGGTTATTTTCATCCTTTTTTCAATACGGTATTACTGTATGTTAGTACAACAAAAAACATTTATTTAAACACATTTAAGGACTTTATAACACATTTTCACCACAGACGCCAAGAAGTGCGGAGGGTTCTGCAAAGTGTTTAGAAATTCCGTTTATCTAAATGATTGTGATGCTATTAAAACAAGTTTGTGAGAAAATAGAGTTGCAGATGTTCTGCTCTCTCACACTGTAACAAAGACTGCATGATGGTATTTGGGCCTGTGCCACACGACACACAGGTGCCAAAGCCTCTGGCTGCCTTTATAATTCCTTTTACCCTCTCATTTACCAGCTATGGCTTTTATCGCCCTTGCTGCATCTTAAAATCATCCATTTACTCATTTGGGTTATGTGTCACTGCTCATGTCCTCATTAGTTGACAGATGTTACAGTTAATGGAAGACACTTTCTTAGCCAGATGTACATAAGCTGGTCTCAGCAGTTTTTTGTTTGTTTGTTTCTTTGCCGCAAGTAACTTTACAATGAGAACCCACAGTAAAATGTTAAACTATCTTGCATTCAGACCAAGCAGAAAGTCAAACCTTTACAGTACCTTAATCACCAAGTGAAAAAATTGTTTACTTCGATGGTAACAGAGGATAGTGTTGTCTTCCTTTATATGGTTTAAAATCTGAATTAGCTGGACCAAGTTTTATGGCATAAACACGCCATGTTACTTGCATTAAAGATTTGTTTTGATCCATACGGTTTTGGTAACTTTATCATGTCAGTAAATTCACAGAACATCACCTAGTTGTGCCTGTATTTTTTAAAGAAGCCCCTTACTTTAGAAAGGACACAACAGTACACTCAGGTTGTATCAGGATGCCTCATTGAAAAGATACAGGAATTGTTGTTGCACTCTGCATAAATACTTTGCATCGGCTTTCTACTGTTCATCCTTTCTCTTCATGTAGATTTCGATCTGTCCTTAATGTTTTTCTTGGATCAAAGTAGATTCTTTACTTCTGTTCTGATCACAAGCCTGTTGTCCTAAATCAAATGCACTCACAGACAGTATCGAGCAAGTTCAGCACTGGTGGTAGCAAAATATTGTTTCCTAATCATCAGGAAGAAAGTGGTCCTGCCGATTCCTGGATAAGCATCCTGAACCCCTCTTCACACTAACATGATCATATGGGAAACTGCTCCTTTGAGTATTTCTGTGCAACAACTTACTTGCATGTTAAGCCATTTTGAATGAACAATAAACACGTAACATTCTTCAGAGTTAATCATCAATAATGAGGGACATTTTTGTGAAACCAATATAACTTTGATAATTTAATTAATGGCAGTTTCGCAGCAGAAACTCATTACATTTTCAAGTTTGCCACCTTTTTGCACAAATTATTCTAGATGGAACTGCATGCAGTACAGACTAAATGGTGAGGGGAAAAAAATGCGATTGAGTATGGGTTGTCATATGGAAGCAATGAATTGTGGTGAACCACACATCAGCAGAAATCATGCACTCTTGGTGCTTTACATTTTAATTTAATGATGTCTGTGGGTTTGGAGAGCTCAAAAAGATCAACCAGCTGTTTTTCTGTTACTCATCAATACTGTACAACCCCAAATAAAAAAAAGTTGAGACTGTATGTTAAATTAAAATGAAACAGAGAACAAATTATCTTTGACTTGTATTACACAGAAAATTCAAGAGAACATAATTTAATGTGTTCTTAATGAATTTTATTTTCTTTAAAATAAACATGTATTCCAATTTTGGTTCTTGCAAAACTTTAAAAGAAATTGGAACAGTAAAGCATTTACAACTTTATAATCTGGTCATTCCTTTTCACAAAACTTCCAAGACATTTGGGGACTGAATACGCCAGGTGATGAAGAGCTTCAGGTGTAATTTTGTCCTTTTCTACCTGCAAACAAGTCTTAAATTGGACAACAGTACAGGGCCTTCTCTGTTGCATTTTGCCCTTCAAAATGTGCCACAATTCTCTATTGGAGACAGAGCCATATTTAAATTAAAGGTATTCTTGAACCATTTTAGGCAGAGCCATAGCTGAGGTCTCCTTGGAAAGAAAACATTCTAAAATTTCTTCTAGAATTGTGATAATATGACTGAGTGCTTTGTTACGAAGCAATATGATTTTTAAATTCAAACTGAAAGTTTATGGCCACCCATTTATTTTTTAAGATTCATGCTTTTTTGTTTATGGGCATGCGCAGTGACTCTTAAGGGCGGAAGTGGTGTCACCAGAAGCAGAACTTTAGCAGTGAAGAACTGATCATATTGTGGTATATTTTCCAGAGCTGGATTTATCTGGGTTTTTTAATGTTTTATTGCACTTATTGTTTACCTGGACTAATCACTTTATTAGAGGACTTTAATCAGACCCTTATGGATGTTAAAAAAAAAAATTATATATATATTATTATATTGGACTACAAAGTGGTGAGTTGCACTTTTTTTCTCTTTTTGAGCTGTTCATGGCCACTTCTTGGCGGAGGGAGTAGTGCCTTTGCAGCCAAAACAGGTCTTTTAAGAGCCACCATAAACATATTAAGAGCTTTTCTGTCTAATAAGTTTAACCTCTTTTTTTTAAACCTCTCTAAAATAAATCTTTTTCATTCATGTCTCTGCATAGTAAACAGCTGGTGTCATACAACTCGCCGTGATTAACCACGGTCTTTATCAGTATTTCCTCAATGTCATGCTGATGCTTTGACTCCATTATCAGCATAACTAACACCACGTCACCAGGTTCCTGATTGACTGACGCGGCCTGAATTGACGCCAAAGTTCAGCTTTTTTAACTTCAGCAGCTGATGCAGAAACGTTGTTCATGAAAGCACAAAATGATTCACATAAATTGACGAGCATAGTTTCTGACGTGCACCAAACGCCTCATTCGCGCTAATCTGACGAGCGAATGAGGCAGAAAAGCGTTTTCCCGATGCAAATCTGCTTCTGATGTGACATGGGATCCCCTGACGCGCGTCAGTATGCCTCTACATTGACTTTCTATATAAACCTGACGTGCATGACGGTTCAAACGTTTTCGGTGTGAATGTAACGTTAGGTTTGCAACATTATTGGACACACATTTTTACTTGTAAGAGGTCATGAAACCAAAGACTGACTTATAACCACAAACAATGATGGTGCGGACAACTGCAACACTTGACTGCATACTCCTGTTGTGTACCAGATGTTGCTTTTACGTGAGTTGAGGCACTCTTGTATAAAAAGCAACATTGAACAGTTTAAAACTTTTTTATTAAAAAGTCAGTGGTGCGGAGATAGTAGGTTACTGTTAGTGTGTGTGCGCATGTGGGGGGGTTACCAGGATTGGACACACCTCCTGTCCACAGCACCAACCCTCCCCCATTTCTGTTCAGGTGGTTCTCATGGTGCAGTGATCAAGGAGCTCGACCACCTGAAACCTGTGTTGGCTTGCACTTTCAGATTAAGCCCCCCCACCACCACCATACCATCCCCAATCTCCCTTGTCCGTAAAGACCCTTCCACCCCCTGTTGCCAGGGCAAAGCTTCATGAACTGCTGAATTCCTTTAAACCCAGTGGTTTATCAGCCTCAATCCTGCTCCAGTTTCTTGAGGAATTGTGCTTCTTCAGAAAGCTGTAAAGTAATGCCACAGGGGAACTAAGTTGTCACGTGACAGAGCAGCGTCCTATCCTTGAGTCAACTTATTTGGGGACAAATAATGAAACAAACGGATTTGAGCTTGCTAAAAGAAATCAAGCAAAGACACTTTGGATTCCACTGCAGGGTGACTGTGGGGGAAAAAGTTAGTTTAGGAAATGCAAAGAAAAGAGTCGATATCCTAATCTTCTCCCTTCATGCCTAAATGGCCGTGTTTATTATTGTAGCACTGAGATCATTGAGATCATTACTTGGGTATTGAATGTGAAAAATTTTCCCACCTCTGATTCTATGGTTCCAAAACATTAACAATGTGTTGCTGTGAGTCAATGTGAGGCAGACAGGCAGGGAAAGCAGCAAAAAAAAATGTATGAAGCAGGATTTTAAAAAAAACAACAACATTATGCTCTGAGCCTGTCCATGCTGTCTTTGAGTTACAATGACCATAGAAGGATAAGAATTGCAGAGGCTTTTTCCTCAGTGTTCTTCTACAAGGTCTTTCTCAGTTCTCTTCTACAAGTTAGCAGACTGGAAATTCTAGAGCAGTGTCTCTCAAACTTTAATACAATTATTACCTGAGGTTTGCACGATGTTGAAAGAGCCTTTGTATGAGAAACAAGTCAAAAACACACATTTTGTTATAGAAGTTTTAACACATCTTTAACAGGGAAGGTAACAAATCTCTAGGGCTCTTTATTATTTGCAGCATCCTTATTTGCTTTACTAAAAAATAAGATCTTTACGAACACCAGTTTTGTTTGTAACACTTTACCATTGTGCTGTCGGTAAGAATGACCTAATTGTTCCTGAAAATATCAATGCATCTTGGACCATTTTTAAAATGTTACACACTAAAGTAGATTAGTATTTGAAGCTACATCTTTAATCACAGCACTTCCTGATTTTTTTCGGTCAAGAGCTTTTGTTTACATACCTAACCTATTTCTCTTCATTTTGATTGCTCATATCATATGTAAGGAAATCAGAGGTAATTGAAAAATAATCTTTCTCTCTTTTATAAATATGTATGTCTTTAGTTTTTGGGAAATCTCATGGGTACTTTAATGTTTTCATCAGGACTGTAACTATATTTCAGTTTGTTAAAAATCATACAATGTGATTTGCTGAACTTTTTTTTTTACATTTTCTCTCACAGTTAACGTGTAGCTCTGATGAAAATTACAGAGCTCTCATCTTTTTAAGTTAGACAACTTGCAACGCTGCCAAATTCAGTTGGTGGCAAATTCTTTGACCCAATGTGTTCCCACCTAAACCAGGAGACCTGATACTATACAAGCCGCCTGGCTCCATGTTGTAAAGTTTCACTCAGAAATGGATTTCCTTTCACCAGCTATCAAGCATCCGACCACACCACAGAAATAGTAGGTGTTAATTTATTTATATATATATGGGCTCACCAGGGGATACTGTATATATGTCCACTTTTGCTGGTTATTTGTCATCAGCAAGAAGACAAGTTGAAAGGAAGAAAAAAAAAAAGGAAAATTAGTAAAAATGGGCTGGATTGAACATAGTCAATGTTTTTGGGCCAGTTGATAAGAGAAAATATCTTTAACATCTAAATCTCATTTCATGACTGACTGCTGTCTGTCATGGGATATGTCCCTACACAATGCGTGAAAGCCATATACCCCACTAACAATGAACATTTTCTTAAACTGAAGAATTGACCAGAAGGCAAAGTGCTATTCATTTGTAGTTCTGCATCATCTCCAAGACACGTTGTGGATTATTTCCGTTGTGATAAGTGGGAGAGGACTTGCCAGAGACAGCTGCCTGGTAGTTGGGTTATTAAAAGCTCTAAAATATAAGTGGCCAGTCGGATATGATGACAATCCAGTAGGGAGTAAGGAGAATTTGTCTACTTATGGGAAAGATGAATAACTGCAGATGAACAACTTTCTTTTATGGGTGCACCACAGCATTTCATTTTTGTCTCTGTATTCAATTTGATCACTGTAGTTCCACCCTAATGTGAACGCATGCCACACACCAGCCATTGGTTGGTTAGCAAGCTCAAAGTTTATTGCCTTTAGATCTCATGTTTCCAAACCAAAAACAAATATTTTATATTTTTCCTTTCAGGATAATGATATCAGACAAAGTTCCACAGTGAACCGAAGTTCTTCTTACTCTATGGAGCACAACTTCCTTCCTTGAACTGTTTTGGCACACTCTCAGTCACTCATGTTTGCTAGTTTACAGGAAGACAAGAAGGTATTTTGAAAATCAAGACATGAAAACTAACAGAGCCCCTTCCTTTATTATTATTAAGATATTTTTTAAGTATAGTTGATATGTGAGAATGCCAGAGGAACATCACTGTCAAGGAGCAGATTACAGCCTAGCAACTAAAACCCATAGATTAGACAATTATTGAGCTACTCCAAGAGTTACTCTCTCAGAAGGGTTAGGGTTAGACAAAGAGGAATAATATTTTGAGCATAAACACATTTATATAAAGACACTTATTCCTTGTGACTCAAGTTAAGTTTGAGACATTAGCAATTATTTTTTTGTAATTCAAGGAAGTTATTTGCATCTCATCATTCCACCCCAGACAAAAAAGGTGATGGAACATCTCTAAAGGGTCCAAATTATACATAGCCATAGAGCACTCCAAGCACTCTCAACATTCAACATCAAACATGAAAATGTAACACCGCCACACACTGGAGAGCACTGCTTGCATTTAAACTTCAACTTTCTGTATATTGCGGTTGTATACTTTAGTAATACTAAGTTTGTACATTTTTAACATTACTGCAGTACTAAGGCTAATTTAAAGAACAACATCTATTCTGCTTGAATTAATAAAGATAACAATTACAGATGAAACTGATCCAACAACTCAGACATGAGACTTTTGGTATCTGGAGTAACAGACTATGGGGATGATGACCACTGCTTTAAACATACAGCTGTGCTATAACAGTAGGTAATGAAGACTGATAGGCAGCTGAGGGTTGATCTGTTATGTTCATCTGTCAAAAAAAAATAAAAAAAATAAGTGTGTGGTATGAGAGCTAATTAGTTGAGAGGGAACAGCTGAGTATAAATATAATGACGGTCAGGTGGTCTCCAGGATATGAAATGTCACACAAGTTAGTCACCAGAAATACTGAGTGAACAGCAATCAATAAATAATAATGACACATTTGTGTAAAAATAGCTTGAAAAGATGATTTATAAAGTTTCAGGTTGAACATGTACCCGGGTAATAATGAAAGTTTTGTAAGTAACAGATGTTCGCTTTCAATAAAAGATATTTGGGGGAGCTGATCACTTCAGCTGTCAACACTGAGCATTCGAAGAGGAGTCAGAGAGTTTGTATTTATTTATGTCTTGTTTCTATTTGAAAGGAGCAGCTTAGATTTCCACGTAATTCTTCACATGTTCCTGAGCAATTATAGCAACACTTAAAACTGCCTAAAAGATTATTTAAGTATTCTGATTCAGAACGAAATACTGGATGGAGCAGTTACACTTAATTGTTATCAGTTAGACACAAATTGATCTTATTTTAGCTCCAGGAGGTTCTTATTTTCTCTTAAACTTTAACACCCAGCCCTCAACCTAACCCACTGAACTCTAGCAAGAACCCCTAAGTGATCTCTAGGTCTCATTTGTTGAGCTTAAACAACTGAGATAGAGTTTTAGTGAGTTTTAGAAGCTGTGCGACCAGGAAGGCAATCATTTTATACTGATCAAAAGATAAGTTAACTAATTGTGTCCAGCTTCTAGCTTCATACCCAATACTAAACCAAGGCTGGTATCAGTCCCCTCATCTACATATAAGACTGCCAATGTTTTTCCTGAAATTTAAGGTCTTCCAACTTAATGTTCTCTTTCTGTCTGTTATATACCTTTTATTTCCCTACCTCATGCTAACAGCGTCTAATTTCCCATAGTTGGTCCAGGTCAGGGTCAACAGGTGATGGTCAGATATCTCACAGCTCAGGGGGATATACCTCCATCGGCTCTTTGCTTACTGGCTTCAAGCCTTGAGGTGACATCTGTTCTGTTTATATAGACGAAACACACCCTTACTCACACATTCCTTTTTTTTTGTGGCAGATTATCACCTAAATGACGTTTGGAATCAGCAACGATCTTTTTTTTATAAATATTGACCACTTTGACCAGAAAAAACTATACAGTACAAGCTTGTGCATGGCATATGGATTTCATATTAGCTGATGTCTATGTGTTATTAAGAAAAATGGTAGAATTGCAAAGTAAAGTTATATTTTGCTTAGAGCAACAGGCAAGACATTTGCTGCTCCATTTGTGCCTGACAACCAAAATAACACTAAGGTCATTGTGCTAAAAATAGCCAACACAACCAATGGACTGTGATTAAGATTACCAAAGTGTTAGGGAGTGTTTGGTTGCTTAAAGGGTAATGTTTTAGTGATGTTGAAAAGAAAGGTCGGCGTTTTTATACCTGGATATTATTTTTGCAAAAATTATGTTCATTTACTCACCCAAATAAGTGTGGAGCCACTTGGAGTCCTTTGAGAGAAGTTTATATCCAGTCCTGATCTGGAGTGTCTGAGCAGGAATTTCAGTCTTCGGTCCAGTCAAAACAAGACAGAACTTGCTACGGCAGACATTAACATGGTTTGTGTTTGCATGTTTCCAAATTGCACTAAACGAATGATAAATTGGACTCAGATCAGCTTCCACAGTCTCCCTTTCTGCAACCCATGCAAACACAGCTGCAATTGCGGACGGCTGCAATGCCATTAAAATCCCAGGTTAATGTAAATTGGAATCGATTACATTAAATTATTTTTTTTAAACAGAAGCGTACACAGCTGTATCTCCGAGAGCTTCCAAACTCACATGGGAATATGGCAAATTATTCATAACAAAACATGGTTAAATGAAGGAGTTTTGGGGCAGATAATGCCTTATTACAGGCCAATCTCTGCAAATCTCGTGCCCTCATTGACTCCCATTATATGAACATACCCGGATCATGACTGGATATGCACTTCTCCCAAAGGACTCCAAGTGGCTCCAAACTTCTCTGGGTGAGTAAATGAACATAATATTTCCTAAAAATAAGTTACAGGTTGAAAATAACAGACTTTCCCTTTAAGCATGGATTCAAGTTTTTATTTCAGCAATTGTTATAGAGTTGAGATAAATAAAGACAGTAAAATAAATAGTAGACAGTCATGGTCTGGTGCAAACAACCAATGCTCAGACAGGAAAGACAGTTAAATTCAGTTTCTCATCTTTCAGCATTCTGCTTCTGAGGAGGCAGCGATGGGTAACCACAGGGAGTGACGACACTGGAAGAAGGTGAGTATGACAAGTGAGTCTTGAGTTGCAGGATATTGGATGTGCTTTCTTAGAAGGAATTAGATGGTGTGCTTACATAGGTTCAACGGAAGGAGAGCTTGGAGAGGTAAGTGGGTCCTGTGCAAATGTGATTGACGAACTGAGTGAGTGATGCGTCCCTGATCCTTTCTTTCTTTCTTTGGTAGGTTGGCTGATTATGGAGCTGTCTCGAGGGTGGACAGAAGGGTGAGTGAGGTGGGACTGAGAGGCAATATTCTGGATGGTAGTCAAAGAAATGACACCCAACCGGCAATTGGCTTGGAGGAATTGTCTTTCTATCTACTTCGGATGTCAGCCCCCCTGTGCAAATGGAAAGCTTTTATCCTTGTAGCCATAATTTTCGGGAAACCAATCACAACAACATATAATAAAGCTATATCATGTCAGATTCAACCACTGTAAGTGTCAGAAATGACCAAACCAACACGATATAGGCCCTGTCAAATTATGGAAAAAAAACAGTGATAGAGGATTTTGTTTTGTGTTTGTACATTGTTGCAGTGTCTTTTAATGTTTTTGTGACACTTTATGTTACTTTACGGTTCTAGTTTGCTGTTGACATTTTTGATTTACTGTGGTGTAGTTTCTTGAGACCGACCAGCAAAGTTTAGACAAAAATGTAAAAATTTTCCCACCTGGATCCATCACTAACCTTTGCAAAAATATTTTAGGTGGTAATACAAATATGGCGCTTCATTAATTGATACCAAATTATTGCTACTCCAGCAATCACTGGAGTTTGCCTGCATATTTCGCAGTTTGACACCAGATGCATAAGCGGTGCGACATTATGACTAGTGTTGCCAGATTTGATATTTTCCCCTGTTTTAACCACAATGGCTTTAGTCAAGCTTTCGTCAGGAATTGTCAAATAAAATCTAGCATAATTTGAAAAAAAAAAAGAACTGTGAGAGAACACCACTGAATGCATCATTTCCTTCGCTGCTAGTAGGTTTATTTGGTGTTTGCTCCACTACACTAGAAGTCACTGTTACAGCAAATCTGTAGCCTTTGACTGAAAACATTCTGTTGTCGTAGGATAGTCCAATGAAGAGGATTATTAAAAAGAAAATGTCCACTTTATATTCAGAAAATGTTAACCATTTAGTTAGCCTTAGCAACTGGCTAAAAGACAAGTAGGTTGATTAATTAGATTAAAACTTTTAATCTTTTGACAGCCCTAATTTTAATATTATTCTCTATCTGCTGAGGCTGTTGTGCAATTGGGAGGTTAAGTGGGACTACCAAACACTGGTCTAACTTAAATACATTACATCTAAGTTTTGGCTACTCTATATACCTCTGGTGTAAAGTTAGGGATTAGAAACCTTTTTATACCCTTTTAAGAATTAAAGTCAGTTCTACCTCTTTTTAAAATATACAGTGCAATGAAATATTTATGGAATTGTGGCACAAAGGGTCTCTTTAAATGTTAGAACTTAAATCTTCTTTAATAACTACATTCAGTGCATGAATGGCTTCTGTTGTAGATCATGTAATACATGTACTCCATATTCAACATTGGTGACACATTATTTTGAAGAAAAACAATAGTTTCTTTCTGCTTGAATTATTGCATTCTTTTTGACACAGAAACTACCGGTACATTTAAATTAGACCCATTTGATTTCTTTTTCAATTTCCATAAAAAAGTGTTGACAGTACAGCCTGATTGTGACGCTTGGTGTAAATGACACCACCCAGTCAAATGTTTCAAAGGACAGTAACAAGCAACAGGAAGTGAAAGGGGTGAGTTAGAGGTTTATTCTAAATTGAAGATAAGTAATTACTGCTAAAATTATGTTATAAAAGTGATCCATTTTAAAAGGAAACTTAGCTTTTTGTCTTAAGACATGATGTTTAATTTATTTCTTTTCTACAGACAACCCAAAAAAAGCAAAATGGTTTCAATCTACTTTGTAGTTTTCTGGGTTCTTCTGGGACCCAGCAGCTGCCAGCTTCATTGTATTACAGGTTTAAAATCATGTTATAAATGTCTGTAATAATAAATAGTAATGTTAAAGATTCCGTATGAACAAAATATTTTGCATCACATGCAGAGACCATTGATGACACAAAGTTTTCTGTCAATGTAACAGAACATATAAAAGTAAAATATTAAAATATTAAAGTAAAATCTATTGACTGCATTGAGATCCCACATGAGCTGACTTTTCCACCAGACAAAGTGACAGTCCCGTATAAAAAGATGTTATTTAATCGTGATCCATCAAATGTTGTTCAAACAAAAGTTGTTAGCAAGGCAGATTCAGATAAAGAAGACATATTGTTGATAAAAAATGTTCCAATTGGCGAACATGATTTTGGCTTCAAATTGTATTGGGGGTGCAATCAAAAATACACTTTTCCAAAGAAATTTAAAATTTCGGTTTTAGGTAACTTACAAATCTTTTTGCTGAATTATTATTTGCTGTCTTTGCTATCATTTTCTCAGTATTTTCTATGATTGATTCAATATAAGATATTGGGTTATGCATTTGACCCAATATTGTGGTTTATGTTACCAACTATGAGAATCAGTTAAAGTGAATAATATGTATTACTTGCAAAGTGTGGTCTGAAAATGATAATCCATCACTTTTATTTTTTACATTGTGTTGTATTTTACTGTTTTGGGGCCATTTTATATACAGTTAAGCACTCAGAGGTAAAAGTCTGTTTTATATGATTCATGGTTGTAAAACACATTCTTACCAGTATTTTAATTGGGGTAAGCTTTTAAGCAATAAAACTCTTGGGTAATTTACTGCATGCTGTAAAACCAGGATGTCTGTAGATTAGGATGTGTAGATTAGGAAGCCAGATGTAGGGAGGACGGACCATAAAACCATAAAACTCAGAATGAACTTTTGACTTGGACCCAAGAGGAGGACACTTCCATCTTATGAATGCATAATTCTGGACGGACCAGTGGTTGTCAAGACACTTTTTAAAAACGTTCTGATTGGAGCAGATTCCGAGGGAGAAGAGACGCCCAGATTCTGGGAAGTTTTGGATGTCTATAAAGTTATGGCATGAAAAACCATTCGTCGTCAGATGTCTTTATCTGGCCCAGAGAAAATGGGCATGTTTCTCTGTAAAACTGCATGTCTGTTAGTCTGTTTAAAATAAAACTGAGAACTGGAAATTGGCTCCTTGTCTCTGCTTGAACATGCACTGAATTATTTTTTACAAAAATTTAATTCTACAATTGCTATAATTATTTTTTAATTATTTTTTTCTGTATTAAAAATATCAGAAAAACCTTGTAAACAAAATACTTAGTATATCACACTTCAAAAAATATTGTGTTTATAAACAGTGTTTATATTACTGTCATGACCAGTTCTTCGTTTAAGGTTTAAATGTTGAACACAGCTAGCACTAGGCTGTGCTTACAATTTGTCGATAAAACCTTAAAGATTATTCTAAGGGGAAAAATATCTTTGCATAAAGAGCTATGGTGCTGATAGACAGTAGAAGTCCACATTGGTTTTTGCCACTCTCACACAAACTGTAAATCCATCCTCCCACACTCCATCTTGCACGTCCCTTGTCTTTTTGCCATATGGCTTCTTAAAAACCTTCATATACAGTAAGAATGTTCTTGCAAGGCAATGTAAATGTTTTTTCTTCAAAAACGCACAGATATTTTTTTTAGCACCACTAGTTTTTACAAAATTCATAGTATCAGAAATAAAAAAGGAAAAGCCCTCAAACTTAATTCAAATGTAAAAATGTACAACTCCAAATCCTAAAAAGTTGGGACGGTATGTTAAATAAAAATCAAAATGAAAACAGTACTTTGTTAAATTATCTTTGAACTGAAAACAATACAACAGCACATTATTTAATGTGTTCCTCAAAATCTTTATTTTATAGCCACATATTCAAATTTTGATTCTGACAACACATTAAAAAAAATATTTTTATGAAAAGCGTTTACCTCTTTGTATTGTTTCCATTCCTTTTCCCAACACTCTAAAGACGTTTAGAGGCCGATAACACAAAGTGATGAAGTGTTTCAGTTGTAATTTTGTCCCATTCTTCCTGCAAACAACTCTTAAGGTGGGCAACAGTATGGGGTCTTCTTTGTTGCAATTTGCACCTCAAAATACACCACACATTATCAACTGGAGACAGTTCGGAAATGCAGGCAGGCCAGTCAAGCACCCGACCTTTTTCCTCTGCAGCCAGGACTTTTTAATCTGTGGATAATGTGGTTTTGCATGGTCTTGTTGAAATATGCAGGGTAGTCCCCTGAAAATATGTCATCTTGAAGGCAGCATATCGTACTCCACAATATCTTGGTAGTTTTCAGCATTAATGGTGCCATCATAATAGTCAAGTTACCTTTGCCAAGGGCACTGACAACTCCATTCCATGAAAAACCCCAGCTTTTGGACACGGTGTCCAACTCTCCCCAAAAGTACCTGAAATACTGATTCATCTGACCACAGTACACTTTTCCATTGTGTGATGACTCATCCCATCCCTAAGAGCCCAGAGAGTCAATTGTGCTTGCGGACACTGTTAACATAGGGCTTCCTTTTGGCACAGTACAGTTTTAACCTGCATTTGTGGACATAACTATGTAATGTCGTACTTGACAAAGGTTTGCCAAAGCAGTCCTGAGCTCTTAGATGAAAGAAAATTATTCAGTCAGTGTCACCTGAGGGATCGGAGATCGAGGTTGTCCAGCTTTTCCTTAATGCACTGAATTTCTACCAGATTCATTGAATATTTTAATTATGTTATACATTGCTGAATGTTAAATATCCAAATCTTTGGTATCTTTCTTTGAAATTGTGCCTTTTTTATGCATTTGTTGCCAAACTGCCAATCCTCTGCCCATCTTTGCTCCTGAAGGACTAGAACTTTATTGGATACTGGCTTCGTACAAAATCATAATTACATTCACCTGTTGACATGATCTGTGTCAAACCACATCATTATTTAACCAATTGACCTGATAACTAGCCCTGAATTATTCTCATCTCAACCAGATTTGTGTTGCAGTTCTGAATGAAAGGAAAGGATTTATTTATTCAAATGAAATGTTATACTGCCTGAATACTGCCAGCCTGAATTTTTTTAACATTTCCATACTGTCCCAACTTTTTCTGATTTGGGTTTGTAACAATCCCGGTTGACAAAAATGTTAACCTTAAAACTGGAAGTAAATAATTAATGGATATTGATGTTTTAATCATCACTGACTGTGGCTTCAACACTTCGTCAACTCCCTTCCTTCTCTCCTTCAGTCAGGCGCATTGCACTCTCAAAAATGTAGTGTCATTTAATCATATATGCACATTCATTTGACTATCATCCCCCCTACAGATGTACGTGACAGCTAATGGGAGAGATTTGAAATAATTTGTCTTCATGGCGTGATGCTCATCCTTCTAGACACTCATTGAGCAGAACACCTAACTGTTGTATGTTCAATCAAAGATCTACCCCTAATCATGCAGAGTTATGTTAAAATGAGGAGCTGTTGTAAGTATTCATCCTGAGGTTGTTGCAGCTTTCATCAAGTTATGTATCTGCCCCCAAGCTTCTAACTATTGACCTGCAAGAACTTGCTAAATGCAATTCACTTTGTGCCTTTCTAGCCTTGCTTTATAGTAATACAAGAATTACTGTTGTTTCCACCACTGTAATCTGCTGCAGAGCCTTGTAAAATTGTCCCTACCCTTTGAGTGTGTGCTTTTTACACTGGATCTCCTTACTTCTCTGTGTCTGTCATACTCTGATATCATAATGTCCTTATCCAACTTAGCTATGGTCCATAATATAATGATGCTTGTTAGATGTTTACGCTTATTCACTATTACTTAAATATTGTTTTCTGTTGTCAGGGGTAGTTTTCAACCTGTAATCTATACTTAGTTTGACTGATGTAACCTGCCTTAAGTAAAGCTATGTTTTCACATTTCTATGAATGTTCTTGTCTATGGTGCAGTCAGGATATTAGGGTAAGACTGATGCCAGCGTTTTGTAGACTCAACTGATATTTTTAAGTATTTTAAATTATAAATCGAAGTGGAAAGAAAAGGTTACAGTAACTTCTTAATTTTTACAAATAACAGAAGCATCCTCTTTTTTGTGAAAACAGGCAATCCAGTATTTCATAGTTCATTTCTGGAACAGACTACTTCCTTGAAACCCAGCTTGAGAAGACAACACAAATATTGGCAGTAAAAGGGTAATTAAGACCATTGTGGTGCATTAGATCTTCATGTTGTGTGCCTAAATTTTTAACTGGAATCATTTTTAGAAGTATTAGCTCTATGACTTTACAGTAAAAAAAGATTTTTTATTACTTTCCCACAATTTAACCGAGTGAAGAAAATGCCTTTAACATTCTTGCTAATATTTTGGATTTTTTCTAAGAAACATCAGCTGTGAGCCTCAGTGTATCCTGGGTAAGATTGAATATAATCAATTAGATTGATAATCAGCATTTCATAGAACAGTGAGAGTTTACATTATATTTCTGTCTTCTTTAGAAACTGTTGATGACACAGAGTTTTACATTAATGTAACAGAACACATTAATGTATAATCAATTGACTACATTGATATACAACATAGTGTGAACTTTCCACAAGACAAAGTGACACTTCCGTATAAAAATATATTATTTAAAAGAGATCCAACAAACGTTGTGGTTACAAAAGTTGTCAGTAACATGAATCTTGACAGTAAAGATACATTCTCAGTAAAAGAACTTCCACGTGGAGAATACGAGTTTGGTGTCAAACTTGAATGGGGATGCAATCAAACATATGTTTTCCCTAAAAGGATTCATATTTCAGTGTCTGGTGAGTAATGATTGGTCTGTTCATCAAATGTTTATTAGTTTTAAGATCAAGACCCTTATTTTGTTCTGACCTCCACTCAACATTTATTGAATTTAGTTTTTTATCAATGATCCAATCAAAAAGTAACAGATGTACAAAAGGCTAATTTGATTTTTGTTTTTGTTTACAGCATTAACAACAAAAGCAACTGTTATTTCTTATCCAATGGTGGAAAGACAGCGTGAAGTACTAATTTGCACGGCTCCTATATCATGCTCTGGTAGAGTGTTTTTGTTTTGGAAATGGACAAATGGTGATGGAAAATCTACAGTAATAGGCAAAGGCCACCATGTAGATGAGTATATGTTCTGGTACAAACCTGGATATAGACTAGGATACAGAGAAAGACATAGTTTAATTCTTTATCCAACAGCGGATCATCACAACACCAACATCACATGTGAAGCAGAATATAAACACGATAATGCTGAGACATCGGTCACCTTGACTGTAAAATGTAAGGAACAGCAGTCTTCAAGTTAAGCTGCATATTGTTTTAATAATGTAATGATCTAACTATATGTACTGTATATTTTTTTATGTTTTTTGTTAGTCTCACCCAGGATCCTGAACAACTCCCACTGTACAGTGAATGGAGAGCTGCGGCTCTGTGTGTGCATCAGTTTGGGCAATCCTCTGCATTCGATACTTTGGCCTTTAGAAAAACTTACAGATTATTCAGTCACAAGTTTTAGCAATGCCCAGAGAGTAAGCAGCACCCTTACCATGACTGCAGCTAAATATCACAACGCTACTGTTAAATGCATCAGCAGCAATCAACTCCTTTAGATTGAATCTGCAATTCCGATTCAAGCCTCTTTAGAGCACGCCGGTCTTTCCTGTAAGTGCTCATTTGATATTTTGTCCCTATAGTTCATATGGTACAAGGAAACACACATTTCTTGGTTTTCTTCACAGTTAGTCTTTTGTTATTCTTTTTTTAGCTTTTACAGACTTAATCAAGGGGTTTAACTCAGCTCTTCCCTGGCTAACAGGAGTGTGTTTTACTCTAAATCTGGTCTTCATTGCTGCAATCATCTATATTCATCAAAGGTAAGGATATAAATATGTTTAAACAAGAAATAAAATGCCTACATGAAATTATCAAAGCATTTGTTCGATGTGGAGAATTAAATATTTTAAAACTAATTTCTTGGAAGCAGAAAGAAGCAGAAGGAACCATGTGAAGGAGAAAGCACCTAAGCAACTTTGAGAAAAGCTGAAGTGGAGGAAGAGTACAGCGTTATTTCCACACAAAAATATATAAAGTATGGTGATCACAATTTTAACCTTGTAAATGTATTTACATGTATTTAAAATTTGCCATTAAAATTGTGCTTTTATTGTAATGTATAGAGCAATAGGCCTCATTATGTCAATATGTTAATGATAGCCTGAGAAATAAGGTGAGACGCTCAGTAATCTGAGGAGAATTCTAAAGAAATATTGCTCAACATCAAAAGGAGGAAGCTGAGTGGTTTCAGGTCTGATCAGGATGTTTAATTGCTTTTAGTTGCTTTTACTCCTACACCCCCATTAAAGACTGATAGAAAAAAAATTAAAATGTAACTCACTTTTTGGTGAGTATCTTACTGTCTTGGTTTTTCTTCCTTTGTGTGATTATCAAATTGCACCATCATGCTGAAACATACAGGAAGGATGATACATAAGATGAGGAAGTTAATCAGATATTTATTGCATTTAATAACTTTAATAAAGGGACTGCACGCTGGAGCAGTGGTTAGCACTGTTGCCTTGCAGCAAGAAGGTTGTGGGTTTGTATCCCAGCCCAGGGTCTTTCTGCATGGAGTTTGCATGTTCTCCCCGTGCATGCATGGTTCCCTCCAGGTACTCTGGCTTCCTCCCACAGTCCAAAAACATGACCATCAGGTTAATTGATCTCTCCAAATTGTCCTTAGGTGTGAGTGTGTGCATGATTGTTTGTCCTGTCTGTCTCTATGTGGCCCTGTGATGGACTGGCGACCTGTCCAGGGTGTACCCCGCCTCTTGCCCGTTGACAGCTGGAGATAGGCACCAGCCCCCCCGCGACCCATTAAGGATTAAGCAGTTAAGAAAATGGATGGATGGAACTTTACTAAAGACTCTTTAGCAATTTTTTTTAGAGTAGTTTTTGCAAAGATGGGAATTGTGGCTTCAACAAGTCATCTCCATGCCATGTCTTTTTTTCTGCTTAGAAACTAAACCAGGTTAATTCACTGCGCTGATTGGAATCACCTGGTTCAGTGGTTGAGCAGAACAAAAACATGGCATGAAGATGACTTGTTGAAACTACAATTCACATCTCTGAGTTTGTGTCCTACAACGTGTGGTACTTCAGTAGTATCTGCTGTAAATACAACTATCTGCAAACTGTCTGCAAATTTCTTTGACTTTTTTTGATGATGGAGTCAGCTGATAATTCAATCTAGTTTTATCTCATTTGCCTCAAATGCTCAGGTAAATGACATTTTATCTTGTTACTATTTGATAAATAGTATGCATAATGATTCAAACAATAAGATTGCTTTACTATATCAATGCAAAAAAGTGTCAACTTTGATTAATTCTTTATAAAGATTAATGCCACAAGTTCTGCTTATCCCTGCTTCAGCTCTGTAAAAGCATCTTTTAAGTGAACCAAGGTGTCTTGTGACAATGTCCTTAATGTCCCAGAGTTAAGAACAAATGCTCGAAGCACTCCAGGGATGGTATCTTCACTGATAATTTGGCTTCAGAGCTACTGGCACATCTAAAATTAGCATTGCTCAAGCACTTGTTGAAGAGTGATCTTGAGATTTCACACTTCTCACAGATAGTTTCTTTACTTGGACCTACGGCTGTTCTTTTTTTGTGTGTGTGTCCTGTCTGGCAGCGTGGCACTGAGAATTAAGTACCAAGAAGAAGTCCAACAGATTTACTTTCACAAGAGGAGCTTTAAGGCTTTTGCTATAGTACTACACATAATATAAGTGTAAGGAATCTTTATTACCAATTGCGTTGCTTTTATTTTTTCATATATATATTACGGCCACAGAGATTGAAAATCAGTGGTAAAAAATAAAGAGGAAGGTATATAGGAAACAAATGTAAGAGGGACAGTGTGAATTGCAGATAGAGAGGAAGGGGATTAAAGAAAATACAAGAAAAAAATCATAGTCTGCACCTACACCTGAAGTTCAGCAGAGAGAGGGAAAAATACCATGACAAAACAAACCAAACAATGCAAAATGAGAACTACACAACCCACAGATAGACAGAACACCGGAATCCCCACGAAAGTTTGTGTCTGTATGACATCCAAATGCTCCTCTGTCCCATGTCAAAGTGCCACACCAGTAGATGGAAAACATCCACAGGCATTTAAATTTAGCATTGCACAAGCAATTAGTGAAGAGTCATCTTTAGAACTCATCTTTCTCACCGATAGCATCTTTACTTGAACCTATGGCTGTTGTGAGAGAACAGTGTGATTGAACAATAAAGTAACAGAAACTAAGTGACCAAAAGAACAGGACTTTGTGTGTGTTTAAGTATAAAATGTGGAAGCTCTGTGCAACTTAGTTAAAACTGAAGTTTCTCTACAAAGGTCAACTGCATAATTCAGTATATGAGGAATAATATAAACTCAAGCCAAATGGGAAGTCATATTATGAATGAAAGCAATCAATGAAAGCAACTCCAAAATAAACTATATGTTTCATTTTCCAACAAATATGCTAAAGTTTAAAGAGCTTTAGCACTTAACACCACACTTTTTCATATTAAAATTATATGTTTCAGTTCATTTCATTTGTGTGAATATATAATGAGACTCTAAGTAAAATTCCTTCAACAAATGGTCAAATATCTAAACTGACAGACTGGGCAAAGAGACCACTTGTCGAAGAAACAACCAGGAGGCTCATGATAACTCTGGGGGAGCTTAGGTGGGAGAATCTGTTCACAGAATCTGTTATTGGTTGGCCAGTCTATACATTTCACCTTTACAGAAGAGCTGGAAGCAGAAAGCCTTATTCAATACAGTTCAATTCAGTTTATTTATACAGCAAAAATTCACAACAAATGCCATCCCAAGGCACTTAACAAGGAAAGTCACTTCAACACAATTATACAAACATTCCAATCAGTTAAAAGTTTTCTATTTAAGGAATCCCAGTAGATAGTGTTGAGTCGTCGACATGACGTTAGGCCCGGAACATGCAGACTCCGACAACAGCAATCCCTCAACCATCTCTCATACTAAGAAAGCAAACTATAGCAACATTGTAGAGCAAAAACTCCCCATTAACAGGAAGAATCCTACAGCAGAACCTGGCTCAGTACAAGCGGTCATCTGCCACAACCATCTGGGGGTCTGAGAAGACAGAGTGGAGGCAGAAAGAACAGGAGGAACTGATGTAAGAGTACTTTATATATTAAAGAAAGTGAAAAATTCTTTACAGGACATGGGAGATGTTTCGTTACCGGTAGCATCATCTGAATTGATGCTCCCTATCCAAATGGGCATTGTAGTTGAACAGGATACCACATCAGGTGTAGCTTCTATGTAGAGAAAAACACATAGAAAAAAACAAGGCTAACAGCTGAAATAACAGCAAAAAATAAAAATAAAAAATACTTTTGATGAATACTAGAAGAGAAAAGTAGAAGAGTGAAGAAAAGTCTGTCCTCCAACAGTCTAAAGATATAGCAGCATAACTACAGAGATAGCTCAGAATATCCTAAGCCATTCTAACTATGAACTTTATCAAAAAGAAAGGTTTTAAGCCTAGTCTTGAAAGTAGACAGGGTGTCTTTCTCGTGGGCCAAAACTGGAAATTGGTTCGACAGGAGAGGAAACTGATAACTAAAAGACCTGCCTCACATTCTACTTATAAAAATCCTAGGTACTACCAGTAAACCTGCAGTCTGAGAGCAAAATGCTCTGTTAGGAACATATGGAACAACAAGATCACTGTTGTAAAATGGAGCTGGATTATTAAGGGCTTTATACCTAAGGAGGAGGATCTTAAACTCTATTCTGGATTTAGGGAGCCAATCAAGAGAAGTTAAAACAGGAGAGATGTTATCTCTCTTTTTAATATTTATCAGATCTCTTGCTTCAGGATTTTGGATCAACTGAAGGCTTTTAATTGCACTTTTGAAGACTTCCTGATAATAAATAATTACAATAGTCCAGCCCTGAAGTCAAAAATGTATGGACAAGTTTCTCAGCATCACTCCTGATCTGTATGTTTCTAATTTTAGCAATATTATTGAGGTGAAAGACAAACATTTTCTAAAACTGTTTAATATGGGATTTGAATGTCATGTCCTGGTCAAAAATTACACCAAGATTCTTTACATCATAACCAGAGACCAATTTAATGCCATCCAGATGAAGCAATTGACCTAGCAGCTTTTTTTCTTTCTTTTTTGGTCCAAAACAATAACTTCTGTCTTGTCTTAAAAGCTGAAAGTTTAGAGTCATCCAGGTTTTAATGTCTTCAAGACATGCCTGTAATCTACCTAACCGATTGGCTTCATCAGGATTTATGATTAAATATAGTTGTGTAGAGGACACAGCAAACACTGAAGGTGAGGTGCAACCAAAAACTAACTTTATGGCCTACATACAAAAATATTGTGTAGCATGAATCAGTAGTGACAGCATCACGATGATGCTTTTTCTTCAGAAGTTATAAGGAAGCTTGTCAGAGTTGTTGTCAGGATGAGCCAAGTCATTGATAGACAACGTCCCTAAGCACATAGTCAGATAAAAATGATTATATCAAAGCATATTAATGGGTTAGAATGGCCCACTCAACATTTAGATTTTGCATTTAAGCACATCTTTGTGTTTGTCTATCGCATAAAATCCCAAAAGCCTTTTGGTTTTTGTGTTATAAAATGTGGAAAATTTTTATTTTTACAAGTCACTGCAGTTCTAAACTCTTTAAGCCTGTGTAATCTTTAGATCCCCCCCCCCCCATATATATAGTAGCCTAACTAAGCATCTTTTTTATCATATATCGTAATGTTGGTTTTGTTCATAATTAAGTGTGTAAGGAAGATATATTCTTTGGGTGCCAGACAAACCAACTTTGGACGTGCAAACTAATCTGCAGGAAGAAGTAAGTGTGATGGGTGAAAGGGGTGGTGGTACAGTACAAAAGCCTTTCAGTACCTTCAGACAGCATTTGATCAAATACAGGAACAGTTACGCCACCTACGGCTTATATTAAATGCTGAAAATACTAAAGTTATCTTTTTCTCTTAGTCAAAAACAAAAACAGTCAATGAGTCTAGGTGAATTTGTACTTGTCTGGGTCAACAGATTGAACTAGTGTCTAGTTTTATTTGGGAGTCCTAATTGACGATAGGTTATCTTTTAAGCTTCATATTCAGCATTTAATAAAAAAGCTGCAACTTTTGTTGGGATTTTACTATAGATATAAATCTTGTTTTTCTTTTACTGTAAAAAAGAGGTTAGTTGAATCAACGTTTATACCTGTAATAGATTATGGCGACATCTTGTATGTGAATGCTCCTGTGCAGTTTTTGAGCATGTTGGACAGTGGGATCATAGTGTTTTGCGTTGCTCGACCAGAACAGCAGTGTTGCTAACTTTTCATGGCATCTCATCCTACTACCACAGCGCCGATTCAATTTTTTCTAGGCTTGTTAATGCATTTCCCCCTCAAGCAGCAATGGACGAAAGAAAGGAAGTTTTGATTAAGCTATTAAGCTTTTTACTAGAAATGCAGCTCATAGAATACTCTAGAAACACATGGAAAAAAAACATTGCAGCATTTTTTTTCGTTTTCCTACACCTCCTAGTGTTCAAAATCGCAAAAACAACAGATTAGATGAATTATCCTTTCAATATAAAGCCTGTAGTGGCCAAACGCTGCATTAACTACTGATTACAGCGACTATAGAGCTCCATTCTGGTGAAGCGATCTTTGGCTGTTACTGAAACTGACTAATCAGGTGCATATGCTCTCCGTTGATGGAGACGGATAGTTTGAAATTGGGCCTCTACTCCATTTGTCTTTGAATAGGTAACAGAGAGTGCTTTCATCGATAATGGCTTTGCTTCAATCCATCTCCTTCAAAATGGAGAAGCATAAACTAGGCTTAAGGTTCGAACAGAGCTAGGAAAGACTGCTTTTAGCTTTGCTGCTCCATCCACATGGAATCTGTTACAGAATGATTTAAAATTAATGACTTGGTTTTCCTGAGCAGATTTAAGACTCTGATAAGGTCATTCGAGTCCAGATTATCTATGTGTGTATGTTTTAACTGATTTTATGTGGAAATTTATCTAAAATATTAATATATTTATAAGGCTATAACTTGTACTGCTGATCCGTCTGTCTTGGCCAGGTCTCACCTGTAAAAGATATTGTGTATCTCAATGGGACTAACCTGGTTAAATAAAGGCTAAAATAAAAAAAATAGAAAATGTTAAACAAAAATAAGTTGCATTCATTGTAATGTAATTGAGTATCCTGTAGCTGAAATTTGTTTGACTAAAAGAGGCCACATTTTTATTACCAGTGTCATTAGCTGCAAGGCTGCCCTATGCTGTCATTTTGGTTCTTGATGTTCCCAGTTTAACAGATTTGGTGGCCAGCATAGAGGCTGAAAATCAGAATCCAAAATTGGCCATAAGAAAACGCAGTTTGGAAACAAGGAAGCTGCAGAGTTTAGAAGGTAGTTCCCATGATGACATAACCATAACTTCTTTCTCCCCTCTGTAGTCTTGTCACTACTAGAGTACAGAACCTACCTAAGGAATTACCATTCTATAATGTGGACCCGAAAGCAGGTCCAGTAAAACAAGTCACACCCAGAAGTCAAAGGAGAAAGGAATAGTTTAATAGCTGAAACCCTGTTCTTTATTTGACTTTGATATTCCTTTTGACATATGTGTATATCAGAGATCAGACCCAACATTACAACCATAGCTTAATAAGGTGACAGAAGTGGAAGGAAAGAAGCATGGCAAAGTAGATGTTTTGGAAAATGCTTCTCATGCTTTTAAGAAATGTGTCCTGTATCAGATGAAAGGTAAAACAGAAGCTATTGTTATTTGTATTTGTTCTACTTTGTGCTATTGTGTGACCTTTGCCGGCGGCCTGGTGAAACATGTAACAGAGACCAGAGTCCACCGGCAGCTGCGCCCAAACATGCAAGGCTCAACAGTGATAGCCCCCCCCGGCCTCGGAGGGTTCCATTTCGTTCCATTTATTTGATAAAGTACATTTAAAAAAACAGCATGACAGCTGACCAAAGTGCTGTACAGGAGTAGCACAAAAAAAGGTAATGAAAAGATAAAACAGTAGAAGTAGAAACAGGAACATAACAGATAAAACAGCAATAGTAATAAAATAAACTCTAGATAAAATAACTAGCCACTTAAAGCAAGGGAGTAAAAGTATTTCTTTAAACAAGACTTAAAGGAGAAGGAGGGAGAGGAGGAGGTCAGGGTCCTTCCACAAGTTGCGTGTTTCTGGCTTGTCACGCTTCAAAATTGCAGATTTTGAAGCTCGTCCATTTCGCTTTAGATCCGCGTCAAGGTGCGAATGTTTCAACGTCCTACTGTGAATGTGCAGAGTGTTTCTGAAGCTTAGGTATGAACACACCATTAGTTGAACACAGTATATTTGAGGTGTTTCAATCTGGTTTTAAAAACGGTCAAAGCACTGAGTCAGCACTTTTGAGAATCTTAAAAGATGTATTCTTAGCCACAGACAATGTTCACTGTGTCGTCTTGGTTATCTTAGATCTGACAGCTGCCTTCAACACAGTAGACCACCAGACCTCCTGTCTCGCCTAGAGAGCTGAGTTGGGATAAATGGTACAGCCTTACAGTGGTTCAGGTCTTATTTAACACATAGACATTTCTGTGCCCAGATTGGAACTGCTGAGTCTTCTCTAGCGCATCTCGTGTATAGAGTACCCCAGGGCTCTATTCTTGGACTCTCTGTACCTTCTTCCCATTGACACCATTTTAAGGAAGTAAAATATTGCCTTCCACTGTGATGCTTGCTTGATACATGATAGAATGCCAGGGAGGGAAAGCTAGGAGTCTGGGATGATGAAGGTAAGAAATGTTTACTAACATATTAGCTGTTGTTGTCATTGAACAGGTTGTCTTTAAATACATTTAAATTGTTTATTATTGTTTCAGTTTTTTATGCCTGTATCATCTACTTTATAGCTTTATTTTACTGGAAAGGAGACCAGATAAAACAAATGTAGTTGTATATAGATTTATTTTAATAGTTGGAATTTAAAATTTATCTAAGTATCTTTTAGCAACTTAACCTGATTTTAAATAAATTATAGGAGTTTGTTAAGTGAGTTTTTTTGTTTCACATCCTGTTACATCCATTTCCTTTCGTTCGTTCATGCAACTATGTGTGCACTTACTGATTGTGAGTTTGTTCATGCACACCAACTGCACATTGGTGAAAACGACCATTTGACCCATTACGTATGAGAACATTTCCAGATCCCCAAATCTAATATGAAACAGATTCCGGGTTAATGAATGTGTAAAAATATAAACATATGAACATAAACCCATCACTGATGACGACTTCTAATCAACTTCATGAATGCGTAAGGTATGACCCATTTAATTCTTTTTGACATCAGAAATACAAAAGAAAAAGGTCTGTACCTCCTCTATCAGGACTGCAATCAATGAGCAAAGAGGGGGGGGGGGGGGGGATCACAAGCCTGTTTCAAATCCTGTGCCATGAGTTCATGAAGCAGTACTCAGGGGAGGGATAGTGTTTGGGGGAGATTAACCCCAGTCCAGGTGGTCTTCACTTATCCCCCTACCCCCATATAGGAACTTTGCGTTGTTGATGGAACTCAGAAAAAGATCAGCTTCCATCCGGTTCTGATCTGTCCTACATCAAGTTCTACAGCTTTTATGATAATTTTGGCTCACTCCATCTGAATTCTAAAATTTGTTGAAGTAAACATGACATACTGGATTATAAGATTTTTTTAGGTACCTTTAAAATAAAGAAAAACTAATTGAGGGAGATGTGACAAACAGCAAAGTACACCTATTTTCTTCACTATAAATCTTCACTCAGCCCTTTAAATAGATGTTTCAGGTCTTGTTCCACTGCTTACTGAAATCTAGAGTTGTGTAAACAAGTCTAAATGCCAGGGAAGCTGCTAAAGATCTGAGAGAAACTCTGATCAAAGGCAGCTTTACGTGAAGACTGTGTCAGTGTTGTGAAGTGTACTTGTGAGTTTGTGCATTCATCTAGTGAGATGACAAGCACTCATCCGTCTGGAGATGTTCTTTCTAAGGTTCTACTGCATTTTAATTACCTCTGTCTGCTGAACACAAACCTTAGAGATTGCTCCAACTCAACCAAAATTTATATTTACAGGTGAAACTCGAAAAATTCAAATTTCGTGCAAAGGTTCATGTATTTCAGTAATTCAACTTAAAGGTGAAACTAATATATTATATAGGCTGCTGTAATTTTTGGACTATTGAGCACTCCTGAATATAAGCTAAACTTTAAAAGAAAATAACTTTGTACATATGTAAGCCACACCTGTATATAAGCTACACGTTTTCCTGTTGTAACATGAGATATTTACACAGACTAAACAAACAGGACTTTTTTTTTAGTTACCTCCATCAGGAGGTAATGCTTTCATGGCCGTCTGTCGGTTTGTCCATCTGCCTGTTAACAGCTCATACATCAGAAAGGTATAGACATATTTTGATGAAACATTTCAAGAAATGTATACCGAATCGGACCAGTTTAAATTTTGTGTTGATCCAACATGAAGCACGTATGATGAGAGGCCCTGGCAGAGGTCTGCGGTTTCTTAGTGCTTTTCTAGATGTACATTTTGTTTTAAAGTGTGCCTGAAAATCGTCAGTATGGCACCAACATGGCTTTAACACATACATTTGCCCATCAGAAAAGTTATTGGTCGCCATATTCATCTTTATCTTCCCTTGTGCCCTAAAGCTACTGAAGTCATCTTCTTTATAGTCTTTATGTCCTCTGAAAGCTGTTGTTGTTTTTCACACAGTTCTTCCCACTGCCTCCTCCTATATCTCACCATTGATTTGTTGATGCCAAACTTATGTGCAATAGTTCCATGTCTTTGACCGACAGCTCGATTGCCTTTAACTTAAAAGTTACATTGTGCAAATTTCTTTGAGTGTTTTCCATGTTGAAGGTGTGTACATGAAAACTATTGTTAGTATCTTCACGCTGCATAACCTTTCCCCACATGTCTGTCTCGTTTTTACACTTCCTGCTATAGTGCCTCCCAGAGGCCATTAGCAAATAAAAAATAAAAAAATCTATGAATTTGCCACATCACGTGGGTCCAGAGAGTATTTCAAGACTTTGTTATAGTTTTGACGATTATTAATTACAGCTTTAGCTAACCCCAAATTTAACATCTCGGAAAATTAGAATATTAAATAAAATCAATGAAACAAGGATTTTATATAGAAAAATGTCAGACCTCTTAAAAGTATATTCATGCATACAGTAAATGTATGTGGTGCCCAGTAATAGCAACCAAAACATCACAGGTCTAGAGAAGATTTGCATGGAAGAATGGTCCAAAATACCAGGTACAGTGTTTGTTAACCTGATGAAGACCAACATGAAATTTTGATCTCTATTACTGACAACCAAGGTGACCTTGCAAAGAATTAAAATGAACTTCTCTCATTTGCCAAATAGTTATTTTCCACACTATTATACAAATAAATTCCTTAAAATAATACAAGATTTGGACTTTTGTTTTACATTATATCGCTCACAGTTGAAGTGTAGCAATGATAAAAATCTCAGACCTCTCTCATCTTTTTAAGTGGAGGAACTTTCACAATGGGTTGCTGACTAAATACTTTTTTATTTATTTGTTGAGACTTTCAAAACAAGTGAGTTCTCAGACTTAGTATATGATTGAGATACTTTTATCTCAAATGAAACAAATGGTCGGTGGTGAGGTTGTTGGAGAACAAAACAGAAATGGCAACAGAGACAAGTTGACAGGAGACTGTCATCAAGACTGTAACCCCAGGAAGTCCCAAATCTAGAGTGATTTTGCAAATAATTGGTTGAGGTGTCATTGCATGAGAGCTTTTTTTCTGAGGTTCTTCCATGCACTCCAATCCTGAGGTAAAGGGACCACCCATTAGTGTGAAGAAATGTCCATTCAGTCCCTGCGCCTATTCACTGAGCTGTCTGTCTCCCCTGATCTGCTCCTGGCCACAGATTGAGGCTGAAAAATTGAAGAGGGCTTGCAGAAAGACTCCAACCAGAGTGTTGGGAAATAAAGTCCAGTTGTTGTGGGGATTTAGAGCAGAGTCAGAGTCAAGGGGGGGATCCTGCTGTGGGAGGGCAGGACTTTGATTCAGCACTCAGCTCCGCAGCAGGATCCCAGGACAATCGACGACCGAAACCCCAGGGGCCAGGCTTGGTGAGGGTAAAGGGTAGCGGTAGGGTGGGCTCTTGTTGACGACAGTGACATTGACGTTGATGGGGAGACAATGATGCAGCAGGCAGCGGTGTGGGAGATGGCAGCAGGGTGAACTGAAAGTTCGACTTTTTAAAGGCTCTGCTAACAGACTTGTTGGACTGAATGATTGGAGTGAAACAGCAAAACTTTTCTGTGGGGATGTTTTTGTTTGTCCAGTTAAAGACTGAGTAAGGAGGAAAAGCGTGTGTGCCTTTTTGTTAGGTGTCAGCTCCATCTCCACTTTTACAGGGATAAGACCATTCCAAGGCAATTTATTCTTCAAGAAATCTTTCACACTTGATGTTATCTGACTCTGTGATATACCAACACAAAGCATCACATAGAAAAGTAGGAAATTGATTTGTCATTTAAGGGTATACATTTCAACCACCTTAGTACAATAAAGAGTTTTTGCCCATTTTTCTTTCCAAGGTGGCTCAGTCTTGTTAGATTGAGAACATATATGAAATTTGGTTTTCAAATCCTTCTACAAACCTCAAGTTAATATGGTATAAGGTTAACCTATCCTCCAGGCTCCAGTCTCTTTCAACCTGTTCTTCTATGTGGTTCTCAATCTTTCCATTAATTTTGACCAGTTTGAGGTTCCTCCTAGAGAAAAGCACCTCCACAACATGATGCTGCCTAAACCTTAATTGACAGCAGCGATGCTTCTTTCCACTAAACATAGCAATTTGTTTGTGTGTGGTCTCACTTAACTAGACCATCATCCCCCATGTACCATTTGTGACAAACTGCAAAGAGTTGTTCTAATGGCTTTCTTTCAACAATACATCTATTCTTACTTTTCCATGAAGGTCAGGTTCATGAATCGCACTACTACTACTAGTTCTGTCAACGTATTTGCTGCCCCTCTCATTTCCTTGATGGTCATGTTTTGGTGGGTTTGCAGTTGTGCCATAGTTTTTCCATTTTTGATTGATAGATTGAACAGAACTATATTTTGATGTTAGGGGACATCTAAAGTAAATTGGTTATAATAGATGGTATTTATAGGTAACAGAGCAAACATAACAGCAAACCTTTTAGATTTTAATTTGAAAGAGATTTTTAAAGCTATTTCCATTTTCCTTCTTTTGCATAGTTATCACTATTTTCTGCCAGTCCGTAATAGAAGAGCCCCATCGAACAGAAGTTAATGGTTTTAAATGTTTTAAAGAGGTATTAATACTTATGCAAAGCACTATACTGTAGTGCAAAAGTCACTACCCAATTTTTCTAAGAAATTGGGCATTTTTCTATAAACTGGGTATGGAGACATACTCCATTATTAAAATGCCTGTCAAAATCTACATGGTGCAATCCTGTGACTGGTCAGTACAATATCGGACAAATTTATCAACAGTTTGCACAGAGAGCGTTGCACCTGTTAAACCCGCAGCAAGATGCACTTGATCCATTTAGCGCTTTTGCCCTTAAATAATTTTCAGTCTGAGCATTGCTGTAAGAAGAATGAAAACATTGGGAGGAGAATAGGCAAATAAGTAAGTGTTCCAGGTGCAGTGTAATTTACTAAGCATAAAAACGTTAGCGCCTGTAAGTTTAGAGTCTATTTTTGGCACTTGTGAAAAGCATTTCTTAAGTTTGCGCAACCACATTCAACATAACTGTATTATACACAAACGAAAAATGTCATTCACACACAATATAACCTAAGAGTAATAAGCCATTTCAGTATTGTGTTTTGCGGAATGCATTCTAGGGTTTTGAACCACAAACTGGTGGAAGCGAACATACATGTAGATAGGGAAAGCTACAAAATTGTTGATTTTGAACAGTGGAAAGACGATAAACTTAAAACATATTCACCGTAGAGGGCTGCCTGTGTCTGCAAAGCGTTAAAAAAAAAAAAAAAAAATTTTGCTAACAAATGCAGCTACACTGCAGAAACTGTTGCTTTGATGAAAAAAGCTGCGTAGTCCAGGCTAGTTATACCGGCTTGTTGACATTTCATGGAGTGACAATCCTGGAACAACAAATGTTGTTAGATGGCTGGGAAGAGGAGAATGTTGGCATGCAGACGTGGCCTCAGATACTTTTCATCCCAGAGCTCATGAATTCAAGATGGGCTGTATTATCCTATCGCAGGTATTTTGTTTTTTAAATTCCGTCTATGGCTAGCAGTTAGCATGTAGCTTATTAGATTCTGTCGTGCTTTAAAACTCTTACAACTTGTATTTTTGAATCACATCTACTTCTAGCATGCAGTGAGGAATGTGAAGCCTGCGTGCTAATGACTATGCTACTAAAACTGTCTAGACGATCAACAGACATATCGAACAATCAACATGTTTAATCACACATTTCTCATCTTGTTTATCAACCTCACATGTCTTTTTAGATCCTTCTTTTCTGTATGTAGTGTATATAAAACAAACAGTGGTTCATTACAAGGGTCGGAACCATTCATCCACTGGTGCATTTTGCATTCTCCACTCGTCAGTGTGCTAACTGCCGTTTCCACAGCCAACCACAACACAATGAGTACCGGGTATACTTGAAGAGTCAGCCAAAAACAAACTTTAAGTGACTTTATTGGGCTCCTTATTAACGAAAACACACACACTGTTTACAGTCGAGCCAGGGCTTTGTTTGGGTTCCTAAAGCAGTGACCAGGGGTCCAAAGACACATCATAACTCACTGCGCTCTCATTACGTCTCCACCTGGCGAAGATGCACTGAGCGCACAGGGAGTTATGATCCCCTAAGATCCTCATCAGTTTCCCCATAGTGGTTAACCTTCCTAGAGTCCAACTAATAAAATGTAGTAATCATAATACAATATCATAGTGATAATTGGCATTACATATGATTTTTTTAAAACAAAATTTAGACATTTCAGATAACATAATTTCAATATTTTATTTTATTTTCTACTGCAACTTGACATTCAATTGAGACCATGATAAAGCGCAATGCATTTCAATAACATTAGTTTGATAATGACATTTTTGTCACCTAGTTCTGGGTATCCTGCAGTTTTAATCTGTCTAACCCTGCAATACGATGTGTGCATGCAGCAGAGAGCAGCTCATGTACACCGCATAAATTAAATTTATTGCTTCTTCTTTGTCTTTCGGCTTTTCCCTTCAGGGTCGCCACAGCAAATCATCTGTCTCTATTTAGTCCTATCCTCTGCTTCACACCACCTGACTTCATGTCCTCCTTCACCACATCCATAAATCAGATTTTTGGTCTTCCTCTCTGCCTCCTGCCTGGGGGCTCCATCCTCAGCGTCCTTCTAACGATATAATTGTTATCTCTCCTCTGAACATGTCCAAATAATCTCAGTCTGGCCTCCCTGACTGTATCCCCAAAACATCAGACATGAGCTGTTCCTCTGATGTACTCATTCCTGATCCTATCCTTCCTCGTCACTCCCAAAGTAAATATCAACATCTTGAGTTCTGCAACCTCCAGTTCTGCTTCCTGTCTTTTCCTCATTGGTACTGTCTCTAGACTGTACAACATCGCTGGTCTCACTACTGTCTTGTACACCTTTCCCTTCATTCTTGCTGAAACCCTTTTATCACACATTACACCTGACACCTTTCTCCACCCATTCCAACCAGCTTTTATATGCTTCTTCACCTCTTTTCCACACTCTCCATTGCTTTGGACCATTGACCTTAAGTACTTAAAGTCCTCTACTTTCTTAACTTCCATTCCCTGTAACTTCACCATTCCACTTGTGTCTTTTTCATTTAAACACATGTATAATGTCTTGCTGCAACTAATCTTCATTCCTCTCTTTTCTAATGCATACCTCCATCTCTCTAGCTTTTCCTCCACATCCGTCCTGCTCTCACTGCAGACCACAATGTCATCTGCATACATCATAGTCCATGGAGACTCCTTTCTAATGTCATCTGTCAGCCTGTCCATCACCAAAGCAAACAAGAAGGGGCTAAGAGACGATCCTTGATTCAGTCCCACCTCCAATTTGAACTCCTCTGTCACTCCTACAGCACACCTCACTGCTGTCTCACAACTCTCATGCATGTCCTGTACCACTATAACATAAGTCTCTGCCACTCCAGACTGCCTCATACAAAACTGTCTGGGGCGACTAAGAATTAGTAAGTAAGGATTATAATGTGTGATGCGTTACATTTGCTAAAGCACCCTAGAATGAATGAGTACCAAAGATAAAAAATAACAAAGGTTTCTTTATGCACAAACTGTTACAAATTATAATTTTTTAAATATATTCTGTCTGTAAATGTTTAAAAAAATTGACATTTTATTTATCATGGCAGGTTGTGTAATGTTTTACTCTCACAAGTGCTTGTGGAACTTGGAAAAGGGTACTGAATAGGCTTGTGTAACTTGGACAAAATGTAGCCTACAGAACAGGGGAGACTTCATTCATTTTTATTCAAAAATAGCAGTTTCTCAACAGTTTTAGAATTTAAGCGATTCTTTTTCTTTGACACAACTTCACCGGCCTTTGAAAACACCCTTTCACAGGGTACAGAAGATGCTGGCGTGCACAAAAATGAAAGTGCCAAACAGTAAAAATTGGGAAACATAAATCTGTGCTTTCACCAATACTACTGGGGGTTTTCCAGCCTGCTGATGTTAGGCTCTGACAGGTACCGCTGGACCTCCACAGTGGCATTTCATGCCACATTTTGACTCTTGTTGGCCTCCTGGACACTGGTGTCTAAACGATGCCACACTTTGCTTCCTAAAAAGGACAAATATTTCATGTCACTCAGTCTTTATTTACAGGATAAACTAAAGTATTAAAATACAAGTGAAGTGATGTGGCCCAAAATTGAAATTAGTTTGATACCACTTCTCTAAACTATGCAAAATAAATACGTTCCCACACCATGATGCTATCACAGCACTGTTTCAGATTGATGTGCATTGTTAGTTTTCTAATAAAACTGAGCTTGGAGAATTGTGTGATAATTTAACCCTAGTGCAAAATCACCCTCCACATTCCAATAGTATGTCTTGAAATTGAATAATCCTGAACAACTTTACATAATGATGTGATTAAAGAATGTTTAAATAAACACTGATATTATTTTACTAATAAAATTGTAACACTTCACCTTTAATTAAAATAGAGAACAGATTAAAAAATAACATATACAGTTATTGTTAAGCAAATCTAACTTCCTAGCTGGCTCCATCTTAAATCTACCTCTCTAATCTCCCTCTCCTCACTGTTCTAAACCCTCAAACTATCTATCCCTATACTCTCAAAGCGAGCTCTAAAATATTTTTTACTATCTCTAAACTAAATCTAAAGTCTGACTAAACTATCTCCAAACAGCAGTACAGATAACAGTGAAGCATGGTAGAGGTACCTTGAACGTTTGGGGTTGCATTTCGGCAGATTTCTGGAGATTTGGACAGGATAAATGGGGTTTTCAATACTGAGAAATATTGCAGATAGTTATCCATCTTGTAGTACCATCAGAGAGGCGTATGATTGGCCTCAAATTTATTCTGCAGCAGGACAACGACCCCAATCAAATAGTCCAAGTCATTGGGAGCTATTCAGCATTATTGTATGGCTCTTACAGAGCCCTGATCTCAACACAAAGAAAGATCTGAGGACAACCTGGACCTTTTTTTCTAGCATGCATTACATTCATTTGCTAACCCAGACACTTGGAGCCACTTGGAGTCCTTCGGGAGACGTTTATATCCATTCGCGATTAGCATATATTATCCACATAAAGGGAGTCGTGATGGCACGTGAAATGCCGCCTCTAAATAGGGCATTAGCTGCCACACAACTTTAGTTTAGGCCGTCTTGGTGTTGCTTCTTTGTTGACTGTAGGGGTGTTTTTGCTTTTGTGATTCCAACGTCTACTGAACTTACCACAAACTGCCATTTCAGTGACGTTACTGCAGTGCCCCATGGCAGTTGTAGTCTGAGCAGGACTTTTACCCTAGTCTATACGATGGTCTTAGTCCATTTGGTTATTTTGTTTGTGCAATGTGGAAACACACAATCACAAACCATGTTAATGTTTGCAGTAGCAGGTTCTGTCTGAAAAACTGCCATAGAGCACAGAGTGAAAGTCTTGCTTAGAATAAAACTGTCATGGAAGACAGCAGGAACCTCATTGAGATTGTGTGTTGGTGTAGTTGGATTAAAATAATGCAAAAACACCCTTGCATACGACAAAATAAGTTCTTCCAAAACAACCCAAATTCTGAAGGGGATAGTAGCAATGAAGAACAAAACATTTGGGGAAATTAAAGAGTTTTGTGGCAGATAATGCCTTATTTTGAGGCAGCACTTTGCTCACCCCCTCAACTCCCATTATATGGATATACGCTGATTGCAACTGGACATCAACTTATCTCGAGGGTCTCCAAGTGGCTCCAAATGTGTTTGGGTGAGTAAATGGATGTAATGCATGGTATAAATAAGGTCCATGTTAAAAAAAATTACTTCCTGTTTTAAAATCAAAATATTTTTGCTGTACCTTTGAACAGTTGATAATGTCATAGTTTTTGCAAACTTCAGAGGTTAATTCACTGTTCTTAGTGTGACATTGTTGAAAAATAGAAAACAAAACAAAAATCAAGCAAGGTACCAGGAAGATGATTATTGCCTTGCACTAGTCTGATTCTTCTTTTGGTAAAAAAAAAAAAAACTGTTAAGGAAGGAGGATTTTGTTTTCCAAAAATATATATATAAATATTTTTGTGTGTTTAAACTCCAGAAGAGAAGCAAGAGATGAAAAGGTTATTTTTCCAAAATATTAATTTACAAATGCACCCACAGTCATATAGCTTAAAAGATTTACTTCCAAATAAAATGCAAAGTTACATAAGTTCCAAAATTTTGAGAACCCAGTGAAAAATTTTCATTACTCCGGCATTTATCAAATCCTTATAATTTTGTAAAAATAAGCTGACCTCCAAGCAGGAAAGACTGATTTAATTTAAGAATTTTAAAAAATAAGTTTATATTTTCTTTTATATGGTGCTTATAAACATCTGGCTTCAGCTCCACATAAGATGTATCCTCTTACTTCAGCAATAAAGGAAAGCTAATCATCAGAGGACCTTCAGGATCCAGCAAGTGGATGTGAAGCTGTGTCAATTTTGGTATTCCCAATGTGAAATGCCACCACAGCAGAAATTTAGTGTTTTTAAATCTCCTCCCAGACTCCACAAACTGAAGACCTCTCTTCTCCTTGAGCCTGATGGGGCCCAGGGAAGGAGCCCCCAGAATGCTGATAACTCCCCCCTGCTATTCACTAACCACTGTGGTTCATATTTTTGTGGAGGTCCATTGACTTTCTCCTTTTCAGCCTTGCTTTAATCCCTGGGTCTGTGTCCTCGGTGGTTCTCTACAGAGGAGCCATTATTCGGAGCTTTATTACTGCGCCCCTCGCGGCTTATCTCCTTCCTGGTGACAGTCTTTTCAAGCCTCCCCCTAATGACCTGGGGAAGCTCACATGCTCAACTTCCCAGGGCTGCCGGGCCTGGCTGATGTCAGAGGGGGTGGCCCCCACTCAGGAGCTCCTGGTCCTGTCAAAGAAAAAAAGGTCGAGGCACAGCACCAACAACCTTTCTCCATGTCGTTTTCCGTCTTCTTCCTCTTCTACAGGTGTCAAAGCCAAGTCTACTGAACCACTGCGCCGAAGAGCTGACTTCATTCGCATTAAAATGAGCTCAGCTCCTTTAAAGGAAGTGCCAGAGTCTATCTGGACATTTTGTTTGTGACTATTTGAAGCAATGCGTTTGGAGTAAAACATCACGTAAAGTAGAAAGCATCCAGTAAATTGCAAAAATAATTCTGTTTCATCCCAGAAGTAGCCAACCCTGGAGTTTGATATTCCAAAGTGGTCTGCTGGCACACACTTTTGTTACATTCTGCATTCTCCAGCCTTGATTAAAAGTCTCCTAAAGCCAACCATTCATCTTTGTCAAGACAAGTGAGGGGGTTGAATGTTTTTTTTATTCTGCTAACATTTTCCCTTCTAAATCAAAGGAATGGAACCCCAGCTGAGACCTTTAGCTTCATCGCTCCAAACCTCATTGTGCATAAGGCGAATTATGCATCACAATGTACAGCAACATCGTGCTCCGAGGCAGTTGAAGCTCAGAAAGCTCCAGCTGTTTGCAGATCAGCCTGTCCATTCACATGTACTTTTAATTTACGTCAAAGCTGTAGGAGCCGCTTAAAAAGGAATGCGCTCTCTTTCAGGTAATTTCTGAGTGAACATGGTGTCCCACTGGTGCACCTCCTAATTATAATCTGCATCTTCAAGTCAAACACTATGTTGTCTTTGGAGCTGTCTGAAGTGGAACAGGGAAAACATTTAGCCTTTACACCTGGTCTCTTGTGAAAACCAATAAACTGGTGTTCAAATTTTAAGAGTAGACACACTGCTGCGAATGGGGAAAATGTGAAAGCAGGTGTATGCCTTATTCTCCACATGGCATGCAGGTTTGTCACCCCTGAGGCTGCGAGGGAAACAATAGTCTTTCGTGTTCATGCCCCTGAATCATAAAACTGGTTAAGACTTTGGGAATCATGCTGAACAGGTCCAATTAAGACAGTAATGGCTTTAGTGATGCTATTCACAGCACAAAGAACAGAAGACACGCAGGGAAAGCCCCTGAGGAGGTAATGGAGGCTTCTCTGTGGTATACCCTCCACCCCACCCCCACCCTCTTCTTCCCCTATACCGTTTTCTTTTCTTTACCTCCTTCCCACCTGGTACATTTTTTAAGCTGTGGAAAAACCTAATTTCTGTACTGTACATTCTTCTTAGTGCACAAGTCGGCTTTTAAGTTAAAATGAATGAAAGACAAGACTCTTACTATTCTCAGACATGCCTTTTGTGTTCCATAATACTAGTTCGCCAGAGCCAAGTACAAGTAGGTCTAGGTTGACTGATGACCAAACACATGTTACTTCAGAAACATCCATTTTAATAACCTAAGATACAAACATGGCTCTCCACTACATCCTGCAACACCTAGACTCTGCAGGTACCTACGCTCGGGTCCTGTTTGTGGACTTCAGCTCTGCATTTAACACCATCGTCCCAGAGCTCCTCCACCAAAAACTGTCCCAGCTCACCGTGCCTCCCTCCACCTGTCAGTGGATTACCAGTTTCCTGACTGACAGGAGGCAGCAGGTGAAACTGGGTAACTTCATATCCAGCACCCGGTCCCTCAGCATCGGCGCCCCCCAGGGATGTGTTCTCTCCCCACTGCTTTTCTCCCTTTACACCACTGATTGCACGTCAAGAGACCCTTCTGTGAAACTCCTGAAGTTTGCAGATGACACCACCGTCATTGGACTCATCCGTGACGGCGACGAGTCTGCATACAGAAGGGAGGTGGAACAGCTGGTCCTCTGGTGCAGTCAGAACCACCTGGAGCTAAACCCGCTCAAAACTGTGGAGATGACAGTCGACTTCAGGAAGAGACCCCCTGCAACATCTCCTCTCATAATCACCAACAGGCCAGTCCCCACAGTAGAGTCTTTCAGGTTCCTAGGATCCACCATCACACGGGACCTGAAGTGGACCTCCCACATTGACTCTATAAGGAAGAAGGCCCAGCAAAGGCTGTACTTTCTGCGTCAGCTCAGAAAGTTCAACCTGCCTCAGGAACTGCTGACCATATTCTACACAGCAATAGTCCAGTCTGTCCTGACCTCATCCATCTCTGTCTGGTTCGGATCCGCCACCAGGCAAGACAGGGACAGACTGCAGAGAACAGTCAGGTCCTCAGAGAGGATCATAGGTTCTGATCTTCCCTCCATTGAGGACCTTTTCCGGGCCAGGGTCAGGAAGCGGGCCAGAAAAATCACCACTGACCCCTCACACCCTGGCCACAATCTGTTTAGGCTCCTCCCCTCAGGCCGGCGTTACAGAGCGCTGTACGCCAAAACCACCCGACACAAGAACAGTTTCTTCCCCCAGGCTGTCGCTCTGATGAACTCTGAATAGTCACAGAGTGTGTGTCCACTCACATGAACAATAAACAAAAACTCTGCACTGCTGTATATACTTACTGTATATACTTACTGTACAATAACCCTGGTTTGGTGTATATATTATCCTTTATTTTTATTTTTATTTATTTTATTTTTTTTTTCCGTTTTTTAATTTCACTTATTTAAGTTCTGTACTGGAGAGAAAAGTTGCCGGAGTCAAATTCCTTGTATGTGTCATACTTGGCCATTAAAGCTGATTCTGATTCTGATTCTGATTCTTATGTACACATCCTTCTTAAATCTTAGCCATATATAGATAACATGTTCAAACAGAAAAATGCTTTTCCACACTCATAATTAACCATGAATAGATTTAGGCATTCCCACACTTTAGTTTGCTGTTTGAAGCACTAGTAACTTGACACAACAGTGAGGCGAAAAAAGTTAATTAAAGAACATTTTTTATTTATTTATTTTTGGTATTTCAAATTTATATTTACAACAGAAAACAGCATTCAGATTCACACAACAATCACATCAATAAACGCTTTCATTAAGACCAGAGCAACAATCCTTAAGCAGAAAGAAGAGTCAAAGTCAGGTCAGCCAGGTAAAAATAATTTAATTCTGTTCACAGTTCAAGTACAATGAATTTTAGCTGTGTAGTTCCTACCAGAACTAGTTCTCGTTCAGCTTTATATTTTGTCCGTAATAAAGGTTAAAAAATGAATACGCAAGTCATGACATCATTGACATCTGTATTTTGACCATATTATCTTCTTGCAGTCAGCCTTAAATCTGAGTTGTTCTTTTCTCAGAATTTTACGCAGATACCAACACCAACCAACCATGCATATATCATACCAACACACCCACACCCTGGTACCAGTCTGGGATTTGATGGTAGAGGACACCTGCTTTATTATTAAGTTTAAAAAAAGCAGTTATATATTGTAGGTATATTATATATTGGGACTCAAAAAAAAAAGATGATAAAAACTTTGTTGTGTTAACGCAACCACTAAACTTCATCTCTGCTGTTCACGCCCACACAGACTAATCTTGGGAGATAATATGGTTGTGGATCTTGATGGTAGGGGGCGCCGGCATTATGATTAAGTTTAAAACAAGCGGTTATATATTGTAAGTATATTGTATATTGGGACTCATATGGTTGTTTATCTTCTCTTTGTGAAATATTCAAAGTTAACTCCAAAGATTCACAGAGTAAATTTTCTGTTTATCCCCAAAAAGAGCACAATTAATTTATAGTACTTTAGAGTAAGCTGCTCTCGCTTTAAAGGTTGGATATGGAACATGAACACAATAGCGAGATATAGTTTGTCTAGGTTGTAGTTGCAAAAATAGAAAAACAATTAAAGACGTTGGGTTGCCCGGTTTGCTGCCAATACGTCTATTGACCAGTCTCTGAACCATAACTTTTATGTATATATATATATATATATAAGATGAAGTTGAGATCGAAGATAAGAAAAACCAGAGGAGGAATGATCAGTTTCATCAGTCAAGAGAAGTTTTTGCATATATTTGCAGTCCATGCTATTATTTTAGAAATTTCTTGAACACTTATGTTATTCAGTTGTATTGTCTTTATTTCTTTATAGAATTAATTAATTTATTTATTTATTTATCTTTTTTTGCTGCTGAGTACTTGAGTTGTTAGTAAGGGGGGGGTTGTAGTTATTTGGGTTCGATGAAGTGCTCAGCCCCTAATGATGTAGCTTAAGAAAATCCATGTATTGTTTACTCAGCTGGGAGAATGGCTAGCAAATTAATGCATTTTCTTCACTGTTTCATTAAAAAAAAGAATAGGGATTATATTCACTCTAATGATTTACATTTATACAAGCAGTAATAATAACTGATCTGTTGGAGAATGGAATTAATGTACATGCAAAACAAATCCTCATATGTATGGAGAAAATATTATTTTTTACGGTGTTATTTTGTGGCAGCTCCTAAAGAAAACTAAAACGGAAGTCTCTTCTATGTTCAAATGGATGTTGCCAAAAAACTCTGCTTTGGTCTCTGGTTTATATATAACTGATTAAATTATAATATATGATTAATTTGGATTAAATTTGACTTCGATATGCATGTAAACATATTGAGTGTGAGATTAGATAAATCAGCCTTTCTGTTATAAGCCATCAATCTCACCTTCCAGCCTTCACTCACAAATATTGACCAGAAAAAAAATTTGGGGACATAAACTGAATAAAAGTCCTAATGCCAAGAATTATTCAGTCTTCGGTTCGATTGTTAACAGACATCAACTATACTAACAATCTATTTTCATGCTATTCGATTTACCTACAGTATATATAAAGAGTTCCTGCTTTCACCAGGGTCTGGGAGTAGCATTTTTCAGTCCTGAAATTGGGTGCTTTTTTTTAAATTCTCACTTATTGAATATTTTGGACTCTGCCAGTAGAGCTGAAAATGGGCAACTGACATTTTGAGAAGATTATGTAAACTAGAGACAAATAAACTGTGTACGTTTTCTCTGGAAAATATATTTTGGGCTTCAAATTTAAAGTCCTTCAACAATAAAATCTGTTTAAACATGATTGGTAACAAAGTTTTAAGAGTTTTAAGATCTAAGAACTCATTAGTTGATGTATCAAAAAAATCCTACCTTTCTGTAGTTTTACACAAATAAAAATGACATCCATGTATCTAAGTTTTGTAATATTGATGGAAAAATGACTACCTTTTGACGTTCATAACTTTAGAGCTGAAGTTCATAACTTTAGAGCTGAAGTCATGAGACGGCATCAACATGTACGTTTTTAGTAATAGTTATAAATCCAAGTTTATGAAGTTTAGATAAAGAAAGCAAGGTCATCTGGAAGAAAACTTCTACAACTTCTTGAATCATGCACCTGCATCTTTTCTGCTGTTGAAATTTGTGTGTGAACTAAATTTAGATCTCATGTGTTCTGAAGTGTCAGCATGCAGCAAAGTAAATTGCAATAAAAGGGGAAAATCAATTGCCTTTCAACTAAATCAAATAAAGGACACAGAACATTGTATTTTACTAGAGTAAAGATATGAAAGCAGTTTAAAACTGTGCTCCACACTGTGGGCTCATCTTCCACAGATTATCTTTCACCCACCTTGGCTGTGGAATTTGCAAAGCTTTGTTGAGCTGCACACTGATGACCTTTGCCCCAATGTTGTGTTCCTTCATTTGGGCTTTTAGCTAATTACCCAAAACACTCACTACTTCCACCTCCGTCCACACAGTTACTGAGGTGAGAAAAGAATGTGCAAGCAGAGAAACAAGATAACCAAGGAAATGCACACATGAGTCTCATGTGGGAAAAGTTGGCAAACATGAGGATAAAAAAGACAGAAACTAAAACTATCTGAGTTTTTAACAAAGCAGCTGCACTTTTGGCTGATGAGCGTTTAGTTTTGAGGGTTTAACAGGCCATCAAATTTAATTTAAAGCCATCTGCTGTATCCTTCAACTCCGTTCTAGTGTTAAAGAACACTCAGCATGAATTTGTGCTGCTCTGGTTTCCGTTGTATGGTGAGCGGATAGATAAAAGAATTGTAATTATTTGAACACATGCTCTTACGAAAGAGGGTTTTAATTGGAAGTGTTTTACAGACCATTAAATCTATTTCAAATGCTCTAAGTGGAGTCAATTTAGCGTCCTCAGAAAGGTCCCAACAGTATGAGAGGTTATTTATTGCTGTGCTTCACAGATTTCACAACCATGTAGTTGAGAAATATGTATGACTTTAAGTAGAATTTTAGACCACTTTATTTAAACATGGTGACCTATAGGAAATGGTTTTAATTATATAGTTACCACATAACTTGTTGAAGCCAGTTGTCAGGTATATTTGTTATATTTTTTATGTTTCTAATAGCTTAGTTCTTTAATCCATAGTGCAAACCTTACTTAGTTTGTTAGAATCAAACGGAAAATAGATTAATGTTGAATGTCTCCAGGACAAATGTGCAACATCTTGAGAGTAGAAGAAAAGGAAGTTGCCTAGTATTTAGTGCTGGCCTAATCCTGATAAATCAACAGCATATCCTGAGATCAGACATAGTCATTCTGTCCCCTGGGACAGACTTAACTCTTCTGTTTACATATCCTGAAAACTTAGTCAATTTAAAAAAGAAGCAAGGATTTAGTACCTCTCCGGTAACAGCTGGCATCAAACTAAATTGGAAAAGACGAGCTTTGATAATAAAGGAAAGTGTTTAAACATTCCGGTTTGAGTCATTATTGGATTAAGATAAGGCAGGAATTCCATCCAATGTGAGGTAAAACAAACAAAACAGGAGATTGTAAGTGGATTTTACCAACAACAAGAATCCAGCTGTAGCCTGTTGACAGCTGTAGCAAACTAACATTACATCATGGATGAAATCACAGTGTGAACAATGGAAATACTGTATGCATGTTCCAACAGACCTAAAGGATATTGCAGATATAGAGGAATAAACATTTTTCTCAAGACAGAGAACATAAAACTGTGTTTAAATATGTGTTGGTTTTACATGAGTATTGCTCTGGCACCAACTGAACTGCAACTTAATCTCTACTTCATCCTCTTTTACATTGTTTTTTAGTGACAATAAGTGTGTTTACATGTGTGTCAAAATCAAAATATGACAAAAATTGAACAAAAACCAATAGGTCTTATCCCAGTTTACGTCAGTCAGAGATCGATATAACAGTTTGAGCTGTTTCCTCTGATTTCCCAGCCTGCTTTGAATGTCATCTGTCTCTTAGACTGATGACCCCCAGTCCTACCTGAGAAGTTTATTCTTTGAGTTGTGGTACTTTGTTTCCATTCAGAAGTGTTACAAGCCATTATAATCAAATATTGAATAAGTGCTTTCAGCTCTGCCACTGCAGGTTGCGACATGCTCATTTTCTTGTTCGTATTCTTCTGGTTGGCATCACACAAACAAATGCTGGCAGCATTAAAGTAGATGGATAGTAGGATATGCACAAAGAACGAAGAAAAAGATGGCGCTGTACCATAGTAAATTTCATGAGTACTGCACTGTTTGATTTTGTTACACTTCTTGTTGTTGCTGCTTTGTCATTCACACTTCTTCTACTCGTCCCTTCCGGATGGGTGAGATCCCAGGCCGGTAATAGCTCAATTTAGCTGAGATTTTGTATGCATGCATAGAAATTAGCATTTTTAAACTGCATTATCTGGGTGTGCTAGCTCAATTAAGAGGCCGGTTTGATGTATATTTAATTTTAAATTATTATTTTATTGCCAAATTTACTCATACTTTGGCAATAATTTCAGGTTTTCTTACTGAGTAATACTTCAATATTATGGAAGGAAAGGTTCTCATGCTTTGTGAGTTGTTGGGAAAATAAAATAGAAAATATTTGAACTACTTTGAGGTTGTTGAAAATTGTATCGAGAATGAATCCATGGAAATGTCTAGAAACTGACATTAAAGCATAAGGGTGACACATTTATTGCCTGGCATTAGCAAAGCTGGCCTGGCAGACGGTTAGGACTTGAGGTTACCCATACAGTTTACAACACTCAGGCACTGAGGATGTAGGAGGATATATAATCACAGCCGGTGATGAGCTCAACAAGCTACTCTTGGTAGGTGCAGCCAGCAGAATTCGCCTCTTAGTTTGGAAGGTTCCTCGGCTCATTCTCGACCTCTAGTGGAACTCTCTAGAAACAGGAAGCAAGCAAATAAAAAAGCAGAAACTCGGGCAAAAAAAAACTGAATCCAAACAGGACCTCTCTCTGTGTCCATTCATCTCAGTGCCAGCAATGAAAGACAATATTTCCTATTTGGCCTTGTTTCGCTAGAGGTCTCTTCCAGCTAAATGGGAGTGGTCCTCTTGACTGCCACTACATGCTTGCTCAAATTGAGCACTGTCAATGAGTTAAAGCACTTAACAACGCTTACATTGACAGACAAATTTTATCAACTGATATTTTTACAGTCAACTTAATATGACTGAATTGTTCTTAATTGGACTATATGTTCTAGGATTAAACACTAACCAAATTTTAACATACCTGAAATAGCCTAACTGAAAATGGACCAATTTAATTCATATTAATTGTTAATTAATTGATTGTGTCATTTTAAGTGACTAAATTCACAATGTCTCAAAAACTCATATTTGAATTTTGAACCCTTCAATGTTTACTTCCGATGAGCTAAATTATGTTTATTGTTAGTTTTGCTATAAAACTAAACAAAAACAAAGTTTAATCACACACATTCATCCAATCAGTATTTTTTTTTCCTTTTTTTTCCGTGGTAACCTGTTTGGTGTCCAACATAAAAAAAGGACATCATCTTTTCTTTTAGATTATTCAGTACAACCAAAATGGTCAAAACCATGAAGTGTGTAAAAATAAATTAGTATTTCTTTTTACAAACAACTCAAAACTAATTCTCATCTTTTTTGTTTACAATTCCAAGAGCTTTTACTTTCTACCCAGATTTTTTTTTTCTCTCAACTTCACCTTTATTTTCTCCAGATTTAGAGCAGTGGGTTTTTTAATCTAATGCAGACAGGAACAAAGACCTTTGACCCCAGTTTTTTTGGTCTAAATGGACGACGCCTCCTCAGACATCACAAAACATCAGTTCGCTCCCACCATAATCACTCACATTTGCTAAACCGATGCTAAGCCTTCATGCTACCTGTCACTTCTATCAAACTTGAAATATGTGACTCATGTAAAGGCCTGGTAAGTATCATTATTCACATTAGCTCAGTTTGGCAACTGTCAGAAACACCTCAGTGAGTCTTTTTCATTCTGCAAGTCCTCAGGTTTTGTGGTGAGAATATAGTTATACAGCTGGCACTACACATTCCCAGGTTTTGCACTCCACATTAATCACTTTGCAAAAGTGGTGGAGAAAGACTCTTGCTATGTCTGTAGTATATCCAGATAAAATAAATCCTTTGCAACTTACCATTACATTTTCATCTTCTGTTGAAGAAATCTCATCATCTAATCATTGATTAACCATGCATAGCACAGCAGCTTTCAAATGTTTAATATGTTTGGGACTTTCTTGGAGAACAAATCAAATATTGCAACCTGAATATGTGAATATGCTTTCCTAACTGTTTAATTATGTATGTGGCATCTTGATGGTATCAGATAAAGTGACTTACCTAAGTAAGCTAACTTATGGCTAAGAAACGTGTGTGGAATGCAGATCACCTGAGTGCAGTGAGTGTGTTTCAAATGATTGTAGTATAAAAACATTAGAGTCTGGAAGGTCACTGTTAAATCTTTTTTTTTTTTTACCATTACAGCATGAATAAACTGAAGAAAACTCCAAGCAAAGCAAATGTTTTAGAAAAGTATAAATCAGGAGATGGACCGGGGGAAAAAAATCAAAAGCATTGAACATTCCCTGGAGTTCAGTTAAATTCATCATCGCAAAATGAAGGGAATATGGTACATGTATAAATCTGCCTGGGTCCAGCTGTCCTCACAAACTGTGTGACCATGCAAAAATGAGACTAGTGAGAGAGGCCACCAGGACACCTATTACTACGCTAAAGGAGTTACAAGCAGCTGAGATGGGAGAGACTGCGCATTCAACAACTGTTGCCCAGGTTCTTTACCAGTCAAAGCTTTGCTGTGTGGGGGAGTGGCAGCTAGAAGGTCATTATTAAAGAAAATTCATAAAAAATATACGACCAAAATTTAAGCTTTTTGACCATAAGACAAGACTTCTTTTTTTTGTTGACAGTGCATATCACCAAAAATACATCATCCCCACTATAAAGCATGGTGGGCAGCATCATGCTGTCGATGGATTATGACATTTTACAATATATACAATTTGTTCTTGTTATTTTTGTGTCAAAAAAGACTAATTCTATTAATCATGTTATTTTTATAAGCACTGTATTGAATAAAATATGTATCAGTAACCAGTACCAGTTACTACTAACTTGGATATGCTAAATGTAGCTGACCAAGTTGATTGACTTGGTCGGCTATATCTAAACCATATTTAGCATTTTCATTTTTATTTTATAAGTATAAGTACATATATATACACATAGTTGAAAATACCTGAAGCAAAAAACTAATATGTAATTTTAAAATCTGAGAAACAACATCATTTTAAAAAGACTTACTTTGTTGAGTTGTTAGGTGGCAGTCCAATGACAGCATGTTAAAAAGAGGTAAACCTTAGTTGTTTGACAAAGTTTTGCCTGCTCACTTGGGCTACATCCACACTAAACCAATAAGGTTATACGGGGAGTTAGACGCCTAATGTTATCCACTCAACACGAGCTTTTACACCCCGTTTATGGTCCCATGATTGCGCAATCCCATACCAACCTGTGCATATTCTGGGCATGCGCGAAAAGACACGCGAAACACAGACTGATGCATATAACCTACGTCACTGCCGGCGGCTACAAAATATAAACAAAAAGCTCTACAGCACAGTACATATCTGTTTGTCCCATCGAAGAGAACAATGGCTGCTCAGAAAAAGAGAGAGTTTTTGGTGTGGACCAACAACGAGGTCGAATTGTAACTCAAAGTAACACAATATTATAAAGCTGTTGTTTTTGTCTGCAGTGTCGCGTTATCGTCAATCTGGAACGCAGCATTTCATTGACGTCACTTCCTTTCATTATCCGGGGAAGATGTGCAGACCTGCTCATTTAGCCGTTGAATTAAGAATTAGACGGCCCTATTACCCAGCTCATAATTATCCGGCCACAACGCCGGGTTAGTGTGGACGATAGGTGGGTGCAGACTAAATAATTCTAGGTTTAAGGCATTATCCGGACAAGTGTGGACAGGGCTTTGGAAAGGTGAAGCTTTTATGTCCTCTTTGAATAACGGCCGAAATAATAGATCGTAAACACTGAAAAGTCAAGCTTCTCTATGATGTGCTTTAACAAAAAATGAATGCAAAGAAAAATTAGTGTTCAAAATTTATGGACTTTTCCTTATTTCTTTTATTTCTCATTTTTTAACTTAAAGGAACCACTTTTTTATCATTTTAAATTAGAGGAAAGGGGTCTAAAAAATAACATTCTTGCTTTTCTTGTGCTACTGAGTTCTCTAACACCATTTGGTTTTCCTTCCCTTTCATACCTCTTCTTTAGCTGGAATTAACACAACAAAAATATGTCAACAGAGCGTTTGAGAGAGCAAACAGTGTTATCCAGCCATCCCCCAGACCTGAAGGCATGCTTTTCTGATAGCATCTGTACTCTATCAATGACAGACGGGGTGTGGCTGGTGGATTCAAGGGTTAGGGATCAATGTGGGTGTTTGTACATGTGCATGATGGGTGTGGGGCAAGTTGGTGGTAGACGAAGGTGAACCTGCAGAACAAACACACGAGGTGATCTGTCAAGCATGAAAATTAAACGATCAGACTATAGCCTCAGTTTACTCATACTGTGAAATTTAATTACTTGAACATCATTTTAGGCCAAACATGTTAAAATGAAGATAAGTCCTAAAAACTATGGGGTTTTTTTTCTTTTGTTTCTCTCATAGAATAACATTGATCTTGCTTAACCAGAAATAAGAAAAAAAATGTTGAAATTTTCCCTGACTTTATGCAAGATTCTTTGAAAGGGGTGATGTCTTTTTTGTGGTACAATTTGTATATGCACAAAGCCTTATGAGATTTTCCGTTACTTCTCCACCATCTACCTCACTGTTAACTTTTTCCTTGCATCTTTTTCACATTTCCAGCTGATTTAAACTTTTAGTCTTTTTGTACGTAGACATACGAGTTTAGCTGAATCTTTTATTGATTCCATCTCCCAACTTCTTATGATCAACACACATTTCACCTGAAATTAATTTTTTCTTGTCTTTCCCATTTTAAAGTTTATGAATGAACTCGGCTGGTATTTTGTTCAAAACATCATGGAGAACTAATCACAGATCTTATGTGGATGTAGGCTTCCTCACATTCTTCTATCTCTTCATATAATCCCAGACACACACAATGATGTTGAGACCAGGGCTCTGTGGCAGCCATACCATCACTTTCAGGACTCCTTGCTCTTCTTTATACTGAAGATAGTCCGTAATTACTTTTACTATATGTTTGGGGTTGTGTCCTACTGCAGAATAAATTTGGGGGCAATCATACACCTCCATGATAGTGTGGTATGATGGATAAGTATCTGCCTGTATTTGTTAGCATTGAGAACACCATTAATCCTGACCAAATCTCCAACTCCATTTGCAGAAATGCAGCCCCAGATGTTCAAAGAACCACTACCATGCTTAACTGTTGCCTGTAGACACTCTATTTTAAGGCTCTCAAGCCCTCCGACAAACAAACTACCTTCTGCTACAGCCAAACATTTGTAATTTTGACCCATCAGTTTAGAGCACCTGCTGCCGTTTTTCTGCAATCCAGTTCCTATTTTTTTGTGCATACTTGAGTCACTTGGCCTTGTTTCCACAAGATATTACTTTTTGGCCGCAACGCTTTCATAAGGACCACTTCCAGCCAACCTTGGCTTCTTCTGGTTTGTTGATTTCTTTTAGTTCTGAGTGAAGGCACTGCTGGACATCTGCTGATTTCAAATGGTTATAATAAGCTTGATGTGTACTTCATTTGCTGCCAAGTTTCCTTGGCGGACCACTGCATCTACAATCCTCAACGTTGCCCGTTTCTTTGTGCTTCTTCAAAAGGGCTTGAATAACCCATCTTGAAACCCCAGTCTGCTTTGAAATCTTTGTCTGAGAGAGACCCAACTGATGCAGTATAACTACCTTGTGTCTTGTTGCTGTGCTCCTTCTGCCATGACTTCCGCAACCTCACCTTGGTAGCAGAGTTTGGCTGTTCCTCAACCAGTTTTAACCCTCCTACACAGCTGTTTCTGTTTCAGTTAATGACTCAGTGCGTTTACATCCTGCAAGAGAAAGTCCAGTTATTACCTCAGTCCGACTAAAATCAGATTTTTGAAATACATGTATACACCTTAGTCTGACTTGAATCAACCAAACTGGAATTTCGCAAATCAGACTATTCTACCCAGATAATTTGACTGGAAATCAGACTTCTCTTCAACCAACACCCCACCTCTGCCTATACTCACACACCCCTCGGGAAGTGAAGAGACCCAGAAGTGTGAATCAGCAACAACAGAACACTAGTATAAGAAGAATATTGCGGCTAAGACAAACATAAGCTGCCCATCGGTGCATCTTTGGACTGACAAAAAGACGGTGCATTGTGATTGTGCATATCCTGCTTTTACTCCGTCTACTTCACTCCCGCCAGCCTCTTTTTACTGCCTGAGTGCAGCTCGTAGTTAACTGCTATAATGCTAACATGTAGGGGGCGCAATCTATCGTTGCGGTGCCAAATGTACTTCATTTAATAATTTGATTTACTGAGTGACATGTAAACGGGAACTCGGCTCTCAACAGGCCCTTAGTCCGATTTTTGAAAGCAATTTTCATTTCCGAAATGTTTTCAAACCTGCCTAAAATTTTTGGAGAGGGCTATAAAAATGTATTTTATACTCACAACAAAATGGGCCACAATCATCTGTTCACATACTTTACAGTGTCTGAAAACAATATTTACATAAGATATATGAAATTTACAAAACTATAAAAAAATATATATCTTGAAAAAGGTTAATATTTTAACACTAATCTTTAAAAGTTGAAACCACACTTTATATAGATTATTCACAGATATAAAGAATTAGCTCGAGCCTGTTAATATGGCTATAACAAAAAACTTTTACTTGGTTTCTTAGAAATGTGGCAAGATACACAACTAGGGCCCGGGCGGGATTCAATCCCACGACTCCCGGGTGAGAGTCATGCCAGTCAGTCAGCGCTAACCTGTGGCGAAGCAGCCAGGGCACATGATCAATTGGAACCATAGTGACAGGACCTCCACACTGTCAAATCTCTCCCCCTCTTATCACAAGCACGTCCTCGTGCTTCCGCGCAGGGTGCCACCAATTTCAAATCCATGGACTTATTACCAGTATCACATGGATCCTGCCAGCAACGCCAAATGTGGCAAGGTACACGACGAGGGCCCGGGCGGGATTTGAACCCACGACTCCCGGGTGAGAGTCATGCGCGCTAACCACTTTTATGCCATGTATCTTTGAAGGGTCATGATTTAATTTTGATTCCTATGCTGTATTTTTAAAGTTATTTTTACAATAAAAATTTGTTGTACTAATTTTATTGTGATTCATGTTGTTCAGCACTTGTGACTTGAAAAGGACTTTATACTGTATTTTAATTACTAACACTTCAGGATTTGCTTAAAATGAGAAATCCAACATTTGCCTGTGTATACTGACTCTTGATGTGCTTATTCCTCCCTCAATCCACTCCCTGTGAAGTTCTCCAAACATCTTGTATGTACTTTATTTAAAATCCTCTTTATATAACAAAATGTACAACCCACTGAAACTTAATACAAGTCTTGAGATTGTTATTTTTATTTTGTTTTTCCACCATTTGTTCCATTAGAGGAATGATGTGGTGTGAAGCAATAAAATTGCACTACTTAATATAAATGGTTTCCTGAGTTAAACTATTAAATAATAGTTAAATTGTTCTTTGTAAATTTATTTTGATCTGGTTTTTTTTTAAAGCAGTACTTGTTTTTGTGGAGCTTTGACTCAATATATTACAAAAAACACTGATATATTTTTGAATAAATTTAGTTATCACTTTGGTTCTTATCTTGATAAATACCACAAAATATTGTGATGAAGTTTTAAACCAGTGTCACTTATTCCCTACTTCCTACACAGAGTGAGTGTGGAAATGCCTTTTAGCCTGTAATCTGCAGGATTTTGTTTCCTTTCTGAACCCCTCAGTGTACAGAGTGTTTCTATGGTCTGACACCCACCCAAAGCGACCACTTCTGCTTCTGTGTTTGATCTACTCTTCAATTACACCATGTAGCAATCTTCTACATCCAAAAGACAGGGTTTGAAGTTTAAAGTATTCCCACTGATGATTTACCATAGGCCATGTTAGGCAGCCACTTCTTACAAAAGTTGGTTTTTGAGAGGAAGTTTGCTACGTTTTGATTTTTTTGGTCCTTAAACTAAATAGTAGATATTTATTTTCCCATATGTGTAAAATAGACTCTTCAATGAGCTACACAGGCACAACAATGATTAACTTGTACATTGGTTTGTGATGACACCCCTTAAATCTACAAGTCAGCGAAGAAAGGTTCACAGGAATGTTTGAAATCCACAAGTCTTGCTTTGTAAAAACAAATTTTTACTTAAAACGCGCAATCCATTTCTTGGGACACTGGGGTGTTTTACAAGATGAAAACGCTGCAAGGGTTTAATGTCTACGACATAAATACATTATTTGGTTGAAGTAAATACTGATTTAGTTGTGCATCCAATTTTTCCTTTATAAACTGGGTTATTGTTGCAAAATTATGATACAGACAAATTACTTATGATGTAGATCCAAAAAGCACTAACAAAAGATAAGATGATTTGTTGAATCAGATTAATTTTTGCTTCACTAGGAACTTCACATAAAAGAAATGCAGAAGAGTATATGTAAAAAATTTCCAGTTTGATCTAAACAGAACAACAGTAAAATAGGAAACCCTGATGCTGCCTGCTTATGCTGCTTTCCAGTTACCGGAGAATGGATCTGAAATTATATTTAAATTTCCCTAATTGTGTTCCAGTTAAATAGTTGATTTGCATGATAACATATGCAGCAACCAATCTAACAAATTATCAGAAGTACATTCTAATAGCAATGTGTTTCTCTACATTTTGCACCTTCAAATGACATAGTTAAATTCACACTTTAGGATACTGTAGGAATGTTTATGTTAAAGATTTAATGAGATTATATCTTCAATATCCCAAACATATTTTTGATTAATAATTTATCAGCAAGGTAGCCATATTGGATACTGATATTGGGGTTGGTAAGAAACCTCTCACTTCATCCTGTTAGAATTCTACTTTTAGGGTTATAGTGTCCATTTGAATTTAATCTCATTTAAAAAATTTAATGAGCGAAAATGAGAAAAAATTAAGAACTTTACAGTTGACCCTGGGTATTGCTTTTCAGTCTTTGCAGATTCACCCTTCAGTAGATTTTTCTGTGACACACTGCTACGTTTATTAGATATCTATTGGCATTGGCAAACCAGTCAATCCAGGAGCATCATTTGGTTTCCTTGGTGCTGTACCCAAAGGTTGATAAATAGGAGGACTGCAGTATTACCTTCTGGGCTAGTGCTATGCACAGTTTCCACTGTGTAAAGCATTGCATTATAGGAGGTTTTTGAGGGGTCCCAAGAATTTGTGGATTTTAGCTAACCACCTGGGGGTTAGCTAAAACACAAAAACATTATATATTACAAAATTGAATGCGATTAATACGATTTAGGGGAATTTTTAACTTTGGTCAGTTCTCAACAAATTGGCCAATCTTCGGACACGAGCAGTCAAGATATGGTCCAGAAGTTTTCATCCAACATACAAGGTATGAAATAAACATCTGTCACTGTAAATATTGATTCTTCACAGATTTTTTGTATTTGCTAACAACGTTTTTTCTGTTTTTGGTAGTTTTCCATAGAAAAGAGTTACAAAAACAGTAACAAAACTGCAAGAAAACCTTTCATCATTAGTTTTGGTGATGTTATTTCTTCTTAACCTTGTTATGTTTTCACTTTACTAATAAATCAAACTTTTCCAACCAATAGAGCCAGTCTTTTTTGTACTTTCTAACTAAAACCAGTACCAAATGTGGGTATAACAAATTGTGAAAGTCGCTTCAACTGTCAAAATATATTACTGTCAAAAACAATGTCTAAATTTGAAGTCTAGTATTTTATATTCTTGTTTAATTTTTCTGATAAATAAAGGTAAGGACTGTCTATCAGACTCCAGCGTGTTACATCACACAAAAAAAGCATTACATGTGAATAATGCAGTGTATGTGAGTCCTTTAGACCTGTTTCAATCTGTTTTCCTTACCATTCCCTTAGTGTAGCCCACAGACCTTGTCCATCAGCAGCTTTTAAGGGAGGAACAAATAAGGTGGAGCATTGTTTCATGGTTTAAAGAATAAGCCTCCCGTGGCGGTCTCTTTTGGTTCATGAGCTGGGAAAATCTTCAAGGGCTCACAGCTGAAGTCCACACCTGCTTTGAAATTTCCGCGGAGCTCATTGTGAGAAATCAGCCGCCACTCCACTTCGCCCTGGGTTATTTATCCATCGAAAGGCCTTTATTTTCAAGAGTCTTACTGGGTGACAATATGAAGAGGAAAACCAAACAAAAAGAGAGATTGGAAAATCTTTAACAAATTAGGATTTTGTTAACCAAAAAGAACAAAAAAAGTATCAGTTACTGTGTGTCTAGAAAAGGTCAGATTAAGATCCCAGCCCACCTGGAGTTGAATTCTTCCTCATGTCTTTGGACAACTCAAAGCAAATACCTCTTAAGTGTTTTGGCATTTCTGTGTAAACTTGCTTGGCACATGTAAGAATGAGAGGAGAGCAGCTAAGATGTCAGAGACTTGAACTCTGACTCCTCACAGGCCAAACTAATCATGTATTGCGTTTTTTCAGAGCTAAAATTATTCTTCATTTAGCCTAGTTGATCTTTTTTTTTTTTTTTGCTATACTGTACACTCAGATATGTTTTGGTTATTAAACTCAAAGAAAAGGTTCGATTGTAAATTACCCTGCTTTTTGCTGTAAAAAGTATTATACCAACCCATTAAACCTGGGCTCTTGGAACGCTTGATTTGGTTTTTTTGATGGTTGCAACATCTGAGGTAATCAGAGCTCTGCTACCCAATGTTCTACTGTACAAGATGTAACATGGCTAAAACATCCTGTCTCAAAATGTATTCAAAGGGTTAATCAATCGTTTGCTTAATAGCAGTTATGTCTCACCTGCAGTAGATAACTCTGTTGCCAAGGCCAAAGCTGACTTTTCTACCTTAAAACAAATGCATTCTTAAAAGCATCATATGGGTTTAAGCTTTCTTTTTTTATTTGCAGTAGACAGTTGTTTATATAGAAAGTCAATGGTTATTTACATGTTAGATGAAGAGATCAGGGTAGTACGCCACCATTGACCTTCCTCTGTGAAACACATTCTGAGAAGAAAATATTTAAAGGTGGGATATGGAACATGAGCATGATAGAGACATCTAGTTTATCTAGGTTGTAGTTATAACAATAAAATCATCATTCCGGCTGTCAGGTTGCCTGGTTCACTGCTGATATGCGCAGTGACCAACCTGAACTGTGTCCAGTGAGGAATGCATTTTACAAAAGTTTAACAAACAGCTAATGTTGGCAAAGAAAAAAAAAAAAAAAAAAAAAAAAGCTAATGTTAGCAAAGTTAGCAATTGAGCTGGCTTACCGATCCAGGAGGAAAGTAGCTGTTTCTGCATGTGTTTGATGCCGTGGAAATGTTTTATTTAGGTCCATCTTGTTTAGACTTCACCTAAATCTACAGTAGTTTCTCTTGTTCTGCGGTCACTCCCTCCTAAATGGAAAACAATATATCCAGGTCCCTGAAGCAGCTGCTTGACTTGCTGACTCTACCAGGAAGTACCAGCTGAGCTGTGATCTGATCTTTCATTCTGCACCCCTCTAAATGCCCCGAGGATGTATTTCAATTTTCTATGTAGCTTTTAAGGAAAATGTTCCATATACAACCTTTACAGAATATCTGTGGTATCAAATTGCCTGATATAAAAGCAAAATCGTGAAAACAAGTAACAGTTTAAGTCAGCCCTATTATATAGGTATTTACAATATGTTTTTCTTTTATTTTCTTTTTATATGCTCTGTTCATTTAGTTTCATCTGTTTCATTCAGACAAATTATTGCTCATGTATTACTGCATTTCCTGCGAAAAAAATCATCAAGTGTCTTGTAAATAATTGCCCAGAGCCTGATGATGCTGAAAAGATTCCTAAAATACTATTTGTATTAACCAATTTGATGTATTTGAGACTAGAGTCGTATTAAGACACCAGAAGTCCATTTTGGTCTTGAGAAATCTCACACAGGCCATTAGGTACACCCTATGGGATCAACAAATCTGTATGTGTACTTAAGAAAGTCACCAAAATTCGTATCTACTGCTTCTCAAGCTTAACCTCTCCTAAACCATCCGTATCACTTTGAGTCATCATATTTTCACATTAATCTTTTATCTTTGTTAAAATTAAAGCTTCTCCTTTGTCTCAACATAAAGCTATAATTTGAAGTGCAACGTTGATAACATAGGGTAGCTATGTGCAGTTAGACGCTGCCATCTATGAGTCAAATGTAAAATTACAGCGTCCTTGAAGCCTAGTAAGATCCATCATAGTCTCATCAACAGAGTTATTATAGCAATAGACGTACAAAAATCAAGCCGATGAAACATCATCCTGTGACTATTAACATGCAGCTCACCTTCCAAAGTTTGGCCTTTAAGAGACAGAGGATGAGCTCTGTTCTTGTCTGGGAAAAGACTCCCTGCAGTGAGCTTTCAGTGTCCAGCACTGGACATACAAGGTCTTCTGTTGTGCCCTGATTTGGTGCCCATACCCCCTGTAGCTCCTCTCTGTCCCTAAGTGGGCTCTCACATTCATTTGCTTATGTGGATTCGACAACGGGAGAGCTCCAACGAGCCAGGCAAACTGTTGTACTTCAAGACAAGACTATTAATTAACCAAAGCAACTGCACCTTTTTTTTACTACCAGGGTGACATAAATTTGTTTGTTTGTTTTTTTTAATCCAGTGATTTATGGTCTAACATAAAGCTAATAATTATTGACAGATTTCCAAGAAAGTGATCACAGGATTGTGTTGCTCTCTAATTTTGAAGTACATAATAACCTGCTTCTTTTATTCAGATTCATCCCACAACAAGCACAAAGTAGTGGTATAATGGTTAGATTATAATTAAATCAGATTTTTTTTAAAGTCCAAATCTGCTTCTTAAAATGTACTTTAAAAATATGGTGAAAATCTTTGATCACAATGAGGATTTATTCAAAGTCTTAGTAGACAAGCCACAAAAAAACAACAATCTATTAGTGGAATTCCTTGGGGGGTTTCCTGGACATCATGTGACTTACAAATCTAACTTCCTCCACCTGCAGAGCTTCTTTCTGCTGAACAGAGTCATTGTGGCACTTCTCCCACCGTTGCCTTTGTTTCTTAACTGCAGGAGGCCTCTCTCCCCTGACAAACAACTACATTTCTCAGATCATCAGTTCTAATATTGTCATATTACTCCATTTAGAAATACAAGGTTGAGTTAAGAGATGTAAATTTTTAAGTTTTCATTCAGTTTTCTTTTTAGAAAAACATAAAATCAAATCTGTTTTTAGGATAAGCATTGCAGATTGAGTATCTGAAAAAGGAAAATGATAAAACAGGACACTTACAAACTGTATATTTCAATACAATGTTAAAATAAGTATAAACATTCATATAACATTGACCAACAGTTAAGAAAAACACAAAAATATGAAACAAATTTGAAAAAATACACAGATATGTGAGTAGCATAAAATAATCCAATATATATGAAAAAGTTCTAATAGTTACAAAACCTTCAACAATTTTCTACGACTAAGCAAACAAGACATTAAACAGTTACAGAAATATGATTATTGACTCAAACTATAACCTGAAGAATCAAAGAGGCCATAATGGGTCTGGATGTCTTATTAATGTTTTGTCTTACGGAGTCTGGTACCCAAGTCTTGACACAGCAGTAGAGGATGTTTTCTACATAGGTTTTTGGTGTCTCATTGTGTCCTAATCCCTGAATGTAAAGTTCATAAGCGTCACATGATTTACTCTAAATATTTTTACTGGAAGCCTTTAATATATAACAAAGATATACAGAAATAAAACCTAACCCCTGTAAATGTGAAAGACACTGATTTGACAAGGTTATTATTTATAAAACAAAACGTATAGCTTTAATAGCACCATGATTCTATAGCTTACAACAAAATGTATTTCCCATTGTGCTGTAGCATTTGTTTATCTCATTATCACGTTGTTTTAGAAGAATTTGGGACAGTCTTCTTCCCAATGTTGCTTCAGTTCAATGAAGTGTGTCTCTATTAAGGACCAAACGCAGCATTTCAATTAGTCATCTGGACTTTCACATTGCAACATCAGATACTTTTATCTTTTTTACACCTTTCTGCTGTAGATATGCTGCTGTGTTTGGAATCATTATCCTTTTGTATTGTTACCCAGTTTGATTTGAATGTCAGACAGATGGCCTCACATTTAACTCTAGAATACTTTGATAAACAGAGGAGTTTCGGTTGAATCAGTGGTTTTCTACTTCTCAGAAATTATTTTTCTTAGTTTGGAAATGGCAAAAACTCTTTTTAGAACAGAAGCTATCACTTTTCTAAGGTCATTCCTACTGTTTTTCCTCCTTGGCTTTGCATTTCCACCTGAATGCTTCAGACAAGAAAACTTAAGCTTTTATGGGGGGGACATACCTGAGAGGAATATAATTGTTATGAGTCTTACTCCGATTTACTTACTTACTTACTTACTTTCCATTTGATTAAAGCTGTGGTCCGTAGCATCACATCATCAAGGACAGCTATCTATTAAATAGCACTGGGTGGTTTAAGAAGGTACTCCTAAATAGTTTTTAGTAACCACTATGCTGCGTCCTCTATGTGTCAGTGATTTTGACCAAATGGACTGAACTTATATAGCCATATGGACTAAACTTATAAAGCGCTTTTCTAGTCATACTGACCACTCAAAGCGCTTTACATTGAAGCCACATTCACCTATTCACACTCACATTCATACACCCGGCAGGACGATTTAGAATGGTCTTGGGGTTAAGTGCCTTGCCCAGGGGCACATCGACATGTGAATGGAGGAAACTGGAATCAAACCTATGACCCTCCGATTGCAAGCCAACTCTACTCTACCACTCAGCCACTACTAAACATGATGTTGCTTGGAGAGCTCTAACTTTCCCAACTGCCATTTCGACCTTGGCAGGTGTTTTGTTTATGTGCTACTGCCCAGCCAGCATGCATTGGTGGTCTCACATGGGTTATTGTGAGCTCTATGCTTATTGAGTGGGCATGGGACTTATCTGGGCTGATTGTAATGAGATTGTAAAGAAATCTATTTCAAATATCACTTTAGGCTTACTCTGGGATTTTATTCTACAACATGATGAAGCTGGTCATAAACCTTTTGAAGGGCACAAAAATCCTGCTCCTGAAGTGGCCCTCACAGGCCATGGAATTTGTAAGTCAGATTCCAACTTCAAAATTGAAAGTGAGCACATCTGAATGTCACTTCTACATGTCATTTTAGCAATAAATAACCTAATTCAAATTAATTAAAGATTGACATTTATTGGTATGGGGCCTCTATTTTAAAGAAAACATGTTGGACAACATTTTTGAGGTGTAGCCTACAGGAAAAATATCAGCACACGTCTTTGGATCACAGGGCCACATAGATACAGACAGGACAAACAACCATGCACGCACACACCCATACCTAAGGACAATTTTAGAGTGATCAATTAACCTGACAAACATGTTTTTGGACTGTGGGAGGAAGCCGGAGTACCCAGAGGGAACATGCAAACTCTAACTGCTAACCACTGCGCCACCGTGCAGCCTATTATTATTATTGTTATTATTATTCTCGTTGTTATTATTATTATTATTATTTATTTTTAGTAGTAGTAGCAACTTAGTAGTAGTAGCTTAGTAGTAGCAGTAAGAATCTACTCCCTTTTTAAGAAGACCAATAAGATAATCTGTTTCTTTGAGTAGGGGAAAGGGAAGTTGAAAATAATCCCCACCAGAGGGCACTAGTATGCTGTGCGTTTTATACCACATAATGTAGCCTATAAATCTCTTGCTTATCCGTTTAAAGAACAAATTTCAAGGGAGACAGTCACTTAGTGAAGGATTTTATGCTCTGAGTGACTTTTAAGGACCCAACCCAGACTGTGCCTAGTTTCCGCTCTTTCTTTCTTTTCTTTTTTTTATTTCCGCATCTTAGGTGGAGACTGTGTTAGTGGGCCAGCCCTGCTGTGTTACGTTAGGGGAAGTTGCTCAATATTGGAAAAGTACATTTCCCCTGTCTGTAAAAGCGAATATTAATTTGCTGGAATCTGCTTTTAGCAGTGATGTCTCGGCAGTTTATTTACCTTTCATGGGTCGATTATGTGGTCAAGATAACATTCACATAAAACCCAATCAGCAGGTAAAATCAGATTTATTTATTTTTGGGTCGGGATGAATAGCTCTTTGACTTCCGCTACTTATATTCGCAACATAAGTTACGGTCTGCGCCGCCAGCTGTCAGATTGTCTGGACCCCTATGACAGGTGGAAAGAGGTCATCGTGTCCATACGGAAACCGAACCGGGAGCTGAGATACTCACAGCTTCACATCAGGTGCGTTAACTCTCATTAACTGCCTTTTACTTGCATTTTCAGTAGATTATAAAAAATATAAAGAGAAAAACAAAACCCCACTGTGTGTTTGTAGGAGGTTTGAAGGGCTTGTGGCTCAGGGGAAGAGTCCCACCGTGGAGCTGCTGAATGACTGGGGGACTACAAACTGCACGGTGGGAGAACTGGTGGATATTTTGAAGAGTCACGGTTTGCTGGCTGCTGTCAGTCTCCTCCTACCTGGTATGACTTAGTATTACATATCTTAAATTTATAATTTACCATCAAGTTTCACTGTCACAGTCATGTCTTTTCTTCCTGAATGGTAACAAATATCATTATTTTATTTAGCAATAACTAATCAAGGAGCACCATATTTATTATGTAATCTTTTTTTTTCCCTTCAGGGGAAGAATATTCATCAACCGAGACTCACCAGCTATCCTTACCATCGCACACTAACAAAGATCCACCTACCAGACCACTGGATGAGAGTCAGTTTCCACCTGCAGATTCAGATCAGGAGACACAAGTACTGAGTGAAAACAGTGAAACGGGACATACAGGTGGTTGCTCAAACACTTTGTTGTAAACATGTGACAGACTCCCACACTTAGCTATTCACACACACTCAACATTTTTCCCCCCACGTTTTGTGATAGACAAACTCACACAACTGTGAAGTTGGGAAAAAAGGGACACGTGGTTTACAAAAGATTTAATTGATAAAAATCTGAAAAGTATTGCATGTAGTTGTTTTTACCTCCCAGTAAATCCAGTGCAAACAGTTAACTTCAGAAGTAATCTAATTAGTAGCCTAAGTCACATCGTATGAGTAATTGGATTTCTGTACAGCTGTTCTGTGTAGGCAAACAAAAAGGTCAGGGATTAAGTCATGGACGAGTTTAAAGCAAAGTTCCAAAGCAGCATCCTAAACTTCGTATAGTTCACTGTTCAATCAAACTTTTGGCACAACTGTAAACCTACCAACACGTGGTTCTGAACCGTAATTTTTCCTATGGTAATACTGGAGGAGCTTCAGAGATCTACTTTTTAGATGAAAGAATCAGTCGACTGGATGACCAAAAAAATCTGGTCTTTTGGAAAATCAGGAAGAAAAAAAACCACTTGACAATGATAACTAGATATTGGGCCTGTTATTTGTTATTTAATTTACATTTAATTAATCATGGGGTAGCTGCGAATTAATCATGACAAATTAACATTCCTAAATATAACTAAAATAAAACAATTTTGCTGTTGCTCTGTTTTTAAATAAATTAAAGGATTCATTGAATTTTTGTTTTGAACTTCACAATCACATTCACATGTGGCCCTTTTAAGCTATTTATCTTTTAGCCAGTTGCTAAGGCAAACTAATTTGCTAACATTTTCGGTATGTAAGGCTGACTGTTTCTTAATGGGACTATCTTACGACAACAGAGTGATTTAGTCGGAGGCTTCAATAGTTTTGCTGCAACACAGACTGCTACTGTAGTGGAGGTAACACTGAGCTGTCTACTGAGGTACTGGTTCAGGGTGGGATGACTCTGTTCACACTGGGGTCACCTGCCAGTGGTCCACTTAAAGCCATTGAAGTAGAAGGCCTGAGTTGGAGAAAAGGCTGTTATAGTTCTTCTGTTCTTTATTATTTCCACACAACTGCTGATACAGGTTTGGGTGATATAAATGTGAGGAGGGACATGAATGTAGTTGTGATCTCTTGGAAAAAGAATAACACTCATCAATGTAAAAATTAGGAATGAATGCTGTTATTGTGAAGTAGCTTTGTCTACACAGTTACTTCCGCTAGTAAGTTAACACTAATTTAAGTGTCCATCACTTTAACTAAATAATGTAATGAAGCTATACAGTGAGCCAACATGCATAAATCAACATAAATATGGCGCATTTATACTCCTGTTTTACTTCTGTTTGATATTGATATTTGGCTGATGATCATGTTCGAGCTATTTTACCTCAAGCTTCTCCTTCTATGGTTTTCTCTCAAAATGTATGATTTTGAGTGATATAACTGAATTATTCTTTTTCTCTTTCTCCACTTTGTGGCTCTTTTCGATCATCTCCAACTCCTGTGGTTAGAACTATCAGACAGCCGCACTGTATGACAGACGTCTGTGACATTAGTTTGATGTCACCCCATGGCAGTAAGGGGGGCAACATGTAAACAGCGCCCCAAATCGTCCTGTATCTTGTATTGAAGAGAAACAACTGCGCCTTTACAACTTTTAACGAGTAATTGGGCAAAGATTTTTGCGCCCCAAGGCAGAAATACGTCCTTAATCAGACAACGCCAATGAGTGTAACAACTAAACTCAGTTGAAACTGTAAAATATTTATCTTTCACATCTGAAAGAAAACACACATCTATTTCAAAATATTTTTATGTTATCATAATAGTGTTCCACATTTTATTCAAGGTAATATGGCAAGTTGTAAGTGGTGGGGCAGCATCCTAGCACCTTGTTTCGGCCAGCTGCCACTGATTGGCATTTTTAGGCCTAAATGAACGATGCTATGTGCAGTATTAGTAATATGTAAAGTAGTGATCTTGCAATGTGTGCCGAAGCTACAAAGATTTTGTTGAGTAGGGATGGATACCGATGTCCAGTGCTATCATAGGACTGGTTCTGACATAAATGATAGTAACCAGACCGAAAAGCAGCGCACATTTCGGTGCCTTATTTCGGTTCTTGTTTTCCCGTTTTTTCAAACACTATGGATTCTGGGTATGCCATTAGCCAAGAGCAATTCCCTATATCACCAGAAAAAGGTAAACATGGCTATCTTTGTGCAAGAAACTGCTAAATGTTAGGGCTGTTGAAATTAACAAACCAACACGGATCGATTAATTCCTAGAATTAAGTATTTTACGCAGTGAAGAACGCATTCCCAGAACAGCGCCCTGTTTATAATTCAGCCCGCAACACATCAGCTCTTCATCCTAACCAGCCAAACTGCGGATTGTTGTGCAGCAGCATGTGTTTGGGATCCTAAATGACTTGTGAGTATATTATTATTGGCATATTGGCTTTGTGGTGATATAAGTTCATAAGTTGTCTATGAGAATTATCCGTCCGCTTCGGTTATCAGTTCTAGTGTGTGTGGCGAAGAGTTTAAATGCTCCGTATTTAAGTTGATTTATGCCTGTTTGCTCACCGTTTAGCTTCAGTACATTTCGTAGTGAGATACCTAAGCATTAAAAACTACGAAATTATTCAGTTAAAGTGATGTTCTCTGACTTAAATTAGTGCTAACTATTAGCAGAAGTAGCTGTGTACATCTTCACGATATTTCCTGTTGTGGTGAACTGGATAATCGAGAATCGAGTGTTTCATTTTGGGAAATGGTCAATTGTGACATTAAATTAGTCTATATTAGATTTGATTTATCTGATATTTAATACAGTCTGCTGATATCCAAATGTTAAGTTTATTCATATATTTTGGTTAGTTGTACCTCAATTTGGTATTATTATTCATATGGGACCACACAAACATTGTGAATGTGATTGTGGAGTTCAAAACAAAAACATAATTGATTTCTGCTATATTTATTTTTTTTAAAGAGCAATATCATCTAGATTTGTGCTTTTATTTACACTGAAAACTGTTAACTGTTTTTTTGGTCATATTTAGGAATGGTGATTAATTTACAGCTACTATGTGATCACAATTTTTTATTGTTTGACAGCCCTACTAAAAATAAAAAAAGAGGGTTTTTGGGCGAAGTTTGTATGTTTTCCATTCTTGAAGCACTGTTTCAAGCACCATTTAAGCACCGGTACCATTTCAAAAGTACTGGTTTGGCACGGTTATCAGATAAAACCTAAACAATACCCATCCCTAGTGTCAAGCAGTGGAGGGTAGTTTTTCACAAAGCACTAACGAGGCCTGCTTCATTTAGGGGAAGAGCCGAAAATGATGACGTCTGAAGCTCCACCTTCAGATGTCTTTAACACGTGACTGCTTCGGGAAGTGGTTCAGATTTTGCTGCGAGGTTTGACAGCAATATAATCCATTCAAATTGTGGGTTTGTGTAGGAGAGATACAGTCTGTTTGGAGTTTGGACAGACACACAAAGCATAGTAGTGGCTGTATCATGCAGTGGGGATGCTGTCCTTCACCGGCGATAGGGAAGCTACTTGCTTTCATTTACTCCGCTTCTCAATCATCCTCTGCTTTTGTGTTAGTCTGTCACATAACATCCCACTAAGACATATTAAAAAAATGTTGCTGCAATAAGACAAAAATATGAGTTTGTGGGTGTGAATACTTTTGTGTGACATTGTAGAATCATGGTCAGGTTAAATCTTGACATTTATGTTTTTTGTTATCTTAGTTTTAAGAAAGTGATGAAACACATAAATTAAAACTAAAATAATAATGCAAGAACATAAACAAATCACTTTAAACTTTCAGCACTTTTTACCCTTTCTTTCATGCTGTGAGACTAAGTCAAACCATTTGGCATCTTCTTAGTAATGAATTTAGTGTGTTTTGTCTTTTGTTTTTAAACTTTTTATTTTATTTTTGTAGTAGATGTAACCAGAAGCTACTATATTAAAGTGCTTTGAACATGTCCCCAAATTATAAAACAGATTGTTTTATATTTAATGCTATATAATGTGTTACAATGAGGGACCAGATGAGATTCAGTCCCCAGACTAGCAAGCAAGCAAGTTTATTTATAGAGCACAATTCATACACAAGGCAATTCAAAGTGCTTCACAGTAACATAAATTAAGAACACAAATATATTAATGTCATATGCAAGGGTAAAGAGAACTGTTTTCAGCCTGGATTTAAACATTGTCAGAGTTGAGGCTTGTCTCACATTTATTGACTATTAGGTAAGAGTAATGCGTGTGACCACAGGGATATCTCCATGGCGAAGAAGCCAGGGCAAATGATCTAACGGAGGCATAGTGACGGGACCCCACACTGTCCCAGTAACAAACAAACAAAGGACTCTGAACGCTGACAAAACAACTTTACAAGACTGACCAGCAGGTGGCGACAGTGCCCTCTTGACCCACTTCCTGTGTATCTATTGTCCAGGTTTCTCCAGTATTATGTACAGTGAGCTGAGGAGGATCACGGCCAACTTTAACGACCGTTCCATCTCAGACGGTGGCAGCCGACTCGGAGAGGGGGGGTTTGGCACCGTATACAAAGGTTTCCTGAACAACAGACCCGTGGCAGTGAAAAAACTAAACCCAGTCAGTCAGAGCATTTATATACATGAGATCACACTGTCTCAGATGCTGAAACTAACTGAAAATATTATGTTCCCTTCAGATGGATGAAATGCCTCTGGATAAGTTGCGAGATCAGTTTAACCAAGAGATCCAAACTCTAAAAGTGTGAGTTTGAGTCCATGAATATAAAAAATTACAGAAATGTTCTTGTTCCTCTGCAGCTAAATAATGTAAATCTGCTTTAATCAAATGTTTGCTCTGCAGGTTGAAACACGAGAACCTGGTCGACATGGTTGGATTCTCTTGCGATGAGCAGCACCTGTGTATAGTATATGCCTTCATGGCGAATGGATCCTTGCTGGATCGACTTGCTTGCTTGGTAAAAACTGTTCACCGCACCACAAATACGTAATTCCTGAGACTCACAGCAGTCGATTTATCCGGGCTTTTCTTTACATAGGACGGAAGTCCTCCTCTTTCCTGGCGACAGAGATGTTTGATTGCAGAAGGGACTGCTAGAGGTTTGGAGTACCTCCACAGCAACCATCATGTACATAGAGATGTTAAAAGGTGCAACAACTGGAGTCTTTGTTCAACCATTTTGATAAAAAAGCAGCTATTAAAATAGATTTATATTACACAGTTTCCTAAAATATCCTTCTATACTGAAACAAAGGCAATTCTCAGACTAAAGGTTTGCGCTGCCTTAAAATTGCTTTCCTGTATCTGCAAAAAAGCTAGTTTAAAAAAATGTTTTTCATGTCCCTTAATGTTTTAAAAAGTGGTTCTGCCGAATTTGTCTAAAAAATCTCAGCCAATAACATTTGCCTGGTACGAAGCCAATGATTGGACTATGTGATTGTCCGACTCAGCGGACAAGCGCATTTCTGCATTTACGTGGCTCCGCCACTCATTACACGCTGCCACATCCTGAAACAGACCTCCACACGTGTGAGCTGTTCTCCGCTTAATAATGTCAGAGAAGGAGAAACAGCCAGTTGGTACCACTTCAACTTTAGGACAAACTACCCGAGTCCCAAAAAGAAAAAATGGTGATCAAACTGCAGCTGCCCTTTTGTGCTCTCTTGTCTTCTGTTGCCATGTACGTTCCCAAATCAGCGGGGCATGGCCTAAGGATAATAGCCGGCAGGAGGGTTAAGAATTCTGTGACTGTGTTTATGTTTTAAGCTTGCTTGTTTTGCAGAATAGGTACACCAGCTTTACAGTTTTCACACTCCTTAAACTCTTTCTCATTTTGTCAAGCTAGAACCACATTCTTCAATAAGAGCTATGATTGACCATCACCAATTGGTTCATGTTTGTGAAACAGAAGGAAAATGTTGCACTACTTGCAATGAAAAATGCCGTACATTTGTATTATGCCCCCTGTATTGTCATACCCCTAAATAAGATCTAGTGTAATCAATAGCCTTTAAATAACTGCAAAACTTCCAAGAAATGGCCTTCCAGCTAATTTGATATGTTAGACAATAAGTGTAGAAGCAGGCTGGGGGGCCATGGTGGTTGCAGAGGAGCAGCAGAGATCCTCAGCTCAGGTGGGATAATCTGTTGACAAAACAACTATTAGCCATGCCACTGTTTCCCAACCATTCAAGGCACACTGCCTTGCCTGTTTAAGATGTGTCCCTGCTTTAACATGCCTGCTTCAAATGACTGCAGTTCAACAAAAGCCTGGTAATCAGCCCTCAATTGAAATCAGGTGTGCTGAAGCATCCAATACATGCAGGGTAGTATTCCTTATGGAGAACGGTTTAAAAACGGATACGCACTGTACAGATCTGGTCTTTATGTAAGAGCTGCAAGAAGAAAGCCTGAAAAGTCCTGCTTAACAGTTGCAACGCAGATGGGAGGACTCAGCAAATAGGTGGAAGGACATGTAGGTGAGACCAAAACCGAAATTTTCAACTAACATACAAAGCGCTATGGGCCTAAGTTATCAAAAGTTTGTGCTAGTTGAAACGGCTACCAACCTCTGAGTGGTGCAAAAACATTCAGCAGCTGATTTATTAACCAGAAGCAGAAAGCATTGCGCCGCAGCAAGATTTCCACAGTCCATTAAGCACCTATGCCTTTGATGAATATGCAATGTGTGTGTTTCTGTAAGAAGGTACACAATATTGAGAGAACATGCAAATAAGTAGATGTTCCAGGCACAGTTGGATTTATCAAACATCAAAATGTTATTGTACTTGTACAATTTCCAACAGTCAATAAAATAGCTAAAAATATGCAGGTAGATCCAAGGCTAAAATAAAAATTTCATTATTTAAAAAAAATATTATGTACCCTTTAGTTGTCTAATATTTTTCGATATTTTATTCCTTTCCTAAGATGAAAAGAAACAAAGAAGAAAGCAGAAGTTTTTGTTAGCACGCTTTACCATTAATTTAGCATCGCAAGCATATCTAGTACACTGGGCGTGTATTTGATCAGAGTAAATAAACTCTTTGTAAAATGATTCTGGTTTAAATATTAAAATGTTATGTGTTTTTTTAGGAATATGAGTAGGTTGTACTGCAACTTGACATTTATTATAGACCATCATACAGTGAGGTGCATTTCATCAGCCATTAGTTGAATATGGACAACTCAAGACTTTGCGACCAGCCTTGTTCTGGACAAGCTGCAGCTTTAATTATTCTGATTCTGGAATAAGGCGCCTGCATGCTTTAATAGCCATGCATGTACACCACACACACACAAAATTTTTTTATGACAAACGAAAAATGAACTTCAGACAATCTTACCTACCAAAGACGCGTCATGGATCCACTGCACCTGTTCCTGCTCACTCTGGCTGTGGTACAGTGCATGGGGTAGGCTGGCTGGTACACACAACAGACTATGCAAAGTCCTCATTGAAATATTGCTTTTTGCCCCCCGTTATAAATTATGCACGCAATCTTAGATCACCCATAAAAGTACAATCCTCTGACACAATTTGAGTTTTTGCGGCACACGCAATCCTGGTAGGATTTTAGTCGTATAATGAAGTATCACTTCCTGTCCACTCCACACAGATGCACTACTTTGTGTTGGTCTGTCACATAAAATCCTGATCAAATACAATAAAGCTTTTTGTTGTGTCTTACCAAAATGTAAAAAAAGGTCCAATGTCAACACTCTACCAAGGTCCTGCATCTTTGCTTCGTCTCACAACAATAAGCCAAAAGTGTGTGGCTTCTTCCTTCCACATGAGCAGAAACAAATAGGCCTCTCTTCTATTCTCTTTGCAACTCCTGTTTTCTTTTTACCCTCTTAGTGCAAACATCCTGTTGGATGAGAACTTTTTGGCGAAAATCTCCGACTTTGGGCTGACGAGAGCGTCGGCCAAGCATACGTCTACGACAATGATGACGGAGCGGGTCGTGGGGACCCGTGCATACATGGCCCCTGAGGCCCTGCGAGGACAGATCACCCCAAAATCTGATGTGTTCAGCCTCGGCGTGGTACGCTTCTGACGCACCCAAACACATTAACAAAGAAGATATGATTTGGACTAGGACAAAGTTATGATGCATGACAAAAATATATCCCTTTTTCTACAAATTACCTAAATGTGGAATAAAATCTGGATTAGGTTTTATTGTGAAACCTGAGCTCTGTACTGTTTATCACATTTGTTTTGCAAATGACATACTTTCATTTCACTACTTATTTTTAAACTTCACCTAAGGTCGTTGAACTAGGTTTGGTTAAGATGGGGAATTAAGCAAGCTATGATTTCTTTTTTTAAATGTGATTTAAAAACCTGTAGCATAACCAGGATACTCAGATCCAGATTCTTTTTCATTAGTAGGTATTTCGACTAGCTCTGTTAGCAATTTAAGACAGAGTGGAATCAGATGCCAGTACAGGGTTTCTTTATTAATTGTGGAAGGAAAAACTCAACTAGATTTATTTTTTCTTCTTGACTGCCATAAAAATCTTTTGAAAAGATATAGAAAACAGAGTTTTCAAAATAATATCATTTTGAAATGGAAATACTGGAGGAACTGTGATTTTTTTGTAGAGTTCAGAAAGGGCCAAGGGGTGACATACAAAAAGAGGTTTCCAAAGAAAAAATCTGTTGTTCAGTTTAGGAAGCTGTGCTTAGATTAGCAGGACCCCTGGTAACAGGTGTATGTTTTAATTTTCTGAGGGTGGATCTAAACAGGAAGCGGTGGTTAACATATTGACAGAAGTGAAATAAGCTTTTAAGGACCATCTGTAAGTGCTCAGCATTCAGTAGTAATATTTAGTCCCAATAATATCTATTAAAAAACATCAGGCCTGTTTATGATTTATATTGCAGGGTAAACTTATTTACAATTAGAAAAGTTATGTTTGAATACGTTTTTTTTTTTTTTACTCTGTGGGAAAATTCCTTGTCTTGCCTTGTGTGTTGTCAGCATTTTTTGCTTTTTGGGAGAAGTTTATGATTTCATGGTAATTGTTTGTTTTGAAGATAATGATCCTGGAAGAATAATTTCTCTAAATTTTCAACTTCACCAGTGCAAACCGATGATCTGTTGCTTGATGAATGATGTCACTTAGCAAAACTGGGACTATGGATTTATAATCTAAGGGAAATTATTTTATCTCCTGTTTTTATTTAATTCTAGTTACCTGGCAGACTCTGCTTCTACACACAGTCACTAAAAATAATTGTGGTATTTCGTATAATGACATAACCTTACATGCACAAAAACACAATACATTGCAGAAAAGAAAACTACTGAACCAAATAAACTAGGGCTACTTCCAACAAAGTTAATTTTAGGTGCTATTTGTAGCATCTGGCTGCTAATCAAATTATCAGGTAGCCAGTAAAGTCAGTTCATCATCATCAGTGTGACTATCTCTATGAAAGTAGTTATTTGTCAGTCTGCTGCTCTGAACCTTACAGGTTTGTCTCAATGAAATGCCAAAGAAGAAAGACCAAAGAGAAACAGCTGTTCCAGTCCCTTAATTTAGAAACAGTTTAAAGATAATTTCCTTTTGATGAAGGCCACCATTCTACACATATGTCTGAGAACCTATAGGCTTCAGTTTGGATTCAGGTGTTAATGTTTATGACTCTGCAGTTGCAAAAAGTCTGAAGAAGTATGTCTTCTTTGGAAAGATTGTCTGGAAAAAGGTATATCTTCCACTGAAAAAGAATAAAGCAGTAGGGTCTTTGCATTGTTGCATCTGAATGAACCAGATGATTTTTAGAACAAAGTTTTATTCGGAAAGATGAGATTAGAATAGTAGTCCAATGAGCCATATTTAAATGCACAAGCAGCTTCCCCAGGTTTGTGAATCCAATTCCATTTAAAGAGGATGTACTGCAGGAGTAAAATAGTTTCTTGGTGGATAAGTTCTCCCTTTTATCATTCTTAGGGTTGCCAGTGGTTGTATTGTTCACTCCAGCACATTCAGTATGTTTTATTTTTTTCTTCTATCTGAACAGCTGTGGAAGTGGGGCTGTTCTTGTTGAAGATGTGAAGCACACGGAAAGGAAATGGAGGCTGGCTTTTGCACGGAGCCGTGTAATTAACCTCATGTCTCTGCTGTCTCCAGGTGCTGTTGGAAATATTGTCTGGACTTCCACCAGCTGATGAAAACAAGGAGCCCCAGTTCTTGGTAAGCTGCACCAGAGTCTTTTATTTTGTATTTAGTGAGCAACAACCTGCTATCAGTTAACAAATTAAATAAAAACCTCTATCTGTATAATACAGAAATCTAAAGGGATCTTTTAAAATGTCTGCCTTCCCCATCTTAGATGGATATCAGAGAGGAAATCGATGATGAGGACGAAGATCTGACTCTGGAGAAGTTTGTGGATAGGAAGATGACAGACTGGGAGCTTAGCCAGGTGGAGAGCATCTACTGCTTGGCTTCTAGCTGCCTGGACGACAGAAAAAACAGACGGCCACTCATCAAACAGGTACAGTAAGGAAATATACTACCAGTGGTTAAAGTGGAAGGATCAGCTAAAAATCCTAATTAAATGGAGCTATGGAAACAATTAAAATAATATTATTTATGATTTAGTATTACTACATCCTTGTGGTTTCCAGTTAAACAAGTTGCTTACTTAAAAATATGCATTTCTACTGCCTTGCTAAAGCTTTGTTTCCTCTGAACTCGTCACCATTTGCCACACTGCAGTCATGAAAGCTTCCCCAGTCAACTCCACATTCTCCTGTGGTTTGACCTAAACCCAGTTGCGGTCCTAGACCATTTGGTGCCCTAGGCGAGCTTGACTGAAAACACCCCTTGCCCACAAAAAAAGAAGTCATGCCGAAAGAATTATACATATATTTATCATCTCCTGCTCTTCTTTTCTGCACTTTCGGAACAGTGCCCCAGATGGCTTTTGCCGTTTCATTTTCAGTAAGCCGTGAACACAGCCAACCGACAGACCGCTCGTCAGTGTGTGCGCCCTGCGCAAGCATGTTGTGACCCTGACTTATGACAGCTATAGGTCACATCAGAATTGTCATTTATTTTTTCATTTAAAGGGGGTATAGCATGCAAAATCACGTTTTTTGAGTTTTCAAACATGGTAGTGCAATTTTCTCATTAAAAAAACCCCCACCAGAGTGGTTTTTGGGCTTATTTCACACATGTCTGAGAAATCCTCCTGTATTCTGCTCTGAGCAGCTGCCCCTCCCTCTCCTAGAAATCAACTGAATGTTCAACTAGTGACATCACTGGTTGAAAGTTGATTGCTAGTGGTGTCTGCAACGCCCCTGCAGGCATAGCGGCATACCCCCTGGTTCAAACACACCCTCGTACTTCTTACAGCCAATAGCTGCTTCGGTTTTTGGCAGCTTAAAACACTTTTCCATTTTGTGGTCTAACATTAACAACAGGATACAAGTTACATTTCAGGATAAATTACTGCTGTATAATTTGTAAGTATATTTATCTTTTCTCTCTGTAGGTTCTTTCAGAGGTTCACAGTGTTGTCAAAAGCATGTCCTTGGATTCTTAGGAACGGAGGGAAACCACAAGCTCAGAAGATTACCGAGCCACAGTCCAGACTGTTTTCCGTTATCAGTTTGCTGAATTTTGTCTTGAAAAATTTGCTTAGACTGTAAGAAAAGTATTTAGCATTCAAATGTCTTTTCCTTTCGTTTCCATCTGTATTTTCCAAGTTTTATTGACGTGTTCATCACATGGAGCAGCTAATCCCAGAGGTGTTAAAAATGGAGCGTAGTGGATACAGAGCAGGACCAAAGAGGAGGAAGTTAAAGCTTCTCCATCGATCATAATGGGCAAGGGTCATTTCCCGACTGACTACAACCAGGGATCCTTTCTGCTCACAGCATTGGGATCCCCAACTTTCGGAAGATACTTACATGAGTTTGAACAAGAGTATTTAATTTTAAAATGCTACATTTGTTTGTGTCGTAAAAACATAATTTGAACAGTTTAATATAAAAAAATAAATAAATAAAATGGCCAAACTTGTGATTTAAATATTTTTATTTTTCATCTTTTAAAAGAAAGATTTGTAAGAAAACAAAGAACAAACATTCGTTTTCTAGAATGGCAATGAATAAGAAGGGATTTTCCCTTCACATGAGGTGAACTAAGAAGTTTGCCAAATATTAATCAGTAGATCAGTGGATGAGGCAATGTTTCTGTCAAGGTAGTATTCCCTTTTCTATCCGATGAGAGCTTGGCATTCTTTCCTCTGTGGGAACCAGGTTTGTATTAGCTTCCTCTCAATGAAATGTGAGATGTATCGATAGATGGAATTTTTCTGGAAGCCCGTTCTTTCCACTGTTATCCACACCGACAATCACCAAAACAGACTGCTGCTTAACCATAGAGCATCACACAGCTACAATATGTACATTTACAGCACTTGCATAGAAAAATAAGTTTCTCAGCAGATGATTTTTTCCCCCCCATGTAAACCACAGTTATATCAAAAAGAAGGAATTTTGTCTTTATAAAAATGCACTGTTAAAATGAAAGAGCCAACACACGTGGTAATAATTCAGATCTTTTCAGCTTTGGAGCACCTCATTGTGCAAACAGTAGGAGACGGATATAGTACACATCGGACACAAAAAACAATATTTGACACAGACTTGAGGAATGATATTTAGGAATCTGAGTATGAACTCAAAATAAGCATTTTTTTTATAGTTTGGCGCAAGTTCACATTAGTCGTGCTTTTTTCCTAAAGTGTCAGAGCTGGCAATGAAGCGAATAACTCAACTTCTATTTGGGCCACCTTGAGTTATAGTTAAGCTGTTTGTGAGTGTATTATTAACATTGAGAAATAAGTTTCCATTTGGCAAGCTACAAATGGAACATCTGAAAGGTTTCATTGCTCAGTTCACCTTGGCGTGCATAGTTGGGTGTCTTGGGTGAGAAAAAAATAAGGTTTTTGGGGAAAGAAAACAAACTCAAATAAAAATTTTTCGTCTCCCATCGCAGGGATGTTCCACTGTGGAACACGTATGGGGGGTTGGGTTAGGGGTAGAGGTGGTGCTGAGGTTTGTTTAATCTTCCTCTTCTCCATCACCGGGTGGCCGGGTGATTCGGCGCCCTCCCCTCTTACCGGCTGGGCCTTTTGGCTTGGCAAAACGCTCCTTGTATGCGTGCTGCTTGGGATGCACCTCGCCATATAGGAAGTCATTCGTTAGCTCATTCCCATCTTCGATTTCCAACTGTGGGAGGAAAAAGAAAACATGTACTTCAGTTTCCTGGTGAATTACTTTCATTCTTAAAGTAAGATTAACTGTTGAAGATCTGAGAGAAAGAATTCAATCCAGGATTATAATAAATTTCCCGATAAATGTTGCTAGACGATAATTTGCACCAGAAATTACTACCAGTTAAGAGTTTTCTCAATAAAAAGTGTACATAAACAATTAAAATATTTTTTTTTTAAAGATTTCAGTCTGCTAATACTGATTTACGGACGATTCATGGCTTTTCACCTTCGCCCCAGTGGATCAACTAGATCTAGAAATAAAACTGGATGTGTTATGTATGAAACAGGTAATGTTTAGAATGATGTGACAGTTTTACGGTTAAATTCAGTCCTAAAAATAACTACGATAGTCTTACAGTATTGCAATACATCGTTCGGTCCCCCTGTACTGTGATACATATATCAACAGATTATAGCCAATGCACATCACTACCAAATAATTATCCACATTTTAGACACTGTAAAAGCGACCACACCGTCACATGGCAGCATGTTCTTCCATCCTATCCATTAGTCACTCGTTTTCCTTCTAGCTGGTCTATTTCTTCCCATATTTAAAGGTTGATCATTGTAGAAATATCTGCCACAAATTCATAGTGAACATTCTGTAAATGTTGTACATTAGCTAAAAAAACAATTAGACAACTTGGAATTTACATCTAATTCAAGATCAAAAGCACAGAAGTCTGCCACGATCTTTTCATCTCTCACCTTTTTCTCAATCTCGAGCTGGAGTTTGTTTTCCACCATGTCGATCAGGTTATTTTTGCAGCTGGAATACAGCATCCTCTCTCGGATGCTACACTTGTACCCTGGCATAGAATAAATGAAGACTGCAAAAGGAAGGACAGCAAGGACATTAGAAGCAGAGAAAACTACCAATATGAAAATGATAAACTGCAAAGAACACCACACCTATAGACTCCAAGTAGTCGCCTTCGTGGGAATGTTTGTAGAGGAAGAAATGGTAACGAGGAGACTCTTTGGGGACTCTTTTTGGCAGCTCTTTAATCTCAGTTGACTCAGTGCTGCACAAGCGAATCATTTCCTTTTCAGCATCTATTTCCTGTTGACAAAGGAAGGAGAAGTGATCATTCTTGCTGTAAGAAACTGACAGTAACCAAAGAATGTCTAAAGAGCAACTCCCCCCGATAAAAACATTTTGGCTGATAAACTATAAATGACTGTCTAATAGTGCTGTCTACATGTCTGGTCATTATTTTGGCATTTTAGTCCATCTTCATAAAAATATTAACTTTATGCCAAAAACCACGTGGCGACCTCCTCAGGTGTAAACTCAAACATGAAATGAAGGTGGAGTAAGACTCTGGCAGGGGGGTGAGTTGCTCGCTAAGCTGAAGCCAGGTGGACTATATGACTGAAGTTTAGAGAACATTAAGACAGTTTGGAAATTCAATTTCTTCATAAGAGACAAGGGCCTCAGAAGTGTGTTGACCACAACCACCTGATGGTAGATGGCGATATGCGCCTCTACGTGTTAGCCTTATAGTGGTTAGCTTCGAGCTGCACTCTGGCAGTAAACAGAGGCTGGTGGGAGTGAAGCAGACAGAGTCAAAGCATGATATGCACAATCACAATGCATCGTCTCTTTGTCAGTCCAAACATGCACTGATCGGCCTATTACACTCGTCTTAGCTGCCATATTCTTCTTTTAATAATACTATGTTGTTGCTGAGCCGAACGTCCGCATCTCCCAACTTCTCCAGGGGGAGCGCGAGTACAGGCGAAGGGGTTGGTTGCAGAGAAGTCTGATTTCAATCTCATCTGGGTAGCTTAGTCGAGCTTCTTAAACTCCAGTTTGGTTCGATTCAAGCCGGACTAAGGTGTATAGATGCATTTCAAAATTCTGATTTCAATTAGACTAAGCAATAATAGGTAAGACATTCTCTTGCTGCATGTAAATGTACAGAATGTTGGACAGAAATCTCCGCCAGATCCATTCGATTCAGTTCTACTGTAGCAAACTAGTATGTTCAAGTTGAATAAGATTTTCCACTCAAACTGTTCACTTGAGGATCATACATTTTCAACTTAGGCTCATAAGCAATGTCAGTGCCACAAAAGTCGTCATTAAGTTATAAAAATGTGTCTCCTTTAAAGTATTTTTTTAATGTTTAGGTTTTAACTTTTATCTCAAAAACTGTAGACGAACCATAGTAGAAACCTTTAGATAATAGACTATCTGTAATATTTATTACAAATAAACTGGAATTTTGTGGCTCGTTTTAGAAATACAAAAATAAATTAGATGGTGAAAATGAATTACTTTTATTAAAAAAAAACTGCTATAAAAATAAGACACTAGTCAGTGCAAAAGCTTTTTAGTAACATCACTTTGAAAACTGAGAAACTCAACAGTAAAGTAGTTTTTTAAAAAGAGAATGATACAACTTTTTGAGCATGGTGACATATCCAGGAGGTAGAACAAAAGATCTTTGCCCGACCCGTTGGGATACAACGGCCTTAATTTCTATCATTGTCCACGGGCTCGGGTCCGACTTGCGCTTTAGCATTCAGCATATAATCTCAGCGCGATAATTTATAATAAAGCGCTGCAGTGGCCCACTAACATTATTTCGAGTCCACCTGTCAAGATGTTGCATGCTTACTGCATGCGTGATGATGTGAAAGACCCACTCCTCTCAGATGAAAACAGAAAACGTGCTCCGATTGCTTCGCTGCGCTCTCACAGAAAATGCTGAAGTGTAAATAGACCATTACCAGACATACCAAGTCTGAAGATGCAGAAGTCTCATGCATTTATATAGCAGCTCCCTGATGCCCACAAGTCACATAAAACTTGCTGTAATCTAAAGCAAGCAGTGAAGGGCGCACACAGAAACGCAAGCGGGCGAGACAGACTTTTACACGACAGAAGCAAGTGGTTAAAGCTTCATATAGCTGCGGACAAAAAAACCCAAAACATTATAAAATCAACATGCCTTGAAATTATCCTTATTCATTTATCATTTTAAGCTCGATAGCTAGATAACAGGCCTATTTGACGAGAATTTCAAAGGGAATTTCCACGTCAGGAATGTGTAAGAAAAATCGAAGTGGAAAGCTTTAATGCTGCATTCAGACCGCATCCGGTGGATACGTCGAGCAACACATCCAACAGGTGAAGTTTGACGTATGTACTTTTTGGCTTCCATAGCCTGCTTCTGAGGAAAAACAACGCATGGGCAGGGCTTCCTCTGTGGCCGCACATTCTGAACTATGGTGGATTGTAACGAGAGAGTGGCTTGGCTTTATTTGCTAGATAAAGCTAGACAACGGTGACATCGGGTGCATCAGCACCCACTATTCAGATGCGTTTCTGAGTTTGAGCATTTTACCCATTTGCTCCAGGAGCTGCTTATGGATGAGGTTCGCTTTCAGTGCTACTTCCGTCTGTCCCGCGCCTAATTTTACGACCTCATCGGCCGCATCTGAGCTTAAATCTCCTACCAGGACACCAACTACAGGTTCTCTGTTCCTCTTTAGGAGCGCCTATCCATCTGACTTCGGTAAGTGTTATTTCTGATTTTTTAAATCTGCGTTTGTTGAAAATGTTTTCACTGGTCCCGCGCTTCATTCAAGATACGTGTATAGTGACATAACTACAATGAGACGCTCTGATTGGTTGCCGCACTACGTTAACTGCGTTGGGTCCGTCAAAAGCTCAGCTGGCTGAACTTCTGTGACGCATGCGTTGGTACGTTGCCGTATGAAACGCAAGCATCGTTGACGGAGCCAACATAGTCAACTCAACTCAACGCAGAGCCCTTGACGGACCTCTGACGTACTCCACCATAGACTGTACATGTAATCTTGCCGCAACTGACGCTGACGTATGGGGTGGTGTGAATGCAGCTTTAGGGCTTTCTGACAACTTAATTAGGTTAATTTTCCCCCATTATACAAAACCCCATTAAACTAAATTTTAAAGTTTGAGAAATGCCAATTAAGGAGCAGTAGGGGAATCTGTGATACAAGTCAAGAATTTACCCAGTCAGGAGAATAGTATTAATTGAATAATAATAAATAGTTTGACTCTGAAGCTAGCAGAATAATAGACAAATAGTTCTTCAATTATTCCTTTGTACTTTGGACTGATCTAATCAGGGGCACTCTGAATTTTAATGAGCATTGAAACAAAGGCTTTTTGGGGAAAAGAAACAGAACTGACTCATTGTGCTTTTAAAAAACAAACAAAAACAAATTTTTACCAATAATAATGCTTTCCATTTAGAAAGTAACAACAGAGCAGAGGTACAAATTATGTATGAAACTAATTTACTGTTTTAATACATTTGATGTGCCTTACAGAAGTGTTCTTAACCTTTGAACTCTTGTCACTTTACAACCATTAACTTCAAAAGCATTTTTGAGGAGTTTTATGACAGACCATCCAAACAAAGCAATAGTTGAAGTAAAGGGAGCAAGATAAATACAGCTGTTCTATGAGTGTCTCAGCTTTGTTAAAGACCCTGATATTTCTGATACATGGTAAAACCGCTAACCTAATAATACATGATTGCCCATGAACTATCAAGACAAGGAAAGCATAAGTCAAAGTGATTCCAGAAGCTCACAGTAACTCTGGAGAAGCTACAGAGATCCACAGCTCAGGTGGAGGAATCCAACAGCACATGTATAATTTGGACACTCAACAAATATGGCTTTTAGAACTTTGGTTGTAGTTTGCTAAAAGCCAAGTAGAAGGCACAATGACCATGTTGAAGAGGATATTCAAGATTTCAACTTTTTAGCCAACATGCAAAAGATGAAGAAAAAATATTTCACATAACCCAGAACAATACATCTGCACATGGTGGTGGCAGCATTCTGCTTCTTAGATCATGGTAAAATGGATAAAGATAAATACAGTCAAAAAGGGAAAGAAAAACTGTTAGTCTGCAAAAGAGTTGCACCTGGAAGGGGACAGATTCTCTTCAGCAGATAATGATCCTAAACATCCAGCAACAGCCACCGTAGAATGATTTAGATCTAAAAACAGCCATGTGTCATTGCCTAGACAATGTTTAGGCCTAAATCCTGCTGAAAATCCTGTAAACTTAAAAATTGCTGCTCACAGATGTTCACATCCAATCTAACTGAGCTTAAGCCATTCTGCTTTGCACTTTTCCACTTTATGTTGGTCATAACAAAATGTAAAAAAAAAGAGGTATTAGTACTTAGAACTCACCAGTTGCACATAGTTGATTCTCTTTTCCTTAAAATGTGCCAGTGCTTCAGCAGCATCTTTATGAATGGGGAAAGCCACTCCCTGCAGAGTCTGCTGCTTGGTGTCCACACTGATGTCCGTCTGGACCTGAATACAACACAATGACACAAGAGGAGCTACTGTTACGGTTATATGTTAATAATTTTTAAACAGCTTTTGTAATAAACTCTTTGTAACTAAACAGTTGCATTTTATTATATTAAGTTCTTTGTATTGTTTTCTTGTTATTGTTCTGCTACGTTCAATCATCAGGTGGTACACTGGTGACCCAACCTGCCTAAAAGCTGAGGCAAAAGGACAACAGATGAGGAGTCTGTACTGGAAGTGACAAGGCACTTTTAGGGAATCCCACAGAGAACTTGAAAATGCAGCAAGGATTACACTGATGGATTGCATCTATTTTTAGAGCTCCATTCCCATAAATTGAAACGCCTTGCAAACATCACTGAGCACAGATGTAGCTACTTTGAATTCTAAACAGAAGAGGATGATTCTTTATCCATCTGCCTGGTTAAAAAGTCAAAAAGCAAATGCTGAATATTTTAAAGCTTTCTCATCTGGACCACACAGATTAATGCCATTTTATCTTCCTTCAACAGCTGGTCAAAATGGGCCCATCAGAAACCTCACTTCCTATTCGCTCTGCTTTTTTTAATTGATAGTGCTCTGAAGAGAGGCTACACTACTAAAAGCAGCTCCATATATGGTAAGGGAGAGAGGTTCTTGTTTATGTGACAGGCTGGGAGAGCAGCAATTACAAAATGCTGCTACTCAGAAAAGATGTGGTTGTTTCTTAAAATCTATGGAACTCAGTCTAAAAGTTGACCTAAAGCTCCCTCCGTAGGAAGGTTACCTGCAGAAGCCGAGGTGTTTTTTTTAAAATCTGAAATGTAAATAGTGGTAACATCAGCAGTATCACATTACTACATTCATCTTTCTTATCACAACAAAGGCAAAGCGCAACGATAGAGCTCACTTGTTTCCCAGAGTGAAATCACTATCCACCTCTCCTCTGCAGAGCTTCAACATTTGCATAGTTTAAAATCAGATTTAGTACTGGACACCCACAGATTTTCTTAAGCCACTTTTTTTAGCCCAGCTAAACAAGCCCTACGACTGGTGCCTGTACTTTTTAATGGGCGTATGGGTGTGAGCTCTAAAAGCCTAATGAGAGGAATCTCTGCCAACATCCTGCTGTTCTAACCCATCAGCATGTTTGCTCTCTCTTGATACTGCCAGGCCAGCATCTGCACTCTTGTAATGCTGCTGACCTTGTGTGCCTGAAAGGCTGCATTGCTGGCCTTTAGTGATACCCCAACCCACCCAGGTTCTGGTGGGGTTTCACATCTCGCACATTCGGAAGAATGCCGCTGCACGCTGAGCTAAATGATTTTATTTGCAAAACAGGCTGTCCTTAAATGAAAGTGCTTTCTAGCAGCTGAAATACCCATCCCAGTTCTTACCTCATTGAGCTTGATCTGTCTCAGTTCCTCCTCTGCAGCAGTGAGGGGCAAAGGAGCTGCCTGTGCGGTCAGATATTTCTTATAACCACTGAGGTTCAGATCCTCCTGCAAACGTTTCCACATATAAGGCTTCAGAGGAAGTTTAGAGCAAAAATAACTCAACTTGCAGTTATTTGACAGACCTTTGTGGTACCGAAAATCTCATCCTTGATGTGCCCTCCTCCAAACTCTTTCTTCAGTGTCGCCCTGGTAGCAGCATATAACATTTTATGTCGCACCTGACAAATCAAAAGCAGAAAACGTTTTATTACAAAAAAGTTGAGTAAACGATCAGATTTTTCAGAATTTCTTTGAGATTACTCACTTTTTTATTATTTTGACCTATTTTTTCATAAGGACTATAAAACAGCAATGAGAAAAATGTGCTGCAGACTTATTGATGAAACTTCAGTCTAGCAGAAAATAAAGGAACCAACAGAATATGCCCACTTAGGTTCGGTGTACCACGACATTACTTTTAGGCTCAAAAATGAAGGGAGCAGTATTGATATATTTAATGGTAGAGTTTAAAAATAGATACATTTAGAATCAACCTGTCAATCGAGGGAGAGCTGACAGTTTTGAATCCCTCACTGATTGACTGGTGCATCACTTTGAAAAAGCTAAACATGTTGATGCAGCAGCATAATTAACACCTTCTAAATCTAGCATTATCAAAGTGTGAGTGGCCCAAACATTGGCCCTTAATAAAATAAAATAAATATTAACAAGCATTGTGTGTCTGACAGTGGTTATGTTTATACTACGGATGCACCAATACCGAAACTGGTATAAGTTTTGGGGCCGATACCGTTCTTATGTACTGTAACAGTATTGGTTCAAGTTAGTGGTTAGAGCAGGCGCCCCATATGCAGAGGCTTCAGTCCTCAACGTGGCCGTCCCTGGTTCGAGTCCTGTCCCAGGCGACCTTTGCCACATATCTTCCCCCATCTCTCTCCCCCTTCAATCTTTGTCCTCCGTCAATAAAGGCCACTTTTACCCAAAAACATTTTTAAAAAGAAATGTTACTTTTGCTGTCCTTTTTTATATATGTTTATATATATATTTTTCTAATTCACCATCATTGTTGTAACAAGCAGATATTAAAATAAAACCGGCTCTCCAATTTATTGCATTTTTGTGTGTGTTGGAAGTATCAGCTTAAATACTCTGTACTGGCAAGTACTCAGATACAGTTATCGGTATCGTATTGGTTTGAAAAAAGTGGTATTGTTGCATCAATAGGGCTTTTTCTACACGGCACACATTTTATATAATTCAATACTGTTTGGATTGGTATCAGATTGGCATCGGCAGATTATGAACCTCATATCTTTATCAGAAACACACACACAAAAAAAAAGATCAGTGCATCCATAGTTTATACTTTGTAGAGTTTCACTATCAGCATATGACTGCCACTGATTGTCATGTGACATGGGGAAACCAGAAAATTTTTCAACAGTGAGTGGAGCCCAATAAAGTTGAACTACCACCTAAAAATAATTATTGTTTATATCAGAGAGCTGATATGAGCTCCCTGTGTTAGGCTACAGCTTGTATAAGTTTTACTTTGCATGGATGCTTTGTTCTAAGCAGTTTCTGATGTATACAGACACAAATCTGTTGAAGTAACCATGAAAATAACTTTATCTCAATGTTTATAGGGCCCACCCACTTTTTGCTGGGCTCACCTAAAAAGTAATTTCTGTCTTTATTGAACATAACATCAATCTCTGCAACGAATACTGCATCCACACATAATGAAACTGTACAAGATAGTGGGATACCAGTCATTTTGGATACTGGTTATATAACTGATTTATAAATATTGCCAGGAACATGTCCCCAGGTAAAATGACTCCTTTTCATTACACTTTCTGCAGAACCCCAAATCCGTATGCACGTTTTACTAAACCGAGGGTACAGATTGGAAAATATTTCTGCACCTGACCCCTGCTGAGCTTTGTAGGAAAATAACAGATGCAACCTTAAATACATTATAATTTCCTGGTATCTGGCTACAATTATTCATTTTGCAGAACAAAATTATTCTTTAACAGCTTGCTCAACTCTGTTTGTGTCTCCCTGTTGATTCGCTGCCATTAGGTGCAGCTGTAAATTATGATATTTTCTCATCATGGTCAAAGTTAGCCTTCCTGAAGAGTAAAACAATTATAGAGTAGCAAATTAAAGACTAAGATTTTTAAAACGATAAACTTAATTTAAAGCCTACGAGAAATTTAAAACATTAATTAAGGCATTTTAAGTTAATAACATATAATCCAACATTAGCATAACAAGTACATTTCAATTTCCTAAAGAAACTACAATGAAGACAGTCTCAGTAGCTTATCGGGAGTTATTTTGAAGGTTTGCTGAGAAAATAAAAGTTTGGTCCTTGTAGTTTTATACAAATTAACAACCAAACCCCTCAGATAGAGCTAAAATAACAATGAATGAATACTTTCACTGCTTTTCTTAATAATTGTAAAAATACTTACAATAAAATGATACTAATACAGTTATGTATAAATCAGGACAAAAGTCTGAATACATAAATACTGAAAAAACTTGACTACATTTAATTTAGACGCCATAAAGGAAAACGGGAAAAAAATTTCAGAATCTTAGCTGCAAAACTTTAAGTCTGATAAGTTCAGTGATATACTGGGTGCATTTTATTGTAAAGGTCAGGCTTAGGTATGAGTGGACCAACAATAGGGAGCATGACCTCAAACAAATTCATCTGGGCACACCCTAATAGAAAAAAAAAACTGCACTGCATTTCTTTCTAGGATAATCAGCACATTAGTAAATAATTAATAAGAGTTTCAAATTATTATTTTATACCCAGCAGTAGAAGAAAGAAAAAGGTATTCATGCAGACGTCACTTAAAATAATTACTAAGATTTTTGAACAACAAAGTTCAATTTCTCTTATCAAAACTGTGATTTTAGGGTATAAACATGTAGTTGACCGAATAGTTACAGCCAAACTGAAAACAAATGCTCCCAGGCCAGCTAAAGCAGCAGCAGCATTCATGCAGATTGTGAAAAAATTAAGCAAATTCTAGGCAAGCCTGAACCTGATGCTTTATGCTCAGGGACAGGAATGTTAAGCTCAGCTGTGCTGCTCACAAAGGGAATTTGTAAGACAGTTTTAACGTACACTCACAGCTACTGACTAACACTTGCACCTTGCATCTTCGTGCTGCATAATTTCCCTTTCCTCCACCATGGAAACATAATGTTTCTTTGTGAAGTCTGCATTGCAGAGGTTCTTTAAGTGAAACAAAACAGTCAGGAGATTGTTATTTTTGAGGCAGTTGTCAGAAACTTAACTGTATATATGTACCTAAAAACAGAAATATATACTTTATAAAAAGGAAAAGTACAGTGTAATTTAGAAAGAAAAAAACCCCCCACCATATTTTAGCCATTTTTAACTTTTAAGACTAAGGTGGTATGAAATTTCACGCAGACTGCCATCTCTTGTGTGGGCGGCTCCACCCATCTTCTACCAAAAACAGAGCACAACAAATGCTGCAAAGAATGGACAGCTATTCATTAGAGGCACCAGGCGTGGTTCCCTTACAGTAGAGTGGTCTGGTGACCAGGCAAGGAGGATCCATTCGTAGCCTTGGTTGTTAGTGGTGTCCAGACGGTACAGAATATAGCAGGGCACGGCATCCTCGAGAAGCGGCAGCACTAAGGAATCGTACTCCTGATCCCACTTCTTGGACGCTTTCCTGGTACCATCCAGTGTCAGCTGCTCTGAAAGGCAGATGTGTGCAGAGTAAAATGTAAGCACTGCAGAGATTTCTTTTACACACAAGGGTACAAATAGATCAGCCTTTTCTTCACACAGAGAGGGGGATGGCTGCAAATAAACACCAGGAGTCGTCTTACCATCCTCAATGCTGATCTTTAAGACTCTGTACTGGTCTCCGCTCCTGGCATTGGCAAAGATTTCCTTCACATCATTCCCCGCTGAAAAAAAAAAAAAAAAGATGCAGAAATGAGACATTATTTCCAAAAACACTGAGAACTTAACGGTGCTGAAAGGGACAAACTGTTGGTTTTACATATTTGATTCAAGCTATCAGACATAGGCAAAAGACAAACAATAAAGTTGTCTAATTAAAGTACTTCAAAACAGCACAATGTATCGACACATCCAACGATTTCAGTTGTTGTATCGGGTACAAAACATCCATTTCTGCGTATCAGCAGCATGTCGCCATAGCTGACTGGTGAAGCACAAATCTACGTTGGGCCTGAATAAAAGAAACGCAGGCATCAAGACACATTATGGTTTTAAAAAGCAGAAATGTCAAAATTGAAAAAAAAAATATATATATAATAATAATACTTTTCTTACTGTTTGTGAAACCTATTAAAGAGATAGCAACTTCTACTATTGTGTGGAGCACATACTACTGCAGTGCTTTCCCTCCCCCACCTGTTGCTGCACACTGCTGGTAAATGCAGTTTTGCCGTGCTTACAAGAACAGAAAATTTTAATTTACGGAAATATTTCCTGCTATCTTTTACACTCATATTACTACAATATGAACAATATTTCACACAGTATTTACATTTAGTTGAAATCTACAACGGTAATACACCTGTTGTAAACAAAAGGTTATAGTACTTCAGAAGCACTGCTAATAATCGTTGCTGTAATGCTTTTAGTAATTAGACCAATTCTTTTTTTGTCTTTACTTTTTTTGTCGATGCCCTGAAAATGTGGTATATTTTACCACACGGCACTCGTATGCTGTGAGGCTTTCATGCCTACTTTAAGTCCAACACATTTGACCCATATCTGGGGACTGCAAAAATAAAATTAAAAATAAAACCCTCAGCCAATTAAATTTGAACTAGCTTCTTATGGATTTTGACTGCAAATAACTGTTGATTTGTTTTTTGTATTCAAATAACCTAATCAATTTAGAAGCTCGGGATGTGTATTGGCAAGAATCTGGTGACACAATACTTATTATGATACAAAGGTGACGATGCGATATATTGCGATACCACGAGGAAGACTATATATTGTGATTTTTAAAAATGCATCTAACGGTATAACAAGTGTCACAGCATTCTAAACACTTCAACAAATTTCATACTAAAAACATCCTGTTTTTTTACTAGATCGAGTCGATCCACTGGAACGAAGAAAGTGAAAAACAGCCATCAATCATCAACCAACTACCAGTTATACTTTTAATCTTACCACAAAAATTATTGTAATCGTTAATGTGTCCTTTCAAATACTGAAAATAAACATTTAAAAATGGATAATTTACTTTTGAATATCGATGCAGTATTGTGACAACAAATATTGCAATATATTGGCGTATCAATATTTTCTCATCCCTTTAGAAGCACATGAGTACCTCAAGCTAAAACTCCTTCATGCCGTTTCCCAGATGATTGCCAACTTCACTATATCAGTTTCATGTTACACACACCGACAGGTACTTTTGTTAGATCCATTAATGAATGGGTTACATATTTAGGCGCTTTATAGTTTTTCCCCCTTACAGAGCCTAGTTAGCAAAATACACGGTGTAAGAATGATGTAAAGTCTATTTTCATTCATCCATTTATGTTCATAAAACACTGAAAAGTGCAAATGTTCCTCCTTTTTTTGTACGTAGGCTCACTATTTGTGAATGCAGACTAAACAAATAACCTGCGTAGGTTTTCATGTGTAACAGGAGGTCACGCCCAATCTACAGGTTTACACCAAAAGTGGGTAAAGTCCGTGTCATTCAAATAATAACTGGGACCTTGACAGGTGGCAGACCAGCAATGTCTTTAGACGAAGACGTCGCCCATTGATTCAAATCTTAAATTACCCTTGCATGGTTTCGTCTGACTATTTGTCAATAGGAAATTAACTGAAAGTGGCGTGAAGAAATGCTTTCACAAGAAAAATGCTTTTGGGTCGGCTATAAAGTGGCCAAACGTTCGGAAATAAATCCTCTAAAGTCAAGAGAGGCACATCTAGTCTCACAAATCACTTGAGCTAGCTACCTAGCAGGGAGAGATTAGCTAACTTGACGCTAGCTTCGGGTTGCAACAAACTGCAGGAGGCGCTTAAAGCTCTGCATCAAATTCACGCAGCGAAGCAGACAAAACGGAGGCGCTGAAAACGACAAAAGCATTTACCTTGAATGCCCGTTTGATGTGACATTGTGTCTATCGTCGGACAGAGGAGTGAAGCAGCTGACCAGGCGAGAACGAAGAGAAGAAGCAGGAAGTGAACTACAGCCGACAGACCCGCCCCAAGTCTGGGGGAATCACGTGACTCACCCTTTCTGTTTTAAAATATTGATTTCCTTACTTATCCATAAATAACTACAACATACAACAACAACAAAAAATAGTTCATGCAAAATAAACATTAATACGGAAGAGGATTAGGGTCGCTGGAGAAAAATAGATTTCTGACTCTAGTCCCGTAATTCTGAGATTAAAGGCAGGATTTTTTTTTCTTTCAGAGCCCCTAATCCTCTTCTGTACATTTCACTGTTCCAAAAAAAAGAAGGTCAGCTAACATACCGTTTACATGATATACAACGTTTTAGAGTAATATCACATTATCACATTTATAAAGTAGCCTATATGTTTTTTCAAGTGCAATTAATACTTTTTTTTTCAGAGAATATAATATTCCATACGGTAGCCTTATATTTATTCTGAGAAATGTGGAGGCTTTATCCATAATGCTTCATATATTAAAGTAAATCTGTTAGGCCTCCATTTAGCACTCAGACAACAAATGTGATTGCAGCCCTGCTGGACAGGGGCCCATTCAAAAAGCAGGTTTAGTGAAAACCTGAGTTAGTTAAATCTGCAATGAGTGAAACTCTGGTTTTTCGGGTTCACAAAGTCAGTTCAGCATAACTCTGACTCAGTTACCTGGGCAACAAAATCTGTCAACCTAACCTGCTCACCGGCAGGTTTGCTTCAAATAACTGAGTTTTTCCTGCCCTTAAGTTGATGCCTGTAGTCTGACAGCAGTAGCAGAACAAGGGGTGTCTGTTTCTTGAATAACCTATTGATGTGAAAGCGCAGATACTCTGCAGAATTATCTGTTAGGAGAGGACATATTATATTTGATCTATTATAAAAACTCTGTGGAATAGTGTAAGTGTAGCCACTTACAACAGCGTGGAAGTCTGTTATAGTAGAGGACTCTACAAGACAGATTACACCATCAGTAACTGGTAGAAGATTAGTCAGTTAAATATTATCCATAAAAGTGCCCCATACAGTGCGTGTCCCATCACAATTTTTCTGACTCTGAGTCACTTTAGAATAGATTAATATCTGAGAGCAACAGCAGCCAATTACAGAGAACTGTTGCCCACAGAAAACTCACAATTTTAGAGATGCGGTTATAGAAGGCATTTAGGTATGGCTTTTGTATAGACATTATTATATGATGGCAATTTTAGTATGGCTAAATATTTAGAATTTTTTTTTTTTGGGCAGGATTACCTAAGGTTAGCCCTCAAACCATTATATTATAAACCACCAGGGAATGCACCATATAAAAACATGTTTTGCATTTGATTCAGTGTGCATGTTGATAGCTGCTTAAGCTTGAAGTCAGCATGATGACCCGCAAACTTAAACAAACAAAAAGTATTTTGATCGGGTCTGGTGCGACAGCAAGGATTGGTACATTGTAAATTGATCATTTAAAATGTTGACTGTTTGTGGTCTTATGGAGTGTGCAAATGTAAATGCCTGCACAAATCTACTCTACATGCCCCTTGTAGTTTCAATTTTAAACCTAATTTAAATTTTAAACCTAATTTCTGTTATGTAATGCAAATATAATTTAAGCACCACGAGGGAGGATTATATGAGCATTTCCCATAATTGGAGTTTTCTGAATATGTTCAAATTTGATACCCAATAGAAAGAAGGCTGAGGCCCACAACACAGGTGGCAATAAACCAATGCTTACAGAAGCTGATGACATTGCCCTCAGTCAAAAAAGTGGGCTACTATTGAAGGGAGTATCTCTGGGGGGATCTAATCAGACCCAGTCACATCTCAGGACACGATGGCCTACATAAGAGTCAAGTTATTCAAATGAATAGCATACATTAGGCCTAGATGTAATGTCTATCCATTCTTCTCTAGGCTACAGTTCTCTGTAATTGGCTGCTGATCCTCTCAGATATCAATCTATTTTAAAATGACTCCGACTCAGAAAAACTGTAATGGGAGAGGCACTGTATTGAAAAAAAAGAACATTAGGTGGGGCACTCTTCTGGTTAATCATCATCTGACTAATCTACCAGTTACTGACGGTGTAATCTGCATTGTCGAGTTCTTTACTAGACCAGACTTCCATGCTGTAGCTACGTTTAATATTACACAGTTCTATAATGGGTACAATATATGATAGTCCTCTCCTGACTGAGAATTCTGCAGATAGTTTTATATAGGGCATTTCCTGACGGGTTAATATATGGTTTGGAGGCAAATTTGATGTAATCCTGCCTAAACAAAGAAAAATTGAAATCCTTATGGCAACTATCATTGCCATCATTTAATATTGTAAATGCTTGTTATAAAAGCAGTTCTAAAAATGTGAGTTTTCTGGATAAGATCAAATTTGACCTCCAGTATAGCCAGCAGAAAGAAGGCTGAGGCCCTTACAACAGATGCTGGTCAACCGCCACCTCTAACAGAAGCTGAAAAGATCACCGTCAGTCAAAAACAATTACTGAGCCGAATCTCTGGGGGGCACAAGGGTGTACTTCCGAGGCAAGTTTTTCAAATGAACAGCATATGTTAGATGTAATGACCATCCATTCTTCTGTAGGCTACAATTCTCTGTAATTGGCTGCTGTTGCTCTCAGATATTAATCTATTCTAAGGTGAGTTAGAAAAATTGTGTTGGGGCGTGCACTGTATTAAAAAAAACACTTTTCTGGTTAACAATCAGCTGACTAACCTTCTACCAGTTATTGATGGTGTAATTTGCCTTGTGGAGTCCTCTAGTATACCAGACTTCCATGCTGTTGTAAGTAGCTACACTTAATATTTGACAGAGTTTTAATAATGGGTAAAATATGATATAATCCTCTCCAGATTCTGCGCTTCCACATCAACAGGCTCTTCAAGAAACGAATATGCCATGTCTACCACTGTTCTCAGACTGCAGGCTTCAATTTAAGAAATGAGAAACTCAGAGTTAGATGAGGCAAACTGCCAGCGATCACGTTAGGTTCACGGACTGTTGCCGGGGTAGCTGAGTCAGAGTTATGCTGAAATGGCTTTGTGAAACCAAAAAACCAGGGTTTCCTGACATTGCAGGCTTATCTAACTCAGGGTATTCACTACACCTGATTTATTTTTCCATTTTGGAGTTGTTCGAAAATATATATAGGCCAATATATTAATATTATTTAATATTTTTATTTATTGTTGTGTTAATAATAATAATAATAATAATAATAATAATAATAATAATAATAATAATAATAAAGCAAAAATACAACTTTTTTCGAATCGATACAATACTGATATTTGGATTTGAGTACTCGCTGATACTGAGTAACAATACTGATACTTATACCCCTGAGAGAAATGCAATGAATTGGAATTCAGATTTTATTTTCCTCTCTGCTTGTTACAACAAATGATGGATTAGATTTTTAAAAATTAAGTATAAAATATTGTAGAGTTTACACATTTTAAGTATCAGTTCATGGTATTATTATTATTATTATTATTATTATTATTATTATTATTATTATTATTATTATTATTATTATTATTTTTATTATTATATCTGTTTTTTCATAAATACATAAATAAATAAAAAGACAAGTAAGAAAAATCCCCAGATAGTTTTAGATGTTCTATTTCTATTATTTGTTTGTCTATATATTTATTCATATAAAACAATTAATTATAAGCATTTCATATAGGTGTCCTTTTCTTATATCTGAATAAACAACAGAGTCCATCTTTTTATGGTATATAATTGAACTTAATTCTGCAGCACTCGATCACTCCTTTATTCCTGGTGGGGCTTACATCCAATCTTTGAGTCATATTTTCTTTTGCAGATCTGAGTCAGACTCTGAGATCTCAGACAACAAGACAGAGTCAGACAGCTGACCATATTTGGCATGAAATGCAGCCACCTCTGGACACAACAGGGATTCTTTCTCAGCTTCCGTGACTCCTTCTCCTCCTTAAATAATTACAATATATGGCAGCAAATATATCCCATCACCAGAGGGAATCTCAGTTCTGTGTCAAGCAGAACAGCCACACACAGAACTATAGAGGAAGTCAATCACTTTTCATAATGCAAAGCATTATGAACCTGTAAGTTGTTCTAATTTAGATCAGCACTAAATACAAACACAAAACACACAAAGATGAATATATAACTAAATTAAAAATGTAGCCTCTGATATTTTATCTGACAGTCATGCCTAATTCAAAGCTGAGGATAATTTGTATATTATCAAGTGAAAACAACTTTTTCCAGATTCCAATTATAATTCAAAACTAGATGTTGCGTTTATTCCAAATACAACTAGGTTCATTATTCAAACTTTTCAGCTTTTGACCCACAAACCGGTGTTAGAGACGTAGAGATCCTAATATTGGTTGAACATATTATTTAATCAGAGGATATTACGACAGCCTAAACAAGATCAAGAACATACATATATTACTTTTATTCCCGTGTGCAGTTTTTCTTTTTCTACAAAGAATATTTTAGACAGTTTCACTCATCCTCCTGTTTGATGAGCTTTGTATCATATGCGGTCAGAAACATTTATATCCCAGTTCTTTATGTGGCACAAGTACCAGTGATGAAGCTGTATTCTAATCCATGTCTTAGACTTTAGATTTAAGTGAATAATGTCTTAATCAAGCAACAAACATACACTCGCCTTACATTCAATCTGTTTTATGAATGGTTATGAATTGCAGAAAAAGGAGCAACTAAATTCACTGGAAATTGGCCTCTCATAAGAAAATCTACAAGTTCAACTTTGAAACCAATTATGTGTAACAATACAGGGGGTGGGGGGTGAATACGATATATTGTGATACGATGAGTAAGACTATATATTGTGATTTCTAAAACTGGACAGTAGAAAAACTGTCAGCGTTCTAAACTCTCCAACCTGTTTCATACATACATCTAGTTTAACCACTGGAACAAAGGTGAAAACTACCACAAACTAGCAGTCATACTTTAATTTAGCTGCAAAAATTACTGTCATCATTAATGGTTCCATTCCAATTCTAAATAATAATATAAAAATTATACATTGCTTTTAAATATCAGTACAGTATCATGAAATAACATATTGCAATATATCTGCATATCTGTAGTTTCTTACATCAAAACAACAAATACAGCTTGTCTTCCAGCCAGATATGCTCTATTTTTTAGATGGATAGCTGTTTCGCCAATAAAGTCTATTCAATAACTTACAGACATCATGTCTGCAAAGATCCAGGTCAGTTCAAAATCAGACAAATCAGCTAAAATCCGTTGTCCCACCCTGACATATTTAAATCTTTGAGGTGCTGGATGTGTGATGTGAGGCGTTCAGGATGGGTTTGGTCATTTATTTTTCTTTACAGCAGGATCATGGGGATGAATTCGGCTTCACTGATTGGTACAAACCAGAAGAAATGTCTTTCTAACAATTAAATCTGACACTAGAACAGATATATTTAGGCCCGTATGCTTAACAAGACCTTCTCGTAAATTTCCAGAGGGGTTATGAAAAGAGTCATAATAATTTAAGCAACATTTAAAACCTAGCTATATGGTAACAGGGTTAAAATTACTCTAACAGGTTTGTCCAAAGTAACAGGGTTAAATGGACAAAATACTTCTTTAACCCTGTTACTCTAATAACACTAACAGGGTTGCAAGCAATTTTTTTATGTACAGTCTATCGTTGCAAGTAACAGGGTTGAAATTTCAATGCTAATATTAGCTTTTTTTCCCCAGTAATAGATGCAAACTGTTGAATGTAATGTTACTGATAGCATCAAGGAAAAACCTAGCATTAATATTGACAGAAAAATGTTAATGAAATTGTCACATTCCGACAAGATGAGTAACAGGGTTGCTTCGGTTTAGACTAGTAAGACTGAAAATAATGACAATATATAAAAAAACAAACATAAGAAGCAACTTACCTTTTGTCTACGATAGACTATATGGTATTAGCATAGCGCTTTAAAATGTCTATCTCTGTTTCATGTGACACCCTGTTTTCCCTCCTTTACTGCTATAGGCTACTAAACATGTTTTGGTAACTTATTATCATTTAAAATGTGATGATAATTATAGTAAGCATTTTAACGATTAGTAGAAACACATTTCAACATAATCATGCCAAAGAAGTATAATTAAAACTTATTCTAAATTTTTTATTTTATGTCCAAGTTGAGATAGATTTATATATTTGGAATAATATTTAGAAATATTTTTCTACAACAAATTAGAATTTGTTTTAGAAAGAGAAAAAATTAAGATGGAAATATATGATTTGTAGGCTATATGGATCGTTTGATGTTTTATGGGTGGGGCAGGAATTGTCCTCGAAATTCTGGAATGACCCAAATGCAAAAATATAGCTTTTATTAAAAGTATTTCAATTGAAAAACAAACAAATAAAACAGGGTCTCCGTTTATTTTGAAAGAGGTAAACGGATGTGATATGTTTGTACGGGCTCCAGCTCAACTCTGGATAACATTGCGTGGAAAATGATGTTAAACCCACTGTATGGAGCCGATCTCCTCCAGCCACGCTCCAGCGGCGCCGCCAGCTTCCCACCGAGTGGCCGCTGAAGAGCTCCATCGGGCGGCGATGTGCTGCGGAATCTCAGCCCGGTGTATGCACGTGCTGCCTGAGGGCACTATGGCTTGATGATTTGGGGGAGAGACTTTCGTATTCTGACAACAGGTCACATGGATAATCCCTCTCCAAACCAAACCCACCGTATCATCCCGTGTTTTGGGTGATTAGAGCGCCGCTGTCGGCTTGCTGTGGCAGCAGAGCCGAGCGGGAGGTGGGCAGCTCGTGTTCTGGCTGTCGACTGAGAGGAGAACGGCTTGGAGGAGCAGGTGCGTTCAGGGAAGATGATGTCTTACTGTGCTCTCGGATTGGCCGAATATCGCTCATTCCAAATATTTCTAAAGCCAGAGACATTTAGGTTTTAAATTAAGATAATTTAGGGTGAGCATTTTGCGCTTCCAACGAGAAATGTGGCTGATATGACAGAATTTACCAGAGGTGGCAGAAAGAAAGATGGCTCATTTAGACCTGTTTTCTGTAGCACCTGCAGAGTGTGTCATGAATTACAGGGAACTTATATCGTGATATTAACTGATCATAAACATAGGGGTGATAAATGACGACTGCAACATCATTTTTTGTATTTCCACAGGCAGTTTATTATCCCAGACTGCTCATTTTCTTTTTATATTATTTTTCTTGACCATTACTCTAATTTTGCCAAATGCCATATATTTGTGCCCTTTTTTAGGTACACATTTTCCTTGCTTTACACTAGTGCTTCAGAATGGGAATATGACTTTAAATGATAACCAGAGTTATAATATGCCAAACTCACTTTTGATATTGCTTTTTACTTATGTACAAAAAGCTTTTAAATATATCACATGTAAGACAATTGATCTGAGTTCTTTTGAGTAAGCCCATCATTCATATATGTTTTTTTCAATTTATTGCTGTTTTAAGTTGATTGACTGATCCATGTAGTGGTTGGCTGGAGGTGGGGTCCCACCCCGCCTCCTTTGAGCGCCCTGGGTCAGGGCCTGGCTGCTGCTGTTGATCTGCTGCTGCCGGTGCAGATGGCTCCCGTGATGGCATTTCCTGTTCTAACCTGGCTCACCTGTACTCAGCCACGAGTCCATTTTAATGTTGACTATTTTAACGTCATTTATCATGTTGTTCCATAGTGCACATATGTGTAGTGGGGATATGATTGGGGGGTGGGTATAAATGATTAACATGTGTATCTAAAGGGGGTTTGGAGGGGATAGATGTGAAGTTAATTATATTTTGTATAGCACTTTGAACTGCATTTCACTATATGAAATGTGCTTAATAAATAAAGTTGACTAATTGATTGATTGTTTAAGAGGCACACACCGGTCGTCTGTAACAAAAAACATTGATATTTTTGTTATTGGTGAGTGTGTGGATGACCCTTTTTACTAAAGTTGTTTTGGTGATTATGCTTCAGACTGCACTGTTGCCTCAAAAACAGCTTTTTATTTTCTATTTGGAGGTTGCAGTTTTGCTAATTTCCATTATAACTTAAACACACCAAGAATATTTATTTATTTTTCTTATTTTTAACAATAGAGCTTAGCCTTTTAAAACTTCAGTTCGACAAACCAAGTTGTGGTTGAGCTGAGATGAGAGGACTATTTTTTTCCCTCCACAAAATAGTTTATTGATTTTTGTAAATTGTTACATGGGAAAGCTATTTTGATAGATTAAGACATTACTTAATTTTCAACATGAAGCAGATGGTAGCATTGTTGCTTTGCAGTAAGAAGGTCCCTCACCTGGAATCTTTCTGCATGGAGTTTACATATACTCCCCTTGTTAGATTGTTTGGTTTCTCTAAGTTGCTCTTTGGTGTAAGTTCTTGCATGGTTGTTTGTCTTGTGTGTCTCTCTGTTGCTCAGTAATAGAATGGCAACCTGTGCGGAATGTACTCTGACACAATAAATGGTTATTACCAGATTTGCCAATCATGGCCATATCCATCATGTTATGGGGGTCATCGATGTCAGTCGCAGGCTTAAACATGGTTGAATCCCTTGTCATAATGTTTACTAATACTAGTCGATTAGATCCATCCTGGTGCCTCTTATGATGTCATCAACCTGAATGCATGCAAAGCAGAATTTCTTTTTCTTTTCCTAAGTTGGTTTTTAAAAGAAAATTATTTGAAGACGTCCTGCATTTGGAAATACGAACTTGTGTTCCTTAGTTAAGATTTTATTGTTGGAGCACATTTGTCATTGAAAAGAAACACAAAACTGGATGTTATGTTTAATGAGTGACTGTGGTCATCGGCGTAGTATCATGACGAGACAAGCGTTGTGCTGGTGAAATTCAATACGCACATGGGTGTTAAAACTGTGGCAGCTCTATTTCCGGAGCCATGATATCATCCCAAATTTCCGCTGCGAGGGGTATTTTAGGAAAAGATTTCAAAGCAGGGAACTGGTTTTGGAACATTCGGGTCAGTAAGGTGGCCGCAGAGAAGCAGTTCCAAGTGTGTTTCCTGCTGTGAAGAATAGCTGAAATTAGAAAAGGGCGGCGGGGGGGGGCACTCAGAGTGTGTTTGGCAGGTGTTCCCTCCAAAGCTTCTGCATAAAGCGACCACTTTTTTTTTTAGGCGGGGATGTTGAGATCTGACAGGCTCAAAGGATAAGCCTTTAAAAGCATGCGACTGATAGCTTGGAGAGCTTGTAAGGCTGTGCAGATTCCAAGAAAGGTATACACTCCTTTCAATCATTTGTAAATGGTGTCACTTACATATCTGATCACAATCTATTTGTAATATGTTTCTTAATGTAAGGAGAAAGCTGCTTTTTTATGGATGGTATACTATTTATGGTGCTGCTAAACTGATTGATCAGAGCTGAGAGCTATCCCAATCCACTCAGAACATCAGCTCTCTAATCTAAAACCTTGGGGGTGTTTTCTCCTCAATCTGCTCTCGCTGATGTGATTGTAATTGTATCTGACTGAAAGATACACTTTCCCCTCTCTGTTGCTCCTCTAGGTGTTTGTGTGGCTGAGTGGCTTCAGCAGGATGGAAATAGATGCCTGTTTTCGCTACTACTTCCAGCACCCGTGGTCGCGTCTCATCGTGGCCTACCTGGTCACCTTCTTCAACTTCCTCATTTTTGCAGAGGACCCCATCTCTCACAGTCAGACAGAAGCTCACGTTATGGTGGTGGGCAACTGCTTCTCCTTCCTGTTCAACAAGTACCCGGGCCTCGGGTGGAACATCCTGAAAGTAATGTGCTGGATCCTGGCCATTATCACCGGTCTGTTAGCTGGGAAGTTTATATTCCACCGCCAGCTCTTTGGTAAGTCATGCATTCTTTAATGCACTGAAATGTGCAGACTAATGGTTTTACTATGGGAGGGAAGCATCCTCCCTGGACTACTCTTGTTGTGACTATTGATCAGTGAAAAGCAACTTGTAATATTGTTTTTATTAAGAGTTAACTAATGGGCTCAGGTAAAGATTTTCTCATGCTTATCGGTCTTTGTTCTCATCTGGAAAAATGTATTGGGTAAAACCTAAAGACATCTACGTTGTTGGGATCACAATCACTTAAGATTTTTATTTCTGACCACAATTTTTCCTCAAAGAATGTGTTGGATAGTTCGTGACCTTCTTTTTAGTTTCAGCAATCTTCTTAGATTTTTTTATTTGCTAGATGCATGTCAATAACTTGACTCTTCTGAGAGGGATTCACATCTTTTTCATGACAAAATAATGTGTATTTACATGCTTGTTTAAGAAATTAGAAGCTGCTCACAGCATGAGTTACAATACATTTTTGCCAGTTAAGAAAAATATTATTTGTGCAGTAATTATCCAATGGGGCACTCTTGTTTGCTTTGTTATATTCAGTTAGTTTTTTTGGACAGGCATTGACATATCAAATCAGGATGTGGTCTACTGATGGGCACTTTTAAATCAGAAGGGGCTTTGAGAAAAACAATAGTTCAAGAATGTACACATTTTTGCTGGACAAAATAAAAAAAATCTATATCATTCCTAAGTAATGAAAAGACATTTATCCGTTTCAATTAAACCACTTTTACTCTACGTTTTTCATCATCATGACGTCTCCATCACTCTGAGCCTTTAGCGCTCACCTAATCAGGAGTGGGAATTAAGGGCAGGGAATGCACACACTAATTATTAAGAGTAATTGGCATGGAAACGCTGTGATGGACTGGCGATCTGTCCAGGGTGTACCCCGCCTCTCACCCATTGATAGCTGGAGATAGGCAACAGCCCCCCCGTGACCCCTGGAGGACTAAGCGGTTCAGAAAATGGATGGATGGATGGCATGGAAACGTTGACTGGACTGAAATATAATAGCCTACAGAACATTGCCTCCAAGTTGTCCTTTGCTATTGTGATTTTTGCACCTGGTGATGAGAATTCCGATTGCGATTTTTGCCAAAGCTAAGTGTAACCAAACTGTTCTGGATACCTTAACTGATTTAATTAAGAAAAACTGACAATTACATTAAGATATAAGTGACTTGTAATTCAGACCTGTGAGTTCCCATCCCACTTTCATGTACAAAAATTGTCTTTATTCAGAAAAAAAAACAGGCAAGTTGCTTTAATATGAGCCAGAAATGTGGCATTGCCAGTGAACTGACACAAGTAGATGTCTTGTATCTCTAAGACAATGGTGGATTTGATAAAACAACATTGTTTGATGTGCTGAAAGTACAATGGAGTTATTTAATCCATTGTTTATTTATCGGTCACTAAGCGTCATGTTTAGAATTTGATGTTGATGTGTGTTGATGTTGTCTTTACTTGATGTGAATAGACTGAGAACAAAAGAAACATGGCATCAGCATTTGGTAGCAACACATCGATACTCAGTAAATATGTGTGTATTATAAATGGTCCAATCATTGATAAAATGACCTGTGAGCTAAACTGAACAAGATGGTTAAGCAGGCTAAGAGCAAGGCAGTATTTAGAGCATACAACAGGAGACAAGTTTTTAAATTCATCATTATAATTCGTTGCCTTTTTTTGCAAGAATAATCATTTGTGAATTCTGTAAATGTTATTTTGGAACCATGTTTAAAAGAGTTTATCCATGTTTTTCACAAGTAGAGTGAATACTCTTATTACCAGGCGCAGACTTGAGCCAGGTTCCACTTTTTTGTGCCTATAATTTACGTGAGGTGGTCTCGTTTTTCATTAAGGTTAGATTGAACTGCAGGTTTCCCACCTTGAAATGTAAAAAGTGTCCCTAAATTTTAATTTGAAGCATTGTATATCTTTGAATCAAAGACAATTTCTAAAGTTACAACTGTGATGAAACATTTTCCATTGATAAAAAAGGGATTAAGAAAAATTCTGGGGACTGCATTTGTTGATATTATAAAATTGTATTTGCTGTATTTTCGGGACTAAAAGTCGCTACTTTTTTCTCATGTTTTGAACTACGCGGCCTATAATCTGGTGCGGTTTATTTATGGATTTTTACAGGAAATGGCCACTAGAGGTCCTCCTCGATCTATGGATTGTATAAGTCCTGTCCTTGAGCAAAGGATAGTATGCCTTTAAGAAGACCGGAGGAGAGAGGGAGGAAGACGTTTGCGCGAACAATGAAAAGAAAGTTGAACAGTTAGAGATTGCAAGAGTCGGAGAGTTTGCAAAAACATGTTTTCTTGCACAAACCCTCATTATGGAAAACAAACGAAGAAATAGATATGATTCCGCTTTTAAAGAGTAACTTACCCCCCTACCAGAGTATAACCCCGGCCACACATTTTTTGAAAATCGCCTCAAAAGGAGGCGTTGCCTGGCGAAACAGGGAACAAGCGTTGGGGTGAAGGGCTGGGCGTGTTCTGGGCTGTGACTGACATGTTGAAGCGGCGCAGAGTCAAAGACAGCCAGAAAGATGGAGAGAGCCATGGTAACGTGATCTCCATTGCCTCAGAGGGAAATAATCTGGAGTTTCAGTTTTTTTCTCCACTTCCTTCTCCAGAGGGAACAGAGTACAGGGAGAGAGGTTCTATGGAGAAGGTGAGCGGCCCTGAGCCATATTGTTTCCAGCCGTCGTCTCGTTCTCTCGGCGGCAGCAGATGCCGAATCTGTAGCGGCACTGTGGTATAGAATAGCCGCCATCTCTGAGTGGTACATTCTTGTTGGCCAAATCTAATGCTAAATATAGATTAGCTTGAGTAATTTTGTGTGACTCTGCCTCGACAGGTGCACCTGTGGCCACTGTACGTCATTGTCTGCATCAGAAAATGTGTGTTGCACAAAGATGCCAAAGGTATAGTTAAAGTATCCAAGCATGACGAGCAAATCATTCAGGAATGTGCAAAAAAATGTTTTTAATACCATCACAATTATTGCATTAAAAATGAACTCTTAGCCCAGATTTCATTTTCCATTTACTGATATCAGTTATTCCATTTGTCATAGGTAATGCGCAAATGTTAGCAAGTAGGGGTAACTACCTGAATAACGTAGCACCCAGGTTTTGAGCCAGTTCTGCTACAGGCAGTTCATAGCACCTCGCCGTGTAGGTGTGGCAGAGACCGCATGTGTTTTAAACCCCACCACGGCTGGACTGCTGTCGTCACTAATCAAAGCCTAGGTCAGAAACCCGAGCTGAGCCGTTAACAATGCAGGATTCCAATTGTGGTGAATTCCTGTGCAGTGTAATTGTTTAACCACTTGGGGCACTAAACTAACGGTTTTTGGTACAAAATTAATATCTACACTAAAATGTACTTAAATACATAAAATAATGACCGGACATGTAGACATTGCTATTATACACTCATTTTGGAGTTTGCGTGTTCCCTTGAGCTGCTAATGTGAGCTACTCCCACAAAAACATTCACCAGTCCTGGGCTGTATACTGCCTCCTCCAGGCTGACCGGGGCGCCTGAGGGGTTTGGGAGGATCTGGCTGGAATAACGTGATCCTTCCACGCGCCATGTCCAGCTGGGGAAACCCTGCCCCTTCAGGTGAAAAGAAGGGCCTGCTCACTCCTCAGGCAAGAAGGAGGCTTGAGCTCAGTGCAGGGCCCTGCTGGTGTTGGCAGAGGGAGAGCAATGCCCAGGACTGGAATTAGGTTGTGACACTGGGTGATAAATAATGGGGGCGAAAACCATGGGACAAAAAAAAAAAGAAAGCTGCATCTGTAATATGAAATGGGGCCATTTGGTTGAAATTGCGGAGGTACATATTGATAGATGGATGGATAGATGGATGGATGAATAGAAAGAAAGAAATACTGTATTAATTCCATAAGGGAAATTTCCTTGTTACAGCAGCAGCACACCACGATCTTAGCAGACAGGATTAAAGACTGACCAGGTTCCTGCAAAAGTACTCTTTTATGCCTTTGAATTCCTATTCACTGCCTGTATTGGAACCTATTTTGAAATCTTGATAAGCTTTTGGGAATCTAAGGGACTCGGTTCTTTGGAGAATACACACAGAATAATATTTTTAAAGTTACTATTGCTTAGCATGCTAATTGTGCTAACTACAAAAAAAAAAAAAGATTGTGGGGACAGTTTAAAGCAACAAATACTTGTGTCTTCAATTTAAAATAGTCAAAAGATGGTTCTAAGAGAGAATTTGGAATTGACTAAAATTGCCGCTAGCAGGTTCAAGCTTTACAAATGACCAATCAGTGCATCTGTGTTATTTAATATTGTTTTGTAGGTACGAAAAGTTTAAACCCCCTACAACTCCAAATCTGTCACACCCTTTCACACTCCCATGACAGATTTCCTCCCTGTTATCAGCCTCTTTTTATCCTTTTTCTAACCCCCACTTTTAGATATACAGTTCTCACCAGTTTGTGTTTCCGGCATGTATCTCCTACAGTTATCTCTCCTCTAACATTAGCCATGGCTTCAAGCTCTGTAGCAGTTTATTTAAACTGAACAGCAGTTTTTCTTATTTCCCACTGAACTTATTTTCCCCTTTCACATCACGCCTCACTTAGACAGTGATATCATTGACCATGATGGCTGCTTTGGATGAACAGCTAAAGACAGCAAATGTGGAGTGGGGAGCGTAAATTGTGCAAAAGATTTCAATCGTTTTGAATCATAACAGAGCGCCAACAATGCACCATATCTTACTTCCAGTAATTTAAACCAAAGTAAGAAGAAAAATACTACTTTCAAGACAATTTTATTACTTACAAAAAAACTGCATTGTACACCGAACGACCCCAGCTGTTCTTCCTTTTTTTTTTGCTGTCAGAAAATTTGTGGTTTCATGTGTGGGTGTCTTTTGGAAATTTGTATTTGAGCTGAAATATTTTGTAGATCCATGTGAGATTTACACAGCGAGGTTGATGTGATGAGTCGGTGAGACAAGAGATGTCCTGTGCAACATTTCAGTGTATAAGTTATATAATCAAAAACCCAGGTGGGCCACGAATGCTGCACTCTATAGTCAGTTCATCGACAAAATATGTATTCACTAAAGTCTCTAACCACTTCCCATTTTATGATGAAAAAACAACAACAATTTTTCTCTGTTGTCTTCTGGCTGCTTATCATTTTGGCGTTCTCCAGCCAGATCTGGATGCTTAATGCCCCATTTAGATGACCCATCAACACATGCAGACCTTGACTGATGTAGACATAGCAGTGTAATTTAGGTTTGAAGATAAAAATGTTGTCTTGAATAGTGAATGTAGTTAGTAAATCGTTAAAGATAGTAAATCCAAGGCAAGGGTTTGCATTACCAGCAGCTAGGTTTGTTATGGCTGCAGTATAGGAGGATCTTTGTTGACATCTTTGTGCACATGCGCAAGTCTAAAGCAGAAACACAGTGTGATTTGCATCACCTATGAATGATTGCCAAGGAGAACGGCAAAATCCTCAACGCGACTGCAAAGCTGGCGAAGTCCTCATTGATCATTGTACTTATATATTTATGGAAATATAGTTGCTGTTGTACAAGTTAAGTTGTCCTGTGACTTGAGTAATTCAGTGGCGTTTGGTTTCTGCCGAAAAACTGAATATCACTGCTTACAGAATCTTTTTTTTAAACAAGTCTTGAAGAAACATACACTCATGTAGCAGCTTTAATCATTAAAGTAAAAGCAGCTATCAGGATCAGACTTACAGTTGCTGCATGTACAGCTGCGGGCATAGACAGGGTACTGATTGCGGTTTAGGACATCTGAATCAGAACGCAAAACAATATAATGCAGGGGACTTTAAAATATGCAAACCTCACATTTTTGGAATAAACATTCTCTAAATAACAAATACGTGATCACGAGGACTTACCATGAACAAAATGAGCCACACAACCTCTTTCAGTTGCTCCAGGAATCCAAGCTTTCTTTTGAGCATCCAGGTTTAATTTCCTGATCACCTGCAATCTCCTTTTTTTTTCCAAAAAACCCCCAAAAAAACGTTTTATCAGGTCCCCAGTGGGCCGTACAGTTGACCACAGAGCAGGAGTGAATCATCTGCTCTGCTAAATCTTCTTCTAAACTTGCAAAACAATGAAATTACAGTAAAATACACTATTTCCTGCCACCCACTACCATGATGCATTGCGAGAAAACACAAACAGTGACGTCACAAAAAAATCCTATAAACTCAAGACTGCTATGATGGACTGTCTTTGACCTCGTTACCGAACACTTCATCCTCCATTTAGGAGGAAAACTCCTCCTTCACAGCCTCTTCCTTTCTTTGAATACAAACCATTCTTTTCCCATGGTAGAATGATGGTAAAAAAATGCAACTTCAAAAGTTTATGTTGTAATCTAAACAGGGCTAAGATTATAAATACAAGATGTTGTCCTAATGCAAGTTGTAGGGAAAGAAGAAACGTTTTGGAACAAACCTCTGATAAAATTCTGGTTGAATATTTGACCCGTCCTCTTATCAGAATCAGTAGAGCTAATGAAAATTGCTTGGTTTTCTGGCACCTATCACAACTTTGAGGCACATTCTGCAGAATGTTTTGAGATTGAGATATGTGATAAACAGAACCAATTGTTGATGTTTTGGTGTTGGGATATTATGTCCTACAACTTACAGTTTTGTCTAAGTTTCAACTGTCCAGTTCCTGTTTTGAGGTGACATTAAATAATTATGGGGTAATCGTCTATTTCTATTTCATCCTCGAATACTAATGGTGAACCAGATCCTCAGTTGACACACTATTTGATTTGATTCCATCTCTCCACTAATCAATTCTAGACATTGTGGCCAAATAATCCAATTGTTTGCTCCTTTTTTCACTCTCTAAAAGTTGTGTCCAAGTGGGCCTCTGCAAATTTGAGACCATCTTAAAGGTGTTAGTTTTGGAGCAGGGATTTTATTCATGTTAATGCAAGATTCATTTCCCTGTGGGAATAGGGAGCTTATTTTTACCAGATGGTTAAAGTTGGAGTCAGATTATTTTGGAAGGATGCCCGTATTAAAATCTTAATCACAGCTCTATTAAAAAATTATAAATTATGCATAATAAGTGGTCTGATCTTTCGAATTAAATATATTAATGTATATGTGTGTATTTGAGCAAGCATCTACCCTATGTAAATTAAATAAAAGTCTTGATAAATTTCAAACTTTCCACCCATATGTACTTGTTTTTGATCAATTCTTAATGCAGAAATGTGGGCATAATGAAGAGTATGTTAAATACCTCCTTAAAGGAGCAGGCGGCCGGATTGAAGAGATTAAGCTCGCGACTGCCATGACCGGCACTGCGAGTAACTGCAGCCACCACGGGAGTGAGCACAAAAAATAAATAAATCAGTGACGTAGCGTACTTTCAGGTCACCGCACATTGCGCACATTCCCAGCTGTACGACAACAGGCAACATGTTGAGCGACAAAGTAAGTAGTGTTTAATTGACTGCATCTGAAGTCCGGGTTCATTCTCTTCCTTTATCCTGTAAGTCGAGAACGTGCAAGAATTGTAGATTGATGTCGCATCCGCGTGTAAGCGTGGGAAATTCAGCCGGCGAATCGCAGACTATTTTGCAGCACATAGGCTGTTCAAGATAATTGGATTACACATGGGTGGGCTCATTTTTACTTAGTTTAAAATGCTTCATTACCCAATACAGTTACAAAACTGAACATGAATATACTTTATTTTAGAAATCCAGCCCCCTGCTCCTTTGAAGGTTTTATTTTTCAAAATGTACATTTGATCAGATAAGCAAGCCTCATTGGAACGGATATCCCAATTTACCTAATATGACTCCAATGCTGATCAACAGTTTCAATCAGTGATCAGCTATGAATGTCTGGATAATAATTTGCTAGGCATGATCCAGTTTCCTTTTCCAACACAACTTTGAGTCATTTTGTATTATACCCAGATTTAGTGGTCATGTGATGTTTTTGCCATTGGGCAGCCAGACGGTCACCGTATTGTTTTGCCGTTCCGTCTCTTTGAGGAAAATCTAATGAACTGTTGACGATGAATAACTTGTGACAGATTCCGTGATTTAAAGAGGAGACATTTGAGATTCAAGAAACGACCTCTTCCATACAGCCACTCAAGGCAATTTGTGCTCTTTATTGAGTGGGCGGCATCTTGTAAAGAATAGGAAGTCTGGCTGTCATGACTCATTCGTCTTAAGATTTAGTACTCACTGGTTTCTTTAGAAGCTTATTTTAATGCATGTAGTTTGTTTCTTTGCACCCTTAAATTATATGTGTCCAAGTTTTTAATTATTTTGGACTGAGCTTTTCTTAAAAAATGGAAGACATAATAGTAGATTGCAGCTATTTTACACAGCAGAACTATTATCTTACACTGAAAAAAACATGTTACTAGGATAGAGTATAAAACATGCTAGTCTTTTATGGCATGAGTGACCCATATAACCTCATCAAATTTAATAAGGCTTATTTATATTTTGGATCCAATATTGAACTATTGATCAGTTTTTAGCAAATGTTTCTGAGTAAAATCTCTATTGATGAAATGCATTTTTTATGGGTTCTCATTTGGAAATGCTTTAAAAATGGATGTTATCAAGAAGCCCTAGGTTCTATATCCAATATGGCTGCTGCACATTTAAAACTTGTGACAGTAGCCAATATAAATAATCACATAATTTATTACCACCTCTGATGGTTTGGAAATGTACAATGATTTTAAAGAAAAGGTTACGATTGAGAAGCTTTTTTTTGTAATTTACTTGAACTGCATATTGAAGACTTTTATACATTTTTAATTAGCCAGGCAGGTCCAGTGTCCTTAAGGCTTGGAAGAAAATTACTACTTTTTTGTACTGCGTCCGATCTTATGTTTTCCAATTTCCCTCCTAGTTCCGCCAGAAATAAAGGAAATAAACCATTAGCTACAGTCAATTGCAAAATTGTCATATTTGAAGAAAATGTTGTGACACTAATGCTGTGTTAATTTTTTGTTAACTATTGTTGAATTAAATACTTATAAGTAATTCAATGCATGTTCAAGCAGAGACAAAATGGAGCCAATTTCCAGTTTAACATTTATTTTGAACAGATTAACAAATTGCAGTTTTACAGAGGAACTTGCCCCCGTAATTTCCTCTGTGGTCCAGATTTAAAGAAATCTGAACAATTAACTGATCTTCATTTCACAGCTTTATAGACAACCGGGCCTCTAGGCGTTTCTAATCTCTCCAATCAGAACATTTTCATACAGTGTCTTAGCCATGATTTGCTGTCAGAGAATCCTGGAGTCAGAAGATAGGTCGTCTCTGTTCTGGGTCAAAGGTTCATTATAAAGATTTATGGTTTTATGGCAACACCCCAACTCTACAGACATCCTGTTTTTTACAGCTTGCAATAAAACTCACCCCAGAGTTTTATGACTTAAAAGCTTACCTGTATAAACAATAGTGACAGACCCATTTTTACAACCATGCAAACTATATAAACAGTCTTTTACCTTCTGAATAATAAAAGTTTAAACCCTATGCAGAATAACACCACAATTCTATCCATGAGTTTACTGTACTTCTCAAGGAACTTATAACTGTTACTGCCCCTGTATTAAAAAAATGGCAAAATTTGGCAAACTTCTTTTTTGTAGAGACTGAGGTGTTTAGATGGATCTTCTTAAAGACCTTTCTGGTGTGTTGTACAGGTTCTTGGTGTATCATAGCGCACATGGTATTCAGAATGAAATAGCTATATATTCTGTCTTCATAATGATTTTTGCCAAATGAAAACTCAACAAGGGGCATTAACGCCACCAGTCATGAAAATCTCCTTTCAGCGAAATTGGCTGATTTGAAGCCAAAACTTGTGACCTACCTGAATCACGGGCGAGGAGCGCAACACATGCGAGGCATGAAGTTTCCATGCTGCCTGACCAGAAATGGTTTTGAGGTATCAGAGTGCAGACCGCCAGAGGCTGGATTTATCGGACTGAATTTCGTGAGTAATCGTTTTAACCATTTGGCTACGTTAGCTAATCATTTTCCATCTGACCTAATGCTACTCTTTGCCAGATATTGTTACTGAAGTTAGCTTTGAGTGTGAGTAGCTTACGGTAAATCACAGAAAAGAAACACTTCTTATAGTGCTTCTTTATAAAATTTGTGTCATTTGTATTTCCTGGACGCGTGGACAAGGCCGCATTAATGCACGGGCCAACCGGGGCGGTCGCCAGGGGCCTATCATTTCAGGTAAAAGACAAAACAAAAAAAAAATATCAGGGCGTGGTCCTTTTGATATAAGGAAGTGTGTAAAAATGTCGGGGAAGAAATTTGAGAGCGGTGCTCAAAAACGGAAAGCGCTTCATGAAAACGAGCTTCGAGACAAGAAGTAAGAAAGAAAATACCTAAGCTAATAAAGAAGTTAGAAATAGCTCGCTCACTGACCTGTTACCGGCAGAGAGGAGGATGCAGCAACTGCAAGCCCGGAGCAGACCACGCATCAGAGAACCGCAAGCAAGGATGAATGGCAAGCAGATTTAAAATTTAATAGGTAAACTGCATATGTATTCCAGATATCTACAAATCAATTGTTCCTAGGAGAAAATTACATTGTAGATATCCATAAATCAATTTGTCATAGTATAAATGAACATTACGGATATTCAAAATTAATTAATTGATTCTTCCTAGGACAAATGACGTGGCATTTTCCTCTCATGTGTGTGGGGTTTGCAGCGGCTCCTATCACAAATACATTATTCCTATGCAGAATTAGCATTGTGAATAGGACCAACTGAATTCTTACTTGGACAAATTCAAATTTTAGATAGCTGGAATTAAATTGTTACTAATGCAAACTCTACTGTTGAACGTTTTCTGACTTTTCAGCTGGCTGTACTTCCGGGGCATGGTAACGTTAGCATTAGTTATGGTGTTTTTAACCAAATCGCTGCAGGTACTGCAGAGGAAAATGGTGAGCAACAATATCGGATCATCCAGGTCACATAAACGCCAGCATCACTAAAAGGTTTTATACATGTCCAGCTACAACTGAGAAGGTAAGTGAAGCCTCTGTTGTGAGCTACTGAATGATGAAATGCTAACTCTTTGTTAAGCAGAGTTAGCACAGTGAAGCAACGTTGGCACAGTGCTAGATTATGGTATGATTCTTTGTGCACCTGAAATAAAACACCCAAACTTCTATGTTAATCTCAGCTTTAAACAGGAGAGGTCATGGCTAAGTCTGAGTCCATCAGGAAAAGCCAGAAGCCTCACTGCCTGTTGGGACAGAAAGTCATCCTGCAGGTTCAATTTAGGTTCAAAAGAAGGTTCCTATTTTTGAAAATAAAGTTTCTGTGGATCATATCATTGCTGTGAATAGGATACAGATATATGCTATCGTTACACTATATGTATGATATGGTACCAGAGACATTGTGAAAAAAAACACAATATCAGATAGATAGATAGATCATCTATCTATCTATCTATCTATCTATCTATCTATCTATCTATCTATCTATCTATCTATCTATCTACCTATCTATCTACCTACCTATCTATCTATCTATCTATCTATCTACCTACCTAACCTACCTACCTACCTACCTACTACCTACCTACCTACCTTACACTACCTACCTACTCCTATTACTTACCTACCTAACCTACCTACTCCTACCTACTACCTACCTACCTACCTACCTACCTACTACACCTACCTACCTACTTACCTACCTATACTACTACCTACCTACCTTCCTACCTAACACCTACCTACCTACCTACCTATATTTACCTACTACTATATCCTACTACCTCCTACCTACCTACCTACAACTTACCTACCTACCTATATCTACCTACCTACCTCCTCTACCTACCTACCTACCTACCCTACCTACCTATCCTTCTACCTTCCTATCCTACCTACCTACCTACCTACTACACCTACCTACATACTACCTACCTCTACCTACTACCTACCTTTCTACCTACCTCCTACCTACCTACCTACCTACCGACCTACCTACCTACCTACCTACCTACCTACCTACCTACCTACCTACCTACCTACCTACCTACCTACCTACCTACCTACCTACCTACCTACCTACCTACCTACCTACCTACCTACCTACCTACCTACCTACCTACCTACCTACACACCCATACACACACTTACACACAGGAGCCGTATGTGTAGCACACACATATATAGGGGTCGAGTGGACTGAGCCTCTCTGTCCTGGCCCTGCGTGTGGATGCTATCGAGGTGAGAGAACTGACAACAAGGCACAAGGCGAAGGGTTCCTCAGTTCTGTATTAGAACCCACCCTCTAGCCTTTTGTAAGAACAAAAATGCACTGTAATGAACCCTGACGCAAACACTGAGCATCTCGCAGTTGTAAACTATGCACTCCATCCATGGGTGCCGTAAAGGGGTGGAAGGTTAGGACGATTTCTTTTTTCTTTTTAATATATACGTTAAATGTGTTAGGGCCCCTCATGTACGCAATGTGTATTTTTTCTGTTTTGACCATAGATTTAATATTTAACAAACAAATAATGTATTTACTGTTTCAGTCACACCTCTCCCCCCTCTCAATGGTTCATTCCTTGCATTGTTCGAGCTACACTCGCTACTGTAGCGTCTCCAATGGCCGCTGGCTGCTCTGCTTTTTGACCGCATGCCATGGAGGCCGCCATTGCTCCTCCCTTGCTGTAGTACCTCAATTTGGCCGCTAGGCCCCCCTTGAAAAGCATTGGACTTTAGACACGTTAAAAACAACTTTATTGCCTGGTGCCCATTTTTTTTAAACTTTCTATGGCTAAATATTCTTCCTGAGATAACGCTGGGCTCATAAAAAGCCTGGGCACCAGGCTGGTTTTCTTAAGATAATTTTTTGAAGTCTTGCATAATTAATGAGGGGGCCGAGCCAAGTTTAGCATCAGAGCTAACGACGCGGTAGTAGAATGGGCGTGATAACGACCGAACTACACGCCCATACACGCCCCGCGAGGGCAGAGTCTACAGTGAAGATCCCGCCCCTATGCCCTTTTTAGGAACATGCTTCGTCAGAGCTGGGGAGGAGGAGTCTGTGAATCCACCATGAATTCCCCCATGAAAGTGTGTCATTCTGGTAAACGGGGAGGAGTGAGGAGGCGCTGTCTATTCTTTTTTACAGTCTATGAGCGTCTCTTGCTTATCACACTTGGTATGATGCAGCAGAGACAGTTACCCATGCATGTATGTCAAATCAAGAGTCAGGCCATCAAAAACGGTAAGAAAAGAAGGAAAGAGAAGACAGAACTCTGAACTCAACCGTATGTCACACATTTTTTAAAAGAAAGGTAGCTTGCTCTATTCCTGTATTTCAAAACTTTAAGACTTAACTTATTTTTGTTGCTACATGACATGCTTTTATCGCTGAATTATGATTTACATTCAACAATAATAACATCTCTGCTGTGTCCGGGTTATCAAGTATCATAGACACAGATTCACCTGCTGCTGCACACACACGTCCTTCTTCCCTCATGGCCCCTGTCTCAGCTGAACAAGGTGAGCCTGAGTACGTCTTACTTACACATGTCCTCCACATGATAACTTCACAAACAAAAAGAAGAATAGACAAGTTGAGTTACTAGTAGTCCCGCCTATTCTGGGGGAGGACCATGAACCCCATTTCCTCCATGTGTCTCCCCCACCCTCCGCCCCCATCAGAAGCCCCTCGCACACCCTTCTCACCTTTTTCACCCCTGACCTGTTTGTATGTCTGCACCACACTGTAACTCTCAGTCCAACTGTCCAACATTGGACTTATGGTTTTACAGCTGACATAATCAGATCTTTACTAAAGCACTATTTTGACACAGCTGTGTTCAGTTAGTTCAGTATCTTGTTGTTTTTTGTAATTTAAGACTTTTTTTGGACATTTAAGACAACTTTAATCATGACTTACATCAATGACTTTGTAAATATTGATGCTAAACTGATTTCAGAAAAGCTTGTTTGTGTGCATAGATGCATGGTTACTCTTTCGAACTGCAAACTGCGCTATCTCATCATTAGAGTTTTGCATTATACGTCTCCTCCTCATAATGTGAAAAGTGAAAGTCCTTCTCATTAATGATTTTCTTGCTACCTTGGTTCCAACATTTGCATAATGTTTTCATAAATGCCTCCCCAAGACTTTGGGAATTCTGCAAGGTAAAGTGAATTCAAATTTTTAAGTCATGTCACATATTGCCTTACCTGTATTCAATTCTTCTTTCACTGTATTACAACATCCTACATTCAATCTGTCTGCAGTCTTTCCTTTTGATGAGTCATTTCACGCTGTGAGCAGCACAAGATAAGGTCAAAGTTGTGAGAAAAGGCTGCTTCGTTTTGTTGGGTCCATTATAACAAATGGATATTTTGCAGTGCTCTGTGTGTGTGTGTGTGTGTGTGTGTGTGTGTGTGTGTGTGCGTGTGTGTTCTCTGTTGTGTTGGAGTGTACTAACCCCTTTTGTTACATCTCTTACTTCCCTCTATGGAGTCTTGATGATTGTAGCCTGCAGGAAGCCATCTGGGTCCTGTCATATGTTATTAGGTAGGAAGGCATGTCTGTGATGGCCTATCTATGTATAGCACTGTGAGGTTGGCGATTAGAATGTGTGGATTTGTTGGGGTAAATGTGTGGGTGACAAAAATTAAAGAATTTATTGCTGATGTTCGCCACTTTTTTATCTCAATATACAGTGTGGGAAGTATTTGATGCACAGCAGATTTTTTTTAATTTTTCCCTTTTAGCAAAAAAAATAGGTCACCTCAAATGTGAGATGGTATCTAAAAGAAATCCAGAAAACCACATGGTATGATTTTTAAATAATACATTTATTGCAAGAAATTAGTGTTTTATATATTTGAAGAATAGAATTTTTGGGAATATTTAGTAAAGAAACCTTTGTTTACACTTAAAAAGGTCAGACTTTTCCTTTAGTTCCTGATCAGGTTTGCACACAATGCAGCTGGGATTTTAGCCCACTTCTCCCTACCTTCAGAGCTACTCCAGAGCTTTCAAATGTCAGTGTTGTTGCTGGGAAACTTGAGCAAGTGGATTTTGAGTGCAGGTAGGGTTGCCAACTTCTCCCTTAAAATACAGAATCGTCCCTTATTTGACAATTAAATGTTGCGTCCTGTTTTGAACTAATAAGGGATGCTATTTTTTTCCCCATTTTCATAAATGTCCAATATGTGTGTCGGTCACAGGCTTCAAATTGCCTTATTCTAACTACGGAGCCTATATAAACATAAAATACAAATCACCTAACTACAGTCAGAAAAACTGTTCTGGTGGCGGGATCTAAAGGGACCGCAAATTGTTTGTGTTTGCGGCTCGCGCGTGTTGCTCACTCAAAATTGATCAGGTAGACACACACAACACAACGTACTGGTGCTTCCCACGCAGCACCTTTAAAAATGTCCCAAAAAAGCTTTCAGAGATATAGATGAGTGGGAAGAGGCCCATCCTTGGCTGGACAAGATCAGTATAAACGAACACAAAGCAAATAGTAAACAATGCAGTGTTCCTAGTCGCGCACTGAAAACACTCACTGCACAGCACGGCAGGCACACAAGAACACAGAAAACACACGTCTGTGACGCTCATGCGACATGTAGGCCAAAATATTCCGAATAGATTACATTTATTGTGCATTTTCCAAGATGTCTCGTCCATGTGCAATTTTATTTTTGTTGGATTAATTGTGGAGGATTTTGCTGTTGTTTTTTAAAGCCTGTAGGTTTAGGGATAGTCTATTATCCAATCAATATAAATAACAACTTAAAGAAAAAATTATGGTAACTGATAAATAGTTATGCTAATAAATATATTAAAATAAAAAAATGTTTGGATAGGTTTCTGGCTGTTGAAATTATATATTTTAGAGAAATAACCAATACATTTTAAGGGAACATTGGATTAAATTTCTAAGTGTGGTTTGATTGTTGCCGGACAAGCCATGTAAGCCAATTTAATTAAGGGACGGCCCAATGCAATGCATGGAGGCAGTGCAAATCCATTGCAAAGCAATGTATTGCACTGCCTCCATGCATGCATGGGCAGTCCCTTATTTATTCACTTCTACGACTCTTTTTCTTTCACCGTTAATGCGGGTCGTACCGTAGCGTGCACCCCACAATATATACATCAAAACGACCGGCTCGATCGGAGTGTGCTATTACTTTTATTGGCGATTGGAGTTACCATGGCGACGTAATTAGCGAAAACCACCCCAAAAACCCTTGGAAATGAATGGAAAAACGGCAAAATCATGAAAACCACTATTTTTGAGATTTACTGTGTGCCATACAATAACTTAGCAACACCATTCGAAATCCAGATTGTAGCCACGTCCGTGCTGTGTTCAGCATTGAAGACCGCATGTCGATAGCTGTTACGGTTTTGTCACAATTTGACTTTGTTCGACCCAAAGTTTGCCCCAAATCGCATTTTTAGAGTGAGCGCTCGTTGAGAGTGTGGAGTGATGACTTTTGGAAGGTCCTCATAAAAATTTAACTCGACGTCACGGTCACATATTTCGCACTAGTGACATGATTTTCGGTCATGAAATAGAGCCGCCCTTTGTGATTCTCAGGATTTTCAAAATTTCCTATTCGCACGGTTTTCTCTCAGCGAGCTCTAGATCGCTCAAAGTGGAACCCAGTTGAGGACTTTGCTCCTATACGTTATCATTGTGACTCCTCATGAGTTTCTCCAACAGACAGATGATCTTAGTCGTCTTTCACTCGTTCCCTCTCGGACTGGGAACAAGGTAGAGACTTTTGCTTTGGCACGAACGAAGAAAAATGATAAATCTCGCCACACTTCAAGAATTTTTCCGATACCTTGTACGGTTTCGAATGGGAACGATTTGTTCGGAGCACTTTTTGAGAAAAAGTTGAAATCTAACTGTTAATTATCGAAACTGTTTGCACCTGCTGTAGTTTTCACTCACACTTGTTGCTGGGGAAACGGAGCACCTTTGATCAGAGGTCACTAAAGTTCATCCCAAGTCTATACACATTGAAGGCCTTTAAAGCCCACTACACACGTAATGCTGTAGTCTATAGAAAGTACTACAAAAGGTCCATGTGTCAGTCCATCTTTTTGTTTTTGTGTTTCTGTCTTCTCAGTCTGTCTCGTCCTCCTGTCTGTCTCTACCCTTTCATCTGCATTCCTTTCTTTGCATCTCTCTCTGTGTGTCTGTCTATGAATCAGCATTGTGGCTCAGAACACTCCATATCCCATAATGCTTCAGAACCACATTCATTTCTATGTATGTTCCTGCCAGGCTTTGAAACTGACCATTAGATCAGACTATTCGTGTCTGTCTATGAATCAGCTGTGTGGCACCTGTATAAGAGGTCACCAAAGGTCAACCTCAGTATATACATTGAAGGCCTATTAAAGCCCACTCATACACAGTTGATGCTGTGTAGTTCTATAGAGAGAGATACTACAAAAGGGCATGTGTCAGTCCATCTGTCTTTCTTTTGACCATGTCTTTGTCTTCTCAGTCTGTCTCGTCCTGTTGTCTTACCCTCATCTGCATTCCTTTCTTTGCATCTCTCTCTGTGTGTCTGTCTATGAATCAGCATTTTTTGTTGTTTTTTTTTTTGTGTTGTTTGTGTTGTTTGTGTGTGTGTGTGGGTTTTTGTTTGTGTTGTTTGTTTGTTTGTTTGTCTTGTCTGTCTTTTTAGCTGTCTCATGTGGTTCCAGAACAACTCATATCATAATGCTTCAGAACCCACATTCATTTATGTATGTTCCTGCCAGCTTTGAAACTGACATTGATCGACTAATCTCTGTGTCTGTCTATGAATCACTGTGTGGCACCTGTGATAAGAGGTCACCAAAGGTAACCTCGTGTTTTTTTTGTCTGTCTCAGTCCTCCTGTCTGTCTCTACCCTTCATCTGCATTCCTTTCTTTGCATCTTCTCTGTGTGTCTGTCTATGAATCAGCATGTGTGGCTCAGAACAACTCCATATCCCATAATGCTTCAGAACCCACATTCATTTTATGTATGTTCCTGCCAGGATATTGAAACTGACCATTAGATCAGACTAATCTTGTGTTGTCTATGATCAGCTGTGTGGCACCTGTGATAAGAGGTCACCAAAGGTCAACCCTCTTTATATACTTTGAAGGCCTATTAAATGTGTCATGTCCATCTGTCTTTGTCTCTCTGACAGTGTCTCTGTCTTTGTCCTTGTCTGTTTTCTTTTTAGTCTGTCTCAGTCCCCGTCTGTCTTACCCTTTCATCTGCATTCCTTTCTTTGCATCTCTCTCTGTGTGTCTGTCTATGATCAGCATGTGTGGTTCCAGAACACTCCATATCCCATAATGCTTCAGAACCCACATTCATTTCTATGTATGTTCCTGCAGGCATTTTGAAACTGACCATTATATCAGCCTAAGGAAAGTCTTCACACCCTTTACATAATATACAGGTACTAAGGAGCAGCATGCCAGGCCTTGTATGTATTTTAGTTGATTTAGCTTTTTCAGTATATTTTCATACTAATCCTATTAATATAATGCAACTTAGCTGTTAGCATGTGTTTGTGTGTTGTAGCATTTTAGCTAATTTTAGCTTTTTGACTATATTTTTGTATGAATGGGTTATAGTAATGCCAACATGTTGCTAGCATTGCATGCTAGTTGATTACTTGTGTTTTTTGTTTTTTTTGTTTTTTGGTTGTTGTTGTTGTTGTTTGTGAATTTAGTTAACTATTTGTAATCCCACTCCTAAATTTGTATTTAAATGAGCAGATAAACATGTTTAAATGGGTTTGGGGCTCATCTGCAATATCCCCATACAGTCACTTTAGAAAGAAAATATTGAAAATACACTGTTGGAAGCTCAACAAACAGACCTCATGTTGTTCTCAGAATTGTCATGTGTTGGATCACACTGCATGTTAACAAAAGTTTATACACTTTATTTCCTTTTTTAAGTGGATGCATTTCATTGCAGCTTTTTGTAGCCTAACTTACAGAACTGATGAATTAATGTGTTCTTTGTGAATAAAGCATTTTAAGCTTATCATATGACCATTCTGGATGACCCCTAAGCACCACACCTCCGAGCGAGTCGGACGGCTCAGCCTGTGGTGAATAACGTCCCTGAATTTATTTTATGAAAGTTGGCAAGCCTAAGTGTAGGATATAAATTCATGATGGTGGGTTACTGCCGTAACCATTGTAACCATTGAGACCCGGTGAGAACTGGACCGAGATGGCGTAGCACGCTGAATGTGCATTTTCAACAATATTTGAATAATATTTCCAGAGATTAATGGTAAAATCTATACACTATCACTTTAATAATATATCTTCAGAATAAATAAATGAAATAAATGGTCAAACAGCAAGTACTTCCTCATGTTTTTGAGAATATACTGTAATGGGGTAAAAGCTATGTAAGCGAAGACTGAATAGGTGGCAACAATTGGAATATGCCAGTATTCTGAGGGAAATAGCTCGCCACCACATTTTGAAAAAAAATCTATAAATAAAATCTATGAACAGTTTCATTTTTGGAACTGTGAACTTGGTTTAACAAATGTGAATTATCACTTACAAACTGAACTAGTTCATTTTAAAATGAGTGAACATAATTTTTAACTAGTTCAAATTGAAATTGTCCTTTGCCAACACTAGGTAGGAATTTGGCTTTCACCGTTAGGTTGCTGCTTTGCCTGCTGGTCAGAATGTTGCTGTCAGTCTGTCCCAGGGCTACAATCGAGCTTACCACCATCAGCATGTGAATAATAATAAAAAAATTAGGCATAAGTTGATACAATTTGAGTTTATCTCTTCTTCAAGGCATGTGTAAATATTTCCAAATAAATTTTAGTATATCATGCATTTTGTTTGGTTGGGCAAAATGTTACAATCTAAACTGCCCCTTATGAATCACAAAAAGGCCCAGGCATATGATTGGCTAACAGCAAATCAACTTATGACCAATTATGTCGACTGGAGCGTTGTTGGCTCCACCCACTGACAAAGATACAATAAATCCATGAAGTGCTTTAGCACATAACCATAACCTAATTAATAAAAAATTAAAGAATATATGTGTTTTTTTATTAATGCAGTTATTAAAAAATTGTATAATAATTATATTAGTATTATAGTATTCATTGAATAACAGTACAACTAAGCAATATTTATTTTTTTCATGTATTTAGCTGTGGCTCTTTTGGTCTTTCACTATAACAAAGTAAAAAACAAATTGCACAGATTACAAGAAAAGGAAAAGTGGACCTGAGCCAAAATAAAATGGTATTTTTACCAGAACCTGTATCTGTTTTTGGCTATAAGATATAGGTAAAATGAAATAGTCCAGCAGACCTCTTAATGGAACAGATACTGTGGCTCAGTAGCCCCTCTTGGTATCTTTGCTCTGCAGCAGTCTCTCTGTGGAGGAAGCCCTGATGTCATCTTTCCACATTTGATTTATTATCTAGGTACTTAGTAACAGAGGAGTCTAGCTCTGGGGAGATCAGACGTATCTGCTACCAGCCTTCCCGCCCCACCCTGGCCTGTAGTGACGTCAATGTGTGCTATGATGAATAGAGAAGTTGTTTTCACACAAAGTTAAAGACAGAAATTAACCACAAGAAGGACGCTGCCCTCTTAGGGATGCAATTAAGGGAGAGTTGCTATTTTATTGCTTTAAATCAAGATAGACTTTAGTAGACTCCTCAACCGAAAATGTGGCCAATAATTTAACAACAGCATCTGCAACTGCCAATGGTTTTGTTTGCCTCCCTTGTTGTTGAGATTAACTCAGTATTCTGTACAGCTGACATGTAACTTGATTCAAAGTCTCACCTCCCATCCAACAGTGTTGCAGCCTATTACACATTTACCTGTTTTTCTGTTATCCCATTTCTGATCACTAATCAGCTTTCCCTTAACCACAATGAGAGGTAAATTAAATGGTAATGTATCTGTTTAAATTTCCATGGGTATTACAGAATGAAGAAGGATTTGGGTTCAAGGTTTGCAATGTGTGTTGCCTAATCTTCTTGAGTGACATCCAGTTCACAATGCACAGTGTTCAATATGATGTTAAACCACCCTTTGCAACATTAACTGCTTCAACCCTTCTGGGAAGGCTTTCCGCAAATTGTATGTGTGCTTCTTTTCGAATTTCTGAACATTCTTCCAGAACTGCATCAATAAGGTCCGATATAGCTGTTGGGTAAGAACATCTGGCTTTCAGACTTTGTTTTAATTCATCCAAAAATGCAGGCCAGTTCAGTTCTTCCACACCAAACTCATTTAACCTGATCCAACCCACAGCTCAGCCATTAGGATGCTATGTCCTATTCCAGATAGGAGCTGAAGAGACCTTAGGTTAACCGACAGTGGGCTTCATCGCAGTGCCGCTCATGTTTACAAAATATCAGAGCTCAGGTGGAGTCTCACGGATGCACTGCAAAAAATGTTACCTTCATAGTATCCTGGTCACAACTAATGTGTGGTGGAGTGTACAGGGCACATACAGTAGGTGACATATCCGTTTCTTCCCATGTCCCCTCAGGGGATCCGTAATGTTGGAAGGGACAGGGGCCATCTAAACTATTACCTCTACACAAAGTTTGGATCACACTCTGGGTCTCAGCATTCACTGACTCCTCTCTGTGATTTTTTATGGAGCCTACGACTTCATGATTGAGTTATTGTCATTTCCCAGCCACCAAATGAAATCTTTTGAAAGTGGCTCTTTTGTTATCCTTGTTTGATAATAATGTTTGTTCAATAACCATTAAGATTTACTGTACATGTGACAAAAAAAGCAATAAAGAATCCAGAAAGAAGCTAATACTTCTTCTGAGCAGAGTGGTTTCCAGTTACTGCTTTACATAATTCTTCCTAATCTTTGTAAAGAAAAGGCAATTGTAAGTTAATTGTAATTTTAAAATCTATCACCAATGATTATAGAACAATTCTACAATTATGTGTCTTTTAAGGTTGAATATAAACACAATAATATAATATAAATAAAAACCAAAACTTAAAAAAAAACACAGGGCGTTTAGAGAGGTGCAGAATGAAAGTGCATTTACTTAAAATTTATATTTGAATTAAAATATAAGCTACATTTTGATGGGCATGACAATGCTGTTATGTTTACATCTACTACCAAGTAGTGGCTGCCGTTGTGGTTGACAGATATGAATTCCTATGTTCCAACAATAGGGAGCCTAAGGTACGCCCATAGACTTTTGATCCATGGGCTCTCCATTGTTCCCTTTGTGTAGAAACACTTAGCGGACTATAACTGAAGATGAGAAGGAGACAAATGTCCGTGGCCTCAAGGACGAAGGAAGGACCATTAAACATGGAGAAAACCACTATAAATCTGATCATGTGAAAAGTGGCAGCTATGTTGACAGAGAAACAATCGGTTAAGTGAGAGCCAGCATGCAGGAGAAAATCTACAAGGTCTCAGTGAGTATTTTAAGTTCTTGCTAGTGCTAGCTAGCGTTGGCTCTTTGGTATCAAATATGCAACTTCTGATTTGTAGGAATTTTAATTGCACATTTTTACAATCAAATGTATCTCAAAGCTCTTGACAACACAGTCAAAACACACGTCATTTGTTATCATTTAAATGGAGGCACATTACATGTGTGATTCAGGGCGAAAGATAAAGCGTACCAGAAAATTTATTTTTTCACTCCATTAACTTCCATTCTTTTTTTTTTCCGGCCTGGGCATCCATGGGCCGACAGAAGAGGGAGGAGACGTAGGCTCCTCATATGGCCAGCACAGCTCGTCATGCACTGTGAAAAATGGTGGAGTTGGCAAGTCAAGCAGCTGCTTCAGAGCCCTAGAGACATCATTATCCATGTCAGGAAAGGAGTGACCACAGAAAAGCACAGTATAGAGTTAATTTAGGTGAAGCCTACTCTAGATGGACTCCCATAAAACATTTCCTTGACATTAAACACGCTGAAACAGTGACTTTCCACCTGAATTGGTAAGCTAACTCACTGTCTAGCAATAGCAGTCACTCAAAATCCTTTTCGATGCAATCCTCACTAGACACAGTTCTGGCTGGTCACTGGGCATATCGGCAATGAATCATAACCCAACGGCTGGAATAATGTTTCTATTGTTGCAACTACAACCTAGACACAATAGATGTCACTATGGTGTTCATGTTCCATATCCAACCTTTAAGGGATAATATCTGGAAAATGTAAACGTTTAATACTCATTCAACAATAACCCCAACCCTTCTACCTTCTCTACAGCACAGCCTCCTGTATCGTTCTCTTTTCAAGTTTAGCATCTTCCGCTTGAACTGCTCACTGGCCAGAATATACGGAGAGCTGCTTACAGAGAGCTTCATAGAGCTCAAATGTTACATAGAGGAAAGTGGGGTTGGATAGTTTCACTAAGCTATGGGTCTGTACGAATGTTAGTCATCGCTGTGAAGTGATAGGGTACAAAAGAGGCTTTGGAGACTTGGATGGTTGCGATGATGAGCTGCAGCGGCTTCCTACTCGTTTGCTGGAGTTCCTTGTTCCTCTTTCCTCTTGATTGATGTCTCAAAACACGAATGGTAATTATGTAAAAAGCTAGCATGGCACTGAAGGGGAGCAGGAAGCATAGAGTTGTTCTGCTAATGGTGAATATTTCAAACAGAGAAAAGGGACTGTTATGACTCAGGCACATGACGTGTTTTCTGATTGTTGCATTATAAGAGTCACATATAAGTCTGGAATGATGCTCAGAACAAGCCCCACTCATGTCAACACTGAGAAGATCTTGGCTTTACCCACCTTCCACCAGCGAAGAGAGCTGATAGGGTGGGCCGTTCCTACATAGCGGTCAAAACTGATCAAACTGATAACGACGATACTGCCATACATGTTCATGTTGACGGAGATCCTTTTGAACTTGCAGAAAATCTTTATACCATCGGGGTATGGGTTTTTGAATCTGAAGTAAATGGTCAAAGAGCGATTGAGGGGCCAGGCTGAGTCACATAAAGCCATGTTCAACAGGAAAACATTGCTGGGTTTTAAGTTTTTCCCTAAGCAGGTGCAGCTGAATGGTACTGCTACATTTCCCAGCATCCCCACAGGAAGGGTAAAAGTATACAGTAAGCTACCAACAGGGTGTAGCAGTTCCACTGGCCATTTTTAAGATACCAGCAGGTTTCTGTTAATGGATTCAGGAACTGGAGAATCTGAACTGAAAGAAGTAAAATCAGTGTTAATAGTTCAGTAATTTAGGTTATACAATAGAGATGACACTGAGGAGAATACTCCCAGTCAAGGCATTGACATTTAACACAGATCCCTTATCGATATACATAGTAGTAGCTGCCTTTTTCTGTAAAGCAGATGGCAGCTAGCCCGGTGCAATAACACCTATTAAGTGCTGCAAGAGTAAGAAGTTTTGCACTCCTTTTGCACCAGATCACTGTTATCGTTTTATTTGCAATCTAAATATACATTTCTGCCCACACACAGCAGTTCTACAACAAGCAGCAAGTGCAGGAGTCAAATAGAGAGAAAAACAGCAGTTATTCAAATTAGCCGACAAAAGAATAGTGTATTTTCTTTATACAATTACGTTGGCATCAGCTCAATAATTTGCAGTTATAGTCACACTTTTTGTGTAAGCTTGTTTTCCATTTAGACACTTGGACAACCTATACTGTGTAGTTTTTAAGCTAAATATGGGTGACAATAGACCTTTTGCCTTTTTACCTGGTGTAATCACGTTTTCTAATTACTGAATATTAAATGCAGAGTTGAACAGAATATATTTTTTCCAAAATGATCTAAAGTTACCTTTTAGCATACACTTCTAACTTAACTGCACAAGATTGCAGTCCTTGCAAGAATGTTATTAGGAGTTCAATTTTTAACTCTTCATTCTATACATGAGCCGTGGTATTTACACCAAAGAAGTAACATGATTTAAATGCTTAAAAGGCACCAAATTGCAACATTTATAATTCTAAGTACTGTATATATTAATTATCGATTTTTGTCTCTATCACATGTTCAATGTGAATTTAATTTTGATACGTAACGCAGCAAAAATGTTTGACAAACACCTGCATTATTTCAGTGCTTATTGTGAAGACTATTATAGTCTACTTTTTTGCAGTCCTGCGCCCAATTGAGCAAAACAAACTGTTTACTAGCTGATAAATTAGTTGGCTGTCTTAGCTGTAAATTATGATGCTTATTGCTGTTTTTACGCTTTTCAAGTTTTAGTTTTGCTTAGTTGCTGTTTTTATTGTCCATGCTTTTATCATATGTTTGGGTTCTTTACCACCAATTCATGCAAAGCACCTTGAATTACCTTGTGTTGAAAGTGTGCTATACAAATAAAATTTCCTGCCTTGCCTTATGCCCTGGACAGGTCGCCAGTCCATCACGGGGTAATGTAAAGACGAATAGGACAAACAACCACTTTCACACCTAAGAACAATTAAGAGAGACCACTTAACCTAACAGTCATGGTATTGGACTGTGGAAAGAAGCCAGGAGGGAATCCACACATGCACATCAAGAAAATGGAAACTCCATGCAGAAAAAACCCAGGCCAGGATTCAAACCTAGGACCTTATTGCTGCAAGGCAACAGTGCTACCCACTTCACCTCTGTGCAGTGTGTTCATTTCCATGCCATAATTGTCCATCGTTTTGACAACTGGAAATATTAAATGACTTGATGTCGTCTTCCTTATACTATGTTAAACTGGAGGAGCCTTACTTTAGCCAGCTTTACCAGCTATGTTTACTAACAGGTCGTGATCATACAGCAGAGTTCTGATGGTTCTACATGTTCCTAACAGCTTCACCAGCTTTACTGGTAGTTCTTAGGATTTCTAAAAGTAGACTGGAAGGCCGGCTCTTTAGTTATCAGGTTCCTCTCCGGTGAAGCCAGATCCCAGTTTTAGTCCATGAGGCAGACACCCTGTCTGTAACATTGGGGGAGACATTTTGTCTTTGTATGGCTAAATTGAGCTTTGAATAATGCAGTGCCTCCTTCTCAGAACGCCATCTGTTCCTGTGCACTGCTGGTCCGCTGGCTAAAGAACAGCTCATACACTTATCCCTCACTTAAAATAAAGAAAAAAAGTCAGCTGACTGGAAATATTTCCATTTGATAAAAAAACTAAACTAAATAAGACCTCCAATCACACTTAATCTCATTGAAGATAACGAGTAATGACACCAGAATACCCAACTAATTACCCAGCTAATATCAGCCTGTAATGTTTTAGTAGGGTTAATAAAGTATAATATAACTAGGGACTTGAAAACGTCTTTCTAAATTGACAGTTTTTTTTCTAGAGGATTGCTGTGTCAAAACAAATTAAGTTTAATAATCATAAGTCTCATGATTTTAAAGTATGATAACTCTACACTTACTATATACTTCAGCAGTTGTAGGAACAGCAAACCTTTACCTCAATATATTGCTTACCACAGAAAAATGTGATTTTTTTTTAAAGGTTATTCCTTAATAATGTCACAATGATCCATGCATAACCTTAATTTTACTCATCATAAAAGGAATTTTGTTTCAGAGAATCATGATGTGATGATTTAGACTTTAATTTCTATCTTTTGGAAAAATACATCCTTTATAGAAAGTCTAATAAAACTAAATCATTGTGTGCCACAACAGAGGACAATATATCATTCCCTTCATTAAGGAAGATTAAAGCTATGCAGATATCAAGCAGATAAATTTGAAAATAAATAAATTTGTTGTTTGTGTTCTGGAGTCTAAAGCATAAACTTCAATATTCAACATTATAATGATATAATATGCACTACCCAGTAAGTAATCTTATTTATTCAATGATGTGATGCAGTAGCCCCAGGATAAACAAAAAGAGTTTAGTCTGTTTAAATTGATTCTCGTATTCAGCCCTGTCTCTGATAGTTTTCTAAAATGTGTCCAGTCCAGCTATTCTCTCTTAGGGCAGCCCATATTTACATTTGCTGTCTCCATAGCCTCAGAGCGGCAACAGTGTGTCTTGGAAGCTATTACTTGTTTTTTTGCTGCACATCACAGAAACCCGAGGGAATGTCAATCTGATCTATGTCAGCTGTTTTCACTTAATTAGTGATAACACTCATTGCGTTCGCTTGAGCAGCCTTTGCTAGTGAACACACATCCCTGTCTAAACACTGCTTTCATTCAGCACTAGGTTGTAATATTTTCAGTTTGTTAAAGATCTACCAAAACGATATCGCTGACCTAATAACTCATGAACTAAATTGAACCCACCTTTTTCAGATGTGTCAGGCCTGTTGCTGTTGAGGAGCTCTGCCATGACCAATGCAAACTGTGATCACATCTCAGTCTGCCTTCGGTCTTTTATCGGCTGCGTGCTTCACATCCATCTGGAGCTGTCGGTGTACAGCTTTTACCTCAGGGACTGGGGTGTATGTGTGTGTGTTTCAATGTCTCCCTGTGTGTGTCCAAAAGAGTAAACAAGGATTAAACTGACCCACTGTTTTAAGCAGTCTAAAGTAATTGTTTGTCCATGTGTGCCAATGTACATTGCTCAACAGATTTTAGTCTTTGTTGCTTTTTAGCTTTTTAGTCTTTGTTGTTCATGGTCTTAATTTCCTATATGACCCATGTTGATTGCTTTCATACGCTGCTTTGCAGGATAATTCACGATCCTACTTTTATTTAATTTTTTCATTTTCTTGCATAATAACCACAAACTGTTGTCTTACTGGTATTTTATTATGTGATGCAACTATAAAAAATTGGTTAAGTTTTAAAGTGGAAGAATAAATATGATTTTTCAAACATTTTTGTAGATAAAAAATCTGCAATGCATGTCATGTGCTTATATCTTCACTACGCTGCTGGTATTTTACCCTGTTCTTCCACGCAGATCTTCTCTAGAGCTGTGATGTTTAGGGGCTGTTGCTGGGTAACACGAACTCGCAACTACCACAATAGATTATTTTGGATTGAGGTCTGGAGACTGGCTAGGCCACTCCAGAACCTCTAAATGCTTTTTACATATCCGCTACTTCGTTGCCCAGGTGGTGTTTGGGATCATTGTCACTCTGGAAGATCCAACCATGTTTCATTTTATATGCTCTTGCTGATGGAAGGACGTTTTTTGGCCCAAATCTCATGATACAGGGATCCATTCATCCCGTCATTAATACAGATCAGTCACCCTGTCCCCTTTGCAGAAAAACAGGTCCAAAGCATAATGTTTTCACCCCCATGCTTCACAGTGGGTACGGTGTTCTTGGGATGCAATTCAGCTTTCATCCCTTGCCAAAAACGGCAAGTGGGGTAACCAAAAAGCTCCATTTTGGTCTCATCTCACCACATGGCATTCTCCCAGTCCTCCATTTGATCATCCATATAGTCTCTGGCAAACTTTAGATGGGTCAGAAAGTTGCTGTCTTAAGCGAGGGGATCTTTTGAGCACAGCATGATTGTAAATCTATGACTGCATAGTTTGTTAATAAAGTTACCTTTGTTGTTGTGGTCCCAGCTCTCTTCTGGTAATTCTCCCCATGTTGTTTTGGTCTGTTCCTCACCTCTTAATATCATGTTTACCTCAGGAGGTGAGATCTTGCATGAGTCCCAAGGAGATTGTCAGTAATCTTGTATGTATTTAATTTTCTAATAAATGCTCCGACGGTTAATCTCTTCTCACAAAGTTGCTTTCCCAGTCTCGTGCAGATGTACAGTCTTGGTGTCTTGTTTAGACAGCTGTCCAGTCTTTGCTATAGTGGCAGTTGGAGTTTGACTGTTTGAAGGTGTAGACAGGTTTCTTTTATACAGATAACAAATTTAAACAGTTGCCATTAAAGCAGGTAACAATTGAAAATAGAAGAGCTTCTTAAAGAAGAATTAACAATCAGTGAGGAGAAGAATTCTTGCCTGTTTGTAGGTGCTAAATAGTAATACCCTGCAACATTTTACATGTAAATTTAAAATTGATTTCCTGTATATATTTTTTACATTCTGTCTCATAGTTGACGTGTGCGTATGATGAAAATTACAGACCTCGCATGTTTTTAAGCGGGACAACTTGTACAATTGGTGGCTGCCAAATATTTCCTTTGCCCCACTTTGTTTTCTTGTTTCTGTTCTTATTTTTATATTCCATTTTATTATTCTTTATATTTTGGCTCGATCTGCTTTCATATTGCACAGAATACGGGTTGAAAAATATATTTTTTAAAATGTGCTTTATGAGTAAAATAAAACTTTCAACTAAATAAATGTAAATGTCTTTTTTTCCCTTCTGCTTCAAAATCATTGAAGGGTGGATCCGTAGCATGTGAAAATATAGAAACTTTCAAGATTTCATCTTAATTATCAAAGCCCATCCCAAAACTATTAAACAGAGAAACAGAAGGGGTTAGTTATGCTTCCAGCTGGCTGCCTTTTTTTGCTTTTATTATAAATCAAAATTGGCTAATAACAGCATGTGGCGTATGAGTTTCTAAACAGACCTCTGTGGTGGCTAAGTATCACCAGTAGATGGAGACATAGCAGCATGTCTTATTTAGCAACCACTTAAGGGTGGCATCATTTCAGATAGAACATGGAGTCTTTTTAAAAAACCCTTTATTGCAAATACAAGATGAGCTAATTTGCTATGTGTGAAGGTAAAAAGGTCAGAAGAATTTATTTTACTGTTTGTGTTAGTGTCCAGTATATTTGTCTTGTGACTGTTGTCCCCATCTGGGCTGAGCCTCGCAGTGAGACTGAACTCATGAATCATTCCTTATCAGGGCGCCTTACTGTAGGGAGGTGCAGTGACTCAAACCAAGCTTTGGCTGAGTGGTCTTGAATCACCTCTGTTTACATCTTGCCCATATAGCATTGTGTGAGTGTGTGCATGTGTGGCCCAGGTCGATTGTGAAATGAAGCTGCTTTAAAAGTCAGATCTGCCGATCCACATTGTGTGTGAACCAACATCTAAGCCATGGCTCATTGGCTATGGAGGTAATTAGGTTCACCCATGCAAGTCAACTCAATTATGCAACTGTGATGAGCCCTGGAAAATAACGGAGCAAAATGTAGGCATGGCCTACAAATTGATCTCTTGGATTTGTGTCTATCAAGATGTTTAGGTTAAAAACATTTTGTTCAAAGAGAAATTGCAGTTTTAGTTTTTTCCTGAACGAGTAAATGCCCACAACCTGTAGTTTTAACACCCGATCAATTGTATAGTTCTTAATTTATTATTGGAGCACTTGACCTCAACAGAAATCTCCCTTTTGTAAGGTATCTGCACTAAGGATGAGGCACATAAACAATTAACGTTGAGCATAGGGAGACTTAACATCATGTAAAACTATTGGAGAGGAAAGCAGCCAGGCTGTAATGGGAAAATAAATGGAGCATTCTGCTAGCTGTGTCTTCTGCGCTGCAGTGTTGGCCCGCACAAACACACAAGCTCAACGGCTCCTCCGAGGAGCTTTTTACTGAAAGGGATGCTGACTGAGCTGGAGGAGAGAAAAACAAAGGGTTCTTCCTGGGAAAATGGACGCTCTTGGCACCGGATCACAGCTGGCAGAGTTGCAGCGTGCCGTGTTTCTGTGTGAGCAATACGCTAATAAGCAGCAGAAATAGAATTGTGTACTAGCCTAGCTAACTTGTGGAGGGTTTTTTAATTAACACAAGGGCTCACTGCATGAAAGCGGAACTTTAGAAAGTGCTTTTCAAATGCTTTGAAGTTTGAAGGTTGATTGGTGTTTGTTTTTTTCTCCCGTCAGAAAGTTTAGCTCAAATCAGCCTGCTTTATTGTTTTGAAAGCAGCTGAGAAAAAAACTATCCTTCCATCCATGATAATGTGTTGCTTGTTTCATATATCAAGGTTTAAGTTCAGTTAATAAAGTTAACAATGCAAATTTTGTTTTTTTTTTGTTGTTAACTGCAGTCCTGTGTACAGGCACCGCCTTGATGTTACAACCATAGTTGCTGGAAGAGTCTTCGAGGAAGGCTAGCTGCCCTACCAGCAATGGCTTGTATTTTCTGTTTTACTCTTGCCTATGTCTTACTTTAAGAGATTTCCCACAAATTCATGGTAGCAATGTACCACACAGTGGATTGGTCTTCTTCGTTCAATGATAATTTTACCAACCTGGATCTGCATTGCAGGATATCAGGAAAAAGCAATTGCAATATTCGTCCATCATCTTTACCCGCTTAGCCTTACAGGTTCACTTGGGTCTGGTGCCTGTTTCCAGCGATCCTTAAGTGAGAGTAAGGGTTCACCCTAGACGGGTCAGCAGTCCATCACTGGCCCAATTGTGATATTACTGTTGAATATTGTGATACAATATTGGTTACAATTCATCCTTATTTTTGTAACACAAAATAAGGATTTCTACACTTCTTTCCAAGAGCTTTTGAAACTAAAATCCATATCATTGGTCACCAAGGGCAATGAAACTCAATCAAATCCAAACAGGTCTATTATTAGTATTAAAAGTGAGTCCAATGTCTTTTAGAATATAAAAGAAGTTCAAATATTATATCCAATCAGTCCTTTGCTGTTACTATTTTGCATGTGTTCTAAATGGACTGAATTTATATAACGGACTGTCCATAATCTTTTTAATTTTATGAAGAAACCTTTGCATCCTTATCTCCAGTTTTTCCACAGGTGTCCCTAGAACAGAACCAGCCTTCTTTATCAGGTTGTTGAGCCGTTTTAAGTCCCTGGCTCTGATTCTGCTACCCCGACAGATGATGGACGAAGAGATGACACTCTCCACCACTTGTAGAAGATTGCAAACCTTGAAGGACCTCAGCTTCCTCAAAAAGTATAGTCTGCTCTGTCCCTTTTTGGAGACGGCTTCACTGTTGATTCTCCAGTCCAGTCTGTTGTCCAGGTGAACTCCGAGGTATCTGTACTCCCCAACTACTTCCACTTCTTCTCCCTTGATGGAGACAGTATTTGACTTATCCCTGTTTCTTCTGAAATCAACAACCATCTCCTTTGTTTAGTTCACATTCAAGGTAAGATGATTGATTTTCTCACCATGCCACAACGCAGTCCACCAGCTCTCTGTATTCAGCTTCTTCTCCATCTCTGATACACCCGACATTTGCAGAGTGATCTGAGTATTTCTGCAGATGCCATTTCTCATCTTATACTGGAAGTCTTAGCTGTACAGAGTGAAAAGGAATGGTGAGAGTGCAGTCCCTTGTGGTGCTCCTGTGCTGCTGACCAGCTGGTTTGCCACACAATACTTCAGTCTCCCAAACTGTGGTCTGTTTGTGAGGTAGTCATTGATCCAGCTGATTGTTGAGGCCTCCACCTGTGTCTTCAGGAGTTTCTGACAAAGCAAATCAGGCTGAATTATGTGAAATGCACTGGAGAAATCTAAGAACATGTAATATAACATCTAATATAAATCTAAGAACATGATTCTTACAGTGCTTCTTACTTTGTCCAGATGACAGTGAGTTGATTGAAGCAGGTTGATGACTCCATGCAGACTGCAGGGGGTCCTGATACGTTTTAGTTTGCTTACTCAGGTGGGGCAACAGGAGTCTCTCCAGGACTTTCATGATTTGGAATGTAAGGGCGATAGGTCTATAGTCATTGATGACTGATGGGTGAGTTTTCTTTGTACTTGAACAAGGCAGGATGTCTTCCACAACAATGGAACCTTCTGCTGGGTCAGGCTAAGGATCCCACAGAGTTGCTCTGCACAGATCTTCAGGACTCTGGGGATGACACCATCTGGACCTACAGCCTTGTTCTGGTTCAGTTTCTCCAACTGCCTCTTCAACTGATGTTGTCCACACAGAGGTTTATGTAGTCAGTCACACACACACAGACATGGCATTGATGTCCTCTCCATGTGGCTGGCAAAGGGTCGTCCAGTTTGTGGACACAAAACAACTCTGCAGGCCTTCTTTAGCTTCATGTGACCATTTTCTAACAGCTCTTTGTTGGAAGTTGCCTCTGAACAAGTGGTTTATATTCAGTGCAGAGAAAGACAAGATTATGATCCAGAGGAGGTCTTGGTTTGGACATATAAGTATATTTTACGTTTGCATAAAACAAATCCAAGGTCTTGTTTTCTTTGGTGGAGCGACTGACAAACTGTTTGAACGTTCCAAGTGTAGAATAGAGTGAGGCATGATTAAAATCAGCAGATATTGCCATATTGACATCACATGCATGGTCGGTAATGGCTGAAGATGGAATGTAAACAACTGACAAAATAACATTGGTGGACTCTCTTGGTAAATAATATGGGCTTAAACTTAGTGCCAAGAGTTCAATATCTGGGCAGCAGACACAACACTTCACAGTAACATGTCATGGATGACACCATTTGTTGTTAACAAGCACTACTACTCCTCCATCTTTTCACTTCCTGCTCCTCTTCAGATCTCTGTCTGCTCGTACAGTCAGAAAGCCTGGCAGAGAGACGTTGGAGTAGGGGATATAATCATGTAGCCACCTCTCAGTGAAGCACATAACACTGCATTCCACATACTCAGGCTGAGTCCCTGTCAGGGCTTGGGGTTCATCCATCTTGTTAGATAATGATCTCACATTTCCCATTTTGATTGATGGAAGAGTTGGTTTGAATTTCCTCTTCCTCTGTCTCCTCTGCTCTCCTGCTCTGCATCCTCGCCTCCTCCTTCTCAAGTCATCAGGGATTTTTGGCTTCAGTTGAGGTATTATTTCAGCTTTTTCAATCTTAATCAAATGCTCCCGGCGGTAAACCACCTTGTTAACATGGTTATGCATCATAACAAATGAGCAAAAAGCTAAAAATCGACAGCAAAAACCCCTCCAACTTTACAGGACAAAAACCCACAAAGCACACAGGTTCAAAAAATGCAAATCTAGGGGGAAGCAATTTCCAAAAAAACAAAAGTCAGTTCTGACTTACCATCTGAATGTCGCAGCAGAAATTGAGACTCATCAGACCAGGCAACATTTTTTACAATCTTCTATTGTCCAATTTTGACAGTCTGTGCGAATTGTAGCCTCAGTTACCTGTTCTTAGCTGACAGGAGTGGCACCCGGTGTTGTGTTTTCAGAGATTCTCTTCCGTATACCTTGGTTGCAATGATCCTCTGATCTCTGACATCAACAAAGAATTTTTGCCCACAGAACTGCTGCTCACTGGATATTTTCCCTTTTCAGATAAATCTATGTAAACCCTAGAGATGGTTGTGTGTGAAATTCCCATTAGATCAGCAGTTTCTGAAATACTCAGACCAGCCCGTGTGGCCCTAACAACCATACCATTTTCAAAGTCACTTAAATCACCTTTCTTCCCAATTATGACGATCGGTTTGAACTGCAGCAGATTGTTTTGACCATGTCTATGTGCCTAAATACATTGAGTTCCGCCATGTGATTGGCTGATTAGAAAATTGCGAGCAGTTAATAAAGTGGCCGGTGAGTTTATATTGGAATATTTTTTGTCACTTGCCCAACACTGGTCACAGCATAGAGAGATTAACAAACACAACCCGCAAATAGCAGCCTTTTCGATCTTCAGTTGGAGCATAGAACCTAATTGTAATTCCTTCATTATGACAGTTTTTGTCTTCTGAAGCTCATACTGCAAACAAAAGTTATTTCCTAGGAAATGAAGTTCATCACCATCCACCAGTAGGTGGCCATGTTCATGAGATCAAGGTGTGTTGGCTTCTAAATCCTAAGTCCTAAATCACACTATATAAAAAGTGATCATAGGCCAAGTGAGCTTTCAGATCATATGAATTACAGAATTAAAGGGGCTTGGCTTACAAATCAGAATTATGACTCCTGCTGATTCTGATTCTGCCTATTTCCTAATCCATCTTGCAATTCATACAGGTTACTTACTTGATTATGGGCATATTTCGTTGATGTGAGTCCAACCCCTCTGAGTTAATCACAGGGCATAAAGAAGATGTGTAGGATAAGAAATAAAAGGATGATCTAAGAAATGCTGTATTTTGAATTCCTTGGAAGTATGAGTTTTTGTAGTCTTTAGACCTTTGGATTATATCAAACAAGGTATGCATCCAATGAATCCTTGGCCAAACAACATTTATTTCTATTATTTAAAACGTCATACTGTGAATGTTTTGAATTGCTAGTAAAAACTGTCCTCTTTCAGTTTCATATACTTGTCACTTTTCAGCCACTCTTAACAGAGTTTGACCCAGGTCCGACTGGTGTTGGTGGTAGATATTGACAGGCAGATTGTCTGTGTTCTCTCAGCAGTCTGGGTGGTGGACGTGACAGCTGTACAATGACATTATGCACATCTATTGCATCACACTTGGAATTTTCCAGATCTCTGAATGATTTATAATTTCCATTTAGAGAAGAACAAAAATGAGGCTTCATTTAAAGACATCATTTTTTTCCGTTCCTCACAAGGATGAGACCACAGCAGGTAGCTAACAGCGATACCACAAACCCAGTTGTCATGTTGAGCTCTACTTGTTTGATTATATATTCATAGTAGAAGGCTGCAGATCTGATTATCCCGTGCTCTGCCGCAGAGATATTTCCCCACGATTTAGATTCAAGGGCAGAAGTCTGGAAAAAAAAAATTTGGGGGGGAATTTTCTTATTAACACGTTTAAAAAAAAAGGTTTTTAATCTTAATTTTGTCACCCAACAGGGAATGTTTCTAGATGAATGGGACATTATTGATTTCCTTCTCTAATTTATTTCCTTTACCCTCCACCCTCACATCTTGACACGCTCTGTGAACTGGCCACTGACAGCAGCGTCCTTGTCCTTGTCATGCTTCCCTTTAGGTCGATACCTGCGGTTGAAAATGTTCCGCGAGGATCATGGCTCCTGGATGACCATGTTCTTCAGCACCATCCTCTTCCTCTTCATCTTCTCACACATCTACAACCTCTTCCTGCTGATGGCTGGAAGCATGGAGTAAGGCATTTAATCTCCTTTTCTGTTCTTTTGCCCCATTTCTTCCCAAGTTCTCTCATTTTCATTTGTTAGAACTCTAGGTATGCTTCCTTTTAGGCTGTCCTTTGATTGATTGTTAACTTCTCCCCTGAACAGAGACTCAACACCTGTTTCACTAATCAGCTCAGACTTTAAATCACTTGCAAGCATAGGCAGTAGAAGGCTGGTTAATCCTGAAAAATCACCTTTAGAGCATGCATTTATTTTAAAATGATCATTCCTAATATTTTTGACAACTTTCTGGCCAAGCACAATATTTTGGGGATGATTATTTATTTTATTTTTTTACCTACTAGCTATCCAGCTTCTTACCTGCTGAGGAACTGTCATGTGCACAGCGAAGCTTGACACCTGCACATCAGGCTCATGACAGGAATCCATTTATGCATTTGCAACATGTCCATCCAAAGGAAAGAAAACATGCCCTTGAAGTCAGCCAGACAGACAGAAGGTCAAACGAGATGATTTACTGCCTCACTCCTTTGGGTTGCATTGAAAAAAAAAAGTCCTCCTACTAAACATTGTGGCAGGTGTCTCTCCAGGTACAAGCTGTCAACAAAACCTGAGAAGCTATGGCTTTAATGTTCTCTGTACCATTGTGTTTTGTTTTGTTTTCTTTCCCCACGCTAACAAGAAACTTCAGCTATTTATAAGGTGCAGGCAGATGAACGATGTCACCTTACAGGCATGTTTTATATATGACTTTTTTTTTTCTATGACCAGAAGGATGAGTTTGTATAATCAGCCCATCTGTCACTCTGACCAGCTCCATGACACCAGCATCCATCTTGTTCTTTCTTTCTAGTTGGCCAGGAGAAAGGAAGCGAGGGGGCAGGTCCTCTGGGAACGATGGATGTTGCTTGCTCAGGGAAAAGTTACATTGCAGTTGCACTTAGTGCTTCTGTCACAAAGAGGATTCCTTTTTATCTTGATACAGGCTCCCATTTCAGCTGTGAAATGTCAGGGGGGGCCCTACTTTTATAGTGCATTTCTTTTAAGAGGGTTTTATTCAGTGATACTCAGAGAACAGTCAATCATGGAGGTTTATTGTGTCTTGCAAGAACAGTCATACTTGTCGAAACGTTTCAAATTTGAAAATGTGTTCTGATAAAAGCACAACGTTCTGTATATTTTACTGGGTGACTAGAAAATTTCAGCCAGTTACTTTGCAGAATCAACTTTCTCTACAGTTACAGCTGCCGTTCTATTAGAGATTGAAATATCTTCCAATTTTTCTTTATAAAATAGCTCAAGCTCAGGCACACTTTAATGGAGGGGGTCACTGAAGATCAGTTTTCAACTCTTGCCACAAATTCTCTATTGAATTTAGGTCAGGACTTTGACTGGGCTACTTCGAGACCTATCTGTGCTTTAATCTATACCTGGGGTGTACATTCCAGTACTCACGGGTTGGGCTCCATCATGTTTTACATGTTTTCATCCTTTAACACAGCTGATTGAGATGCCTGACTGCTTCTTAGGATATCATCATGTGCTGAAAGAGTCGAGCTGGGCCAGTGAAACAACTAATGGATGCATGACTTTGTACACCTTTGATCTAAACTTTTCTATTGTTGCTCTGAATGTAAGTTTCGAATTGTAAGCAAGCAAACCTTGCGCCAATCTCAAGTCTGCTGGAATATATTTTCCTTTATGATTTCCCTTAACATCCACTGAACTCTCTGCCGAGGAAAGCATCCCCCGACCATCATGCTGCCACTACCACATTTTACAAGGGAGCTGGTGTGCTGAGGGTTTCCCTCTGCTGATTTGTAGATCTATGCAGCTCCTCCAGAGTTACCATAGGGTTTACTGGCTGCTTGTCTTTTCATTGCTCACGATGCCCAGGCTTTTAGTCCATTGTCAGAGGATGGATTTAGCTCTAAAACTTTTGATACCTATTTATAACCTAATGGTCCTACAAACTCCACCACGTTATCCTTTAACAGTCTCATGTGCTCATAGTTCTTATGGTTCTGCTCTCTCACAAAACTTGTGGTTGTAATGTTACAAGGGTGAATAATTATGCATGACACTTTTCTTGTGCACTTTCAAAGAGGTAGGATGTCATATATATTATAAATGTGTTGCGTGATCCATTTTCATGAGCTAACACAGATGCCCCCACATAACAAGAACCAACCGCTATGGCTTGTTAAAAATTAAGTGAAAAAGCACTAAGATCAGCATCACCCGTGTAGCTCTTTTTGCAAAGACAGATGGTGCTGTTGTAAAGCAAGTGGACCCACCACCACAAGAGCATCGGCCTCTTCTCTGCAATGTGCTCTCTCTCCCACACACTCCGTCCTGTCCTCCTCTGTCCCCCACCCGTCCTCTCTCTGCTCCAACAGATTGTCCGTCGAGGACTCGGATTCTGCCAAAAGCCATTAGCGCTCACATCTCTGTTCAAGACGGACACCTAAGAGCAGCGTCCACCTTCTGCCAGGATGCTGCCTGAGGAAAAACTGGCTCAAAGCTGGAGCAGCATTAATGCAGCCTAGTGAGCTAAAAGGTGGTGGAGGGAGGGAGGATAAGGGCTCCAGTTCTGATGATGCAGTGAAACTTAAGTCATTTGATCTGTGTCCAATCCGTATTTGCATCCCTTTTCTAGCTACTGCCGCCGCACCCCAAGAAACGGCCATTGTAGTTTTGTCACAGCCCAAAGAAAAAGTACAATATCCCTTTGTTGTTGCAGCTATCCCTCTATGGGAATTGGTGCTGTTTGAGCTCAAAGATCTATTTATTCATTTATTTTAACCATTAATGGTTGGGATTTTGGTGTGAATTTCAAGTTCTGGAATCAATCCACAATACTGCACTGTAAGGGAAATGTTCTCCTAGTGGCTACGCACAAACTCCCCAACACACACACACACACACACACCCTCGCAGTGTTGTTTTAGTAGTAAGGACCTTTTTTGAGTTGCATTCATTTTAGTGACTGTATTATGCCTTACCCAGACAGTTGCCCCTAACCTAACAACTATCAATCTATTCCTAACCCTAAGCTTAACTTCAGTTTATAGGTGAAAAACCTTGAATGCTAGAGAGGAGCATAAATATACACAGACAAACGCACAAACGGCTCAGGTATCACACTTTCAAGCTGCAGAAATATGTTAAGTATGTGTGGCAAGATAGAATAGGAAGGCTTTGGGTTTGTGTCTGTAGCCCTGCTGTCTCCCTGACCTACCCTGAGCCCACCCAGCGCTCATTAATATGCTTTAATTTTCTCTGACCTTTCATTTGGACTTGAGCTTGATTTAATTAAACCCAGAGACACATGCACAAGGAAAAGAAGATAAACCTAGCCGGCATCAGGGCAGCAAACAATCACCGATAAGAGATTGTGTATCTTTTTGGATGACAAGTATTTATTCCTGCTTAGTGATGTAAAAAGGATTCATCAGGGCTGTTATCACTCAGCACAAAGAGATTTTCAGCCTGTGTAATTATAAACACGTAGGGACAATATTTGCACAGCCACTTCTAGGTCAACACCGACTACCTGTTCCTTGGCTTATATCATAGCAAAGTAGGGGGGAAAAAAGTCCAATCTTGGGACGGCCTGGGAACTGTAATCCGCATTCGTTATCAAATCCTCACATCTGGACTATTTGCATTTTAATGCAACTGTCAGATTAGTAGGACGCTGCTTGTGTGAAACCACAGGAGTGTGACCGCCCAGGGAGTTCGATGGGGCTTCATGAATGTTCCGTCACGCCGCTAGATCCAATTCTACCGCCTTACAGCACCATTACCAGCCAAAATCAGCCCCTAATTAGGTGGTGTTATTTAATTAAGACGGCCCTGTGCGTGGTGCATACATTAATCAAGGCTAATTTGGAGAAAAGGGGGACATAACGTGTGTGTAGGTAGAAGGAGGGAGGGGAGTAGGAAGGTTGAGTGTATCTAATGAAGATTTGGGAGTGGGACACAAATGCTTGAAGTGTTATTCTGTTATAATCTTATAAACAATTTTCTTCTTGTCTACCATAGACAACTCTTTTGGTCTCTTTATTCGTTGTATATTCTTTTTCCACTTGCAGCAAAGACCCTGGTCTTGGGACGCCCAGGAAATCTGTATAAACCGTATAGCCTACAACATAGACAATAGGCTACTTTTTAATCAATGGCCTGTGTATCTCGTATTTATTTGTCCACCAAATCTGTCTATACAGTTTCCTGGATACCAATATGCTTTAAATAGGAAGACCACTGGTGGCTTCCTACCTTCATTTTTCTGTTTAAAATAGTAATTGACCTCCCAATGCAAATGTGACCATTAATTGTTTGCAAAATGTCAAATAGATCAACCACCGCAATAATTTTGAAACCAGAGTTGTTCACAACAGTAGAAGTACACTTTGAGGAGGAGGACAGGCTAAAAGGTACTTTCTTTCTTTCAGAAGTTCTCAACACTGGCTCCAGCTATCCTGATTTTTATGAAATAGGGGCTCTGTTAATGGTTATAACCTTTTAACAGAACTTTGCATCAAAAATCCTGAACTATCCTTAAAATGCTTTTTTTTGTATTCCTTGTGATTAACTTTCCACAATACAGAGCTGTCAGGATGGGAGGAAAAAGTGTAAGTTAAACCATGGATTGAGGGTTGCAGATGGTGGAAGCGTTTAATGAGGAGCAAAGAGAGTGTTGGATGTGGCATTTTGACTGCAGTGCTCGCCTGAGCGGGATTAGACCCCACTGTATAAGTATATTTCCCTTTGTTTGGATGATCCTTTGTGCTACATGTGTGCTAGTCCCACCTCGTATGTCTATTTGCTTGTTTGGCGCTAAGCTTGGCTAATGCCACGAACAAAGGGCTAAATAAATAGCATGTTGTGGTATTCACATGCCTCCTGTTGCATTGTGCCATATTGGGCATCCTTCCAACAATGGTTTCTGTGAACTGTCCTTTAATTTTTTTAAATGGTTTAATTATAAGCTGTTTGCTTAGAAATATGTGGCAGTTTTTTTGTGTTTTTTTGCGTTTTTCTAGTCATACATAAGACATATGGGTTAGACTCTTTGCTTAGATTTGTTTTTGTGTACTTTCTTACACCAAATGCTCAACCACTTTAATCTCTAAGGTCCACAGTGGGTTTCTGTTTTTATAACACACACAAAAATGTGGTTTTCACCATATGTTTGAAAAAGAAGAAACAACACTTATCCAATAGTTGTATAGTGTCTATTCAGTTTGTATGGGTTTTTGTTTATGTACAAGCTCCAGAGCAGTCACTAAACGGAGCTGGCTTGTTTGCTGCTGCCGGACATATGGCTGCAGGTTTTAGTCCTCGATCACTCACAGATATTCTTTCAGGATCCCCACGGGAAAATCTACAATCATGTTATGTGTCTCTATTGTTAAATGAACTATCAGCACTACATGCATTACAAATGGATCCACTGACGTGCTTTATATTTATACCCATTGGATGTGATATTGATGGTCTGTCCTGACCTTTCGGAGAGCATTCAGTTACCTGAAAAAATGAACAGATGATTATAGCATCACAATAAAAATGAAATGCTAGTTTTACCCTAGATTATTTTTTGTATTTCTGTTAGATACTGATATATAAATTGATTACAGATTGCAACAGTACATCTTTAGCACTGCTCGCACCCACGCATTCTTTCTACACTCATGTCCTGTTGTTTTTTCACACTCCTACACATCCACGATACATTCGTTATGGGAAAATGACTCATTACTGTGGCCTCCATGTTTGATGAGGGATTAGAGGAAAGTCTTCCATTTGAAGAAATCATTTTCTCTTCACTACGAGAGACTTGTTTGAAATAAGAAGCAGGTAGGAAGGACCTTTTCTCTTTGTTTTCCTGCTGTGTCCTGGAATAGAAATGATCAGCATCAGTGGATACAGAAAACGCCATACCTTGATTTATAAAAGAAAGTTGTCTTTACACCATTAACTTTACAACCTTGGCAGTCAAGGGAAGAAACACAAATAATACATCCACATTTTTGTAGTTATTGTATTTTTAAGGGTGCGCAAAGTGGTACAGAAGAAATATCTTTAAATCAATAGCCTTATTTTTTTGGGAGAATGTTGCAAATGGCTTGGTGCAGTTAGAGCATGTTTTTACAAACCTGGCCAGAGATGATGAGTGGTCCATCAGCATCTTTGAAGTACTGTATGCTAAGATCTCCAATCCATCTTGGAGCATGACGTCAAAAAACTGGCTTCTGCACATATCCATACAGCTGCTGACCCAGACTGGGGGTGGATATATTTAGGAGGAAGTTGGTAAACTGTTTGGAACTCTACCCATTAACCCTGATGCAGCTATCCATATGCAGACCATACACTGAAGTTGAACATATTGATATTAGAGCAAAACATGCAGGGCGAGTCATTTTTCCGTCTGGAGTGATTGACTGCACACTCACTTTGCTATGAACCCCCCCATCACTGGGTGGATATGTATAAAGAGTAACTCACCCCCTAACAGAGTCTAACTCCGCCCACATTTCCTATTTGAAAAATGCCTCAAAATGAGGCATTGCCTGGCAGGCCAGCAAGAAGGAGGGCTGGATGTGGTCTGCGCTGTGATTAACATATTGACAGCAGCGCTTCTTGAACACCACACAGGTAGCCAGAAAGATGGAGAGTAATAGCAATGCAGGCTCCATTGCCTCAGAGAGGGGCAATTCCGGGGTTAAAGATTTCTCTCCACTTCCTTCTCCAGAGTAGAGGGAGGAAGGGTCTATGGAGGAGGGGAGTGGCCCTGAGCAATATTGTGTCGAGTTGATGGCTCGTGAGTTGCCAACTCGAACTCGCTACGGAGGTCTGGCCGAGACTGAGCTTGTATTATACTCCACAGTGGCATGATGGCAGACGTCAGAAATCCAGGCTGAGCCAGTAGCAGTGTTTGATTGAAATTCAAGTGCAATGTAAAGTTTTAACCAGAAGGGAAAACTCCACTAATGCTTTTTGGTACAAAATTAAAGGTATGATGAATGATCTTTTTCTTCCGGGGGGATCATCTATACTATTGGTCCTCTTAATTGGCAGCCATCCTCAGAGTTTGCATGCGCATGCCCAGTCTCACATATTTATCTGAGTGATAAATGCACTCGTAGCTACTCCCACAGGAAAACAGAAGGCATATTAATGCTAAACATTTTTGTATTGACTGGGGAAAAAAATAGAGTAGTTCATTATTTTTGGCACAACACTGTTACCTCCCAGTGACCAAAAATCAAACAAAAAAGCAGTTTTTTAGCTGTAATATCTCTTTACATTTTATTAGATTTCATATTTAGTCATTTGAAATGAAGTTTAGCTATTAATCAAGCACAGCCAATTAAGTTATTTATATACTTTCTGTTGCAAAACTGACATTCATTTCACTCCAAATGGAAAGCTTTTATCATTGCAGCCATAATTTTCAGGAAACCCATCACAACAACATATAATCAAGCTAACATCATGTCAGATTGAACCACTGTAACTTTGAGAAATGACCTAACGAACACGATATAGGCCCTGTCAAATAATGGACAAAAAAACTGTGGTAGAGAATTTGATTTTGTTTTTGTACATCATTGCATTATCTTTAATTTTTTTTGTGACTTTCACATACCTTGAAAGGCTGGCCAGCCGGATGCTTTGTTTCTAGTTTATTGTTGATGTGCAGCGGTGTAGTTTCTTGAGACCCTCAGGAAAAGTTTACACAAAAATTTTAAGAAGGTTCCCACCTTTGCAAAAAATATTTTAGGTGGTAATACGAATGTGCTGCTTCATTTATTGATACCGAATTACAGCTGGACCAGCAATCACTGGAGTTGCCTGCATATTTCACAGTTTGACACCAGAAGCTAAAGCGGTGTGACTCTATGACTAGTGTTGCCAGATTTTAAATTTTCCCTCGTTTTAAGCACCATGGTATTAGCTGGGCTTTTGTTAGAAATGCTCGAATGAAATGTAGCATCACTTGAAAAAAAAAAGAACTATGAGAGACCGCCATTGAATTAATAATTTCCTTCACTGCTAGTAGGTTTATTTGGCTGCGGTTGTGGCTCCAACCCCTCCAGCTCTGCATCTGAATTTTTTTAAAGTGTGCTATATAAATAGCATAATTAGCATATCCTTTAACTGATTATTATTTACCATTATCTATTTTAATTGCTCTGCATGTTTTATTTGATTGAATTTTTAGTTTGGCTTTTAACTGTTTATTTATTAATCTGCTTAGCATTTTTATGTTGATTCTATCTTATCATTGTTTTACACTTATTGTTTTACACTTTATATTTTATATACTTTATATTTTAACTTATTTTATATATTTCCTCCCAGTGTTTCCTCTCTGGGGGCCCCCTGCATCGGGGGCGTTGGTCGGCTGTGGCTGCCTGGGTGCCCCCCAGGTAGTGCTTGGGTGGAGGTGGGGATACCAGCCCTCCCTCCTCTGGGTGCCCTGGGTTGGTGTCTTGGCTGCTGCTGCTGATGCAGATGGCTCCCATGATGGCATGTCCTAGCTCATCTGTGCTCAGCCCGCTGTTTTAGTAGCCTTTAAGTGCGTCTGTGTGTGTGTATGGCTGATGGGTTGGATGGTGGTGTAGTTGAGATGATGATTTCTGTTTTTTGAAGGGGGGGTTGTGGGGTCATTTTAAATCTGTAAAGCACTTTGAGAAACTGTGTTTGAAAAGCGCTTTATAAATTTAATTTGATTTGATAAATAAAATTGCCTTGCCTTGCCTTGAATCCATACCTGGCAACTCACGTTAATGTTGGTGCTTGCAGGTTGGGAGTGTTTTGGCCATGTAATTCCTATGGTTTCGTTGGCATGCTGTTTAGGGGTATTATGGGAAAGTCTACCCACTGCGGAGACACATATTTCCCAAGAAAACACAAGTATTTCAATGGTATTACGAAAGTAACTGTATTCCATATACCATGGTTAAAAATAGTAACTATAATGGAATACAGTTACTCATAATTAGTATTCTAAATATGTACCACCGGTACATGTATTCCGTTACTACCCAACACTGAACATAGGTACAGACAATTTCATATGTGCAGATTTGTTTGTGCGTTTTCCTGATTTCTGTGCATGTCATTTTTAATTAGGAAATTTATGTTTTTGTACCCAAGGGTCTTATGTTCCTCAGCAGGCTTTATATGTTCTACAAATCATCTTTTAGGATTTTTCTTTCATTCTTCACAAGAACTGATGTCTTAAGAGGTTTAAACTTGCTCCGCCAACAGGATAGTTGTTTTTATAACCCTTGGATGAAATGCTAGGGATATTGTTGGTTTGACTAACATAATGTTAAAATTTAACAATGACTGAGAAGAACTATATAAATGCAGTCCACTTGCAGTACATTTCACCAAATATTCCCATTTACACATCTGAAAGGATGTTGTAAAAAAGGCTATGGACCTTAACTCCATTGTGTCGTTGGTTAGCAGGAATATTTTTTTTTTCAGTGATGCCTTTTAATAAACCTGTTGTAGTATTTCTGAGTAACACTCAGGATCTCTCCTAATAGATTATACGTTCATGGTTTACAAAGAAACTTTGTCGTGTTGTATGTTTTAACAACAGAAAAGCCATATTTTCAATGTCCTCTGTACAATAAAATAGTATAACATTTTCTATACAATTTTATAGTTTATAGACTAGGTATAGATAAACTACATTTAAGTATTTTAGGGGTACTTAAATATGTAACTTGCAATAAAATTACTGATTATAAACAACCTGCTTACTAACAGGTCACTTTAATCTCTGTTCCGGTTTCTCCTTAGCAATCAACTGAACCTTAGCTGGTCATTCAACGGCTAAAATGGCAGAAAATAATTGCACATCGGCACAAAATATTTTTGGGGTGTCTAAATTGTTTTTCTTACCACACTAAAAACTGTTTAGAATACTTCACAAGTGCTGAAAGTGTATTTAATCTATTATTGTGCTTACCAAAATATTACATTTAGCAAAAACAACGTACAAGTAAAAACCATGGCAGCTATCATAAAGATATTAATTTGTCATTATTATAAGACATTTTATGTCTTTCCTTTTAGAAACAGGGATTAGTTTCCCTTGTTAGACTCTTTTATAGAAATGAGGAATTGTACGAGCACACTAGTTACACAGAGAGATTACAAGCTGCTGCCATGGGTAAGAAATCTGAAAAGGGTCAAAACGCATTATCAGGCAGCAGGTAAAGATCCAAAACATTAGTGACTAATAAAGCTGTACAGAGAAAATACCGAAAGAACTTGTTTCAGCCAATGTTCAGCCTGAATGACCCGTCTGAGTATCAAATGTCTTTTTCCAATCAGTAAATGCCTGAGTGCTAACAAGCACCAACACTTAAGCTTTGCAGTATGAGTGAGATGTTTAAAAGATGAACTCAAAGGAAGCACAAAGGCGTAAAAAGTTCTTTAAAATAAAGCTTTATTTTTTGTGGATCCAAAAATATTGAACGTTTGGGTCATGAAGACTAAAAAAAACTATTTTTCCCAAGCAAACTGGAATTTCCTAAAACTGATATTGACTATAATATCGAATTGGCTATAATCTGGACATATGAAATCGATGCATTTCAAGTTCAGAAAATGGTACAAAAAGACTGACATAACATGACTTGCTTCTGGGTAAAATATAATCAGATAAAACAATAGATATGAAACATAAACGTATAACCCAAGGAGCTTAGAGAATGGAGTGTAAGTGCAAGCTGGTGAACTGACTGGAAAAAGGGAGCAGGTAGTGAAATTGGAAAGTGAAAGAACAAAGGTATCTGACAAAAGTTTCTGACAACACTAAGAAAGCAAAACACGAATATATAGGAGATGAACTAACAGAAGCATTGTAAACTCTATGAACAAACCTTACTGTAACACAGAGTGACTCTCAGACTGAGTGGAAAATAAAGAGAACACCTAAACTTGGACCAATTCCAACCAAGACATATTCTCTATTACTTTCAACATGTTCACAATCTGTAACTTTCACAATGTTGCATACATTGTGTAAGAAACTGTAACGTGTTCCTAAAAGTTTTTTTTTCTACCTCTCTATCTCATATCAGTTCCAGCCCCCAGATAAAAATAAAACATAACACAAATAGCCAGGGAATCTGCATGATATCTTCTCTGAATGCACAACATGTCAAACCTTGAAGTTGGTTTTTCTACAACACCACAGACCACACCAGGTGCCGCTCCCGTTAGCTAAGACTGAGGCTGCAGTTCACACAGACTCGCAAGAGCTGGACAATAACAGACTGGAAAAAAACAAAAAACATTTCCTGTTCAGTCTAAATTCTAGGTGAAACATTACAATGTTAGGGTACAAATTTGGATTAATAGCTTGGACACATGGATCCATTCTGGCTTGTATCAGTAGTACATGTTGTTGTTGGTAGCATCATGCTGTGGCAAATATTTTCTAAGCATACTTTAAGTTCCTTTATAGCTCACTATTGCACTATTATACATAAAACACAGTTCCCCATTTAATAGCTTTTTGAGGGCTTTTGGATTGCCAGCACAGCTTTTGCAATCTTTAAAATTATGTTCATGAATCCAAGGAAACCAACAGACCAATCGCCTGCAGGTTTGGCTGTACCACGTGACCCCAACGAGCCAATAAGCACTCTTCATTCCAGCTGGTCCGGAAAATTTTGAAACACTGAAGCGTAGACAGGAGTTTGAGAGAAGTTAAAAAATGTAAAGCGTCAAATTGCTAAAATCACCGACTGGTGAGACTGGTGCACTTTGTTACGTGACAATAAATGTCAAAAAGTATTTGAATTGGACAGAATTTAGTTGATTTGACAGGAAAATCAATAAGTAAAAGTAATTAGGCACTTAAATATATATCATACTAAATTGTAAGAAATTATGATCTTCCGGACCTTGGCCTCAAGAAAATTTCTCTGAATGGACCTCTTTAAAATTTATTTTTGAGTACCCCTGCTCTAGGAGGTTCCCGGTTCTTCCTGGGGATAATCAGAGCCGCTGCGTCAGGAAACACATATGCCGTAAAACATCTGCCAATTCAGTGAGTACGCTGGTGCAGTTGGTGTGACTCATGGAGGGAGGTGCCGAAAGGACAACAACAAAATTATATTTTTATGTTATCAAAGTTATCACAAAATGTGAGAGCACATAGTCATAAATTATATTTTATCTCACCTCCTCAGTGATATAAAAAGCACCCTAGAGTAGAAACGTGCTCGAACGGCAACACTGAAGTATTGACGCTCATACTCGGCGTCTAATATTTGCTTAATTAAACACCAGTTCAGACAGTATGTACATCTGTGAAGGGAGCTAAAGTTGTGGTAATGCCCAAGAGGCCCTCCAACCTCAGAACATCATAAAGTCATGTTAATGTGAACTTGCTTTGCAACTTTTGGCAAATTCAGTTTTTGGTAATGAAAACAGTTGTGAAGATGCTATGGGGGTTTATGGACTTGCGCAAGAAAATAAGGACTTGATCTAATGTTGTATATGAAACTGCCTGACGAAATGTACTACTAACCATCCAGAAGAATAAGGAATATTATGCGTATGTGGTAGTTCTAGTACCTTACTTGGCTGTTTCTGAGGAGACAAACAGAGATATTGGTTTTTAAGTCATCTTTGGATATGGTAAAGCAGTATTAAAACAAGTCTTTATTGGCAGCTTTATGTTTTCTAGAAACCACTGTTGTACAATTCTTACAGTGTTAGAAACTGTAGTGAAGAGGAAAGAGACAGGCAATGCATTTCAATGTGGAGCCAGCCAAGGTCGCAATTTAATGTTCTGAATGAGTTTAGCTTTTTACAGGGCAGAGGAGGTCAGTCAGTCGCTACAGTCACTAAATCACTGTCAGTCTCTGACAGAAAAAAACAGGTTTATAAAAGCTGGGACGCCATAGATGCTCAAAGATAAAGGGGAAAAAAATGAAAATTTTTATATATAATATTTTATGAATCTGTACTGAGAGAGCTGTGATGGACTGGCAACCTGTCCAGGGTGTACCCCGCCTCTCGCCCGTTGACAGCTGGAGAAAGGCACCAGCCCTCCCACAACCCCTTGAGGACTAAGCGGTTCAGAAAATGGATGGATGGATGTACTGAGAGCTCTGTTAGCGTTAAATTTAAAATTGTTTTTCATCAACAAAATTAAATAAGTGGAGGACAAAACGTTTTTGCAGTGGTAATTTTATTTTGTTTAAAAATTTTGTTAATTTTGTTTATTGATTGGTGTCCAACATGTTCTCGGTAAGGGGTGAGGTTAATATAAATAGGAGCATTGTGATCCTGCTATATGTTTATTATTGTTAGTATTGATATATCCTATTGATATATCCTATTGCTGGTACTCAGTAAAAATAAAATAAAAAAGAAGTAATGTTCTCTCTATTTAATTTAATAAAAAAAATCTCATATAAGGTATTATTTTTCAAAATATTTTATTTCGTTTTTTCCAATTTTCTATAATTAATAAGTATATAAGAACAAGACAGACCATAAACTGAATCTTTTGAAACTTTTCAAAATCAGTTGGATACCAAAAAATCTAAAATGCCTTCTAATGACTCTTTCTAATCAATACTTTTCATATTATTCTAATAAAAACTTAAACTTTGGTCAGAGTCAAATGGGGTCCTTTCTAAACTTTCTAATTCAGTCTCCTTTTCAACATGTCAGTTCTTAGTTTTTTGACGGAACAGAGGCATCAAATGTCCTTGAACATAATGTCCGAACAAGTGTGGGAGTCCTGATAAAATTCCTCTGAGGGTCAAAGCTGCCCAAGTCGGCCATGCTGGTCCCCATGTAGCAACTGGCTCTGCGATTAGGCCATGGCAACCATTTAGAGCCGATTATTCATGGTGCTACTGTACTGATGTTTCACGACACCAAAATCTCTCATTAGGCCATCCAGCTCTAAAGGCCATTAACTTTTCAGTCATCATGAATAACTCAGGAGTGCTCTGCTTCTGATCATGCAGTACGAAGAGCCACTAAACTAATCATAGGTGCTCTGAAAAGCAGAAAAAATATATTAAAACATATCTCTCTGTCTTTTGGAGTAACATTTGCTCAATTAAATTTGTGAGAAGGGCTGTAGGGTTATTTTTTTTTATTATTTGAAACCCCTTGCATGTGGTGCCAGAAAGCATTTTCAGAAGTATCGATTAAAATTTAGCTGCGAGTAAATGACTCCCAATGGGATCTCCTTGGAAACTGGAGCCGAGCCAACCACTGTGTGTCTAACCAACTTAATGCAGATATAAATCGCCATTCCAATCAGGGCCATTTTATTTGCTGGCTTAACCGAGGCTATACGTCACCTGCAGGGCCTACATTTTGGTCGATAAGATCCCGTCAAATACTTTTAAATGAATGGTGCAGAAATGATGTGCTTTGTAGTTTCAGAGGAGAAGACTTTCCCCTCGTTTGAGGTGAACAAAGATGATCTGTTTTGGAGTTTCTAGTGGCACTGGATGAACGATTATAATTGGTACATTTTGTCTAAATAATCTTGGGACATGATCTAAAAATTCACAATGCAAAAATGCACAAGCCTCAAATAAAACATGACTTGCAAATTGCACATTTAAAAAAAATAATGTGTAAAGTGTAATTGTACGGCTTCTTGTTTTAACTGTTTGTATTGTGAAGGCACCTTATAAATGAACTAATTTGATTTTAATGGGTTTGAATTATTTTGCAAGGCTGTACAGAAGAATTGAAATGTGGTTTATTCATCCGAGAATTTTTGCAGGTGACACGAGTCAGAGCTGTACTTAAAGGCTGACGTGTATGCGGTAAAGAGGAAGGGACACAGCACAGTTCCCTGGGGGGCCCCGATGTTACTGATCTGGCGGTCGGACACACAGTTCTGTAACCTCACAAACTGCGGTCTGCTTATACTTTTTGAGGAGGAGATTATCTCCACATTTAAGGTCAAAAGGTACTTAATAAGATTCGTGAATCACTAGCTCGCCAGGCTTGGTAATAATAGCTCCAGTATGAGCTTGTGCCATTGGGTCTTGCATAATGCACTACTAGCATTAATAACAAAGAATTAGTTACTGAAATCAGTCTGCTCCGTCAGTCAGTATACAGTGTATATAGCACGTTTCAGTCTCTACTGTGTACCAGCACTTGAGTTACAAAGGAAACAGCAAACTAGAAGTAAAATGGAAAAAAAACAAAAAAACACCATGATGAAGCATGCATTCTGGAAATAAGCACTGATTGTAGCCAAGATTTTCCAAAGCTTTGACTGCAATAAGGAATCATTTCATTGTACGCTTGTGGCCACAAATTTAAGATGAAAATCAAAAGTGGAATGGAACCATTGACTTCAAATATGACCCCTTGAAAGTGGAGCTGGAGCATCCATCCATCGTCATTTATTTTATTCACGAGTGTGACCTGTCGGGGGGGTTCATTAGCCCAGAGTTGTGTGGAGACCACCGGCGCCCACCTGTTCTCCTTCAGCTTCTAAGACACTAGCTGCCACGAGATCAAACGCCGCTCGTCGCTCCCCCCTATTCTCCTTCTCTCTGTTTCCATATAGAAAAGACGACTGACCCACTTTCTCTCCCACCCTCCAGAGCTATTACCTGGAGAAAATGAAGTGATGTAGCGTAGGATGTGTGCGTTGGGTGGGTGGGTTTGAGAGACTGAACAAAAGCAAATCTTCTCCCACTGTAGAGACACCAAGGAGTAGCTGGGACTCCAAAGAAATCATTAAATTTTCCAATCAGATACCACATCATGGGAAGTTGTTTCTCTAATGACGCCAGTCGGCCCACTGAGCGTTTGTAGGTATGTGCAGATGCAGATGTTAACTCGGCTCAGTCAGATTTGCTGCTTTAACGGGAGGGATCACACAGAGATGGTGGCGTTGATCTAAAATAAACCAGACATGAGACAAATTTACCGAACAAATGGATAATTTGCCAAAGACCGCAGAGGCAAATGAGAGTAGAAACATACCATAAATTCCTTCGCATTGAAGTAAATTGTGTACAATCATGGGGGTTTTGTGCAAGCCAGGGCCAGCACTCATTGTTTTCTCCAGGATTAGGTTTATATTGATTGACCATCATGACCAGCATCATGATACTTAGAGACAGAGACCAATTTTTCTTGTTTTCATTTTCTGTGACAGTGCTCTTACCTTCTTTTTTTTTCTTATTCTACGCTCCAAGAGATACATAGAATTCATTATATCCATTTTAAGTCTCTTCTTTTGTGCCCAAAGGCATCACATGGTGACGGACTACATGGGAATCAGGAATGAGAGCTTTATGAAGATCGCTGCAGTGGGGACATGGATGGGAGATTTTGTTACAGCTTGGATGGTAAGAATGTGGTTTTTAAATTCCTTGGACTCCTGCAATTTTAAAACCACACAATCATAAAAATAGTAACTAATAATCCCAATCATAAAGGATTGATTTGGCAAATTAGAGTAACCTGAACAGTTTTTATGATTTTTGGTGATCTTATTTTGTCTTGGTCAACATTTCTACCTGCTGAAGGGCTCCATGTTAAATTTTTGTCTGGTTCAACTGGTTAGTTGCACCAACCCAGCAGTATCATGCACCTATCATTTTTCACTGCCTTTTACCAAACTATCACATCTCCAAAAGTCACATTTTGTCATTTTTTAATGCAGGGTGACTGTATTGTAAATGGGAATGTAAGAGTAGGAAAATCATCAGCAATTATTGAGCTCAAATCTATCATGTGTAGATTATTAGAATCTATGGTACGCCAGCTCAAAACTTCATAGTGGGGATGATTATCAATCCAGTCATCTATCCATTATCTATGCCAATTATCCTTGAAGAATCACAGGTACTTTTCCATTATAACTGAAAAAACCCCAAAACGCTTGTGGATTGGGTTGTCACATCGTTAGATGGCCCCAGAGTCTGAAAAGTAGCATGATGTGATCTTTAAGTGACACAAACGCAACACAATGCAACAGTGGAGGACATGGATGCTATGCTGAACATTTTGTTTAATGTCTGGCTTTTTCTCAGACTTGGTTGCCAGTACGAGTTTTTAAGTTTTTAATCTATTAAGCTGATAATATATATATATATATATATATATATATATATATTATTTTCTCTCTGATGCTAGTCCTATGAACATTCCATGTGAAAGACCTTAGTGTAACCACAGTTGTATGTGTGTGGCTAAAGTTGGACAGTTCATGTTACCATAGACACAGATAAACACAAGAACCATCATTGTAAGAAGGTGCCTGGGTATTTTAGTTTACCAAGGTGCATTTTTTAAAAATCTTTTAGATATTCCTCACTAAAAACATTGCAGAATAGGCTAATTTTCTACGAGTAATTAATGTTCAACGTAAAAATTTGCGAATATTGAACCGTGAATAGCCGGGGTTTCACTGTATCTGCATAGGTATCTGCGTATGAAATAAAAAAGAAGTTAGAACAAGCTAATGATCCATTTCTAAAATAGTAGCACTTCACAGTTGAACAATGTGACCATGGAGACATTTGTAAAAAAAAGTTAAAAGTTTAAGTATACCCCACTGTCCAAGAAATCTGAGAAGCCTGTTGCATTTTAAAGACCACATACTTGATAATTTCTAGATAGCCTCTCTATTATATATTTTGTTTCCTTTTACAGGCAGCAATCACAATTTAACAAAGCTTGCTCCTTCCTTTTACTCAATAAACAAAAGGAAGAGTCATAGTTATGTGTGTTCGATTCCATCTTTTCTCCCTCTCACAACTAAATAAACCTGGAATTTCATTTAGATAAAAAAGGAGGGAAAAATGCCTCCGACAATAATACTGACACAACAAAATACATTTATCAGATATTACTGATATAACAGCTCAAAATATTCTAAAAAATCTCTTAGCTTATCAGTAACTAAACTAAAGTCTTAGCAATCTAGCATGCCTCCCATTCATTTTGTTAAGGTAGATTCATATTTGCACCTGTGTGATTCTCATTCACCACTCTTCTTTGGAACACAAAACACACTAGCTGTCATGCATCATAAAATGCACAGTTTTGGTGAGATAAATGTGAAAATAGATGACTATCTTCTTTTGTTTTGGTCAGGTAGTATGGAGAGCACTGTGTAGGTTGTTTTGTTTATCATGTTTAAAATTAATTTAGCTTAGTTTTACACAGCCTGAACATGATTTGGCTCTCCTAAACCTTTTTGTTTTAATGCACAGGGTTAGCATTTATTCCTGCTTAGTTTGGCCTTCAACTTTATTTTACCGTATATGTTGATCATAATCTGTTCTAGACTGGCAAGATGAGGTAATTGTATTTGAATCGCACACTTTCAACAACAGGGTAATTTAAATTCCTAGTGCCGCACTTTTGCACCTTCAATCCATTATATGTATTTTAATAGTAATAGCAAGGCGTATCTTCACAGGTGCAATGTTACTGCTGCCTGGTGTTTGCAAAGAAGCCAGTCCAGTAGCAGCATTTAGTTTTCCTTGGTGGTGACTGCTGTACCACCAAAAGTGGAAGCCTGTAGATATTAACTTCTGTGATAGTGCTAAGATTGCTTCCATTGTGTGTGCATATTGGTGTTTGAACTATTAAAATAGATATTAAAAACATTTTTAGAAGGGGTCTGAAGTATTTACATATGTTATATATTTGTGGGTGACTGTTGTCCCTAACTCCACGAAAACTATGGGTCAACTATTTTAAATCTACCTGTGTTTTCTTAAAAATAAATTGCAAGTGACAAAAAAAGACTAAATATAATAAGAAATATAATATAGCTCGTCCTAGAGCTGACCTAAAATCAAAGTCCAACTAAAAACAAGGTGTGAAGTATCCTTCATAAACAAGATGGTAGGTCCTTGGTGGATTGATATCTCTCTGAGCTATGGAAGTCCAGGTAGTGCATTACTAAAAAAAAAAAAAATATATATATATATATATTTTTCGGAAAAATTAAGACCTCATAAACAAAAAATTCAATCAGTCAATAAAATCTATTTATCAAACCTTTTAATTGAGGCACCATTACTCCAGGATGAGACTTTCTCTTTTCTTCAAGTTCACATCGATGACATTTCTTTCTCCAATTTGTAACGTAATGAATAACGTTAACTAAACCACTGAATCTAGCTTCATTAAATCTAGCTTTACATTTAAAGTACAAAATGCACTTTTAGTGTCTTTATAGCATATTATTTCTCTTTATACTGAGCAAAATTATATAAATGTGTTTAGATATTGAGTACTACCAACTATACCCTCTCAACCACAACAATAGTTACAGAAACAACCTTCAGAAACTAATTTAGTCCAAGCTACGACTCCCCTGAGAAACGCAAAGATCTGAGGGGGGTTTGGGGAAAAACAATGGATGCACAAGCAGGGACAGGGCACGTTGCAGGAGGAACATACCTCTGTTCATTATTCAACATGAAAGAGGAGAGAAGCTCCAGCTGGAGTTGGCCTCGTCTGCTGGGAGGAGTGGGGCTCATAGACGAGACAACCTGCCAACCTCCCTCACCCGTTGCATTAGTATTCCGCAGTACGTACTTTAGAGGGAGAGAACGTGTCGGAGTAAGAAGCAAGAAACAGGTGAAAGGGTAGAGGGAATTAGAAGGATGCTCTGAAAGAGGAGGATGATTCGGGGAGGCAGGGTTTTGTACCATGGAGAAAATTATATGCAACGACAAAAGTGCTGATGCCAGAAATTATTTAGCAAATGTTTTTTTTTATCAACTCAAAAAGGCACTCAGATATGCCGTCATTGTTTCCTTCATACAGCAGAGTATATTCTCTCCAAGAGTCAAAGAAGTGCCAGAATCACCTCACTCTTCTATGATTGAAATCCTTTCCTCCAACACCAGCTTTACAATCTGCTGTGAGGCGTTTTATTGAAGAATTGACCTTGACTGCTGCTGCTCCACAGAAGGAATAATGTTGATTTGTGTATTTAAAGCATCCTGAGACAACTCTCCACCCAGTAAGAAAACTCTCTGGATTTAAAGGACTTTATTTAACCTGCTCATAGTCTAATTTTTTAAGTTGTCTGGCATGTGACCCAAGTGAACAATAGCTATCATTGTAACTCCTTTCAGTTTTAGATGTGTCTCTGCTCCAGCACAGCTGATTCACATTCTCTATTCCTCCTCAGCATGGCAAAGTTCTGTAGAGGCCTGCTAATGAGCCATCAGTTGATTCTGGGGTGTTGAACATGGAAAATAACTAAAACCTGCAGGATACAGGCCCTCGAGGTCTGGGTTTGGGCATCCCTGTTTTAGATTAATCATATTTTCTTTAGTCAACTGGAGTATACAGGGATCCGAATCACAACCAGTTGAAAAAAACTGTATACAATTCAAATGTCATTTAAGTGTGTATATAATTGTTTTTCTCAATATTTTTTTTAAATACTACCCATAGACTTAAACTGGTACTCTGTGGTGAAGTTCATTCATTTAAAGTAGTAAATTTAAGGTGCAGGTGCCTAAAGTGTAGTCCAGCTGCCATTTGCCAGCAATTGACACACGGCCACAATTGAGAAAGGGTCGAAACTTGCTCCACCAGCACAGACTGTTGATTCAAATAGACACACATTTTAAAAACCTTTCAGGTAAGACATCTCATGGATTTGAGATCTTTAAAAAAAGGATGAAAAAAGAAATAATCCTAATTTTATTGACCCATCTGGGCCACTTTACTTAAAAAAAACTAAGAGCAAGAAGACAGACTTTATTTTTGTCTTTGTCTCAGCTGGCCAGGTTAAGAATGACATTTTACCACCTGTTTCCACTCTGCTTAACTGCATAGTTTAGTCAAGCATTTGATAGAAAAACAGCAAGTTGATCCAGGTAAAAAAAAAAAAATCAAACATGTTTGCATTTCTTCAGGGTAATCCTCTGGTGGGAATTGCTTGAATGGTTCTTCCTAGTTAAGTAAGTTGTTGTCTTGATAATAAAAGAGTAGGTTAATAGTCTAAAAAGTTGTTAAATAATTTATTACCCTCTGCTTCTTATAATATTGCCATTTTGGATTTTTGTTCATTCACTTTAGGTGACAGATATGATGCTTCAGGATCAACACTACCCAGATTGGGGCAAAACTGCAAGAAGATTCTGGAAACAAGGCAACAATCGGATTGTCCTCTTCTGGTAATTATTTTTTTTTTTGGTCTTTGATCATTATGACACATATTTTTATCTTTGAGAAAACCAAATATTTTTGCATGTAATTTGATGCATTGAAGAGATGTGTGTCTGCATGAGTGCATGTTTTATGGTCTCAGCAGCCCGTCGAAGGATTGCGTGCCGTGAATGTTAGTGTTCATCTGCCCTCACTCAGTGTCAGCACCTTTAATTAGAAAGACAGGGTTAAAATCAATGAACACTGCAAGGTTGCCGGGTGTGCCACAAACCTTTTACTTAGCCCTACCACAAGCTGTGACCCTGGATTAAACTGTAAACAAATGCAGCAAACCGTGTCCGATACGCCCATTATTGGAGAGATTAGTGGGTCCGATCTCTTCTTAAAACTATGTAACCACTACTGCACAGTCCCTGAGGTGCTCATTCCCTCACTGTGATCCCTGTCAGTCGGATATGATGTAACAGTTTCTTCCATTGGTTCATTCTCAGGTCACACAGTGATTGAAGGACAAGTGAAGAAACTGAATAACTTTCATATGTACACTTAAATATGCAAAGATGTCAAAGAGGGTTTGGCCGTTATCTCCTATGTTCCGTTGAATCGATTCTCCCACGATTATAAATCCAAGCAGACGGAATTCATCTGCGACTTTTCTCATTTTTATTGACGGGCACGGCGGCTCGCGCTGTCACAATCGCTGGCCGGATTTGACGAGGCCATCGTTTGGGATTCAGAGAAATGTGACTGATTAATGCTGTGCGGGATGGATCTCGTCCATATAGCTGAGAACGGTGGCAAAAGGTTGGCCAGTGAGAGAGCAAGAATCCCACTGTGGAATATTAAAACCTCCTCCTAAAACTTATCTCCCGCTCTGCTGAAATGGGATATGAGCTGGCAGCCTGTATCTGCAGGGCAACCAGCCGTTGTGTGGTGCGAAAATGCACACAGCAGCACAATAATGGTGGGGTGACATTGAGAGAAAATACCCAGTGGAAAATGATACAAAGAGAGTGCATCTCTTTTCACATGGATGGAGATGTTTTCCAGCAAACAGTGAATATGGAATGACTTGTGCAGGAAAACAGAGCAATCACTACAAGCAGTTTCGTGTTAAACATGTAAATGGATGGAAATTGTTGTGCAGTTGAGGTCTGATTTACATTATTTCGACATGTGCATACTTTTTTTCTTTTGCACATCATCTTCTAAGTAACAGCAAGGTTTATTTTACTTTAAAAAGGGGCTAACATTTGGTGTAGTCATCTTTTCGCATTGTTCCATTCACAAACCTTAAGTTTTCTTCACTTCCCCGCAGGACAGTGCTCTTCTCTTTGACCTCAGTGGTCGTTCTGGTCATCAGCACCGACTGGATCAGCTGGGACAACCTGAGCCGCGGCTTCCTGCCCAGCGACGAGGTCTCCAGAGCCTTCCTAGCCTCCTTCATCTTGGTCTTCGACCTTCTCATTGTCATGCAGGTAGAAAGCTCCCTTGCGGCCAATTAAAAAAGAAAGGGGGAGGACAGGGACGTCTCTTGGCACAGTCCACTTCCCGTCTTGCCAGTTCCCATTTTTCCCTGTTCATCAACAGAGACTGCAGCACATAGCTTTGGAGAAAAGGTGTTTGATAATTCTCAGCTGGCATGGACACAAATATTTCTCTTTCTCCTCTCTTTCTCTCCTCTCAGTCCTCCTATTCTTATTTTCTACCACCTGAGCCATGATCTAACACTGCTCTCTATTCGGAGCATAGATTATGTCATAATTTTTCTGTATCGTCTTAACATGTTATCCTGTGTTCCCTTTTCTATAAGTTCAACCATCCGTAAAGTTGATTCCACCGTCTCATAAATATAAAATTGTATTTGACTTGACCTCAGAAGAGCCCGAAATACATTTGTATCAGGCTTGTTGGGGGCGTCATAATTTTTTTCTCCCGAATTTTCTCCGAAAAAAACGTGATAAACATAGGAAATTGAGGAAACTCAGGTGATCAAACCCGGATGCTCTGATGAAAGTAGGCATGTGTTTTGGCAAGAATCTGGCGATACGATATGTATCACTATACAAAGGGGATTATATAATATATTGCGATATATCACGATATTATGAGTTAAACTATATATTATTTTTACAACTGAATTTAACTGTCACAACATTCTAAACACTCAAACCTGTTTTATTACTAGATCTAGTTGATCCACTTGAACAAAGAAGGTGAAAACTACCACCAAATACCAGTCATACTTTTAATTTTATGACAAAAATTTCTGTCATTAGTATTGGCTCAATTAAAATTCTTTAAAAAAAGAAAAATCTACACTTTGCTTTTGAATATCGATACACTATTGTGATGTAAAGTATTGCAATATATTGCGATATCAATATTTTCTTACATCCCTAGATGAAAGCCTGCAATTCCTGCAGCAATGAAACTTTGTGAGGCTCATTTTGTTCATGGTAAGTCCTTCCAACTATGTATATTGTAAAAACCTTCAAGTATATTATATTGTTTCCCCGTTCTGCTGTACATGGAGCAACTGTAAGTCCTGCCTTGACAGCTGTTTGTACTTAAAATATTAAAGCTGCTAAATGATTACATGTTTCCCCAAAACTAGATTTAAAAAAGCAGAATCGTGTAAGCGGTGATATTCAGATTTTCACCAGAGACCAGACGCCATTGAATTTCCCAAGTCACAGGACAACCTAAATTGTACAATGGCGACTACATTTCCATAAGTAAATAAAAAATAAGGACAGTGATCAATGAGGACTTACCCAGCTTTGCTGTCAGAGTGAGGATTTGGCCGTTCTCCTTGGCAATCATCCACAGGTGATGTGAATCACGCTGCCAAACTACCAGGTCTGACCTCCGCTTTTAGCCCATCCACAGCTTTCTATTTCACAGAGATCCTCCCAACTCTCCTTGAAAAAAAATATTAAACATAGGCCTCCAGACTTTTCAAACATACACACACTTTTTTATGAGTGAAGAATCTAAAGCTATCTATTAAATAAAAGTAAATATCTCCCCAATGGATTTGTGGCCAAGACACCAGTAAATCAAACTAACGTCTTTTCCAGATCTTATAAGACCTTTGAATAACTTAGAGTTAAAAGTCAAATCAGATTTTAAGGTTTTTTTTCTGAACCGCCTCCTAATTCAGACATTAAAGTGCTTATATATCAGGGATTTCAACCACTAACTCTCTTTGAAGTGTTGGTCACGTCTTCATAGCCCTTTCATTTTGTTTGTTTTCTTGCCACCCAACCACTCGGGTAAGTGCACAAAGACAGAGAAAGATGTCAAACAAAGATTCTCCTATTGAAGGTTTTCTGCTTTCTTTATATAAAACCATAAAACCGTTCAAGGCATATAAATAGTTTTACATGGTACTGTAAATCCATGATGTGCAATATAAAACTTCCAAACACCCAAGGAACAGATTTAATTTGGACTTGATAGCAGATACTAGAAAAGCATCCTGCCACTACTTAAATATATGTCCCTGTCCCTTGTTGTGCTAATTACAGAAGCAAGCATTTTCATGGGTGAACATATCCGAGTGTTACAAATTGACCCCTCTACAGAAAGCTTGCAAGGTCACTAGTGTATTCCCCATGTTAATATGTATTAGAGCTCTAAAAGTGAGTTCTTGGCTGCTTTTCTAAAAAAAAAAGTTTAACTAAAAGAAAGAGCTCCTCTGGCTGTTAATTACTTCCCACCTTGGTCTTTACCACATTAGTTTAATAAATCATTGTTGAATGTGCAGATGCACTGAACTAGTTCTGTTTACACAATAGTCTCAAAAAGATGCCGAGATCTGGATGTTTTTAGTCATCCACCCTTGGCTGTATATCACTCTCCCTTCTCAGCGATCTGTTTACAACCAGCCCTTCTTATTTCCTGCACAGTGTACAGCAAAAGCATTTACTGCAGTATTTTACAAGGTGAGCTAGCTATCCCTGTTATGGGGGGGCATTCTCCCTATGTATTCTCCCCATCAATAGGAATTCATCTGCCACAGCCCCCCTAAGAGCGTTGTCCACCTCCATGTTGGAGCAGTGCCAAAGCTTAGCTCACATCTCCATGAGAAAAATGGTTGTAGGTGTTCTCAGGCCAATTAATGTCCTGCCTGAATTTGGCTCCAGGCGAGGTTTTGTCCATTTTAATTGTATGTTTGTGCATGTTTCTGTGCATTGTCAGATCATTAGTACATATTGGTTCTGATACATGGTAAATTTTAGACACGTTCAAACAACAGAACAAGGGAAAATGGAAAATATTGCTCTTTTTTTCATTTTGTTTCTTTGAAGAATAAAATTGGCAAATTTTTTGTGTCAAATTGTGTTTTTAGATTAAATATTATTTTTTTATGTTTATGCCTTTTTAAATCCCTCCATTATCTGAACCACTTTGTCCTCAAGGGGTCGCGGGGGGGCTTGTGCCTATCTCCAGCTGTCAACGGGCGAGAGACGGGGTACACCCTGGACAGGTCGCCAGTCCATCACATACCTTTTTAAATATGTTTTGTTTTCTACTGTTAGCTTTCATGGTCCTCTGTAATTTATTTTCATAATGGGATGCACTGACATTTATTACTGGGGAAAAACATGCCGGGGAGGGACTTGCATACAAGAGCAGGGGGATCTTAATCTGCAGGAAAAAAAGCTTTCTAAAACTGGATTATGTACAGATAAAGATCCTTCAATCAGAGTTGAAGAGGACGTGTTGTGGAAGTACGGCTGGTGCAAAAAGGAGAGGGAGGAAAAATTAAAAAAACTCAAGCAAATAATAAATATTGGATCTTAGAGCTGTAACAATGATCCATGAAAAGGGTAATACAGTTCTTACCAAGAATACAAGAAGCAAGAAGACAAGTTGGATTTTGTTCCTCCCTATACAAGTATTTTAGTACATTTGCTTCTTGTGTTTGAATTGGAGGATTTCAAGAAACAGTGGCTTTGCAGTGGGGCTAAAAAAGTATTTGGTTGCCCCAATTTAAAAAGAGAGGTAATATTTATCATATATGGCATGTACTTGACTTTATCAAGTCCATCAAGCTTCACGCTACAAGTAGATTGAAACTCAAAGTGCTTTACAGCAATACATTCAGTCATTCACACATTTACACCCTGGAGATGGCTACAATGTACCCATAGTTGCCCTTGGGCACATTGACAGAATTTAAGGCTGCCGAACACCAGCCCCACCACCAGCAAGTAAGATAGGTGATGTGGAAGCTGGAATCAAACCCACAGTATCTAGGTCGCAGACCGACAACTCTACCACTGAGCTACAGCCTCCCTGGTACATGTTAACGGTAGGAGACAGAATGTAAAACAAATTTCCAAGACATCACATTGCATGATTTCTAAATAATTTACGTGTATAATGGTGCAGTAAATAACTATTCAGCACTGAAAAACAAGGAAGAATTCTGGCCATCACAGCCCTGTTACTTTTTCAGAAGCTTTTCTTTCCTCCACTTGTTACTTGTATTGATGGCACCTGTTTGAACTTTGAGTCAAAATGTGATCAGGCTTTTAAATCTGGGGGAGGGATGGGAATGTGGTTTTGTATGAAAAGCACTTTATAATGATTGATAGATTGATCAATTGATCTGTGAAGCAATAAAGATGAAGATGGCGGGATCCAGCATTTCAATTATTCCAAACACACCGCCTAGGGAATGAAGGAGTGGCTATGTAAAAAAGTATTTCAAGGATCTGGGTGGCCTACCCAGTTTCCAGACCTCAACCCAAAAAAGAATATGTGGATGTAGTTGAAAGTCTGAGTACAAAGTTTTGAGGTGATCTTCTGTTATTGACCAAATACTTATTTTCTTTACCATTATACAAATAAAAATCATGCTATGTGATATCTTGATTTTTTTTTTACATTATGTCTTTTACAGTAGATGTGTATGTATCATTAAAAAATACAGACCTCTCTATCTTTTTAAACGGGACAACTTGCACAATCGATGGCTGCTACATACTTTTTTGCCCCACTGTATATCAAGATTTCATAGTAATTTGGTCTAACAAACTCCTTTAAGTTGAAAAGTTTATTTTTTAGAATACACAGAAGCTGCGTCTATCACTTTGAAAAGTATCTTTAAAAACCTATGCTCCTGGCTCTACTCAGTTACGGCTATAAACAACTCTCTAAGATAAACTCTACAATTCACTCACACCGTTACCAAAACAACCTTATATTCTGGCATTAACTGTCACCTTTAACTTGAAAAAAAAGCCTGAAACCAGCTGGAATTGCATAACTTAAAAATACAGAATTTAAATCCATCAAAACAGCAAGATGTTGCTGCATTTATTACTAATTCAACCTTTCATTCAAGTGCAGTGACATTATGAGGAGGAGAACAAGAAGGTTGTATCTCTACCGCCTCATTCACTGCAGCTGCACACACAAAACTAAAAAGGTTTAACATTGGGTTGTAAAAGCCAATCCTATTTTGAAAGTTTGAAGTTTGAAAAAAATATTTCTCAGTAGTGAGGGGAAGTGTTGTGTGGCCTGTGTCATCTTGTGTCTTACTTTTTTTATGAGGCAGCAGGAGAAACAGCAGAATGTGCATTGTGAGTTTATTTTAACGAGGGGAACAACCTGGTCATGATTTGAAAAGCTATTGATATTTATTTTTTTATTTCTTCAGATTCAGACATGTGCATACATTTCTTTAGCATTTGGTGGATTTGTCTATTAAACCGGTAAACTTCTCACAGAAGTTGGGTGGAATTTTGGTCTCTTCATCTTTACAGAACAGGTATTACTGTGTTAGATTTGCAGTAACTCAAATGTGAGTTTAACCAACTTAGAGCTGATTGAGCCATGACTTCATTATTTGAACTTTTCCATATTTTTGAAGGCAAAGTAGTGTATGTAAAGGTTTAAACCTGAACACCTAAAATATCTAAATACATCTCATTCTGGAATTTAGCAAACAAAAAGAATTTTAGCAATCTAAGGTGATCTCAACCATGAAAATTTTAGTTATATTTAATGGAGTGAGAGGAAACAAGGTCATGTGTCCTTTTTAGAGATTTTTGTCTTGTTCCTGTTTTTGTGACGTGATAGTGCAGTGCAGGATTGTGGGACCTTTAAGCGAAGCAGAGAAGCAATGCTGTTGTGTAGCTTTGTGATTGTTTTTCCAGAGTTTAGAAAGGATAGTGAAATATATACAGTATCAGTAAATACTAGTGATTGGCCACAACAGTAGGGTGATATTAAAACTGGATATTGATATTGCCCCAAATTTTTAGATTAGTGCATCTTAATCTATGTTTTAACAGTGTATTTAGATATTTGGTCTTAATTTTATGTTCTGTGTCTCTAATCCAAGGCTATCTCCACCACATTTTGAGCCACTCTTGTATACACATCTTCTTAAACATCCAGGGAGTGATGTCTTTCTTAGTCTTGTGAATCCTTTTGGTATGAATAGTGGCAGACTCATACAACAGGTGGGGGTTTTCGGGCGGGAAGTAGCTTAGTGTCACCTCAGGGCATCGGCAGCTTCTAAATGTCACTTTGCTCTGCCTGTTGATGTATTTTGACATGTTGAAATCCCAGCGCATGCAGGTTTGCCCCATCAGCCTGTAAACACAGCGTGATCTCCGCTCCGCAGCGGTCGACACCATGTTTGACCTGCAGTCGGCATGCGAAGAGACTCCACTGAGACTTAATATCAGCTAATATGAGAGACTTTCAGTGAAGTGTGCAGCAACCAATAACGGATGATACATGGTTGACATTTTTCACTACCGAAGTTGTCATTTGAAAGCGTTTTTTTTTTTTTTCTTCTTTCAGGTCGAGCTACTGCATCTGGTCCAAGTTAAACAATGTATGCCTGTCTGTCTGTGTTTGTGTCTTTTGTCTATTTTTTTTTTTGTCAGGACTGGGAGTTCCCTCACTTCATGGGTGACCTGGATATGAATTTGCCAGGAATGTCAACGACACATGTGAAGGTCAAGCTTCCTGTCTGCAAGCGTATCTTTAAGGAAGAGTACCACATTCACATCACAGGTACACTCAGGCACCATAGCAGTCAAATAATATGGTTATGGTTCATAAGGAGGATCTACAACTTTTCAAACAGCCGTAAACACAAAAAGGCAAAACTGTGATTAAGAACTTGGAATGCATTATTGCATTCGATAAGGAATAAACACCTTTCATTTTCTTGTAACAAATAGGGAGTAAAAGTGTGCCATGGCTGCTCCAATTTCCTCTTCCGCTCCCCATTGGGAAGAGTTCGTTTGTTAAAACCACAGCAGCCATTTATAATGCATGTGTAGCTGATGTGTCACACAGGTGCCACACACGTTTCAGTAATGTTTTTATCATTTCTCACATCTCCCCACTGGCCCCCTCTCCCAATTTTTCCATTGAAAGCACAAAAAAAGCAAGTGTTCCTTAGCTAAATGGTATATTTCAAAACTCCCAGTGATTTTTGCGAGAGGTTGTTAACCCCATTGCATTGGATATCCATTAAGCGTGATCGAAATGGCTACACCACGATGTGATTGGTTTAACTAAAAGCTTATTAGCATCACATCTTTGGGGGGAAAGGGAGTGGTGTCATGTATACCTGATGAGACATGTGCCTGCTATCAGTCATCCTGAGGAGAAGTTTGTCTCATGGTAATATTGCGATCCTGTAAGTAGCACCTGTAAATGGATTTCTCTTTCTCGATGCATGAGCTGAATGCAAAGTGAGAGGGATTCCTGATGCGTGACAGTAAAGGCATACCCTACTGATGGAGTTTTCCTTGTAAATCTAAGTGAAAGTAGTGGTCAAAAGTTTACACTGGTATGAACCTACCTTGACATTTCGGGTTTTTATTTATTTTTTATTTTATTTACTTTTTTTAATCTAACAAGTATTTTTCAATAGGGAGATCATCAAAAAACAATGACTTAAAAGTTTGAAATTCAATGTGTCTTTTCTCTAATTTACTTTCTTAAAATTATTTATAAATGTTCAAATATATAACCCCAAATAATAAAAAGTTGGGATCTTTTATTTCAAACCAAACATAAAACAATACTTTTTAAAGAATAATTTCAACCTGTAATACACTGAAAACAATATAGAAGCACACATTTAATGTGTTTCTCATGAATTTTATTTATTTATTTATTTATGTATTGTTCTTTTTCAAAACAAACACATATTCGTATTTTGGTTCCTACAACACGTTTCAAAAAAAGTTGGAATAGTAAAGCATTTAGCTGTTTGTAATGTTGCCAGTCCTTTTCCAAACACTTAAGCCATTTAGGGACTGAAGAAACCAATTCTACCTGCAAACAAGTCTTAAAGCAAGAAATTTTTCACTTTTCCAAGTGAAAATATGTGTATTATGGTTTTGCTAATGCTTTTACACTGGCCATGAAGCTGAGTTTTAAAAAGGGAGCCTTTGTTTACCCTTGGCTTCCTTAACCAGCCCATGTACACGCACACTCATACACAAGATCTGTTTCACTCCCGTCTTGCCTTCAAACCGGTATGATATATCATATATGGACACCACAGAGCAATGCTGCTGCATGCTCGTGCCACCCCCCTCCCCCTAGTATTCAGTCAAGCGCCGGGGCCGCCATTACTGAATTTTGCCTGGTTCACACCGTCCACAGAAGCAGCACGGAGCTGAGACCACTTCCATACGATGCCCTTGTTTACCTTTGGTGTAGTTCACACCAGACGCGGAGCTCCACGGTGCTCTCAGCAGGCTCGCAACGTGAAGCGATCGTTTCGGTGTCTGGTCTATGTTCTGCATTTGGATTAGGCTATGGACTCGAGCGTGAAAAATGAAGAAACAAGGTTTGGAAAGAGGGGCCGTTACAACAATCAGAGACTTTCCTGCAATTCAAACGGTAAGGCTGTGGTTTTATTACTCTACCGTGTACAACAAACAGCAGCTAACTGCTAATGGGGCTATAGGGGATGGTGGGCGCCATGTTGGAAATACTCAGAGGTCGTAAACTGCCGAAAACACAGAGAAAGCTGAAGTAGGAAACATGCATTGAATTCCATAGGTCACGGCCAGTTCAGGTTCAGTCATGACTTGAGCCATGTTGTCATTTGGAAGTGAGACTGAAGCGGAGCCTACCATCTCCACACCCTCCTTCCTGCCACCAATCGAAGTGCCCTTCATTTGCATTATTATAATGACTATCCGGTACAGAAGTATTGCACGTACTGTAATCTCATGAGACAATACTGCATTTAGAAAAAAGGGTCAGAAAATCACAATTTTAATATTGTTTTCATTCTGAATTTTTCTAAAAGCATGAAAGATCGTGGTTAGAGTGTGCTTATCCGTGGTAGTAATAGGTTATGACTCCTTTAAGGTGGGAAACAGTATGGGGTCTTCAAAATGCACCACAGATTCTCTGTTGGAGAGAGGTCATGACTGCAAGCAGGCCAGTCAAGTAGCCGTACCCTGTTGCTCTGCAGCCAGGACTTTGTAATGTGTTTATAATGTGCTTTTGCCTTGTCTTATTAAAATATGCTTGGGCGTCCCTGGAAAAGATGCCTTCTTGAAGGCAGCGTATTGTTCTCCATAATCTCTATTTACTTTTCAGCATCAATGGTGCCATCATAGAAGTGCAAGTTACCTTTGCCAAAGCCACTGAATCAACGCCATACCGAGCCTGGCTTTTTTATGACTTGTTGCTGGTAACAGTCTGGACAATCCTTTTCTTCTTTTGCCCGGAGCACACAGCATCAATTTCTCCCCCAAAAAACTGAATTAATCTGACCACTGTACACGTTACCACTGTGTGATAGTTAATCCTGAATGCTTTCAACCCCGGAGAAGTCGACGGCACTTAGGGACACTGTTAACATAGGGCTTCCACAGTACAGGTTTAACTGGCATTTGTAGATGTAATTACAGATTGTCATACTTGACAAAGCTCAGGCTTGCGCCCTTGTACTTTACAAACTGAAATACCTCTAGATTCCTCAGGAATCTTTTAAAAGTGTTATGCACTGTTGAAGGTGAAATTTCAAAATTAGTTCCTATCCCTTTCTTTCTTTGAGAAAAATAGTTTTTAAACATTTTAATAATTTTCTAACGTTTTTGTTAGCAAACTGGCAATCCCCAGCCTATCTTTGCTCCTAAAGGGCTAGCACTTTCTTGGATGTTGCGTTTGTACCAGATCATTATAACAATCACCTGTTGACATAATCGGTTTCAAATCCCATTATTACTTACCAATTTGCCTGATTACTAGCCCTAAATTGCTCCTGACCTTTTGTGGAATGTGTTGTAGGTCTGAATGACAGGAAAGGTTGCATATTTACAACTGAAATGAAGATGAGCAGAAAAAAATTAAAACTTCATATTGACTTTTCTATTCCTTTGTATTGCTTTGCATACTGTCTGTACTTTTTATGACTTGGGTTTGTATACAGGCTGGGTTTTGGCTGAATGTTCTTGGCAGACATTGTGAGGTTCATTGACATTGATTGTCAGTACACGTTCAATTATTGTCAGTTCCAAAACTGATTTTAAAATGGTTTTGGGATCCTTTTTCTGTTGGATCACCCAAATCTACCCATGGTACAACCAATTTTTGTTTAAAAAGGGAGCAAACTAAAGAGGCTGTTCAAGAAGAATTTGGAAACCATAAATGCATGGGGGTTTATTCTCCAAACTGAACCCTTTTTTTAAAAAATGCCAATGAAATTTGCTGTTTCTCCACATGGACAATCAAAGTCCCTTCTAACGAAAAGTTTCAAATTTAGAAGAAACTAATGCTGAGCTATGTGGCAAGAACAAAGTATTCAGCATTAAACCACTTTGATGCATGGTGCTGGCAGCATCATGCTGAGGGACCATTTTCTGCCAGTGAAACAAAACAAAATGGTGCCTTGCAAAAAGTAGAGAGAGTAACAAAAGATTGGTTACTTCCCCCCATATAACCTCCCATTCTCTCTCTGGTTCAACTCGTTTGAGCTGAAGGAGATTTCACTCTCTGTCCAAAGTCCTGATACGGTGTTGGACACACGTGTCTGACTTTTCTTCCCGCTAGCAAACCTCCCCTAAGCTCCGACTGGCCATCAAGCTTTTTCTCTTTTTCTTTTTTTTTCCCCCTTTTTCGTGTTGCGTTTAAAACTAGTTGATATAAATATAAATGAATAATAATTTAATAATTCAATAACCAGATAGACGATAACTTTCTTTTGAAAAAACACAAAAACTGTGTTTGGAAACGAACAAATTTACATTAACTTTACCAATTTGTTTGAAAGAGTGGTCACAGAAGCAGCTTTTCAAGGGGACACTTGACAAATCATTAGTTTAAACATGTGCAATAGAGAAATCCAAAATTAAGTTGATATCGACCTCCCAGATATCTTTAACTGTTGCAGCTCTGTTTTGGATAATATTTTCCCCATGAAGAAAATAATCTGTCTAATTCATCATTGGACAACTAAAACTAATATATGTAAGATATGAACACAACTTTCTGTTTAAAACCTAACCCTAATTATCTCTCTCTCTCTCTCTCTCTCGCTCTCTCTCTCAAGGTAAGTGGTTTAACTATGGTATCATCTTCCTTGTACTTATATTGGACTTAAACATGTGGAAGAACCAGATTTTCTACAAGCCCTACGAGTACGGGCAGTATGTTGGGCCAGGAGAAAAGATCTACACGGTGGAGGAGCCAGAAACACTCAAAGACTTCAACCGTAGCACACTCACCTATGAGTGGCGCTCCACGACTATCAACCCAAGCACCAATAAGACCTACGTGGAGCGGGACATGTTTCTCCAAAGCTGTTACACAGGGGCCAGCTTGGACGTTAAGTGCCTGGCCTTCATCCCAAGCTTGGCGGCTTTTGTCCTCTTTGGCTTCTTCATCTGGTTGTTGGGGCGCTTTCAGGACAGTGAGACGTTCACAGAAAACCAGGACAAGACGTATGAGAGGATAAAGAGGAAATCTCCATCGGAGTACAGCAAGGAGATGGGAGCGACCCCAGAGGATACGCACGTAACTATGAGCGAGAGCCTAAAAAGATTGGGTACACCGATGCTCCTATCGGTGGACGGGCAGCACTTCGGAGCAACACCTTCTACAAACTCGAGCATATCGATGGACACCCAGGAGACACAACCAAGCATTGTTATAGACAGCGCAGTGAAAGATGAGCCTGTTGTCTCGTTTGACGTCCGTAGACTCTCACCGTGATCTAATGATCTTCAGAGACTGCATTAAAGTGACAGTGTCTAGTTTCCTGACGATGGGGGGCAATACACTCCTAAATCATTGCAAGCAAGCTGTGTATTTGTGGTCGAGTGACGATAGATGGCCATACAGGCCAAAGATCGCAGTTGCGCAATTTTCTACGGCTGGTAGTTTAACCTCCAAAGAAATATATGCAGCAAAATGAGAAACTTCAGACTCTTTCACTAAAAGCAGTGAGTGAAGAGGTAAATGTGTAAAACAACATTTGTGAAAGGCAGACGTTTTCAGCATTTTGTAGGTTAGTGATATTATTGAGATATTTTTGAAAATGAATAAACTGTAATGTTAGACCGAGTGACAGTTTTTACCTGTCAAACAGAAAGCATGCAACCTCAACGTGTTTCCTTAGATCTTGTTGTTCCTTCAGTTATTTCCCTTCTGCAGTTCAGTTCACTTCAGTTATTTAGCGCGCCACTCCCCGATAGGGGACCTAGCATTTCTGAGGCCGCCTCTCAGCAACTGGGTTGGGTGTATCTCGGATCGGGTTGGTTGGTCGGTCAGGGTTGGAGGACTTTTTTTTTAAAGTCTGATCATAGAGGTTTTTATTTAAATGTCCAATGAGGATGAGGGGATAGGGATGTAACCACATATTCAAAAATCAGTAAAGGCGTTTTGTCCATATCGGCTCACGTAGAAGGAAACACAGCATCCAATATGTCGGCCACCATACACTACGACCCATGCCCATGTATTTTAGACCAGCTTTTTATGGTTAGATGTTTTGAAGCAGCCAATACTTTTCAATGACTGGGCATCATTTTTTAAATTTTCAACAATATTTTGATGTATATGTCCAGAGATTAATGGTAAAAACTATGAACTGTCACTTTAAAGCAGAAGGAATTCACAATGACTTCAGATTGTTACATTGGGTGGCTGAGGTTTTCTTACCAACTAAACTTTTTCACTCACATGTTCCATCAACAAAGCAGTATGTCTTTGACCGGATCTCATGCAATAGACCAACACAAAGTAATGAAGATAAAGGAGAACAATACAGGGTTTTACAAATCTTTAAAAAAATAACTACGAGTATTTGGGAAGTGTTGTAGTCATATGAATTTAGCCCTTCTGTGTCAGTACTCTTGGTATACTTTTTTGCTTTTCATGATATCTTAAGCTTAACCAGATAGAATTGAGAGTGTCTGGGAATATCAATATTCACTTCTTACCACAGGTTATCAATTGCATTTAAGCTTGGACTTTGACCAAGCCATTATGGCACATGAATTTGCTATGTTCTAAACTATTCTATTATAGTTCTGTCTGTGTGTTTTAGGTTGTTGTTGTTGTTCTACTCAACGGTGCTTTGCCCCTACTGTAAACAATACTTCTTCTTACTTTCGTTCAACAGTTAAGTTTCTCTCAGTACTCTCCCAATTCCAGATATGTGTAGTGCACGACTAATGTCATTGTGTCATCAGACTCGTCTGAACTCATCAGAGCTCTCACCTCAATATGATCTCTGACAGATTTTGTTTATTGGCTTCAGAATAAAGGGGCTAAATACAAATGCAAGCCAGGCTTTTCAGATTTTTATTTGCAAAAAAAACAACAACCCTAAGCTTCGTTTCCCTTCACTTTACTTTGTTTTGGTCTCCATATAAAATCCAAATTAAGACACATTAATGTTTGTGCAGATATGTGAAAAAAATAAGTGGAAGAATACTTTTGCTGGTCAGTGTACAGTACATGTGCTCAGATAGAAGAAGAAAGCATTAAGAAAGCTCCTGTAGTTTTCATATCGTTTTTCTAAGGAGTTGGCACCACTTCTGATGCAACTCCTCTAATATGAAGCAGATCTTTTTGAAACACACGGCAAACTTTTAATTGACATGGTCTTTTAATTGACATGGTGCTCGCTTGGATTTTCATAATTTACTTCAGTCATGGTTAAACTAATGGGTGCCTATATCGGAGGAGTGTTTCTGCTTTTGTAATTCAGAGTCAGAGCAGTGTTACAGCTAAAACTGTGCCTTGATATTTCATATGTTTATACACTAACAGCCTAACTGCAATGGAAGATGTCCTAATTATGGTCCATTTGACTGATCCCTGCTGTATATCCTCATGTCAAACCAACAATTGTTACCTCATTTGGCCCTCCGTTTATGTCATTTTAATTCATTCTCTTATGTTGCTTTTAATCTGTTTCAAATGTATATCTCTTGTTGAAATGACACGATTATCAACATCAATCTACATTGATGACCTTTTCATATCCCCTCACTTGATATTAGGCTCAAAGATAATAAATGCAATCAACAGAGATGAAATAGCAAAGCAACAAGCCGCTCGATGATTGCAAATGTGGCTCCTGCTCCTTTCTCTGAATACCAACCGAGTCGGCAGGTTGGTTTTGCCCTTGGCATAAACATGCTATTGAAGTGGAGGGGTATATTTTTTTCTTTCTTTAAAGCTCAGAGCTTCTTTATGTCTAAATAATCTTTGAAGGTTTCGGAAGCCGTTTTTGCAGGTATATTTTTGAATAATATTCGGTTGGCACATAATTCTCCTGCTCATTTTATATATGCAGTATTTATCTTCACAGTGGCTTTAAAGGTGTATTTTTTCTGAATTTTCTTGTTATATGTTTCTTTGTAATGTATTTCTGTGGGAGTTGGTCCAAAAATGTGCCCTTACACATTTTTCTTTAAAGTGCAAATATGAATTAAATTATTAATGAGCTACAAGCAGACAGGTTTTTTTTCATGTATGTTTAACATTTCAGCAAGTACTTTGAATACTTTGTTACCAAAGATTCCAGATAACCCAGAATTTTTGAAGGATACAGTATTTTAGATCACTCAGTACTTATTTTTACTATAACTATACTATGATGATGCAGTGACATAAGACAGGGACCCCTGAAAAAATGCTCTCTGAAAGGAAAAGGCCAAATACAGCCAAATTGAATATTTTGCCCCACTAAAAATCTCATAGAACCCTTAATGGCATCCCTGGTGAAAAAAGAAAAAAATAGTTTTCAACAGAAAGCACAACTTTAAATGAATATTTAATTGCAGTACCATAATGTCATTTCAAATGTAAAAAGAAATTAGAAATAAATTGGTTTAATTTAACTGCATTTATTTGGGGGGTAATTATGTAAAGATATACATTTTTATTTTAAATAATGTCAGGAAACACAACCAGCCCACAGCATCTCAGATCCTCCACCAAACTTAACAGTGAATGTAACGTCTAATATGCATGTTATTGCAGGAGCAGCTGCTCTAATATTTGCGTGTTACTTCATAGTGTTATGTACTATCTAAAAGAGTGATTTTTTAAGATGATGGCTCATTTATACTATATAAATACTATATAAATGAGCCAATTATATAGTATATAAAAAAAATTACGTGTTTCACCAGACACATGATGTGTGCTAAGTGTAGTAAAATTACCATGAACACTGTTAATGTTGCAGTTATCAAGTAAAATTACTTCCTCTTGAGTCAGGAGCTTTATCAAATTTAATGAATGATCCTTAAAGAAAGATCCTTCCTGCCCACAGCCATTTAACATCTAAAGTCACTCTACTGTTGATGTTAAAATTAGCAGCTATCCAGCTGACAGAGGCTACTGTCCCTCTTTGTGGTCATCCACAGCGGGCGTCCCTTTAAGAAGCTAAAACAACACTGTTGTAATGCCTTGGAAAGCAGTTTCTACTTGTGAATTTTGCATTACACATGCTTTTCACTCCAGAGAGGGGCAGAAAAGCAGACAGAGGTGGCTGCCGTGTAAATTATCTCTAATGGTTGTGATGGTCAAGATGCCCTATTCACCTTAGTCCTCTAACATTAAACTGTGAAGATTTTTACACCTGTCATCTGTTGGGTATGCTGTCAAGATAGAAATAGATACATGGTTAAAAGAAAAGGACCCCTGTATTACATATCTATAGCCCAGAGAATTTGAAAGTTTTTAATTGATGTAAACAATTTACAGAAATGCTGATAACCTAAAGAAAACTGTAGTTACATTAATTTTAAATTGATATATTGTTTCTTCTCATTTTTTTTTCTTTACCCATTGATTAAATGTGCTCAAATTATGGATGGCTTTGTCTACTAAATATTGGTGCTACTGCAGAAAACATTTATCTAAGTGTTTTTTTTTACACATCAGATGTGGCCAATAATATGTCCACACTACGCATCTTAACATTTGACAACTGAACAGACAGAATAACCTGATCACATATTAGCAAATCACAGAGTTATTGATTTTTTTATCCTTATATGTTTTAGTAGCAAAATAAAGTGTTTTAAAATTGTTACAATAATGAATGTATTAAAAAACAGCATCTAGATGGATTTTATTTAATGCCATACATTTCTAATTTCCTTCCTTTGTAACAAGAAGCTAGATTATTACACAAAGTACTATGACAGTATGTGGAGAGGTACTCCATACTGGAGTTCATTATAGCTGAGATTCCTTTTTGTGTCGATTGTTTAATAGACCACGTTGTGTGTCTGTGGATGCTTGTTTTTGACAGAGGCCATTCTGTGAGGAGGTCAGTTTATTTAGCATAATTGCTTTGCAGCTCTTGATTCTGTAATTATCTGGGGGGGGGGGGGGGTTCTTACATCAAAAGCCACAAATCATATTGTAGCATTTAACCAAAAATACACAACCTTTCTTGGTATGTTGCTTTCTTTGTGTTTTGTTTCAAATACAAGTTTCTTGATGTGTTGTATATCGGTCCAATGTTGTACTGCCAATAAATCAACTGTTTGTTTGTCAGTTTTTTCATTTTATTTTGGTCCATACCTATTGGTTTCATTTCTCTCCCATTTGGAAATCTAGGAAGGTTGAAGATCTTGAGTAATTCTCCATTAGACGAGATTGGGGTGGGGGTTCTGGTTTACATTATACACTCAGCTAATAGTTGCCAAGCAACAGCACAGGTCAAGTTCCTTGCAGCTGCTGACCCAATTAATGTTGGCGACACCAGAAATTATGGCGCTATCTCTTTACAAGGACACTTGAATATGTAACCTGTATACACAACCCCAACATCATCCTTAGATTAAAACAGGTCCTCCTCGAGGCCTGTTTGATTTATGCCGGTGGGAAACAGTTTCAGTCTGTTGCATGTTTTGTTTCCCAGTGAGGTTTGTTGAGGACGTTCTGCGTGCAAATGAGTTAGAGATTTGATTTAACATGATGGAAACTGAATTCCCTGCAGACCCAAATGATCTGCGATGTTGAGATGAGGAACCTCCATCTGGTGCCATAAGAAGATATGTGAAGTCAAGAGCTAATTGATGGATAGTGCAAAAGAATTAAGTCACAATGCTTCGAATGTATTTATTAGGCACGAGCAGCAAAAACGCGGCGAAGGCCTTTCATATCCAGTCCATTTCTTATTATCTTTTCTGCAAACAAATGAGCTTTTTTGAGGCCTAAACATAGTCAAAATATTCACCATATTTTGCAGGGGGCATTAAGCCTGTGGGAAATTTACGTATTTTAAAGGTTTGGTAAAGGTCAAACAAGAAATGTCTCAATTGCTTCCCTTGGAAAATTTCAAAACACCCCCCGCATAGACCTTAGTTCATCGTAGAGACATACCGTTCTGCACACATGACCTACCTACCTACATGACAACACCTACCAAAACGTTGTGGTCCCAAAAACACTGTAAGTCTGCCATCTTGGTTTGAATGTGTGATTTTGACATTTTTGATGTTTACAGCCTTCACATTTGATCAAACTCCTCCCTGGAATTTTGATCAATCAGCATGTACATTGGTCAGGATCGCCTTCAGCCATGGGAGATCAAAAGTTATCCAAAAAAATAGACTTTTCTTATATGTTGAAGTGGCTTGGAAAGGCCTCAACAATGGACTAAACGCAAAAAAATACTAAGTAATTACAACTCCTCTCCAGAAACTCACAGAGGGATGAAACCTTCTGTGGTGGATATTCATCAGGTTCCTGACGATCCTAGATGGTCAAATGCTGACATCATAATGTTTTGCTTTGAAAGGGCCAGAATTTACACCCTTGACCTAATCAACGTGAAGCACTGCACAGCGGCTGTATACAAGTTGGGGTAACTCTGTGTCTGGTGCTGAGGGTGGTCAAAGAAGGGTGTGGTTCTGGGGGTTGGCAAAGGGTGGAGTAATAGAAATACGTTTGGCTCTAATTTCCACATATTGGTCCAGCTCCTGACAGATATATATGCAAACATTTTGAGGGTGGGGAATAAATCCTGCACAACGCCCCCTAGGAGCATTAAAATATTTATCAGAAAGCATTGCTATGAATGAAGACACATGACTCAGTACATATATGTAGTATGTGACCTTAAACAAAAAAAATTTTGAAACCATATCAAACCCTTACAGAATATCAGCCATTATGGATGAAAGCGCCCATCTTGTGCTACGTAGACATGCCACATATAAACAAACGTCTCTTAGGACTTATGATTTAAACACTTACAAATGACTGATCATCGTCTTGAACATTGGGGATCAAACATTTTTAACATAAATGTTATGTCATAGCATGTGGGCGTGACTAAGCCTGCGGTTGCTATACTTTGTCACATAAGGAGGTATATTAACTTCCATATTAAAGGTCACAGCTGTACGATGCTTCATGGCTTTCATCACATACCACCACTGAACACCATACTACAGTAATTTGCCATGTCACCTTAGCGCCCCCCCCCCCAAAACAGGAAGTGCAATGTTTGAGTAAGAACTGTTGGTATTTGGCTCCTTTTGCCTAATCAATATCTGCCTGTGGACAGTGAAAAGAAGCTGGTTTAATTTGGTGTCCAGAACTGAAAGGTTTACAAAGAGGGTGTGTCTGTTGCATCATAGCGAATTTGCATATCACGTTTTTCTCACGTTCATCTGATCTGCTCCATATTCAAAAACATTGATATTAATCTGGCCCTAAATATTTATGTAAAAAAATATTATGCTAGCATGGTCTAATACCTGTACAGCGCCCCTAGAAGAATTAAAACTGTCCTCGTTAAGAAACGGTTTCAGCTTGGATTGGGAAATTCAAAACATATAAAGTTTCTCAAGACACATAAAATTGAAGTCAGGGTACTATTCCCTCAGGAGGTCAGACATTTTTTTTTAAAGCTGCAATTTTTGCATTTTGAACATTTTCCCATGCAGATCTTGTCATCAGGCTTTGGGTGAGTGTTAAGATGGCATTAGGATGGTGGTGTGTGGATCCCCTGGTTACGGCACAGGCTAGAGTGGCACTAAGCTGCAAGTGCCGTTCGAGGCTGCTTGCAACTTTAATTACATATGTACATTTCCACTTGATTTGTCTCTAATTAACGGACGGTTCAGAACTATGAATTTTCATCATATTAACTGTTATGAAAGATGCTTAAAGATTGTGAACACTATATTTAAACATTTAAAACTATACATATTTGCAATATATGGCAAGTTACAAATTATGGTTAGTTACAATATACACTATGGTAGGTCAAAATTCACAACAAGAACTGTTCTGAAACACCCACATCAAAAAATAGCAAAAACTTAAAATTTATATAGCCAGAATTTTTTTTGGGAAAATTAAAGTAGTGTAAAATGTATGAAACTAGGTTCATTTGAACCATTATTGCACTCGTTTCATATTTCTTTCACTTGGATATTTTCAAAGTAGTGTATGGCCAAACCAACACACAATGCACAGCAAATACAGAATATTCTTTGGAGTCAGTAATGTTTAATTTAAAGGAGTCATAACCTGAAATTTTCCCTTTTCTATATGAAAACATGCATGTTACTGTATGCTTTCCTAATGATTTTACAATGGCCGAAAAGCCGATTTAAAAAAATGTAGCATTTGTTTACCCATGGCTTCCTCAACCACCCTACGCTCATGCGCACTCATACACAAGATCTCAGTTTCTCTCCCGTCTCGATGTCAAACTGGGAGGATATATATTATATATGGACATCGCAGACTAAAGTCTCCCCTTTCCCACTCGCATTCAGTCAAGCGCCAGGGCCGCATTTGATGAATTCAGCCTGCTTCACGCCGGCCTCAAAAGCGCCGCAGAACAAAGACTATTTCCATATGGTGTTCTTGTTAACAGTAAGATAGGAGGTGTACATTTGAGTTGCTCTGTTGTTGACTCCCCATGCGCCCCTCATTTTGGTACAGCCGAAATATCGCACGTAATCTTGTGAGACAATACTGCGTTTGGAAAAAAGGGTCAGAAAACCACAATTTTCTTTTTTCAATTGATTTTTTTTATGGCCTGAAAGACTATTAATAGAGTGTGGTTATCAATGGTAGTAATAGGTTATGACTCTTTTCAAAATTTGCTGAATTAGAAATCAATAACAGGTAAGGAATTGATTATATTTTATGGATTGGTCATGCATTGACTGATGCTAGTTTGTATTTTGACACGAAGATGGTTTCAAAAATGACCTATAAGATTAGTTTCATGGTTTAAACAGTCTATTTCAAAGCTGACCTCTATTTTGAATACTGTTAATAACAATCTTTTGTTTATGAACTCTGGCGGTCTGTTAAGACAGGCTACCGAGACCAGATCTAGCATGCGGACCTAACCTATGTAGTACAGCTTTAAGCTGCTCGGCTTCGCGTATTAGCACCAAGAAACAAAGGAAAAACTCCGGACAGTTAGCTTTAAGATCCAACCTTCTTTCACAGAACAGCAGAGGTCAGGCCAAATCATTGATTTGCAAGTCTCAAGTCATTACCCTCAAGTCTCGAGTCAAGTTTCAAGTCTATACAGGTTGGAGGTGAGAGTGGAGACGTATCGCGTTGGTAAGACGTATCGCGTCATTTCCTGTTTTGTGACTAACTCGTTTGTAGCAAGTCGGTGTTTCTCTCTCTCTTGAACTGATCTAACTTTCTCTGTCAATAAGTTTTTTCTGAGTTGCTTAACACACAAACACATTAAAACGTTAATTTTCTTCACGGTTTAGGACTCTTTAAGCGTTTTACTGGGTTAATTACTTTGTTCTTAGGTAAGGTAAGGTACCGCTTGGTTAGCTTAGCTTTACGGCTAGCATGGCTTCGGCAGCTTTCTCTCTTGTCCCTCCATCTCTCTCTACACCTCCTCCTCTTTCCTGCTCTCTCTGTCAGATGTTTAGTTACTCCTCCGCCTCATTTAGTGAAGTTGGTAGGTGTAATAAGTGCAGCATTTTTGTAGCTTTGGAGGCGAGGGTTTCTGAGCTAGAGGCCCGGCTCCGCGCTGTAGAACAGCCAGGCCCAGCAGTAGCTAGCGCGGAGTCAACTAGGACAGGACCTAGCCGTCCTTCAACAGCTCCCGTGCAGCCGGGACCTCAGGCGAGCTGGGTGACTGTTCGTAGGAAGACTAGCGCCAGACCCCAGTCCGCGGCCAACCTCCAGCCCCTTTCTCTGAACAATAGGTTCGCCCCGCTCAGCGACGCACCCGCCGAGCAGGAGAGGCCGATTCTTGTAATTGGCAGCTCCATAGTTAGGAATGTGGCTCCAGAGACACGAAAGACCACCGTCAAATGCCTTCCAGGGGCCAGGGCTGCGGACATTAGGTCCCATCTGAAGCTTTTGGCCAAGGACAAACGGCGGTATAGCAGGATCGTTATCCATGCTGGTGGCAACGACACCCGGCGACGGCAGTCGGAGGTCACTAAAATTAGCGTAGCTTCGGTGTGTAGGGCTGCCAAAAAGATGTCTGACTCTGTAATTTTTTCTGGTCCCCTGCCTGATCGTACTAGCGATGACATGTACAGCCGTATGCTTTCGTTCCACCTTTGGTTGTCAAGGTGGTGTCCAGAAAACGATGTGGGCTACATTGATAACTGGGGGGCCTTCTGGGGAAAACCTGGACTGTTACGTAGAGACGGCATCCATCCCACCGAGGACGGAGCTTCGCTTCTTTCCAGGAACATTGATAGGGTTATCTCTAGTTCCCCAAAGCCGTGACAACCCAGAGTCCAGCTCAGGGAACCCAGAGTCGAGCTCAGGGAAACCAGAGTCCAGATCAGGGAACCCAGAGTCCAGGTCAAGGAACAGGGACTGCCACCCACCCACTACCCTATAGAGATAGTTTCCCGTCCACTACCCAAAACTAATGAATTAAAAGTTAATGCTACTAGAGCAAAGTATAAAAATCTCATAAAGATAAATAAAACTCGGACTGAACATAAAAACAAATCAATTAAATGTGGTTTACTAAACATAAGATCTCTCCCCTCAAAAACACTCTTAGTAAATGACTTAATTTGTGAAAATAATATTGATTTGTTTTGTCTTGCAGAGACATGGTTGCAGGAAGAGGACCATGTCACAATAAATGAGTCAACTCCCCCTAGCTACTTAAACTTTAGTGTCCCTCGAAGTACTGGTCGAGGAGGTGGAGTAGCAACTATCTTTCATTCCGATTTACTAATTAATCTCCAAAAAAATAATAGTTACAGTTCCTTTGAGCATCTAGTTTTTAGCTTTCCTCATACACATAACAAAGCAGTAAAGCCACTTTTGTTTGTGGTCTTATATCGTCCACCAGGACCTTATTCTCAATTTTTAGATCAGATTTCAGATTTTCTATCTGACTTAGTTTTAAACACTGATAAAGTCATTATAGTCGGAGACTTCAATATTCATGTTGATAATGAAAGTGATAGTCTAAATACAGCTTTTAACACTATCCTAGACTCAATAGGCTTTACTCAAAATGTGCAGGGACCAACACATTCTTGTCACCACACTTTAGATCTTGTGCTGACTTATGGCATTGACTGTGAAGAAATAACAGTCTTTCCACATAACCCTATCCTGTCTGATCATTTCCTTATCACTTTTAAACTTACTCTAATGGATCATATCAAACCTGAAAGAAAACTTCATTATACCAGAACGTTATCAGACAACGCTGTAGCAAATTTTAAAGAAGCTCTTCCAACTTTAATTTCCTCAGTTTATAAATGCAGAACAGAAAACAGTGATTTAACTCGTGACCCCTCACAACTTGACATTTTAGTTCATAGCGTTAATTCCTCCCTGCGTCGGGCAATAGACAAAGTTGCCCCCTTGAAAAGGAAGGTGGCTAGCCATAGAAGATTAACTCCCTGGTTTAATTTAGAGCTACGTACCCTAAAGCAGAATGTTAGAAAACTAGAGAGAAAATGGCGCTCCACGCATTTACATGATTCCTTTTTAATATGGAAAAATAGTTTATTGCTATATAAAAAGAGCCTTCACACAGCTAGAACAGCATATTATTCATCTTTAATCGAGGAGAATAAAAATAATCCTAGGTTTCTTTTTAATACAGTTGCCAAACTCACACAGGATCATAGCTCTATCGAGCCAACCATTCCCCAAGCTCTAAGCAGTGACGACTTCATGCAATTCTTTATAAATAAAATAGACTCCATAAAGAATAAGATAATTGGGAACCTTCCCAATATGCTTGCTTCCTCCTTAGTTAATGAGGCAGCCTCAAAAATGGTGGAACCTAATATATGCTTAAACTGCTTTAATGCAGCCGAACTTTGTGATGTACTAAAATTATTAGCTTCATCTAAACCTTCAACTTGCGTTTTAGACCCAATCCCAACTAAACTCTTAAAAGAAGTTTTCCCTCTGATCGCTGCTCCAATTTTAAATATAATGAATCTATCCTTAGTCAATGGATATGTACCACAGGAGTTTAAGATTGCTGTAATTAAACCTCTACTTAAGAAACCCTCTCTTGATCAAAACGACTTAATTAACTATAGACCGATATCTAATCTTCCCTTCTTATCTAAAATTCTTGAGAAAATAGTTGCACACCAGATATGTGAGCATTTAAACAATAATGAGCTGTTTGAGAAGTTTCAGTCAGGCTTTAGAGCTCATCACAGCACTGAAACAGCTCTGGTGAAGGTTACTAATGATATTCTCATAGCCTCAGACAATGGACTGGTGACCATTCTGGTCCTGTTAGATCTCAGTGCTGCCTTTGACACTGTTGACCACAATATTCTCATAGAAAGGCTTCAAAGTGTCGGTATAATAGGAACAGCACTAGGTTGGTTTAAATCTTATTTGTCTAACAGATTTCAGTTTGTTCAGGTAAACAATAGATCTTCCTCAACCTCAATAGTTACTTGCGGAGTACCACAGGGTTCAGTGCTTGGGCCGATTCTCTTTACTATATATATGCTTCCTATTGGTAAAATAATTAGGCAGCATGGGATAAAATTCCATAGTTACGCAGATGATACACAGCTATATCTATCCATAAATCCTGATGAATCCAATCAGTTAGGTAGACTACAGGCATGTCTGGAAGACATAAAAACTTGGATGACTCTAAACTTCTTGCTTCTAAATTCTGATAAAACAGAAGTTGTCGTCTTTGGACCAGAAGCTCTGAAAAAGAAACTACTTAGTCAGCCCCTTCACCTGGACGGCATTAAATTAGCCTCCAGTAATAAAGCAAAAAACCTCGGTGTCATTTTTGACCAAGATATGTCATTTAGAACTCACATTAAAGAAGTCTGTAGGATTTCCTTTTTTCACCTTAGGAATATTGCAAAAATTAGAACCATCCTGTCCAGGAATGATGCTGAAAAACTAGTCCATGCCTTTGTTACTTCAAGGCTGGATTACTGTAACTGTCTATTATCAGGTAGTCCACAGAATACAATTAAAAGTCTTCAGTTAGTTCAAAATGCTGCTGCTAGGATTCTGATGAATATTAAAAGAAGAGATCACATTTCCCCTGTTTTAGCTTCTCTTCACTGGCTCCCAGTAAAATCTAGAATAGAATTCAAGATCCTCCTTCTGACATATAAAGCCCTTAATAATCTAGCTCCATCATACATAAGAGACCTGATTGTTCCATATGTTCCTAACAGAGACCTTCGCTCTCAGACTGCAGGTTTACTGGTAGTTCCTAGGATTTCTAAAAGTAGAATGGGTGGCAGATCTTTCAGCTATCAGGCTCCCCTCCTATGGAACCGGCTCCCAGGGTTGGTTCGTGAAGCAGACAATTTGTCTATCTTTAAAACTAGGCTAAAAACTTTCCTCTTTGACAAAGCTTACAGTTAGAGATATGTTTATAGGTAGTTAGAGTCAGGTCAGACAGGTAGATAGGAAGAGACAGGTTAATGTTAGTAGTCAGGCAGAGTGTCAAAAGTTAGGAAGAGATAGGAAGAGGTAGAGTAGCTAGGTAGAGATAGATTAATGTAAGCCAGGTAAAGATCCGGAGCCGGTCGCGGCTTACCGCCGCGGAAGAAATGCGCCCCACAGGGGCCAGCCAGCGCCGGAGAGAGGTCCCTCAAGGGGATCCTCCCGCACAGTGCGGCCGCCCATTACCTGCCGGGTTGAATCCCCCGGGCAGACTGTGCGGACCCCACCCGTTTATCTCTTAAACGTTTCTCGCCCTCTTCAACTCTGTCCTCTCAGTTCTGTCTATTTTTCCTTAAGATAGTTGTCGACTATCGGTCTCGTGCCGGTATTTAGCCTTAGATGGAGTTTACCACCCACTTTGGGCTGCATTCTCAAACAACCCGACTCCGAGAAGACCCCGGCATGACGGGGGCCGTTACCGGCCCTACACCGTCCACGGGTCAGGAGGACTCAGACAGAGTGTTGGTAGCCAGGTCTCCTAGTAGCTAGGAGACAGGTTAATGTTAGTAGCTATGCTGCTTTAGGCTAGGCTGTTGGAGGACATTATTAGGGTCTGTTCCTACTTTCTCTCCTACTTCTCCCCAACTGCATGATGTGCTGTCAATTCAAGCACTAACCTGTTTTCTATTATAGTAGGTGCTCCGGATTAGCCCTGCTTGACGACCCTGACTAAGATGGCATTGCAGTGACGGAAAATTCTCCACGTCCTGCAACAAACTTGTGCATCAGTTCTATTGCTCTTTCTGTGTCTCTGTTATGTATTCTCCAAGCCACAGACGGTCGCGGCAGATAACCGCTTGTGCTGAGCCTGGTTCTGCCGGAGGTTTCTTCCTGTTAAAAGGGAGTTTTTCCTTCCCACTGTCGCTGCATGCTTGCTCAGTATGAGGGATTGCTGAGAATTCCACGACGCAATCTTCTGTGGTTCTGTAATTTCTACACTAAACATTGTATTGTAATAACTCTTTTTGTAAAGTGCCTTGAGATGACATCTGTTGTGAAATGGCGCTATATAAATAAACTGAATTGAATTGAATTATACAGGCAAGTCCAAGTCAAGTCCTAAGTCTTAAACATTGAATTTCAAATCATTACGAATCTTTTTTTTTTTACTTTGTAATTTGATTTCAATGTAAATCATAAAGCATGTGTTCTTTTTTCATTTAAATACCATAACAGGTGCAACTGAACATAAACAATTTAGAAGTTTTTACTTAACTTGAACCTCCATGTTATACAGTTTAACCTAATGTAGCTAATTAGAATGGTCTTCTTTTAAACTTTAATTAATAACTATAAGATTCACTTCTAAGGATTAAACAGATTTTACAAAACAGTATGGGTCATAACATTTTTAAGATGATATTTAGATTTTTAAAATTCACAGGTATTTATTTATTTATTTAGAGCAATTTAACGCCTTCCAGAGTCTTAATCAACCTACATTTTGAGTTTTAAAAATGTGGCAAAAGGAGGTGTTGCTTAATGTAAAGTTTTACTTTTCAAGTAAACAGGTTCAAGTCTCAGTCAAGTACCAAGTCAAATGACTCGAGTTTCACTCAAGTCCAAGTCATGCGACTCAAGTCCAAACCTCTGCGGAAAAGTACCTTCCAACTCAGCGTCTGTAGGCTTCAGGGGCACTGCTTAGCTCGTTCAGGGTGAGAAGATCGGCTCCTGCAGCAGGTTTGGGCTCAGCTCGTTCAGGGAACGCTTCATCAGCTCCCTTCGTGTGCAGGCTGCAGAAAGGCTCTCTCTCTCCCTCTCTCTCTGGGCAGAAATCTGTAATGTAAAGGATTTGTTCTGCTGAACCTTGGAAAGATCAGTGGGGCTTGTTTCATCAGCAAAATTGCAGTTCACCTGATTGATAGGTAGTGAGTCTTGGATCAAAGAAACTCTGAACCTCGCAAGTGGAGTTGGAGTGAAATCTTTCCCGATAAGAGGCCCAGCCAGGCCCACAGGTAGAGAGAAAAGGTCTGGGGAGAAGTTTTTTTTTGTTTGAGGTCCAAACTACTTCTTCTCTTGTTGAAGCTAGATGCAGAGTGATGTCTCCCACTGGTGAGGAGGTCTGTGATCACAATGGCTGAGTGGCACAACAATTGGCATAATTGATTTCAGGTGTATAAAGCCCAGCACTTGCTCAGAGTTGTGATGGGTTTATTTCAAAGTAATGTGAATTAACCGACATGTTAGTAAATGCATATGAGAATATGTCATGTAGACAGATAACAGTGAGGTGGAGCAGACTTGATTGGGATGGCCTCCACAATTGTTCCCTTTGGCTCTGCACTATAAAGAGTTTTGTTAGCCTTGGGGGACCTGAAATCTAGACAGCAGCTATGGTTACATGTGCAAAATATCTTTTATCATAGTTTGGATTAGAATTTTACATCCATCCGATTATAAAAAGCGCTACATGTCTGAACAGAATAAATCATTTTGACATGTGCAGCACTATTTAAAATACCGGAAATGGCTGTAGAAGAAGAAATAGACTTCCATTGTAAACAAACATGGTTGGGCCCATTTGAAATGGAGGACTACAATGTTTTTCAGAGCATGCTTTTATTTATTTTTTCTGGCCAAGGACAAGGGCATGAATGAGATAGCTTGTTGTCAAGGAACTTGGCTGCTCCACGCAGAGCCCTGACATTAGCACAATAGATCACCCTTACAGTAAATTAGAGCAGAGGCTGGAAGACAGGCCGTTTTGCCCAACGTCAGCGTCTTGCCTCACAAATGCTTTCTTGGAGGAATGGTCAGATATTCCCGTAAAAAAACACTCTCCTAAACCTTGAGCACAGCTTTCCTTAGAGAATTGAATCAATTGGAGTAATGAAGTGAGTCAACACCATATAAAACCCTTCATCTTTAAAATAGGATGTAACATAGGATTTAACTTAAGTTCATGTGCAAAGACAAATAATCTGACACTTTTGGCAATATAAGATATTACTTTTCCAGAAAAACACCATAATATAGAAACATAGAAAGTCATGGTGTTGAACGAAAGGAACAAAGTCCATCTCTTTCATTGAGGTAAATCGTTTCTAAAACTATTGGCAAACTACAAGGGAGATTTCTGAGACAACTTGTTATACTTGTCTGACTGCATAATTCCAGAGATTTCAAACAAATATATGAAACAAAACAAAATTCTCACAAATTATAAAAAAATCTTCGGATTCAAACAATTATATGCCCCCCACCCCCCAGATTAAGTCAGTAATGCAGTCCACTTAAACAAATTTATGTAGCATAATTTAACACTTTTATTGTATTTTATTTCATCCCATGGATGAGGTTCAGAAAAGTCCAAATTTTTTTCCTATTAAGAATTATGAGACTCCTTTTAATATCTGAACACTGGGGAAAACATGATTAAAAAAATAAGGAACACTCCCTTAGGTTTTACTATTTTCATTTAAAAGTACTGTTACAAATATTGTCATATACTTTTCCCTTTCTAGCCAATGACAAATAGGTCTGAGATGTATAGATTATGAGAGGAAGATCAAAAGTATTTAATCATTTTAAAAATAGAAAAGCATTTATTTCATTTGAAGGGCGCAGCTCAGTCTGTGAACATTTCCAAAAATGTCTTCAAAATCCATCTATAACTTGTTAAGCTATGTTGCTAACTAGCAGGGAGACAGACATACCAACATACTCTGGCAAAAACATCACCTAATTGGTGGAGATACAAAAGCATCTCAATGGAAATTTATTGCAAATAATTAAGGTGCACTCAGAGTACGATTTGACCTAGCTCTGCTGAACTTTTGAGTTTTTCTGCAGTCCTATGATAAGATTTCAGTTTTTCCCTCTGACCAAAGTAGGAAACCAATGAGCTCCTACTGGAGTTTGTGTTTAATGCATAGCAGCTGTTAAATCTATAACATTAATATATATGTAGAGACCAGACCTGAAAACCACCAAAATGGCAGCATTTTGTGTTATCGTTTTACATTAAGGTGCAAATTATGGTCACAAAAAACTCTTGAAATGGATGTGGAATGAGGAGTCTTTAAAAAATCCATTTGTCTGTTGTTGACAAACAAAATAAATTATAGATTAATAAAATGTCAAAATTACATGCAAACATTTAAACAGACTAATATATGAGCATCAAGTTAAATCTTTCAGTCATTGGTTTCTCTGCTTCTGTTGAAGCTGAGAGCAGACTCAAACCTACCTCACTCCTCACTTTAAATGATCTTTAATAAGATCCGCAGCCAGATGGTGTTTACAGAAAACCAGAGAAGGAAAAAAAACTGCAGTGTGAAAACAGGCAGGTGTATGAACACCTGAGGTCTTACTGTTGGTTTTGTTTGTCTTGGAAAATAAATCTCGGTGCCTGAATGAATTAGTTGTTTGAGTGAGGCCTTCACAGAGTGTGCCAAATGGCTGAGAAATATAATATTGATTCTTTTACCTTCTTGTTTGGTGTACCGGCCAGTAATCAAAGTTACAGTTTCAGAAATGTTTTTTGTTAGAGCACTAATGCTACATATGCTGATTGCTGCCTTTAAAAATGAGATGTGATTATTTTGGTAGCATAAACTGTTGTCATTGTTTTCTCTTTTCAGATTATATCTCAAAATTCTATTTATATTTTATATCTCAATCCTAATTAACAGTTAAAATAATTTGGTATAATTTTTACACTCATTTACAGGATATTTTACTGATTTGGTGAAAGACAAGAGCTGACTTTGGCCTAAAAATGAACCATGCTGTTGTTTCACCTATAGCTATATATAAACCTGGAAAAATCCCCAAAGGAGATGGTCTTCAGCTACAGATCAGCTGGGATCTTCTCTGCGGTCTGTGAGCTATTCTCCAATTAGATCACTGCATCATGTCCTGGCATGGCCCATCACTTTGCGCTGACAGCTCTGTGACTCTCAGAGACAATGTGAAATTTATCAGTGCAGTCAGTTTGAGCCAGCTTGTAGGTTGCCCCCCCCTTGCTATCACAAGATGGTGTCTGTACCTGCTGGTCACAGGGGAAACTGAATTCATCAGCAATTCTTTCCACAGGTGCCTGATATCTCACAGAGGAACACGTGGCTCACATAAATCTTCGAAAACATCACTCTGAGGACTGCATCCCCAGCCACAGGTTTATATATATAGAGCTGTATAATATAACAATCTACTGCTAAAAGGGTTGGCACAAACAGCAAGGCAATCCAACCTCCTTTGTTTAATGAATTCTACAGTAGTTTATAGTAACACTGATATCAGAAATGACGAGATGTACAATTTTATATTTACTTTTATATTTATTTTATTTATGTGTGCATATATATATATATATATATATAAAGGGGTGTCATGATTCTCCAAATCCCAGATTCAATTTGATTTTTGATTTTAGGGTCACGATTCGATTCGATTGCCGATGTATTTCTGTTTTTCCATTTTTTACAGTGCAGAGCCCTATGCCATTTTTAGACTACTCTATGCTCATTTTTTTTATTTATTACATTTTGTACAGGAAGTCTTATTTCAGAAGACATATAAGTGATGCAATTTACATAATTCTTGTGTAATGTGTCACATTAGGCATTAATGGTCGAATTGAAAAATATTATTTACAACAAACTGCTACACTTATAAGTGTAAAAGTCTTGTTTAAATAAATAACAGAAAAAAATAGTAACAGAGGATGGCTCTTTTTAGTTACTGCAGCGCAACAACACTCAGCTCCGGCTGGCTCAGAGAAACAAGCTAATGTGCAGCAACCTATGGTCCTCTTGTTTACAATGAGAATGTCAACTTAACTCACGGGGAACACGAAATTTCCTCTGGTGATTTGAGAGTAGCTCTAGTCCTGCTGCTTCTTTTTTAATCTGTCCCCGCCATGGTTTATCTGCAGTTTAGCTAATAGGTACTTGCTACAATGGTCTGTAGAGGTATTCTGCGTTCATGGGGGATGCTTTTATTGTGATATAGTGGTTCATAATATTACCAGGTGTTGTTGTGAGTTGTATGAGAACTGGTGAGGGTTACTTGTTAGGGAAAATGCAATGTGTGGTTTCTTGTGATGAGGAAATCTGAGTAAATAAACAGCTGCTACTAATTGTTGCTTGTTGCACCTTGTCGACTGTCAATCAATGTGCAAGTATGTCCCACAAACCAGTGAAGAGGGCCGCGCACACAGACTGCTTGTGTATAGTTACAATCATGGCAGAGAGTTGTCATGGAGAAGGAGCGAACTTCTGCTAAAAAGTTAGCCGCTCCCCAGCTATCAAGGCCTACAGAAAGAAAAGCAAAGAAAAGTTTGATGACAAAATTGGTCTTAGAGGCTGGAGTAGGATTTACATCATAGATACGTTTCAACAATGGGAATACTCTTAAAAGGCTTCAAAATCGAAACAGCTTTTTGGCTACGGAGTTCGAGTGGGATGCTAGTAACGCTGCAAAATGTAAACATAGGAGGAGGTGTTTTTCGCTTTGGTCTTTTAAGTTTTATGCGCAAGGTCGTGACATAATTTGACCGATTTCGATCAAAAATCGAGATTGTGACACCCCTAATATAAGTTTTAGTCCATGAGGCAGATACACTGTCTATTTTTAAGACTAGGCTTACAACTTTACTTTTAGTTAGAGTGGCTTAGGTTATCCTGAGCTATTTTGTAGTTATTCTTCTATAGGCTTAGACTGTTGGAGGAAAGACTGACCACTTTTCTTCACCGTTCTACTTTTCTCTTCTACCACTCTCCAGATATATTTTTCTGCTGTTATTGCGATTGTTAACCCTGTTTTCTCTCGAAGTTTTTCTCTCCATAGAATCTCTCTCCGGGCTTGGACCCTGCTCAACTATAGTGCATTGGTCCAGATGATGCTCAAAGTGACCGAGCATCCCCCATGCTGTCTCTTCTCAGATCCCCAGACGGTCGTGGCAGATGACCGCTTGTACTGAGCTAGGTTCTGCCAGAGGTTTCTTCGTGTTAAAGGGAAGTTTTTCCTCTCCACTGTCGCTACATGTTTGCTCAGTATGAGGGATTTCTGAGAAATAGCTGTGGTTGGAGTCTGCATGATCCGGGCACAACCTCACGTCGATGACACATCGCAATCTGCTGGGATTCCTTACATAGAAAACTTTTAACTGATTGGAATGTTTGTACAATTGTATTGAAATGACTTTTGTTGTAAAGTGCCTCGAGATGACATTTGTTGTGAATTGGCGCTATATAAATAAAAGTGAATTGAGAAATGTATCTGATATGAAAGGTTGCTGGAAAATCTGTTAGAAGCTGGCAGTTATGGAAGGTGTTATTACTTTTTTTAGAAATCCACCCAGTCCTTTTAGAAATCCTAATCAATTTCATTGAGCAAAAAAATATTAAAAATTGTAAATAATTTCAGTTATGGTAAAAAGCTGGCTGTTCAGAGAGCTATATCCAATCATATGCAAAGTTGAGTAAAATGGAATACAATTAGCTGAAAAAGCTATACAAGTAGACCATAAAGTGCATCTGATTATAAGGCGCACAAGCCAATTTTAGGGAAATAGCACAAATGTGTACATATACAAACCACACCCGATTATAAGCCACAGGTGTTTTAACACACTGACCACTTGTGTATAGTTACAATAATGGCATAGAGTTGTCATGGAGATATTGGAGCAAACTTCTGCAAAAAAGTTAGCCGTTCCCCGGCTACACAGGGCAACTCTGATGCCTCTATACTGAAATTATATTTGAAGTCATGTGTCTGTACTGCTGTTATTTTGGGGTCAGAATCTGAAAAGTATGAAGCTGGGGGTTTTTCTAGGTCAAAAGAAAAATACATGTCCATGCAGTGATACTAACACAAACTCAGCATCCGTGTGAACATCATTCTGTATCACAGAATGATGTAAAAATATCACATTAGGTTAATGCATTTTTGCTATCTTTTAAGACTTGAACATGTTATTTAGTCAGTGGTGGCTGACATGAATCATATCTTTCAAAACAAATTATTTTTCACACTAATGAAGTTAGACATCTCACTAATCTTCTGCTTCACTTCCTCCATTAAACCAGTCCCCCAACAATAAACATCAGCCGATGCATTGTATCAAACGAAAAGGGATTTGCAGTCAAAACAGGATTTCTCTTTTTTAGCTTAAGAAATAGTTTGGTAAACATTTCTCCTATCCCTAACAGTATCTACAATGAGAAGTTCCATTTACCCAACCCAAACTCTGGCTGACAGTAGGGTACATACTGCAGATATCTACTTTTACATATATACTTCCTGTTTTTTGTTTTGTTTTATTTTTTTACTAAGGTTCTTTATGTCTGTGCTTTCAGTCAACCATACGCTGGGATAAGCAAAAAAATCCACACTCCACATATAAATGGTAAATATCTCTGCTTTGATATGCTTTTATGTCTGTTTGTCTGATAATCTTCTCACAGCATTGTAGATAGAAGAAAGACACAAGGTGAACACTTAAAAAATAATTGCATGATGCAGTTCTCATTCGAGCAACACTTTCGCCCTCGACAAACCAGCGAGTGTTTGAAAACCAATTAGAGTTGGATAAAAATGGCAAAATACAGATGACTAGAAATTTACTTGGGGAAAAAAACTGTCACCGCAAAATGTGGCAAATTAATGTTGTTAGTTTAAACTCTTTTCTAAAGAAAAATTGACCCTTCAACTGTTTCTCTGCCTTACCAGCCAAAATGATATTTCTATGTATGGTTATTAAATGTGAATACAGGACAGGCGCTAAAATTGACTCCCTGTTGGGTCGCTGCATCTGTTGCAGGGGGTTCAGCTCTGCCATGGAAAATTGGACATTTAGGAGCCAGCTGGAGAAGCGGTCTGCTCTTCTGCTCCACTACCACTCAGGTGCCCACTGGACTGTTGCCACCACCAGCTAGAAGCTGCTGGACCAAAGCAGGCAGGCAGCAGGCAGCCTCTGTGGACCCACTGTACTGCCTGTGTCCTCTGTCCAAAGATTCAACTCTGATGAGTTCAGAGTCATAATGACTGAGGTAAACAGTTTTTAGGCCAGGATCGGAAAAAAAGAAAAATCACATACGAGAGGAGAGTATGTCAGAATATAAGTAGCGCTTACTAAGAGTGTTTGCTAATGTAAATAGCTGGGAGTTAAAGTTAGCTAGGAGAGGTGGTTTTGCAGAGATATGAAGCCATCCTTAGGATAAAATCCTTTGTCAGTGGTGATGAACAAAGCTGAATTAGATATCCAAAGCTGACCAAACAAGTGGTCATGAAGTCAATAAACAAACACAATGTATTTCCAGATTGTTGTACACTGTTGTACAGTTTCTCAAGAAAAGCACGCCGCATTCTGTGCATTACCTAACAATTTATGCCCACATTTGGTACAATATAGCCTGCGTAATTACTGTCTAAAGTACTGTTACTACAGAAGGCTATTAAGAGCTGTTTTTCCCACCTTAATTACCTGAACGATTAGCAAGTGCTCTGATTAGCACGGGCATTAGAGTTGCCTTCCCCTGCCAGGCTCTTACTGGCCCTTCCCTAAGGCTTTGCTATTGTATTGATCACAATGGCTGTTCTGTGCTGCCTGTCAATGATCACAAAATCATTGGTGGTTGCCATTTTGTCCATTTTTATTTGGAAGTCCCATAAAAACTTAGACATAAGATCCTGATATTTATTTAGCTTTTCTTCACCTTTTCAGAGATATTTTTACATGTTGCAAGTAATGCATTGTGTAAACACGTATCCACATTTAACACAGTGCAGAGGATAACTTATGCTGTAGCTGTGCCAGAGCATACGAGATGTGAGGTCAGCAGCTGTTTGCTCTGAAAAGGTTTCTGTTTTTCCAAGAGTCACGCCTCATTGTTATAAAGATTTGTTTTACTGTTTTGTGAAAATGCTCATTAAGGCCTTAGGGATACTGACTGAGAAAGCAGTTAGGTCAACACTGTGGAAACTCCAGCAACTAGACCACTACCAAAGAGCAAAAACATATTCATTTGTGACTTCATTTTTTACCATACTGATTAAAAATCATTAAAAATATAAGATAAAGTTAGATATGGGAATGATGATTTGATTTTTCATATGTATTCTGAAAGTTAACATAGCCAAAGTCAATGTTTCCTTTCTCCTGCATGCTAAAATAAAAAAGCTAGTTTTTTTTTCATCTTCCACTAATCAATTTCTTCACGCTCATGCAAAATTGAATCTAAATATGGTTGAAAGATTTAATGTGGTTCATATAAAATATCTATTGAAGTTTAAATTTGTCTATATAATAGATTTGACCAAACTAGTTAACCAGGGCAGTCTTGCAGTGTCGGTGTTACTGCTCTAAACAAAGACATTGCCTCTGTACAGTATGTGTGATGTCTTCAGGTACTACGAGACAGCTCTTGGTGTGGGAGTGAAAGCTGTGCTGAATGCAACTGAAATACTTTTCATTGAATTAGAGCTACTACAGGAAGCAAAGGACAAGTTGTTGTCTCTGTCTCCCAGCACACCACATTCCGTGCATCTCCCTCTTAGTTTCTTGGCTTCTTCCTCAGGAGTTGGCCATGCAGCTGTTTGTAGATAACAGGTCATGGGTGTCATAGTGCAAGGACCAAAAGGAAAAACCTGGTTACTTTTGAAGCAAATGGGTCACTTATAACTTATGCACAGCTGCTCTCCAATAGATAATATCAAGCTATAATAGTAGTTAAGAAATTTAAACTATATATATTATATACCTATATATATATTGAATAGTTTTAATATCTAAACATTCACATTAAGAACAGATTATTTCTGTATGTATTATAAACAGTGAATTGTAGCTATAGTTACAGAGAAAACCAGTTGAGAGTTGGTGGTGTTGGTGAAGCTGAAATACTCTAAGTATTTACAAGCGGTCGGTTTGACACACAATAAATCTAAAGACAGTCACACATGAGCCAAACCCAGAACTGAAATGTAAATGGAAATACTTTATTTCACCATAACACTGTAACAAGCTTGGGAAAAAAATACAAAAAGGGATGAAATCAAACAAAATGCTACAGAGCACCACATCATATAGACAACTGTTAAAGTGCCAACATAACCTTATGCTAATGGTTTTTACTCTATCTAAGGTATCTTTTTTCAAACATTGCTATTATAGAAATCAGCAAAAAGGTCTGGACATCAAGCACAGTCATGCCAGTAATAGTAATATCTTACAGATTCATGTAGCAATACTTTGGAGTGGGAAAACTGCAATCCTCAAAGGTACACTTTGAGCAGGTGTGACATGGGTTTCAGGGAACTGTAGTCCATCATCTGCTTGCATTTGGTATAAAATATCTAAGGGTTCAGGTGCGGGTCACAGACTGTTTGCAGGTTGCTTTTAACACCTAACGTGCACAAAGTACCAGATGGGTGGAGATGATGTATGCAACATACAATACGAGCTTTAAACTGGAAAAAATAGAGGAGACAAAACCTAAATGTCAAAGATGTACAATTATCTGTGACCTGAATTGTAACCTCCAATCATCTGGCTCAGCAGGTCAAAACCAAGCAGAACAGTCCAAACACTATTTGACCCAGGCCTGTGAAGAGGACAGTGACGAGACACAGGGGCCGTGTTACTTTTTTCTTTTTACATGGAGAACACTGTACAGGTGCCTTCAGATCTGCCAAGGACTAAAGGCACATCGGGTCCACTGAGCAACAGATGTGTCCATTCTGCAAGTGGGAGAGAGGAGAGAAAGAGGGAGGGTCACAATCAAACTTTAATGCAAGACAAACTCTTTTTGAGACCCAGCGGATGCTTTTCTCCCCTTGGTGTAAGATCTGACATTTGGAGCTTCTCTGCTTGTCATTTTAGTACCAACTGATCCAAGAAGGCTATTTTCTACCCAGAATTTTAATCTGAATGCCCACTAGGTCACAGATTACCATCATTGTGGCCGAATCAAAACTAGATGTCAGTTCAAAGCTACACACAAAAGGGCCTGACAGTTGGGTGTAAATCTCTTCTTAAAGGCTTCCTTTAAGAATTACTGCCACATCCTTTGTTTCTGATAAGGGGATCACTGTCAGGTAAGTTGAAAGAATGAGTGGATTAACTCAAAATCCAAGGCAAACAATTTCTACTCGCATTCGAATATTACCCGACGAAACAGAAACTCACAGAGACCAGCTTTCTACACCTTGATTTACTGAACATTTTTATTGAACTTGTTTCCCTAGAAATGCTACAAAAGTGAGTACTGAAATGTGTAAAAATGTCAGGTGTTTAACACCGTGCAGAGGAGAATGGACCCTTTAGCTGAGCCAGAAGCTACAGTGAGAGGTCAACAGCTGTTCTCTCTGAATAGGTTTCTGTTTTTCTAAAATGTATGCCTCTTTTTTCGATGAATGATTAGTTTGTCATTTTTGAAAATGGCTCATTAAGACTTCAGGAGAACTGACAGAAAGAACAGCTCTGTCAGCCTGACAAAGGCACTACAGGGCTGTTATATTACAAAAATGTTAAACTCAACAAGATACTGATAAAACTCCCAAAAAATTAGATTTTCGATGTACATATCAATACTGCGGCAATATATTTTAAAAGCAAAGGGTTCTTTCAAATAAAGTGGAGAAAGAATATCAACAATATGTTTATGACTAGTGCAAATAGAAAAAATGCAAGAAAGCAAAACAGTAACTAGGATAGCACTTAGCAGATATTGTAATGTCCTTCATGTCCCTTGGATTCAGCTGTGCAGATATTTTAAGTTTAACTGCTTTTTTTAGTGTGGACCTGTGTTCTTCCCTTATCCTGTCAGTTTGCTACTGATATACTGAAAGTTTGTAATAGCTGAAGATGCTGTCTGGAATTTTTCAGTCAGAGGGATCTTTTGAAGTCCTCTGTCTGGATCTTTTGAAGTCCCCCTCCATCTAGTCCAACGCACCAGTCAGTGTATGTATGCCTACTGGTCCTCTGAAAAACCTGCAAATTTTCATCAAAGTTTGAAATCCCCCCCGGATGCCCTGGACAGCATGTAAAAAGTGGACATATTCAGGGAAAACCATTGGTCACCCTAGACATGAGCATTTCTGAAGGAAGGATTTAGGTTTGGTAAGCTGCTTAACACTGATGGATGAATCATTCAGGTGTTAAAAGGCTCCTGATCCCATGGCCTAAACCAATGTTGCATCTCCGCATAATAGAAAACTAAGCAAAGAACCTATTAATTAAAATGAGATCTTTTGACACTTACTTAGAAGTTGCCAATCCCAAAGACAAATAGTTCCAGTCTGTTTTGTTGAATCAAATAATGTAAACAACTAAAAAGAAAAACAATGATATTCAAGATTTGAAAGAGAGAAATTAACTTATGAAGTGACAACTTTGCTTTTAGCTACTGTTTATCCATAACTTTTTTTAGGTCAGACACTGTCCATATCTTTGCTAAAAACAGATAGGGATTCACGTTTTTAAAGTCATTTAATTTCCAAGTTGGATTCCCATAAAAAATGTGACTGTAACTTCATTATACCAACTTTGTGTGCTGGTCTACTAAATGCTGCAGGGATGTTATATAAATGCACAAACTGGCTCTAAAGCATGAGATTTGCACCTTTTCAACAGGAAATTATAAATAATTATTACAGTCTGCTATTTGGAAGCTGGACACCTCACCTTACACTGGCACAGTGTGCACTCTGTGCCGTGTTTAATCCAGGAGGAGCCGCTGAAGCGTGAGATGTTGTGCTCGTCTGTGCACGTCTTGGTGATGTCGTTGCGGATGGTGTCGGCCTGGCAGGGGTCAGTGACACAGCGGGGGCAGCACTCGCCCTCTGGCACCATGGTGAACTCACAGTCCACAGGCGGGCAGGGCAGAGGCCAGCAGTCCACCTGTCCCTGCTGCGAGGGACAGACGGAGAAAATATCACATGATTTAGAGACAAAGATGCAAAAACAGAAAGAAATCTAAGAAAATACCACATGTTTTTTTGGTGTTTTTTTACCCTAACAAGTCATTTATTCAAACACATTTCTCCTGACTGTGCATTAGCATGCCAGAGGCAACTGCATGACTTGGTGGGGAAAAAGTTGTTATGGTATCAAGAAAAAAAATAGATGAGCAAAGCAATCTTCCAACAAAGTCAGCACTTTTTGCAGACTGGGGAAGTAAATGCTGGAGCTTTCTAATTGTCTGATTGTTGTTCCCATATTAATCTCATGGCAAACTTTGAGGAAGGAAGGTTGTATTGGATTTTTCCCGCTGCAGTTTTTTCGATTGGCCAGAAAAAACTCACATCATTTATTCTGTATTTGGAAACCTCTGCTTGTACCTTTGTACTTAATCATGCTGGCCTGACCTACTTCTGCCCACATTGACATCCATGGCATGTTCCATAGCCATTTATTAGTCATGATCCACAAAACCCAGCATGTTTCCATTTTTTTAATGTGTTTTGACCTTAAGTACCTCTCAGATGCACACTGGTTTCCTTTGTGACCTCTTGGATGAGTTCTCAGTGCACTCTAGAACTAGTTTTGGTAGGATGGCTGCTGCTGGGTTAGGGTTAGGTTAGCTTCTTCCATGTTTTCATAACTGTCTTTTTGAAGTGATGTTTTTTTATGGTACACATCTGGTAGTAATTAGGCTTGGATGTGGCTAGTAAAACTAAACCAAAGATATGCGGTTAATCAGAGTACATATATAGTTTAAGAATCAGGTGAATATATTTTCGGTTAGGGGCAGGTGGACTCGGATTGCATTTTCCCAAATCAAATCATCAGTAGAAAAAGCTTTTGTGTTTAAATACCTTAATACCTTAATCAGTTTAAAAAGAAATGCTTTTTAATTAACTGTGGAAACTGACAGAAAAAGGGGGCAGACATTTTTTCAATTTACTCTATTTTCAAGTACCCTAGAGAGGCCTTATTTTTTTGGTTCGCAATGATTGCATGTGTGTAGCATAAAAATTCACATCTTGGTCTTGCAAACATATTTTGCCCATCTGCCTGCTGTTGCTGTGTACAGTATTTTAAGTTACCCGCTGAGTTTGGACAGCTATTCCTCTCCTAAATGTAGCAACAGTCAAGGTTCATTTTACCATCCTGTCACGCTACTGCAGCAACACAACGAGCTGTATTCTGTTTCAATCGCTGGAGTCCATGTACATCTTTAATTGAGCATCTTTAATGACTCTGCAAGCTCAATACCTGGACATCTGCAGGTTATGTGTTGACTTGCTGAAATACGCAGTGACATTTTCAAACATGTGTAGGCTGTGTATGTTCTGGTGTTTACACTCCATGTGAGCTCTGCTGTTGTGACAGGCATGTCTGGCCTTCTCAAATATGTTTGTGTCAACACGTACAAGTTCCTGCAGTGAGCATGACTGCAGCAAGAGTGAAGCAGAGCGATTTCATTTTCAGCCGAGAGTGCTTCCCTGCTGCCTCTCAGCTGAGCTGTGATTTTAAGGCACTCCAGTAATGGTGTGCTGCAAGAAATCCAAAGAGCAGCCCTGAGGTTAAGACGGCAGGACAATAGTACAATATAGGAGAGCTCTTTGGAGGGAAGGTGCTGCGAGGGGTCGGATGGAGGAGGGGGATATTGCTAGTGCTGGTCACATGGTAAATCTGTCAAAATGGAGAAAACATCACAGTATCTAAGCTACAAGCTTGTTAATAAAGGCAGCAAAGAGTGAATGAAAAAGAGAAAAAAGCAAGCTGTAGACAGCTTCTCTGTGATTCGAAGTAGAGGTGTTTTCAGACATTCTCAGCTACATTAATGACCCTTTAGACCCAGCAGAACAAAAGTGGTCACCATTCACTCATTGACGACGTCAAATTATTTCACATTCCATAAACTTCATTTTATTTTTTTTAGGATTGTATGTATTAGATCAACACAAACTAGAGAGTAATCAGAAAGCTGACAAAAAGGATTGAGGCTTTGAAAGAGCTGACATGGTAGCTTTGGAGGAGCTACACACATTTCCCGCTCAGGTGGGCTCATTTGACGGGGCACGGATCAGTTTTAAGAGACACAACTGTGGCCTTCACAGAAGAGTGGCAAGAAAAGATACATTGTTGAATGAAATCAATAAGATGCCCTGGACCATAAAAAGAAACTACGGTTATTGATTATCAAGGTCCGATCCTTGAGAGTAAAAGAGAAGAACTTACTGAACAAGGTTGTTAGTGTTAGCAGTAAAATCATTGGGCTTCCACAAGAAACTTTACAAGATATCTACAACAAACAGCTGCTCAAGAAAGCAAACTTCATCTTGTCCGACTCTTCTCATCCTTTACATCAACAGTTTCAGTTTCTACCATCAGGTTCACTGCTCAGACTCCCATTTGCTAAAACAAACAGACTCAAACACTCCTTTGTTCCTTCTGCTGTCTCTCTTTTAAATACCAAGAGGAAAAGGTAGCTATACATTATTATTTGATTAGGTGTTTTTTATGCTATTTTAACTGTGTGTATTTGTGTTTCTGCATTTTTTGTAAGTTTGTGTTCCCCTACTGCTGCAAAACCAATTGCCCCATCGGGGGACAAATAAAGGCATTGATTGATTGATTGATTGTCCCAGGTTTGATTCCTGGCAGTTTACTGCATGTCATCCTCTTCCCTCTCTGCCCTCTTTGCTGTCAAGCTACTAATGAATAAAGGCCACTGGTGCCAGTAAAACCATTAAAAAATGCCTGGATTGAGGTTTACTAGAATTTACATAGGGGATGCAGTGAACCTGTGGAAGAAGGTGCTTTGGTCAGATGAGATCAACCTGTTTAGCCCAAGGCAGTTTTTTCCGAATCTGGCCTACCTACCTACACACTGGAAGGCTTTTTACAGCTTTTAAAAGGTCTAAAATGTTCAAATTGCTCTCATATAATAGGAAGGTCTATGGGGATACTGTGAATGTGAAAATTGTTAAGAAAATCATAGTGGGAATGAGTGAGTAACTGAGGTTGAAAGACAGAAAATATGAATTCTGCCTGAAAAAATACACGTTAGCAGCTTGTTTTCATTGTAAAGAAGCAAATAAACATACTAAATAGTAACTACTTACTCTTATTGACTTTAGACCAACTGTTGGTGTCTGTTACAACAAATAATTGAAAGTTGAAAGTTAAATTTTATTCTAGGAGGCGTGTCCCCAGAAATTGGGGTTAAAGGCAGGGTATACGATTGTGGGAGCGCTCCTCAACGGGGCGTTATTGCAAAATAAAATGTCCCACCCCTTGCTTCATGCTCTCCCCCTAAACCACGCCTCAATAACACAGGCACGCGCAGCCAGCATGGTCTGGTTGGGTCTCCGCCACAGTCAACAACTCGCAGGACACACGCCATTTCCACCAAAGTCACAAAATATAAGGTGATCTTACCTGTCAAGGAGAAAATCAGCAACCAACGCATTGGTTAGCAAGGCCTTAGCTTCTTTGAGTTGATGCCACTGTGTAAATGCAGCAGCTCTGATGCAGATTCGACTTTTGGTAGACTCTTCGTCGGCTTTCTTCTTTTTCGTTGCTATTCCCACAACAGCTTTGCGTTTTTGATTCATTTTGGGAAGCTAATCTGCACTAACCTCGAACTAAATGCTTCACCAAACGAACCCGTCGCCTACTGCAGCTGGCGCAATCAATTTATCTGTGGGCGACTGTGGCTCAGTGGTAGAGTAGTTGGCTTGCAATCGTAGGGTCGTAGGTTCGATTCCAGCTTCCTGCAAGGCACTTTACCCCCAAATTCTACATTGTCCTACCGAGCCATGTTGGGTGTCGGTGTATGAATGCAAGTGTGAATGGCTGAATGTGGTTTGCACACGAGGGGGGAGGTGCTGGAACACGGAAGCTTTGTTTACAAGCCACTTTTCTCACAGACTGTGGAAGTTGATTGGATGAGGTTTTCCCAGGGTTTCTCGCTGTAGAAGGAATGAAAATTACTAACTTATAGGTTGCCACTGGTATATGAAGAGCATTTTTTGAAGTTTTAAAAAAAAGTGTTTTAAAATCAAATCGTATACCCTGCCTTTAAGGCGTTGAACTATGACTTCTTAACCTAAACGTTATGTGTGAAGGAAAACTAACACTGGTGCAGCATGGTTTTCAACATTAATATGTTGAAAACCATGTGTCATTCATTCCAATTCACCATTTTGTCTTGGTCTATCACCTAAAAAACAAAAAATGTACGTTTTTCGGGCTGTAAGATAACAGAATGCAAAAAAGTTCAACTGGCATGAATGCTTTTGCAAGGCAGTGGATGTAATCTCAATAAGCAAATGGTCAGAGGTATGAAGGGCAACACATATTGAAAATATTAATTGGTTTTGTTAGTTTTATTAGAAGAAAAACCCACATACTGATTCCCTGTTGTCCAAAAAACAATCCTCTGTAAACCTTGTAAAAGGTCAGCAGAGCAGAAGATGGGAGCACCATAATAAATAGCCCATAGTATGTCTTGCTGTGAGAGCTTCATGAGGTGAACAGTGTTATTTTGTTTGGCATGAAGATTGGGGGTATTCACACTGCAAAGTATACCAGAAAGTACAAAAGATCTTCCCCCAGCAAACGCTCTTAAGTCAACAGGAGCATATATCCAGTAAACTCACACATAACACTCACAGTTGTAGATGCCCACACATGCTCAACCTTGGAAGAAGCTTCAGTAAAACATGTCATTCCATCAATGTGGACTACAGAAAAGATGATTCTTTGTATTCACACAAATCAAAGCAATCACTTTTTTTTCTGCTACACAAAAAACACTCATCCTTTTCTCCTCCCTGCAACCTTCCTATTCACCTCTTAATCACTCTGTTCCTACAAAATATTTATCCTTGACTTTCTTTTCACCACACATCTCTTCTTGATCATCATTTCCATGGAGACGGGGATATTTGTTGCATTCCTTGAGTGGGCGCTTCAACACACTGACGAAAAACGAATGCTGGTTTACACTGTCACCCAGAAATACCTTTTTGATGAAAGCGTCAGATTCCAGAGTTGGATATTTTGTCGACGCCTATATACCCACCAGGCACTGGCACTGCTGGCAGTTTTCCACCCATGTGTCGCCGCTGCCGTAAGTGAGCAGGCCATTTTGGTGCAGGCACTGGCTGCTCAGACGGGGGTCGCACTCGGGGCAGCAGAACAGGTCGGCGTTGGGGTTTTCGCAGTCGCACACCATTCTCCGGCACATCACTTGGCCAGCCTGAGAGCAGAGCACATTTAAACATTAAACATTAATACACAGGATAAAGCACAAACGTGATCAAACTATTCCACATGCAAAAGACAAAGCCATTTGTGGCGTTGAGTCATTAAACATACATGTTCACGATAAATAATGCAGTGTAGGTTAAAGAGCCCAGCCCTTTTGAAGCAGTGTTTTTTTTTTTTTTTACTGTTAAGGGAAAAGGGAAAGTCAGACCACAGTACAATTTATTGTAGGTTGATGCAAACAGTTCTTTCCCACTCACATTCATCTGTGGGCACTAAGGTCACTGTAGACTGCTTAAATTTCGGCTTGTTCTGGAAAAATAATCCTCTTCTTTTTAGTCGCAGTACTGCCAGTGAGATGTCTCTAAAGCCGAAGAAAAATGTTTGGCCGTCCCTGATTCAGGCAAACCTTTAGAAAAATAAAATAAAAGAATGCGCTCTTAAACTGATTCAGTGCCGTTTGCTAGAACAAAACGCTGCAGCTCGCTTCATTAAGACTCACGGTCCACACTTGAAAAGTCACATGAAATTTGTCAGATGCCAACCATGAATTGACTGATCTACAAAATGCATACCACATGACTGATGTAAAGTTTTGCGTCAGAAGTTTAGATGTGATAATGATAGGCATAATAAATGTCAAATTAACAGTTTTTAATTATGCGTTTGAAGAACACCTTTTTAAGGTATTGCAATGTCTTCAAATTTGATTATTGATTGGATGCACAAATGTTGAATAATGAATAAATATGAGTAGGCATTATTTAAACATATGTGGAGGCCATTCCAGCTGGATATTTTTTAAATGGACATTTCTACATTAACCTGATAATCATGTAGAAATATTCATGTTAATATGCCAGATTTAGATAAAAAAAAGCTTTCCAAGTAAGTCAATTGCATAAAACCAGATTGAATTCTAAAATCACATAATTCTTCAATTAAAAAAATGAAGAAAAAAAAACTAAGTGTAAATTTTAAACACATAATCAGTATGCAAGAGACATTAATCTATATATATTTGAATGTTTTATTTTTAACCAGCAACTATTTTATGGATTCCTCATTTCAGTAAGTGTAATCTTCTGTCACCATGAACTTTCCTTTTAGATAAAGCTGACTGCCCTAATTCTGACCTTCTTTATTAAAATTATTCAGTGGAGGAAGGTTCACAGAACTGATGCCTGTAATGAACTTGAAGATGCTGGTACACTAGTGTTACTGTCCATATTGAAGTTTAGATATATACATTTTTTTCTATATCAGCCATTGGCCAACAAAACCAAAAGGTGATAAAAACTTTAAAAAAAAAGATTAGGTACCTGTGTGACCAGCTGCAGCTACTACTTGAGTGAATTAGGACCCTCATTCATATTTTCCTCTTTAGTTTGACTGCACTATTTTTATATATATTTTAAATTTTATTATTTACTACCATGTGGTAGTAGGCTTTACTTTACTTTTTACTTTTTATTTGATAGTTGAAGCCAATATTCTACCCAAACCAGCTTTTTGCACCATTATTCTGGTTACTGTTTGAAATTATTGTATTTTGTATACTTAAAGAAAGTTGAATCTGTTTAATTTTCTATTGTTCTGAAACCATTTGCACTAAGGTTACTGTCTAGAGTTTGTTTTTATATTGTCTTATATTTGAAGTTCAGTAAATATTTAGAGTGTCATTGACTTTTCAATTTATATTTCACACAGTGAGTGTTCAGTTGTCCTACACAAACAATGCGCTGCTAAAAGTATATATATCGGCCTTGGATATCGGCCTTAATAATCGGCTTTAGATATCGGGCATCGGCGACCAAAGTAAAAAAAAAATCGGTATTGCCATCGGCCTTTAAAAAACCCATATCGGTTAGCCTCTATTGAAGTTTTACCAGTTTTTTCATCAGCATGGCCTGAAAAAGTGGCAATCAAAAAACTGTTGCTATTCAAATTTTAAAACATGATTACATTTTTTAATCATTCAACATGGAACATTTTTTAAAAGAAAGGTGTTATAGTCTGAGGACTAAAGACTTATTCCTAAGACTGAAGCATACTCGCTCTGAGTTAATGGCGTGTATTAAAAAATAAGTTGTACAAAATAAAAAATAAATTAGGCCTTTATGCCAGTGACCAGATAAGTGTGTAAAATAGCACAGTTTAGTATACAGTATACTTCGATGCAAATTCATATGGATTTTTCATTTGAATTGGCCTTTCCAACAAATATATCTGTTGCATACTGAACAGCTTTAGCCTGGACACATTCCTATCTATGCATTGTCTGGGATGTTTGACCTTGGTTTCCCCCAATCACTTAGTTACGGTCCTCCTTCTAATATCCAGGTGGGCCCAACCAATTCCAAAACAATAACATGTTTACTCCCCTGCTCCTTAATCTATTCAAGGCAACTAATTTTGACAGGCAGCACCTCAATCTCTCAAATCAATTAAACAACTCATTTAATTAGGGAGCCATTTCTGTCCTGCTCCTTTGTAATCAAATGAATAATTTGCTGCTTGATCATTCACTACCGACACTAATCCACTGTAATCGCCTTCTACTACTCGCAGACACTCTGCATTATGTTGAGTAAAACGCTGCAAATTCAGAATGTGACAGCTACGTGACCCAGTAATGATGAAATAAAATATGTCTGAGATGACAGAATGAGTTTTCTGGACAAGTTCTTCCCAGGTGTCTCATCACCTGAATTTTAGGAAGAGATCAAAACATCAACTTCAGAAACCAGTCAATTAAGCTTTAAAAAAACATGACAACTCGCACCGTTTGCACTTCAAAATAGCAGCATTGTTACCTCCCATCAATCTCCCTTGTTTGCCAAGAATAAAAAATAATTGGAAAAATTAACATAAATAAAAGGACATCTTTGTTGAGGATATAGGAGGCTAGCTTTAGTATGCTAAATATGCAACAACAACGACATACAGGAGAAGAAGCAAAGTCACAATGGTGAGTGCAGAAAAAAGGCTCAGTAAAAATGTGCCGTACCCATTTCTGCATTTTGGTAGCTTAGGTTCTTAAGAATATCTCTACACATGAAACCTACAAGATGGTGTTTCCCCTCCATTTGCTGTACTGCCTTCATAGAAAGAGATGTCTGTGTGAGAAATGCTCTATTTATTTATAAGTATCAATTTTAACTTTGAACGTATCAGATCCAATTATACTTTACCATGTCCCACATGCAGTTAGGAAGTTTGAAACAACTTATGCTTTACAGGACTAACATTTTAAAATTAAATGACTGTTATCAAACTAATTTGCAATTGTTTGGTTTAAAGATTGAATAACTTGTTTGTTATATAAACAGGTAACAATAGTACAGTTTGTGACAAATTCAAACTGTTAACAAGTTAATGTTTAACAGATGAAGCTGTCAACAAGCTTAGGCTATCCTGATGTTAAACTAATAATAAATTGGCTAGTTTTATGTTTGATTTTATAATTAGGTCTCTCCAGTGAAATATTTATAACATTAGATGCATGACTGTTGATAGTTTTGGGAAGTGACAATAAACTGTGATATGAACATTTCTATATGGCAATTTCTATAAAGATACAAAATATTGATCATTCAACAGAGAAGCTCGTAAACTAAATGTCTGATTTGCTTTAACCAGCCTTGGTGATGGAAAAATCATGAGAAAAAGAGGAATTTAGGGTCAAAAAGAAAAGTTTTACATTTGAGGCTCTAACACAAGAATTTAGTTTTTACTTATTGAAAAATGTATTTTACTTTATTCAACAGATAAAGGTAACCTTGATACTATTGCTAGATTTAGATGTAAAGGGGTCTTTTAATTTGATAACTTGATTTGTGTTTCTTGTGAAGGATTATTAATGTTTCACAGGCGCCTAGTCAGATTTCCAACTTGAATCTAATGGACTGTGACTGGAGCAAAAGACGTGATGATAAGATGCCTTTTCATTGTAAAATGTATAGTTAATCACAAGAAAATGAACCACCAAACATACCACTACAGTTGATAGAAAAATAAATGGACCATATTACTGATATAATACCAATAAACGCTTTTCCCTGTATCAATAAGCCATTTAATTGATAAAATGTAATAAAAACTGAGACTTTTTTGCAAATTTTATGATATTAAGAATATTTTTTAAAGCATCAGGTCCTTCCAGGTATATCTTTAATGTCACACTCCTGTTTTGGATGTTTGCATCTGTATTTGGATGAAGAGCTTAAAGCTTAGTTTGCGACCGCATCAAATACTTTTTTCTTCAACCTGGATCTTATTTTTAGGTATTTGTATGTTTTTTCACTCACCCTGGGAAGTTTGGAGCTGGTTTGAGCAGTTCAGCAGATTTTATACATCCAGTCTTGATCGGCGTACATATTCTTTTATTTGTTTTAGATTTGTTTTATTGTTAAGCCCCCAAATTGGCCCAGAAGACAATCAAGAAGCACTTCCAGGCATTCGTAAGTCCTAGGAGAATATAAACATGGTACAATTATGCCGTTTGGGGCAGATTAAACCTTATCACAAGCAGCATTTGTACTGCCCAGAGCACTCACATTCTATGGATGTGCGCTGATCAAGACTGGATGTATAAATACTGCCGAATTAGCACTGTCCATTTAGTACAGACAGAAAGTCTGCATAGGGTAGAATGAGAATAAGCAATATCTTGACTGAGTCATTACAATTTAGAATTTATGTACATTTTGTAGCAGAGGCTCAAATTTAAAGTGACTATTGTGTCTCCAGGTTTTAATATTCAAACCACACATTTTTTTTTTAGAAATGTTTAAAAGTCAGTCTTGGCTGGAGATCAAATTACAGCATCTGGTGTGTACAAAGTAAATTTACTTCAAACCAAATATTTTCATATTGCAATGACATGTCAAGCAGATGTGCAATATGCTGAAGGGCACATGATCTAACTATAAATGCTAATTTTATGTCATACAGTTTTTTTAAATGTAATTTTGTTCTTTATGTCCTATTCTGGGTTACACCTCCCCTACTTTTTTTGCTTTTCCTCTGCTGCTACATGTTCCACTAGATACCAGAGGGAATGGAAAAAGTTAGGTGTTAATTTTTGTGGGTTTGTCACTACAAACACATTACATAAAGTTCATTTTACCCACTGGTGATATAAAATATTTATTTGTGCCGCTTTATGAACATGCAGTTATGCTATCTGCTCAATTATTAACTATGAATGAGTGCAGTATAAATCCTTTTTTTTTTCCACTAAGGCCGAACATTAAGTATAATTTGCTGCAAAGAACCTATATTACAGTTCACTTTGTCTCTTTTGAAGACTTAACAACAGCATGTTTACACTTCAAGTTAACAAAGGGTATTTGGGCAGCTTTACTGTCCATGAGCCATTTGATTATTAGCTTATCATTAGCTCTCATGATTGGTCCTTTACTAATAATGACATGTTTGTACAGTAGTTGATTGGCCCTGTGGGGGACGGTTTCAGTCACATGGAAGAAAAAACAGGATTCCACTTATTTTCAAAGTAGAGAGAAGATATATAAAACAAAACATGAACACTCTGTGAACAGCTTGATGCACATGCAGCACAAACAATGATGAAAAAAATAAACACATGTTTATCTATCCTTAAGATATATACTACAGGCTTTTAAATTTGTTAGAGAAAAACGATTCTTGACAATTAGAAGCTGTTCTATAGGTCTCTATTTAACAAATCATACTTTGTTTGGGCTGTAAATGATCCAGGCGCCCAGATAAATGCACACTTACAACCACACAATAAAGCACTACAATGGAAAGACTGGTTTTTGCCACCCATTGGCCAAGATGAGCCACATGTTGACTGGCCGGTATACCCCAATGGCTCTACAATATCCAATATTGTACAGTATCCAAATAACTCACAATAGGCTATTTCTGTTTTTGGCATACAACAATGTGGGGCATTACCGCCACTAACATTTATATATTGTGGACATTGAAGTGGGGTTGGACATGGAAATATAAGGGGGTGTGCAAGCCTGGACTTTAGCTGGGACTTACCAGGGCACAAGCCCAGGAACCCAGTGCTGTGGGGCCCCGAACACAAATTTTTAATGTGAATGACTAGTGTAAGAACGCCTTAACTTTATCACAGAGTGTTAACCTTGCTAACACAGAGGCTACGATCCCGCCAGAAACCCGACCTGTGGGGGAGTTGACACTTACAGAAACAGAGGTGATGGAGACACGCTAGTCTTTAGCAGGTGACACAGTGACCATGGATAAACCATACAGTATTCATCCTGCCCTCTGGGGAAAAACTGATGAGTTAGTGCATGCTTATCTAGGGTGAGCCTGAGAGGACTGGCTGTTAGAGGCGCAAGTGATGTTTTTGGCAGGGCTTATAATGGAAATTATCTGGAAATTCTGGAGTTAATCAGTAAATTTGATTGCTTTCTGAAGTCTCAAATGGAAAACTATGGAAATGCAAGTGCAGGAACACTTTCCTAGCGTTCTTCTAAAACATAAGGTTTTATTCTGCTGATGCCTGATTGTGTTTTATCTGAAGTTGTCAATGAAGTGAAAATCTAAATATTGGCTCGATGCCGGATTTGGCATGTGACATGTTGATCAGTTTAACATATGTGCCACCTGAAGGACACGCTCAGGAACACTTTCTAAAGTTTATACCAATTGAAAGTAATGCAGAGGAAGCTTTAACTGAATCTGTATTCCAGGTTTTGGAAGAGATAAATTTTAATATTGAAAACTCTAGGGGATACTGCTATGATAATGCCGCCAATATGTCTGGCATGTATAAAGGATTGCGCTCAGACTTTATCTGACATTTCCTGTCACAAATGCAATTGGTGAGTGATCTTTCTCTAAGCCTAGAATGATAAAAAATAGACTCAGTTCCACAATGGGGCAGAAAAGCCGAATAATTTGACTCTTATGTCCCTTCAGAGAAAGGTGGACTTTAGTGATCTTGTGAAGGACATTGCTGCAAAATAATTCCACAAAATTCATCTTTTCAGAGTCTCTGCCAAACTAATGCTCATGAGGCTTATCTATATCCTAACTATTTGATTCATCACTGAAATTGTTTCATATTATTTGTTAGAGATATCTTAAACTGTCGTGTTACCTGATCATATGCCAATATATATATTTGTTATTATATTTGGTAGATAAGTACTTTTTGACATGTTTTCCTTTTCTATTTACAAAGTAGTTTGAACCAAAGACTGAGCTTGGGTTTGAGTTTGGATACCTTTATTTCCTCTTGTGAAGGACTTATATATATACGCGGAGGATGTATAGTTTGTTCATTATCTTGCTAAAGTATATTTCAGTGTTGCACTTTCTTGCACTTAATCAGTACTATACAACAGCAGACATTAAAGTATTTTAATCAATTATGGAGAGAACATATTTAAATTTGGAATCTGAAGTTTTATTTTTGTTTCTGTTCAGGGTTCTTTGTTCTTTGTTACTAATGGCTTAATAAAAATGTGTTGTTAAAACCTACTTATATACATACAAACACACACACACGCACACACACACTGTATCTCCTGGGGGCGTGTCTAAGAAGGCCGCAACTTCTATGTTTTAAAGTTTTACTTAAGAATCCTGTTCTTAGTCACGATGCCTTGAAAAATGAAAATCCAATATCTAATTTTTCAAATCTAATACTCGTGAAAAATACTTAATAAAGTGTGTGAGCCTTTACACTCTAAAAAGAGTTAGACCGCACTGGTGAAGGTCGATAATGATATTCTAAATGCTTCAGATTATCGACTTGTGTCTTTGCTTGTCCTGTTAGGTCTCAGTGCTGCATTTGATAGTTGATCAAAGAAAGGTTCTTTTTGAAAGGCTTGAACATAGGCCATAGGTATACATTAATACGCACTAGGCTGGTCTGAGTTATGTATATCTGAAAAATGTAGGTTCATGTTAATGATAAGTCTTCTTCATGCTCCAGGGACAAATGTGGATTAACGCAAGTTTCAGAACTTGGGCTAGCGTCATTTCGTTATATCTTGCCTTTGTTAAAAGTATAAGACAGCACAGACACAAATCAACACTGTTAGGATCTACAACAGTAATGATACCCAGCTACATTTATTCAAAATTCTGACCATCCATTCTGTAACGTGGAATACAGACCTTGTAAAATCTGGATGACTTTTAGTTTTCAGATTTAAGTTTAGACAAGATTAAAGTTTTCATCTTTGGACCAGAGCCACTAAATAACAAACTGCTTTTTTTACCTAGTTGCTCTGGATTGCATTAAACTAGTCTTGATAAGGAAATAACTTTTGCATCATCTTTGACATTAGACAAAGGACATTATGTGTAAATCCAACACTAAATAGATTTCTAAGATATCCTTGCACCACAGCAATATTGGCAATGCTAGATGCTGACAATACTCAGCACTACAGAACACTTTGCTCTCAGGCTGCAGGTTGATTGGTGGTTCCAAAGTTTTAAAAAGTAGAATGGGAGGCAGATCTGTCAGTAGACAGGCTCCTATAATGTGGAACTAGCTCCCAGGTTTTGGCCATGACGCAGACACCGTGACTAGCTTTTAAACTAGGTTTTCCTTTTACATAAACCCTATAGTCCCTACTTTCTCCTTCTTTTCCCCTTATATGTGTAATTGCTTATATTAACTTTATGTTCCTTTCTTTTCAAACAAGTCACACCTTATCTGGCATTCTGTTTAGCTGTGAGATCTTCCTCCAGCTCAGCTGAGCCATTGCCGGCAATGACAACATTTTCTCTTTAGATAGATGATACGCTTGACCCTGTTTTCTGTGTCTTACATTGTCTCTCTCCAAAAAAAAAGCAACTGAAAGAAGCCATCTAGTTTAGAGCTTATATGTTTAAGTGAGTTTTCTCTCCTAGATAAAGTCCCAAAATAAGACACTGCTTCAATTCCATTCAATTTAAGCATTTTCTTCAGAAAGTACCTCTGGATCTGTGCTTCTGTGTTTATTGCGAATTTGGTCTGTATAGGAAGCAACACCCCATGAAGCATCACACCATTTCAAACCTTTAGTGAGATAAGTGAAACCAACACAAATCATCCATCTTAGAGAAATGTTTGAGAAAACCGCCATGGTTCCAAATGACAAGCACCTGTCAAAGTTGCTGACTGAACAGTTTAAGTGCATTCACAGGAAATTAATTCCCTTTAAAAAATAAACCTTAAACTGAATTGCTTCGAGTAAGTAAGCTAGGGGAGCACAGCTCGATGGCTGCATACCCTTCAGTAGCCTGGGTTGTATTCAATCTCATTGTACCTCTGATTCAATGACAATAAAGCTGATTTGGATAAAGCTGATTCTGAAGTTCATTTTTCAAAACCTCATTAATACCAAAAATGTCTAAATGGATAGAACTATGAGAAAGCTTTCTGCAGTAAAAACTACCTCTTCAAAGAGTTTTGCTGTCACCACGACCTGGTGACATTCAATGAGTTCACTGACAAGAAAAATAACCAATTTTTGAGTTTACGTCCAACTGGTCACTGGTCAGGTTCAATCAAAAAGATCATTTTGTTTGCCAGTCAAAGTTTTGTCACCAGCAACAACATTTTCTTGATTTCATTTTAAACTAATCAAAATAAAGCTGAAAAAACCCAACTAGCTTTCGGGTATTGTGCATATCACTATCTTAAAATTTTATCTCCTTATTTGACACTGCTTAAGGATTTTGTCCTTGCTCTTCATATTCTTTAGCTAATCCAATCATCAGTGTAAACTGTTCATTCATTCACCTTTATTTTCTCATGCTCCTTATGCAAATCTCTGGATTAAAAATCAAGTGGCCTAAAAACCTTGTAGTGATTATAATACCTATAATAAAATGTATCATTATGATTGCATATGAGGTATTATTATTTGTCAGAATAGTTTAATTTATGCTATAATCAAATCAATCTTAAAGGTTATCCTATTCTCAGAATCACACCAGCCCATGTCCCATGCCTGCTGTGAACACATGTCCCATGCCTCCATCTGTCCTTTTAGGGGTTAATCTATCTATAAGCTCTGTTCTCCATCTTGCCCTTTTTATTACCTGGCAGGAGCACACCGAGCACCTGTCGCTGTCCAGCACCCATATCTGCCCGCTGTGCTTGACCTTGTTGTCATGGATACAGTCGCCGGTGCAGTTATGCCCATGAGGGCACCGACAGTCGTACCCTCCCTCCAGGTTGAAGCACACTGTGTCATTGGCGCAGGTGTTCCTCTCCGTCTTGCATTCATTAATATCTACAGAGAGCACAAAGAAATGACATCATACATATGCTCTGTGAAGGTAAAGCCATTTCTGTCCATGAGCTGTTTTTTTTAAAGCAATTAACTCTGCTATGATGCAGATCAATACAGACACTTCAATTCTGCAGTGTGCAACTGCAATGAAACCCTGAAAATCTGTCTTCTGGAGGTGCAGAGAGGTTATTATTCATTTATATATATATATATATATATATATATACTTGGCCCTTTCAGCTCCAGCTGAAAGCTAAAATGGGGTCAAAGAGTGGAGCACTACAAGCACAAATGTTCTCGCATTGCTTCCATGTTACTGTTGATTGAGGGTTTCTCTTCTGACAGCCACGACAAGTCTTCCGACATACTGAATCAGAGAAAATGTTTAAAGAATGAACAGGCAGCAGAATGAAAAGAGAGATTTTGGGGTTGAAAGCAAAACACACCTGAAAATGACATACCTCTGCAAAAAAATCCTGAATTAAAAACATTCAAAACAAATTAACTGAACCTCTGATCAGCGGAGCTATTTCGCCTGAATTTCAAAACTAGATTTCTGAAATTGAGATATAAAAATGGTTACTTAATTATAAAACAAATCAGCAGGCAAAAAACCGGAGCTGATTTATTCATCACATTTTCAAATCAGTGCAGTCACAAAAGGCTAAATTTCATCTAGCTATTTTGATGGACATATTCTGCCATATTATGTTATTTCGTCCCTTCATAACTTTTAATGTATGAACCTTTTATGGCACAATCTATCATTACATTAATCATTACCTTTTAAAGAAATTGTATGATGTTTTTAAAAAAACTATATTGTTTTGGCTCTGTTGTAATTTCAATAATATAATAAGTAAATGTAAAAAGCTGTTGATGACTTAGTTTCATTGCTAAATGTTCTAATTGCTTCAAGTTTTTATTTTCAGAATTTCACATGCTTTTTTCTTTTATAAATTTTCTTTTATGCTTTCTTTAAGTGATTCTCGGTTTCTAATTTGCCTTGTGCTTGCCTTGTGTTGAAAGCATGCTATATAAATAAAATTGCCTTGCCTTGCCTATTGAGGGAAAAAAAGCTTTCCAAACCAACCTGATCCAAAATGGAAAATCTATCTGTCCCCTAAACCTAGAAACTGTTTGCGCCAACTTAGATGAAAACACTGCCATCAAGTGTTTCCAACAACTTTTACTGATTCTCTTAAATAACTCTGGAGGATTTTTCAACCACTCTTCTTTGCAGAAGGGTTTTAATTTGAACCACATTGTGTCATAGTATGCATAGACTGAGGACTCAAATGCAGACAGAATGTTGTGAAAATTATGATAATTTATTGAAGTCCATGATGAGATGAATCGAGCCGAGGCAGGAGTTGAACGAGACATGAAGTTTTAGACAAGGAACCACCAAAGACATGGAGATACAGAGGGGTATAAATACACTGGGAAGGTAATCAGGGAAGCAAACACAAAGAACCAGGATGTTCTGAAGGATAACATTTCTTATCAAAAATTCGACCATGGGAGCTGGAGGAACCCAACAGAAATCAGGTGTCTGGAAGAACCCGAAGAGGTGAGGCACACCTGAAGGCCAGCAGCAAAGATGCCTGAAAGCAGCCAGATCTCCGGAGGCTGGCGGCAGAGGAACCCATGGAGAGTTGCTGGGAGACTATAGAAGAGAGAAGCTTGAAACTGAGGAGGATTCATCATGATCGCCTCAGAAGAAGCTCGTGCTTAGAACTGAGGTGAATTGGACCTGACACCCTCAGAAGGAAGCTGAAAACTCATGAGGAGCAGTAGACTCATGAGAACAACCAAGGAGACTGGAGAGCTGCTACTGTGACAGCCAGGAGACTGCGGCAAACAACAGACACTTGGAGGTGAGGTGGCTCAGCAGTGATCCTCTTGGAAGGAGCGGACACAAGAAATGGAACTAGGGAGTGACGGGACACTTGTACAGGAACAAGAGAGTGACGGGGTTAGGAGTTAGCTAGTTAGCAAGGAGTCGGGACAGGAGCCCGGATGAGCTGGACAGATGGCCAACCTTAAACCTGAATAAGGTGAGTCCATAACTGGGGAAGAGTTCTTAACAGTGTCCCTAGCACACCACTTTAGTGCGGATATCATTTCACCCTCTGCTGGGTCTTTCTAGCCAGTTCCTTCTGTCTTAGTGTGTCAACTGTGGACCCAAATGCAGACAGGATACAGTATCAATTAAAAAAATTAATTAAAGTCCAGGATGAGACGAGACGAGCAAAAGTGAGGGACAAACCAGACATGAAGCGTTAGATGAGGAATCACTAAAGACATGAAGAAAAAAAGGGGTATAAACACACAAGGAAGGTAATCTGAGAAAATCGGGGCAGCCGGGGATAATCAACGACACAGGGACCGACAGAAAGGGAAAGAAACCACACTGGCACATTGGAGGGTTTAGAACATAGTAGGCCTCTTTAAAGATATATATAAAAACATGTTATTAGATTTATGTCCACAATATAAGTAGACTGCTCTGAAACTCTTTTTATTTATTTACCATGAGGAGGGGGACTTTCCGGTGTGTTTCAGATAATTTTCTAGTTGCAAAACTATTCTTTAGAGTCCTTTAGAGTTTACGGCTTCTAACTGAATTCATAAGAATTTAATTTTAACGCTGCCCAAAACTGTCTTGGCAAGAACCACTATGGTGTTTTTGAGATTATAGAAGTGTTATAAGGCAGATGTTTTCTTTTGACAGACAGAAAGGTCAAACAATAACGGCCATAACTTCTGAACTGAATCCCATTTCAGAATATGTGCTGCAGATGCTTAAACTAGATTGACTGCTATATAATGCTGCAACTATAGAAAAAACCTAAAATAAAGCTAAATAAACTAAAAAATAAAAAGCAAAAAGATGAAGAAGAGGAGGATTTTAGATAATAGTTACTGCCGCTTAGCAAAGTTAAATTATCAATCTTTTATAAAAAAAAAATCCATGTTAGAAATTGTGTTGGTAAATCAAACATGTGTTTTCAGCATTCAGTTTAGTGCACAAGAAGTTTAAAAGCTAATGTAACTGACCAGTATTGTATTAATCAAATTTGTCAATCCGCCTAATAATTCAGCAATTAGCTGGTTAAATTCCAGATATTTTCAGGTTTCTGAGTTCCCAGGGTCTCAAGATCCTAACAGAAATCCTGTTTAGAGAATTTATTGAAGTAACTTGTAACTATAACTCTTTAAAAAAAATGGTAATACATGGATACATAGAGGCCGGTTACTTCCAAAATTCCATCATATTCCTCCCTAACCCATTAGCGTGGTATGTATAACTTGTTTCTAGTTTACAACAATGAGGAAGTTGGTTCAGATTTCATAAAGAAAACATATAACTTACCTACGCACGAATCCCCATTGGCGGAAAACAAGCCGTTGTCATGGTAGCCGTCGCGGCACTCGCAATGGTACCAGCCGGGCAAGTTGACACAAGTGGATTTACTATCACACTCGACAAAGCCATCCACACACTCATCAATGTCTGAGGATGGAGAGAGACAATGAGACATCCATATACAGTCAATTTATGTTACAGAGCCAATTTTACACAGTCAGTCAGACATTGCGCTTCCATTCTTGCCTCTTGGGTGTCTGCGATTCTGACTGATTCATAATTAATAAAACAACTTGTCTTGCATTTGATAGCATCCAGACCAAAGGATTTATTGATCAAAGACAATTTCATAGCCAGAGAATGGCATATGTATCAATAAAACATAGCAAGGAATTAAATAACATAAAAATAGGAAGCCAATTCTTACAAGGCATGGTCATAACTGTTTTTTTATATATACTTTACTGTAAAGGTCTAATACAATGCACTGGCATGCAGATAAACAAATTATTTCCAAAATTAGTGCATTCTCTTATTTTATTGAAGAAAGAATCATGTGATGTCAGAAAAGACCCTCAACAAATTGCTCTGACACAGTTTCTTTTAACTTTAGGGTGACTGTCAATAGATGAAGCATATTTTCACAGAACTGCACTCAAGAAATTCTTGTCTTTATAGCAACACTGAGATTACGTGCTCTGAGTTTTCCCCTCCCCATATTTGTCTCCCCGTCATTATGTGTTCGTCTCTTTATTCTCATTCTTTGTATCTCCTTTTCATACACCTGCACTTCCTTCTGCTTACAACAGGCCAGTGTAAAACCTATTCATTATTATAGTAGGAATCCCTGAAAACATCATCCAAGAACAATTCAGCTGTTAACAATGAGCACAAAATACACACACACATACACGCACACATACAGAAGCACACACACAGTGAGAGAGATTACTCTGATATTTCAGCTAACATTTAATTAAACCCAGGGCCAGACCCACGTGAAGGGGGAATAAAGCCTGTTATTAAGCAGCAGGGCTAAATATGTTAGCTCCCGACATGTGCCGTGATTAAATGGGTCTGTTTGGCCGGTGATGGCTTTTTTATGATTGTGCATGATGCATGATGCTCTGCGATCATTATTAAAATTGCAGTGTGGCATGTATGACCTTCTTCACATCTGTATCACAAAAGTATCCCCCAACACCCACCTGCCCTGAAGCGACTGACAGAAGGGCTCACGGTCCCCCACCACCCAGGCAGTAATAGGATTAAGATCTATTGGCTAATGAGCCCTCAGCCTTTAAATAGAAATTCTGCTGCAGATTAACTGTTGAACAAATGTCCTGCAGATTAAGGTTTTATAGTGCCCTGCAAAAATCATTATGCCTTTTCAACTTGTTCATATCTTGTCATGTCACAATCACAGACCTAAATGTAATTTATAGACGTTTTGTGTTAAAATCTTTTACAAATTACAATCAGAAATTACATGCATTTAGCTTCAACCACCTTTCCTCTGATAGCTCTAAATTAAATCCATCACAGATGTGTTCTTGAAAAGCCTCTGAGGTTTGTTAAAGAACATTAGTGAACAAACACAAAAAAGTGTAAGTTATACGTTTTCCATGAGTTTAAAGCAGGGTTTGGTTTTAAAACAATATTCCAAGCTTGTAATTGCTTTGGTCAGTTTATTTCGGCCGCCCACATCAACTGAAAAGGAGACGATTTGTCAGAGAAACAGCAAACAGGGCCGACGCTGGAAGACCTGCAGAGATCTATAGTTCAGGTGGGAGAATCTAGCTTGGCAGTCCAGATATCTTGTGACTAATCGAGGACTGCCAAAGCCTGGTTCAGGCAAACACTGTTTAGAGCAGTGTCAAAAAAAAACACATTCTCATTCATTCAAAAGGACAATGATCTGAAGCACAGCACAAAGTCCAGCTCCTACATATAAACACAAGAAAAAAATAAAAGGTTTGAGCGGGATACTTAAAGATTGAACTTGAATCCAAGCCTGTATTGAGACTATGGTGAACAACATTGGTTCAGATCAAAGTACATTTATATAAGCCTATTATAATGGCCTAGTCAAAGTCCAGAGCTAAATCGTGTTGAGATTATGTGACAATGTACCAAAGCTGATGTTCCCAGATGCACCAAATCAGACAGAGTTTGAGACATTTTGCAAAGATGAATGAGCAACAACTTTCAGCTTCTAGATGTGCAAAGTTCTTAAACGACATTTTCCAAGATTGCAAAGCTGGCTGTAATTGCATGGAATTGGTAAAGAATGCCATTTTTTTTTATTTTAGCCAGTTTTATCACACAACAATAAAAAATTTAAAAAAAAATGTATTAATTAATTAGGAATTAGTTCTGAACATTGTTTATTGGTATTGGCCTCTCCTTCTCTACATTACAGTACAACCAAAGTACTAGCACCTCAGTGCGGCGTTTGACACCGTTGATCATGATACATTACTGGAACTTCTAGAAAGCTGGGTCGGACTCTCTGGGACAGTACTCGACGGGTGCAAATCCTACCTCAAGAACAGGAGTTCTTTGTGTCCATTAGCCAATTCTCATCACAAAATGCAGAAATCACACGCAGGGTCCCCCAGGGCTCCATTCTAGGGCCCTCCTATTTAGCATGTACATTCTCCCATTAAGCTAAATTATAACCACCAATAATGTTTACTACCACAACTATGCTGATGACACTCAACTTTATATCGCAATCTCACCAGGTGATGTTGAACCCATCCAAATCAATAAATGCAATTGAAAAAATAAACAGCTGGATGTTCCGTAATTTCCTCCAACTGAACAAAAACAAAACTGAAGTACTTATCTTTGGACCCGAAAAAGATCGATTAAATATCAGTACACAACTGTGGTGGAGAAATTTAGTTTTATGATTTATCTGTACTTTGTGATCCACTGTGATGCATGTTTACTTAATGTTGTAGTATTAGTTTGAATGTTTAGTCTTATTGAGCGACGTCTTTACCCAAGTCATGGCCAGAGATTTTTGATTATGATAGTCCAATCCTGTGTTGCCATGGAGATGGCTCTTCGACCAGGTATCCTTAAAGGTCTACAAAGTTCACAGCTTCCTAATCAAAGAGAAAGGCGCCATTAAGTCTCTGATTTTCACCTTGAGAGTTGTACTTTATCGAGTAGAATAGATAGACCAAGGCTGCTGAAAATAATATAAGCTTGTTGTTGTAAGACCGAGACAGGTCAGTATTTTGCATTCTACTGTGATGTGATACTGTCCTCTTGTATGATCAATTCAAATCATATTAAAACCTCCAAAACGTTTAAATGAATCTCTCTCATTTTATTAAGAGTCTAAAATCCAACTAGAACAACTTAAGCTGGTCCAACTAGAAATAACTGACCAAGCCAGGAATAATAATGGACTCAGACCTGAATATCCAAGGTCACATAAAGGCAATAACAAGGCCAGCTTTCTATCACCTAAGGAACATTTCAAGGATTAAAGGACTGATGACACAAGGAGCCCTAGAAAAACTCATCCATGCATTTATCTCTAGCCTTGATTGCTGTAACAGTATATTCACAGGGCTGCCTAAAAAATCAATCAGTCAGCTGCAGCTGATCCAGAACGCTGCTCCTTGTGTTCTCACTAAAACCAGAAAAGTAGAACACATCGCGCCAGTTCTAAAGTCCTTACACTGGCTACCTGTAGCTCCGAGAATATACTTCAAAGTGTTTTTTTATTAATCTATAAATCATTGAATGGGTTAGCACCAGAGTACATTAAAGATCTGCTATCTGCTATACAAACCTCCCAGATTACTTAGATCCTCCAACTCTAGTCTACTGATCGTCCCTAGAACCAGAACCAAACATGGAGAAGCAGCTGTCAGTTTCTATGCTCCCCATATCTGGAACAAACTGCCAGACGAATGCATAAATGGAGAGACACTGAACTCTTTTAAATCTAAAATAAAAACGTACCTATTTAGACATGCTTATGAGAAACTGATCCTATTATTGCTTTTACTCAATTGCTAATGATTTACTGTTTGCCTATTTTTTATTTAATATATTAATTATTAGTTTGATCAAATGCTAAATGGCACTGTTTTATTGTCTATGCTTTCTTTTATTTTAATATTGCTAGTTGAATATAAATGTTTGCTTAAGCTTTCTTTTAATGATCATATGTTTTAATTTTCAATTTTTTTGTAATCATCTAAAGCACCTTTACCCAAGTCATGGCCACAGATTTTTGATTATGATAGTCCAATCCTGTGTTGCCATGGAGATGGCTCTTCGACCAGGTATCCTTAAAGGTCTACAAAGTTCACAGCTTCCTAATCAAAGAGAAAGGCGCCATTAAGTCTCTGATTTTCACCTTGAGAGTTGTACTTTATCGAGTAGAATAGATAGACCAAGGCTGCTGAAAATAATATAAGCTTGTTGTTGTAAGACCGAGACAGGTCAGTATTTTGCATTCTACTGTGATGTGATACTGTCCTCTTGTATGATCAATTCAAATCATATTAAAACCTCCAAAACGTTTAAATGAATCTCTCTCATTTTATTAAGAGTCTAAAATCCAACTAGAACAACTTAAGCTGGTCCAACTAGAAATAACTGACCAAGCCAGGAATAATAATGGACTCAGACCTGAATATCCAAGGTCACATAAAGGCAATAACAAGGCCAGCTTTCTATCACCTAAGGAACATTTCAAGGATTAAAGGACTGATGACACAAGGAGCCCTAGAAAAACTCATCCATGCATTTATCTCTAGCCTTGATTGCTGTAACAGTATATTCACAGGGCTGCCTAAAAAATCAATCAGTCAGCTGCAGCTGATCCAGAACGCTGCTCCTTGTGTTCTCACTAAAACCAGAAAAGTAGAACACATCGCGCCAGTTCTAAAGTCCTTACACTGGCTACATGTAGCTCCGAGAATATACTTCAAAGTGTTTTTTTATTAATCTATAAATCATTGAATGGGTTAGCACCAGAGTACATTAAAGATCTGCTATCTGCTATACAAACCTCCCAGATTACTTAGATCCTCCAACTCTAGTCTACTGATCGTCCCTAGAACCAGAACCAAACATGGAGAAGCAGCTGTCAGTTTCTATGCTCCCCATATCTGGAACAAACTGCCAGACGAATGCATAAATGGAGAGACACTGAACTCTTTTAAATCTAAAATAAAAACGTACCTATTTAGACATGCTTATGAGAAACTGATCCTATTATTGCTTTTACTCAATTGCTAATGATTTATTGTTTGCCTATTTTTTATTTAATATATTAATTATTAGTTTGATCAAATGCTAAATGGCACTGTTTTATTGTCTATGCTTTCTTTTATTTTAATATTGCTAGTTGAATATAAATGTTTGCTTAAGCTTTCTTTTAATGATCATATGTTTTAATTTTCAATTTTTTTGTAATCATCTAAAGCACCTTGAATTGCCTTCTGCTGAAAGTGTGCTATACAAATAAAATTTTCTCGCCTTGCCTCCAATGCAGCTGCTTTTGACAGCTAACATTTTTCTGTATTTTCTTTCAGAGTTTTATTTGTAAGGTATTTACAAAAACATGCATCCCTTTCCTTTCACTTCACAATACCTTTTGTGTTTGTCTATTCTAGAAAATATAAATGAAATATATTGAGCTTTGGGGTTTGAAAATGACTAAATTGAGCAGCTTTGCAAGGAGCTGTATTTAAAAATGAATTGGAGTTCAAGTCAAAGTCATTTGCGGGTTTGAAGAGCCATCTGTTCTGGATGATTTTTGTGATAATTGAAATGAAAAGAGCAGAACAACTTTTTATTCTTAGAGAAAGTTTTCAAGCTCAAAGCCTCATGTTAAATGTCCACTGCAAATAATATTACCCAATGACTGGCAATTCACGTCATACATTCTCTCGCTTTCTAAAAGCTACTCAGTTTTTTTTTAGATTACCCTGAGATTGGCAGACACCCCATCAAAAAAACACATTAGATATTTCTTTTCAGGTGGGACAAATTCAGAATAATTTTCAATCATTACCCCAATCATTGAAAATGATTGTGAAACTCTTCCCAACTCTGAGGAGAAATATCCAATGTTTTTTTTTTACAGTCATAAAACACAAGTAGCTTTTACAAAGGGAAAAATGTATAAGGAGCATTGCCAGTATGTGGATAATTTCAAGATGAAATTCAGCCTCAGCATGTACCGCTGTGTGAAGCAGTTCAAAGTACAACTGTGCCCGTCAGATGCTATTTATACCAGGCAGCGCTGATGAAGTAACTGTCTAAAAATATGCAAATGGGTTATTTTCAGCCGGTTTCATTCAGGTATTTAAATGCTCCGCTGTCTAGCGATAACAACAGAGGCTTACACCCTCTACAAAAGATTTGTCGCTTTCTCTTTTATCTATGCAAACCTGTCAGTTGCAATTATGCCGCCATGCTGCTGTCAAATCAACGTTTCAAGTGCTGCCACATTCCACGATGGAGAAACTCAACTGCACTTTTGACACGGTAGTATGGAGGCACAGCTGGGATAGAGAGCCTTCTCTTTTTTTAAATAATCTTTTTCTAAATGAGAAGGGAAGATCGTAGTAATTAAATCATCAACAATGACAGTCAGACAAGGGCACTACTGAGAGTAGCTGTCCCCATAGAATCAAGAGCCTTTTGCTTTTGTTCAATCATACAAGGGGATGGCTTAGTAGTTTCACTTGTTAAACGATGCCTCTCTCCTCTCTGGGAAAATGAAATGACTACACAAACAAAATGAAATTGGCCAGTTTCTTTCTCTTGGAAAGGTCAGAAGCTTAGGATACAGCGGTTACCCTGGTGATGGAAAGACATGGGAATAACTGAAATACCTTGTGTACATGGAGACAGAGAAGCGTGTGGAGGTGAGGAGGTCAAGGAAGATTGAAAAAAAATAAAAGGAGAGGGAGGAGAAGGAGGAGAAGGCAAAGAAAGACAGAACAAGTGAGTATGAGATAGACTGCAATTATATTTCTCGTTATCCTGAGTGGCAGCCCAGAAACAAGAGCTCTATTAAGGCATCTCTCAAAGGACAAAGTGAAGCGAAAAAAAACATCTGGATTTTCATCTGAGAGTTTCTCATGTCTCCTTGCCATGCAACCACCCTCCTCCAGTTTTATTCATCCGCCTCCTTCACCTTCCCAGGTGTTTCTTTTTCTCAGTCAAGCTCAAAGCTAAGGCAGAAACAGAGGTGCTCTCATTAAACCCTTGCAGTCTGCTGTCTCCCTGAGTAGAAAAGGGCTGAATAAAGAGGCAGATTTAGCTTCATCTCTGTATTACTTTTTTTTCATTGTCCATGCTCACAATAACCTCCTCACTTCATTCTATTTTTGTCTGTTACCGATGGTGAAAGCAACTCAATGCCTTTACCTCTCCCTTTGCTTCCTCCTTTTCACTCTGTGCTTTTTTATGCTTTCAAATGAAAGAAAAACTTTGTGCCAAAGTTGTAATAGCTGCCGCCTTTACAGACCTCAAATACGGTATCCTAATTTTTATCTAATTTCAATCAATCAATCAATCAATCAAACTTTATTCATAAAGTGCTTTTCAAACTAAGTTACTCAAAGTGCCTTACAGATTGAAAATAACCCACAACCCCCCTTCAAAAATAAAATCATTAACGCAAATACAACCCCCTCCCAACCCAACCCAGCAGCCATACTCAAACACACACACTTAAAAGCTACGAAAAGCGGGCTGAGTACAGATGAGCCAGGAAATGCCATCGTGGGAGCCATCTGCATCGTCAGCAGCAGATCAACAGCAGCAGCCAAGGCTCCGACCCAGGGCGCCCAGAGGAGGGAGGGCTGGTACCCCCACCTCCACCCAAGCGCTACCTGGGGGGCACCCAGGCAGCCGCAGCCGACCACCGCCCCCGATGCAGGGGGCCCCCAGAGAGGAAACACTGGCAAGAAAGATTAAAATAAGTTAAAATATAAAGTTTATAAAATATAAAGTGTATAAGGTATAAAACAATAAGTGTAAAACAATGATAAGATAGATCAAGATAAAAATGCAAAGCAGATTATCAAATAAACAGTTAAAAGCTAAACTAAAAAATAAATCAGGTAAAACATGCTGAGTGGTTAAAAATATATTAATAAATAATAATTAGTTAAAAGCTCGGCTAAAAAGGTGAGTCTTGAGCCTGCTCTTAAAAACATGAACGTTCTCTGCGGCCCTGAGATCCTCTGGCAGCCTATTCCAGAGGTGAGGGCCATAATAATGGAAAGACGCCTCACCATGAGTCCGTGTCCTGACTTTGGGGATGACAAGGAGACGGCTGCCAGAGGAGCGCAGAGACCGCAAGGGTTCATACGGTAAAAGCATTTCTGACAGATAAGAAGGCCCAAGACCATTAAGACACTTAAAAACCATTAAAAGAACCTTAAAATCGATCCTAAAACATACGGGGAGCCAATGCAGTGATTCTAAGACCGGTGTAATGTGCTCCCGCCTCCTAGTCTTCATCAGGACACGAGCTGCTGAATTCTGTAAAAGCTGTAAACCTGAGGTAGTCTTTTTGGGAAGACCAGAAAGCAGGGCATTACAATAATCAATTCTACTGGTGATAAAAGCATGCATTAGCGTCTCCGTATTGGCCCGAGAGAGAATGGGGCGGACTCTGGCGATGTTCTTTACGTGATAAAAACCCATTTTGGTTATGTTTTTAATGTGAGGGATAAAAGTCAGTTCAGAGTCGAAAATCCCACCCAGGTTCTTCACTTGTAAGGAAGGATTAAAAGACAATGATTGTAGTTTTGGTAAAAGTTTCTCTCTCTGAGCCTCAGGACCTATTACTAAAACCTCAGCTTTGTCCTGGTTGAGCTGGAGAAAGTTTTCTGCCATCCAGGATTTAATGTCTAAAATGCAGGTAAAAAGTGCATCCATTTGCCGTGTGTCATCAGGAGACATGGAGATGTACAACTGTGTATCATCAGCATAACTGTGAAAGTTAACACTGCCTAAAGCTGAACCCTGGCGCACACCACAAGTGATCTTATGGACCATAGAAGAACAGGTATCCAAACTTACCATAAAAGTCCTGTCTGTGATGTAGGATGTGAACCATTTGTGAACAGCACAAGAGCGGCCGATCTGTTTTAAACGAGTTAAAAGAATAGTGTGGTCTACTGTATCAATACCATTCTTTATATGGTTCACTACACTGGGATTGATATATTTCAAGCATTAATAAAAAAAAAACACAAGCTCTGTAATTTCTGGCCTATAAACCACAACTTTTTATCCCATGCTTTGAACCCTCTAACTTATTTTTACAGCTAGTGGCCACTAGAGGAGCTCCTCAATCTATGGATTATACTGTACAGGTTACGTCCTTCACCTTTAAAGGGAAATTCTGTTGTTTTTCAACCTGGACCTTATTGTTTTACAATTTTTATGTGTTTTTTACTCACTCTGACAAGTTTGGAGCCAGTTTGAGCCGTTCAGGAGTATTTATATATCCAGTCTTGATCAGTGTACATCCTTAGAACAGGAGTGCTTGAGGCAGTACAAATGTCGCTTGTAAGAAGGTTTAAACTGTCCCAAATGCCTGATTTTACCATGTTTATATTCTACTTAGACTTACGAATGCCTCAGAAGTGCTTCTTCATGGTCTTCCAGGCCAATTTGGGAGCTTAACAATAAAACAATAATAACAAGCTGACGAATATGCCATAGAAGCATCCATTTGGGGCATCTTAAACCTTATTACAAGCGGAATTTGTACTGTCCCGATCATTTCCGTTCTACGGATGTACACAGATCAAGACTGGATATATAAATACTGCTATATCGCTCAAACTGGCTTCAAAATTCTCGGACTGAGTCCAAAAATATAAAAACAGCTAAAAAAAAGGTCAAGGTTGAACCCCACCCCCCAGAATTTCCCTTTAAGAGATACTTGCCTTCAAGAGGCAAAGAGTAAGAGAGGACGTTCACAAAAACAATGAAAGCAAAAGTGGAACAGACAGTCAACAAGAGAGTGAGACAGTTTTTTAAAGCAAAGTTTTCATTCTCAAACCCTCATTATGAAAACAAACGAAGAAATAGATATGATGCCATTTTTAAGTTAAAGCCAGTCAATCTGGCTTTTAAAGGAGGAAATAGAGCAGCTTTACATACAATTACAGAGGCAGACCAGTGTTTCCATTGTGTTAAAATGTTAATAAAGTAAAACCTTTTCAAAAACGAATCACTTTCCCGACAATCCCCTCTGCACAAACCCTTACATATGTTCATTAAATGTTAAAACACCTGTGGTTTATAATCGGGTGTGTCTTGTATATGTACACATTTGTGCTATTTCCCTAAGATTTGCTTGTGCGCCTTATAATCAGATTCGCCTTATGGTCTGGAAATTACATACATACGTGGCTCTGTAAATCCTCACTGACAGTGGGAACTTTGCATTTGATCTCAAGTAACTTGGATCCTGTGCCTCTCTACTGCTCCTTCAGACTCAGGGACGTTGATATCAAAATGAAATGCTAAATTTACTCCCATCTGAAAAGAAACCTTCAGAACTTTCTGTTTTTCTCTTTGACCCAGGTTAGATGCCTTAGACTTTGTCTTTGAATCAAATTATTTTATCAAGGAATGTGACAACTGTAGTCCATGTCCTGTGTGTGTCTTTCTTGAGGAACTTACTTAACTTTTATTCGACAAATCCTCTCAAGGCTGGGGTTATCCCTGGTGCTTGTATAGCTTTTTCAGCTAATTGCATTCCCTTTACTCAACTTTGCATATGATTGGATATAGCTCTCTGAACAGCCAGCTTTTTAGCATAACTGAAATAAAATAAAATGTTTAATATTTTTGTGCTCAATGAAATTGATTAGCATTTCTAAAAGGACTGGGTGGATTTCTAAAAAAAGTAATAAGACTTTCAATAACTGCCAGCTTCTAACAGATTTTCCAGTTGAGGCAACCTTTCATATCAGATACATTTTTCAATTCACTTTTATTATGTAGCACCAATTCTCAACAGATGTCCTCTCAAGGCACTTTACAACTAAAGTCATTTCAGTACAATTATACAAACATTCCAATCAGTTGAAAGTTGTAAGGAATCCCAGCAGATTGCGATATGTCATCGACGTGAGGTTGTGCCCGGATCATGCAGACTCCAACCACAGCTATTTCTCAGCAATCCCTCATACTGAGCAAGCATGTAGCGACAGTGGTGAGGAAAAGCTTCCCTTTAACAGGAAGAAACCTCTGGCAGAACCTGGCTCAGTACAAGCGGTCACCTGCCACCACTCTCTGGGGGTCTGAGAAGACAGAGAAGACACACGATGGAGTATGCTCGGTGACTTTGAGCATCATCTGGACCGATGTTCCCCATCCAGCAGGGGGCATTGTAGTTGAGCAGGGTACCAGACCATGTGGAGCTTCTATGGGGAGAAAAGTACTGAGAGAAAACTGGGTTAACAATCGCAATACCAGTAGAAAACATTTATCTGGATAGTGGTAGAAGAGAAATGTAGAAGAGAGAAGAAAAGTGGTCAGTCTGTCCTCCAACAGTCTAAGCAAATAGCAGCATAACTACAAACTAGCTCAGGATAACCTAAGCCTCTAACTATAAGCTTTATCAAAAAGGAAGGTTTTAAGCCTAGTCTTAAAAACAGAGTATCTGCCTCATGGACTAAAACTGGGAGCTGGTTCCACAGGAGAGGAGCCTGGTAACTAAAAGATCTGCCTTCCATTCTACTTTTAAAAATCCTAGGGACTACCAGTAGACCTGAATTCTGAGAACGAAGTGTTCTGTTAGGAACATATGGAACAATTAGATCTCTGATGTACGATAGAGCTTGATTATTAAAGGCTTTATAAGTAAGGAGGAGTATATTAAACATTATTCTGGATTTAACAGGGAGCCAGTGGAGAGAAGCCAAAACAGGAGAAATGTGAGCTCTCCTTTTAATATTCATCAGGTTTTATGGATAAATATAATTGGGTATCATCAGCATAACTGTGGAAATTCATTCCATATTTTCTAATTATTTTAACAATTGGAAGCATATATATATATAGTAAAGAGAATCGGTCCAAGCAGAGAGCCCTGTGGTACCCCACAGGTAACCCTTGAGTGTGAAGAAGATTTATCATTGGCATTGGAACACTCAGGTTTTTAAGAGAGGAAATAAAGCCCAAATATCTGCGATTCATTGGGAAATCCAAATCAAACCGAGCTTCATGCAGAATTTCTGAAGATGAAAAAGACACTGAAATGCAAATCTATATCTGCAGGCTCTTGAGTGGGAGAGTGGGTGAGTAATCAAGGGAAACTGGAAACAAGACTTGTGAACAATTCATGTCTGCAGGAACAGTCTGAATACACTGACTTCTTATGTAATCCCCCCCATCATTACAGTAACACTTGGTGTGTGTAACTGGCAATTATTAGTAAAAAAAATAAATAAAACCCAGTAGTACAGGTGAATTTTCAAAGGACTGTGTATTTGTTCTTGAAATTAAAGATTGGTACAAATTGCTCTGTGGCTTCCATGGTCTATGAGTGGGAGGACTGATGCCTTTAACTGACTTGGAAGTGAGGGAACAGAGAACAGAAGTTATATGTGTGACACAAATATGAGTTATAAAATCTTGACTTTCAGAGATTTTTCAGATTTCCTATAGATGGCTGAGCATCACCTATTAACACTATTTGAAAACTCAAACATGGGGAGGGTAATATTATTATGTGGGGAAGTTTTTCAGCAACTTCTAATACAGAAACAGAGGGATAGATGCAAATAGGAAGCAAAGAAAAGTTTTCAGTATTTCAGGGTGTGGGTAAAGGTCACTATTCCATTACATAGTATGTGGGAGTGGTGCATAATAAACAAAATGGACTATTACTTTGGTGGAAAACGTCTTGAAGTCAGAATTTAACGTTAGAAAATCAGATACTTCACAAACCCAAACTATTAAACCAAGTATTGCCAAATTTATACATTTAGAAAGCTGCAGTAATAAACTATTTAAGATCACATCATAAGAGCTGGTTTTCCTCCCAACATTGATATCCTCGCTTAATGTGGAGGATCCGTTGACTTCTGTCTGCTTTCTGTGTTTTTTTATTATGGTAGCCAGTACCACCTGAAGGAGGCAAATTTGTCCAGTAAAAACAACTCCCAAGGGGGACATGTAGCAATCCAGGGTCCAAATCCTGACCTTTGTAACATGTGTTCCTGCCTTCTTAATAAAGATATAATTAAGTTTGGTTCTGTGAAGTGTACGCATTTAGACCTCTGTTTGAGTTATCTAAGATTTGAGATACTGCCGTCGGCAGCGGCAAGATTACATGTTCAGTTTATGTTTGAGGTCGTCAAAGGTGCGTCAACGTCTCTGCGGTGCTTTGTGTGCATTGGCTGCATCAACTTTTCAAGCTTTTCCTATGTTTCAAGCTTAAAAGAGCAAAAGCCAGCAACGCAGAAGTTCAGCTATCTGAACTTTAACGCTCTTTATCCAGCATGGCAACCAATCGGAGCGTCTCACTGTAGTGACATTGCCCGACGTTGACGTTGCCTAACCAACCACGATCCAACAGTGTTTAAAACGTCTGGCAGAGAAAGGCCAGCCTATGAGCTTTGTAAGCTTCATCTTAATAATGTACCTGCTGTGTACATGTGTCGAAGTAGTTGCTTTGTGAGCATTGCTTGACGCTGACAAAGCATGCGGTCAGAACGCACCATAAGGACTGAGCTAAATCCAAAATGAACAACTTAAACTCCATCTCTTACCTGAGGAAATACTGTATTATGTGTGTATTTTATGTCATCATTCATGCTTTAGAGTCACATGTACTCTACTCTCTAAACTCTTTATTGTTTTTGGTACTATGTTAATTGTGGTATTGCTGAAAGTGGGACTCCACTTTCTCATTTGATTATCATAATTAAATTACTTATTTCTGTTGTTGCCAATGTTAGCTTTCAGAGTGTCAAAACATTGAGTTTATGGGGCCTCAGCATATCATTAGTAAAGCAACAGTGATGTCATTAAAGCTACAGTCCAAAATAATTGAGCAAGCTAGATTTTCTTTTATCCAACGTACCAAGGACCCTCCCTGACTAGTTGTAACTACTGTTCACAATCCCACATCTAATAATAACAAAAAAAGCTCTAAACAAAAATGACAACTATAAAGCTAGTCAGCAAAAGCTAGAAGCTGACAATTAAAAAGTTTAGCATTTTGTCTGAAGATTGATGGGAGCAAAACAGAAAGAGAAGGAAAATTATTAATTGCTTATTCATGCAGTATGTTTAACTGCTGTGCAGATATAAGCATGTACTTTCATTCTGTCAGTCTTGAAGGCAGTGTAGCTATCCTGTAACCAGCGTTGTTTACTGCACACTAACTGCTACAGCATCAACCTGTCCCTGGGAGATGTGTCATTTAGGCGAAAGCAGCAGGTTGCTTCGAGCTAAATGACAGCTCCGGCCATTAGCAGGGCCTAATTAAGACACACTAATTATAGCTGATGGAGTGAGTGCTTTGTAAAGCAGTCTCAAAATAAATAATGAATATGTAATCATCGAGCTTAAACAAGCCGCTTGAGCTTAAACAGTCACAAGCCTGCAGGCCTTGTGGGTAAACCGTGGCACAGAGGAGGGACAGCTGCAGCAACGCATCATGGGAGCTGTCAAGGAGCAGAAAAAATGAATTTGTTTTTAATTATTCACTACCTGAGCATGAGTACTGGGTGGGATGAGCCCAGGGGAGATTTGGGCTTTGATGAAACTATGAGGTTATGTTTTTGTAAGTAATTATTAGCAGATACACTGTGGCCTTTGGTCTTTGAAATTATGCAATATGAACAGCTTTGATACCTTTTAGCTGTTTCCTGCTTTGTGGTACTTTGCCATGAATAGTCTCTTTTTTCACAAATATTTAATTTGTGTCCCCCTGAAAATACATGAACAAAGCTCTATGAAGAAGTGGGAGTAATAATGCAGTCCAGTTTTTACATGAATGCTGATCAATGTTTTTTTTTTGTAGTTTAGTTATCTTAATTCCAACTGCTACCTTAATTTCCAATTCTCTGCTGTGGATAATTAGTTTTCGTTCCTTTACTTTTTTGCAAATTTTTCAATTTTGGAAATGAAAAGGAATATTGTTACATAACCTACCAGCCCAAAAACAACCGAGAAGGAAAAGTTTAAAAATGTTGATATATGCACTTTAATGGTAATAATTTCTTAGATCTGTTGGTCTTGTTTTTTGTTCCCTGTACTTGAATTTGTGCTCCTCAGTGCTTATCCTTTTACTTTACCAACTTCATAGCTTTAACTATATAAACCTTGTTCATACTCCCCTTTTTCTATTTAAATCCTCACATTGATTTCTACTTTTCTGCTTCCATTTATATATTTTACCATAAATCACCTTGTACATGCAGCCTCCTCTCTTCTTATGTGACATTACCCAATATTTAAAAACCCTATCCTTTTCTTGTTTACTTCAACTGTCACACACATCTTCAAACTAATTTTCCTCTACTTTCCATCACTTTTCAATTCTTTTCATTCCATAACATGATACACATATTTTATGCTGAAGTAAAAAATAAGCAGATACAAAACACACTTAAAACCGTGTATTGCAATAATAACTCTGGTTTAAAATCTAGATATTGTAGGTCTTTAATGGAACATTGCTTTGGAAGAAGATGAGCAGTCATAAAAAGTCCAATATTTGGAAACATGAGTTTCAATAAAACACCCATTTACAGTCTAGGTGTAAAACACTACGGTTCTTTGATGGTGCTCTTGAACATAACTCTCCAGCAGCAGGTAGGAGGCACAAATCTAAATTGGATCATTAATGTTGAACATAAAACATTTTTTTATCTATTTCTCCTTGTCCTTAAAGAACAGTTGTTATACTAAGCTGGAAGTCTACATTATTCAACAACACTGATTAAAAGTGCCCACAAGAACTTGGGACTGCAGGAGAAATGAAAGATGAAAGGGGGAGGTGTGCGTTCCTAGCATCTAATCAAGTAAAACCTTGCTCTTCAGCAGTCAATGGTGTCCTTTGTGAAACCAGTAAGAAACCAACCAAGGACAGCTGAGATGGTCATTAGTTACAGAGCTGACAGGATGGTGACGATGAGTTCTAACTGTTGCCCAGGCATCCTAATAAGCTTAGCGGCAGCTGAAAGGAGAAGATAATGAGCTGAAAATAAAAAAATAAAATAGCTCGTGCCATATACATCTCATAGGACAAGTTTAGCATTTCAGTCAATAAACACACTGAGACCTGATGAAGCAGGATGTGTTTGGAGATGTTATATTCCAATTATATAATGGAACGCATCTTGATTTTAAACTTAAAACACACAAAAACTTCAGTCCTTTACCTTGACTCTCTACAAGCGGCTAACTTATTAGATATTTCATATTTTATCTTAATTGAAGAAGTACTTAAACAACACCCACATAACAGGTGGGATCCAGAAGATGGGTGGAGAAAGTACCACGAAATCCTATATTTAGGTTTCAAAGAAAATATGAGGAACATTTGTTTGAAAGCAACATTTCAAATAATGGAAAATTAAAACTAGAAAAATGAAGTAGATTATAACTTAATGACAAAAAACAATTCTACATGCCTCTGCTGTCATCCATTTGTGGAAGTTAATAGCATTAAAGCCCCTTTGTTCAAAAATATCAAGGGTCAGTATGAAGTGACTAATGTCGTTTCATATGAGTGCAATGACAGACATGTCTTGTGCTTGTCGAAATAAGTGATTTTCTTTTCTCTTCTCATCAGTGGACTTAGTTTTGTGACACCAATAACTCCACCCTAACTGCACCGTACCATTATCCCATGGATCTTTAACTGAAGGGAGTTCTTTAATGGTGCAGTACGGGTTGGTTGTATGGCCTGCTTTTGAAATGACCGACAAAGTAACATACCAAACCAAACAGACCAATGCAGAGTGAAAAGAAAGTATTGAAGACTGATTCAGAACGTTTATTTAATTTAAAGAAATCTACAAAAAACGAAGAAAATGGAAACCCTATCTTCTTTGGTTCATAATGTATGACTACAAATGATGTATAACCCATATAACTGTTTACCTTGAAAATTAATTAAAATGGATGTAAAATGTTATGATATGTTCATAACGTTTATGGACAGGATTTCTAGGCGCAGCCAAGGCGTGGAGGGGATCCGTTTTGGTGACCTCAGGATCGGGTCTCTGCATTTTGCAGATGATGTGGTCTTGTTGGCTTCATCTGAACGTTATCTACAGCTCTCGTTTGAGCGGATTCGCAGCCTAGTGCGAAGCGGCTGGAATGAGGATCAGCACCTCCAAATCCGAGACCATGGTCTTGTGCCGGAAAAGGGTAGACTGCCTTCTCCGGGTCGGGGATGAGGTCCTTCCTCAAGTGGAGGAGTTTAGGTATCTGGGGGTCTTCTTCACGAATGAGGGAAAAATGGAGCGGGAGCTCGATGGACAGATTGGTAAGGCGTCTGCAGTTATGCGGGCGCTGTACCAGTCTGTCATGGTGAAGAGAGAGCTGAGCCGAAAGGCAAAGCTCTCAATTTACCGGTCGATCTACGTTTCCTACCCTCATCTATGGTCACGAACGCTGGGTGGTGACCGAAAGAACGAGATCGTGGATACAGGCGGCTGAAATTAGTTTCCTCCGTAGGGTGGCTGGGCTCTCCCTTAGAGATAGGGTGAGAAGCTCAGTCATCCGGAGGGGGCTCAGGGTAGAGCCGCTGCTCCTCCACACCGAGAGGAGCCAGTTGAGGTGGCTCGGGCATCTGGTCAGGATGCCTCCTGGACGCCTCATCGGTGAGGTGTTCTGGGCACGTCCCACCGGGAGGAGACCCAGGGGAAGACCCAGGACTCGCTGGAGGGATTATGTCTCCCAGCTGGCCATGGGAACGCCTCGAGATTCCTCCCTAGGAGCTGGCCCAAGTAGCCGGGGAGACGGAGATCTGGGTCTCTTTGCTTAGGCTACTGCCCCCGCGACCCGACCCAGGATAAGCGGAAGATGATGGATGGATGGTTTGATGATGAACGTCACAGATATCTCTTCTACAGTCAAAATTCAGAGAGAGAGAAAGCGAGAGAACGAGGCTGTTATAAGAGTTAGTATCCCTCCAGCTCAAAAGACACAGCCCAAAAGCTGCAGTACTAATACTACTAATTACATTGACTATGGTGGGCCATAACGTGAACCCAGTTTTTGTTTCATCTCATTCCGACCTCTGGCATCTACAAACTGTTTACTTCATAACATAAATATGTCCTTACTGAGTTCAAAAGTAGAATTTCTCCTTCTGTAATAGTTCAGATTTTTTATGATCCATTTTTTAATTCAGGACTAGTTTGTTTTTACCATAGTGACAAAGGAGTGACTCGGCTGCTACCTAACAATTTTATACCAATGCGGTGGCAGAGTTTAAGTGACGTGATGACGTACGCGGATATCGAGACAGCTGCACTCATGAGGAAAAGATCCTGAAAACTTTTTTCAAAACCATGTATGTAAAATGGGTTACATGCATTTACCTTCTATGAGACATGAACACTACACTGTCAGATATAGGGGTACAGAATGGGTACAAAAAAGAAATTAACTCAGTCCAAAGATGAATATTGGACCTTAGGGTAACTATCTGTACTATTTTCATTTTCTGAACAGTACAAACAGGTTCCTCAGTACTAATAGTATATTTTTGTACCATTTCTTGGATATGGTACAATTTCTGGTGATTATCTCTTTTTTTTTTTTTTTTATACATCCAGTAGCAAAGCTAGGTTTATTTAACTAGATTTCATAGTTTTATTGCTAACACATTTCTACATTTTATTTTTAATTTTTTTAAATAAAATATATAAAGAAATGGGTGACTATTGGCTACATTGTGTTAAGGTGATGTGTCAATCGTGTCAAGTCAATATTGATTGGGTGTCAAGGTAGCATTGATAAAGGGTGCAGACTATAGGACTACTAATATGTACCTACAGTTAAGGGTTCAAAATGGTACCTTTGAGGGTACCAGCCCAGTGACAAGACTTTGTACTCCTAAAAGTACAATTCTGTACTTTAAAGGAGCAGGGGGCTGGATTTCTAAATTAAATTATATTCAAGTTCAGTTTTGTAATTTTATTGGGTAATAAAGCGTTTTAAACTAAGTAAAATGAGCCCACCCATGTGTAATCCCATTATCTTGAACAGCTGCAAAATAGTTGGCGATTCGGTGGCCGAATTTCCCTCGCTTACACGTCGATGATACGTCAATCTGAAATTCTTGCGCATTCTCGATTTAACTTCTCAGTGTGTAAGATATATAAATAGGTACAAAAATAGCATGAGATGTTATTGTCACACATATGGTTATGGGTGTAAAACTGAAGGGAAATTGTGTGTGTTCCACAAAACAGAGCCAGCTTTCTTTATCAGGCTGTTGAGCCTTTTTAAGTCTCTGGGTCTGATGCCGCTGGTGATAGCTGAAGAGATTACACTCTCCACAACAGGATGTAGAAGATCTGCAGCAAACTTTGAAGGACCTAAGCTTCCTTCTGAAGTCCAGTCTAATATGTCCTTTCTTGTAGACACTTCACTGCTGAGTCTCCCGTCCAGTCTGTTGTCCAAGTGAAAACAGGTGTTTAAAGTGGAGGTCAGTGTGGTCTGCAGCTGTACCAGTGGAAATCTACCTTCAGGTCCTCACGTTAATAACTGCAGTGTAATGAATGACACAATCATGTGCAGATCTTTCTGTTCAGATTACTATTAACACTCGTGGTTCTTAGAAGTATCTGTGCAAACTATTATCTTTATTAACAAAAATTTATGCAAAGGATATTTTGTGAGAATTTTTTTCCACCAATCTGGGCAATCTAACACAATCCTAATAAATCACTAAATTAGAAACCAACACTGCAACTGCATGGGGATGTACACGTCGTCGGTTATGGCGTTCCCATTGAATAAGTATGAAATCCATCTTGTGTTAATGTTTCATGGAAGTTAAATGCATGTAACACGTTCTACATACATTTTTACTCGGTTTCCTTATGAGTGCAGCTGTCTCCATATCCAACAGATTATTTTTTGTGTCTTTTAGGCCAAAATTATAGCAGACAAATCATTCTTGAAATAAAAAAAATAAATAAAAAAAGATGATACATGGCACAAAAAACTTTTTTTTAAACAGGGTTTACTTTTGTAGTAACTAGAACCAGAAACTTCCAACAACTTTTATACAAATGCTGACTTGTGCGTGCCGCCCATTGAATAATACTGGAGGTGATGGCTTTAGAAAAGAAGACCTGGGTTCTCTTCCAGTTGCTGAACTTACTACATAAAATCTTTTACCTCAAAAAAGAAAACCGTTCATTTCAAAGTTGAATAAAAAAGCCCAAAGATTATTTTTGTTGTTTGTTTTGTTTTTATTTTCCATAATAAAATGAAATGTTGTTGCTCCCAGGTGCTTTCAACTTTATTTCAGCTGTCATGGCAAAAACTTTTGCCACCACTGTTCTAAATCTTTTATTAGGGCGAAGTGTTAATGTACTCAATGATTCCAAAATGGTTCTTATGGTTGGTGTTTATTTGGATTTTCATTATACATAAATACTAAGGACAAGAAGATGTGTTATTCTACTTTTTGTTCATCAGCCTTATATAAAGCTTTTCACAGAAAGGTTGCTGGGATTTCATATCTACCTAATCTAAAATGGGTTTATACGCATTCAGGGCTGAAGTGCTATACTCCGATTTGCTTGGTGTCCAGCTGATGTTATGGGAGACAAAATTGCTCAACAGTTGAGTGCAAATGGAGAAAAAAACAACATCAAAGAATATAAAGTGGCAACCTGGATGTATGATTTGAAAGTATACCAAAATCAATGTCATTACATGTATTCAAATTCAGTGAAAAAACAAATAAACAAACAAACAAAAAAATTCTAAGAACGGCAAACGTATAAAAATAAAATCGTTTTATTTTTTCATCTCATATTAAAGCACTCTGGGAGACAAGCATCAGCCAAACAAGGATATATACTAGTAGATACAGTGGCATATTTCTTTTAAAATAAAATCAAAACACTTAACAAGAAAATGAGCCTAATATCTCAAAATTTGTCCATAACTCACCGAGGAAAACTCCGACAAAGTGCTAGCCCGAGGCTACTATGGTAGCTATGCGACATGTTGGGGGCAAACATTACATGGCTGGTCCTGCGTACATTTATATCTATGACAGAAGTGGATGTGCCCAGCCGCAGCTGTCTCCTGCATAATTCATGATTTGTCAGAGTTCTCCAGTAGCTGCTGCCTGTCTGTCAGCACTGCATGTCCCCTATCCCCCTCCTCCCCGTATTGCCACTGAATGGTAATGACAAGGTTGGGAAGTGCACACACTGTCACCAGAAGACATAACCAGACCAAGCTGAACAGCACTGTCCCTCAGAGCTGCAGAGAAATAAACATGCTCAATTACGCTAAGAGCATGCGCACAATTACACATGGATGTCTGACAATCTAAAATCAGGTGGCAGGTTGATAATGTGTATAAGTGTGTTCACGCTCCAGATACATGTGCGCGGCTGTTTCAGCGGTATCGTTCGGTAGCTTCTGACAGGCCGTCAGTCTAATGCTGCGGCAGCAGGAGTGGTGGAGTCCCTGGGGAGGCCTCTAAAAGCTCACAGGGTTCTGCGGATAGGGAGCCCAGCCCAGTGAAAGCTTTTCCATGTTCATCCACCCAGCTCTGCTTCTACTCCTCTGGCAGCCTAGTTCTGCATCCAAATTCAGGAAAAAACTCACTAACCCCTACCACGTAACCACCCATCCCTCTATATATCACATTCCAGAGCTGCATCTGTCACTTTTTTCCCCCAACATCTTCATATCATCCATCCATTTTACCTCATTTTACCCGGTTCCAAATCGCTACCTTTCTGTCCTACCCTTCCTTGAATTTTGCATCTGTCAGTCTCTCCCACACATCTCCATCTTCTCTCTCCAACTGCTGCTCTCTACTCCCCCCTATTTCTCTCCGAAAACTAGAAGTACACATTCAACACACAGAGCCCCCATATATTCCTGCAAGCTTCTGCACTAGACACAAACCTCACTGGGAGTTCCTGTCATGCTAAGGAGGTAGTAAGGAAAAGTCTTTCTTCCAGAATGAATGAGTGATGCAGTCCCCTAACAGTGCTAGAGGCCTTAGCCTTGTAGCATTGGGGACCTGATGATCGTCTTGGGCTTCGAAGATTGAAAGAACATCATGGTTGTCTCAGGGCTGAGACATATGAGAGTGATTGTCAGAGAAGCAGAAAGATGCACTCACCAGCATCTGAGGCAACAAATTTCATGTTGCTTCAGGCGTGGAATGCATGGGAGAGTTCTGTTTGTTCTGGGCAATGATCATGCAGGGAAAATTTAAAGTAAAAAATACCTTTACTAACGGATAGTAATTTGGGACTATTAGCGTTTTTATTATAATATGTACAATTCCAGATAAGAAAAAAGTGGGACAGTATTTTAAATTAAAATCAAGCTGAAAAAAGTACTTTGTTAAATTATACCTGACCTGTAGTACTTTGAAAACCATATAGCAGTTCGTTATTTAATGTGTGATTTAAAAAACAACAACATTCCTATTGTGGTTCTTGCAACAGATTTCAAGACAAGTTGGAACATTAAAGCATTTACCACTTTGTAATCTTGCCGTTCCTTTTCATAACACTTTTAGGGACATTTAGGGACTGAAGACACCAAGTGATAACGTTTTTCCACATGTAATTTTGCACCATTCTTCCTCCAAACAAGTCTTAAGGTGGGCAACAGTATAGAGTCTTTGTTGTTTCATTTTGCGCTTCAAAATGCACAACATATTCTCTATTGGAGACAGGTCGGGACTGCAGGCAGGCCAGTCAACTTCCCGTACCCTCTTCCTCTGCAAACAGGACTTTGAAATGTGTCCAGAATGTGGTTTTGCATTTTCTTGTTCTAATATGTCTGGAAATCCCTGAAAAGATGTCTTTGTGAAGGCAGCAAATTTTGTTCCTAAATCTCTATGTGCTTTTAGCATCAATGGTGCCATCAGAGATGTGCATGTTACGGTTGTAAAGGGCACTGACACAACCCCATATCATGATAGATCCTGGCTTTTGGAGTTGTTGTTGGTTATAGTCTGAACGATCATTTTCCTCTTTGGTTTCGGAGCTAGTAGCATCCATTTCTCCCCAGAAAATACCTGAAATACTGCTTCATCTGACCAGAGTACACTTTTCCTATGTGTGATGGTCCATCCAACATTTCTCAGAGCCCGGAGAAGTACACTGTGTTTCTGGACACTGGATGCCTTTTGGTACACCACAGCTTTAACTAGAATTTTTGGATGTATCTATGTATTGTGGTACTTGACAAGGATTTGCCATTGTAGTCCTGAGCCCATGTGGTGATATCGCTTATAGATGAAAGACGATTATTGATGCGGTGCCGCCTGAGCAATTGGAAATCATGGTTGTTTAGTTTAAGCTTGCGCCATTGTCCTTTACACACTGATGTTCCTCCATATTTCTTGAATCTTTTAATTATATTAAGCACTGTTGAAGGTGAAAAATCCAAATCACTTTCTATCTTTCTTTCAAGAACATTGTTTTTAAACATTTCAATTATTTTCTCACATATTTGTTGGCAAACTGCAGACCCCCGGCCCATCTTTACTCCTATAGGACTAGAACTTTCTTAGATGGTGCTTTTGGAAAAAATTATAATAACATTCACCTGTTGACATAATCTATTTCAAACCACATCATTATTTAACCAACTGACCTGATTACTAGCCCAGAATTTCTCCTTTCCCAACCTTTTTAAAAATATTTTAGAGGTCTGAATGACAGGAAAAGATGTATATTTACAAATAAAATAAAAAAAGAAATTGGATTGTTTTTACCAGATTTCAAAAGTCAGTTGAAATTATTAGAAGAGACAGGTTGAACTCGTACTTAACTTTCTATATCGCACATTAACAGACATCAAGATGTTTTTCCTGCACTGCAAATTTTTGTTGCAAAAGGAAACAGTTACACAAAAAAAGGGTGTTTAGGTCTATAGCAAATTATAGAGAACTCTCACAACCTCAGTCAATTGGTCTAGAAAACAACCTGTACTTCCAAGTATTTTTTTCACAAGGCGTGTTTAACTTTGTAGTTCAGGGGTCGTTTTAACCATATATTTTCAGTATTTGACTTTTTTTTTAAACAGCGATCGAAAAATCTGAAGGCTGATGGTCATAGTCATACCTCTGACCACTTTGTGCAAATGCCCAGACATTTTTTACTTTCCCCACGGAGCACAGATAACTGCACCAAAAAAAGATTCCCATGAAATCATCTCAGCATCATCTCAGAGCTGGACATCATACTCAATGCATCTCATTATCTGCAAGCTGACATTTCGTTTGAGAGTTACGGAGACATGGTGAATGATTCACTGCAGTTTAACTACTAATGGAAAACGAGTGCATGCAGGGGGATCTTCTCCAACTGAAGCAATAAAAAAAGACCTCGTTCAGAGAGTTTTGCCAAATTTTTATAACTTTATGAGGAGAAATGTTTCATGTTTTAATATTATACCTGAATGGCACTTCAGACTCGATAACAAACATGTGGAGCAGTTCAGCTTCTTGTACACTATTGTGAGTATATTAACATACCAAATTTAACGTTCATTATGGGTGTTGTAAGGAAACAGTAGGTAATTAGATTAGCCAGTTACTGATAAAAGAATGGCTTGACCTAATGCTGATCTTTTAAACTGTGCTATAACAAACACTGCTAGTAAATGCTTTGCCATGTCGAAACACAACCAAATATAGTAACTGGTCTATTGGTGATGTTCGACTGCTATCTTTCTGTTTCCAGTTAAATTTAACAACTTCTATTAATATGTTCACTGGCTGCTTTACATCACTTTTATAGTAGCAATGTAGTCAAAACTGGAGAACCTAAAGAGAAAGGCTATCCTCCTTCCCCAATACGGGAAGGAGGATAGCCGTTAGACCGGGAGAAAACTCCAAGACACACATACACCCTTTTTTCCTGGCTCATCATCTCAGATGAGCACTACAAGGAAATTAATTTACTTTAAGACAGGCTGTAAAAAGGATGCCTCATAAAAAAAGGCTCTCAATCAATAGCTGAACCAATGAGAAAAGCTCAGTTTTCTGCATTCGGACACAGAAAGACCCTGACTGAAGCACCATGACTTTTCATTAGCCTGACCACTTGTTTCCCAAAGGACACTCCATTAAAGATTGAAATGGATTTTACAAAAATTGTTGCTGTCTCGGTGTGGTAGATCAGAAAAACAAAGGACATTACGCCACCAAAAGGATTAAAACCTGTTCTGCTTATCAGATAAATAAAAAAATAAAGGATACAAAGCTTTGCTCATGTCTTCATGCAATTTTACATAAACAAAAACTATAAACTTTAGTGTATTTTAATTTTGTTAATTTAATAACCCAACACAAAGTAGTACACAACTGTAAAGTGAACCAAAATGATAGTTTACAAATGCATTTAGATTTTTTTAAACTTGAAATGAGACTGCCTCCTTTCAACAGTGACTTTATTCTTGCAACTCCAGCATAAAAGACATTTTCCTGCAGTCCATGACTAACAGTTGTCCTGTCGATAGAACATTCAACTTGAGCTGTGAATCTTTGCAACAGTGCTGTTCTCCAGCGCACGTCTGAGGCCTTCACAGGACATCTGTACTTAGACCAAAAATGAATGACATAAAGGTGTTACCAGTGCTACCTGTCTGAAGACAACAGGTAGTACTGTATTTTAATTATGTGTTTAAGAAAAGGGTTAGGGTGGCAAATGCATGCAGTACATTTTCATTATATTTCTCAAAATCTTGAAAACTCTTATGTTTTCCTTTCACTTCACAATTGTTAAGTACTTTCTGTTGGTGTATGACATATGAAACACAGTAAAGTTGTGGTTATAATGTGATCAAATGTGGCTCCGGTAGTATGAATATTTTTGAGGCACTGTGGAAAAGCATCCTTGGACCTAAACTTACTGTCATGAAAAAATAATATTTAGGGTACATGTAGAATGTTACGCTGATTACTAGAAGCTTTGATGAGAGATATTTCCCATTGTGCTCCAACTACAGTACAAAATCCTCCATACGGCCTTTAGATTAGGTGCACACTTATTACTCACCATGGAGCACAGACCCACAAAGTTCAAAGCGCTCTTTAACGCAAATAGCTACAGACATTGATTCAAGTAGACACAATGATTCAACTAGAGCCACAACTCCAAAAAGTACTCAGCATTTACAGATCATCTGCTTGTGTCAGCGGTCTGATAACAGACAGCCCCATAAGGAAAAAGTAATCTGTTATTCTAAACAAGATCACAGATATGCCAAGACCAATACAGGAACAGCCCATGTCACCAGAAAGCCAGTTTGCAGTGTGTCTTCATCTTGTTTTTTTGTTTTTTTTGTACTCTTTCCTGGGGATTCAGTCATAAATGTTTAGCCTGTTTCAAAATACACACATACGGTGTGTCTTTTGAATGTTCCGTGATGGCATTATGAGCAGAGAATATTGTGCCAGCTTGATAGTAATATTACCTTAATACTGGACTTGACTACTACTTCTGAATGACCCACAGCTCCCTCTTGCTGCCTCCCCTTTTTGGCGAAAAGGCGCCATTGTGTTTTTTTTAAAAGGGCTTTTGTTCTCTCTTTAAGGGAGAATAAATTAAACACAGGAGCTAAGCTGAAATGAAATCCTACCTGTTTCACACCTCTCCCCCGTAAATCCTTGCTGGCAAACGCAGTTGTTAGGTGAAATACAGGATCCTCCGTTCTGGCACAGCCCGTCACACATTGCTGGAGACGCACCAGAAGAGAAGAGCCATTACTCTCAACGATTAATGAGCATTAACTGTGTAATTAGACCAGCACCAGCACAAGTATTTGCATACAGAATAAGAGCTAATTCGGTGATGTGATTCATTACAGCCTTTCATAACATTACTTCACGTGATTAATGCATCTCTCAGAGGTTAATTTCGAAGTGTTCATTATCCGTAGCAAGAGTGTTGGTTAATATATCCCCAAAATACAGATAGGTCATTGATGTTGACAGATATGAATTAAGATCATTGTATACGCACATCCTTTGATGCTTTTCTGAAATAAATAAATAAATGAATGAAATAAAATAAAATAAAGGTTCACTAACCCAGTTGAGGTGTGAACATTTTTTAAAACCCTTTAAACACCCTTTGATTCATTTTCAGTTTTTATTTTTCTTGATAAACCTGATTAACCTCAAAATAATATAAAGCACATGATTTATCAAGTTTTGCAGTTGTTAAAACGGGCATAGCTTTGCAAAAACATGCTGCAGCTGATTTATTAACATTGTCCTGGTAAGACTGGACCTGTTAAACCCGCATTAAGATGTGCGCAATCCATTTAGTGCTTTTGCCCTTGATGGATATGCAATGTGGGTGTTTCTTTCATGCAAAATATTGGGAGGAGAACATCCAAATAAGTTTTTTTTTCTGTGTGCAGTGTGAATTATTAAATATCAAACTGTTTGCGCTGGCTGTTTTAACTCCTATTTTTACAGACTCTGAAAGGCATGTCTTAAATTTGCCCCACAATATTCTACTTACATTTTTTTAGCGACAAACTAAAGAAATATAACTATCATACATTCTAACTTAACAGTAATTAATGCTTTAATGGCCATAAACCTAACATGTATGTAAATTTACCTTTTTTTTTTCAAAGACCGATCATTTAAAATCAAAATTCACACATTTCAGATTACATACAACGGCCAGATGTAATTAACTTGTAAGTTCTTAACCTTCAAAAATATACCTAAAACATTTAGGTAGATCAAAAGCAAAAATTTGATTTCAAAACTTTTTTTTGAAGGACAAATGCCCTTTAGTTTAGTTACCCTCTAATGTTTGGAGATAATTTATTCAATTTCACTGATGCTCTGTAGACAGTAGATTATTTTCAGGAAGTGTGTCTTAGCATGTTTTGCCATACATTTACTAGATTTAATAGAAGCCATGATAAAGTACGGTGCATTTCAACAATAATAGTGGAATATGGAAATCTAAGGACTGTGTGCAGCCTTATTCTAATCTGGACAAGCGGAATCTTTAATACGTCGGACTCTGGAATACGCTTGCATGGAACAGGAGCGTTACATGTACATTGCACGCATTAAGTTTATTAATCACAAATGAAAAATGTATTTCACACACATTCTAGCCTAATAGTAGCCATAGACGTGGCAGTCATTTTTTTCTTCTTTTCTTTGCCAAAGACCCATCATGAATCCACACCACATGTTCCCCCTCTATTTGGCTGATGGCGTAGTGCACGGGGGAGAAAGGCTGGCACACACAGCAGCGGATGCAAAATATAGCTTCCAGTAAGAAGAAAAAAACTATAGGTAAAAACAATGATTACTTTAAACTTAAATCCACCATAATAATAGGCACTATTTTTGTTGTTGGGTGGGGGGGGGGTTATTGGGGTTGCATATTGACATATTTGCAACATACTAGATATGAAACTGGTACAGAGTAAGAAATTGAATCCCGTAGTGCTGCGTCAAGTACTAATAGCCACTGTATATGGGATGGCTGCTCTACCCCTACACCGCCCCCAACATAGGCACAATTGCAACAATCCAAGAATTTTAACCTGTTTTTTTAACAGTAAAAGCATGCTGCAAGGAACAATAAGTATTAATAGTGTACACATTTGCTAATGAATTCTAAGATTAGCAGCTGTGGAAAAGGCTATAATTTCAAGATTAAATTTATACAGTTATAATATTTATAGATTTTAATTGAAAGAGGGAAAATCTGGTTAAATATAGGAAAACTTGAGCTGTTTAGAAATTATTAACGTATTTTTTTTAAATGGATTTGTGTTAAATGTCTTAAATTGCTATATTCATCATTCAGAGATGTAATTACTTTGACTACCCTCAAGCGAAGCAAGGTAAACCACAACAAAGAAATTGAAAACGGCTACTTACCTTTGCAGACTGTGCCGTTGCCTGTGTATCCTGGCTTACAGGAGCAGCTGTGGCCTCCAACCATGTTGAAGCACAAGGCATTCTCATCACAGTTGTGGAGTCCACTGAGGCACTCGTCATGCTCTAAAAGCAAGCAAATAGACAGCCACCAGTCTCAGCAAGTTCCCTCGTAATACATACAGATGTTTTGTGCACATCTAAATCTCAGATATGTGATAAAAAAGCGAAGAATGTTAAGGGACCATCCTTAGATCTGCAAACATCAACTTGCCAGGAAGAAAATAACCCTTGATTTAGGAGCAGTAAATGTGAGGAATGACTGCAGCAAGTTGGCAATTTATTTTACAGTCCATTAAGAATAAATGCCCTGACAGTAAGGCAGCTGTGTGTCTAAGATATGAGTCCAAAATGAGTCATTTCTCTGGCTCCAATCTTGATATGACATAGAAATGGCCTCAGATGTTTTGCTGCCATTAGTTGTGTTTGTGTAGTCCATTATGAAGGATGGAAAAAGCCTTGGTGACAGTCTGTGCTTCCTAAAGACCAGCATTTGCTACACATTTATTTGCATTTAGTTACACAGTCAGTATAGATTTATCTTAAGTCCAGTGAAATTCATTAACCTTTATTTACCCAGGAAACTCAAAAGATATTTAATATCAAGATTTTTCCTGAATCACGGAAGGTTAAATAATAATGAAAGTTTAGGCAATGCCCAGTTTAGAGTTAGTATGTTGAGCATCCACAAGAAATACTTCTTGATGGTTTCATACAAGGAAACAAATGCTCACCTTAAAACATGCGTTTAAAGCATTCACCATATAGGATTTTCTTTGAAATCTCAGGAACAAGCAAGGTTAAACACAGCTATGAAAAAGTGCAGTTTCAAGAATTTTTTTCTTTATATCATTCCTATAGTTTAAAGTTGTTTAAATAAGATGCAGCTGGAGATGTCAGAATGGCAAGCATAAAACAAGCATAAAGTAAATCAGCACTGTCCGTCCCCCACCTGTTGTCTTACAATGAAAGACCCTACTGATCGATCTTCACTACATCGTAATAGTCTTTGAGAGACTATTTATCAAACTGTCCTAAATGCAGAAGCTTGCATTTCGAGGTGTCTGAAGTCAACGTTGCCTGCCTAATACCTACTCAGGTCTACTTGACTCTACACATGATGCCAAACTGCTATGGCTAATTACTTTCTTTTTTTAAAGGTGTTGGTTCACACACACAGCCATCAGGTGGCGCTACTCTGCTTTAGTGGAAGTCTATAAAGTCTATAAATACAGCTAGTTTCTTCTGCCATCTGCCGGCCGGGGAGCAACAGAAGATCATCTTCAACCATCTTCATTTGCTGGCGGAGGGAGGCCCGAGTTTCAGGCAGAAACTTGCTCCAAAGGAACCCAAAGACCACTCCAGGTGAATCTTGAACATTGATAAACAAACACGTTGTTTAACCCCAGAGCCTGACGAAAACCCTCTGAGTTTCAGGCTGCCAACTGCTGAGAAATGGGAGCTGTGAACTACGTGTGCCGACGGCTGAACCAACCAGAATACGCGTTTAGCCACAGAGCAAATAAGAGGTGAATGCCGAACTGGAGCGCTCCAAAAAGGTACTGTTAAAAAGGTGGACGCCGATCGCCAAAGCCAGGAGCTTCCCACCGCTCCTAGCCAGATTAGCGATCCTTTGTTAGCCTGCTGACTAACACTAACCCCCTTTCCTGATCGACGTGCAGCAACTTGGAGGACTTTAAACGTCACAAGGTCTGTTTGGTCTGTCAAATTAGTTAGGATAAGTAATTTTAAAGATGTTTCCTCTTTGTTTTTATTGTTAACTTTCACCTGCTATCTTTGGGTAAACCAGGCCTCGGCCTGAAGTTTAATCAGTGCTTTTTAAAAGCCTTTTCCCAACAAAGAGTCATTTTAAATCCTGTAATTTGATCTACTCAATCAGACAGAAGTTTTAATAAATGTATATGAGCCACTCTAAATGCCCCCCGTGTGTCACTAATAGCTACAGCTAAGGAAGTCCACGTGTCGGTTTAAACCGGCGTTCCCTAAACAAACAAAAGAACTCGGTTTAAAAATAGATTGTTTAATAACACAAACTTATCTCATTATATGTGTTTGAACTCTCCTTATTTGATAAAAATATGGGAATTGGGTTGTTTTACTGTTGTGATCAAGCCATAAATTAAGTAATTTTCCAAAGGTTGATTACTGTCATCCAGAGAATTCTTCAACAAACATTTCTTGATCCAAATGAAGTTAAATTTGGTTTTACTGGTTTACATATAAATCAGTGGTGCTAAATTTGTTACCTCACTGAGAGAAAATCAACGAATTATGTAAATATTTATTATGTTTTAATTGAAAATGTACTGAATTATAAATTAGCTCAGCATGTTAGTAAAGTTATGATGCATAATAAACATAATTTGCTGTCGCAGTGAGATTGGCCCACACTGGAATCCTTCCAATCCAAAGGCATGCAATGCCCTATGATAGTAAAATCCCAAAACCTATTAACATATGTAGAATTGTGGGAAATGTGGAAAAGGGGGTAGGACTATTTTTGCAAGTCCTGCAACTATATCATATTATGCTTGACAAATATGTCAGACTCGCAATTGTAGTAAGTACATGAACACAGCCTTGGTCAAACTCTGCCCCTGTCAACTTCAAAGAAACGAAAATACAAAAACTCGGGAACATGTGATATCCTTCAGCAACGTAAACTGCAATGTAGTCCGGCAGAAAATATATAACTTAGTTTTCCTATTCTTAACATGAAGGAGAGGTACCAACTTTCAATTGATTACATATGCATAAAACCAATAGAAAATGTATTGGATAAACTGGCAAGTATACTATAATTTAATATCTAGTGCTTGCCTGGCCCCCTTTTAAATGCTGACCTGGGAAACTGTAAACATGCTTCTTTTCAGAAATCACCACTACATATTTTTAAAACCTCTCAAAAAGCATGATCTAATTTGAAAACAAGCAGCAGAGCTTTCTGATAGTTCTTTTGTGCAACGTAAAGCAGTGCATGGAATATTTTATTGAGAAGTTAATGTTGCTGCATGCTCTTTAGTCAGTTCCCAAATTTAGCCCCCCCAATACTAGTCATTGTTTTTAAAATCAACATTACTCTTTGTCATTTTTCATTTTTAGATTCACACAATACTCACTTAGCAGTCACCTGGAACCCACCTTTAAAAAATATTGCCTAGCTGTACCGGTAATGAAATGTCTATGTTTTGTTATGACAGTTCTCTACATTTTAAATATTTCAGCTCATTTCATCATGCGTTTATAGTGCTGAAAACATTTTTAGAAGCCACAAAATAGAAAAGTGCTCAATTAGATATTTTTGAAAATGTTAAGACTTGTAGATAACAAAAACTTGGAAGATTAGGAGTTGCTAGAGATTACTGTTATTATAGTTTTAAGGATAGAAATAACCTTTGTGTTCTGCCTTCAAGTACATTTTGTGCAGAGATCAAGCGGATTTCTGATTCATTTTTCAGGAATTGTTTTGTTTTTGGAACGCAATCATTTTCTTTTGCTACAACAGCTGGCTTTTGAAATGTTGCAAAAGACACCCATGAGTACTGAAAGATGGAATCTGAAGAGGGAGAAAATCTGAATCCTAAAAGCTTGTTGCTTTCACCTTAGTCACTTCATCCATTTGCCTTCCATCATCCAATCCATTACATCCCCTGAACGCACCGTGTTTCCATCCAAATTGAAAGTGACATTGTGATGAGCTCCTCCATCGAGGCAATGATGTATGTGTGTAAGCATGTGTGAGATGGATTGAAGGACATTTAGGTGGAGCTCTGTGCTTTACTCCTGCTACTGGGCAGCATAAAGGTTTCTCCTAGGTATTTATAAACTGAAATAAAACACACGAGAGAGGCACAGTAAATTAGAGGGCACTGTGTTTTTTTATCTTGCTAGAGACTGAAGAGAAAGAGAAGGAAGTGGAGCCACACAGGAACTCCGCTTGTGTAACTGTGTGTGTCTCATCACTATAACCGTGGAATTTGTTACTATGGAATTTAGGCCTATTACACCCCTGCACTCAGTGTAAGTAACTCCCATTTTAATCGCCTCCAAAATCCCTAGGACGTGTGTATGTGTATGTGTTACCTTGCTGGCTGCTGCAGCTCAGGCAGCAGACAGATAAACAATTAATTATGTAGAGCCTGTCATCGGGGAGCTCTTACTATGGCTGCTTGTTTCTCCCGCAGCTTGTTTTCCCTCCACCTTTTGCCAAAACAATATCAGACTCTGCACTGTCTGACCTCGAATAGACGACAAAACCTATATTTGACTTTACAGGCCTGAGGTTGATGATATCATGAAGCTGATGACAAGAAAAAAGAAAAGGCAATGGTAGTCTGTCCGCAAGCATGAATGGCAGAAAAAAAGACAGCTGATGATTTGTTTTTATTTTTAAGTTGTATGAAGCATATTATTCGACATTTCTGTAACTGTAAATTTTTCTTCTCCGTTTAATTTCAAATCACCTTCTGAAGATGATGTGGAGCTTCTGGTTGATTGTTTTAACACTCTTAGTATCCTTGACAGTGTTGCTCATTATAAAATCTGTTGTAGGTCTGTTCATACTTGTTTACCATGGTTAAACAGCCATACCTGAGAACTTAGATGCTCTTGTTCGGAAAGCAAAGCGTCTGTGGAAGAGCATTGGTTTGGATGTCCACCAATGGACATCCACATGGATGTTCTTCATCTCTATAACAAAGCATAACTGATGCTAGGTCAGCATATTTTAGTACTCTTATTAATCAGAATAAGAACAATCCCAAGGTTGTGTTTGATCTTGCTAACAGCATTGTAGCTGTTACGGCACACCGATCCTTGTTATGTTCTAATGAAGTTGTCACAATTACCTCAATTTTTTCATAGAGAAAGTGACAAAGGCGAGATACAAAAATTCCTCAAGCCTTATAACCTATAAAGACGAGCTGTAGTACTCTGAGTCTTGAAGTTCCTTTGTTGATGCTTTGGCCTGTTTACAGCCACAACGTCTCTCTTTGATTTAAGTCTGAACTTCAGGAAGGGCATTCCAAAACCTTCAGGGGTTTTTATGTTGTTGTTTCTGCATGCCGTTGCTCTTGCATTATCACAAGTGGATAATGAAACAAATTAAAAAATGTGGCTAATCACAATTATTTACTGTAATTAACTTTAGGAGGCATTTATATTCTTACATTGGACCAAGATCCTTTTTTCCCTAAGAAAATAAAATTATAGTTTGAAAACTAACCTTCTGTAACATTTACATGTATCTGTGATCAAAACAGAAAATGCATTTGGATTTGAATCTGACTGCATGACTGGATTCTACTGGAATAATTTTTTGGGGGGTTTTGAATTGAATTTATATTCTACTTAACAAGATTCGAATGACTTGTTTGTTGAATACAATCTTTTGGAGGACATCTGTTATCATTTGGGGGTAGAAAGAGAGGAGTCTGTCTGTAAACAAGAGCACCAGCTTTGACTTGAAACTGCACCTTCTCTCTGGTAGTGACCTGGATGTAAATATAGACTTCTGTTTGGGCTCTAAGACCCCCGACAGGTTAAGAAGAAATAAAAAGCTGGACTCTACTGCATTCCTCCTGGGCTTAGGTCTGTGGATTAACTCTTTAAAACCATAAACATTCAGCTATGAAATGAGTCGGGGTCAACTTAATCCTCTTTACTTTGAAGACCAGCTCACGTGCAACTCTAACACAGTGGATAAACGGTTGTCAATACTGGAACCACTGTTTCTGCTGAGACAGGTGTTTGTTAATTGGCAAAAGTCATTGCAGATAATAAAAGCCCTTTGTATATTGTGCAAATGTACGGTGTCGATAGCTTATGGAGTGGGGGCGGGAGCATTTAATGTTTCCTTCTACTATAATATTTCATCTGCAGGCAAATTGGAGGAATCAACATTCCCACTGGACTCTTCAAACACAAACAGATGTTTTACTGCTACACTCCGCTTCTATTTCTCATATAAATTACTACCAGCAGGATTACAGTGGTGACACCACGCTCTGCTTAAAGGCATGTATTAGGAAAAGCACAATAAGTGTTTCCTGCTATAAAAACACTGCATGCTACCAAATCATAACCCTTGCAGCATTTATAATACTCTGATGTGTTTACTTGTTTAGACGCTTAACAACATGTCAGGAATTGTTGTTTATTCAAATTTCAATTCAGAAAGCCATAAAATGTCATGTTTTTTTTCATCACGTATTATTTTTTACTTAATTAACATTTGAAATATTTAAAATAATGGTGAGTATGTCCAGTAAATATAATACATTATCATTTAATGTGTATTCAGTAGGGGAGAATATGTATTTGACACACTGCTGATTTTTGAAGTTTTCCCACTTACAAAGCATGTAGAGGTCTGTAATGTGTATCAAAGGTACTTTTCAGCTGTGAGGGACAGCTCTTGGGTGTCTCTTTGCACCTACGCAGGTGGAGAAATATAAACTAGGCTTAAGAGGTGTCACAAAAAGTTTATGGGATAATCCAGTAAAAAAATACAAATAAATAAAAACACCCCACCATACTAGACACACCTGAAGATTGTAGGTGGTTTATCATGTATTAGAACCGTCCAGTCAAAGTCCTGATCGAATAATTATTGGGATCTGAGCTTTAGACATTGAAATGAGTAGAGACACATCAAAAAGACTTGTAGCCATTACAGCAGTGAAAAATGCTTCTTCAAAGTATTGACTCAGATTGGTTGAAAACATCTGCACACCACACTTTACATATTTTTTAATCAGTAAAAGTGTTGAAAAACATTTTTAGACATTTTTAGACTTTGTTGTCTATCATATAAAGTCCTATTAAAATAGAGTTTCTGGTTGGAAAGTGACAATACTTAAAAGTGTATCAATACTCTTTCAAGCCATTGTTTTTTTTTTCATTTATTTTCCCATAATGCATCATTTTAATATTGTCTAAGAAGAGAGACATGATGCTGTGGTGGTGGGAGAGCTCAGTTCAATAACCCAGCTGGAACACCACAACAACAATTAAACCGAAGCAGGGAGAAGAAAAGTAATTACATCAAATTTTCGCATAAAAAAATCAGTTTAAACACGAAAAATGACTTTTATGAAGAGACACGTCGCTGTGTGTTTCACTGCACTGTCGTGAAGTCGTTGTTAATAGGAAAAATATATAAAATGCTGTGACACAGTTTAATCCTCTGCGTTCTGGGTGAATTAATCTTCATTGTGAATTTCGAGAGGAAGCACACCAGTGAAAGAAAGACAAATGAGTAGAACAATAAACCCTGCCCAGGGCTCAAAAATGAGCTGAGAAAACAAGGTGAGTGAAGCGACATAAGGCACAGTGCCTGCCTGAAGTTATTATTGGAAAAATCTGTGCGAATAAAGAGGATTCAACAATTAAATAATTCGCAAGAACAAAAAAAGCAGCAGATGGGTGTCATTTGCTTAAAAGTTATTTTTGCATTTCAAACTTCTTTATCATTTTCGGATTTACACTGAACCTCAAGGAGAGAAACTCTTAAATGGAGTATTTTTGGTTTGTTCTGCTGTTTGTCATTCTCTCTAGTTTAGAAGCTTTAATTCGAACACCAAAGTCAATACAGGAAGTTCTGCAAGGCTAAATCATCCAGCACCGAGCACAGGCGGTGGCAGGTTCCCTTGCTACGCTGCAGTTTACTCTGACTCCATCGGTGTAAATTGCTTCTTTAATTACAGGCACGGAGGAAACGCAGCACGTCGCCACCCTCCTCAGAGATGATTCACACAGGGAGCTACTTAGCATCGTGTTTCACAAGCTACAAACAGCTGCACAGGAGCAAGTAGCGCTGCACATCCCCAGGGGGATCGACAATGTGACGTTGTTGTTGAAGGACAGAGACATTACATCATGTAAAGAATGCTGAATCATACCGTTCATACAAATTTAACTTTACATCGCCTTTGTATTTCTAGAGTTCTGTTGCTTATGGTAGAAGCATGTCTGAGTAGCTCTGTTAGGTGAGTACCGATTTGTTTTTTACTATATACTTTTTTCCATAAGTGTGTAGGTTCCCTCTGGTTTTGGATGTTGTGTAGTTGGAAAGAAACTTGCTATTACTTTTAGGCTTTTGCACAGCTGTTAAAGTGGCAGTCTGTAGTTTCCTGGTAACAGGGTTCAGTACATACCTAAATCATTGCAAACAATCTGCATTTTTGTGTTTGAGCAACAGACCTTACCAACGGATGGCCATAATGGCCAAAAATCGCAATTGTGCAATTTTCTGCTGCGACGAGGCAGATAGTTCAACCTCCAGCAAAATCATATATGCAGCAAAATGACAAGCCCATCAGAGTCTTTCATCACCGGCAGCGAGCTAAGAGGCAAATGTGTAAAACAGCATTTATGAAAGGTGAAAATTTTCTGCATTTTGTAGGTTAGTGATATTATTCAGATTTTTTTTAAATGAATAAACTGTAATGTTTGAAAAAAACATTACAGTGAATGATGTTACCTGGCTCGGACACAACAGCTGAAGGAGCTGAGGAACTACACACTGTCACTTTAAGATAGCAACTGCGGCAAAAAGGTATTGTATTTAAAACTCAAAGCAGCTGATTAGAATGTGAAAAGCTCAAATAATACCTGAAATCCAATCCCAAATCACTCCGCAGTTGAAAATCTGGATGCAGAGCAGGAACAAAGGGCAGAGAGTGAAGGAGGAAGTTCAAACCATTGTTGACACGGATCATAGTGGACAAGGATTATTTCCTTGGCAAAACCAAATTAAGTGGATTAGCAGTGCTGGCCACCAACTGATGGTTTCATCCAGGATATTACTGTGAAATATGCTACAGGAAAAGGCTACAGTCAGAAGTCTAATCAGATATGTTCCAAGACTTACTGCTACCCGAGATCCTACTTGGATGATATGAGTTACATAGTTATGACAAAATATGATTCGTCTTAGGGTTAATGAAACTTTTATTAATTTAACTGAATTCTGTAGAACACAAAATTCCAACTCCTATATACAGTAATTTTGACATTACAGAATTGTTTAACTTGCTTCTCTAACACCCAGTTGATTTTACATGTTGCCAGCAGCTTCCACATGATTCCCAACAAATCTCTGCAAACATTCAGATCAGTTTACACACACAGGCTGAATGCTGGGTCCAGTTGTAAATGCAAGTCTTTGAAGAGCCTCTATCATCCGTTTAACTGGAACATTTCTAAAATATCTGAGTTCTATAGTTGTAAGGTCCAAATTAAGTCCAAAATTACTCATACCACTGGCAGAAATTAGTTTAAAGTAATCTATTAACTGAACTAATTTTTTTTCTTTTTTTTTTTACTGACTGGAAGTAATTTGATCATTTTGAAGTTATCCAGCCAAAATCCTGACTTGGCTCTGATAAAGCATGTGCGGAAATATCAAAATATTAAGGTGATGGTAAGGGGGCCTTCCAGTTCCTGGTTAGCATTTATGGAAAAGGCTTGGTTGCTGTAGTGCCACTAGAGATTATTTACTAAGAAGCGCATGAATAATTTCAAATAATAGTTTTAATACCATTTAAGTAAAAAACAGATAATAAATCAAAATGGATCTAGAAACAAACTTTTTGTTTAAATATAAATCACTTTAGATTTTTATCTGCCAGTATATGAATACTTTTCAGGTTAACTGGATTTAGAGAAATAACAAAAATTCAATGCTTATCCTGATAAGAAACCATTGTTTTTAAAACATATATAAATCATAATTAAAAGTAAAAAATTTCTTCACTTTATACTTTACATTTAAACACATTTTTTTTACACTTTTGACTTACCGTTTGGGTAAAAATATATTACACAGAGGCACATTTCTTTTAACCACGGATAACTAGGCTGCCATCTCACAGAGTGAGAAGGATTGTAATATAAATACAAAAAATAAAAATCTGCAACGCTCACAGGATTTCATCTTAAAAACACCATAACACCAGAGTAGGATGTCTAAATGCACTGTGTTGTTTAAGAGCAAAGCCAGAAAGTCATAAATTTTCTATCCTACAAAGGTGTGAACTTTGCTGAACTAACACTAACTAATTTGGTTTGGTCAGGTGAAAGTAAGGTTAAGCTTTTCGTCAGGAAACGCCTCTGGTGGATTTGGACTGACATTAATAAAAATGTAGAAAAAGCACCTTAATGCCTCCTGTTAAGTATGGTAGAAGATTTATAATGCTACGGGCCAGTTTCTGTCCAAAAGGCTTTTAAAACCTTGTTAGAGGGCAAAGCATCAAGAAAACATTAAAATAAAAGGACATTGAAAATGGGTTTTAACATGACAAGGATCCTAAACATATGGCAGAATCAAAACTGAAATGGTTCAACAAACAAAAAATCAGCCTTTTCCCACAGATATTGGTTATTGAATGATTTGTTTCCCGTTTCTCTTGTATCTCTCTCTAAATAAATTTTCACAAAATATCAAGCCTTTTCAAATACTTTCATAATACATAAATGATGCAACAGCAGTCTATGTGTCTTGTGTAGAACAGAGCAAATGATCTAGTGGGAGAACATTTAACAACCAGGCATTTAAACAACTTTGCTTATCTACAGCATAATCAGACAAAAAGAGGGTTGAATTTTTGACAGAATCTCTTTACACTGTAGTGGACCATGTTTGCTTTTGATACTGAACATGGTTCCATTTTAGATGAGCAAAAAACAGAATTTGTTGCCTCCACTCAGGGTTCTGATGTTGAGGATCGTAGTAAGTTTCTCTTTCTTTGTTACAGTTATAAAAGCACAAATTAGGACTTAAAGTGAAGATGGTTTGTCCTATTCACGGAGTCCTGGACTTGACAAGTATTCTAACAAACTATAAAAAAAGGTATTTTAAAAAGCTTTTAGTTGAAAATGTGAAAAATACTAAAAAATACTTTGTATTCAAAGAAAGCAACATTGGTTTAGCATGTGTTGCATCATACAGTAGATGTCAACTGGGCAATGATATATAATATAAAATGTTAGAAAATTACATTTATATCAGTCTCCATTTTTTTTTTATCTCAGACTCTCGTGTTGTTCTCTTACAAGTACTTTGGAAAAAAAACATAAATGCATAAGTGACTCATGCTCTAAAATATATCCTTATATCACTCTTCAGTTAAAGGATAATAAGACTTTTTTTTCAATTGTATGATCATAGAGATGCACCAATCAGACTTTCCTAATCAACGCTTATCTATGTTCATTTTTTTTTTAGGTCTGGTCTGTTGCTGCCTATTTTGAGCAATGTGATTTTTTTTACAATAAGGACAAAAAGTGCTTTTAAGTACTTAAAAGTGAAGGAATGTGCTGCAGAGTTATACGTTTTTTAATTAAACATAAAATAATTGCAGGTTAACTTATTTATACATCAGAAATATATATATCAAAAATATACTGGGAATATAAATACAAATATAAATACAAATAAACAAGTCAAGCTATTCAGTATCCTGCGCTCGTACACCGATCAGAACCAATAAATGAAAAAAATGGTTGCTATACGTTGAAGTTATCAAATAGAGCCAACTCATCCTGATTTCAGTCTGTCAGAAGGCCAGAGGAGGAGCTCACCTGTACAGGAGTAGTCATCAATCCTGATGTAGCCCATCTGGCAGATGCACATGAAGGAACCTGGGGTGTTAACACACATGGTGTTCTCTCTGCAGTAGTGTTTCCCTTCAGCACACTCATCAATATCTAAAGTATAGAGACAGGGATGAGGTTAACTGAGACTCAAATTTGAAGCACCCTCACAGTCATAGCATGCTTTATACATTATCTATTTTAAGTGTTGCTGGGTGGAGATTTTTTCTGAACAAACAAGGGTCCAAAAAGCCTGACATAGAGCAAATAAAAGAAAACCATTTGTCTTCATGGGTGGAAGACAAAGGTCGACATGTAGATGGGTCATGAGGTGGGAGCTGAGCACTTAAAGTAGCTCTAGCTCTATTTAGTCGCCAGCTAGTACACCACTCCATAACTCCGTGTGTTATAAAAGAAGCTCTCGACATCGAGTAGCAGCTTCTCTTCAGGTCGTTGAACACATCATCTAGCTCGAGGACTAAGGTTGGACACCTCAGCATATTTTACTTTTCTTCTGTAAATACATACCAGGAAGCAGCTGCAAAACCAAACTTTGATTTGTCGTCCAGATGCACCCAGAAATATCCTACGATAGTGAGTGACACCTTGCATTACAGTAATAATAGTAATTGTGCCATTTAACAGAATTTAGGACTTATTTAATAAAGAAAAATGAGCATTTTGAAGGCTTTGTCAGAGGAAAACTGCTCAGCATATAGGATTCTTGATCCATTTTATGTTTTGTTAATGTGTTTTCCCATCCATACATCCATCCATGAAGCCAGAGAATATCCAGAGGGAACCCAGGTATGAGCAAGGAGAAAATGGGAAATCCATGCAGAAAGATATTTTCCCAATTTTTTATTAATAGTTTATTTATATAGTTAGTAAGTTAGTTAGTTAGTTAGTTAGTTAGTTACACATCAGAATCAAATGGGCCCTGGTTGGAGGTGAAAATCATTCCTTTATTTTTATTTTTTTATCTTTTTGCCAAAAGCACCATAGGTTCAAACCCCATATTCAAATACATTTTTTATTAAAACCTCATCGTACTGAGGAGTGGGAATTCACACGATAGCCCATGGCTTTGTCCATATATCTATCAAGAGCGCACTGTCTAATGTTAGTTTCAGATCAAGTTTAATTTAAGCTTCTAATTTTTGATAAATTGGCCTTTTTATGGGAGTGTATGGAAAAATAAGGCCTCATGTAGGAAGGACAATGTTATAAGACAATGGCATTCCCCTTTTGCATTATTCAGTAAAAATATCCTGCCTATCTGTTAGTTCTAAATTTTAGTGATGCTGCCTTTTATTTTGCTTTTCTACCTTTTTTGATGAATTCCAAACATATCACAAATATGTCATTACAAATATCCTATATCCTATTTATGATTTAGCCTTGAATTAATCTCTTCTCTTCTTTTAGACAGCTTTTCAATACAAACCCAACTGTCCAGAACAGGGATTCATTGTCATTGTCTTTGCAGTACCAACACTAATGTTTTTACATGTCACTATACCTACTTTATAACCCACTGTTACCTCAGTACCGTTTATATAACAGACTTACATAAACACTTCTCTGCACCACGGTTATTAAAACTTGATTAGAGCTGAATGAAGAATATATTTTATTGGATTTCCTTTATTTATTTCTTCCCAATCAGGATTTCATATTTAGATTCATGTTTCCTTAGCAACAGCTATTCTTGGTACTTAATCCACATGCCAAACCTTCACATAGAAAACTCATAATGCTGCCAGAGCAAATGAAATAATCTTGATAAGGTGATGCAATCAAATGCAATGCAGTGTAAATACAGGTCATGCTGACTAAGCCCAGCTGTTTTTCTACGCTCTGAGGTTTTCCCCCAATGCATATCAGAGGTCAAACGTGGGGATTTTTTTACGACACGAGTTCCAAAACCCTCAACGTTAGCAATTTATTATTCATTTACTGTTTTCAGTGTCTCTGAGAGCACAAGAGGACATTCACCCCTGAGCACGTTCGGTGCCAGATGCTTTCGTGAAGAGCTCTTGAAACTGAATTTCAATTGATTTGCATTGGCATTCGCTCTACTTCCACGTCCTTGGGTAGAGAACCGCCCACCACCCTCTGAGCTAAGAGCCCCACACCTGCCAACAACTGTGGCATTCATGTCCTCTTTCACAGCACCATCAATACTCACTGCCTCCAGCTATTCAGAAGTCTCATTGATGAGTGACGCAGGCAGACAATTGTCGGCGAACCAAAGAAGTACATGTGTCCTTCACTTCATGAATGAGGGGTTAATTAAAACTGTCTCTAGCTTTGAAAAAAACAGGGATAAAGGGAGATGAAAAAGTTAATCTGAAGACACTAGGGCATGTGAATAAATGTCTCATTATGAAGCAAACATGGGTGGGTTAACAAATGTAGGAGGTGAGTGAAAATCTGAGATTGTGATGGACAGAAAATGTTTGGAGAGGTGAAAAGTATGTATTCAGTGTCTGAAAAGAAGAGAGAGCAAATACTGGCTCTTCTCACAGGCATTCTTCAGCAGACACCATTAGGAACATTTGATCAAAAATAATCTTTTATCAAAAGCTGTGTTTGTGTGTGTTTGGTTTTTTGGAGCATTTTGCATTAACTAAAGACAGCTTGAAAATATTTAGGACAGAGAACAGGAGAACAAATTCAGAATCGCCACAAATATATTCTTTAGCAGCCTTAAAGATCTTATAAAAATATTTGTAAAATTGCAACCCCACATTATAATGCAGGAACCAACGTGTTTCACAGTGCTTGGGGCATTTTGTATCAGAGAAGTATTTACAAAGAGAAAAACAAAATGGAAATTGTTCATCTTCAAGGCAGAAAATAGGTGACCAACTTCAGGAGGCACCTTTAGAAAAAAATTCAAGGAACTATGTGGTCAAAAAACATCTCAATAGCAGGTGTTAAGCAAACACTTTCTTAGGATTTACATCACATAACAGAATTCAGATACCACATAATTTCATTATGAGGATGGGGTGTTATGAAGCTTTGTATTCACTAAAAACAATTTGATTAAGTGAGTGGATCATTAAAAGGATTTATGCTTAAAAAAAGAAAAAAGAAAAACAAGTGTAAACTGTCAATGTTATGGATGGAAAATAGGGCAGGTGCTTCACACAGGCATCCTTAAGGAAAGATCTTAAGGAACTGTTTAGTCATACATTGTTCGACATTGATTTAGAGGCCATTAAGCCCACCCATCCATTTCACCCCTGCTGACAGGACTTGCGTCTATTAAAACAGTTTATTAGGAGGTGAGATGATGAGGGGGCATGGCACAAGCGCACCGGGGAGAGCAACCATCTCCATCTCTATTAACACACTCCATTTTCTTGATTGGCCTGTCACACGGACACACGTGATGTGCCAAGCAAAGAGGGTTGGCCGCATCCGCGGCAGCTTTTATCCCTAAACGGAGTGCTCACGGGTCAGTCTGTTGCCATACAACGATGGATGGCGGGATAATGGCTGTGTTCTTTCTGTTTTTCACCTCAGTACATTCCTGAATAACAAGTGAATCTATCATGGTCATATCTGAGTAAGAGGAATTGCTTTGTATTATACAAATTACCAAGTCTAGTTGCTCTCGATTGAAATTTCCTTGAGATAACCATGACCTGGATGAATGAGAATATTCACAGGCTTTTTGGATTATACAGTGCCTTACAAAATAAAACATTCCAAGCTCGGATCCTCTACCAGAGGCCTGGGAGCGCAGTATCTTTGCTGTTCCAAGAACTGCACTTTTCTGGAATGAGATGTCTGAGGTTCTTCCAGGGTTCTACTGGAGCCATTCCTCCAGTTTGGGGGTCACTGCCCCAACTGCTCCGATTACCACAGGTACTACTGTCACCTTCATCTTCCAAGCCTTCTGTAGCTCCTCTCTTAGCCCTTGGTATTTCTCAAGTTTCTAATGTTCCTTCTTCTTCATGTTACCATCACTTGGTATTGCCATATCGACTACAACGGCTTTCCGCTGCTTTTTATGAACCACCACAATGTCCGGTTTGTTCGACATTACCATCCTGTCTGTCTGGATCTGGAAGTCCCATAGGATCCACTTTGACCTTGGGGTGTATATATATATATATATATATATATATATAGCCCTGTATTTTGCTTCGGTCATCTTCCAATCAACAATTATCAGTTTCCCTTTCCCTGCTAAAAAAGAACTACCTCCCAGAGCGATACTGCCACCACAGAATAAGAAAGTGACTTGGGAGGACTTCAAATGTTATGTCAAAATTGCCTAATTTTTTTGAATTTACGCAACCAGATTGCTGAAAAAATTCAAATGGTTTGGATACTTCTTAAGCTGCTGTACATCAAGCTATTATTACAACTATAGGAGTATTTCAAAGCAGTTTAGCACAAAAAATTCATTAACATCCATTCATAACAGCTTGCCTTACACTTAGTGCAATAACAAAAAATACAGCAACAAACAAAAAAACATTAAGCTGTTTTACCTCACTTACAAAAAAAGAAGAAGAAAAACACACAGAAATTAGGGTGAAAATGAAAACTGCCAAAGATCTCAATAAGTGATCTAACAGCCCGGAGCAACAGCTTAGTGTACATGCATTTAATGCTCCACTGCTATCATCCTCACAGTTCCTGTGTTGACATTTTATTATCCCCACTATTGCTCATTCAAGCGATCCAGCATCTGTATAAATAGGAGCTTGTAGCTTATCCCTCTTTGCATGCATGGCATGCGCGTTCTGTAGCAACCATCCTCACTCTCCATGCCTGCAGTAACACCAAGGTCTGGGAGTTAGGAGATAACACTGCCATTGCCTTTGGACGTCCCAGAATGACACCAAAATCTGTGCCATTTTAACTACCACCGGCCTCTCTCATTCCTTATCTTTTTTCCCCTATTTTCTTCTGGTAAATCCATTCCCTTACCCACTAACTTACTCAAGCAGATTGTTTTCTGCAAATGCTAGAGGGACAGGACTTGCCCAAATATTCTAATCATTCTCTGTAGCCAGTTCCCTCATGTCCAAAGATTTAGGAGTCAGAGAAAAGAGCAAAGAGGCAAAGAATTTGCCCAGCTTGGCCAAACAATTTATCTCCACTGTTGGTCTTCTTTCCCTTTGGGTGTCTGAAAGGTTTCAAAGGATGTCAGACTTTGCTTCTTTTTGTTTAGTGGGAGTGTAATTAGATCACAAATAGAATTGTAGCTGCCGTTTGGGAATTGCAGAGATATTCAAAGATTTACTAGCTTTAGAGAGAGACCAGACAGCTTTTCAACCTTTTTATTTCAATCATGATGCAAACTTGAGCTGAGATAGATTTCAGTGATTGTAATAAATCCCCTAAACCACTTCTTATAAAATGCAAGCGACCCTTTTTACGCCAGCTATGAGAGCATAAAGTGATGTTGTCAAAGTGACCTCCTGGATATTTCAATTCACAAAGACTTGCAGAGAGCAGTATTTCAAGTTTTACCGCAGGATGTCTTTTAGGCTCAGTTCAGTATTAGAAAACTAAAGTGCTGGATTGAAAATTAAATGACCCAAGGGAGCAATTGTTTTAATCTTATAGGTCACAGTGTTTGGCTGCTGTTTTTTTTTTTTTTTTTTTTTTTTGGGGGGGGGGGGTTCTCAACTACAAATACTGAAGTAGGTGTCTGTATAAAGGAAATAAAGCAGCTCATAATGCCTCTTCAGTGTAATTGGCAAAACATGAGCCAATAGGAATTCTACATGTTCCACTCAGATTTGGACGGATGGGACAGATGGATGGGTTGATGGAGCTACAGATTTAATCAGACATATTTTCAACTAGGCTAACAATGCACTGACGCTTAACATCATGTCTGTTGGAAACCGAGCAGCAGCCCACTGTGACAAAGGCAAACCAATCAAACAGAAACAAGAACAAGCTCATTTTAGGTGTGCATACAACCTCATACCGAACAATGAGCGAAGGGTTTGGTGGGAACATGGTAGTGTTAGTCTGTTAAACGAAAACAAACAGTTTCACAAGAGCCATTCTCATTCCAGTCAGCACGCTGAAACACATGTCCACATGAGGCTCAAATTAAAGATACTCCTGAATATTTCATACAAGCGTCCACCCCCCATGCTTAAGTCTGTGCACGAGTGCCAATACATTGTAACATCATATTAAACCTGCACTTAACACACTTCAATTTAGCCCGACTCAAGCAAAATGGAGGGAGTATCCAAAGATCCCAATTGCCTTGTTTACGAGCAGCAGGCGTGAATGGGCTTTTGCTTTCCATCAGGGCTCTCATTAATCTGGGAAATGTTTCAATCGATGGAGCATCATCATCCATCACTTGTCATTGTCTGACGCAGCCTGCTGGCTGGAGGTCTAAACAATCGGTAAGGACGAGCACAAACAACAATCAGAGCTCTTAGAAAGGCTGATAGCGGTATCTCGCTGAGAGTAGTGTGTGTGAAATGCCACATTTGCTTTCTTTCATTGGTGCTGTGTTTTATTGTATTTTAATTACAGCCTTCTGTACTTGTTTGTACTTTAAATGGCATGCTTGCTATCACCCATTGCAATTAACCTACAGTCTAAACATTAACTAAACATCAAACTTCAGTGATAGCAAACAATGCATCTTTAAATGCATTTTATGAAATAGCAATAATGAAATTAAAGTAGTCCCAATGCTTGGCTAAATTATTAAAAATCTTTAATAAAAAATCAGCTGGATAGACTGTCAAGGTTGGCCCAGAAGAAGCCTTTTGATATATTGAAAGTTGTCTCAAACAAATAATATCTCAAAAACTAATCCTCAAATCTGTCATATTTTTACATTCTGAGAGAGACAAGAAGTAGCTGAAGAGTTTGATATATAATATGTGTATGGTGTGAAAAACTCATCTTATTAAAAAAATGAAAAATCGATACAGATATTTTCCGATATTACATTTAAATCCCAATATTGGCCGATAATGACTTTAGGCCGGTAATATCGCACATCCTTAAATGCAACTCTTCTTTGACCAAAGTTAGGCGTCTTTCACCATCTCTTTGCCAGCTGTCTGATGCCAAAAATTGATAGATAATGCTAGAGGCTCTAAAACTTTGGGCCTGCCTTGTTTTTCTCAGTTACTCTTTGATCTTTTCCCATTTATCCTGGCAGCTCAGATCTCAAACAAAACCAATAATATGTGTCACTCAGAGGGAAACAGATGGGCTCTTTTGTCCTACAAGGGTAAAAAAAATATTCTTAAAGTTAAACACACCTTAAATAAAGAATATAATGAAGATCCACATATGGATTGCATGTGTTTATATTTAAGCCGAAAACAGTAAATAATCCAGAGTGCACGCAGGACCAGTTGTGCCTTGTGGTATTTGTGGGATGCTGGTTATTTACAGCAGACAAGACCGTGTAGAAGATGGAAAGAGTGTTTTTGTTAGGTGACATTTCAGCTGGGTCACAGAGGTAAAAACACAAGCAGTCAGGCCTCCAGCAGGTGGGAAGCCCAGCGGCTTCAAACCCATCCTGGCAGTGATTGAGGTTTGGAGTGGGCTGTGCGCTTCAGATGCTGCCAATTAACCTGCTGCCACCTTATGACATTAAAAAGAAAACAGCAGCAATCAGACTTGTCTGTGCACAAGCAGTCGTTTCTTTCAGGTGATAAAGTATACTCTCTACCTCGCAGCTATGACTGCTTTTAATCCAAAACTATATTTCTGAATTTAAGAAAAACATTACACTTCTGACCTACCCTTCTTGATTGTCTAATTGTTTGTATTAGGTTTGTCCTTATTTGTCCTCGTCTGAATTCCAAAAAATATGTTTATCTTCTATTTGACATGTGATTCTTTTATATAGCCTATTATGCACATGTCCTTTAAAGCAAGGGGTGCCTCCACTGGCAAAAAAAAAAAAATATATATATACAGTATATATATATATATATATATATATATATATATATATATATATATATATATATATATATATATATATATATATATATATATTATTCTCCCAATGTATTATTTTTCCAAACCAAAAGAAGGTGTTGTTCAAAAAGGGTGTTTCAGGTATATTGTTACATTCAACAATATTCATAGGAAGAAAATAAAAAACCTTAGTTATAATTACTTTTTTACTGTTTTCTTTTGGCTTATATACTATTTACACTGAATTAAATCAGAACACGTGTGAGAACCCTGTTACACTATGACACGATGGGTAAAAAAAAGGTATATTCTAAATAACCACTGCAAAACAAATGTGTAAAATCCATTCTTTAGTAGCTCTCAGTAAAGTTTTTTTTGTACGCTTGAGTTTCCTCAAAGATCTGCTGTGTAGGACGCTGTAATGGCTACATGCAAAAAATCCCCAACAGCTTAACGAGCTTCTTGCCTTCACCCTCCTAGTGAGTAGGAGAGAATTTAGCTGCTGAAATGTATCTGTTGTAATCTACTGCACTAAGTTATAGATGTACTGTATATGTTTAGATGTATAGTGATCCTTCTATGGTAAATAAAAGACAATTATTCATATTTTCTAAACATTTTGCACATCTCAGTCAATGTTAAAAACATATTAATGGGGCGTCCTGATGTGCAGACGGGCATTGCAGTCAACATTGTTTTATTTTGTTGTTTTTTAATTTTTTTTTTATCATAAACAGTAACATTCACTTCCTGTCTGTTTGATTCATGTGACATGCTGTGTCCACAGAAGTGTTGGTGTGGGTAAAAGCTATGAAAATAGGTAGCAAAATATCATCAAACTAAGAGCTTTTAAAAAAAATTTTAAAGGAGTTATCAAATATTTGCAGATTTTAACTATTTGCAACTGCAAATGAAATAAAAATATTTCTAAATTTCATCCCATATTTTTGGCTCACGTCTTATTGGTTGGCACCATTAATTACTTTCATTTAAAACAAGAGTTTTAAATATATGCACAGAGTGAAGCCTAAATCACTCACCCTAACAAAATGGGACCAACTGTATATATACAGCAACTATAATGTACTTTACCAGATGGACATGTTTTGATGACAAATATTTTGATCTTTATTTATTGCGAAAGCTAAAATTGTGAGATTGTATTTACATCCCCACAAATAGTGAGAAATGCCACCGTTCCAAAAACTATTTCCACTGAATTTGAAAAGGCAATAAAAAAATCTTACCTTTTGTAAATTATCCTCACAGGAAGTGAGGCAAAATTCTGCAACTATTTATGGTAAACATCGATTAGTTTGTCCACACTATATGACAAAAAGATTTACTTTGTTCCTTCTCCTGACTGATGCCTTTAAACAACGACAGAATTTTTATCACATGCAAATTCACCTCTTCCCTTTAGGACAGCTAAACTATGATCAGGTTAATCAGGTTCCCTATAGTGGAAGACAGATGTACAGTAAACTCAAGAAGACTGATATTGAATCAAAAAGACCTTAATGACAGTCAGACAATTTTTCCAAACCAGTTTTCGCATTTTTAAAATGTATTTTTAGCTATTTTTAAATTTTTAAGCGATAAACACCGAGGTTTCTGAGTTTTGCTATAGAGTATGTCTTCGGTGTAGATTCAATGCGGGGTAGATTATATTGCTTATATTCAACAGCATGGCCGTTTGCCTTGAAAAATAGCCCTCCCTAAATATGCTGTGCATCTGAATAATTCATTTTTTTTTTCAATTTTACAGAGCATAATTTTTTTATTTCATATTTCCTACATGAATGCAGCAAAAACAAGACTTAAACAGCCACCATTTATGATCATTTCTGAGAGGGATGTTCTAAAGTAGGGCATTTCAAAACCAAACAACAATGGGAGATGTGTCTGCTTGCAGTCCTCAACAATGTGGCGATGAATAATGGTATTATCTCAACACGTTGAACCACACTGATAGTTCAAATTAGAAACAATCTCACAGTCTGTCACTTTTCTGTTGCTCTTCTCCCTGCCTAATTCTGTCCCAAACACTTGGAAGCATGTAGCAGAATGGGCCTTCAGTCTAACTACGTAATGAAAATGGTATGAAAGGAAAAACTGGGTTCTTTTTTAGTAGGAGTACATAGAAGTGTACCTGCACACACACAGAGCTACACAAAAGCAGGGCCAGTAGCCCCCTGAGTGTTCCCTACTGCTGTGTCTATGAAAAATTTACACAGAAGTGATCTCATCAGCTATTTTGAGCACATCTCTGACCCAGGAAGGTTTTAAAGAGCTAGTATCTGTGTCAGATTTTTGGGATTTTGTGTTCGCGTCTGACAAACGCCACAACAACGTTGTGAGTGTATGTTTGTGTGTACATAAAACATGACCAGCTGTGTGCCTTTTTTTCCATACAGTTCCATAAAATCTCTGCAACATACTGTGCAATGCTGAAAATTGCCTCCAAGTTGGACTTTTTCATCTCATCTTGCAGACAGCACTTTGGTGCAACACAAGAATTGAAAGCAGAAGATATTACTCCTCTTTCTGTACATCTCTTGCAGCCACACAATAGTTTATCTATTACATGAAAAGAAGCATTTGCTGTTCCACCTGCATGGTTTTGACAAGACTCCTTTTATTCTCCTCACAGGACACAAAGACACACAATGTTTGAGCAAGTGAGTTACAGAGAGACAAAAAAAATCAATTGCTTTTGAAAGAACTCCATCAGCAAATTGAGTCAATTTCAGGATTCTCTGTGAAGTCTCTGATGCAAAGGCTCACCACAAACACTGCAATCCAATTTTGTAGAGAGAGCTAGGCTGCTCTTGAGATGAATAGTCAAGATCAGAAGTGTTGATGTTGGAGGCACAGGTCTACTTGCTAGTACCTACTTCCACACAGGTAATGAGACTGGCTCCACTATCCTTATTTCAACAACAATGAACCTCTGAAAATGTTCAAGGAGTTTGGATGGTTAGCAAGAGGCAACAGTGAAAGACCAATTTCGCTACAAAAATAATAAAAATCCCTGCACATTTTTTAGGTGTTTTCCAGTGGATTTGGAGAGATCTACTGTAAATTAAACAAATAAGACATGGTCCGTTACACCATTCTCAATCCTGAGTTTTTATCAAATTTATTTACTGCATATAGCACCAATTGTTGCCTATATCTTTACTTAACATTTGGCCAAAGCAGAGAACATCAACTTCCTTTTCGTAGAAAGTTATTTTCCTGATAACAGATTGTATTACTTTTTGCCTTTTTCACCTGCTACACAATCAAAAAAATGTCAACATCAGACAAAAAAAATGATTACATTTTTAGGGGATTAAAAGCAATGCAAAAACAAAGCATTAATTTGGGAAAAATGAATATTCTCTGTTGGGTTATGATAAAACCCTGATCGACCACATTATTTGGAGAGCTGAGTAGGTAACCCCATGCCTGATCACTGCCAGACCAGTGGCATCAAGAAATCCCTTAAAAAGAACCTGACTGACAACATGAACTGGACAAAAAGATCTAAAAAAGCAACAAATCAAATCAAAATCAAAAGGAATTTGAGATCATAGGAGAAACGAAGTCATAAACATCTCTCAGTCTGGAAAGTGTTACAGAACCAGTTGTAATGCTTGAGTCTCCAGCGAACTGCAGAGAGCTTTAGCGGTCTGTTTCAGGTCATAACATAGTATCTTACTCAGATTTACCTCAAGATTTTAATCAGCTAACTCAAACCCTTCTTTGGTTAAAGGCTGTCTATTATACTATGTTCCCATTGTATGATTGTCTGTAAAATCATTTACATTAGAAAATTATGTTTCAGTTTATAATAGGAAAAACAACTTTCTAAAAGTTCAACTTTTGTCAACCAGTCTGCCATTTTTACCCATGCTTTATTCTTATCAGATCATGAAAACTAAACTTAAATGAGGAAAGATAGGTCAACATTGTTTTGGATGTTGTACTGGGTTCTTCTCTTGCCTGAGCCGTTGATCCGTTTAGAAAGTCCTTTTATTAGACTCATTGTACTTTGCTCACCGTGGTTTGCTGACTTTTAAACAACTTAGACTCACAGATGTCATTAATAATTAGTTAGTAAAACTGTAAGTTACCAAATGAAAAATACATGATCAAAGTCCACATATGCTGTATACAAAAGCTACTGTATTCCATCTCTTTTTTGAATCCCCAATTTTGATATTAAAAGGGAACAGCAGACATTTGCAGATATTGCTAAAAAATACATATCTAGATATATTTGTCTAAATCTAAAAACCTAAAAGGCAGGGGATAAGTTACAAAAAAAAGCATTGATTAGCACTTGTAATTCAAGTACCAAATATATCTCAGAGCTATAGTAACCTAATGGTAGGGCTGGATGACAATTCGATAACAGTATATATCGATCGATAGATGTGTAGTGCGATAGAAAAAAAGGGTTGATAAGAAATTCTGATAAAAAAAAAGAACGTTTCCCCTAATATTTTAAGTATAGCCAGTCAGGTAGCTTAATACAACATATATTACTTATTCCAAACAAATCATTAATGCTGACCCACGCAGCTCCGTCAACCACCCTCTCTGCATTTAAACCACAAAAAGGATGAAATGATTTAAGCTGAAAACAGAATTTTTTATTAGTCCCTAAGCGAATCATCGCCCTTCGCCGCGATCAGATTTCACAGCAAGGGAGCAGCGGAGGAAGTTGTTCCACATGAATGTTTCAGTGGCTCAGGTAAAGGTTGCGCCCCGTTTTGAACCGATCCTCTACGCACTAAAACACTAAATGTAGCAATAATAAATTAAATATAAGACTACAATGAGCTGTTTTAAGCATGACTCCCCTCTCCCAGCTCGCTACGAATCTCTACAGAGAGACAGGAAACGTACCCAGGTCACATCGCGCTGCTAACCACACTTGTGGCTTTTAAAATGTCCCCCCTCAGTTCTGATTCTGGTCCTCAGAAGCAAAAAACCCTTTAAAAAACACAACAGGGTTGGATAGACCTGCTGGCTTCAGCTCTTAGTGACTGGGCCGAAGTGTTCTGGGCTCCATCAACACTCTGGTGAGTAGCTGGTTAGCTTTAGCCAACAGCTGAACCAGAGCTGAAGTGAATTAGAATAAGCTTTATTGACAAACTAATCCAAAGGTTTAAGCCATTAATATTATAAAGTGTCATAAAATGTTTAAATGATTATGAAGCATCAAGATAAGCCTTTAATTTAAATTATTAACATAATTAAAAATATATATGTATAATGGTTAATAACATTTATTTTCTTTGTATTTACTGAGATTACTCAGGTCTCTTGATTTGTTTTTCTGTGTATTACAAATTCAGTTATGATAAAAATAAGTTTTGGAAAATTAATTAATTAAATTCTTTGTTAAAATTAGTTCATTGAAGAATAACAAAATGACTGGGGAGGCACCTAAATTATATTTATTACATTATGTGATATTTATCAATAATTATCGGAATTGATCAATATGACTATTCCTTTATCAATATGCTCTTTTTCTATATCATACAGCCCTAGCTAATGGAATTAATTATGTCGACTCAGAGAGTAAATTATGCTTTCAGTGAGATCACGGCTACACACTCTTATGATTAATGTTGTGTTCATTTCCTGTTTGATTACAAGCCTACAGGTTTTCTTTACATTAGATAGGTTGTACCAAAGCAGATTCCCTCAAGATAATCACCAGGGCAAATACTAAAATCCGTAAAATAAGGTGATATACTGAACATGTGAATCATTACTCTTACATTAAGCATCCTCATGATAGCACCAAAAAAATCAACTATAGCTTGATAAATGCACAAGTCTCATCTTGATAAAGCTGACAGAGCAGATCCAAGTGGGAGTTTCTTAACTGCTGCTAACAAATTAGCCAGATACATTCACCATCTAATAGATGCTCCATAACAGCGCACACCATGAAAAGAGAAGATCAAGCAGGCTGTATATCGACAGGGCAGCTCTTAGGGTCAGAAGAGGAAGACTGGGAATTACTTTGAAGCCTCGTTCACTCATTAATGCTAGAGACGCACAAGGATTGCAGTTACTACATTTGCTACTGCAGGAGAGCATGGTGATAAAGTTATTATCTTTAATGATGCAGCGGGTAAAATTCAGCAAAGACGACAGAGAAGAAATTCACTTTCATGCATGAATATTTAAACCTGCCATCAACAGCAAATGACCTGTTCAGTGAAGACTAGAGGAGGCTTTTTCAATCGGGTAATTTAAAAATGAGGTTCATTTAAAAGGCAATCAGGGAAAACTCCTTTTTACCATAAGCCTGTGAATATTATCATTCATCCAGGTCATGGTTATCTCAAGGAAATTTCAATCAAACGCAACTGGACTTGGTAATTTGTCTTGGAAGACGTTTCACCTCTTATCCAAGAGGCTTCATCAGTTCATGCTCGCCGCTGACTGGGACTGGCCACCAAGTTTTACAGAAGATGTGGTGTGCTTTGGATCTAAAGCTGTTCCAATTTGTCTCCAAACTTCCTTCTTCTCATCATTCTGGTACAGGTTGATCTTAGTTCCATCTGTCCAAAGAATGTTGTTCCAGAACTGGGCTGGCTTCTCCAGGTGTTTTTCAAGTCTTTCTATTTTTGAGCAGGATTAATAGTTTCCACCTTGTGGTGAATCCTTTGTATTTACTCTCATGAAGTCTTCTCTTTATGGTAGACATAGATACTGATAGACCTACTTCCTGGAGAGTGTTCTTCATTTAAGTGGATGTTGTGAAGCGGGGTTTTTTTTCACCATGGAAAGTATTTTGCAATCAGCCACCACATTCGTCTTCCGTGGATGTCCTTTCTGAGTTCCCAAGCTGACTAGTGCACTCTTTTTTTTTCAGATTGTACCAAGCTGTTGATTTTGCCACTCCTAACCTTTCTGCTATCCCTCCGATCAATTTATTTTTTGTTCAGCCCCAAGATGGTCGGTTTCACCTCCAATGAGAGCTCCTTTGACTGCATATTGTGTGTTCGCATCAACTATAGACATTTTAACTGCTTAATTGATGACAGGTTAATGAGAGAAGAGCCCATGCAGCCTTATTAATTATTTATTTATTTATTTTTTGCAGCCTTCTGAGTTAATTGTCCTATTACTTTTAGTCCCTTGAAAAAGAGCCTACAGCCTGTAATTCCTAACCCTTGCTCCAATTTGGATGTGAAAACTGTCAAATTACGGCTGAGAGTCTGCACTTTAAGTCAAAATGGATTTTGTAATTGTATCCTGAATATTAGGGGTGTACAAAGCAGCCGGTATTTGTATTTATATTTGATGTAAAAGATAGAGTAACTAAAACATACCAAAAAACTACCGAAAGTCCACAGAATTTGACAAAACTACAAAAGCCTTGTTTAACCCTTTTTTGACTCAATGTTAAAATTACTTTGTCAACAGGCTATTGTTTAAATTACAGAGCCAGTAGAGCTATATTTACAAAAGAGCAAACATGAGAGCACCTGACTGCAGATATTAATACACTTAAAAAAAAACTTTTAAAAAAACGTAATGGGTGAACATAATAAAATTTCCACCCAACGAATTTGGATTGTTTTAGCAATAATGAATTTTGTTGAGTGAACTAAGTGTAAACATGTTGGGTCAACCTAATACATTTAGGTTGCTATAAGGCACAAACATAAACAGTAGGGGATGAGACTTGAACTCAGAAAAGCTACACAATCACTCAGAAAACTTGTATATAATAACAAATATGACTTCATTTCCAGTGTTAACTAAACATTATAACAATTATTTCAGTAGTACAATTCCTTCACTTTTTTTTTCACGAAAAAAAAGGGAATTGGCAGGTCTTTATTATATTATAATAATTTTTTCATTGTCATTTGTTTATACCTATGTTTTCCAACTATTCTGTTTTTTTTTCTTTCCTTTCTCTTATTTCCATTAGTGCCTCTACTTTCTCTAGTGCTTCTTTATTCGTATTTATTTACTTAGATTTCATTATTCTTAGTTACCCCCCCGTGTTATGCCATGTTCACACACTCAGTGCCTCCAGCACTGAAATCGCTCAAACAGACTAAATTTGATGCTTTAATATTAAAACCCACCTGCTTGCGGTTCGCGTCATGTCATTACGTCAGAGCGTGGGCGGGGACTTCTCTGTTGCTCATTTACAACATGGTGAATCATGTCGAAAGAGTGGTTTGACTTAATAACTAAAACCAGACAACAACGTTGTCGGGCACATTTATGGCATGTGTGGTTACACCCCATTCTTCAGAGCCGTTTTGAGTTTCACCATTTGCTCCATGAGCTGCATATGGATAAGGTTCGGTGTCAGCGCTATTTTTGTCTCAAGTCAGTACAGAGAGTCACTGATTGGTTGACACCCCTTGTTTGTTGCCCCAAAGTTCAATTTTCCCAACTTCACACTACAGCTGCTCAGACGGTCCGTCAACACGTCCGAGTAACAGCAGCATGGACGCGCTGATGCCCACTGCGCCGAGGTGTGCGACTTGCTGTATGGCAGCTTGATGCCCACTTGATGCGTAGGTACCATAGATCTTGCATGTAATCTAGCTTCGCTGCTGCAGGGACACTCTGACCGGTGTGACCGTGGCTTTATTCTTACCTTGCGCATTTAGGAGTATTTCTGTCCGGTCTTTTCTACTGTTTTGTACTTACACCTTTGTTTTCCTTCCCTGTTCTGTTTCTGTCCTCCCTGCCATTCTGCCTCCTCCCAAGATGAAATTCCCATTTCTGCTCACTCACCCACCTGCATCTGATAATCCTGATTGAACTTCAAAGTAGTTATTTTTGTCATTCCTCAATCACCCTCAGTATTTAAGGAGCTCATGTTCTTTCACACTTTGCTCGTTTCTACGTCTATTTTCCCAGAGTATTTTTTCTGTAAGTTTTCCCTGTTTCTTCTGTTAATTAATCTCTTTTCATTTTAAGTACATCTGCATTTGGGTTCTACCTGACTCACACTTGCAGCTACAATTACTGCAAAGCATGGATTTAGGGTTTATCTGCATTTGTAGAAAAAAACATAAAAAAATGTTTTTTTCCACTTCATATTTCACACTTTTTCCAAGTATAATGCAGTAAAGTGCTTTGTTGTAATAAATGTGTGGATAAGAACGGCATGAACGCTTTATAAACCACAATATACACATACTCCTCACTAACTCACTTCAATTTTCAACCTTATTTCAATGTCACCCATGTTGTTATATTTGTCTGCTGTCAAGGATGATACACAGGGTTATCTTAAGCTAGGACTGCTCTGTAAATATTTGAGTGTAAAAATAACATTAGTTTCATAACACCACCAGCACCAAAGAAGCAGTTTTTTTTTCTCCATATGACCTTTTTGGATGCAACTCACGCACATTATCAAACAGAAGAAGAAAGAAAGCATGGATACCCTCTTGTGTAGGGCAAACTAACTTCAAAACTAAACTAAACTAAAAAGTCAGGGCTTTATTATTCAGAGCCATGCCGTACCTTCACAGTAGGCGTTATCATCACGCAGTGGGCGGAAGCCATCCTTACAGACGCAGCAGTCTCCTGCTTCCAGGTTCACGCAGTCGGAGTGCTCAATGCAACCGTGGCCCTCTGAGCAGAAGTCATGACCTGCGGGAGGCACGGATCCAAAAAGGTTGAAACACAGGGGAGACAAGAGGCGAGGGGTGGGAAGGTTATGTAGAAGGATCACATACTTTCTTCTATAGAGATTTTAATGTGGAACTTCACACTGGCATCTATTCAAAATACTACTTAAGTTATTTTTTTGTTTTAAACTTTAAAAAATGCTTAAAATGCTATGATACATAAACAAGAAAAAGGCTGGGAATGTTTTTTTTTTTTATGTCACCCTTTCCAGTAATTAAAGTATGACCATTAAAAAAAAAATTATACAAAAAACAAAAATAAGGAGTTTAACAGTTAATAATTACATTTTCAATTAACTCTACATCTCAAACTACAGCACATTTTCTTATAGACAATAACTGATAATACCATATATAAATTCATCAAATAGGCTATTTGTGTTTTACTTTTTTTATTTTATTTTACTGTAGAAAAACTTTCGCAGCATTCTAAACACTCCTACCTGTTTCATATTTAAAACATCTGGTTTTATCACTAGATCTAGTTGATCCACTGGAATGAAAAAGGTGAACACAACCACCAACTACCATAATTTTTATTTTACTACAAAACATACTGTCATCATTAATGGTTCCATTCAAATAAAAAAAATAAGATAAAAATAAAAGTTAATACATTGCTTTTGAGTACTAAAACAATATTTTGACATAAAATATTGCAATATATCGGCATATTAATATTATCTTAGATCCCTACTTATTAAATAAATGTTCTCAAATTATGGGTCGGGTTTTTTTCTAAAAATGTTTGAATAAGACTTTAGGGGTTTTATACATCTTTAATTCTCCTATTTTAACTCTGACAAACACATCTGCAACATTTAAAGCGAACATACTCCATAATGTGCATTGAACGTTACAGTATAATTGGACTGAAGGAAATATGCTTTATATCGAAATGTTTAATACCTCTGCAGACTTTACAGCATCTGCTGCTCAAAGTGATTTGCTCTGACTCCGGGCAGTTGAGTTCAGGACAAGGATCGGTGGAGATGGCTCGATGCATGCTTCTCTCCTGTGAAGGACACATAAAAATTCACATGAGCTACTTCTTGGGTGAACTCTACTATCCTCTTTCATTTTCTCAGGGCCTGAGGATAATTATGTAGGTAATTATTCATCTATTGTGTTTCCTTTTCCAATGTTACGCTCTCCGTCCTCCCTGTACGTTCATTATAGTACAATTATGGATTGGTCACTCAGAGCTTGTTTTTTCCAATCTGCCTTTTGAGGTGGAAAAAAGGTGTATCTTTATTAAAATAAATAAATGGTGAATCAAACATTTGGATTAATCCTGTATTTAGTCAGTGTGTAAAACAGATCAGAGGTTTTCTTTTCCCACATGCCTGCAGACATTTTCTTTAATGATCTAATATGTGTGCATCCCATTGATGTTAATTTGGATTCATTAAAACTCAGAGACAGCAAGGATAACAACAATCAAAGATCTCCATCAAACAAAAGTTTTACTTCAAACTTAAACTGGTCTTTCTGTAAAAGATGCCTATGATGCTTTTTGACCTCAGATCATCATAGTCCGGGGAGTTGGAATCCTGGTAAACTTTTCCATGAAAAGTCTAAAACAAGTTTTGTTGCAAGCAGTAGTTCTTGCCAGTCACCACCAAAAACCCTATACCATCTTTTCAGCCAGCAGGCAGACAGACGATCACAGGCATGACAAGCAGCTGTCAGGGGGAGCCCGGAGAAGTTTGCACTGGTGGGCTGACTGACAGTCCTTCCCTTCCCCACTTCTTTGATCTGCCGGGGGCTGCCAGTCATTTTGCAGGGACTACAGATGGGCCAGGTGTGGTGCAAGCAAGCCAGACAGCTGTCTTGAATGGCAGATTCTAACGGTTCAATGGAACCCAGGAATCGGTCGGTTGTTATGAAGCCAACGGATGATTAAAACTTCAAATCATTTTCTTGTGATTGATTGAGCCTGTCTGGTGTAATGTATGTAATGCATAGGTACAGCTGGGGTACTTATTGCCTAGACTTGATTGTTTTGTAATACTAATTGTGATTTAGAAAACAACTTAGTAGAATAGCTGCTGTGCCCAAAGTAGTGAATGACATTATGGATGTGTCGGATTGCAAAACATACAATCATTCCAGACCGCAAAATAATATTTCTGCAACTGCTGTAAATTGGTTTACAAATTACTTGTCAGCCTGAATTCAGTGTTGGATCCAAAGAAGATCCTCAGGGCTCCATATTTGGACTCCTGCCCTTCATTGTCTACACAGATAATCTTTGTGATAATATGTCAAACTCGAAATTCTAAATTTATGCAGATGAAACATTCCTGAAATACATTCCACGAGCATGAACTGATGAAGCCTCTTGGATAAGAGGTGAAACGTCTTCCAAGACAAATTACCAAGTCCAGTTGCGTTTGATTGAAATTTCCTTGAGATAGCCATGACCTGAATGAATGAGAATATTCACAGGCTTATTCCACCAGTATTAAAAGAGGTTGGATACTTTCTATTGTCTTTTGCAGCTTTTTACTGAATGTAACAATCCCATATATGGCATATGAACTTACTTATATACAACTTTTTTATTCATTCTTACCACTCGGAGGGCTTTGCACTGCAGCCCCATTCACCAAATGGCACCCAAAAACACACGACATGTGAGGGGACTCATGTCTGGAGGAGTTAAAAGCTGCTGAAGAAATGTTTCTGGTGTGTTTAAATGTGAAGATTCTCTGCAATCAGGGGTTTAAGTGACTTCAGTTCACTTAAGTGTGAATGCTAATGTTTGAAGATAAAGGAGCAAGATCAAGGTTAAGTGTAGCAGGACATTTCAGTGCTTAGAGAAGTTCTTTGGGACAAAGAAAGCTAGCAAAATTAGAAAAAAATAGTTCAGTAAACCTTCATTCTGCTAAGCTAGACCACTCTATATATGCAATAGGCATTTAGTCAGACAGCATACTGTACACTGTGACATTGACATCAATAGTGTAATAGCTACTACCTGAGTTACTGCCCAATTTTCTTTCAGGCGAGGATTTTGATTAAATTATTTTCACTGAACAGAGTGCAATGCATGTTTATGAGTGTATATGCTGACTTGACTTACCCTGCATTCAAACAGCAGGCACCTGCCAGAAGAGTCGCGCACAGCCCTCTGATCTCCCTCCACCAACTCTCTTCCACCGAACAAGCAGACAGCTGGAGGCAGACACATACACACGCACACACATTCAGTATATAAAATGAAGTAGGCACACTAAATACAATACTGGATAAACACAGACATAAGAGCCATAATTCACAGTTATTTTATGTTATATTTAAGATAGCCCATATGGAAAGAACCTATATGATGATGTGTGCGCATATATGAAACCTATATGCAGTTTATATGCACATATATGCTGTCTATATACAGCATATATGCATATATGATATATATGCCGCATACATGATTATATATGAAATATATATGCCAAATTGAGGTGTATATCTGTGCATATACAGGTTGTATATGTCTCCGGTATTGGTTCTTTACTGTATATCCACATATAAGCCCTTTACTAAATATATGTCTCATAGTAGGATTTGGAGATTGATCCACATAGCATAGCGCCGCAGACCAAATCAAAATACCAAAATACAAATACTAATAGTATAGTACTGCACTTTTATTTATCATACAGTTATTTAGCATTATTTTATGTCCAAATAACATAAAAAAATATTAAATTAAATTAGAAAACATATCTATCAGCATGTTATATATTTACTATTGATGCCAGTAAAAATGTTTAAAAAATCTCCCTCTTAACATTTTTTTATTTATTTATTTTGTCGCTGTGCCACTGACGATGCCACTCCATGTTGGTAATAGTTGCTTAAACTAGCAGCCTGGATGGTGACCCATGCATTTGGAGTTAGTTCAATCCAGTGTGGTGCTGCAGCAAAGGCTAATGGGATATTGCATAAATTGATCAAATATTACTATTTGTGGTCTTTTAAAGTGTGCAAATGTAAATATGTACACAAATCTAATTGGCATGTCCCTTATAGTTACTTGTATTTCAATTCTAAACCAAATTTGTGATGTTTCATATTTATTTCACATATACATTCATTGATCAAAGCAGATTTTTATAAGGTCCGCATCATCCCCTGGTGGCCAAAATGAAATGGCTTGGGCCCAACTTTGGCCCGCGGGCCCCACTTAGGGCACCACTGGTTTAAAGATAGAATGTGCGTCCTCTGCAAATGGTTAAAAGAGTCAGGCTTTGGTAGAATTATTTGAAGATTATACGGGACAGATTTTTTGTGGAGCTGGTGAACATCCCCGTGTTTGGAATGGCTCAAAGAGCAGCACTTCAAGTCTGACATCAGTAAGGTAGAAGAAAACAAGTTTTTTAAGTCTGAAATAGAAAGGGTTGCCAGCTTCTGAGAGAGCCATTTTCTAAATTTTTGGTTCACATAAAGAGATCAGTATTTTCTTTCAAAGTTCCCTCCAAAGTATTCATAAAACTTTTTATTTTTTTATTTCTTAAATTACATTCCCAAATCTTATCATAATGAATTGGGATTATGTGTGACAGACCAACACATAAAATGCAAGGAATTAGGAATTTACAGCTGCAAGTCTTTTTTTGTATTTCTACATCAGTTTTCTACATCTAGAGTAAAGCTTGTGCTAGATATGCTTTGTCAATTTGACCGACAATGTCAAACAAAATCCGGTCATAATCTATTTCTACTCTTCAATTTTTAAATATTATAGTATTTTAATACATATTCAATAGTATTTTTTTTTTATTCATTTGAAATAATATTAAATCCAAAAAAGTTAAAAGAACTGCATATAACAAAATGAAATTGAACGATTGCTCTTAAACTATCAATAGCTGCTGTGGCCTGAACGCACAAACACACAAGTTTCTCCTGCTCTGCATGGAACTGAAGTGAGGACCAATTTTTGCACAATCAAACATGGATTGCTTTGATATGGACAGATGACTTCTCATGCAGATTTAGATGTTGTTGTGGAGGCTGATTCTGCGCTCCGCTGCCACACTAGAGACCGTAATTAAGCGCCACCACAGCCAAAGTTTTGAAATGAGGAAACATTTCAGCAGTTGAAGAGATCAGAAAACTAAAGGCTCTTAACAAACTGTTTCCTGACCCATAAACTATAGCTTCAGCGGGGAGAAAGCCAGCAGCATAGCACTCATCGGGTTCTTTGGAGTGCATCTAAACAGCCGTATTGGCAACAGTCACGCTCCTAAAGCCTAGTTTATACTTCTCCGACCGCAAATTTGCACTCAGACGCAGACGTACTGAGGGAGACGTTTTCTGTTTATAGTACTCTGCTCTTTCACTCCATTCTCTATTGTTTTTTCAGCGTTGTTCGACCAGGACAGCAGGGGGCGCTAACTTTTCATGGCGTCTCTGCCCACTATCAAAATAGCGCCGCTTCTGTTTTTTTTTAGGCTTGTGAACGCATTACTTCCTCAAGGAGCAATGAACGACAGAAAGTAAGTTTTGATTAAGCTGTAAAGCTTTTTACTAGAAGTGATTATAGAATACTCTAGAAACACATGGAAATAAAACACAGCAGCCATTTTTTGTTGTTTTCCTACACCTCCTTCTGTTCAAAATCGCCAAAGGAACAGATTATACAACTCATCCTTTCAATATAAAGCATACAGTGGCCAAACGCTGCATTCACTACTGATCACAGCGACTATAGAGCCCGGTTCTGGTGATGCGATCTCTGGCTGTTACTGAAACTGACCAGTCAGATGCATACGCTCCCCGTCGACGGATAGTTAAAATTTGGGCCTCTACTCCTTGCGTCCTTGCGTAGGTGACGGAGAGCCCTTGCGTTGACAGATAATGGCTTCAATCCGTCTCCGTCAAAACGCAGAAGCATAAACTAGGCTTAAGCCTCAGTAACTTTCAAGTGTTGGCGGCTTAGGCTGTATGTTTAGGGTCGTTGTTATGCTAAACCTCTGCCTCAGTCTTAAGTCTTTGCAAAAAGACAAGTTTTCAAATAAGGTTTATTCAAGGACTGCCCAGTATTTAGCTCCATCCATCTTTCCATCAACTCTGATCACCTTTTTGTCACTGCTGATTAAAAAAACTTTCTTACAGCCTGATCCTGCTACCTTTCTGCTACAGCATAAGGAGAGTATGCTCCGGGTAAGGTCCTATGTTCATTTTGGATGTAAACCCAAGCATTCCAGTTGATCTCATCTGACCAGAGCACCTTCTTCATCCAGATGTTTGTCATTTTGAATACATGGTTAATGGTAACTTATTAAAATGATTTATTTATTTTTTACAGTTTTTTCCCCACAATGATTTGTGTTTTTCTTGCCTGGGATACAAGCGACTCCTAGCCAAGACAACAGTTATAAAAACTTTTCCAAATAAAAAAAAGTACAATGTATAAACAAACATAAAAACATACAGCAAAGACAGACAGTTTTACAAAGTAGCGTAGGTCAGGTAACGCTCAAACATCTTCCTCCATAGAAGCTAATATGGTATATGCAGCAAAAGAAAGAAATTACTGAATTCATTTTGTTTTTTATGAAATTAACTGAGATGGAACGAATTTCCCAGATTAAAAACTGAGGCTTGAGGTTTTTAATTGATAGAAAACATTGTGTTTGTTCCAGAGGATAAAGATGAATGAATCCCTAACCTGACTTTTAGTAGTAGTTTAATTAAATGTATTAGCCATTAATAACAGAAATTCTAACAAGTTACAGTGTGGTGGCTTAAACTGAAAATAATAAATAGAAAAAAAAATATGTTACAATAAATGTCCTAATATTTCTTCTAATTTGCATTTCTCCTCAAAATTACCCAACATTGAACACAGAGCTGTTTAACATGCCTGACATATTCTATTCTTATTATCTGAAGCTTCTTTAAGCTTTTTAAAGCCTCAGGTAAATGAGAGTCAGACCAAATCAAGCATGTTAAACCCAATTAAGTACTGCGACAGAAGAAGTGATGACATAGTTAATGTGTGGAGAGAGAAAGCACTTCTCAGCACAGCCTTAATGATAAATGTTTTAAATAATGAAAGAGGCTGATGTGTTTATGTGTGTGTGTGGGGGGGGGGGGTTCAAAACAATACCGTGGGTAGGAAGAGTTGGTTTGATGATGTGTTAGGGGTCAAACAGGTTCAAACTGATACGAGGGGCAGGGATGATTGACACCACAGGTCGGGCACTATCACAAAGCGGTGTGTGGTGAAAGCGGAAGGCTTCGTAAATGCTGTATTTGAAAGACTATCAAAAAAAAAAAAAACAGCGAAATGAATCCCCTCCCCTTCAAGGCCCAAGAAAAATTAGATAAGGCTTTAATTTGGAGACCGAATCATGTCTTTGATGAGGAGAAACATGGGGTGCTCTTCTCTCAAAAAGCTGCAGCATGCCTCATTAGCTGCATGCACCTCATTGAGATAACTGAGCTTGGAAGTGTTGAGCCTAAGAGTATTACCTGCAACGTGTTTATGTTAGTGAACTATTGCTGTAGATAGAGTCAGGGTTAAAGCCTATCGTGGTATAACCCCCTGATATGATTCAGAGGCAGGCTGTTCAGAAGACAGGACTAATGGCTTCTTTCTGACCTAAATTTTATCTTATATCGCACTTGAAAAGGAAGCTGGAGAACAACAGCAGAAGTGTGTGGTAGTTTGTGACAAGTGAAATCTCAAAAATAATTCCACTTGCACGTGTGAAGTCAAATTTACAAAGAAATACTATGCATACAGTGCATACATTCTGCAACAGTATTGCATTATTTTTTTGGTTTCTGAAAAATACTAATGCTATGCACATTGAATATTGATCAACCATGGAGTCTTCCTAACAATCTGGGGTTTTTTCTGCTCCCATTTTACAATTAAGTTTATTCTGCAGGACAGACTGTATTGGATGTTGCAGCATCCTGCCAAATCATAATTAAATCAGTCCTGAATACTATGCTCATACAGATGTGTAGAGGGGAGAGCTGCAAAACCTGTTGTTAATGTTTAATGTTCAAAGCAAAGCACTAAGTAATTTAAGTAGGATAAAAATATTCCCTTTATATTTAATCTTCAGTAAACTGAAAAAGCGGTTTTCATTTTTTTTGCCAATCTTACAGATTTATTTTGCTTTGGGGTTTTTTTGTTTTTTGCTCTGCTTTTATTTTTAGGTGATTAAGGTGAATAAAAATAATCTTGTTTTCAGAAAAAAAGTGCTATCCAAAACACCCTGGCCCAATGTGAAAAAGTAACTGCAACCAAAACCAAAGAACTGGTTGTGCCACTGTTTACAGTACCCACTGCCACTGAGAAATTGAAAACTGTGAGGTTTTTTATATATTTGTGTCCCACTCTTATTTTGAAGAATTGTCTTCATTTAGCCACACAGGATAGGTAGGGTTTTCAAATTTGCATAGCCTGTTTAAAGACATGCCATTGCATCTCAACAGGATTTGACTAGTCCACATGCAAAAACAATTTCATTTTGTTTTTTAAAGCCGTTCAGAAGTAGTTATGTGCAATGTAGTATAATGATATTGATTTGCTTTGTATGATTGTCCTGCTACAGAATGGGAGTCCACTCAAACTTTAAGTCATAAACTATTGGCTGGATTTTCAGGCACACACCAGAATTCCTAGATCCCTGACTGATGGCAAGATCTCCTGGTCCTCAGATAGAAACGCATCTTCACATCACAACATTACTACTATGTTTCACTGCAGGTGTGATGTTCTTTTTCTGAACGGCTGTATTAGTTCTATACATGATCTTACTGAATGCAAAACTTCCAAAAGTTCCTCTTTTGTCTCTACAGTACACAGAAGATTTTCCAGAAAGTGTTGGGGATCATCAAGATGTCTGCAAATCCTTTTTGAACCTATAAGTCAACAGTGGTTTTCACCTTAGAACTTTTCATTTATGCAATTTTTACCAGTCTCCTTCTTGATTTTAAATAATAACGTGACAAAGCAGCCCCCCATAGTGTTTAGATTTTGGTTTGGGTTCCTCTGTGACCTCCTATAGAAGTGGTCTATGTAGTCTTTGAGTAAGTTTGACAATGTTTAATGGCTCTCAGGGAGGTTTTATTTTTTCCCAATAACTTAGAAATGGCTTTTTAATCCTTTACAGACTGAGATGTAAGGGATTTTGTTTCTCATCTGGTCATGAATTTCCTTAGATTGGAGCATGATGTGGTCCTTTTACAGTTCCTCTGCCTAGTGCATGTCATCAGTCAGGTTCTATTTAAGTTGTATATTGTTTCTAGTGGTCTGGCATCAGTCAGGATCTGAGCACAGCTTTCCAGGACAAGGATGCAGAGTACTTTTTCAGACAGCCAAGGGGTAGCGTTTTCTCCTTAATAAATGAACTCATCTTATTAAAGCTTATATTTTTCAGGTTCTATTGCCATTCCTTAACAGAGACTAGCGGTTTCTTTTTTGATGGAGCTGAGTCTCATCTTCTGTCACGCAAGCAAAAGAAGTCGAGAGCAATGAGAGCAACAGCAGAAGTACGTGGGAGTCTGCAAGGAGTGAGCTCTCAAATGAAGTTGGCTTACATGATGTGTGAAGTCAAATTTCCAAAGAAATACTATGCAAACATACATTCTGCTACATTATTGTAATTTTATGTTATGTCGCATCTTATATGTATGGCCTGTGTGATAATATAAGTAATTACAAACCTCAGAATAATGTGATTAGACTATACACAACAGATAAACTGGATGTTGATCCAGACACTGGCAGTTTCTTTTTCTACCACCTTCAATAAAAATAAAAAAATATTTAGAAGAAACTATTCCATGGTGTTAAAGGATAATATCCCCTCAAATCCATTTGTAATGAGAGTGGAATTGAGAGAATATGAGATGCAGACTGCTGCTGTGAAGAGGCTAATAAGAGTTCATTGCTCAGCTCAAAGTCTTTTGGAAAAAAAAGCCAACCCTCTTTGTAGCAATATGATAAAACAGAATTATTTATCCCTCTAGCCAAAACGCATGACTGCTAAAAGTTAAAAATGGACATTTATGGAGACGATGCAGAGTGTGTGCCTCATTTCAGGCCTTTAACATTTAACATTTCGCTCCTCTTCACTTTCCTCAGAGCCGCAACATGTCACACCAAAAATACGAAGTACTTTTCATCGCACACAGTGATCCCAGATTTACTGGCTCACGTCTGTGCGACTGCTGGCCATCTGTGTTTTGAAGCCAGCTTGTGAATAATTGATTGGTCCATGTATATGCCGAAAGGACGGACTCATCTCAAGGGACATGTTAGAAGGTAGCTTAGCAACACAGCGGAGCCCTGGTCAATTGTCAGGCAGCCCTTGTGGAGGCGTTGTGTGTGCTCTCTAGATCTGTGTGCTATGTGCTGTACCGTACATACTTTTGTAATGGTTGGAAGGTGCAGGGGTTAAGAGTACTCCACTTACGCAGGCACTCCTTGCAGCAGGCTCCCTTTACGTAGGCAGGAGCTGTGCCTGCTGGGCACTGAGGGGGAGGGCAGGAGATGGCCTCGCACTGCACCGTACCGTTCTGCAAGAGACAGAGAATCACTCTGCTTAAACAATGACCAAACAAGCAAAACCCTCACCACCCTCTATATGCGGACTTCTTTAAATACACAGCGCTGAGCAAAGGTTTTACAGCCTGCCTAGTTACCTCACCTCTAAGCAGTCAGACTTTGGGGTAGTTTAAAGATGTTTCTATAAATAGCTATCCTCGTTTATTAAATGAAAAAACGCTTTGCAGTACTTCTTTCTGTTTATACATCTCCAAACATCAACTTGGGCTGTAGTGCCATGTAAAAGTATTAATACCCCTACAGTTGGTTATGTTACTATTCAAAACCTCAAGTTAAAAATCACAATCCTCCAACATAAATCACTGCAAAACTGTGATTGCAAATTAAATTTTTATTCAGAAAACTTTACACACAGGTAAAAACATGTTTTGCTCAGTCCTCTGTAATGTAATTCAAGCCCTGTCAGTTTGAACAAGAGGTTCTGTGGCCTCTTAAGTCTTGGCAAATATTTTCAGTTCAATTTTCTTCTGGACTTTGATTCAAACCTTTTTATTGTAGTTCTGAATATATTTTTAGGTTTGTTGGGATTCAGATTTTCTTCCTAAGCTGCCTAGAATCTAGCTCCTTCCGTTTTCCAATCAAATCTGACCAGCTTCTTGTCCCGGCAGTGAGAGCATATGCAGCCGCCGGTTCACTGTGCTTGGTTCAGAGTAGGGCTGGGTGGTATACCGAAAATTTACCGATACCGAACTTTATGACTGTTACCAACGTCATTTACCCGTGTGTGTAAATTCAGTATCTAAAAAAAAAATGAAAATATGTGTTTTAGTTTAGCTGTGCTCATGCCCCTTTAGGAAATGAGCTCTGCCTTGAGTCATGTGACTACGCACAGTCATGTGACTTCATGTGATTCAGAAGGGAACAGCACTGTGTCGCTATATATAGCAAGTGTTTAGACCAATCTAGCGACTGTAAAAAAAAAAAAAAAAAGTGACTAGTGTCAAATATAGGGAGTTTTTATTCTGTTAGTGGATCCTTTGAGACTCTAATGGTGTGTTCACACTGCCCCAAACGTCACCGTCAGGAGCGGCAAGAATACATGTGAAGTCTATGGTTGAGTCCGTCAGAGGGTCGTCAGATTCTCTGCAGTGCTTTGTGTGCGTTGCCCTTGTCAGTTTTTCAAGCATTTCCTGCGCAAAAAAAACAATGCAAAAGTACAGCTAGCTGAAGTTTTGACGCTCTTAACACTTTTGACATGGTGCGTCAACCAATCCAAGTGGCTCACTGTAGTATGCCGGACGTCAACATTGTGTTGCCAACCACGATCCACTAGTGTTTAAAACATCCGCCAGAGAAAGGCCCACCCACGCGCTTTAGAAGTTTCAGCTTAAAAATGTATATGTGTCAAACCCAATGCGTTGTTTGACACTGACAAAGAGTGAACGCTCAATAACGTGGAGTACGTACTATTGTTACTGCTTTAACTTAGCAACGGAGCTATAGTTGAACCAGACCGTCTCATGCTGGAGCTCGGCCAGCTCAGGTCCTGTTTAGGGATGGGTATCGTTTAGGTTTTATCTGACACCGGTGCCAAACCGGTACTTTTGAAATGGTGCAGGTGCTTCAACTGTGCTTGAAATGGTGCTTAAAGAATGTAAAACATAAAAACACCATTGCTAAATATTTAAATTCAATATTTAAAATGTTATGTGTAAATAAAAGGACATGTCTAGATGCAGTTGCTCTTTTTAAAAATTACATTTGGGACAAATGTAATGCAGTTTCGTTGTGCAAAAAAACTGCTAAAAGTTAGGGCTGTCGAAATTAACGCACCAACGTGGGTGGATTAATTCCTTGATTAAATCATATGTAATAGAGACTTAGAAATTAAATGTCACAATTTATTATTCTCCAAAAGTAAACACTCACGCACTTATTGTTCAAATATACACAGCTACTTCCGCTAATAGTTAGCAATAATTTAAGTCCGAAAACATCACTTAAACTGAATAATCTTGTATTTTTAACGCAGAGGAATCTATGAAATGTACTGAAACTATACAGTGAGCCAATCCGCAGTTTGGCTGGTTAGTAAGGAGAGCTGATGTGATGCAGGCTGAATAATAAACAGGGCAGTATTCTTTTTGTTAAATGCATAAAAAAAAAAAAAAGTAAATTCTAGGAATTAATCGATCCGCGTTGGTGCGTTAATTTCGACAGCCCTAACATTTAGCTGTTTTTTTTGCACAAAGATAGCCATCTTTAACTTTACTGGTGATATAGGGAATCAATCTTGGCTGATGGTTATGGCCCAGAACCCATAGTGCTTGACATCTCCAGGGGGTAAAAAGACAGAAATAAAGCACTGAAATGCGTGCTGCTTTTCGGTCTGGTTAATACCGTTTATGTCAGAACCAGTGCCATGATAGCACCGGATGTTGGTACCCATCCCTAGTCCTGTTAAGTCAGAGCAGATATTAACCCCGTTGAGTCCAGAATGTTGATACACCGCTTGAAGCCGCCGCTGCCTGATCCTTGTTGTGCTCCAATTTAAATGTAAAATATTTGTAAACATACGATATGTAAAATACATGCATTGTTGGCCTTCTGCCACACAGCATTTTTAATGTAAGCAAAAAGGTTAAACTTTTTTATTTTTTTCACGTGTGCCTATTTTCACATAGGGTTGGTAGCAAACTACTCTGTACTTCTGTGACCCTCACTTAACAGCTGCATATGAGTTGTAATTCATTTACAAAAGTACAAAGCAATCGCTTCCTGTTGATTTTATTCTATTATATAAGAGTGCTTGACACTTATTTATTATAAAGGTTTAATTTGTGAAAAGTTATTGAAATGAGGGACCAGTCTTGCTTACATAACAACTGTGTGAAAATATATGTTGGTTCTATCACATATGATCTCGATAAAATGCAATGAAGGTTATGGTTGAAATGTGACAAATTGTGACAAATTATTGGGAATTAATTTGCATGGCATTGCAGCTCAAGAAAAACTGAAATGGGCCAGAGAGAGAGATCCACCAATTAAAAAGCTGTGATTAAAATTAGTTTCACTTTGATTTGCCAAAATTAAAGATAAAACAGCTCAAATTTAACATTAGTAAAAGATCACTGGAATTTCATGAGCACACTGTTTTTCATTTTCAATCTGTTTATTTTGATACTTGACGTTTTATGTATTGCAAATAGCTGCACTTACAATGCAATTCCCAAATCCATTCATAAAATCAGTATTTCAAAATACCATTCTTACAGCAAAGTCGTGGTGGTTTCCACAAATGCTGCCTGCTGTTAATAGAACAACAATAAATCAGTAAGCTGATCTTTAAACAACAGTTTGCAAGGGTGCAGATATGATCTGATTTGTGTTGCTAAACTCTTCCACTGCAATGGAGTCATGTACATAAAGATCAGTATATAGCAGAACGAAAATCTAACATTTATTTGATAGGACAATTTATGTGAAGTAAAGATGTGTTTTCAAGCTGGTCCTGGGGTTTGGAAAACCAAACCAGGTAGAGAGCTCCAGACGTCCAGAGCATTGCTTAAACCATGTAAAAGCCTGGAGGAATATAAATGGACACAATCTGGGTTTGTTATTGAGATCCAGATCTGGAATCTTCCTACCAAGGATTATGCACCAGGAGGAAGTGGAGCAACGAGCAGCTAGTTTATGTCTGTTAGCTTTTTATGTGTGTCAATATCTGACAATTATTTAGTCATTGCTTAAAAAAAAAAAAAAAACAACCTTAGCCTATTCCTTGCTGTAATCACATTTAAACAGCCTGCATGCAGACATTACAAAGACTATGATTCTAAAAAGTTCTATGTGATGTTTAGCTACTTGTTGCTATGTGAGCAACAAGACAGAAAAATCCACACCAAAATAACAGTAGGAAGTCCACAAAGAATCTTACTAAAGACAAAATATCAGTTTAGCTTACTGTTCTGCCTTTTCTGTTACACTGTCACAGATAACCTTTTAGTGTTCATAAGCCATTATCATTAAAACTGTGGAAATATTTTGATCACAATAGTTAGAAATACTCATGTAAAAGTTATCTTTAAGTTATGTGTTCGGGTGAAGTTACCTGAAATGAATTGGTCACTACACAACCCAAATCCAGTATGATTCCAATATTTGGTTTTCTTCTTCACGCTTCGAGCAGAAATACATGTTTCCCTCTTGAAACTGTTGAATAGCTGGATAGCTAATGTAGCCCGTTTACCTTTTTTTCCTGCCACTATCATGTAATCTCATGGAGCTCTCTTGCATAGAACCAGAACCACAAATGGACCCATAACCATCCTTGGTTTAGCAGTAGAACCGCTTTAATAGAAAACATTTATGTAATATTTAGACACAACATTGCATCTGTGACATTTGGTTGTTTTTCCTTTGATGAAGAGTTCATAGCTTCAAGTTAAGAGACTTTAGACAAAGAAGATGGACCTTTTAAAAGTATTACAGCAAAATCTAAAGCTTTGACACGTTTGAACACCAGTTCTGCCTGTATTTTATGTACACACGTACAATGTAAAAGAAACAACTGTGTTGTTAATCCGTATATAAACTATACTTCCCTGTGCAGCCAATGCATCCAACACGCTCCAGTACCACCTACTTTCGTGCTGCTATGCTTATAATTAGCATCATTTTCACGGCTGAGAGCTCTGTGACAGCAACATCTATGAACCTGATCCACGTAATTGATAACATCTTAATGCGTCACCTTTGAATTTTAAAGGTCACATCTAATAGCTGCACATAAGGTAAGGAGCGTATCCCATCTAATTCCTTAATTGCAGCTGGGTAACGGAGAAAAACAGCGTTCCTAACGAATGTCGCTATTCCATTGGGTGAGTGGGCTGAACAAATCCTTGATGATAATTATCATCTGTCAGGAGCAATTAGGTGCAGCGCATTAAGAGATATGTTAGTTCTTTCCTTATTTTTTTCTCTGCATGTTGGTTAGCGGCGCGTGAAGGTATCTGACTGGCTGGATTGAGCAGTTCAGTAGCGCTCAGTGAGATTCATGCTTCAAAACTGAGTATGATGACAAACGGTGAAATCTGCTCGCTGATGTGGAACAGGCCCAATATTTCCAGTCATTAATAATTCTTTACACTTCTTACATGGCAAAGTAAATGCTCACAGGACATTATCCAAAGCCCAGCTGTGTGTGTGTTCAGAGGTGAGCACTGTGGAAAACAGTTCCTTTTCTCTGTGGTTAAAAATTCTCGACATGTACCAAGTAAATGGCAATAGAAGCTGATGACAGCAATTTCCACCAACTTCATATCCAATCACCTATCCAAATACTCAAACGTTTGTAAACTCAATCAAAAACCTACAAATAAAATCCATTTCCTACAATTACAGCAGTTAACATGTGTGCTTCAAATTGGGACAATAACGGAGCAGCGCACCCAAACGATACAGACATGATTAAAAATGCATGTTCCCAGACACAAAACACACAAACCTTCTCACATAATTAAAGTATTTATTCGATTACTCACTCAGACATTCATAAACATAATAACTAGCAGTAATAAGCAACTATTATTCATTCTTACACACACAATGAGATTAAAATTAATCTTTCCTCTCTCTCATACACACACACGCACACACACTGACAGACATTCTTGTCTTGGTAGTAGTAGCAAGGACCTTCTTTGACTTTCATTCATTTTAGTGACTGTATTATGCCTAACCCTGACCAATCTATACTTACCCCTAACCTTAACTAAATTTTAAGTCACACCATACCTCTAAAACAAACCAGTAGCTAGGTAACAGTGTCTGGAAGTAAGGACCAGGCAGAACGTTCTTACTTTATAGGAGAAAAATCTGAAACCAGGAAGAATGGTCCCCACTTTATAGGTGAAAACGTTCCACAGTTTGAATTATAGAGGGGAGCACACACACGCACACAAATGTCAAACTGTGAAGTCCCACCGTGCATGTGCAGTTCCTGCAGCCATCTGTCCAGCCCTCGTCCTCCCTGTAGACGACCCCCTTGACGCTGCAGGTTCTCTCACAATAGCAGCCGTCCAGCCCGTTCATCTTCTCCTCGGCCCTGGACAGCTGCTCGCCCCGCCCGAAATCATGAAGAAAAAAAATGTGCCAAGAGCCAAGAAAGGAGGATTCCAGTCAGGTTCAGTCTTTTTCTATGTTCGCATGCATAAATTGGAGCTTCCAACACCTTACACAGACATTGATTAGGCGAAATAGTGCAATCTCCTCCATTACTGGCAACAGTTTTTTCCCTGGACATTTACTTTATCTCTGAACTGGATCTACTAAGCAGATTGCACTGCATGAATACAGACGGAAACACATCAATTTAGTGTAGAAATTGGAAGATACATGCAGCTTGTTTATCAGTTCTTGAACCATGCACACATCAGATGCATTGAAGTAAACACAGAGATTTTATTTCTTTACTTTTGTTTATGTGTCCTGTCTGGCAGTGTGACACTGTGATGTCTGAGTACCAAATAGAAGCCCAACAAATTTACTGTGGGTTTTTATTTACTTACTATCTTATGGATATGAAGACTGAAGATGAAGAGAGATAGGTATAAAAATATATAAGAGGGAGAGGGCGAATGAAGATAGAGAGGAATTGGGATAATGAAAATAAATGTTGTATTTTCTTCACTTTTTTGTATTTTTATTATCAGAGAGCTCTAGCTCCTGTGATAAAAAAAAAAACCTAGGAAAATCATAACAGTGTATTTAAGTCAGTAAGTGAAACTTCAGACTGTAATAACAATGCAATGCTGTAGGCACTTGGATTAGAAAGGGAATAATTAAAGTAAAGGCGCATTTTGGTGATGTAGTCTAGAGAAATATACTATATACTATAATACTCACTGTGTCCTTTCTCACCTCCTAAATCATTCTACCTGACCTATCTCTCACCAGTCCATTGTCTCATGATCAGAGATGATAACGCACTGATGAATCTTCTTTATAGTTAATTTAACATCTTTTTATTTACCGCCGAATGTGAAGCATGTTAGAGTGTTTCCACATTAAGAGTTGTATTATCTCATTTGAAAAAAGCAATAGGACTATTTGACACACAGTTTAAAAGAAATGATTTAATATTTAAATATTTAAATATTTAAATAGAAATATTAAATTATTTAATATTACTATAGAACTAAATGAGATACAAAAACAATATCATCTAGATTTTTTATTCATTTCACTTTTTTCTCCACAGCAGGATTAACAAATGGCTTTCAACACATGGTATTTTTTGTGCAATCTGCATGATTCAAAAGCTCTGGTCTTTGTGGATGCAAAGTTTTTAGCTCTGGCTGTATTATACATAAATGTGAGTAGTCCTTCTCCTGAAAACATACAAAATATCCCAAGTAAATGTGGGCGTCAGTGTCAGAATCTTTTCGTAAAACAATTGAGGATTTGAATTTGATGTGCAAACTCAGGTTTGCCAAAATAGTTGTATTCACAATTTCCTTCAAAACTCATAGGTTTTTTTCACCAGAAGTCAAGCTACGAATGTCATAGGATAATATATCTAACAATCTTTTCAACGAACAGAAAAACATTCACAAGTTTGTATGTTTTTTTATTACAATTACTTCACTTTAATTTATACCTATAACTACGCTTGATAAGATAATGTTCATTTTCAGCAGAAATAAACATAAACAGAAATACATCACAATACCTTGCTTGATGTTTTTGCAAGTATGTCTTGCAGTTCCATGATTTTCTGTACAAGTCCATGGAAGTCATTGCAGGTTGGACATGCTGGGTCACAAAAGACAACATTTTTACTACAATGTTAGACTAAGTATTCAAATATTTTATAATTTTGTACAATGATAGTAAAATCACAAAGCTGTTAGTGTCTTGTTTTTGTTTTTTTCCTGTCATAAACTTCTCTGAATGGCTCCTGGTACACAAAAGAAGCTTATTTAAATAAAATACAAAGCATCAGAGTTCTGTAACGCATTTTAAAACAACGTGCAACACAGATTCCCAGTCAAAAACCCTTTTAATGTATATCACATTAAAAGGGTTTTTGACTGGGAATCATATGTGGATGTTTTTGCAGAATTACAATACCCTACACGTATTATCTTCCTGTGCATTCTGTATAACCACGTTTCTAGTACAGATTCACAGAGGAAAATGACTAAAGCCTACAACAGCTGCAGCAACTGGTATCCTTATTACAATATCTAATCTAAGCAAATTCTACAACATGAACGCTGGTGTGAATGATTGGTTGCTTTATCAACGTTTTCAGAAGCATTGAAGAAAAAATTAACATCATCACAGTTTTCCATAACAGACACAAAAGTGATTTCCGAAAATATTATTGCAACCAAGCATCACAAAGTGTAAATTTAATGAGCAGCCAGCCCAGAAAAGCAACTTTTTTTAATAAGATGAGAAACACTTACTTCTGTTAAGATCTGGACACTGTGAGATGTATCCCTGTGGCATAACCAGGATTTCCACATCCTGCATCACTCCCTGCATACAGACATATGAGCAGTGTCTTCATTAGTGAGGATAATAGCTTTTACTGAACAGAGAGACTGTACAAATCAGATAACAGAGGTTAATGTTAAGAACCTGATAGAGCTTATTAAGGAGGCATGGGCAAGTTTCTGATTTCATGATATTAACACCACCAAAGGTTTCTGACCTGCTGTTTGTGTAATGTGAGGTCGACTTACTTGTTTAAAACATTCATCTGGTAGTAAAACTTCTAAAAAAGTCATGGTTTGGATCCCAGATGAATTCCACCTATTACTCTTTTTAAGACAACACCATTGTAAAACAACCCTTTGTGACAGTGGTACAAAAGTATGTTGGTAGATTAAACAGTTACAATACAGTTGAATTATTGAACAAAGCCTATTAAGAGGCTACAGAAGATCTATAGCCTTGATGGTAAATAACCAGACTATTAATCCAGTCTGAATAAGCAGAGGAAGGGGCAAAAACTGCAGTCTCTCATCCTGCAACGCTTATAGAGACATAACCCAAAATACAGATGCAATTGCTTTAGAACACAGTTGTACATAGTATTGAGGCAACAGGGCTGATAATAAATGCATAGCACACATTATTTAAACGGTTTTCTGTCTATTTTTCCTTAAGATAGTTGTCGACTATCGGTCTCGTGCCGGTATTTAGCCTTAGATGGAGTTTACCACCCACTTTGGGCTGCATTCTCAAACAACCCGACTCCGAGAAGACCCCGGCATGACGGGGGCCGTTACCGGCCCTACACCGTCCACGGGTCAGGAGGACTCAGACAGAGTGTTGGTAGCCAGGTCTCCTAGTAGCTAGGAGACAGGTTAATGTTAGTAGCTATGCTGCTTTAGGCTAGGCTGTTGGAGGACATTATTAGGGTCTGTTCCTACTTTCTCTCCTACTTCTCCCCAACTGCATGATGTGCTGTCAATTCAAGCACTAACCTGTTTTCTATTATAGTAGGTGCTCCGGATTAGCCCTGCTTGACGACCCTGACTAAGATGGCATTGCAGTGACGGAAAATTCTCCACGTCCTGCAACAAACTTCTGCATCAGTTCTATTGCTCTTTCTGTGTCTCTGTTATGTATTCTCCAAGCCACAGACGGTCGCGGCAGATAACCGCTTGTGCTGAGCCTGGTTCTGCCGGAGGTTTCTTCCTGTTAAAAGGGAGTTTTTCCTTCCCACTGTCGCTGCATGCTTGCTCAGTATGAGGGATTGCTGAGAATTCCACGACGCAATCTTCTGTGGTTCTGTAATTTCTACACTTAACATTGTATTGTAATAACTCTTTTTGTAAAGTGCCTTGAGATGACATCTGTTGTGAAATGGCGCTATATAAATAAACTGAATTGAATTGAATTGAAAATTATTTGTAAATAACTTAATCAAACCATCTATCTGTTTCTTCCCACTTTACATAAAATCCTGGTTTTAAGATAGCAAAAAAGATTTATATACAGTTGAAATCCTAAATAGGTACCTGAATATATAAGTACAGTAGCCTCACTTAACTTCAGCTAAAGAAACAGGGTGGTAAAAGAGAGGGGGAAAAAACATTACGTAAGCAATGACTCAATAAAAACGGAGCGGTTCACAGGATTTAAATAAGCTAAAACAGAAAAAGGCATTAAATCTGAGAATGAGCAAACAGATATTTATCAGTCTGAACAGTAGCTGAGAGGTAACCTATCTTCTAGGCTTCTGCTCTGATGAGTCATTTCAAATATGGAAACCAGGAGGAAGTTAGGTGAACCAACAACAAGGGGAAAATAGTGTGTTAGTTTTTTTGTGCTCGGTCTTCTCACAAGCATGAACCAAGATCAAACTGAAAGCTTCTTGCGCGCTGTCCGAACACCAGCCACCCCTTAAACGTACACATCTAAACACAGATACTCAGTTGCCATGGTAACCTGGCCCAGTACACTCCTTGAGAGCGTTTATTATCCTTACAGAAGTGGAGCAGCACAACTTTGGGGAAATTGTTTTTTAAATTGTCTTGCCACTTCAATTTACCGGCCGTAAATTTTAAATCCAGCCGAAAGGGCTCGCCGATTTTTCACAAACGAGTGCCCAAAACGGAAGCAGACAGGGAATCACACTTGTAATGAAACCATGAAAAAGTACATTTGTTGAGGCCATGGTGCAAATTTCATCCAGCTACTCTGATAAATGCTGCCTTCAACGACAATATGCGGTAGAGTCACAGCAAAGCAGATGACGGGGCATTTAACAAACTAATGTTACAAATTTGTGAGTGAGGTTTAGTAACAGGGTAGATTTATTTGAAATCTGTCACATTTTATTGGATCATTTTAAGAGAGCATAGCTGGTGCAATGTAGAAAGGAAAAGAGCTGTCAGGTGTCTATTAAACGAGATGACATATGAAAAATCACCTTCCTAGGATATTCTAAGAGCTAACACTAAGGTAAACGATTACATAAGGCATGTCACATTTTATTGGATCATTTTAAGAGAGCATAGCTGATGCAATGCAGAAAGGAAAAGAAGAATATTTGAATGTTATTTAGCTATTCAAGAAAAAGAAAAAAAACATTAACACAAGACAGCCCCTCCACCCAAAGTTTAATAGCTTTTTTAATGATATCAAAAGCTGCCAATTATAATGAGAAACGCCTTGCTCAAAGTTTCTCAAAAAAATCTACAATTCTGATAAAATTTCTTGTTTTTGTGATGTGAACATATTCTGAAATCAATTTTTTTCTGTTTTATTCATAAGAGAAAAAACAAACTTATCGGAAAAGGGGGGGGGGTCTGCAACAACCTGCTTCATGTGGATAACATTTTGTGTGCTATATTGAATCATTGACAAAGTATGCACTTCTTAAATAATTGTCCCATTTTAGATCAAATGAGTAACATACAACAACATTTTACTTCTGTAACTGGATAGAACCAATATCATGAACTCTGCTCTCTTAACCTTGCTCTCTATTTAAATATCTACTGGCTTTTCTAACCCACAACATGTAAGCTCTGATTCTCCAAAGTGAAATAATTCTAACTGTAAGACACTGATTGTAATCCCCTTAAAAAGTTAAACTATTTATAAGAATAATCAACATGACAATTTTTTATGCTCAAATTTTGAGATCAATTTCTAATGTTTTTATAAAGCTGATATCTGTGTTGGCTGATTCATTCTTGAGGAGTAGCCATTGGTTGTAGCTCATAATAGTCACAATTAAATGATTACGAATTACATTTCTTCTTCCCCTTGGCCCTTTATTCAAACTCAACTTTCTTACCATTATGAATGTTAGCATATGCACATGCAAATGTCAGTAAAACTGGGTGAATGTAACTCTGGTCTTAAATTGCCTTGAGTGGTCTGTATGACTAGAATTGCACAGTATCAGTCAGCCCACTTACTTTTACTTATTTATGTTTGGAGCAGAGACAACGTCTCAACATGGGTATAAGCAGTTGCTGTAAAACAGTGTTTTACTATTTCATAACATACACAAAATGATTAAGGAGATAGCATTTTAAATTGTCTTTAGAGTCTTAAATAAGAGGGTTAGTCCAGCAAGAAATATTACAGCTACAATCTTCGTATGTATAGTGAATGAGTACCTTAACCCCTTTGACTGTAAATTTCATCCTTTTGCGCTTCATCCGGGGTCGGGTCACAGGGGCAACAACTTGAGCAGAGACACCCAGACTTCCCTCTCCCCAGCCACTTGGGCCAACTCCTTGGGAGGAATCCTAAGGCGACATAGTCCCTCCAGCATGTCCTGGGTCTTCCTCTGGGCATCCTCCACCACAGTGTCTACACTGAACATCCTTTCTCAATGTCATGATCTGTTAGCAATCTTGTATCACAAAAGCATGATGCATTTACTGATTTTAAAACGATTGGAATTTCATTGTCACCACATTCCAGTCAAAAGCCGGGTTCCTCATCTGTCATTTAATATTTTCTCTCCACGTGTATACGGTTGAGACCGAATGAGTATATGTGCAAGGAGTGAAGCTCTTTAAAAGAGGTTTCTTGCTGGCAATTAATCAAGATTTTAAAAAAAATGCTGCTAGACAAATCTTGTGGTTGACCATCTGCGCCCCTTTGATTAATCAGTTGCCACATTTGGGTTTACTCGGGTAAATGACAGGGTAGCCTCCCTTGGCTTGCAGTTAGGAGGATGGGTCCTGACTGTTTTTTGGGCCTATGAGCCAAACTGCAGAACAGATTACCCACCACCCCTTTTTGCAGTCCTTGGAGGTGGTGTTGGCGGGTATGTACTTCCACGGACTCCCTTGTTCTTCTGGGGGACTTGATCCTTCACATGAACCATGACGTTTAGACCTGGAGAGGTGTGGTTGGACACAACTGGCAGGCCCAGATGTGTTGTAAGGGTCTGCTGAGAATGTCCTGCAGAGTCTCTTGTCAGAAGGAGCTTTAACTCTCACCTCTGACAGAACTTTGAACACGACCCAGGAGAGGCAGAGGACATCGAGCCAGAGTGGTACATGTTCCGTGCCTCCACTGTCGAGGCAGCTACCTGGAGCCGTGGCAGCAATGCAGTCGGTGTCTGTCACTGGTGGACACTGCCGGACGCTGGCAGTGAGGGATGCTGTAGAAGGAGTCCTAGGTTGTTTTTTCTTTAGTTGTGGGCTGCCGGAAGCAGCTAATAGGTACTGGCAGGCCAAGATGGTTGCTGATGCAAAAACCCGGGTTTTTGGGGAATTCGACAAGTCGTTGGAAAACAACTTCCGTACGGCTTTGAGGTGATTCTGTTTCACCATCCAGTGTCTCGGGAGGAGGAAGCAGTCTGCCACCAAAACTGTTTATGGTGGGAATGCTGACCTTGACTCGGAACATCCTGAACCAGTGGATGTAATACTTCAAAGACCTCCTCAGTCTGACTTGCACAATTTCCAATGTGGAAGTGGAACATTGCGACTTTGGGCTTTCCAATCTCTGGTGCTGAGGTGGTTAAAAAGGTCCTCGGTGCAGAAACCCTGAGGGTGGATGAGATTCAGAGTTTCTAAAGTCTCTGGATTTTGTGGGGGTGTGTTGTACAATGCAGCTTTGCGATATTGCATGGACATCAGGGTAGTTTCCCTGGATTTGCAGACCAGGGTGGTGGCCCCCCTATTTAAAAAGCTGGACAACAGAGTGTGTTCCAACTATAGGGGGATCACATTTCTGAGCCTTCCTAGTAAGGTCTATTGGGGAGTTTTATAGAGGAGGGTCAGATGAATAGTCAAACCTCAGATCCAGCAGGAACAATCCAGTTTTCATCTTGTCAATGGAACATTGGACCAGCTCTAAGCAGGGTCCTGGCTGGTGCTTGGGAGTTCGCCCTACCGGTCTACATGTGTTTTGTGGGTTTGGAGAAGGCATTCAACTGTGTCCCTTGGGGAGTCCTTTGAAAGATGCTGTCAGGGCTTGGTTCGCATTGCCAGCAGTAAGTTGGGTTCTTTTGTCACCAATTTTATTCATAACTTTTATGAACAGGATTTCTAGGAGCAGCCAAGGTGTTAAGGGGATCTTTCACTGGAGCAGTTTGCAGCCGAGTATGAAGCAGCTGGGATGAGATCAGCACCTCCAAATCCTAGAGCATGGTATTGAGCCAGAAAACAGTAGAGTGCCTTCTCCAGGTTCAGGGACAAGGTCCCGCCCCTAGTGGAGAAGTTTAAGCATCTTGGGGTCTTGCTCACAAATTACAGAAAAATGGAGCAGGAGATTCATAGGCGGATTGGTGATGAGTCTGAAGTGATGCAAGCACCATATCGGTCTGTCGTGGAGAAGAGAGAGCTGAGCTGAAAGGTGAAGATGTCAATTTACCGGTCAAACCAAGTACCAACCTTCATCTATGGTCACAAGCTCTGGGTAGTGACCGAAAGAATAAGATCCTTTCTCAAGATCCTTCCCAGACACCCTGCAGTTTCCACAGAAAAAAACAGATAGGCGGATGGAAACAAACAGCCAGAACACTGTAAGTGTATTTAAGGTATATGTAAGGTACTGACAGTTACATATATGCACAGCCCCACCACAGCACCACACAAAGCACTAGTCAAATGCAGGCTGACTTTAATAGTAACACCTGGAGGTAAAGTGATTTGTTTTGCCCTAAAGAGTCTCCCCAGGTGAGACATTCTGAAGCACAGTCCTGTATGCAAGTGGTGATATACTGTTGTCTCTGTCTGGAAAACAGTACTGTAGATTGTAAACCTAATGAGCACAGTCCACAGGCTATTTAATGATCTCTCCCAAATCAGCATTGTGGGAGTTGCTGAGATAATTGTGCTGGGCTTTGCTGCAGACTAAGAGAAAGAGAACAAACAATGATTTTTAGAAGAAAAAGAAAAGCTCAATTCAAAGAGTGAGCTAAACAACCCTTCAAATTAAAATGGCAGGCCTTGAGAAATGCATGCAATTAAATCCCAGAGCTATAATACATAACCCCAAATGAGACAAATGTAGGATGTAGGAAATAAAATGACACATGGAAGGAAAATATGGTGCTCTTTGCTGCTCTGAATTCTTAGTTGCCTGCTATTTGACAGAAAAAGACAAACATCAACATTAATATATAATGAGGGAGAAGTGCTAACCTTGAAGAAGCCGTGAGCAGCGTTTCTCTGTCCAAGCCAGAAGGAAGTATCCTCAGGAATGTCCATAAAAGGTGCCTCCACCACCCGTTCATAGATCCTAAAAAGCAAACACACATCGGGATTAAAACTGATAATCGTAGACTTCAAACTAACACATCCAGGTGACAGTTACTCTATTCATAGCATCAGTCTCTCTCCATGTTGGACGTCCTGCCCTTTTAAATCTACCCGAACTTTTCCCCCAAAGAGTAGTAAAAAACGGTCATCTGCTCCACCAGTGCACATGGTGACACCGTCTGCTTCCTTTGTTGTGCCAAGGAGCATCATCATACACAAGCAGAAAGATCCCAATAAAATTATACAACAGGTGCACATTTAAAGTATTAAAATTCAAGGTGTCTGTACCAATTTAAAGTGACGTAAACAATTAATAAATAAATTCCAGGCAACTTTCATTTTGCATGAAACACTTTTATAGGTTGGAGTAAAGGAGAAATGTTCGTTTCTTCTTGGCCCATTATGATGGGTCAGTGATCTAGGTTTTCATCACTCTATTACTTTGGCTGAGATATACAAAATAAGGCTACAATCCCTCGAAAACTTCTCACCTAAATGTAATGACAGTTGAGTCAAATGGGGCCAACAGCAAGCCCAAAACCAGTGCTTATGCAAAATGGGCCAGAATCCCTGATACTTTTCTTGTTCGCACTTATGAAAACATTCATCTTCTCAGGTTCTATGTTTATGGCAATAATTTTAATTCAGATGTTTATCAAAAGGGATTCATTATTTCATCTTTTAACTCTGTTTCTGACAGTTGAAAATCGGGTTCATCTCCATTGATTCATTGAATGAACTTTTCAAATTTAGAAAATATAGTGAGAGTTGAAAATGTAGTAGGAGTTGACAATCATTTATCATATTCTTTCCAATTCATATTTAGTTTTGTGTTATTTTTACATTAAAGTTTGTCGTAACAAAACTAAATCTGGAAAAGTTAAAGGGGAATCAATATTTTTGTAAGGCCTGGTCTATGACTCTAGAAGCTCTTACCTGTTGCAGTCGACGTGTAATAGGACATGTGAGGCGCTGACGGCCACAGAGACTTTGTGCCACTGGTCATCGGCCAGGCTGTAGGGAAAAACCTCAGTGTGGTCCTGATGACTTTTGGTGCGGTAATGAAGGCGCACCTCACTGCGCTGACCACTGCTCTCAAGCTCAAGAAACCTATAAAATAAAAGCAGCACCAGCCACATGGTTGCACATCATGATGTGTAAAATACTCTGCAGTAATTGTCTAAGCCCATCTATCATCATCTAAAGCATCTATCCTATGTACGGTGGTGTTGGTGGGGCAGCTGCATATCTCCAACAATCATCAGGCAAGAGGCGGGGTACACCCAGGACAGGTTGCTAGTCCATTGGAGGGCAACACAGAGACACATGGGACAACCATGCACTCACAGACTCCTACCTAAGGGTAATTTAGATAGACCAATTAACCTGACAGTAATGTTTTTGGAATGTTCGGAGGAAGCCGGAGCACCCAGAGAGAACCACACATGCAAAGGGGGAACATGCAAACTCAATGCACAGGAATCCAAGACTTTCTAGCTGCAAGGCACGATGCTACTCTGTGCAGCCCATGTCTAATAAAAATCATCAGTTGAAAGCCTCAATCTTTTGAAAATGTGTACTCAAATTCCTTAGATCAGCAGCAATATTTTAAATCTAATTCCATCAGTAGATACACTCAGGAGTATACAGAGGCTGGTAGATGCAACATCAGCAACACCCAACAATGGAGCACATGTACTTGTTTGGCTGTTTACATTCGAGTATTAGTATTCAAGGAGAATCCTTCTCTTCCCAGCACAGAGATTTACCAACCACAAGACATTAATGAAAAGAGCTGCCAGCACATACACACATCACTTCTGCTTTTAAAGGCAGACTTAGTTAAAGAAAAGTTGTTTCCTGGAAACATCATTCAAAGTAAACAATAAAAAATAAGCTGCTCATGAATGAGTAGCAATGGACCTGATTTATCTACAAACCACATCTAATAGATTTACTCTCCCCTAGCCATGCATGCACATTAATCCTGGCTCTGGAAGTGCACTCGCACACACTTCTGATGCTGAATTAGTCCTTGTCACATTTCCAAATGAAACCATACAGCGCTGCTTTGTAGAATCTGAACGGCTGGGAAAGCTAATCAGCAGTGGGGGGAAAGTCATTAACATCCCTGGGAGCTCTTTGCTCAGGACTGACTTTAATGTACAAACTGTTTAATCAGTGCATTATGTGAAAGTCAGATTGTTTTTATGATCATCCAACGGCTCAGGTAGCACAAACTAATTGAAACATTAGCAAACCAGTTACAGATAGGGTTTGCAGCTCACAATTACAACCTCCTTGATTACTGCGTCTGAAGACTGAAAAATACATCAGCATTTAAATGGAACTACTATGTTTATTGATCTATTATGTACACCATGTAGATGTGAACAGATTACAGATATTTGGTCTGTTGATATGGCAAAAAGAGATTATCTAAATTTTGACTACAACTGTTATTAAAGTCAGTTAAGCAGGTTTATCACTAACTAATTTTATAGCATGTCATAATTTAGCTATTGTCCCATCTCACAAGCTAAACGTCTAACTCACTTAATTATTTTCGGACATTTATAATACATGTATTTTGAAGAGCACTAGTCCCTCATAAAGCAAGACACTCACATGATGCTACCATCCCTGTGCACAGTGTTACAGTTAGGAGGGTACTCTCAGCCTTGGAATCTTAAGATTCTCATCCCTGGGTGTAATTTTGTAATTTCAAATGGTAGTGAACGTTTCATGTTGCTTCTGGTGTGACAGCTTCTTCATCTCTGAGTGTCATTTGATTTCAGGAGGTTTGTTCCATTTATAGGCTTGAAGAGGCATTGGAGCGTCAATTGCCATCTTTCTCCTCCTACTACTATTTCCGACATCATCTACATCATTTTCACTCTTAGTAACATCTGATTGTTGATCACGTGACTCGTGTGATGCAAAAAATGTATGCTTGAAAAACCATCTCATCCAAGCACAAAAACTTTTTAGCGAAAAAGGTGAGTTTACTCGACGTTAGCGTGTTTCCATTAGGAAAATTTATTTTTGCAACCTCAATTTGCGCTATGTCATGGTTAATGAAAACGGAGCTAACAATGCCTGCTCTGCGCTCGCACGCAACTGTATGCTCACTCAGCTTTGTTTGCCCTCGTGGCTAAGGGCTCTCAAACTACGCGATACTACGAAACAAAACAGGAGAATGTAATAAATAAGGGCCTGTGGTGGACTGGCAACCTGTCCTGGTTGGACCCAACTTCCTAACAATGACGCTGGAGATAGGAACCTGCTCCCCCGCAACCCTGCAGAGGATGGGTATAAATACGGGACAGGTATAAATAATGATGGATGGAGGTATAATAAAATTAATACTTGAATTTTTTAGCCTAAGACAATTTAGGTAAGCATAAAAATATGATTTATAACTTTGTGTATTTTTTCTTAAGCAACTATGTGATGTATAAAAACTGCTTCTGTCTCATTTAACGGACACCTATTTCAGTCAATATTGTATAAATGTAATGTAGATTTTTGCAGAAAGACCCAGATAAAATAAGACTATTACAAATAAAACCAAAAAAGCATGAAAATAATAAGATTTTATTTTTTTTAAATCATCATAATGACTGTCTATCTGTGCTTTAAAATGTAAGTGTTTTCCTGTTTTTTGGTTGTTGTTTTTTTAGGTGCTATGTTGTGGTCAGACTAATGTTTGAAGAATAACAAAAACAAATGTCTGACATATATTAATTATTGGAAACATTTATCATGAAAACATAGATATTATTGAAAAAAACACCAAATGAAATAATTGTGATGCATCAAGATATCGAATCGAATCATTAGCATGATAATTGTAATCGAATCGAATTGTGAGACTTGTAAAGATTCACACCTCTACAGAAAACAGGAAAGGAAAAAACAGAAGGGAAGACTACACAGAAAAACTATCTTAACTGAGATATAACGTTAAACAGAAGTAGCAAAGACTGATGAACTAAGGAAAAACAATTAAAATATAAAAAGCAAAAAACAATTAAACAAAAAGTGAAAACACTTAAGGGCAGGTAGTGAAAAATATGGAAGCAAAAAAGTGCAAAAAATCCTAAAGTCCTAAAGTAAAACATAACAGAACACCAATATATAAATGAAATAAGGAAATTAAATACCTATCAAAACACAAAAAACCTAGTACCTGACAGATACCAAGTTTTTCACATACCTTAATTGTTTCAACAAAAATTATACCTATGAATGAACAAGACTTGTGGAAGTCTCTTGCTTTTTTTTGATCTTTTTTTTTTTTTGTATTTTCATAAAAGAAAGTAATACAGAATAATTATATATAAAACATAATCCGAAAAGTTCAATATGACATTTAGTATATTTCCCCCATCCCACTCCATGGCAACCCACTGCCCCTCCCACCCCAGATGTTAAAAAAGAAGAAAAAAAAGAAAAACACAATTTACCGAAAAAGTGTGTTAATAATATAGCATATTGTCAGCTAATTAGTAGGTTACAGAAAATGCTGTTGTACTTTCCTCTTAATTAAAGAATAAGCATAACAAGATATGGGAACGAAGTAGCCCATTGCAGCCATGGGAGAGTTTTCGGTGGCTGCCATCCTAATGCCAACATTTTCTTAGCAGCTGTTAGACCTGCCCAAAGCACACGACTTTGATGTGATGAAAGATGTAGAGAGGAATCATCATTGAGGAGTGGTAAAGATGGTGATCTAGGGATATTGATCTGGAGCATATCACCCAAGTCAGTGGAGATTTGTCTCCAGAAAGCAGCCAGGCTAAGACAATACCAGAACATGTGTAAAAAAGATCCAACAGCATTTAATGTACATAAGTTACAATTTGGAGAGGGTATAATTATGGACGTCTCTTCCACAAAACCAAGCACTGTGTTCAAGGTGAGACTTGAAATACATTCATAGGCGGGCCTTATTTTAACTGAATTATTGTTAAATAACCAGAAGATTACAAAGCCATGATATCATGAACTGGGCTCATAAAAATTAATTAATTTTAGTGTATATAAACTTCTGAATTTTAAGAAAGTAAAGGAAAAGGTGAAAAAAAGAAAGAAAAAAAACAGGCCTTTAACAAACAAATCATATTAGTAAGTGTAAGAAACACAAAACAAACATTAAATGTGATTTAATGTTAGACAGAGACAACTGTTAGGTGTCTTCTTAAAAAAAAGATGTTTTACAGCACCTGCTTCTTCACATGGTGGAACGTCGCCGCTTCTCCTAATCTATGTAATTAAAAATTACATAGTCCTCGGTCCGGTTGTTTGGTCCGGACCAAAAGCAAAGTTATTTTTTCCCCTTTTGTTTACACTTTGGTTTGCACTCAGAATGTTATTTTTTGCAAGGGGACTATATTTTGCAAACACATCCACGAATGTGACGATTGGTGCTGCCATTCAACAGCAATGACTAGGGCGGAACGCAGCACAAAGACCTACAAATGGAGGAAAACTGGGAGGTGCTACATGCAGCATTCCTGCTCTGCATATTTTTGCTGTTATTGGAGCTGCAAAATCATACTGATATCAGAGCTGCCACGAGATTTTTGGCAGAGATTTCTTGGCGTTCTAAACGCGGAGGAGAGCCAGAGCAGGATGACAAGGCCTTGGAGCTGGGAGTTGGAGCAGAGTTAGCCCTATGTCTAGTAGCTGGCAGCGAGAGCTGCGGCAGATCGAAGCCGGAGAGAGGCGGAGTTGTGGGCTGGATCGGAGTTTTCAAGATGTGTCGTGATGTGGTTTGTTGAACTGATACGTATTTACAATCAGGAGCTCTCGGGAAGGTTGGGACGACTACTGAATGATGAGTGGTAAGTCCAGGAGTGTTTTATTCAGGCTGCAGATGACACCTAAAAAAGTGGGTGTCGGACCGGTTCTCTGATCCAAACCAGGGTTCATTTGTGTGTATTTGCACCTGCATGAAAGGTTGGGATGAGCGTTCCAAACGAACTCTGGTCCATTTAAAGTGGACCTAGCAATGCAGGTATGAATACACCCTAATTGATGCTCTCCGCCAAAATGTTTTTTATTTTATTTTTTTACCATTGTATTGCTGTATATCTCAACATTGAAATTCCTAAATAGAATTTGGAATAAAAAAGGGAGATCAAATCTTTACAAAAAAAACAGAAACTGAACGACAGGTTTAAAGTAACAAAAACATTTAAAATAAACAGTATGATGATAAAAAATGTATTGGCCTTACCTGTGTTCAGAATGATGGATGGAGAGAATGACTCCTGAGTTGAGATGATCCTGTTTGAAGGTTGCCAGCACAGTAAACTCATTCCTTCCTTTAAGCTTCTGGACCATTCGTTTTGAGATTCCTGCAGGAGCTTTTACCTCTCTTGAAGTTCCTAGAGTGAGATAGGAAGATAAAAAATGTTTTATGACTTCTTAAAACTCATGTGGTCAGAGCTACCTTGGAGTAAACGATAATGACGCTTAATTGCTTTGTAATGTTTTGTGTTTTTCTTTCATGATTTTCATTAGGGATGCAACAACACGCCTTTTTAAACCGATACAATACCGATACTTGGATTTGACACTTTCCAATAACGAGTACCGATACTTCTACCATACACAAAAAAAAGCAAGGAATTGGAAGACAGGTTTTATTTTCTTCACCGATTGCTACACCGAATGATAAATTAGATAAGAAAATAAATATTAATAACAATGACCACAAAACAAAAATTTCAATGGAAAAATAAACATGTTCTGTAAAATGATTGCAGTTTCCACATTTTAAGTATTGATTCATCACCTAATTTTTATGCTTTCCATGTTTAATACTTAATTGCTGCTTTTTTCTGTAATGTATTGAATTTTTATGCTTTCCGTGTGTTATGCTTTTCATTTTTAATTCCTAATTGTTTTTAGGATAAATAAATACATTTTTACTTCCCATGCTTGTATCATATGTTTGGTTTCTTTACCACCAAATCATGTTAGGCACCTTACCCTGTTGTTGAAATTGTGCTATACAAATAAAATCGCTTCGCCTTGCCTATACATTTTCCAACCTATCTCCAAACATCTAAAAACACTAGAAAGATATTTCCAGATTAGATTTGGAAATATATACTTGCTCCACATGATCCATGAAACAATATGTTTACTGCTGGAAACAACCGTAATTTAAATTCCACACCTGTGTTAATTCAGTTTTCCTGTACTCGCCTACAGAAGACAAAAAAAATAAACATTCCTCTCAGATTTGAAAGTGACAGAACCACAGTAGAATATATGCTAAAAGACCCATTCAAAATGTCTACAAGCCCATTTTTCTGCCTTATTCACATATGATAAATGATAGCTCTAGTGAGTAACACACCATTCTTGGACTGGAATTATTTTTGCAAGCTTTACCATTTTAAAGATGCTCTGAAATGTCAGCATGCCACAATCCATTTGACCTTGCCTTTGCCATCTCAAGACTTCTAATACAGGCCATCTTATTTTACAACAAATAAGTTGAAGATAGATTTTAATAGTCTGTCAAAATGCTCTGTCTTACTAAAGCAGGTTGTTGTCCACAGCTATTGACTCTCTCCTTGGTTAGATGAAAGGCCTGATATATGAAGCCAGGTAACTTTAAGAGAATAAGTGAAATGCTAATAATACTGCAGGGGATAACTTTTGGCCAGTTGTGTCATTAGTTCATATTCCCTTCTCCCAGCCATGTGCCCCCTTCCTCCTTTTCAACAAAACTTTAATGGAAACATTCATAAATGATGATGTTTCTGAGAAGTAATCACATCAGACAGCTCACTTCCAGCTACGGAGCATGCAAGCTGGCCTGGCACACTTAAACATTCCATGACGCTATGGCAGCTTTACTTCTTAGTATTTATATTACTTCAAGCCGGTGGGAGTAGCCAATTAACCCAATGAAATGTAAAGCAGGAAGCCAGGCCAACTATAGAGTCTAAATACAGAGAATATGGAACACATATATTGGAAAGAATAAAGGTATGATTAAGATTTTAATAATATGTTGGTACACCTGGGCACTATCCTTTTTTCCTGGTATTGAATTTTATTGCCTAATTGTCTTTTGTCTGAATTTTCTTTACATTTGTGCTTTAAAAAAAGGATCACAACATGCAAGTTTCATTCATTTTACATCAACATATATGGACACTTTGATTGGCAAACGTGGGACAGATGGTCCAATGACTGCAACAAGAGTTCTGCCTTGCATTAATCTGTTGCAATCTGTATATCCTGCTAGGCAACCAAATCCAAATGGTACCGTTAGAAATAATCTGAGATTAATGGACAATATTTTTCTTTCTTTATCCCAAACTATAAATAGGTTTCCTTAATTTTTATTTAGCCAAGCCACAGGCTGAACAGTGAGTACTGCGACATCTTAATCTTGAGCAAAATAATCACAGTGGGAGCAGGTGTCAGGGCGGGTCCGATACGGGGGGGAGTAGGAGGCCAACGAGGAGGGGGGATGGTGAAGAACAGGGAATCTCTAACAGTGGGCTGATCCACAATTTGGCAGCCAGGAACATTTGACCTAAAAGCGGCTGACTTTCATCACCATCTTTTACACGTTAAGGGCAAGGGGTTGTGTGAAATGGCACTTTAAGGGATTAAAGGGTTGAGGCCTGCTCTCATTTGGTTGCTGTGGTAAGAATAATCTACATGTGATTGGCCGTGAAAAGCACTTGAGATTAAGACAACTAAAACTGCAGCATCTCTGAATTCCTAAAAAGATAAATAAATGCACCTTTAAAGCTGTGATGAGCCAGTCAGCGTTTCCTTGTTGCCAAATCAATGCAGCCCTGCTGAGAAGGCCGTTGGTCGATTATGTATTGGCAGGCGACTGGATGGGGTAGCCACCTGCTCTTAACGACCACCCTGATGTGAAATCCTGACACAAATCAGCTATAAAAATGATGATTTAGTGCATCAAATTCAAATCTGCGCATTTTAATTATTTTCGTGATCTATTTTATACAAACTGAAAGCAGGAGCTGAGGTGCTTTGTTCTGAGAAATGCAGAGTTCTATCGGTTGACCACAAGATTTTGAATATTTAGAACACACATCTTATAGTTAAAGTACCTAAAAACATAGTCATACCCCTTTAACTATGTTTTTTATTTGTTTCACTAAATACTCTATATTTCTCCTAAAATAACTAAAACTAATGTCTTAGAGATTTGAACTTTATGGATCAAACAGCATCATGAAGACCAAAGAAGGGATAAGAAAGGTCATACAGAACGTTAATGAATAGGTTCAAGAGCAAAACACCAAGTGTTAAACCTCTTGAAAACATAATTCAATCCAACATACAAAAATGGGAAAAGGAAGATACAAATACAGACCAAACAACACATGGTCATCCAACTAAACTGACAAGTAGAGTATCGATCAGAGAAGCAGCCAAGACGCCTTCGAAAAAATCTGATAGAGCTGCAGAGATCCACACCAAAAGTGGGGTAATCTGTCGACTCCAATTCACAAAGGTGTTTTTTACACAGCGATTAACACTTCCTTTTGTTGTTTGTCTCAAAGGACCGCTTAATGCCACACTATGTGAGTTCCACCGAGCTCTAGAGACGTGTCACACTGAACGGCCGTAGAGTTCAGTGGGTCAAATTGCGCAACATCTCGCTCTCACTCCCAGGTTGCATTTTCATTGGTCAATGGCAGACAAGGTCGTATAATTTCTGACACTGCCTAAAGACTGCCGAGGGCTAGTTTTGGTTGTACAAACACTTAATAAGCTGTCAGGGGGCATATCACACTGTACAGCCACATAACTGCGAGTAGCTTTTCATCACGATTCTTTTCATGCTAAACAAAATGCTCTAGGACGGCCAAAATCGCACAGTGTGATCCAAGCTTAAGAAGCAGACATTTTGAAAGGCCTCAAGATATGTAACCAGCAACCTAAGCGTAAAATTAGGTCTAGTCAGAAGAGTTCAAAACAGTTGCTGACTTAAATGCTAAATGCTATGGGAATCCAACAGCATTGCAGATCATCTTCAAAGTTCCACACCAAGGAAGATGGTGCACCAAGCTGTGGGGTTCTTTCCTTGAGCAGGGACAGTGATAGTGGTCAGAGTTGATGGGAAGTTGAATGGAGCTAAATACAGATTTAACCAGGATGAGGCAGATTTTCACTTTTAACAGGGAAAGCCAAAACATACTGCCGGTACTATAATGAAATGGTTTAGATTCAAGTATATTCATGTCCTACAATGGCCCATTAAAAGACTTAAATCAAATAAAAAATCTGTGACAATTGCTGTCATAGATTTAAAAAAAACACAAAACAATCTAACTGAGCTAATTTGCAAAGTGGATGGAAATAAAAGATGCAAGGCTAGAAGAGACAAACCACATAAAACGTATTTCCTCTTTTTCGGCAGGATTACGTGTTAAGTCTATGGTTGAGACCATTGTAGGAGCGCCTCAGTCTCTGTGGCGCTTTGTGAATGTTGGCCACGTCGTCTTTTCTAGTTTTTCCTGCATTTCAAGCTTCAAAGCAGCAAAACCCAGAAACACAGAAGTGCAGCACGCCAACCAATCAGAATGTCTCATTATAGTGACGTCACCCGACATTGACATTGCCTAGCCAACCACAATCCGCTGGAGTTTATAACATCCAACAGAGAAAGGCCCGCTTACAAGGTTTGCAAGATTCATCTTAAAAATGTGTCTTCTGTGTATATGTGTCGAACTAGACGCTTTATGGGCACTGCTTGACACTGATAACACGTGCGGTCTGAACGCACCATAACTCCTAAAACAGGGTTGCCCCCCATTTTTCAGGTAATGCATGATCTATGCACACATTCCAAAATTACATTTACTGAAATCCTAAAGCTCTCATTTTATTTCTAAGTGTAATTATATTTGGTGTGCACTATAAAAATTCCAAGTTTATTTGAGATTAATGGTATCCCTGATGCTTGTTCGGAGAGGCAGAAGTTCACCTATGTTAATTACATATTTGGTCTCATACTTACTCTTCTTATAGCAGATTAGATATTTTGCTTAATACAGTCTTACTAATGTTAGATTAGATGATTGTGGGTACTTTTGTAGGCGAACAATGAGGACTTTCACTCTCCGTCACATAGTGTTTTTTCCAGAACAAAACAACACCTCCTACAACTTTTCCACAGCATTTTGTTATTAAGCAATCTCTCTACCAGTTAAGACTGGGTGAGCCATCAGAAGAGATTAAAAACCCAGAGGCAAGAGCACTCTGCATTAAATATGCTGTTGAAATCAGACGTGGAAGGAAGATATCACTCCCTTAAAAGCTTTTAAAACTGCAATATTTTCCCAGGATGAATGTTTTCTATTTAAAGAAAGAACACAGGAACCCGTCATAGCCAGGAGAAAATCTTGCAGCTGGATTCACAGCGACGATAAACTTTCAAGTCAGATAAAACTCAAAACCTTTCATTACTGTCAGAGCTTACAGACACTGCAGTATGTCCATGCCTGGATATGAACAGGTGCAGACTGAAAGATGTACAATAGAAGGGGAACATTCTCACCAGCCTGCAACTACTGAGTCTCCAGCCAAAAACTGAGATTTTTGCATGGAGTTTCTACATGGTGTTTCCTAATTTGAATGGTAACTGTTGTTTACTGCTGTACCTGGTGGGTGGAGACAGTGCTCTGAGGAGGTGTGGATATTCCAATATTCCAGCTTGTGATGTAGTAAGCCGGACAGATTTTGAACAGCTCAATCAGAGACTGAATGTAGGATCAATTAAGAAACCCCTATTTCACTCAAAACAGAATGGATTGGTTTTCTCCAGATTTGTATGCATTTATGTATATGCACCAGAGACACAATAACACCCCAAATCCCAGGAAAAGTGATTTTTTCATATGTCTCCTTTAAACACTGCCAGTGAAAAACAAGCAAAACCTAAATATGGATTCCTAAATACTATCCAAATAAAGTAGAGCTAAGAAAAGCTTAGCTAATACATGATAGTGGTTCTAAGAATATTTTTTTTATGATTGCTGTTCATTTATATAAAACTTCATAGTAACTTAGTTAACACTACTCAAAACACTTATCTGAAATCAACAATGTTTAAATACTTCCCTTCCCAGATTATGCAGAACATTCCTAAATCCAAGACAAATGTCTTTAGAATAGACTACATGTAAATATTACCAATGCACAAATTGATCGGCCAGTGATCAAAGCCTGCTAGTTTGTCCTTATTTCCTCTTAGTTAAAATTAGCCTTTTCATTTCAATAAATCCATGATAACCTGAAAAAAATCACACTTTTCTCAGTGTGCAAGGTCAATTATATTCAGCATTTCTTTGTTTAGGTTTAGTTTAAAACAGGAAAAAGGGTAGAGATTTAAGCTTTGATGTATAAATGCAGATAATCTTGTAATTCCTTCATTGCCTTTGTGATTCTAAGCGACAACTAGAATCTTTATCAGGGAAACAGAAGACCGTTTTACTACCTATTAATTGTATTTCCACCATTGGAACTTTAGGGTAATTTTGCTTGACTTTCCTCTTTCGAATTAAATCTGTTCACCTGCTCCTCTCAGCTGTTTAATCTCCATACAAAATTGGTCCTTTAAGAAATTTGCTAAGATCTGTATATTTCACGACTGAGTGAAGCAGGGATTGTTTCTGTTTGCTGTTGTTATAAACTGCTTCATCGGTAACTCTTATTTTACCAAGTCTCTTGTTTGTCAGCCAGGCTCGGTGAAGTTCCGATACAATTAATCTTAAATTCTGAAAATGCAGCTATTAATATATTCAAAAGCAAAAAAAAGTAAAATAGAAATCATATAACCTTTAAATCTACAAACCAGCAAAAATGGATCATCGCTAATTAAAGCTGTATCATTGCATCTCTACAAAATAAGAAAGATTTGAGCAATATGTTTTTTTGTTTTTTTACAAGTGATACAAAATGGGTTAAAATTCAATGTCTAGAATAAACTTCCTGATCAGAAAGCACTTATCAATTATCACATATCAAAGCAAAAATAATATGTGTTACATCCACTAGCAATAATTTACAACCTAAAAAAACACTACAAATACAAGATACGTAAAATCTGAACAAATCCAACCAACAAATACCTTTACTATTATTTTAAAGGGCTGTAGAAGATGCTCAGGATTCTAGCTGTTGATAAGGATTACAAATATATGATCATATATCAACTGGTATTGTTACCTCCACATCAAGGTGATAATGTTTTCGCCAGGGTTTGTCTCTGTGTTTGTTTGTTAGCAACGTAACTCAAAAAGATAAATGGATTTTGATCAAAATTTTCAGGAAATATCTGCGATGGGATCAGGAAAGACTGAAGAATCTGGGCTTGTGGGGGGTTGGACGAATGAGCTTATTTGCCGGAAGGAAGCACTTTCCAAATGCTTTTCTAGTTTTTGGGGGGGGGGGTTTATTCAGTGTAGGAAGCAACCTTAGACAACTTTAAAAATGTTTCTTGATAACAATTATTAGGTACATTTGCTTTTTTTTTTACTTTTTCTTTGCAGTTTAGATTGATGTGTGCAAGTAACTCAGTCCAACGTACTATCCCACTGGGCTGCAAGAAATCTGCATTTTCTGAAGCAACCCCCACTTCCACCACCCCTGCCCCTTCTGTGGCTTCACTCTTTTGGAACAAATACTAAACTGAACGAAGGGCACCTCTAGGACTGCTTCGGCCAGCAATTTCTCCCCAATTCTCAGATCGCCTCCTCAGTGTCTGCACGTCTGACATTCACACATACACAGAGCTAATGACAGCATTCCAGCCACCCAACTGTATAACTGCCCTGAGGGATCAGAAATCACTTCTCTCCATGGCCGCTTGCTGTCCTGTCTGGATCGGCTTTGCCTCAGAAGTCAGCAAGCAAAGATGACTTTGACCACAGGGAGTTGGGGATAATGTCAGTCATAAGATTGGAGGGATTGGCTAACTTTTTTGTGTGTGCAAGCGACAGAGTTGAGCAAAAACTACTATGTTGAAGTGAAAGAAAAATCTATGTTTGAAGGTTATCCAAATTCAGTTAAAAAAAAAAAAGTATCAAACTCTGGGGGCTCTCTAAACTTTACTTAAGGACTGGGTGTTATCTGTATAGATGTTTATGTTATCAGAAAAATAAAATTTTAACAAAAAATATAATGATAATAAAATGTGTCTCTGTACTCTTAACATGTCTTGATTTGATTTTCTTTAAATATCTTTTTTTGTCTTACACTAAAATACACATCGGACACTTCAGCATTGTAAAACACTTCATTTACAATGACAAGAGAAATTGATGTATGTATTATCAGTAGTATTTACAGTCAAGCCGAAAGTGGTTCACACACCTGACAGATTTAGGTCTAGGCTCGTCGGAATATTAGTGTAGTGTATAATTTCCTTTTTTTACTTTCTTTTGCAGCAGTGGCTTAGTCACCAATGTTTTTGGTGAAGTTAAAAGCAGGAATTTCCCACTGAGAAGACTGAAACTTAAAAAAGATCCCACAGATAGATCAACCTTAAAACTTTGAGTTTAACTTTGAACATTGTTTCCCACTAGTTTAGTTCAAGTCCAACTCTCTGTAGTAATCCCCATAGGGGAATAATGAAGAGATAGCTAGAAATAACCCTTTTATATGGCTGAGCTAGTGCAGCTCTAAGTAAAGGTAAGGAAGAAGTAACAGGTCTGTGAGGGCCAGAATTTTTACTTCTCTGTAAGCGCGTATTACTTATTTTCTGCACCATTGTACAAATAAATTCTTTCAAAATCATCTAACGTGTGTGCATCTCGGATGTTTTACAGTCTGTCTTTCAACGTGTTAAAGTGTAACTATGATAAAAATTACAGACCTCTCATGTCGTGTTAAGGAGAACTTGCACAATCATCAGCTGCCAATTACTTTTTTTGCCTCACTGTAATTAAAATACCGGTAGTTCGATGAAAAATGATCAATATTAATACAACTGTCCTTTGAAGAACATTACTGAAAAACAGCATCATTAAACAATTAGTTTAGTTAGTTAGGTTTAAGGAATTTAAGCAAATATTGATATGCAGTCATTGCGGTATTTTATTTCACAATATTGTATTGATATTCAAAAGCAATGAATCAACTTTTTTTAGGATTTGAGTGGATTTGAGTGGATTATTACCATTAATTATGATAGTAATTTTTGTGGTAAAATTAAAAGTATGACTACTTGTTGGGGGCTGTTTTCACCTTCGTCGTTCCTGTAGAACAAAAAGTAGAGACCGTCGATATATCGGCCCGATATATTCAGTTTTTTCTATATCGGCCATTGGACGAAGTTTGTTTTTAAAAGCCAATGTTAAAAAAATAGGGCACCTTTGTGGCCAGTTGCAGCCACTACTTGACTAAAGGAAGGATTCCCACACACTCAGAACCACCGTGAACCAGCCCACTCATATTTTACTCTTAAGTTTGGTGTTTAATCTATGGCTGCACTATTTTTATATATATTTTAGATTTTACTATTTACTACCATGTGGTAGTGGGCTTTACTTTGTGATGATTTTTTGATATTGTAAGTCCAGATTCTACATCAACCAGCTGTATGCACTATTATTCTGGTTACTGTTTGAATTGATCTTATTTTGTATACTTAAAGAATCTTGAATCTGTTTTATTTTCTATTGTTCAAAACCATTTGCACTCAGGTTACTATTTTGAGTGATTTTTTATAATGTCTTATATTTAAAGTTAAATAAATATTTAAAGAGTTGTATTGACTTTTTAATATACAGTGGGGCAAAAAAGTATTTAGTCAGCCACCGATTGTGCAAGTTCTCCCACTAAAAATAATGATAGAGGTCAGTAATTTTCACCATAGGTACACTTCAACTGTGAGAGACAAAATTTGAAAAAAAAATCCAGGAATTCACATTGTAGGATTTTTAAAGAATTTATTTGTAAATTATGGTGGAAAATAAGTATTTGGTCACTTCAAACAAGGAAGATCTCTGGCTCTCACAGACCTGTAACTTCTTCTTTAAGAAGCTCTTCTGTCCTCCACTCGTTACCTGTATTAACGGCACCTGTTTGAACTCGTTATCTGTATAAAAGACACCTGTCCACAGACTCCAAACTCCACTATGGCCAAGACACCAGGAAAAGAATTGTAGACCTTCACCTGACTGGGAAGAGTGAATCTACAATAGGCAAGCAGCTTGGTGTGAAAAAATCAACTGTGGGAGCAATTATCAGAAAATGGAAGACATACAAGACCACTCTCCCTCGATCTGGGTCTCCACGCAAGATCTCATCCCGTGGGGTCAAAATGATCATGAGAACGGAGAGCAAAAATCCCAGAACCACACGGGGGGACCTGGTGAATGACCTGCAGAGAGCTGGGACCAAAGTAACAAAGGTTACCATCAGTAACACACTACAACGACAGAGAATCAAATCCTGCAGTGCCAGACGTGTCCCCCTGCTTAAGCCAGTGCATGTCCAGGCCCGTCTGAAGTTTGCCAGAGAGCACATGGATGATACAGCAGAGGATTGGGAGAATGTCATGTGGTCAGATGAAACCAAAGTAGAACTTTTTGGTATAAACTCAACTCGTCGTGTTTGGAGGAAGAAGAATACTGAGTTGCATCCCAAGAACACCATACCTACTGTGAAGCATGGGGGTGGAAACATCATGCTTTGGGGCTGTTTTTCTGCTAAGGGGACAGGACGACTGATCCGTGTTAAGGAAAGAATGAATGGGGCCATGTATCGTGAGATTTTGAGCCAAAACCTCCTTCCATCAGTGAGAGCTTTGAAGATGAAACGTGGCTGGGTCTTCCAACATGACAATGATCCCAAACACACCGCCCGGGCAACGAAGGAGTGGCTACGTACGAAGTATTTGAAAGTCCTGGAGTGGCGTAGCCAGTCTCCAGACCTCAACCCCATAGAAAATCTGTGGAGGGAGTTGAAAGTCCGTGTTGCTCGGCGACAGCCCCAAAACATCACTGCTCTCGAAGATCTGCATGGAAGAATGGGCCAAAATACCAGCTACTGTGTGTGCAAACCTGGTAAAGACCTATAGTAATCGTTTGACCTCTGTTATTGCCAGCAAAGGTTATATTACAAAGTATTGAGTTGAATTTTTGTTATTGGCCAAATACTTATTTTCCACTAGGATTTACAAATAAATTCTTTAAAAATTCTACAATGTGAATTCCTGGATTTTTTTTTCACATTCTGTCTCTCACAGTTGAAGTGTACCTATGATGAAAATTACTGACCTCTGTCATTATTTTAAGTGGGAGAACTTGCACAATCGGTGGCTGACTAAATACTTTTTTGCCCCACTGTATATTGTACACCATGAGTGTTCAGTTGTCTTTCACAATCAACGTGCTGCTAAAAAAGTATATATATATATCAGCCATTGGCGACCACGTTTTTGAAAATCAGTATCAGCATCGGCCTTTCTAAAACCTATATCGGCCGCCCTCTATAAACTAGATCTTGTAATAAAAATGGATGTGTTATGAATGAAACAGAATGAATTGTTTAGAATGCTGTGAAAGTTTCTCTACAGTGTAACGTTTTCAATAGTTTTACACATAGTATCGCAGCATATCGTATCGTCACCTCTTACGTTGTGATCTTGTCACCAGATTCTTGCAAATACACATCCATTTTAAGTTTTAACCTGATAATAATATAAAAGAGTGTTGATCATTGTTCACAGCAGACAGCTAAGTATAGGACAACTGCAAACCTAACCAGATATTGCAACCTACCCAGTCAGTATTAGTATTAGTTGCAAACTCTACATAGCTGGTGCTTATGAGTGTGTCAACAAGAAAGCACCTAATGTAACCTTATGGCCAGCATGCAAAACCCTCTGTGTGGTGAAAAGCTGACACTGCACATCAATATCCCTACAATGTAACATGTTGGTGGCAACATTTTGCTTTGGTGATATGTTTTGTCATCGGAGACGGGAGAAATGGTTAGAGTTTGGGGGGAAATTTCGTTGAAGCTAAATAAACATGCCGCCATTCCAACAATAGAATGGGTTAGTGTAAAACAGCAATTAAGATATTCATCATGATTAACCCACATTTTCCTGACTGTCTTTACCATTTCAAAAACGTCTCCGTCTATGTGACGGTATTAAGAGCAGTTAGTGTCCATCTGAAAGTGAATTATCTTATGGATTGACAGAGGATGAATGCATTATACTTGAAATACAGTTTGCACATGTTGAAATTTAGAATGGCCAAGGCAAAGTACAGACCTAACGTTAAAGAACCCAATTATTTTTTTTACAAATATTTACATAGATAAATAGGTAACCTAGAAAAGCACTCGGAGTGTGCAGACCTCCGTCAAGACAGCTCACCCCCCAACAATAAGCGTATGTATTTGAAATCATAACATCCATTCCAGAGGTAGGCTATAAAACATCAAAGATTCCAAGTCACATCTATGAGCTATTCTGTGTTGTGTTAAATACACTGAAGCAATAAATGTGTGCAGGTCCATGGTTATTTGTATAATTTGGTTTGGTGTTGACTCTGAAGAACAGTTCCCAGCAGGCCGCAGTTCATTTGTGTTTACTAAAAAGTTCCCAGTGTCTTCTTAATGGTGCTAACAAAGCCAGTGTCACCATTCAGCAGATTATACAAAACAATCCTTGTGGTTTGTTATAGTTGGGGGTTTTTCTCACTGGACTGCTTTATGGTTCATATAATGATAGTAACACAAACAACAGGTTGTTTATGTTTGAAAAAGAATAGTAGGGTGTGAAAAAGAGCCCATAATTAGTGCTGTGAGGTTTAACAGTTTAAAGCTCCGAACCGATTCTAATAAATTCAACAGAAAACAAAGTCTGCATCCTTCCCATAGGCTTAAAAATGCTGTCGACGATGCAAGGCTAAAGCACGCTCTTACATCCAGTGCCTTCGCTATTAGCAGCTGGTTGGGTTGGTAAGATTTTGGAGACACGCTAATCCAGAACAACAACCTCACAATCACATAGTGTGCCTGTCAAAGTCTACCATCTCTTCTTCACACGGATACAGAGCAGAAAACACACAAACACACACACACACACAGCATGGCTATATAATAAATGAGCCCCTTCCGTCCTGTCGCACTTAACTGTCGCTGCAGTCGGCAACATCATAAGCACAACAAACAGAAACATCTTACTGGCAATGTTCAGTCGGTGTAAAATCGCTGCTTCAGAGACTGACAGGATTCATATTCACAAACCCACGCACACAAAAAAACACACACACACTGATGCAATTACAGGGAGTCCTGTGCCTGAAAGCACGCTTTTAAATTGTGCTGTTTGCACTTCAAATGAGTTTGATCCATACGCTTGCATCCACACAGGTTGGGTGTCAGTATGTTGGGGGAAGGGACTACTTCTGGGTGTGGCCCCCGTTCTTCTTGTCGTTATTGTTGCTCATAAAGAGCGATATGTGGCCGTGTGGATCCTGAAAACTGGGGGGGCTCATGATGTGATCATTTTGTATCTGAGAGTCACCTGGCATGGGGATATTAGAGGAGCATGGCCTGGGGGGTTTTTCTCTCCCCTCTGTCTATATGAGGTCTCCTAATACTATGCAATGTAGCACTGACAGCTCCCTTCAAAAAGCCTCGGCAGCAACCCCCCCTCTATCCACAGCTCACAGCCTTCTTCCTTCTTACCCGCGCACAAATAAAACCTTCCTACTTTGGCAAACAAAGATCCAGCGATATCAGAAATATGGACGTACTTCAATATCGAGACTTTTCCTCCAGCCTCCACCCACCAGCACGGAGAGATCCAGACTTCCCCTCATTGGCAGTAGACAGGCAATGGAGAGGACAGCCCTGGATATGTTCTGCGTGCTATCTAATGAGCTTTGGAATATCACTGTGGGGCCTGTCGGATGGTCCCGACCAGCCAAGCGTCCATACACGGGGTATCAACACAGTCTATCAAACAGCTGGCAGACAGCCTTCCGGCGTTTCCCTCTCTCATCCCAATTCTGCGTCTCTGCCGAATGAGGTTCTCGTTGTCTGTTTCTGATAACAAACAAGCAGAGGCCCAGTTCTGCTCTGCCTCCACCACCACCCACCCACCTCCCTCCTCATCCAGCAGCAGCATCAGCATGCAACAAAAAAAGCTGTAGGGGTCCTTTCAATAAGCATCTATGTTTAACTCCCTGTCTTTACCCTCACTGACTCTCTTCTACCTGCCTGGGTGTAAAGCGCACCTTGGAGTGTCATCAACACAGAAGACATCAAATAACACGCCTTCGCAAGGATGCCGGAGCCGCAGCGGCAATGCCGTCTCACCGGCTGTGCTGGGAGATGAGAAGATATCAGTGGAGAGGATGAGACGCGTTGGCAGTTGACTGGGGTGTTTCTTTGCCTCCAAGACAACAATGTCGCTTTAAAACATTAGGAGATGTTCAGTTTAGCCTCTCATTCCACGTCATCTCTGTCCTTGTGATCAGGTCAAGTTGAATCATTTGAATTGAAATGGGTTGTAAAGATGTAACACTGATGGATGGAAACAAAAGTGCCTAATGCCAATGCAAATGTAGCTTTGACATCTCCATTTGTCAACTAACTCAAGCATTCCAACTGGAAAACAGGGTGTTATTGGCTTATTTCCTGAAAGAAAACTGAAAAATACTAAACCCTTCAAAAGGTTCAGTAGTAAATTCAAGAAAGGGGCTTATCTTTCTCCACACATACATATTATATATTTGCTTCACATAGCATTATCAAGATCAATATATTCCTTGCGCAATTGTTCCTTTTCCTTTCTCTGAACACCCCACTGTTTCATGACCTAATACTGCCTATTGTTCTGGCAGGTGGGACCCCCTCCTGAGATCATTCCTGTTTCTGGAAAATAAAAATCTATCAACTATGATGTATATTTAGGCATCACTGGCATAAATCTACGTGGGTAACAAATTCAGGGTTTTGGGGCTGCATTATGTTCATCTTGAAAGTCCTGCAAGGAAGCAGATGGGACCGTCTCACAATACTATTCCTGTTGCAAATTCCAATATTATTATGTGTTTAGTTGTATATTGAACTATAATATCACCAGATTATCAAACGGGGAAAAAATCTGATTTAAGTATTTCAGGACTGCTCTATGGTTGTCTTGAAAGTTCTAATAAACAAAGTAAAGAAACATGGTACAATGTCTGTTGATTCACAGAAGGGCCCACATTGTATGCATATATTTTTGTAACCAGAAACATGCAGCAGGAAGTGCGTTTCAGTACCTTGGAAATGGAACGCTCTAGACTCGCTGTGGAAGCCCTGGACCTGAGTAACTCCATCAAAGCCTCCTTCTCCAAGTGTTAGTTCATCAAACACGCTGATGCGCAGGGCAGGGTCAACCCCAAAACCTATAACTTATTTCCATACAAAGAAGTTGGTTACTGAGGATATCAGCTGGATAATAAAATGTTCACAATGGCATTTTTTGCAGGGTAAAATGTATTAAATTTAATTGCTTTTGACAAACTTCTGCAAGATTTCTAGAAGCAAATTATGCAGGATTTACTTCTACTAAATATGTCATCCTAAAAGCTACATTTTGAGGGAGATTGCAGACATCCTACCTGAGGAGGTGAAAAATAAGCAAAGAACCAGAAACAGCTGTATAAATCCCATATTGACTGCAATGAAACAACGATTTAGTCCATGTTTTATCCGCGTCCAACGGACCGTGTCGTTAAATCACAGACTGACAGGATATCAGAGGCTGTTACAAATCCCAAACGCAGAGCGGAGGCATCATCACAACTTTAGATGCCTCAATCATACGGGGGTGAAATGCCAGAGGATGAAAGACAAAAGACAAAATCCCAGGAGAGACAGGAAGTAAGCGATGCAGAAACTACGCCATGTAACGCCAGGTCCGTTCCGGCTGCAGCATCCGAGGCACAGGTGGATGGGCTGCCCTGCTTCACCAGCTCAACAGACGCTCCTACAGCGGGCTGGGCTGGGAGCTCTCACCGCTGATGGGGAAGGAGAGAGAGAGAGAGTGAAAGAGAGAGAGAAGGGGAGTGAGAGAAATGAAACAAGGACCATGACGCCCCCTTCTGGACAGATTTGAAAAAAAGCAAAGCTTTATGAGATTACAACCATACCCGATTTTGATGGACGCATGAAAAGACCTGTACATGCAAACAGACAGATGCAGGAGTGTTATTTTCTTACACATTCAAGACTACTTACTTGACAGTAGTCCAACACAGTCAGAAGTTTATACTGTTTATAATCAAAGTATATTCATGAGAAATTAAGTGGAAGGAAAAAGATGCATAAGCAACAGGGAGACCTGCAGACTTGAGAGGGTGATAAAGTAATGACCATGGTGGTATTCTGGACATGAAGGACTGCAATAACAAGAATCTCCAAAAATTCCTACCATGGCTTAATAAAAATAACATTTCTAACATCCTGTTTTCAGACGATAATGAATTTGGTATTTCCCTAAAATGACAATGTGTATGGATATGGTGATTTTGTTTTCCAAAAGCACTTTTGTCCAGTCTGAACTAAAGCCTGTAACAAAAATCGATGGAGCATTGCAGGAAGGTGGGAACATCTCACAACAATGCAGTGGAGATGGGGGGGGGTTACCTATCTCCAGCAGTGAAAGGCGTGATACACCCTTGAGAGGCCACCACTCCATCGCAGGGCAACATTCAGTATGTTTACATCCAGCCATCCATCCATTTTCTGAACCGCTTAGTCCTCCAGGGGTCGCAGGTGGGTTGGTGCCTATCTCCAGCTGTCAACGGGCAATAGGCGGGGTACACCCTGGACAGGTCGCCAGTCCATCACAGAGTATGTTTACATGCACAACTAAGTCAAGCTTTTTGGAGAAATCAGCCTAGGGGTTCGCACCCTGTTGCAAGCCGAGTCCCAGTTTACATGTCTGTCAGAAAATCGAATTATTAAAGGAGGTATTTTCCACTCCCAGATGATAGATGGCGACATGCGCTCCCACGTGTTAGCCTTATAGCAGTTAGCTTCCATCTGAACTCAGGAAGTAAACTGAGGCTGGCGTTACTGAAGGAGACGGAGTTAGAGCAGGATATTCACAGTCGCAACACATCGCCTCTTTGTAAGTCCAAACATGCACTGTTTGGCTGCTTACATTTGTCTTAGATGTAGGGAAGCAATGATGCCACCTTTTTCAAACCGATACGATACCGATACTTGGATTTAAGTATTTGCAGATACCGAGTACCAATGCCAATACTTCTACCACAAAAAAATTCAATGAATTGAAAGACAGGTTTTATTTTAATTTTATGCTGACCTGTTTTCTCTTAGGCTGCGGTCACACCTGGGAAACCGGGTTTAACGCAACCGGGCTCGAAAGATCGAGGAGCAGACGGCCTGCGGTCACACCAGTCATAAATTAGTAATCTAGTCGGCTATATAGCTGGCAGCCGGCGCTTATGGAAAGCACTGCAATAGTTGTTTAGGGTTGATGTGATCACACACCCGATAAAAGAAGAGAGAAAAACAGTGGCATTCCAATTTTCCATCGTCTTCTGTTTTTTTTTTTGTGGTTATGATTTCAGGGTTGCAGATGCTGTATAAATACGTCAGCGGTGCACAGGGCTTCCACGTAGGCGGCGTACATCATACTTCATTACATCTTCTTCACATGGGTGGGGTTAGGCAATCGAGCTGAAGCAACCACGCTCAGCACAACCTCCAGAGTCAGGCCAAGGATCCGCGCTCAGGCCAGAGGATCCGTGCTGGGGCCTGCGGTCACACTGAAATTTAACCGTGACACACTTTACCTCCTCCTGTTATGTCCCGCGTAGAACGTAGGTGTGACCGTGCGCTTAGTCTCTTGCTACAGTAGGTGCTCCTGACCCGACCTGCTTGACGACCCTGACTAAGATGGCATTCCAGGAAGGAACGCTCTCCACGTCCTGCTATCAATTTCTGCTTCTGCATCAGTTCTGTTTCTCTTTCTGTGTCTCCGCTGCCTTCTTCAAACCCCAGACGGTCTTGGCATATGACCGCTTATGCTGAGCCTGGTTCTGCTGGAGGTTTCTTCCTGTTAAAAGGGAGTTTTTCCTCTCCACTGTCGCTTCATGCTTGCTCAGTGTGAGGGATTGCTGAGAAGTCATGACTCAATCTTCTGTGGTTCTCTAATTCCTAAATTAAACATTGTATTGTAAAAACTCTTCTTGTAAAGTGCCTTGAAATGACATTTGTTGTGAAATGACGCTATATAATAAACTGAATTTAATTAAATTGAATTAGATTAAAATAAAAATATTAATATAAATGACTACAAAAAAAAAAATTCTGTGAAATTATTGTAGAGTATTCTCATGTTAAGAATCGGTTTATGGTATCGGTTAACTGTAACCGATACCGATACAATACAAAAGAACAGTACCGATACCCAATACCAGTATCGGTATTGGTGCATAACACTACTGTTGTTATTGCTAAGTTGCTGGTCGGAGGGGTTGGTTACAGAGTAGTCGGATTCAAATCACATTATCCAGGTAACGTAGCCGACCTTCTGAAACTCCAGTTCGGGTTGACTCCAGCCAGACTAAGGTTTATACATGCATTTTAAAAGTCTGATTTCACTCGGACTAAAGCAATAATTCAAATTTCTATTGCTGCATGTAAACGTACTGACAGATATAAACAGGAGAAATAACCATGCACACACACAATCATATCTAAGGAAAATCTAGACAGCGCAATTAACCTAACAGTCATGTTTTTTGGACTGTGGGAGGAAGCTGGAGTACCCAGAGGGAACCCACATATGCATAGGGAGTACATGCAAACTCCATGTAGAAATACCCCAGGTCGAGATTTGAACCCAGGACCTTGTTGCTGCAAGGCATATGAATATAATTAATGCAGTCCCATCTCCACCTTGAACTCCTCTGTCAGTCGTTAGGGCTTTGACTCCAAATTTCGCTATTCGAACTGATTTGCATATTTGATTTGGCTTAGGTTTTATGTCGTATGTCCTTCCTGACACAACCCTTTGCATTTTTTCGGACGTGGGAGCGGCACAAGAAATCACTGGCTTATGGTTGCATTTGAGGGACAGAATCTAAAAAAAAAATGCAGAAAATCACAGTTGATGATTTTTAAATAATTAATTTCCCTTTTATTGCATGACATAAGTATTTGATCGCCTGTCAACCAATAAGAATTTACACTCCCATAGACCTATTAGTTTTTCTTTAAGAAGCCCTCCTGTTATCCACTCAATATCTGCATTAACTGCACCTGTTTGAACTTGTTACCTATATAAAAGACACCTGTCCACATACTCAAACAAACTCCAACTTCAATGGCCAAAACCAGAGAGCTGTGCAAGGATATCAGGGATAAAAACGCAGGCTGGGATGGGCTACAGGACAATAGGCAAGCAGGTTGATGAGAAGGCAAAAACTGTGCAATACTTAAAAAATGGAAGAAGTTTAAGACAACGGTCAATCTCCCTTGGTCTGGAGTGCCATGCAAGATCTCTCCCCGTGGGTTATCAATGCTCATAACAACAATGAGGGATGAGCCCAAAACTACAATGGCAGGACCTGTTTAATGACCTGAATAGAGCTGAGACCACAGTCTCAAAGAAAACCATCAGTAACACACTCCAGCGTTATGGATTAAAATCCCGCAGTGCACACAAGGTCCCTCTGCTAAAGCCAGCACATTTCATGGCCTGTCTGAAGTTTGCCAATGACCATCTGGATGATCCATAGTAGGAACGGGAGAAGGTCATGTGATCTGATGACGCCTTGTTTGGAGAAAGAATAAGTATGAGTACAACTCCACCCAACTGTAAAGCATGGAGGTGAAAACATCAATGTTTGGCGATGCTTTTCTGCAACGGGGACAGGAAAACTGCACCGTACTGAGAAGAGGATGGACCTCTACATGCTTTGTAAGTGGTAAAACTTCCAAATTCAGCAGTGTATCAATTTTGTTCTCCCCAGTGTACCTCTGTTTGGACTAAGACTCAGCTACTTTAACGCTTCATATGTTAGATTATGGAGACTTAATGGTTTCATCTGTCAATGTTATGGCTCCACAGTAGCATAGTTGGTAGCACTGCTGCCTTCCAGCAAGAAGGTCCTGGGATGGAGGTATGAGTGTGTGCGTGCATGATTGTCGCCCTCTCACCCGATGATTGCTGGAAATAGGCACGAGCCCTCCTTCCAAACCCTGCAAAAAATAGACGTTATAGATAACGGATGGATGGATGTTAATGTTACATTATGACTGAACACTGGGATTTAACAACACTATGTAAAACTGATGGATACATAGTACCTGAGAAGTCGACACTGTTATTTTGTCCTTGTTAGAAGTCTGACAAATGGGTGGGCAAACGGTAGTGAAGCTGCCTGATGTGATACTGATCTTGCAGCTCCCCCACCTTTATTTGTTTAAATGTTTTTTCTTTGCAGTTTCACTTTGAAGGGGAAATTTACAGCTTATCTACCCCTCTCACCCTCCTAAGGCTCTTTGAGCAGAGTTGTGTGACCTCCTGCAGGCATCCAACTTTATTCTTTCAGAATGCTCAAGTCATCTTCTGCAGTTGAAGTTTAGCGTTTCAGCAGGTGACATTAAAAAACAAAGCAAAAACTAACGCTTGGCTGCCTACCTCACCCAGCTTTCTCTTATTCTCTTTTTGCATTTATACGCTGCATGGGTAACATGAAGCAAGTTACTTTACAATCTGTTGCATAATGTGACTACAGTTACAGGCACACAGTTACAGTGCAGATTCCAAATAAAAACATGTAATATACAAAGACATTTTTTGTCAAGGGCAGACTTAAACCCACTTCAAAGTCTATCCAAACCCTGGATTTACGGGGGTCTCTCTTGCTGCCTGTGCTGGTCTGCTAAAGTACGGTGGACTAGCAGTAACGATTCTAGGGCTAGATTCAGATCCTGCGTAGCATTCAGATCAGTCTTCCACCAATCTGTTTTTTTCTTTAAAACATCATCATCTGATGCTAATTGACATGTTTTATTATGATTTATGCAAACCAGATGCACTTTGGCAAATATGTTATCTGTTAATATAGCTCTTATAGCAGCCGCAGTATGTACACACAGTGAGCGGCTAATGGATAGCTATTGTCAATAAAACAAAGGCGAGTAGGGGCTCTTCATGCAGCGTCACATCTGCCGAGTGAAAGGGCCTCCAACCCTCTATTCATAATTAATAAAACTAGATTTCTACTGGGTACAGACATGGGGAATGTAATTACTTTCTATTGCCCACAAGTTGTCATTTCCTAAAGTGCCATCAGGAAAACAAGACTCATTAAAATGAGCACTCAGGAAAAAAAAGAAGAAGAAAAGTAATAAAGGTGTAAGGTGCACACACACACACAGCAAAGCTCTTAGGGCAAGGACATGAGCAACATTGGAGGTCTTTTCTTTCATCTCTACAAGAGTCAAATAGGTGATGCATTACAAAGCTCTAAGGGGTTCATTTACTTTGGCTATAAGTCAGCTGTAAAAACATTTTAATAGAATTGATGCAATAAAACAATTTCCTGTAAAAGGTTTCATATATGCAGCAGAAAACTGATCTCTCCTGAAAGTTTTTACTGTATAATTCTGCTACACTGACATTGCTTTTTTGCTTATCCATAAATCATATTAAAACTGTTACGCATTTTTGTGTTAGTGTGCGCTCTGATGTGTTAAACTGCCTGTCTGAGATGTTAAAAATGAATTTACATCAAGAGAAAATAAAATTGTCTGAAGCAAAGCTGACAATGCAGAACTTAGAAATGTTACTTAATAACAAAGAAACATATAGTCCCATTACTCATTGCTAAGTTCATATCAGCCTTTTTTTTCTAAACATAATAATACTTCGGCCATTTATTCTATCAGCGCCATCTGCTGGAAAAGGTAGCGATTTGTATTTCAGTGAAGCAGTACCGAGGTCAAACAGACAGTGTCACCATCAGGCCATGTTAAGGCTGAACATTATCTTATGGGGATTCGGGAACGTGAGTCAAAGCGAGCTCCTTTACAACAATAAACTATGGCAGGCTCTTTAAAAACTATGGCCGTAAAAAAAATGTTTTTGGAGCTTAACTGAGATTGGTAAGAGGGCTTTATCAAAAAGATGGTTAAAAACATTCAAAAAAATATCACTGTTTTTATTTTGCTATAAAATTACTTCTCTAATTACTTACTTGGTGATATTTATACGAAAGTAAACTCCTTGGCTTTTTATTCTAGGGTATTTACAGTGATAACGAGACAGCAATGACAAACAAAATAACTCATACTGCTCAAAGTTATCATATTACAATGACAAAGTTTAACATCTTTTATTGGAATTTTATGTTTCATACAAAACGAAAGTATTGAGCAGTTGTCACGTGAAAACAGCACATAATCAAAGATTTGGATTCAAATTTGAATGAACCCCTTTGATGTATACCACTCTAGTGTAGCTCGACTATAGGTTTAGTGATGTCCGGCTGTCTGGTGAACCCTTTTCCCCAGCCTCCAGCAAAGGGGTCTTAATTGTCCCTGAAAGCCTTTGCTCTGCAATATTTTTGTATGTTTTTGAGTCAGTATACAGCTTTCTTCCACGTGTTTGCTGCTTGTGTTAAATTCCTTTCAGGACGTCTTCTAACAATCTTCCATAGACCTCTTGCCTGCTTCTATTTCTACAATTATTTTTTTTTCTCATTTGGAAGCCATTATTCTGTAGAAGTGTCAATCCAAGGAACCAAAGAGATAGCAGAAAAAAAGGGAGCAGTCTAATTAACACGTCTTGCCTCTTCTGTCCAAGACAGATAACCAAGACTAATTGTAAATAATGTAATGACCAGTTGTGGAATGATGAGTGAGTCTGACTCAAAAACGGGTACTGCTGACTCATAGCTAATTAAGCAAAAATAAAATAACATTTTGCAGTCCAGACACTGTGGAGGTACAGAAAATGAATGTTAAAGAATAGCTAAACAGTAATCGTAATTCAGACCAATCAGCATGAATATTAACAGGAAACATTCTAAAAGGGGAACCCATTTATTTTTCAGATTTCAATCATTGCCCCAAGATGATTCTAAACAAATCAATAAAAGGGTATTTTATGTGTAACATATTAATTTCTTCAGTTACTTTAGAACCAATCAGAGTTAGTTCCTCAGGCCTTTCTAACACTCAGCCTCAATCTAAACAATATGACAATACTGTTGCCACAATTTTAACCTGCATGTGTTAATCCAACCACTGTAAGAGACAAAAAGGGGAAAAATATTCTAACTCTTCTTCACAGTATTCCCTGTGCTGGTATTCAGGAAGGCACAATTCCAGTTTCCCAACACTTTAAATGGGTACAAATATTTCAAACAGGGATTCAAATTTCAAAAAACTAAAAAAGTGGCAGCTATATTTAGACTGTGTATGTGTATTTACATCGGGACATGGCAGTGCCAAGAAAAAAAACATTTTAATAAGTAATGAGTATGAAAATAATTTTTTTTATTGAGTTGGGGCTTTCCTAAATCAGTTGTAGATACTTTTTGTTCGTCTATGCAACCAAACTTGGTTGATTAGTAAAAAACAATGTAGTAATATACACCAGTGCCTTGTATAAGTATTCAGACCCTTAAAATGATCAACTGTTTGCAAAATAAAACGTATTTCACTTGAATTTAACGGAACCGACTTACAAACCATAGCAGGTTAAAACAGATAACAATACAGATGATTAAAACTAAAACTGAAAAAAAAAAACATTTAAATTTGCTTCAACCCTAAGACATTAGGTGTGCAGCAGGTTGGAAGATCATTTAGACCTTAGTGAGATTCATAGGGCTAATAAAACAAAGAAGAAGGCCATAGCAGTTTTTGTCAACATAGAGACGTAAAGGGGTCTGAAAAATGTTGAATTCAGTTATTTCATTGCATGGAAAATACTCTACAAGGAGAGGACAATCATAACTGCTGCCTGCGTATTCGGAATTGGCCATCCAAGCAGGCTTTCCCTTTAAACAAGCAGCAGAATTTCCAATACCATGCTTTTGAAAGAAACAGCAAAGCATAATTTCCAGAGGGCCTGGAAGGCGCAAACATATGCTCTCTATGCAAAACACATACTTTCCAGACTCAAGTTTTCCAGTCATAACAGAGACGAAGACAAAGGACTTGTAAAATAATGTTCTTTGGAAAGTTTATACTATCTGAAATTTAATTACTTGCAAACATAGAACGTGTTTGGCATCAACAAATTGCAGCTTTCTTGGTACAGAACTACGTAGTAACTATAAAGCATTGGGCTGGAACTGTCATGATTTGGGGAAGCTTTGCAGTGTTTGACCCAAACCTGATCAGAAAAGGACTGACGGCAGCATTCCCATGTCCCACCCCTCTGTTTTAAGTGCACATTAGAACAACACGCAACAACACCACATTCGAGCTGGAGGAGAGAGGATAGGGGTTTTCCCATGCCCTTGTTCATTTGACCATCAGGGGTTGGGGTCCGGGGGGTATATCAGGCCGTCTGGTCGGGGACCTGGTCTGGTGGGCCACTCTTGCCATGTTGGGGGCTTTGCCAGTCTGCTTCTTCCCATCCTGATGGCCAGGGGGTTCGTCTCCCAGGTGTAGGGGCAGGTTGCTCTATTGGGGCGTCTGTGCCTGGGCCTGGGAGTATACAACATATATAGGGCGTATGAATGAGTGTACAGCGTCCTTTTTTGGGTATCCTGATGTGTTGGTGAGAATGTGTGTGCATAAGACGGAGGGTACGTATGATTTTGTCTGTACGGCTATGTCTACTTGTCAGGTTGGGTCTTCGGCTGCCCTCTGCCCTGGCGCATCTCAGGCCCCACATCCAGGGGGGCTTTTTCCCCTCCGTCACTCCGTGACGGATGCCCCTGCCCGCTGATCATTGGTGGCTCTTGATGTCTGGGGCTGGGGGACCGGATGCAGCCCGGCTCGGCCCTGGAGCATACCTGACTGGTCCTGGGTAGACCGGTGTGTTGGGCGGCGGATGTCCTCCTTGGATTGGCTGGGGCACCTCTTATGGGGGTGCCAATGTTGAATAATAGGTTGGTGCCATTTGTTGGGTCGGATCTGGCATCCAGGCCTGCTGCCGGTTCTGTGGGATCCGGGACCTGGTCAGTTCATTTGGGGGGGTTGTCTGGCATTGGCTGGGTCCCTGGTCTCGGCGTTCTGCGTGGGGGAGGATCTGGACCCAGGAGCTGGTAGATCTGGGTGTCCAGTTGCTGGCTGGGCATGGCCTGGGAAGGGTTTACATCCGCTGTGGCTTTTACTGTGGCTCCCTGGCGTGTGGGGGGGTTGGTTTGTTGGCAGTGGGTATTGGCCCGGGGTGGCAGTGGCGTGTGTCTTCCGTCGGCCGGCTGCGGGTCCCTCCTGCCTTGTGGCGGCGGCGGGGAACCCTTGTTGGCCGATCCCTGGTCGGGGTCCTGCTGGGGGGCGGGGGTCCCCTGATCCCCGTGACCTTCGGGTCCAGGGCCGGACCTGCCCTGGCGTGCCCGGTTACCGGCGAAGCCCGTGGGCTCATCTCTGCGACCTCCTGGGTCGATTCCTGTAAGACGGATTGACGGCTCCTTACAACAGCTATCAATCACTTACATGGGGAAACCTTATTTACACCTGCATGCTCACACACACACATAGGTGTGGGGACATTGGTGTGTACGGACATATTCTTGAGCTGATGTTATTGTCAACAGATAGTTGTTGCCAGTAGCTTAACCGGCAACATTAGCGTTGTATTTATTAATCCATTTTTGTTTGTAGTGAATGTGTAGTTCTTAGTTCAGATTGCTGGATCAGCTTTGCTAATGTTGTTCTTTTCTATTGGTTGTTTTTGTTTGTTTTTCCCACTTCTCTGACGTCCAACAAAGGTGGAGGACTGGGAAGTTTTCTTGTGTTCTTTGTTTACCTCCCGTATGTTGTATCGACAGTTCACACTTCTACCTGTCCTGTTTCTGTTCTTCATCTTCTTTCTTTCTTCCTTTTTTTATCTCAATTTTGTGTCAATAACTTCAAGAAATCAAACCCACAGTTATCATTAATAAAGATTTCTCATACATATATATCTAGTGGAGTACTATAGCAAAGCCTAAGGCTCTGCTTGAGAAAATAAGGGCGCTTTCACATGGTACGGGAGTCCGTACTCGGGTACGGTATTTGGTCAAAATCCACTTATTTCGTACCATGTGAACACAGACTGTACCGTGCCAGAATACGGCCAGAGAGACTTGCCTTGGACGTAGTATCCGAGTCCAGGTACGAGCGGCCACGGATCATGTGAACACAACCCGTACTCTGGCCGTACTCAAGACAATAGACGCGCTCCATGCGGAAATGACAACATCTCCGGCCGAAATTACAGAATCACCTCGCGACCATACAAATACCAAAACAACGCGATTCAAGCATCCCACAGCAACACAGCAGGTTACAAAACGGCGGGTTTACTACAACACTCACCCTGTAGATGGCTTCAGGTAGCAGCTGACCAGTAGACCAGTTTGTTTACATTCTAGGCTGTCGCTCGTTTTATGACGTCGGTACTTCTCACTCCCTTGTTTGTTGGAGAACTAAGACTTATTTGTATGCCGCCACCTGCTGTTTATTTGTAGTAAAAGACTGGATCGCAATACGGTCAGAGATCCGTGCCATGTGAACAGAAAAAATTAGCATTTTCTCTGGCCGTTTTCTGGTACGGCCACACATGTGAAAACGGCCTAAGTCTTTTGGGCTTGTACTTGTTACTCAGACACCAATTCTGAGTAGCAAGCTGCTAGACAGGACATGTTAAAAAAATGTAAAGGAAAAAAAAGAAAAGAAAAGAAAAGGACTGACTCAAAGCTACACTGAAAAAAGAAAATGCAGCTCCAATTTAAATAAATTGTGTTAATTGGTCACAATTGAATCAAATTCATGAAACTTAATCTATTTACTTTTTTAACTGGAAAACTTAATAAGGTTACTTGAGTACACTTAAATTATTTGTGACCAAGTAAAGGAATTTATTTAAGTTCAAGCTGCATTTTATTTATTCTGTGTAGGAAATAAGAAAACAAGAGAAAGGCATGCATGGATGAATGGATGGATGGATTTCTGCTAGGATATCAAATAATGATTTTTACTATAAATCAACCACATCACCTTAATGGTGAACATGTTTTTTTTTATGTGAAAAGCAGCTGATTTAAAAGCACCAATTCTTTTCTTGGAGATTAAATTAAATCTTATAAAATGTAACTATCACAATGTGGACGTACCCTTAATGAAAGCATGCTTAGAAGTATGGTGAGCTCCACTGGACTACCATGGCAGGGTAGCTGCAGCACTCAGTCACTCCCATTCACCCCCCTGGATGCCATTGTGAATGTGTGCAGTGAGCTGGCTCATTGGGCCCTCACGATGAATAGCCTGCACCCATTCAATCAGCACACAGAAGCTCATTAGAACTCTATAGATGCACAATTGTGAGCCTCACATTAGAAACTTCCTCCTGTGGGACACAGACACCACACACAAAGTGCCAGTTTGCTGCTATGCTAAGCGTATTGTCCGCCTGATTCACAGAACCTGGCCCTCCATTCACAATATTAAGTTCGAGTGGCGGAATATCAATTGCGTGTGCAATGGCCCGGTATCTTTTTAAGAGCTTTTCTGGGGTTGAAAAAGAGAGAAAAAGGACGTTAGCCGGTCTGCAGAGTGCTAGCTTTCAACAAATCCATTGAGAGCTGTTTGAATGCAGGAAGCCCTGTTTTTTTCCCTCCATTCCTGACAAGAGGTGGGCATCAAATAAATTCACATGAACTTGCTTTAGGGTGTTTCTCTAAAGCATACTGTTTGGGAACTAATTATACCTTCCCTCTTCTGGAGAGTTTTATTGGAATCTGGCTAATTACACAGTGGTGAATCTTAATAATGATATGCTCTTAGCTTTGCCTTTTAGCACGCACATGAGTTCTGTGAGCCAGCACAGAAAACTATGCACTTTAAACATTGATAATGAACAACATGACGAATCAAATCTGAACACATATTTTCCTGGATGAAACATGATGGTGGCATCATCATGTGGAAACGTTCCTTTCACTATGGACGAGAAAGCTTGTCAGAGTTTATAAGAGCAGCTTTTTTCAGTTTCCTTGCAAGGTACAAAGTTGAATCTGGGAACAAAGCTGCAAAAATATCTTCACGAGTTAGTTTTCTCTCCTCTTTTCTCACAAAATTAACCAAATGACTTATCACGCAAACAAAAGGCTTATGATTGGCCACCACAGCCGGCGGTCTATTTGTGGATACATGTTAACACATGCTCTCCTCACAAAAGTGGAGAGAGGATGGAGGTTCCTAACACTCATGGTGTTTGGAGACACAGACCGCTGTGGTTTCTCCACCAGTCTGAGGAATAAAAACCTCAAATTTGATTACAAGCAACCTTTGGCTCCCTGGCCATTATACAATGGGCCAAGCTGTCTGGGCCAATTTCCATGCTCAGCATGAGGTATCTACACGCGTGGATTGGATCTATCAGACACCCGCCTCCAGACACACATACACACACTAAAGATCATTAGTTGCAGTGTGAAAGGTTGCTCAAGCCTCTCAGTGGATGTTTTTATTGCAAAACCTGACAAATGTGTGTCTGTGTGTTCTCAAATAAAGTATTTTATTTTAAAGTTGTATAACATTTAAAGATTTAAACTACCAGCCAGATGTGTCCATAAAAATCAAATTCAATTTGAATGTAATTTGCTAAATATACCACATCTGATCAGTTTTTTACTTTATATTTCATTGTAAATATAATCTTAGAAAATTAAAATCAAACCACTGTCTCGGTTGCCATCACAAAAGGCAAAATAACCAGTTTTCTACATTTCTATTTTCCTCCTTTTTTTTTACAAGTTTTAGATACAAAGTCTCCCTGAAATAAAATAATTCTGATGTATTTTGCCATAGGATAATGTTGGAGCAGTGTATGACAGTACGGAATGGATTTTAGGAAAAATTGCTACAATACAACACAACAAAGTGGTTTGTGAAGAGGATCAGGGCAAACTGCAATGACCAGACTTCATTGTAAAAGACATTCGGTAACAGTTTAAAGCCAGGTTATAGTAAAAACTACCAACAACCTTTCCTGATAAACTGCTGCATCAGCCTACTATGTCAGCTGAACGTCATGTCAGCAGAACAACTTGCAATGAGGCAAATTCAATCAGCTAGAACCACTATATCCACATATGCAATACAACCTAGATTATCACCACTACTCCAGAGAACACAAGATGGAAGATATATATCCTATCAGAAAGTTCTTCATGTAATCTAAATTAGCATGTGTTCTGACAGTCAGCAGGGCCACCCGATGATATCTAAGATACAAACAGAAGAGAGTAATTACACATTAAAGAGTGATGAATATGGGTGAGAGTTAAACAGATTGAATAATTAAAAAAATGGAAACAGAAACACATTTGTACCAGTTGTGAAAATAATTATTTCATTAGCAATATTTTTATTTGGTTTCTCCATCCATGAAAGCAACCGCGAAGGCTTGAAGATGATCTGTGTCAAGTTCTGGTTAAAACACGTTAGTTTCAACAACCTTGCAGCAAAAATGTAATTTGAATACTTCAAATCTATCAAAGTTCACCACAATCTTTGTTAATGCTAGCTTTGTAGTATGTGAGAGCATAATAAATTATCTTGACACTTTTTCTATATTTAGTGTGGCATCTATATTATCCACTTAGAAAAACAAATATCTATCTGATCACCTTTCTATGCATTGTCTATACAGACTGGACAAGTCATTATTCAGTAAGGTAAAATAAGGTTCAGCTGTTGGTGTGTGATTTTTTTCATACTTTTGCTCTTTTGCATCCTTTACATAAAGCCATGGTCTGGAAATAAGTTATAGAGGCTCAAACTGATGCTGAAGTTTAATGGAAATAGTCAGCAAAAGGGTACAAAACACTCCAAGCATAGAAAGGTGTGATGAAAACAACTAGTGATAACTCAACAAAATATAGTATAAACACTTTAGATTGAAAGCATGTATTTTATTGAAATAAATATATTCTTGTGTATTTTTTGTAAACGCAAAAGCTAAACAAAAGCCTGAAGAGGCTGAAGAAAATTGAATAAAATTGTTAATATTTTTTTTCTTTCTTTATTGAAGCTACTCAAACATATAAGAAATATTAACATTGAAAAAGAAATATGATTTCTAAACCAATCTTTTTTTTTCATCTATTACTTAAACTTTCCAGATTTTAGGGATAAAACCCAACAATCATATAATCTTTGAACCTTTATTAAATCACAAGTATTTGACTCATTTTAGTTTTTTAGCCAAGAAAAATCTCATAAAGCAAAGTGTCTGACATTACATTGAAAAAGGAAACAAAGTGCATTTCCAATGAACTGCTAATGGGTTTCTACTGGGCACAATGGAGCTCTGAGAGACGCTAGAGAAAAGAGAAAACTATTTACTACTCCTGAGGACTGTTTGGTCCATGTTAAACTTCGGCCAGCACCTCATTGTCTTCGGTGTCTATCATTTAATAGGCTATTTGACATAATGAATGAGGCAGACCCACCTTCTGCCACTCCAGAAAAGCCCCAGCCTTATCTGAATTGAGAAACACATTAGAGCCTCTCAGCCAATCACATCACAGCCCTAGAGCAAAGTACAGGCCTGAGAGAAGAAGACCAGAGAACTTTTGTCTTCCTCTGAGTTTAATGAAGTTGGCCCAGGTCAACTGGGAAAGGATTAAAAGAGAATCTAGTGTCACGGAGCTGTGACTCCTGAAGAGGAAACTGGAGCATCAGATGTGTTTGAGAAGGATGCTCTTGGTTCAGAGCTGTACAAGAAGGAATATGGCTGCAACATTACCAGGTTTTGGAAGCTCCGGAAAGAGCTTTCTTATTGACAATCTTCTGAAATCCCAAAGTCCTCCTGTCCGTCCAGCGGGAACGACACGTGGACACCTGAGACAAGCTGCTTGTGAATGTCCCAGGAGAACCTGGGGACAGGAGGATGGAACCCATCAAAGTCTGACTCTTTCACAGCGGAAAACCATGGGGGGAACAATCCTGTCTTGCTCAGGTATTATTCTTATTTTGAGTGATTTAAGCAACTTGTTTGGTTGACATAATGGCATACAGGCAGAATGTTTCATAGATATTCTTTCATAGTCATGATATTTGGCTGATAAAAGGTGAGTAAAATGTTTCAATTTCAAGTATTATTACTTTCATAATTAAATATTTGATGGTTTAATTGCGGCAGTGATTACTGGACGACTCAAAAATCTTAGCATTTAAATAAGTTTCCCAAAGTAAAACAAACAAAAAGAGAAATGAAGAAAAACAAATAGTAGTGTTATATTAGAAACAGCAATGAGTCTGGGGAGAAGGGACTCACTGGCTCAGGAGTTTTTCTAAAATGCTGTAAAGACTGGCTGCATATTGATGTGTTCACAAATACAAGTGCTTTTGTGCATTAAAAAAATTCTAAATTTAGGTCTGCATTGTGCTAAAGTTGATTTAAGGACTGAATACCAAAGAAAAACTAACCTGCGCTTTATTTATTCTTCATTTCAAAGCACAAAGCACCTTGAATTGCCCTGTCTTTAAAGTGTGCTATACAAATAAAATTGCCTTGCCTTTCAGGATATTTCAGGCAACAAACCCTACATATGAATGTGTGCCTTTGCTCAGTTTTATGTTATTATGATAGTAAATTTTAACCAGTGAATAGTTCATTTTCATGTCTGAGATGGCAATTTTAATACCACACTCTTCACAGATATTACTATCCCTGCTAAAGAAGTGTAAAAATCTTTAAATTAAATGCTTCTATCACAGTAGATTAACTTGACAGTGACGATCTTTTAATTCAACTTTCACTTTGAGCACATTTGGTTTTGGGAGTAAAAACAACTTCTTAAGAAAATAACTGCAATTAAAATAGTTTATGGTACACTAAAATTACTCAAGCTTTTTAATTCTTATTTTTTCTTTACTAAATTTCCTATTTTAGCTGAAAAGTGTCAAAGAGACTTTTTAACTTTCTGTGGTATCATGTAAAGAACCCATTTACAGCATGTAACATCTCTAAAATTCATATCTTTGATTGGCGCAACACTTTAAAAAATAGGGAAGAGCATAAACAAGCAATAAAAATGCTTTAATTTTATTAATTACTTTCAGCAATCTATCCTTTTTGCAAACCTTTCTAAAGGAAACTAATTTGATATTTGGTTCCAGAAAAATAGACAAAAACATTGTGCAAAAACATTGTTTACATGTTATTTTTTTGTCCCGAAAATTATAATTGCAAAAATATGCAAATATAAATGTGTTGTTTTTTTAAATAAATTGACTATGGTTGTAGGCTGGAGTCAATTTATTGCACCATGGAGTAGGTTGCACCATGAAATTTTGTCGGCAAGTTTAGGTTTACATAATATTCAAACACATTTTTTTACCATTATTCTAGTTTTATCTTTACATTTTAACAATTCCAAAATAACTTTGGCTGCAGTGACATAAAGCTAAGGCTACTTTCCTAAATTTCCCGTACAACTCTTCTATTAAGGGAATACGTTATGTTTCACTCTATCCTCTTTTGTGGCAGAAGAGGGTAGAAATCTCACTGTTAGCTAACCACAGTGACGATGAATTAGGACTAAGCAGTGATTAAGATCGCAGGCTATAAGAATACTTTCCAGGAGAAAGAGAGACTGATGAGAATAAGAGTGAGAGTTAGGATGAGGACAGTGAGGGGAAATGGGTCTAATGATAAGGATGGTAAAGAAGAGGCTAACCTCAGCTTGCCATCAAAACAGTAACATAGTTCCAGAGAACCCAGTAGTTATATGTATAGATAGAATCTGTAGCTTAGATGTCTCCCATAAAAACAAATTGATGGATCAAATCCTGCCATTCAACAGGCCGTACGATTTCATAGCTAAAGCATCTAGTCCCCTCATTTCTCAAACATTAAGTGTTGAGAATTTTATTTTATTTTTTTAACTACAACAACATTAGTTTTGATTTACATCATTAAAGAAAAGCAGAACTTTGTGTTTACTAACATTTTACACAACAACTTTCAAAAAAGACTTTGTTCATGAGATTACATCTTGCATATGGTTTAGGATTGCGTCTATCTTTGCAGGTGTTCTGAGCAGCGTTTTCCTGCAGAGCCCGCAGTATCTGCTGGCATGCTGCGGTGGGTCCAGCCCCCCTCCTGTCTACTCCAGTGAGTTTTCTATTCCTCATCAGCAATGCCTCAGTTGGTCTCTAAGATAAGCAGCAAAGGTTCTTCCATACTTTCCACAGCTAATTACAGATGCAATGCCAAAGAGTTAATTCTCCGTTCATCTCTGCACAGCCCCATTCATAACCATTCATGGTTTTTGAGAATGGGGGTGGGGGTGTTTAAAAGTCCTAGAGGGTCTGTGTTTTGTACGTACAAATGCAATTGTTTACCACTGCAAACTTACAGAGAGAGTGAACATATTCTCCCTGTCATATTAGGACAATAACCTGAGAGGAATTCTTAGTGTAAGATAAGACATACAGTGGCTGTTTTAGACTTTCTAATTAGTTTGGTTGACAGGGCTAAAAATCTGACGCTTCACTTTTAGGATAAATTAAACGCACATTCGTCAAAAATACAAGTGCATATCAAATGTGGCCATTTTATTTAGGTGGAAAATTCAATTTTGTGCTTAGACTACTATTATCCCATTCCTTCCATGAATTGACACAGAACTGATTAAGTCAAACGTTTGTTCTCTTCAGGCATTGTTACTCGGCAATTGGAAGTTATTAGTTGCAGCAATTCATGATGGCTGTCAGGTGTTATGGAGAAAAGCACAAATCAGGGAGCCTTCATCCCACATGTTGCTTGAGTCTTCTTAGTAGGCTGACACTTTCCCACAGTGCCCAGCAACAAAACAATGCCAATGCCGGCCGTGACCAATCGGTGCTTTCACTCCACTATCCACACGCGACCTCGCTGCAATTTTTCACTGCAGCAATGAACTCTGCTGAGCGTGAAAAAAAACGTGCCTATTTCTCTGCGGGAGAGGGCCGGACGAGGAACATCCCCCGCCCATTGTATGGCTAAAGAGCTTGGCTCCTGGACCCCGCTTCTTTTCTCCTGTCCTTCAACTCCTATTCCAGCCCATTGGAGACCACTTGACTAGGACATAAAGCACTCAATGAAAGTGACTTTTATAGACTTATTCGAGCTCATCTTCACATACAAACTGGCTTGAAACCTACGAGAGAAAAGATTTAGTGTTGGGCCAGTGAACCATCGAGTAATGGAATTTCCATTGTATGATGCCATTGTTGGTGTCCCACAGGGCTCAATAGTTGGCCCAATAGAATAGATACACACATTGCCCAGAAATGACCCTGTAATCAGCCATTTAGGTAAAAGCTATTGAGAAGTGAGAAGCATATCCAAACCTGTTTTGTGCTCCCTGGAGGTGGTCTATGTGCAGATTTGTCGTACAGATTAAAAAGGCAATGCTGAATGTATCAGATAAATTGTTTCGCTTTACTTTTGTTGTGCATGAACCTGTGAGTGAGGCGCTTTGAGACTGGTCCTAACAGGTCAACAAATCTCCTTTTTTCTCTGTAGAAGCATTGCTCTACTCGGTTTACTCATCCCTAGTTTGTTAAGGTGGACAATCAGAAAGAGGGGAGTCAAAATGCGTGATAAGGCTTTTGCCTTGGTGTAAAGATTAAGGGACAAGGATTGTGGCCTGACTTTATATTGAGCCTGCTTTACTCTGACACCTATAAATAAAAGCCAGAATAACCAAAGGCTTAATTGGTAAATAGCAGTCACCTGTAGGTAATTTAACTTTCTTTCTAAGAGAACATCACTAAAACCAAGCCTGCAAACTGGTCAGTGAAAAAATAGAAGCAGGTTTAGGTTATCAAACAATATCCAAAGCTATATTATCTCATGAAGCACTGTTCAGTCATTTATCTAGAGGTTAAAATAGTATGATGACCTTAGACCTAAACATATCAGTACAGCAAGGATAATATTAATGAAAAAGATGGCAAGAAACCCATGGAGATGCACATATTCACAGCCTGGTTAAAGAATCTGCTGATAGGACAGCTATTGTTGGCTCACTTCTTAAATATGGCCTTTACTGAAGAGCAGCAAGACTGTTAAATTGAAAAAAAAAAGTGAAGTCCTCTTTCCAATTTGCCATAAGCCATGGATGACGCACAGAAAACATGCAGAAGAAGGTGCTCTGGTAAGATGAGGGCAAAATGTATTATGGCCTAAATCCAAAATGCCTTTTGTAGAAAAATAAAAGCTCTTGACATGACGCTGAAATCCATCCCCGTGGCGAAGCATGGTGTTGTCAACTTACTATGGAATTGATTGTCTTAATGGGGTACATGCTAGAGTTAGGGGATGATTTATAAAAAATACAGGAAGAAATCCTTTTGGAGTTTCCAGAGGACTGGGCAGAGGTTTCCCAATTGGCAGTACAGCAACCACCAACATATAGCAAGAGCTAACCTGAAATAGATAAGATTAAAGCATAGGTATGTGATAGAACGGCCTAGTCAAAAACCAGAGTGGAATCTATTTGAAAATATGTGGTAAAACTTGAAAATTTGTTTTTAAAACTAACACTACAATCTGAAAAAGCCTGAGCTGTTTTGTGAACAAAAATGTGCTAGATTAGTTTTTAAGTGTGCAAAGTTGGTGGAGACAACTCAAAAGGCTGTTATAACAGTTGCAAAAAGTGGCACTTTTTGTTACTGTTCCACTCCATAATTATGCATCAGTTCATGTCATTCAGTCACAAAATATTCAATTGAAACACATTTAAGTGTACAGTTGTAACATGAGCGATTGAAAAAGTACAAAGCATAGATTTAATTATTAAATATAGCACCTAAGATATTTCAAACAACTTTGTTCCATTTTTCCTTTTTTTTTTCAGAAGCAAATGCTCAAATTTGGTCGCCAAATCCAAGCCCTAAATCCCGCAGAGGGATCCTAAGGAGGGCTGTTTTCTCAGAAGAACAAAGAAAGCAGCTGGAAAGAACCTTTCGAAGGCAAAAGTACATCAGCAAAATGGACAGGAACAAACTGGCAGCTGATCTTAGCCTGAAAGAATCACAGGTAATGGAGTTGATACAATCAGAATTTTTATTTCTAAAATCTTAAGAAAATTTAAATTAAATCAGAATATGTCATTAAAAGCTCATCTTGTAGTGGCTTTGAAATTAAAACAATAAACCAATCATGGAGTGAGCTGAAATCCTGAGATGCTTCTCCACTTTCCTACTCACTTAGGTAAAGATCTGGTTCCAGAACCGTCGAATGAAATGGAGAAACCACAAGGAAAAGGAGGTTCATCACATTGGATCCCCGATGGACGAGCTCATGGCCAGAGGTTGTTCTCAAGAGGGGAACCAAATAGCATACAATCACACAGATGTAAAAACGGAGAGCTCAGCACCACAGAGGAGCACCAGGGACACATGCATGAGCTGATGCTAAACAATAGACTTTCTCATAACTGCATAATCCTCTACAAACACTTGAATAGTAATGGAACACCTTGTACAGGCTAACACTGTAAATGCCTCTATCGGTCAAATGAGCTATGTATTTCTTTAACATACTAAAACTATGAACTCTCTTAAGCTTTACACTAAATACATTCTAGAAAGAGTCTTCTAATTATTATTTAGTTCAGTTATATGATGGTAACATTTGCTCTTTGTGTTTAATAGATGGAACAATTGTAAATGTAATGTTTTATTAAATTTTGACATTGTGGATAACTTTATATGCTTTTCTATTTTGCTCTATTATTACGGACTAATGTTAGCCATGGCATTCAAGTATTTGTCAAGCCTAAATTTCTAATAATGTTCATAGTTTCCTCAAAAACTACTGTAGCTCTATGTTACTTAATGTAATGCTGGAATGGCAGCTTTAAGAAAAGCTAACTTCAAACAAAACGGTTGAAACAGGTTCTGCATTTTATTTCTTGCTATTGCAAGGAGAGAAAGACCAAGCATGTCTCCTGGCCTGTGTTTGAATCATTGTTACAACTCCACTTTATACAAGTTTGGTCACTCCCAGGAACATACTGAGTATATTATTGTCCCCATCATTTATTTGTATCTGTATATATTTGTTTTTAAATGTACAGTGCCTTGGTCAGCACTCATTCTGTCATAAACTGCGCTTTATAAATAAACTTGGTATGGTATGGTATTATTACTGAGGGGAAAAAAAGATCCAAAAAGGAACTTGGTCCATCCCATAAACCAAAGTTTCCCCTGACATATCTTAAGGCTAAATTGCCCCACTCTTTTCTGGTGGATGTTGGTTCATCTGTAGGTTGCTGACCCGTGTTGACCATTCATGTGAAATGAAACCCAGTCATTCATTGCTTTCACTACAAAAAATTATAAATGCATGGGGGGTAAATGTGAAAATTGCTGTTCAACTGTGCAATGTGTTTGACAACAGATACAAAATGTGTCTTCTCATCATCCTAGTGAAGGTTTTCTTGTGATAATAAAGAAGGGCTTCCAAGCTAAGAGAAAAGCAATGGATCATGTTATTAATACCTCTGTTTCTACATTACAAAAAAATTGAATGAGCGTGCTACAATTAACATTGCTTTCCACTTAAACTGACAGGACATGAAGGACAGGAGCAACTGAGAGGCCCATGGAAACTTCGGAGAAGATGAAGAAACCCACTGCTTAGGTGTTAGAATCTGATGACAGGACAACTATTGGTCACCAGATTCACAAATCTGGCCTTTACCGAAGATCACACAAAAAAGGTTTTGCTACAAGAAAAAGTCTGCAAAAAGTCATGCAGGCATCCCAGCATACATGAGAGTCTGTGCTCTGGTTCAATAAAACCAAGATTCTTGGCATCTATGCAAAGTGCTGGGTGTGGAGGAAAGCTTCACCTCAACAAACATTCACAATACACATACACATACAGTGACAGCAGCATCATGTTGAGGATTTTCCTCTACTGCAGGCATAGCTACAATGGAATTTTGCATATCAGCATTTATTGATGTGTTAGAATGGTCTAGTCAACGACCAAACTGAGAATTATTTATTTTTTTCAACCTAGACCTTATTTATAGCATGCATTTACTCGCCCAGACAAGTTTGGAGCCACTTGGAGTCCTTCGGGAGAAGTTTACATCCATTTGTGATCAGCAATGGCAAGTACTGCCTCTAAATCGGGCTTTTTCTGCAACAAAACTCCATGCAAAGAGTTAACTACAACCAGGATGCCAAATGGCAGTGATGTAACTGAAATTGGGTGTTAGTGTAGTTTGATTAAGAGTGTATAAAGCGACCCGGAAGATGAGAACAAATCATTTCCGAGACGCACTGAACTCACAGTGGAATAGTGCTAGCGTTTTATAACAAAACATTGAAATTTGTGGCAAATAATGCCTTATTTAGAGGTTGCACTTCGGTTGCCCGATCAACTCCTATTATATGGAGATAAGATGGTCGCGACTGGATTTAAACTACTCCCGAAGGAATCCAAGTGGCTCCAAACTTGTGTGGTTGAGTAAATGAACGTAATGCATGTCAAAAATGAGGTTCGGATAAAAAAAAATAAAAAAAATGTAAAAAACGCACACAAAAAACGTACCCTTAAATACTTTATCCAGTTTGATGAGGTTGAGCTGTTTTGGAAAGAGGTATGTGAGGCGTCGTGTGGCGTAGTGGTTAGTGAAGGAGAAGTTGTCCTGGGTTTTGAATCCCGTCCTCATGGACCTTTATCGCATTTCTCCCTCCAGTTTTCTTCCGGTTTCTATGTTATCCACTGTCAGATTAAGGCAACTATGAACACAAAACCGCTATAAAAATAAGAAAGAGGTACAGTATGTTAGTTTGTAGTTGTTCAAAGCTAAGACATGTCCGAAAGGAAGTTCTAAAAAGCCTTACCTGAAATGGAACTTAAGCAATCTCCATGCCAAACTTTCATCTTCTTCACCAGTAACAAAATGTTGAAAACCATGTATCCTTTTCTTTCCACTTGGTAACTATGAATAACTGTGGATGTCATATAAAACGTTTAATAAAATACATTGAGGCTTAAGGTTCTATTAAAATAATAAATTATTAAATTTAAGAAGTTATGAAGACAGAAGATCCTGTTTTTATCAAGATGGAACTTTGTCATACAGCTATTGTCCTGATGTCTACGGGTTGCATGCAAAGCTTAATCTTATGTTTGAAAGTTTAACAGGAACATTTCAGTCTAGGTTTACCTACATCCGGTGTTGCTACCTCTAATGTGTGGCACTGTTGCCTTATGGTAATATCCATGCAGTGACAAGCTAACTGCTCCTTTGCAGAGAGAAAGCAGTCATGGGTGATTGATGAGGAAGGAATGTCTGACAAAGCTGTTCATGTGGTGATGGATGATACCACGTCAGGGATGACAAAATGCAGATTCAGAATGCGATTCCTTCAGATTGCTTTAAGACTTAACTCAAAAGGTTTGTAAGGGAACTTACCCCATACTACTGTAAAAACACTGAAAGGTGTGATGTGGACACTGGTTTATACTTGTTGTTGCTGTCTTTATAAAAAGAATCTTCTGACAAGTTCGCAAGCAGTGTTTAGAGTTGGTTTGACTATCTGAAACATATCCATAGTTGAACATTAAAACAGTGGAAATAAGTATTGTAAAATGTTTGATAGGCTCTCAAAACAACTAAAAAGAAGATACATTTTATCGTCAGTGCCATCTGTTTATAATAGTTGCAGTTATTGCCACGCGTCTTATCTAAGATGACAGTTTCAAAAAGCAAAATTATGTTTTTCACATCTTAATTCTCTTGAGACAGCTGGCATGTGATGCTATAGCTGCTGCTTAAATAAATACTTCTAAGAAACCCATTGTGCTGCAATTAAAACTGGAAGTCTTTCATGGTATGTCACCAGCTTTGCACATTTGGAGACTGTAACATCTCAAGCTCTGTCAGATTGGATGGGTACTAAGTTCTGTAAACATCAATTTTCAAGTCTCAACGCAGTGTGTCAATACGACTTTGGATTCTGATTTTGACAGGGTAGAAGAAAGGTTCTCCCTTTCTTACTATTAACATTTTTATATTTCAGTAACGTAGAAAATGTTCCTACCTGAGCTCTTTTGCTTCTCTTTGAATGTGTTCTCAAACCCCCAGGCTGTCGTGGAAAACGGCTGCTGTAACTTGGTTCTGCTTGAGGTCAGTATGAGATACTGCTGCAAATTCAATGACTCAATTCAAGTTATTGTCCACTGTCGCTACATGCAACAGAATCCGCTGGGTTTACATTGTACCACTTTTCTGTAAAGGCCACATTGGTTGTGAGCACCACTGACACACAGTTTTCCTGACAACAGATTCCCCTTTCTGAGCTGTGGTTTCTGCAGCACCAGAAGCTGCAGCGCTACCATGGACCTATTGGCTGCTTTTCTATTAAAGGCTCTGCTTGCCTTTCAGTTCAGATGGATGTGTCGTGTCTTGGAATTTTGAAGCTGTATCATAACAATATTATATTCAGATGATGCCCTGAACAGTATAATGAGAGAGGTTCAAAGTATATAGGCTTTCTTAAAGATTGCTGAAAACCTTTTTTTTTTGTTCCTTCTGCCACACGGCCTATATTTTTGTGCTGGTTGTCAACTAATTCTTGGAAAAGAAACTTGTCATGTCACATAACTGGTTTATTAGGAAACTAACATTTCAAACCACAGGGATTTATGGAATTATAATCTTAGATCAAAAGATTTAAGATCTTACAGGCTGGAGGGTACCATTTGTTGTTTTTTCTCCTCATATTAGCAAGATCCAAATAAAAAATTTAGATAGTTAGATTTAAAGATAAATGTGCTGAAAACGTAACGTAGGCCGACTGTGTTTTTTGTGTACTGTTACACTCCTAGTCTCCATGTCCATCCTGTCATAGTTGTTTGGCTGCATCTGTGATGGCTAATGGTCATAACAATCTGTATTAATCTTACTGCCTATAGAAACAGCACCATATTACAGTAATAAAAACTACCTTAAAAATAAATATCTTTACAATAAAATACAATACAATAAAAACTAACAAAATGTCAAAACTGAAACTAAACTGAAAAAAGTACTATTACTATCCATCAATAGAGTAAACCAGTGAATATACTTGTTTCACTGAAATGAAAAAGACAGAAGTCACACATTTGAGATAATTGGTGTTTAATTGGGGAATAAATCTATTCAAATATTCATTCATTTCAATTTTTAAATTAATTATCAGTCCATAATTAACTGTGCATCATAGAGAAATAAGGCATTGAACAGACCCTTGTTCAACAACTCCAGACAGATCTGCTCAGTCTTGTAGAGACAACAAATAGAAGTGGGTGATCTATCTTCTCATTAGTGCTACATTGTAGAGGGTGTCCTGTGTGAATACAGTCACAACTCAGACACAATAAATGGATGATTTTGTTCAGAGTCTATTCTCTGAAAAATAAATGTAAATCTGTTTTGTATTTCAGTGACACTTTAATCCTCTCACCATTGCTGTAGTTTGTTCTAATTGCGCCACCTTGTGGTTAGAAAGCATAAAGAGGGACAAAACAAATTGGTCATTACATAAACCCACCATAGGCATAGTCGGATTCCTTTAGGAGTTTTGAATACTCTCCTCTAAAACACACCTCTTAAATCATACTTTCTCACCATGAATAATTAAAGAAAATCCAGTTTGAAGTGAAACTGATTTTGCTCTGGACACTTTTCCCATTATTTGAATTCATTAAATCTCATAAATTGTGAATTTAGAAACAGTATACATGTGATATTCATTAATGATTCATATTTTTTTTTTTTTTTTACAAATAACTAAGTTACAGTTGCATTAAAGACTGGTATAGTCACACAGGGCCTTTAAAATTTGTAAACAATACCTTTTAGGGAAGTCTGAATTTATATAGCAATGCTATCGACTGACATTTTCCCTTGAAAACAATCAATATGCTGTTTTCATGATTGCTTAAAAATATTTAAAATCCCAAAAAATGTTCTCTCACAAAGTTATTCAATATTGGTGTCTACGAGTTTTTAGTTTCATCCTTTTAAGGTGTAAAAACTTTTTTTTTTCCTTATTCAGAAACTGATTTCAAGATGTTTTTACCAGAGCAAACTAATGAGTCTCATCAGCAAAGATTATATATTCCACCACATCTGTGAAACTACAAATATCTTTTTTTAAAATACAGAAAAACTTTTAGACCAATCCTCCTTGTGATACTCCAAAGATGGTCACATTAAATCCTAACACTGCATCTTTACTTTGTAAACTCCCCATATACTTTGTCGAGAACTTTCTATATAGACTATATTTTGTATCTTAAAAAAATCTAGTTGCTTCAATAATATTCTATGATATATGGTGTCTAAACTTGTATGAAGTCAATATAAATACAGATGGAACATTCAGCGTTATCACTGGCCCCTGTGGTTTCTGTTACCAACAGCAATACTGCATAGGTAGTGGTACGCACACAATTTACAGTTAATTTTGATTAGCAATATTTAATCTAATTGTTTGACAAATATTTTCTGTAACCTAAATTTTAAATGCCAGTCATTCTGCTGATGAGTGAACATACAATTCTGACCAGAGCTGTAGCTGCTTAAGGAAACATTCGTCTACAATACGCACCTAAGAAGTATTGGCACTAAAAACAATAACAATCATACATGATATAAAATATTTTATTTGTCACGTCTACACAAAACACTCAAATATCTGATAAATAAATCACTTGCCTTAAAGGATAAAAAATAAATATACAAATTTACACATTTAATACTATTTACAGGTCGTAGTGCATACTAGAACAGCGTACTCATAAAAAAAGCTGAAATTTAACAATGAGTTGTTGAGGATCAATAACGCTTAATGAAAGTCTAAACACTTTTTCCATCTCTCCTGAGGTGATGTCCAGATTTTCCATGTACTTCAACATCTGTGATGTTTCCATTTGCGAGTGGCCAGTGCGATTCCTGCATCTTTTTTGTGCCAGGGAAAGAAATGGATCAGAGCGATGTTGCCATCAGGCTCCACAGAGCCGGTCAGCACGTAGAGCTGCGACCTTCCTGGACGTAACAGGGCGCTGGCACATCTGATGTTGATGAGAAGCCAATCCTGGAGGAGAGGCTTAGTGTCGTAACGCAACAGACGGCCCTGACGGATAAACTCCACGCGGCCCTCCACCTGGAATTCGGGCTCTCCTGTCGGGTGGCGAAGACGGTGTATCTTAGCAGTGATGGCTGTGGAGGACAGAAGTAAATTAAACTCTGGAAAACTGGGGGATTTGATACAAAACAGCAAGAGATTAAATAATCGGAAATCGTACCAAAGTCCTGGGAACAAAAAGCACTCAGAACTGCTTTCATTGCAGGAGCCACTTCCACAGAAGGACAATTCTGGCAAGCAGGTTTTGGTAAGTCTGTCAATTAAAAAAAAATTAAAAAATGTATATTTACTAACTGTAGACAGGATTAGAGCTATTACAAGATAATTAAGAGTAATAATTTAAAATACAATTCTATGCTTGTTACCTTTAATAAAGTGGCTAAACTTTGCAAGGGGAGTTAGACACATGTCTTCCTCAGCAGGAAAACGGTCACAGTTGAGACCCTCAGGCCATGGGTGTCCCTGGCAGGCGAGCACCGGGGCACAGCTGTCCCTCACTGCCACACACAGACTCCGACAAGGCTGGATAAAGCTGGGAAAGATAATTAGCAAAGATTTTAAGTACTGCATTTGCAACAAAATTGAAAATAAATCAACCCAGGAAACTTTGGGAAAAAAAGAAAAAAACTTACGTGTCAAGGCAGACAGGTGCAATGATGGAGCAGAGGAATGCTTGGGCTTGAGGGTGGCAGCCAGTCTGCAGCAGGGGTCTCCAGTCCTCAGAGCGCGGCACCACCTCACCTTCAAGGTTGCTGTGGCCTAAAAAGTTTGGCAGCCTCATCTCCGAGTATCCAACGTCTTTGCAGACCTTCATCTGGTTGGGGATGGCGACGCAGCGAGTGGACTGGCCCATGTCGAATGCCAGTAAAGGAGACACAACAGCTACAAGAGTTGCAGCCAAGAGAGCAGCCATAATGAGAAGTTGACAGTCTCAGGAGTACGCAGGAGGAACAGATGTGGTTTTCACCAAGGTTAGGAGTCCTTGCTGCCCCTCTCATGATTTCCTCCCTTTATATACAGCAAGGCGAGGAAGCTCAATCAGCCAGCAAGTCTGTTATCAACTACCTATCAAAAGACAGAGAGACGGCATGTTTGGAGACAACAGCTTGTTTTGTGATCACTGCAGACAGAAAGGAGGCAGCGAGCAGATGGAGGGTGTGTGAGACGGGGGTGGCTGTGTGGTGGTGGGCGGAGGGGGGGTGGGGGAGGTGTTGACAATGGGCATTCACATCCCAGTTTTACTGAGTGAAGGCCGGCCACACAATCTGTTTCACTGGATTGCTAACTTCAAAGAGGATGAAAGAAGATTAAAAAAAAAAAAAAGAACATTGCACTACTGAACCAACATATGCTAAACATTTTAACATCCCAGGTGGTTTATATTTTTGGACAGAATCAGAAATGTTGAGTATAAGTCTTTGAGTATAAGTGCTTTTTACATTTAGTTTTCGACTTCAGAATTGCAGGGTTCTATCTGAAGAGAATAATTATTGTCAAAGGAGATTACAAACTCAGTTGTACAGCTAAACTACTTTGTAGGTGATCCAAGATCAAATCCTCCAAATTCCTTCTACTACTCCTGATTTTTTTTGAAATAATTACACAATAAATAAACATTTTTATAAAATGACTCGAGTGATTCAGGTACATTAAAAAGAACACATTTTTAAGTGTTTTATTGGGACTGGAAAGGCTAACAAAAGGTTACGGTCACCTCAACCTGTAAGAAAGTCCTGGAATAATAATCTATTTGTCATTCCATCCATCTTCACATCAGGTCGGAGCAGCTTCCCTGGCAAAAAAACAACTACCCAAAAACAAAAAGGCATCTTCACAGACATGCAGCCACCACAATTTTTTTACCATAGGGATGGAGGGATCAGGGTGATGTGTGTGTGAAGGTGATAGAGTTCCGTTTTGGTCTCATTGGATCAGATCGGCTTCTTCCATGTTTCAGGTGGCTTGAGCCAAACTGAACTGGATGCCTTGTGGCTCTCTTCTTGCAACTCTGTCATGAAGAGCCAAATTTGTGAGGTGCAGGTGCATCAACAGATTATCCCACCTGAGCATAGGATATATGCAGTTCTTCAAGAGTTAATGAGGAAGCTCTATTCTTTCCAACCTGGACCTTATTTGTAACATGCATTACATTCATTTATTCACCCAGACAAGTTTAGAGCAACTTCAAGTCCTTCGGGGGAAGTTTATATCCAGTTGCGATCATCATATATCCATATAATGGAAGTTGTGGGGGAAACCAAAGTGCTGCCACTCAATAACGGATTATTTGCCACAAAACTCCCAAATGTTTTTTTATGAGTCACTATCACTATTACGCTGAGTTTGGAGTCTCAGAGGTGCTTTGTTGTCATCTTCAGGGGTTTTAACTACAACTTTCAACTACGCTAACCCAGTTATAGTCTGAGCAGGGCTTTCACTCTGTGCTCTACGGCAGTCAGACAGAACTTGCTACTTCAAACATAGATGGTTTGATTTCAAATTTCAACCAGAGTGACCAACTGGACTAAGTTCAGCTTCCAGAGGCTCCCATGCTGCATACTGCACACACTACAGCAGCAATGGCGGGCAGTTGCAACATAATTGAAATTGCCGGTTAGCATAAATTGAAATCGGTTGAATTAAAAGCCTGTAAAACCCTGGATGAAAACAAAAAAACCTCAGAGCGCTCCAAAATCACAGGGGAATACCACTAGCGATTCATAAAACATTAGTGAAATTAAGTTTTGTGGCAGATCTTACCTTATTTAGAGGCCTCAATTGCTGTGTCCCTAAAACTCCCATTATGGGGATATACGCTGACAGCGAATGAATAAACTTCTCCAGGACTCCAAACTTGTCTGGGTGAATAAATGAATGTAACGCATGCTATAAAGAAAGTCCAGATTGAAGAAAAAAAACAACAACTTCCCATTTAACACAGGACCTTTTGACTGACTGGTGCTCTCTTTGACTGGTCTGTCAGTTTAGGTGGACAACTATGAAAGCCATGGTATTCATATTTTCATTTTTGATGATTGAATGGGGCTTTGTGAGTCATCAAGAATCTTTTTTGTAATTAAATGTGGTTTCAATATTCTCAACAACTCTATCTTGTGTTCCTTGGTCGACATGATGCTATTTTTCATCAACATTTTGGAACAAAGCTTTATTTGTACCAAAAGGAAATTACGCATTGGTGGACTCGATTAATAAGATGATTAATAAACTGTAAAGCAGTGAGAAGACACGACTGAAATAAAATAAAAACAGCCAAAGTCTAAAGAAAAGGTTTACGAGACCTATAAGAAGCCTGGAGACCCAAAGATCATGAAAGACTATGAAACATAAAGGTGAAAGTCCCAATAACATAATTTGAAATGTATTTTTACTGTTAATACAGCACATATTTCCCCTTCGGGCTTCTGTTAAACAAGCTTATTAATGCCAAGAGGCATACGCCATTCCTGCAACTCTTATTGATGCTGCTTAATCCAACTAGATCTAGCCACATTACATTTCAATGTATTTGTTTAGAGGTCGTCTGTCTCCAGATTTAGATGTGTATCTAATTCTGGTGCAGCCCCTCCAGGCCTTTTTACGTATTAAACAGGAGTCTCTGCTGAACCCAATCTGTTGGAGTTGCTCAAGTAGACTCTCGAGTCGACTCCCACATATGTGACTTTACAACAGGCCTGTCTGGAAAAGGGACAATGAATATGTAACTGGCCACAGCTGAGCCACATTTTACGGCATGATCTGAAGACTGGAGGCTGGTTCCAGGTTGGGTAGACGAGTCCAGCCCATTAGAGGGGACTAACTGGGCAATTAGAGTCACAGGCCAATTTGGCCGAACAATAGGTCCACACATTTAACAAGCTCCCCCTGCCAGGAGCTCTGCAGGGGTCTGTTGTCAGGCCTAATGGCTGTTGTGTAGACAGTGTGTCTATCTTGGTAATGGGTTGCTTACCCCCAAACTTGTGAATGAGGTTAGGCAGGAGTCAGCGGAGTGGTTCAACACCAGACTAATTTTTCCAGCACATCATGCAAATTTTCACCTAAACATTTAATTAGTTTCAAAACTAACCCAAAACTTGAATGATATACTCCTCTGATAAATCTTGAGTTTCTTTAGCTTTGCGACTGAGCAGAAGATGATCCTGCTGATCCAGATCATCGCCTCTTGAGGAATATAGTTTACACTAAGGCATCCATTTAGTAGTGAATGCTTTGGTCTCAATTTAATAAAGTAGTGTAAGTCTCCATCACTTAATAAAAAAAGTGTAAACACTACTTGCAAATTTAAAGCATAGTATTTTTTATTGTTTTGCAATGACGGCACCTACATCAGAAAGCCATCTTTAACCATGATCCTGTTGGAAGCCACCACAAGCAGATACTGAGTTTTTCACGTGGTTTAATACACAACAAAATGTAAATTTAGCATAATTGTTATTCTTTGTTATAAATGTATGACTAAAACAGTTTCTTGAACTGAGAAAATCTTCAAATTTGCCACTTTTTTGATTTTAGCATCCCAATAAGCAGTAAGTGTCCTATTCAAACAGGAAAAAAAATGTTCCTTAGAGCATTTCACGAAAATTCTTTACTTTTTGAAAATTTCCAACTTTTTTTCCATTTCAACTTTAAACTGTATTCTACTGGGATTTTAAAGTATAGAACAAATCATTATAGAAAATTATTCTTAAAAAAACTTTAGGACCACCTTTTGGTCCAATGATGTTCACAGGTCTTCTGAGATATACCTTACCAGCTCGGCAAATCTACAAATTACAAGTTTTGCTGATTCCTTTTTGCAAAATGCCTCAAAATCCAACTGGATGGAGAAAATCTGTGAAGATATTTTGCTTTGGATTCATAAAGGCTTTGATACGATCATTTGACACGCATGATTTAATCCTATCTCTAGCAGTGACTGCATGTTTTCAATTGCCAGAGGTTTTGTCCAGCCTCCAAGAAGTTTTCTAGACAGTTTAATTACACAGCTTTCTCCCTCAGTTGGGCTTCAGGATGTCAGTTACCTTAAATCCAAGGCCTTCACAGTACAGGTGGATTTCTTATGAGGTCTAGAAACACGGGTGGACTTTATTTTAGCAATGACTGACTTCCGAAGGCAAGTGGCTGCACTGCATTTGATTTACAAGCATCAGCGTAAAGCAAGACTTAACTGAATAAATATGTATACTATACTTTTTAGATTTTTATTTGTAATGTACAAAAATAAATATGTATTTTTGTGAAAACCAAAGTAACAGTAATTCAGATGTTCACAACTGAAGAATCTACTGTTCTGTGGGGAAAAAAATCCTCTAAGATAACGAGTAAATACAGAAAGTACTTTTTAAATTACTTCAATCATCATGGGGGGAAAAAAAGCTATTCAAATCTGGCCCTGTGTGCAGAATTATTCTCAAACAGTTGTGCCTCCCAGTCCTTACTCAGGAATTCTGTCCAACTCTTTTCAGCAACGTTAAGAGGTTTTTTGACCATTGCGTGTTTCAGGTCATACTACATTTTCTAAATTGGATTCAAGTCAAGACCTCAGCTAGGCCACTGCAAATCTTCAGTTTTTTCACAAGTGATTCAGAGGTGGCCATGCTACTGCGCTTTGAATCACTGTCCAGCAACAGAACCAGGGATCGGGCTAAAAGTCCTGTATTGATAGCTGGACATTCTTATGTTTTTTTTGGAAGAGAAGAACTCAATTGATTATACCAAGTCACCAGGTCAAGAGGAAGCAAAGCAGCCCAAAACTCTCATACTACCACCATCGTGGCTGACTGCCAGTGTAATGGCCTGCTACTGAAATGCTTTTACCTTTAGAACTGATGGAAGAACCCACACACACCATACAAAAGGTTTTAGTCTCCTCAATTCACAAAATATTTCCATTAAGGTTTTTCATCAAGATGCTTTTTTTTGTGTGAATGTAACACAGTCCTGTTATTTTTCCACAGGTTATTTTTAAACAGTAAAACTGACTGATTACCAGAAACATATGTTTCAACAAAGGAATACAAAAATTTTCATACTACTGTACATTTCAACATTCAGGAGGGAATCTATTAAACACCCTTATGTTTCGGTAGCACTTTAACACATCAAAGACAGGTGTGTTTAGGAAGACAGGGAGGATGACTGAGTGTCTGCACTGCCAACTCAAAAGTTATCCCTCCTAGGGACTCATACATTGAACCCCCATTTGTCCCAACCCTCCCTCCCAGGCTCCAGCAGGACTGACAGTCTCTGAACAGACTGTCAATAACACTCAATTGTCGCATCCAATCTGCAAACCTTATGGGGAGACGCAGGCAGGCTGACATGAGCAGACTTCCTGCTACCTATAATCAGAATCTGTAGATAAACGCAAAAACTACTAAATCCAATGCAACTTTAAACTTGCCCTGCATCCATCTCACTTTAGTGCAATATACAGTAAAAATAGGATTAGGTCTTTTAAAAATGTCAATTCCTGAACAACAATGGGACTGGTATGTTACATCAAGCACAATAACTAGAGGGCACAAAAAACTGCAGACAATATTTATTCTTTTAACGAGACATTTTTTCTTACAAATCAAGAAGTTTTTCCACAGTTATGAGGTAATCCCAACTTTAAGAACCATAAACACAGAAAAAAGCCAAAGGTATACAAAGGAAATGGAAAGAAAATGTGACAATCAGTGACGCTACATTCCTCTTAGGCACTTCTTTGGTTCTCTGCAATACTGTGGAAGTTAAAAGAGAAATCCAGAACAGATTAATTTACAGCAACAGACATGCAATCGCTATTTAAAGAACCATTGAAAAAAAACTTTATTCAGTCTGAACTTATCTGAGATTTAATCAAATTATTAGGTTTAAAGGAAAATTATTCAACTAGACAAATTTTCACAAGGCTAACCCTAAAATAAGGTTTTGTTGTCAATTTACACACATCTGGAAATCCCTCAGGGACTGAGGAGGATCACAGCCCAGATACGCCCCATTGCTGAAACAGTACTGCAGCAGAGCCCTGAAACAGGGATCCTAGAGATAAACAAAGACATTAGGAATGTTTTAATGTTCAACACATTGTAGTAACTACTAGTGAGTGTGAAAATAAACTGTTAAAAATCACATTTATACTGAGGTCTTTTTCCCACTCACCCTGATGAGAATGTGGGGGTTTCCAACAACTATGAGAAGAGCTTTGGGACGGGTAATGGCCACATTGAAGCGTTTTGGATTGGCCAAAAAACCAAGGGAGCTCTGTAAATCATCACTTTCCACTGATTCGTTAGAGCGCACCTGAATCATGGAATGACCAAATTAATCAACGGTAATTTGGCTTTTTTTTTTCTCGAACAGATAAAAAAAAAAAAAAAAAAGTAGTAAATAGCAACACCTTTGATTAGCTAATTGTAAGTAACATACTTGGATTATATTACCATAATTTCCGGACTATAAGGCACACCTGATTATAAACCACACCAGTCTATTTTAGGGAAAAAACAAATGTGTACAAATAGAAGCCACACCCGATTTTAAGCCACAGGTGTTTGAATGTTTAATTACCATATATAATGGTTCGAGCAGATGGGATTGTCGGTAAAGTGATTGGTGCTCATAGAGCGAAACCCTGTATCAGAGCCAGAAAGAGAGTGTAAAGTTTCTGCCATGTGGGATCATTTTAATCTTATAATCGGCAAATTTGCCTGTCATTGGAGTTCTGCACCCCAGCTTCATCCGTCCCCTGCGAACTTAATCACCTCAATGCAAAGACCTTGGGGGGGGGGGGAAGACAGTCTGCCTCAAAGTCAATCCATAAGTGTCACCTTAAGTTTCACTTTTTCACATTTTGTGACACCCATTCCCATAATTTCTTATGATATATTTTAAATTTACCATATTTTCAACTTTGGTTGAGATATTTAATAATGCAGTGTACAATATGTAATACAATTATATAAATAGTTTGTATATATTATTAAGTCAGTAGGTGAGTTGAGTCTCCCAAGGTTGCCTACCATTATATTAAAGATCCAGCAGGTGTCAGTAGACCAAAACAGTAGCAACACAGTATCAATACAGTTTGGGCAATGTGCCCAAACACTAATGAGGCCTCATCTACCTATCACTAGTGTTTGGGGAAACTTTTCAACATGGTGGAAACACCTCGGCTGTCCTCTCTCTGTGTGTTGAGCCAAGAAGTTTGGCCATATGCTTTTTTTCTAAAAGCTTTTATCCTCTTATTGAATTGAGACAGTTCTTCACGCTGCCGTCACCAATGTCTCATGATTGATTGATTGATTGATGCGTCGGTACATGAAGCCGCTCTATTTCCTTCTTTAAAAGCCAGATCAGCTGTTTTTAACTGAATAGCTGCATCAAATCTATTTCTTCGTTTCTTTTCCATAATGAGGGTTTGTGCATGATTTTTTTGTTGTTGCAAACATTAGCATTTAGCAACAGAAGCTCAAAAGGTTATAGGCTCATTTTGATGACATTTTCTAAGAAATGTCCACAATGGGACCAGGAACAAGGGGTTCCATTGTGGACGTGATCCAGATCACCTTCTGGGGGAGGGCGGTTGAGCTGCCTTGGCAGAGGTCTGGGCTCTAGTGCTTTTCTAGTTATGTAAAAGTGATTCAGCTGTTTTAATATGAATTAAATTAAGATTAAAAGTGTAATTTTCAATAAGATGTCTGACAGGTAAATGTATAAGTCGATTATGTCCATAACATGTCTGGTTCTTTTTGAGACTCCCAAAAAACTGCGACAGTCCATCATTTTCACAGTTCAGAGGGCTGGAGAAAAGTACAGTAAAATGATGTTACGTTTTTTCATGCTTTAAAAAAAGTTAAGATATAGGTCTATAATCTCTAGGAATACAGACACTGCTGCATCTGATCCCAATTCAAATAAATAATGATCTCACATCCAGGTGGTTTCTAAAGTTACAAGTCAGATAAACTGCTTTGACATTTGAGTTTATAGTTTAAGTTTAAACTATTACTCACGGTGCGTTCTGACCTACCGTTGACAAGATGATGACCAAAAATTCTTGTCCCTGGAACTCCTCTACCGAGCCAACTTTGATGTCAGACAAGCCCACTTTACCCAGCAGCACTCGAATTTTTTCACACTGGACAGAAATAGAAGAATCCTTTTATTCTCCAAAAAAAGGGGAAATTAAGCTGTAATGGCAGCAAAGTGACGGCTAATAGAAACATTTACATTCACAGATGTAGAAAAGCATAAACAGAATTAATAATATACTGTATCTACATTACGGACAAAATTACGAAACCAAAGTACTGTGCGGTTATTAAAAATAAACTGGAATACTAGAAATGTTTACAGAATATCCATATTTAGTTGTGCATTTAAAAGTAAATGTATTATTTAGTTAACAGAAAATAAACAGTGAAAAAGAAAATGTGCAAATAACAGGGGTGTAAACGTTATTGAGTTTGTTTAGGAGCAGTTCTGGTTGTAAAAAGTCTAACAGCTGCAGTGAGGAAGGAGTTCCAATAATGCTCCTTTATGCACCAAGGATGTAGCAGTCGGTCACTGAAGGAGCTCTGCAACTCAGCAATGTCTTCATGCATGGGGTGGGAGAGATTGATATTATAAAAAACACACCCTAAAGTCTACAATTTACTGGCCAGTTAAGATTGATTTCAGGCAGTCGTTTAACAAATGGTTGAAAAAAACATTTTGCACTGTGTGGTGCAGACATACTTGTTTTCTATAGGGGGCAATGATGCCGATGTCAGAGGGGTGCACAGGATTGTAGAGCTTCTTTGCCAGCTGGCGGCAGTAAAGCATCACCTGCACAGCCTCTACTGGGTTGAACCTTGATGGGTTGCTTCCCTCCCTCATTTCTGTGCCCTGGGACAGAAAAACAAAACAAAAACATGGATCAAGAACCAGTGAACTAAGCATGAATTTGAGTAAATAGCACATCACAGCTGCACTGGTGCTAGCTTAAAGGGCAAACATCCTATTTTTATTTGTGGATTACCCTGACACCGTGGAAAAAGAGGGGGAAGTCTTTCTTTGGCAAGTTTTTCCAATGGCAGAGTGAGTCCACGATATCCCTGGGAGCTTTAAAGCATAGCTCCCCCAGGTAGAAGAGCTTGGAGGGCAGTGCAAGCAGGGCCTCATGGGAACGATAGTTGTAGATTAACTTGGTCACCTATTAGAGAAAAACATGTATAAATACACCAATAATGTATGTGAAGAAAAATAAGGATATATTGTTAAGTTGTGCTTCTGACAACACCTGCAAAAATCTTAACATTGTTTCACATTCTACTTTTCTCTCTGAACAAACATCTCAAATAGCTTTTAAGATATCAATGTGATGCATAATGCTTGATTTCATAAATGTCTCCCAAAAAAGAACTAACCAGTTTAGGGTTATATCCCCAGTCCTGTTTGGTGTACAGTGGGTTGGCCATCAGCCTCTCCAGTAAAGATACTCCCAACCCGAATGCCATGGCGAACTTGCACTTCACTATGGGACCCAGCTGGCAGGGGTCTCCAGCCAGCACTATCTAAGTAGTAAAACAGGATACATAATTTAGCAATAATTTCTTTCAAATATATAAACATATTGGTTTATCTGACAAATACAATGAATTGGAAATTTCTGTCATAAGGTAAAGGAAAGATTGTTTTATTTTGTCAAGATTACTAAACTTTATCTAACAGCAAAACAAATGTGAAAACCTGAGGGAGTCAAATGTTTTCATAAAGTCATCAGGGTGAATTATCCAATTGTGGGATTTTTATGATTCATTTGAAGCTATTCTGGGGTGTTAATGAGTACTACCAATTTTGTTAACAGTAATGGATTATTTATTTGCTAGATACCAGAATAACAGTATTTATTACCTTCTCTAAAGTCACAGTTTTAAATACCCCAAACCGCTTTCCATAGCGCTCTTCAAAGGACATTTTTTTGTCTATAGAGATGCGACACTTAAGAGGTGGGGGGGGTCGTCTCCTCTACTGTCCAGTTCTTTTCCATACATCCGATCCTAACAAGATATGTTTAAAGGATTTAAATAACTTCTTCCAATCCATTTAAAAATATCCAGTGATTTCAACATTCATGCTGATGATGACTGATCACTTTGCTAAATGTTTCATGAGCATCAATGACTCAACTTTATTCAGCATGTAACTGGTCCAACTCATACCAAAGGCCACACTTTGGACCTTCTTTTTACATTCCATTTGCTTCCAAGGTTTAAGATGATGTAGTGGTTTATGAGTGGATTGCTGCCCTTGAGAAACTTTGTGTTCTTGATGATTTTCAGTCATGTTTTTATGGTTTTCATTCAACTAAGATGGCGTTACTTGGAGTTTCCAATGACATTTTGATCCACACTAACACTTTATTCGAGTCCTCTGTCCAAAAATCTAGACAAACATCGATTCCAGCTTAACCTTGGATGCACATGTCAGCTTGTATGGTTTTGTTTCCATGTTTTTATCACTTGCCTAACACTTAAAACAAGGTTGATTGTCTTGCATTATGAGTTTGCAATGATTATTCATGCCTGTTTTATCAGATTTAATTAATGTAATGGTCTTACATTTATCAATAAAATCGCTCTAAAACAACTGCAGGTTGTTCTAAATACTGCAGCCAGGTTTTTGATTAAATCCTCCAGGATTTCATCAGCAACTCCAATCCAGATAAAACAAAATTGGTTTTTAAAGTGTATTTTAGGTTGCAATTTAAAATAATTTTACTGACATGGAAAACTCTTCAAGTATAAGGGCCAAACAATATCAGACTGAATTTATTTATTTCGAGTGAGTCCTTTATTTCCTATGGTCAGGCTCTGCTAACAGTTCCTCCAACAAGATTGAAAACAAAGGGAGAGCGAAGTTTTTGCTTAGTGGCTCCAAGACTATGGAAGTCCCTAATAATGGACTGAAGATGGTGTACTTTACTGTCTCTTAAGAGCCAGTTAAATACTTATGTTTTTAGAATTGGCTTTTCTTAACAGTGTTTGTGTAATTTAATGTATTTATGATTCTGTAAAGTACCTTATGATTTTTATATTATAAAAACGGTGCTTGTTAAATAACTAAGCCATGTAAACAAATACAAATTATCTGTTGAAATTAAGTGTCTGGCCATAAAGATAATCCTTAAATTTAGACAGGAGGGACTGTTGCTCTGATCTCATTTCCTGTAAATAGTTGTATGGTGAACTGAAAAGGTATAGGCCAGGAGCTTACAAATCTGGCTCAGGTACAGCTAAATATCTAGTTTTAACTGTATACAGTATAAAGTGTGGAAGTGGATGCACTGAGATTTTTTTTTTTTTTTTTTACAAAATTGACTTGTGCACCTAAAAAAAAATCTATTTAACAAGTTTCACAGTTCAAGTGCATCACAATTAGATCAAAATTGATGCTGATTAGTGCATTTTCTGACCAGTGTAGATGTGAGCTGATTGGTTCTAACCTGTCCATCTCTCTCTGAGATGAGGCTGATGGGGATCAGAGACTCTGGCTCAGTGGCTTGGCCAGCTTCATCCAGAAACACATGGGTAAAATGTCCCACTCTGGCAAAAAAAACAAAAAAACGATTGATGGTCAGGTAAGACGTCAGTTTTAGACATGTATATTAATGTTAATCCCATCTACAGAACTTGTCTTACTGTATTCCAGTATTGTGGAACATGCCAGCACTGGAACAGGTGCTGACAACAATCCTGTGGAAAGCAGCATGACGGAGGTCTTCTCCAGCCCGCGAGTACGGCTGCAATACTTCGGGAATAGACTAAAAGGGAACGGTCCCAATAATCTGTCATTTAAATAACACTGTAGATATATCCCTTGTCCACACCTAGCCTGGTATCTCACAAAATAGATATTTGTCTATGATTTGGCCCATCATCCAAACAAAAATGCAGATTTAAGGCACCAAAAACAATTCTTTCTAAAAAAAAAAAAAACAGCCAAAGAGGAAGGCTTGCATTTTCACCGTTTTAAGCATTTCCATATGAACAGGAATAACCAGTTTTAGGTGTCGCAATGTCACAATCCACAACAAAAAAGGGTCCAACATCACTTGTGCGACCTGTGTTTACACTCACCCCTGCTTCCCACCGGACACGTAAGCGGTGCGTAATAGATGCGTTTTACTTGCAAATTCAGCTGCGCCTCCCTTCCCAATCGGGAGTGTTTTAGACACCTATCAGCAGGTGGTTCTGGGAGATCATGAAATCACAGGAGAATTGCATAAATTAAAGGGTACTATGCAGGGAAAAAAATGCAATACTGCATTCATTAGTAGTATAAACTTGCCATCCACTCCCAAAGCTGCAGACTTCCTAGTATTTAACATTGCTCCCATGCCTGACTTCCCGTCTGGTCCGATCTAAACAACAGAGCTTGATACGTTTTAGAAGCGTAGCGTGTAAAAAATGGAACAGCTATGTAAATTTAGGAAAGGGCTGCAACTCTACTCTCCTGAAATGAGCCTGATTCATGCTGCTTCGTGGCCGGTGGATATGCTCCCACTGACTTTAATTTAAACTAATGCGTATTCACTTTGCTTCACTAACATTACGTGCCGCTTACATGTCCAGTGGAAAGTAGGGGTCAGAAACAGCATTTATGCTCTCACAGCTCTGTTAACAATTGTCCTTGTTTTTACAAGCTCCAATTCATGCTGTATGTAGAAGTTAAAGTTACTCTCAGTGTATAGGAATTGGGGCTACTACTGCCCTCTACAGGTTTGGCATATGATGTGCTTAACAATGCACATTGGTGGTTAGGTGTGGATTTTATTTTTTTAAGGGGTGAGAGGAATATCCAGAATATTTTTTTTTATAATTGTATACATGGTCATAGGGACTTGCTAGAGCAGAGGTCCCCTATCAGTTTTAGATGGTGCCCTATCAGTTTTAGATGCGTCTCTGCTCTAACACAGCTGATTCAAATTGTCCAGCTTCCTCCTCAGCATGGCAAAATTCTGGAGAGGCCTGCTAACAAGCAATCATTTGATTCGGGTGTGTTGAACCGGGGAAAGAACAAAAAGCTGTAGGATACTGGCCCACGAGGTCTAGAGTTGGGGACTCCTGCAGTAGAGTAATCACTCCTTTGATCTTTGTCCATTTTTTTTTGCAAAGAATCTAAAACAGAGGTCACTAATAGGCAGACCCACACCGAACTGCTGTCTCATGTGAACCTGGACCTAATGCTAAAACAGTTTAGCTATTTTACTACATTTTTTGTTGACAATTTTACTCATTAACCTTGTTGAGATGAAATGGCAAATCATGGCAGCCCTAAAAGCTATTAGTTTTAAAGTTCCTAATTTCCAATAGATCAAAGTCATTTTTTTTAGCTCTACATGTTTCAGCTTCCTCTGCTGCCTTCCTAAGATGTTACAAATAAGGCAGAATGATGATCACAGGGTTATGACGCTCCTAGTTAATTATTCATATTTTTGCTGTACTGCTGCATGGCTATCAAATAAATTAGTAATTCGGTACATTTGCATTTTTTTTTTCTTTACATTAAGGTGAAAGTAAAGTATGAAGTTGCCTTGTACACACATTTCTGTGCCTTTTCCTCACAATGACAGTTTATGTAATTCAGTACTGTTCAGATCTGTATTGGATTGGCATTGACGGATTATGAACCTCATTTCTGTATCACAAACAAAAAAATATGGATTGGTGTATCCCTAGTTGAAACATGCCAACTTAATGAATTACAAATATAGTTTAAGATAAACTGGTCATACAGGGGAATCTGTTATCACCTGTGTTTATCCCGTATGAATTAATGTCTTTATGAAACATGCAGAGTATCTCTGCTGTGTTCAGTACCTCGTTCTCCCTACAGGAGGCGTTAACACGTGCCAAGCTTGCAGTATGCAGGAAGCCACTGTAATGTAGACGCACGCAGATGAGGTCAGCAGCACTGTTGGAAGGAGTGCAGACAAGCACCCGACTGCTGGGCAGAAAGTGGTAGACCTGGTGGTTGAAAGGCTTCACAGGATCATCCCGGTAAAGGAAAATGATTGGGAATACACTTGACATGTAACACAGTGGAAGAGTCTGAGGGATGTGAATGATTTATAAATGCACCTGCAGTATGGCTTCAATAAGTGTGATGGTCTTTCCAGTTCCTGGAGGTCCAAACAGAACATAGGGAACAGGGCGACATTCTCCTTCTAGGATCCTTTTCACTGCCTCTTTCTGATGAGGGTTAAGGTCTGGGTTAAAAAACTGTCCTTTGCTGGGAATTGGTTTGGAGGTTTGGTTTCCTTCAGAAGAATTTTTTACAATTGTTACAGTAACTTTTCATATAAAATAAAAATTTGTATGATTCTGTACCAATCTAAATATCAGATACCTGTGCCTTTAGTCTGTGTGGCCTTCGAATTCCTGTCAGCACACATGCTCAAAACTTCTCCGTTTTCAGCTGCAGTGCTCTGGTGATCATAAAGGCTTCTAAAGTTATTCCCTTCTTAGACTCTTCTTTTTTGTTTTTTTCATCTGCTAATTATGGCATACCTCGTCCATCCATTCTCCAGTCCAGAGAGGAGCCTGAGGTGTCACCCTGGCTGGGAAAAGAACTGAACAGCAGGAAATGACACCAGTCAGACTTGGTGGCCTTCTTAAGATAAGACAAATGTAATAAATTAAAAACCTTCCAGGTTTCCTTTGTGCTAAAGTGATTTAAAGGACCAGTTAAAAAAGTAATACTGAGTCAAAAGGCTGTCTCCTTTTCTTTCCTTCTTTGGGCAATTAGTAAATAACAGAACTAGCACCTCCTGGTGGGTATTAAAAGGCTGTGATACTTTGTCCCCTCTAACCTAAAAAAAATATTTGTTGTAGTACGGCTGGACGATCTAGAAAAAGAGCATATCGATAAAGGGAATAGTCATATTGATGGATATCAATAATCATTGTTAACTATCACAAAATGTAAGAAAAATATATTTTAAGTGCCTCCCTGCACATTTAGCTATTCTTCAATGAACAAATTTTAACAAAGAATTTAATTAATTAATTTTTAAAACACCTCCATCAGTAAATAGAAATGTCAATTATGCATTATAAGTAAATTATTAGAAAGAGCAATTTCTACATGCCAACAACATAGAAATTTCATGTTCACAATGCCACATGAATAGTATCAATATTTTTGATATGAAACCAAATGGTGACTTTAGTAAAGAGGAATTTGATACATTTTTCATCCTTTTAAATGTATAAAATGGGACTAACAATGCAAAAAAGGAAGGAATCTGTATGAAGATTGAAATTTGTTGTAAATTATTTTCACGCATCAATGTTTAACATCCATAAACAACAACCATTTAAGATAACAAAAAAACCTGAAACTGGTGAAAAGAAGTCATCTTGTTAATAGGACAAAAGTTAGTAAAATGAAGCAAATTCAACCGGAATAAGTTACAAAAAAAATAAATTAAGTGAATACAAAATCCTTGAGTAAATAAGATTCAAAAGATCTGTCTAGAAACAAAAACACTACTTACTCTCCCCAAAATTCTGTGTCAGGTCAAGAGCATTGTGACATCTCCTCGTTGTTACCCTAAGATTAAAATCAGGAGGATAAAGAATCATTAACACTTTGTGTTTTGATAAAACAAACCCAGAAATTACCCAAATAATCAAACATCAGTATTCATTTTTCTTACCTGTTGTAAGTGAACTCAACATCTAGAGGCTCGCCAAGGTAGCCGTGGTGAAAGTCTGAATTCACTCTCAAACTCACTTCCTCCTCATTGATCTGTAGGACCATTAAAGCTTTAGATTAAAACATAAAAAGTCTGCAAAGATGCTCCAGAGCCTGGAACAGGTTTACCTCAGTGACATAGCTGACATATTCCATCTCCAAGCCATCATTCTGTAGCTTCTTCAGTAAAACTCTGTCCCCTGTGGAGAAGGCTTGTCAACAAAAAAACGTCTATAAAAATTAACAAGTCATGCTATGGACGCCTTAGCTCACATTACCTATATTTAGAAAAGGTCTGCCTTCAGCCAAGCCATGCACCTTGAGGTGCAAGTAGATGCCCCCTTTACGGAGAAGTGCTCCGCTAATGGAGAATTCCTTTAGTTCCCTTTCTGCGTTCAGCTCTTCAAGCCAGAGAAGGGTTGAGAATCTTGATCGCATGTTGGATGGTGAGAGAACCTTGATACAGGAGGACAGCAAGACACATGCATGATTTGATCTGCAATTATATGTTTTCTCTGCATAGTTCTAATGTGATGATAAACTGTTAATAAATATTGGAATACGCACACGCAGATTTGAAAAGCATCTTGTTCTCTTGATGATCAAAATCAATTCAAATATAATGAGCTTGAAAAAGCCTGAACCCAAAGGCCAATTTTTTTCGCAAGATTGCACAGGAGACACATAACCAACTTGAGTTAACCAACTTGAGTTAACTCAAGCAATCCGCTAATATGTAGCATGAAAAATAATTTGTAGCTTTTCAACAACTGGTATGAAGGGGCATTTAAAAGGAATGATGGGTGGTGCTTCTTTAGCTCCCTCTTCATGGTTATCCGTTTTTTTTCTCCAAAATTTTTATTGTAAGAAAGAAAGACCTATAGTAGCAACAGGCAAGGGCGTAACAGACGTGGGGAACATGTGGGACATGTCCCACAGACATTTTGTATCTGTGCCCTCTGTCCCCCACACTTTTTATAGCCGTTCCTCTGTTATCTCACGATAAAATTTAAATGACAGGAATGGGATGTCAGAAAATGTGAGCAGTTCTGAAAGTACAAAATCAAACCATGACCTACAGTGATAGCAGGAAGTGGACCTGTTTCTATGCATGCTGTTATTGGAAATGTTAAGCATTATATTAGCAGCAGCAAAGCTCTCGATTTAGCTTCATTAGCTAGCCTGACATAGCCATACTCAATTCTAATCAAAATGAGTCTGATACTGCTCCATTGGGCCTCTGCGCTCAATTGGATAGACCTATAACCAATTAGAGCTACGGAAGTCTGTGACGTTACAGAGCAACATCTCAGTTCTCCAGCGGCAGCTATCATTGTTGTAAACAAATTCAACCCAGGCGCTCTTTGGTGAAGTGGTTGATTATGTAACTGTTGTTCACCTGTCAATCATTGTAAGCCCGATTTGATTGGTCCGAACAGATCTTGTTCGGGAATAATTGCTCCTCAACGGAGGAATGCCAGACCGAACTTCCAGACCATGTTGTGGGCGGGACTAAGTTCAGCTGGCACCCAGGCTATTCTTTAGGTATTTAATTAGCCAAAACCAGTTACAGGTACTTTTATTTCTAGTCATCTTAGCCTACTTATATTAATTTTCTTACGGGCTTTTTTCTGGGGAAGCAGTTTATAACAACATCGCAAACAAACGCAACAACCAACCTGGCTTCTTCTAATCAATCTCATTCTCTGCTGCTGTGGGCACCTTATGGTGCTGATCAGAGATGCACTCACTACAAAAATGGTTGTGATATGCGGACGTATTAGCTAAGTCCTTAAAGGGCCAGTTTGGTTTGAAGAAACAATGGCTGAGAGTAGGGGTGGGCGATATGGCAAAAGTAGAATATCATGATGTTTCAGTTATCACGCTTTCGATTTTATCCCAATTTTTAAAAAAAGGATAACCAATATAACTTAAATTACATATTAAAGAGAAAAATGTACTAAATTCATTTATATTAGCGATGACCATCACAATGCTAAAATACTGATATTGTTAACTCACACCAGGGATGATGAATTGTGCTGAAAGTGGAAACTTATAAAAGTCAGAGTATTTTTTGTTTTTCAAATAACTTCACTGAAAAATACTTCAAAAACATAAATGTATTTAAATGAAATTATATATATATAAAAATATCGCGACTTGTCTAATTAACCAGAAAACAGAGAACTTACATGAGATTGGTTAAAAAAAAATTTAAAAAATATAAAATCTTTAAAAAAAATAAAAACTTGCAACTGCAAATATAGTTTATGATGTATTGTGCAATCTATATGCCCAATAAATAATATATGCCTTTTATATGTGCCTATTATAAACAGGCACATATAAAAGCTGCCTAATAAAAACGTAAGTGTTGACAATGTAATGTAAAACCACAAAAGTCCCGCTGCTATAAAATAATGAAGGTAGAGTGTGGTGTAAGCAGAAAAGTACACCAACACTGCAGTAATACTGTGAAGAAAATTTTTATTCTTCCATCCATCTAAACATATTCTTAATATTCTCTGCAGCTCTCTTTGCATGCAGCGTACATGTGTGGAATGGTGCTGTTTGAAAAATAAAAATAAAAATGGAGCTGGGCAAGTCAAAGTGGGGATTGTTTGCGGTCTCTGTTGTGAGTTTTATGAAGCAGTGGACACCGCAGCTGCAGCTGGCTATTAGCTATTGCTGCCAACTGGCTCTAATTGTGTTTCTGGGGTAACTTCTTTTCAAGTGATTAAACAAGTTTGTGGTGTTGCGATCACCTGCCTTGATGTTTTCCTTCCAAACTTTGCAAAAGATGTTTGTTTGTTCTTTGCCGTCTGATGAAAAGCCAAACCAGTTCCATACAATGGTCGAGGACTTCCACTTTGGAATGAAATCCTCGTATTCGCTCTCAGCCATGGCCGACGGCATGCTTGTTTATAGGTCGTTCAAGCTAGGGGGTGATTCGCTTAGAGCAGGGAGAGAGAGCGGAGGCTTCCCTTTGCATACAGAGGCAGAAATACAGCTGCAGAAGTGTGAATCGTGATTAAACGATCTCTCAAAAATGACAGATTGTCAGACGTGAAGATCGTAACACGGTCTTAAATCGTCATATCGCCCACCCCTAGTTGAGGAGTGAGCCAACAGATTTAACCCGACATATGTGACATAAGTTCCGATAGTGGAAACGCGCCTGGAGTGTGGACTGGAGTCATACTCTTGGCTTCTAGAGCCACCACACAGAGACCTCTCCAGGGTATGGGCTAGAAATCTGACTTTTTTTGTTATCAACTCCTGAACCAGAGACATCTTAATTTCCTGATGTGGATTAAGAAAATGGACCAGAATGTTTCTCAGTAGGCTAAAAGAAAAAAAATTCTGGCTTTCAGATAATTGTTTTTTCCACATTAATGTGGAAATCCAGTTACTAGAGCCATGAGAAATCCTGGACAGACACAGAATCCACAATACTCTGAGGGGGAAGTTTCTTCAATCAGTGATGATTTGAGGACCCATGTGATCTACTGCTGATATTGCACTCTCCTTCACTAAAGCTGCATTCAGAACGCGTCCGTTGGATACGTCGAGCAACGCATCCAACGGGTGAAGTTTGACGTATGTACTTTTTGGCTTCCATAGCCTCCTTCTGAGGAAAAAACAACGCATGGGCGGGGCTTCCTCTGTTGCCGTACGTTCTGCACTATGGTGGATTGTAACGAGAGAGTGGCTTGGCTTTATTTGCTAGATAAAGCCAGACAACGTTGACATCAGGTGAATCAAATTCCTTGTATGTGTCATACTTGGCCATTAAAGCGGATTCTGATTCTGATCAGATGCGTTCCGAGTTTGGGGAGTTTAACCATTTGCTCCAGGAGCTGCTTATGGATGAGGATCGCTTTCAGTGCTACTTCAGTCTGTCCCGCGCCTAATTTACAACCTCAGACAACAGGTTTTCTGTTCCTCCTTAGGTGTGCCTGTCCATCTGACTTCGTTAAGTGTTATTTCAGATTTTTTAAATAAATAACTACAGTGAGACGCTCTGATTGGTTGCCTCACTGCGTTAACTCCGTTGGATCCATCAAAAGTTCATCATGCTGAACTTCTGTGACGCATGCGTTGGTACGTTGCCGTATGAAACGCAAGCGTCGTTGACGGAGCCAACGTACTCAACGCAACGCAGAGCCCTTGACGGACCTCTGACGTACTCCACCATAGACTTTACATGTAATCTTGTCGCAACTGACGCTGACGCATGGGCTTGGTCTGAATGCAGCATTAGACCAAAGTCAACAGGACTCCATGGCACCCTCTGCTGAGAAGCTTAAGATGTATATTTTTTTATTTTCTAGCAGATGGGTCAGGGAAGTCGCCAACAGTGATTTCTGTAGTTAAATAATTTCTTTTCACTTTTTCAGCAATGAACTAAACATACATAATTTGAATATAACAAAGTAAGTAAAATGCCATCTACAGGGTTTCCTTAGATAAATTTAAAATAATTGGAATAATGACCTGAAGGATTCATCTGGAACATATGAAAGACTGAATTGAGATTATTTTTCCAGTAAATTGCACTGAGATGTGTCGTAAATTTGTCCAATATAAACCGAATCAAACAAGAAAAATTATCTCAAACATTAGATCCGAAAATGAAAAAGGTTCAGATTAGAAAAACTGATTCCAACCTAAATTAATACTTTCTCCAACTTTAAATAATTTTATGCATCAAACCAAATCATGACTATGCTCACCTCTCCTAAGCAGGGCTGGAAAACCAGCACATCCTTCTGTGACTCCACACAGTCTCTCAGAGCCTTTGGCACAGGAAAGTTTGGCAGGAAGTTTGGCAACCGTCGCTTACTGAGCCTGGACATGGCAGAGAAAAAAGAAGAATCAGCGTGGATAATCCTGATCGCAACAACTTAATCTCTCAGAAGATGGAAAATAATAACAGTCACTGAGGTCAGCCAAACTACGATTAAATACAGATGCCAGGAAAAAAGTGAAGCTATAATTAAATGTTCTGAATTTTTATTCACTAAGTTTATCTAACAACTTGAAAATGAACCCAGATTTTATTACTACAGTAACCGTTTGTGAATGTTGAAGGCCAATTATAAATCACATACAAGCACTGAAAATATTTATCAGAAGAATTTGTTAAACACATTAAACATTAAATGTCCATATATCAATTTAATGGGACTAAAATCACGGACATGTCTTTCTTATTAGATCTTCAAATATTTTAAAATATAGTGTATAAAGAATAAAAACATTTTAATGTTAGGTTTATTCAAGACAGTTCAGTTCACTTCCTAAAGCTGAATATGATTTATTTATCATCATTAGTAACAGTTTTAGTACCATGAGCTTTTTTGTTACCTTGGTGCATTTTTTGGAGCAGAGACTGTGATCACATGTGATGTCGCTTTTGTGAGCAGCTTGGTATTACTGGGACAATAAACCTCAGAGGGCTTCAGAAGGTTTTCATCCTCACTGCCAACTGTGACCACTAGACGCCTCCCGATGGTGAAAGAAGAGAAGTGCAGCCGCAGTAGCTCAGTGCAGCAGCCAAGGCTCCTGGAGGAAGGCCAACATGTACAAAAACATCAAGTGACTTAAAAAAGTATTCATAGAAGCTGCTATTTCTCTACATTTTGAAACATTATTACAGATCCTGGCAGGGGACAGGTGCAGAAATAATTTAGAAGTGTACGAATCTGTACCCACAGTTTATTAAACCATACGTAGGGATTTGGAGTCCAGCAAGAAGGTATAGACATATGAATCACATATTTATAAACATTGCTGGGGACATGTCCCCTGCTACACTGTTTTGTCCCCACCACTTAAAAACCTAATGCTCCCAGTGCAACTTTCTATAAGTAATATTCGAACTGACTGGTATTCCACTATCTTATATAGTTTCTTTATGTGCAAATCCTGAGCATTCTATGCAGAGTTCAATAAAGACTCACATTCAAAAATGGGTAGAATATCTAACTAATTAACTCACATCTCTTTAATGTAAGGAGTTGCAATTATGCTGCGCCATCTGCTCCATACATCTATGCCTGGATAACGCAGGGCTGTGCCGGTATCCAAGGTATCCATAGACAGAGATTCTTGGCCCATTTCTTGGCCATTTTACATGCAACAAGTTTTCCGATTGGTTTGTCTTCAGAGCCACATAAAAATAAATTTTGCATTTGTTCTGCATGGACTTTTACTATGAGTTGATACCAACCAGGTCACTAGTGACACCAAAAATTTACTAGGTATAGTCATGTCACTTCCAGAAGGGAACAGCGCTCCAGCGCAGCAACTGTATCGCTATATTTAACAAGAGTTTAGACTCCTCCAGCAACTCTAAAAAAAAATAAAAAAGCCACTAGCAACAAATATATTAACTCTTTATGGAGTTTGTGGATACTTTGAGACTAACATGGAGCACATATTATTGTTGCTGCTTGACTCAGAAACGGAGATGCAGTTGAACCAGAGCGTTTCTAGAGCAGCAAGCAGCAGCTGGGCCAGCCCAGATCCTGCTCAGCCGGAGCAAATATTAACCCCGCTGAGTCAAGAATGTTTATTCATCGCTTAAAGCTGCTGCTGGCTGATTCTACATTTGCTCAGATGTAAATGCAAAATATTTTATATGAAATAAATGGGGGGGTGGGGGTCATTGTTGTCCGCTTACAGTTATCGAGGTGAACCGCTCAATATACCCAATATACTGCAATACTAACATCAAGTCTTATTGCCCCGCCCCATTTTCTCACCTTATTTACAAGTTAAAGGAATAATGCTCTTTATTCACATTAAAGCTCTGGGAAAAGTCCAACACGATGCCCAAATCTTTGTGCATGGTTTAATAAACCAAAGGTATGAATTAATAAACGGAGGGTACAGATTGTTACACCTCAATTATTTCTGCACCTGCCAGGCTCTGTACATTAAAACTGCAACCTTCTATGTTTATTTTATGACCTAGAAGATAAAATAATGAGAATATGTGTAGGTGAGAAAATTTGTGAACAAATGGCATCGTTAACACCAAGGAAGAATCCAGACAGGTCAGCAATAAAGTAGCAGAGAGGGTGACCTGAACCAACTGGTCATGCATTATTCAGAGTTGTTAGTTGTGATATCCTACAGTCTGGTCTATTTGGAAGAGCAGCAAAAGAAAGCAGCCGTAATAACGCTGGAACACATTTTTAAAAGTTTGCAATAAAAAAGGAGAAATGTGTGGAGAAAGGAGAAAATAAAGCTGAAATAAGACACCATTAACCTAATAAAACACAAGCATGGCAGCATCGTGCTGGGGGAAGCCATCTGCTGCAGGAACACGAAAGCTTTGTTTGCTATATATCAAGTCATTTACTTGGCAACCATAAAAAAAAAACCTTTTAGAGACTGAAGATTTACCTTCTAGCATGACAATGACCCCAAGCATTCAGCCAGAGATACAATGGTTCAAAACAAAATATATTCACGTGTTAAACTGGTCTAGTCAAAGCCCAGCCCTGAATCAAATTAAAAATCTGTGGTAAAACTAAATTATTTTTTTAACGAACTTCTTCATTTGAATCTAACTAAGCTAAACTCTCACTGTGTTATCTGACAAAGAATAGGCAGAAATATTTCAATCTAAAAGTTAAAAACTGGGAGACAGAGAAGGCAGCTCTAAAAAGTATCGACCAAGCTGAACACAAAAACATGTCACGCTTTCATTAATTCTTATTCGTTAAAAACTGAAAACCATCTAACCCTTTTCCATCCTTGTCACAGCTATGCACTACGTACTGTTGGATTACCACAAAAAAACTCAAATTTAATACATGAAAGTTTGTAGTTGGAACCTAAATGGGAATTTTTCAACACACGTGAATATTTTTTCCAAGACATGATGCATACATATAAACAGATTTAGGAACATCTTACTTTGCTTTGCAGGCTATAACAACAGACACTCTTTCTCCAGGAGATATCTTCACCTCTCTCGCCTCCTTTTTTAGATCATGGCATGGGACTGCGTCTGTCTGCAAAGCACTATTTTCTACGTTTATTTCCTTTGCAGCTTCGACTTGTTTCCCTAATGACTCCGAGCAGTTGTTGTGAACGGATTGTTGCCTCTGGTTGGGTGATGTGGATCTGCCAACAGTAACCACGGTAAACTGCTCTTCAGAGTCCCAACCGGCAAAGTCACAGCACCTCAGTATTTGCAACTCTGAGCCTTTATTTCTGTTGAGAAAAAAAAAGGCAGATCAACAAGTATTCAGTGTCACAAATTGTTGACATTTACACTAAAACAACAAACCCAGCTTACTGTATCCACAGCACCAGCTCACATCTCTCCCCAAGCATCAGGTCCCCAAACTGTCCATAGTCTGATACATCAAGCCCGCCTTTGTTTTCCAAAAGGTTCTTGAGTTCGGCCTCCGGAAGAGGTGTAGCAGCTAAACTCATACTGCAGCTAGAAATATAGAAAAACATTACGATCAGCCAAAACGAAGGAGGCGCGTTTGAAAAAGTATATAATTTTCTATTATCCATCAATATCTTTAACGTCTGATTAGTTTTCCATAGTCAGTAGTACCTCTGACGGCAGGGGGCCATGCAAAGGGCTCTCCAGCAGTAGAAGGACTGACAGCTCTCCACCATAACCAAGTTGACCAGGTCCCCTGTGGAGGGCTTGTAGTGGGCTGGCAGCAGCAGCGAGTCCAAGCAGAAGAAAACGCTGTCCTCCACTACTCCACTGTTTCTATACACACTAGTCACACGTACCTAAACAGAGAGCCGTTTAGAGGAGAGCACAAAACTCAACTAAACCTGCAATTAATCAAAATTAATAATGGTTGATTGGCATATATACATTTGATTTTTCAGCATGGGTATTATCAATTAATATCCTACAAGACAATATTAATCACCTGGTCTAGGCGACTATACCGTAAGGGAGCCACAGAATGAGCTTGGGTTGTCCACTGGGTGGGGTTGATATAAAACTTTGCTTGGACCCAGTCACCAATCATTGGCTCATAGCCTGTTAGAAACAAAATAAATTGAGTCACCGGCTGTCCTGGCCGAGCAACGTCGGAAAAACAATAGATAGTGGAGAGAAAAAGCGGAGTACTATAAACAAAAACGTCTCCATCAATACGTCTGCGTTTAAGTGCAAATTTGCGGCTCGAGAAGAATAAACTAGGCTGTGAATGACATCAGTGATTTTGTTTATTTTGGACAAAAAGATTTATGCATTTACATGCAAGCTTGGGTAGGGTTAGCCAGTGGCAGCTGCAAACGTACACAATTTACCAGCAGTCTGGATTCAGCGTGGTAAATATAACAGTCACTAGAGGGGTCAAAAAACTCACTAAATATAGCGACACGTAGGTAACCCTGTTCCCTTCTTGTTACAGACTGGATGGGGCGGAGTCACATGGCTGTACATAGAACAGTCAGCATTTTAAAGGGACATCAGCATAGCTAAACTAAAACATCAATTAATATTTTTAAAATATCAAATATACCGACATGGGCTAAATGACGTCAGTAAAAGTTATAAATTTTGATATTGGTAAATTTACGATATGCATTGCTCAGTCCTACTTTAAACAGAGTTTTGACCAGGATAGACAACCTTCAAAAATAGAGGTCAGTGCTAAAAGAAAACCTGTTAGAGCCTGAATAATTGGCTGTATCTGGGGCTGGGATTCAGAAGAACAAAAGAAAAACCTTAAGCACACAGTTGGACTTTATTTTCAGTCTCAAGATTTTCTAAAGATCATAAAGACTTGAAGCTTTAAAGAGTAACTGAACCCTATGAAAAAGTATTACCCCGCCCCCAGGCAACATTTGAAAAACTCTACCAAAGTGGGCAAGGCTAGGAGACACAGAGGGGCATGGCCAAGTGTGGAGGATAAGCGCGAGGGGAATGCGTGGGTATGGTCTGGAAGACAGTCAGTCACGGCTGAACTATGGCATGCGGCCGCCGAGCTCCTTAAAGCCCCGATTTACCTACGGAAAAGGGAGAAACTAGGTCTCTTCTCCGCCATCCACCATAGGTAAAGAGAGGTTTTATGGAACACCCTATCAGTTCGAGCCTTTGGCTCAGGGCGCGTCAGCGCTGTCTGAAGCCGACAGCATGTATAGCAAACAAGCACAGAAAGCCTAGCGCTAGCATCGATGCTAAGTAGCTTCGGACGAAACTACCTCAGTTTTTATCGTTATTCATGGTGTGTTTAAAACATATACGTTATAACTTATGGCTCTAAACCACTTTGACGTCGTGGTCCAAAGTGCCATATATGGATTTCAGCTTCCTCCATTTCTCTCAGTATGCATCTGTGTGACGTAGCACACAATATAAGCAGATTCAATTTTTCACTGGGTGGGGCGATTACATGCACGATTACCATGAGCGGCAGCACTAAGAGGTTTTTAGATCAAAAAATTTAGAATTAAAACAAGTTAATATTAAAATCTCAAAAATGCCTTGAAACATGAAAGATTGCATTGATAAAGAGCCATTTATACAGTTTATAAGCAAAAAAAAGTTGTTTTGGGGTTATGTTACACTTTAACTGATATTTAAGATAATTTAAATAAAAGTATTAACTCTAAGGGGGCTTAAGATATGCATGGTACACATTTAAGACTTATATTTGTAGATTTTTTTTTTTGGTTCGCTTCAGGCTCAAACTTCTGTACTACTTTGTGTTGGTCTATATTCTAAAACCACTTAAACGTTTTTTTTTTGTGAGATCATTCAAAGAGAATGAATAGTCTTGGTCAGTAACTTTGGTAACTCAATTCAGCTTAAAACAATGCAAGCTAAATATCCAAGGATTGAGAACTTAAGAGTTTAATTGAATGAAAGTTTATACCGCTACCTTCTGAAAGGCTGTATCGTGTGAAACTTGTTGTCTGACTGATGTAGCCACAATCGCCGTCAAATGATGTGACAGTTCCTATAAGAGGTCGCAGCTGCATGTTGTCTGCCTCTAAGGAGGTTCTTCCTCCATCATCCCAGGCATCTGCACTTTTCTCCACCTGAAAGTTAATACTGAATTTCCCAAGTCTGACAGACCAGAACCGCATTAAAAACATGATTTATAATCTCTGAAAGGAGTCGATGCCCAAAATACAAGGAGAAATAGAGTCAGAAGGAGAATATAAACTTAAAGTACCCTGAAAGATAAAACTGCCATTTTATATGATGGATGAGGGTGGAGTAGTCGATCCTCACCCTTAGAGCTTTCCATCCCCTCTCGGCACCATCTCTCACTGCGATACAGTTCACCTGGTCTCCCTCTTTCAGTGGTATTCCGCCCAAAACTTCACTGAACGTGAAGTAGATTGCATCGTCTATCATGCCGTAGTCCAAACACAGCTGCGTCACCACACTGCCCCGCAGGTGGCGAATGTCTTCTGTGCCTGAGCAAAAACACAATAAATAAATAAATAAATACATAAAATAAAATATACTATTGTGTGGATTTGTAACAATCTGAATGAAGAACGACTACATTCACCAGGGCTTTCTGTGAAGATGTTGTCTCCATCTGCATCAGCTGTTCTCCAAATTGGAGAAACTAGCTTGGCTAGCACGCAGCGCACAGCAGTGAGCATATCTGCGGGAGTCAGAGCTGCAAAGTGAATACATTTGATTCAGTGTTGCTCAAGTTTATTAGAGGCTTTACTTCTAGAATACTTATGTGTCTAAATAAATAAATGAAAGGGAACATCTTATTTAAAATAAGAAAATAACCTTTTTCAGTGTACTTCAAAGACACGTTTGCTACATTAGCTATGGTATGAAAACTTCTGTGCCGATACACACATTTTTTAAATAAACTGTCGCACGGAGCAGTAAAAAAATATATAATTGGCTTACCGTGTTTCAGACGAATTATTTCAATATAAAATAACACCTGAAGTACTGTGGTCGAGAAGTTTTACAGCCTTCAGTGTCAGGTGTGCCAAAGTGACGAGCAGTGATGGCCGACAGACATACAGGGACGCTACCACAGGGGGCGCTAGAACCATGCTAAAGATGAAGCATGAAGCATAGATTGAGGAGCAGCATGATTGAATATAGGGCTAGGGATCTCCAACCTTTACAATCAAAAGAGCCATTTTTGTCCTCAGTTCAGCTAAATAAATCTAGTTTAGAGACACAAATATTTAATGACCTTTTGGGGAAAAAAAGAGAAAACTTGTAATGTTTGATAAATATCTAAATTTGCTCCATATTTCATTTTCTTTCTGAAAAGAGACATAACCTACCTGGTCACAATTGATTTCAATCCAATAAAGGAAAAGCCAAAGTAGAACAATATCAATGAATTATATTTTTTTATTTAAGTAAGGAAAGCAAAACAAAAAGAAAAGAAAAATATTTATTGACATTTCCATTACTGTCCTAGTTCAATCTATTCTTCTCCATCAATAGATAGCAAACATTTCGGCTTTATTTTGGCATAAATTGGGCATTTTGGCATCCTTGTGGCACAAAAATGTTCGAGAAAGTGTTTTGGTTTCAATGTGGCATAATTTTGGGTTCCCATTACAGACAATTGCGCGTCAGCGAGTGTTTCTGTTTAACTGTGGCATAATTATGGTTTGCCATAATAGAAAATTACGCGGCTGGCGATTATGGCATATTCTGGATAGCCAGACGAGAGCGGGAGAGCGTCTGTGACTTCTGCAGGTGTGCTATGGGGTTATTTTGGCAAGCCATAAAACTGATCAAATGCCGGGAAAAATAGTGATCAAAGACCGGGAATCAGGACCAGTTCATTCATTTTCTCCAGCATCGCGACAGAGGTGAGTACCATTTCTTCTTCTTGCATCCTACCTTTTTGTTTGCTATAGTTTTGTTTTAGGTCTGTATTGTTTGTTTTAGCTAAATGTGTATACCGCATACATGTTACGGATATTACGACATTACTGTAGATTATATAATGTTTTGGTGACTATATAGAAATTTTTACAGACATACCCAAGCGGTCTTATACAGTATGTGTATGCTATATGAATATAAGGCCTGATTTAGAAGATCGGTTTCGAAGATGTTTTATCTCCTGATGAGTTTGTTGATATTTCATAATTGACCGCTTTTAATATGAGGTTCCCACAACATGAATAGCAAACTTTAGCTAGCCTGCTCAGAATGACGTGAGGTCTGCTAACGGGCACCAAGTCTTACAGACGTTGAAATTATGTTCCGTTGTCAAAGTTATGTCGTTAAATCATTGTTGACATCCCACGTTGATTTGATCAGTTTTGCACCTTCAATAAATGTTGATTCAACGTCGAAATCCTTATTAAACATCAACGTTATTTCAATCATTAATATTGAAACAAAGTTGAAAATCAATAAAATTTTACTTAATTTTCAACCATAATTAATAGGCTATTTAGAAGTCCTCCTTTATTTACAAACAGGACAAATAGGATACAATTTAGGATAGTTTCTGTTTAATAATGACATTAGAAAACATTAGATCTCAGATGAACTCTTTTATGTAATTGTAATTAAAGGAGCCATATTTTAAGTTGGTCTTGATGTGTTACAAGAAATTACCAAATTATGTTTATTTCAAAATATCGCTTACAACAGTAGTTTTGTGTTGATATTTGATCAAATCTCCCAATCATGGGGAGGGGGAAGGTTCTCAAATATTCAGAATATGGGTGAATAATTTAGCCAGCTTTGGCCACAATCTTACATATGGCTCCTTTAAATTATTAAACAAGGAAAAGTAGGGTTGCATTTAGGCCTACATGTGGGTGTTATATAGACTATTCTAAGTGATCAATGTGTGATAGCATGAATGTTTGTCTCAAACTCTGTGTAGACACATATAGGCTAATTATTTTCCTTTTTGTCTTGTTTCCAGCACAATGGCATATAGCCATTGGAATAAGAGTCAGTCAAAAGAGTCAATACCATGCTTGACTCTTTTGAGCCTGAAATGCATAACCCTGAGCTAGTTCAAGATAGTCTGGCAAACTTTAGTCACAGTATGTCTGATGTTGGTATGGTTATGGAAGAGGGCTTTAGGCCGTCTACCTATGATGTTATGGCTGAGCAGGGCATTACTGAGAGTGATGAAAATTCTGATGAGGAAACTATTTCCCGTTTCAACTTGGAATCAAAGTTATCAGACTGGGCTGTGAAATTTCATGTGTCTTTAGTTGCCCTTTCTATTCTTCTGTGTATCCTCAGAGTTTACCATCCCTTTCTACCAAAAGATGGCCGGTCTTTGTTGAAAACTAAGACACATTATGTGATAGAAAACTTAGCAGGTGGCTCATTCTATCATTTTGGAGTCTTGAATTCGCTGAAGAAGATTTTTGAGAAATTCTCAGGGACAGTTGGAAATCAACACTTGTTTAAATTGCAGTTAAACATGGATGGTTTGCCGCTTTTTAAAAGTTCAGCCTTGCAGTTCTGGCCAGTCTTGGGCATTTTGAAAGACTACATAAAAAGACCCGTACTGATTTCGTTGTTCTTTGGTGTATCCAAGCCTAAGTCTTTGCCAGAGTCTCTAGGGCCTCTTGTTGATGAACTTAAGAAGATGAGTGATGGATTTCAGATAGGTGGAAAGACTTTTTTTGTGAAGGTGACTTCAGTTATTTGTGATGCTCCAGCTAGAGCTTTCATTAAATGCATTAAGTCTCACACAGGTTACTCTGGATGTGATAAATGCATTTAGTCAGGTGTTTACATTGACCATAGAATAACTTTCCCTGAAATGCATGCTGTTCTCAGAACTGATGAGTCTTTTAGGGCTTGTAGTGATGAAGATAACCACCATGGGCACTCGCCCTTAACCGAAATAAATGTCGGCATGGTGAGTGGTTTTCCACACGACTATATGCATTTGGTGTGTCTTGGCGTTGTGCGAAAACTTTTAGATTTGTGGATGGGTACTGTAGGGCCACTTCGGTGTCGTCTTTCTTCTGTTCAGTGCGGACTCATATCTGACAAATTGGTTAGTTTGAGAGCCTTCATCCCTACAGAGTTTGCCAGAAAACCAAGAGCGCTGACAGAGAGATTGAGGTGGAAGGCTACTGAACTGAGGCAGTTTCTGTTGTATACAGGTCCAGTTGTTCTGAGGGGTGTGCTGTTAGATGAGGTTTATAACAACTTTATGTTGCTTTCAGTTGCCATTCATGTTTTAGCTAGTCCCACCTCATGTCTTGTCTTAAATGATTTTGCTCATACATTACTGGTTTCATTTGTGGAGCATTTCAGCAAGCTATATGGACCTCAGTTTGTGGTGTATAACATACATGGTTTAGTTCACCTAAGAGAAGATGTCATGGTTCATGGGAGCTTAGATTTATTTTCTGGATTCCCTTTTGAAAACTATTTACAAATGCTGAAGAAAATGGTTAGAAAACCGCACAATCCTTTGGCCCAAGTAATCAGACGGGTTTCTGAATTTAGCATAGACGAAAGCATTTGTGAAAAGTCAGGGACGTACCCCAAAGGGCAGCACAGAGATGGACCTATTTGTCACCTAATGGACAGCACTGTTAAACAGTTTAAACAGTTGGTTATTGATGGTATGGTTATCAAAACCTCATGTGGTGATAACTGCCTTAGAATTAATGGTGAAGTTGTTTTGGTGCAAAACATAATTCTGTGTGAAGGGTTATATTATGCAATCTGTAATTACTACATGAAAAAAGAGAATTTCTTTTGTTATCCAGTGGAGTCATCTGAAGTAGATATACTTGTTGTTTCAGGTCAGTCACCTGTTGTTAAAAGTACAAGACTTGATGGGGATGTAAAAAAGTGTGTCAGACTTCCACTTCAGAATAGGGACAGTTTTGTTGTTTTTCCTCTATTGCACCTTAATGGTTTGTAAACGTCACCTTGTGAAGTCTAATGGATAAGAAAGCATTGGAATGATTTGACTTTGTAAAATTAGTTGAAGCTGTGGCCTTTCATTGATGTCTTCATAAATCAGTTATGTTGTGAATTAGTTGTTAATCAGTTATTAATCAGTTTCTAATCAGTTGTGAATCAGTTCAGTTCATATTCACTAAGCCTACAGTTTTGATCAGTTTACATACCCTGGCAAAATATTTGGTTTCTTGGCCATTATTTGGTGAGTATGAATGATAACACAAAAATGTTTATTTTAATCGTAGTAGGTTGGGTGAGGCCATTCATTATCAAACAACTGTCATTGATGTTATAAGTAGGCATATGTAAACTTATGAGCACAACTGAAACTGTATCTGATAACCCGTTAACACAATTCAAAAACAAAATTATTTGTTTCTAAATTGCAGAAAATGTATCAAATCGTATGTTTTGAGTAGAAGGTGGAGGTGGTCCCTGCCCTATGGGTCAGGGATGGCATCTGCCTGTTGCCCTCCGTATAACACAGAGGCAATCAAGCGGGCAGTCCGGAACAGGGAGGAACCGGGCTGCTCCTGGAAAGCCTACACTGCTAGGGTGCTGTACTCAGCAAGTATGTGTAAAACCCTTAAGTACTACACAGATAGTTAATAAAGTGACACAATATAAAAATGTACTCTGTTATGAACACAGCTGACTTTAACGAGGCGAGGAGGAAGCTCCCTCTTGCTGAGGAGCAGACAGAACGCCAGTCTGAGGCGGAGGCCATTGAAAGGCCTCAAAGAAGAAGAATTAAGTAAGAATTTTGTGAACTTTCGATTCCTTCACTTCTTGGGCCTGTGTTTAATTTGCACTCATTAATTTAAAACAAATGTTTCATTCCAACATATTTTGTATTGTGTGTTCATCTCCAAAGGCCAAGTAGATAAGTCCAGGACCGGGCCTCATCAGAGGATGAAGCCCAGACCCCCTGGAAGAGGGCTTCCCCCACCCCCAGCCATCCCCCCGATGAGGAGGAGGTTCATCCTCCCCAATAACCGGCCGCCAGTGGAGGTACCACCTGTACCTCTGCCCGAACTGACCAAGTACCAGGTAATGGAAATCACAACAAATGCCACAGTAACAGATGTATAGCTCGGTCACATGGACAACACATCCTGGAAAAGGATCAATAATAATAATCTTTATTATGGACTCAAAAGAGTGGCCCACTCTCAAACAAGGAACAAAAACAAAAGACAGAACATAGCAGACAAACAACCAGACACATAATATAAAATACAGTAATGTTACTGTTAGTTTAAAAGAAACAAAGCAAACTATTGTGCCAGTGCTTACGAAGCCAGGATGTGAACCGATATCCCATCATGGGGCAGGTTAAAGCCTTGATAATGCAGTTATCGGACATGTCCAACCGACACATGAAATTAAACATCAGCTTATGCAACAATGCCAAACATGTTGGCACATCAGATGATACAAATAACTGGCTGGCACTGTGCCATCTAGGAACATGTAGAAACAACCTCATTGCATCATTACTTTTAGCCTCTGCATCAATCAATGTAGCCAGGAAAGGTAATGAAAGGAAATATAACATTTACTTTCCCAAACGTTACGCCACAAGGGCTAACATGTAAATTCAAAACTGCATTCACATATTTGATCAACTTAGGCAATGTACCTTTGTGAAAAAGTTTTGTAACAAGAAATACACTAGTATTGATGTAAATGTTATTTACAGTCGAATATTTCTCGAAGCTCAAGCCTTAACAGTGGGCCAAATGACAAATTAGATTGTTTAGGTGTGTTTAGTTCTTATGTTTTGTCTTTATAACAATATTAATGCATCTTTATGTTTAGTTTTTATGGTAATAATAATAATAATAATACATCTTTATGTTGTCTTCATAATAATAATAATAATAATAATGCATCAGTTTTATATAGCGCTTTTCTAGACACCCAAAGACACTTTAGATTACTGAATGCACTATTCATTCACTCACATTCATGTAAGCTTTATCCATTTTGTGATTTTAGTAACTGGTGTATTTTTCAAGTCTTTCTCCATGTGTATGTCTTTACTTTCAGCTGCAGTGAGACGAAATCCAGTCTGTTTGGCGTCTACGGAGGCAGAAATTGTAAACACCATTAAAAATGGTTCTACTGGGCTGGGGATAGGGACGGAGGGCGCAAGAGAAGAATGCCCGCCCAACCAACCCCTCAACCAGCCCAGGACTCAGTCCAGGTCTGACTTTAAAAAAAAAAAATTCAAATTTTACTCCTGTTTGGTTGTATGCTTATGCACCACGTACACACGGTAACCTAGGCTATTTCACAAGGCTATTTAACTGTGGCACAAAATGTCAATCTCCTGTACAAGAACATTTTATATTCTAATTATATGTTAAATAAAATTTAGCATAAGGTTCAGACTAAGATACAATCTTTTGGCAAATGTATGGCTAATTATGGATAAGTTATGGTTCATATTTGGCTTTATTATGGGATTTTTGGATGATTATGGCTATGTTTTAGAAATCCACACTTTATTTGGGTGATCTTTTGGCAAACTTGGTTACACATTGATATCCTTTGGCCATTTTGTGGTGTTTTGGACTTCTTTTGGTATAGTTATGGTTGTGCTTTGGAATTCCACAATTTATTTTGGAAGAATTCTGGCAACCTTTTGGCAATCCATAATTCTATTTTGGTGTGCCTTATTTGGGCCATATTTGGCCCATCATTCCACCCAAAAGAGTACCAAAACTGGCATGCCAAATTAGTGCCAAAAAGGATTCTGACAACCTTTTGGCAATCCATAATTCTATTTTGGTGTGCCTTATTTGGGCCATATTTGGCCCATCATTCTACCCAAAAGAGTACCAAAACTGGCTTGCCAAACTAGGGCCAAGAAGAATTTGCTATCTATATGCTGTTAACATTTCTACTTTATATTTTCTTTTGAACTGTCTTGGTTTTACTTTGTTTTAATTCTTATAGACAGCTGCATAATGTAACCCTTGCTAGTGAAATAAACTTTTTAATGCTAAAACAATGAATTTTTTACAATTAAATGACCCTCTTAACTTATATATTCCATCCCTCTCTACAAACAATCTCATTATTTTATTGGGAAGTAAATTACTTTTTATTTTAAATATTATTGGTGCAACTTAAAATTGAACAAGGTCTGGAAATTTTATAGCTCCTGTTTTTTTTATAAAATGTTTGTTTGTGTGGTCTTTGTGACCTAAATAATAAACTCAATTACCCTTTTCTGTATAAAGATTTTCAGACCTAAAACCGATCCACATGCATTAATCCTTTTATAACAATAATATTTAAAATAACATTAAACTTCTGCTAAAAAGCAATATTTCCTTTTATGGGGTGTTATTAAAAAAAAACATTAAAAAGCAAATAGTTTCCAACCTCACGAAAAGAAAATCAGATCTTAAAAATACAAATGGTACCTTAAGTGTGATATTTTTGTGGAAATGTAATGCAATTATTCCACTGAGAACTAAAAACAGCTCAAACTTTCAGCCTGGGAAGCAGAGGCTGCACAACCCTGTTTATTTAAACTTTGTAGAATAAATCAATGAAAAACCACAAATAAATGTGACTTATTTATTTTTGATTGATAATGTTATCCTGTTTGCAATGTTAAATTCATAGCAGTGACAGCTCCCCTCACATAAAGAAATCTGTTATCTTTGGGTGTCCCAAATATCCACTTACACCACAAGAGGGTAGCGTTGGCACATTTAGAACACAGGACAGCGCCAGTCTCGACAGCGCAGCGCAAACGAAGCCAAGCGAAGGAAATGGTCTGCATACTCATCTCAGTATGTTGCTATATGTGTAAACTCCACTAGCCTGTATTATGAAAGGCAGACACCATCTTTTTTTAAAGCATGTCTATTTCATGTAAAGAACAGAGGAAAGATTTTCATACCATGTTTAAACAGATTATGTTGAACCCTGGCCTTGGTCTTTCTCATGAAGCCTAGTTAGTGTCTGAATTACACAGTCTACAAGAACACTCCAAATGCATATTATTTGAATAGGAAAGTGTGCAATTCATCTTAAAAATTACCAGAAAGAACAACTATGTTCTTGTTGCATCGCTGAATTAGGAGAATAAGGTACAACGATTGTTGGATGGTGAGAGGTTACATGTTTTGTGCAGAGACTGCACAATGCTGCTTAAACATTTGTGATTAGACACTGGCAGACAGTTTTGATAAAATACGTGAGCAGTGGGAAGCATAAAGAGGACATTGCAGGAAAAATTATACATATATTTTTTCCGACATTCAAATAGAGTGGTTCTTGACAGTCATATCATAAAACAGGCAAACTATCAAAGTTAAAAATCAATTCTTATTTTTTATTATATATATATATATATATATATATATATATATGAACCGAATCATTCTCCCACCAAGGTTTGTTTGTATGTTAGCACTATAACTCAAACAACTAAAGACATAATTCTCAGGAAATGTCTGCAGTGAAACTAGGAATGAGTGATTCGAATCTGAGGGTGATCTGGATCCCCCCTGGATCTGGGGTGGGGGGTATCTTGGCAGAGGTCTGAGCTCTCCGGTTCTTTCCCATTTTCTTTTATAATTGACTTTTAATGTAAAATAATCCAGAAGTTTTGGTTTCCTCTTTTTATAATATGACTTCACACAGAGGTTAATTTTCATTATGCCACTGATCACTTGTATGAGGATTTACACTAGATACATAAGTTATAACTTCAGTAATAAAGTAAGCAGGAGGATACTGTATTAGAGGGCTAATAAAATCTATCAAACTGATGGACTGCAGCAAAGAGTCACATTTTAAGACAACCAAGGCTCTAAAATAACTGTTAGAAACTGTAAACATGTCAACCAGTTATTAGGCAATATGCCAGGACAAAGGCTTTTCTGTTCTTTCCATATGTGAACATGTGGAGATTGCTAAACTTTAACTGGACTTGGGTCAAGTGAGACTATATTGAGTTTTTTCTTACAGAACAGTTAAGTATGGTAGAGGATATGTGATGCTGTGGGCTTGTTTCTCTTCCAAAGGGACTGTAACTGGTAACACGGTTTATATATATTCTGTATAAAAAATAGAAATGTGTTTACATCAAGTTTGATCAGCTTACTTGACAAGAGTTGAAGAAGATAAGCTTAGCTGTCTGTTGGCGTAGTAAAGGCAATGCATCTGCTTGACAGCTAATGCAGATACAGAATTTTCTTTTAAATACACTTCTTAAATTAAACAACTGCTGCAATGATGGTCTTGATTTGTTGTTTTCCAGGCTTTTCTTTAACGTCTTTCAGTGTTTTTGTTTGTACCTAGACTGTTTTATCACAGAATATTTTTGATAGTTTGATAGCGCTTAAAAACTGGATATACATTAGAATATAAAATTTTACATTTTGACAAAGAAAACAAAGATTACACACTCTAAATGGACTTGGCATGGAACAAAATATAAACACAGAGAGATAGCTCTTCATTTGGTGTTAGAAGTGTACTGTGAATAGGTCTAGAAAAAAATCAATTCTGATCCGATTATTATAAAAATTCTTAGAATCGAATCGATTCACAAGTTCAAATCGGTTTAATTGTTTAACATAGTTTGCCCTTTTTTAGAGCTAAAATAGGAATTAAAAATCCAAAAAGACATTCTAAGGCTTGGTTTTGATAGTGTTAAAACAGTTTTTTTCTTGGTAAACTGTTACTCACCCAATGTTAAGTCATTGAATTACAGGCATATAATTAAGATACCAGCTCAAAAAAAGTTTTGAATAGCACTGAACCATATCTATATCGAACGGATCAAATTGTATCGGATCAGATCGTGATTATTGGTTATAACTCTTGAAAATCGGAATTGAACCAATCGATACCCAGCCATTGCGGTCAACCTTGTTTGGCCTAATTTACGCCTCAGCCAGATGTATTATCCACTCAACCACAAAGTCTGTGTGATTTATATTTTACCATCTGTACCAATACATCCAGGGCTTCTAGGACTCTTCAAACATTCACTGTTTTACCTCTGAGCCCGCTCCATGCTAACAGCAACAACAATCCTATTCAAATGGTCAATAATTTAGAATAAGATTTTGGATTAGGCTTGTTGGATTTTGAAAGCAGTAACCTTCATACAGGTTGTAAAAATGTTGTTGGTTTTTAGACAAATGTAACAGAACCAATTAGGCAAAGTATTTTTTCTATCTCCACAAATAATATTAATAGTTATATTGTGTTAAAACGTTTTTTTGTTTTTTTTTACCTAGCTTGTTCTGAAGATTCAGTATAGCAGCTTTAAGATACACAGTGTCATAATTGAAAGCCCCATTGACTATGCTAAATGTAGGCTACTCTGTCCTAAAGATTTAAGAGTGATTATGCAGTTCCAACACAAGATTAATTTATCAGATCTTGTGGCTCATTTTTCCTTGGAAAAGTGGGCAATGCGGCCACCACTATACTACCTGGCTACGGCCCTGTGTTGTCATATCAGAAGAGAGCAGTGAATGTGGGACAAGACTGCTGGAAACGAAAGGCAGGAGAGAGCAGGAGGAGGTCTGCCTAAACTCCGCCTCCGGTCTCGGTTCATCTAGCGTTCCTTCTTCACGGCCCCTTACGCCGTGGGTAGAGAGAGAAAAGGAAAGGAGAAACACAAGAAGGGCACACGAAGAAGGAGAAGAAAAACAAGAAGGGGCGCAGCGAAACGACCATGGCAGTAACCACGACGCGTCAGCGTGAGACAGAGTCCGAGAACCGCGCACTCCCACCGCCGCCGAGCAGAGCCCGGAGCATGCAGACGCACAATAGACAGCCTCTTGATGAATGAAAGGAGCTGTGTACCTGGGCCGTGGACACAATGAGGGTCATCTTCACCCAAAACGCCGGTTTCGTCGCAGCTTTTTCGCCTTTCTTGTGATGTTGGTTAAGTAGGACGACAGATGACGTGAACAACGTAAAATTGACCACAGTTAGATCGTGCCAATTTATTTATGTTATTTTTTTCTTCAATAGGACTCAGCACGCAGATATAAAACATCCAGTAGTCTATATATTTTAACGAAAGTGTGGTCAGATTACGACATGCAGCCTGCTGTCGAAATCTGAACACACAATAGTATATGTTTTATTAGCTACATTATTGACATGATAATTTATTGTGTATGCCTATTAGTTATTATGGAGTAATCTCTTTAGATCAGTGCGTCTTATTAGTAATCGATTATTATAACGCGACTATAACATAAATAGGTAAGAGGAGAAATGTTTGTTTACTTTGATCAAAGCCAATTGATCAGTGAAGACAATCAGTAAATATTAGATTATATATGTTTTAACATAATTTGCTTTGTTACTTGTAATTTATTTATTTATTGTTACTATTATTAGGTCTATATGTATTATCGTATTGATTAGTTTAAGTTAGTAGTTCAATAATATTTAACAGTGAGAAGATAGTTTAAAACGCCTCCCAAGGGAAATGGAGACCGCCTATTTATCACCCCACCTGGGGGCCGCCCGTCCCGAGTCCCAGAGAGGTCAAAGCGCAGCGGGCAAACCGGCGGCGGGTGTCCCCTCCCATCCAGCTCCTCCTCCGGTCTCACCTGCCGGCGGCTCACCCCAGGAGACCCCGGCGCACGGTGATGGACGGCGGAACTCGGGCGTGAAGAAGCACCACCACAAGCACAACCTCAAACACCGCTACGAGCTCCTGGAGACGCTGGGAAGAGGCACCTACGGCAAAGTCAAAAAGGCTATTGAGCGGCACTCCGGCAGAGAGGTGAGCCCACTTAACAGACGCCCCATTGGGAGCTGTAAATATAACCTGTCACTGTGTGTTTTAGTGCGCCCCAGACGCCCGTATTAAACGCAAAGGCTACTGCTAGGATTCTCTGCGAACGACACTGGTCTGTGGGAAGTGCAGTGTTGCAGTCAGAGGCGTGTGCTTATGCTTCTGCCGCCCCGTCGGGAATTCCCCTTAACGGCCAAAAATAAGACCCATGGGGCCGGGGAGTTGTGCAGCACACGCCTTGTTCTGTGCACGGCCTCTAGACCGGATGCAAGATTTAAATCCTGCTACTGACTGACTGATGCGACTGCTGAGAAGTTACCCTTAAAACTGATACCACAGAGGTCATTTTCCTTTGTTCCACAATGGTTAAGTCTAGTACATAAAGTAATACTGGAGCACATGATCTGAATATAAATAAAGTCCAGGCCTTGTTTATATGCAAACACACTGGCTTTGTGTGCTCCAAAAGTAAGCAGCAATATGACAAAAACAGAAGAGGGCAACAATTGCAGAAAAGATACATTTTCCACTACATTTGGTTGCCTATCTAAAACCATATTCTATATTTGGAAACGAAAGAGGTATCTCGCCTTACTTCTTACTTCTAGATTCTGACACATGTATGCATGCAAATGTTGGGAGCTTTTATAGTTGGTTTTTTTACCGGCTTCACAATGCTACATTGACTGCACAAACAGTTGGCCTACAGTGTACAATTACTTAGTTTTTCCTTTTATATTTTCCCTCCACAGAATCAGACTTCATTGTAACCTTTTCTAGTGGATTTTTTATAGGCACTTCAACAGTGGCAACATTTTGCTGGAATTTAATTTGGAAGTTTAACTGTTCCACAGAAGATATATCCTGCGGCAACTGTCCCAGTGAAATGGGCCTGGCAACGCCTATGGTCTGGTGGTTCCCAAAAAACCACAGTAAATATCAAGATTTCCACATTTTCTCCAGAGTATTTTAAATAGTAGTACAACAGGAATTGGATTTGTTGTGTTAAATCATAAAACAGAAACGAGCATTCTTAACTGATTGGGACTGCTTTGTTTGTTAATGGGTGAACTAAATTGCATGACCCATTTCTACGTAGAAGATGTTCTATGTTTCAAGTTGGAAACAGTTTCAGAAAGTTTCCGAGAAGTCAGAATTCCAATTGGGAAAGTTGAAGGTTTCCCACCAACTCCAAATCCAAAATGGCTGCCTTGTGTTTCTAACTTGGTGAATTTGCAGTTTTGAAGATTTATCTCATTAAATACTCAAAGCCAACCTCCTTTAGTGGACATATGGCTTCTGTGTTTGAAGCTACAACATACATTAATTGTAACTTGAATAATAAGCTTTAAAAAGTATTGGATCCCTATGATTTTGTTAACTTAACTGAGACAAATTAGTTAAATCTAAAAGTCATTCAAGTTTTGATTTGCGAATACTTGTGCAATATATCCACCTGAAGACCCACAGGTGCTGCCCAGGTACCAAAAGTGATACGTGTACCACAGTTTGAGCAACATTGGTTTTACAATATGTGTAAATATGGGATAAACTATGCTAAATACTACAGATAATTTAAGATGTTGTAAAATTACTTTGTAATAAATGCACACACAGTGAAGTGTCTGATTTAGTTTTCCCATTTTCTTTGGATGATGGTTACTCATGAAAAACAACATTCTTTTTCCAGGAATTTACTTTTATCATATATCTGCTTCATAAAATACTTCCTCATGTGCCAGTTGTATGTTTATAATTAAGTCAGCAGGCGACTTTCTGTTTCTTTTTTAGGACCTGATAAGCTGTATGCATCATAGCAAACCCACGTGCTAATATATCCTTACAGGCTTGAACATCATGGCAAAACATGACCCCTATGCCCACTTTGGCAGGACCTGTGGAACTTTCCATGAAACTCTGTATACAAGGTCATTACTCCTATCCTACCTCTCTCCTGCTGGTTTCATAGGTCCTGGCAAATAAACATTTTTACACATATTTGACTTTCAAAACCAGTTAACTTTACAATATAGTTATTTGAAATATTTCTTTCCAAATCAGCTGAACAATTCTACAGTTTCCCATGTGCTTCTAGAGTGCATAGGGCAGTATGATATTTCCATGGAATGTTACCTTCAGGAAACCACCATATTGCCATGATTTGATATTATTAAACAAAATTTACAACGTAATTTAGTTTATTTTTATTTAACTTGCAGAAGTACGCCCACTGCTGCTAATATAATGTGTTTTTTAAATATAATTCTAAAAATGTCTTTATATTTTATTAATCGTTGTGATGATTTTGATACAATCTAAAGTAAACACCTTGTTACCTTTCTGGTTGTTTTCAGATTCTGACTGTAGAATATTAAAGTTTTTAGCTGTTCTGTTATTTATAGAGTGATAAAAGATAATGCGTTCGATTTACCTCAGAAGTCGGAGCTGGGTTTGACATCACTCCGAGCAGCGTTCCAGCAGCGTTGTCGGATAAGTCGGGTTTCCAATATGGCAACACCTGGGTAGCTGTAGTTGTACTACCTCTTACAAACATTATTTTAAGCTTTACTTTCCATATATAATGCCCCTTTTTAATTAGTTAATATTAGAGTTGCAGGCTCTACATGTAAGATGGACTTTAGACACATTCTTAATGGTGTGTCTTGTAAAATAGACATTTTTCCACCACTACTGTTGTTGATGTGAGGAGCGGCCATATTGAAAATCAAAGTCGGAGCAAAAAAAGAAAAAAAAGCACTGACTTTCCGAGAGGGAAGTCCGACCTCAGAGGGTGTTCCAGTTGATTTTTCCCACTAGAAAGTCGGAATTTCCGAGTTCCGGGTACAAATAGAACGCACCATAACAACCTGGTTAGATCATTGTTTGCCAAGAGCAGATTTTAAAAGTGTTGACTAATGGGCGGGCTTCTTTAGTTTCCACATTGCCACTGTTCAGTTTTTCACCAACAAAAATAAGGGCGGAATAATATGAAGCAACTGTTTGATTGACACAGTTGCTTGACCCTTTTCTTTCGTTACACAGTGCCCCCATCATTTTTTGTGAGTTTTACATCTCAGACAATAAAGATCTACATTAAGTGTGCGCATTAAAGGCAGTCCATCCAGCTGACCAATTATCTTATGCTGATCTTTATTGCCTGGAACTTGAAATATAATATCAATTGCCATTTTGATATGTGGGATTATGTTGATGATTGTGATTTGATAATATAGTGCAGGGTAGTTTTTGAAGCGAGGAAAACGCTGTGCGGCAGTGTGCAGCAACAAGAGGTTTGAGGGATAGTGCTGTGCTAAACATGGTCCAGTCACTCTGGCACATTTCTGAACTTAGAACTGTATGTTACGTTTTTTTAGGATTTTATTATATCCTGATGGCAGGCTGCAGAGTTCCTGTTTAACTACTCCCAAAAACTTTAAAAAACGTAAGGTTTAAAGTTAAGAATTATCTGCTGTGTGTTAATTGTTTAATTGTTTTTGTTATTTAATTCATCCCCTTTTTATTTGAAGCTTTTTCCCCTTTTTTTCTCTTAAGAAAGTTTTAAAGAGCCTTCACATGCAGCAATAACAGAGTATGACTCCTCAAAGACCACGCGGCTATGACGTTGTATGGCTAGAGTTTACTCGACCTTTGACCCAAAGGAAGTCCCTCGTGTCCATATAGTAGATACAGCAGTCCTTTTAAACTCAACTCATTCCTCAAATTCAATCACAGGAACAGGCAGCCAAGATAAATGGAGGAAACAGTGACCGTGTACATCTGTGTGTGTGTGTGTGTGATAGAATTAACTGAAGGCTCTGGATGAAGACTGATTAGATGTGGGGCCATTCAGTGTGTCAGTGAAAGTAGTCCTGCTTTAATCTGGATAGCCATATGTTGCAATGCTTGCTAGAGGAATCCAACAACCGTATGAAGTTGAACACTTTCTTCGAGCGAAAATGCGACAAGCTTGTTTGATTTAGCATGTCTGGAGAAGATTTCCTGCTTGCTTTTATACACTAAAAGACACTGTGAGCCCCTATATGTATTATATAAAATCTGTAGTAAAAAAGGCGTGGTGACAGGCAGAACTGAAATGAACACTGACACATGAAAGGCCATCCTCAGCAGGAAATGAGATGGGAGGGAAGGTTAATATCCTGCATAGAGGGATCATCAGAGACAGGAGGAGGTGAGCTGTTAGCACAAGGGATAAAGGGAACCCCAGCACAATAACAAGAGACGGACTGCCTAAATTGAAGGGAATACGGAGTCATATATAAGTGATCTTAAAGCACCAGATTACATCATTCTCCAATAATGGCTTCAATGGGGAGGTGCACAGAAGGGGAAAGAAAGTAACAATCTTCTGCTATATGTGGTGCTGCTGATGAGGTATTATGATTCCTGGCTGTGTTTGAGAATGAAGTTCTTTGGAAATGTGACGGGCCTCTACCTCCCACTCATGCTCTCTCTACTATTCTCCCCTCTATGACTCAGACGTGCAGTCAAGACAACAGATGAACAAGGCCTTTGGACAATACACCGACGGGTCAGTTTGTGATGAATACTTTATCTGTTTTAATAGCCTGAGAAAGCACTGGAAGTTGTCAGGCTCTACTGAAGCAAGTCACGGACTTTCACCTCAAACAAGCTCCTTTTAGAGTGTAGGTTTTGGGGGGAGATTGGTGTTGAGGTCTCCCCAAACCTGGCATGGACAGGAGTGCCTGGACTGTTTACTGTGACTGATGATAATAGGGGATCTACTTAAGAACAAGCGTAGCTGTGTCGGCCAGCCTTTGCAAGGCTTGATCCACAATCCCGTTAAATGATCCACGACGAATTCTGGGCATGGGAACATGAGGAGCTCCTCAGTGGTAATACCTGGCTTTGTCTCAAGCCCAATGATGGAGAGCAGGGTCATTCAATAAGTTAGAATAAAATTGCAGTTCAAGATTGATTACTGCCATTCTAGGAGGGAAAGGTAAAGTGCTATGAAAACATGTTTTCCTCAAAGATTGCTTTTGACTTTGTTATTTTTGTTACACTTCAGATCATTTAAGTGTGAATGTCAGATAAAGATATTCTAAGTAAATTGATAGTAAAATTGGTTTTCAAATTATGAAGCTATCCAAACTAGCATGGCCTAACGTAAAAAAAAATGTAAATAAAGTGCACCTAAACTGACTGTTACAAGTGTCATGAAACATTTGCGATTTATCTAGGTTTAACTTCTTTTCTGACCACCTGGCTGAATATATATGTATCTTTGGAGTGATTACAGAAAATACTTCTGCTCAATTTTAGGAAATTATTGAAATGCCATGCTATTACTGAACATTGTCATTGCATTATTGGTTGCCATTACCCCTTTACATTCCTGACATTATCTTTCTTCAGCGTTAATATCACTTTCCAAGTGCCCTATCATTTCAGCCATTTCAGGAATATGGCTGATGATGACATTAAAAGAAGTTAGAGACAATTAAGTTGTCAAGATGTTTTGTGTATATGCTGAGCAGCAATGTCAATCACTTGAAATATAATTTCCTGCTTAATATTACATGTAAGAATTTAATTGCAATTGAGATATTTCACAAAAAGGATCATGCAATGATAATTAAGTTCCACAGGTCTGGTAGTAATCAGGCCTGAGTACAGCACATGAAACTGAACCAAAAGAAATGCAGTCATTCATTGTTAATGTATGATTTACCAATGTAAGAAATGACACATTGAATGATCATATTTTGAAAATATTTTTTATGTTATTCAAGTTATCTTTTTCTTATTTTAACTTATTTGATTATCTGAAACATTTCTGTGTAAATGTAGAGAAAAAACGTATTATTCACAACATTGTATGCATAACTCTTTTTGATATTAAGGCATGAGTAGATTGTTGCACCAAGTACATGTATGAAATGTTAGTCATATTTTAGGAATCAGTGACTGATGAGGTTTAAAGAAAAAAGCCTAACTTAACACAAAAAAAACCCTCAAAACAACAAATTAGGAACACATGATGCGAATCCCCTTCTATGTTTGTTATAGTTTAATGTCTTTAAATTCTGTGTAATCAAGGCATGGACTGGAAGGCAGTAATTCCGGATTGGGGTTATTTTTATTGATGTACATGGTAATTAGCTTGGCACTCGCTACCGCTTGTGGTTTCCCCCGCGTGGGCTCCTTCGAAGGCAGGAGAGGACAAAAGTTTAAACTAACAGTATTTAGAGTGTGCAGACTCTATACAGGCCTGATCAAAGAAAACCTAGGACTCGATCCAGGATGTTTAGGCTGCAATTAGCGTGATATGCTGGCCTGCGCACTCTCAATTGGTTTATTTGAAGAGGGCCGCTATACTGTCATTTATGAAGAGCATAGGTTAGTGGTTTTGATGCATACCGTTGCGGCCATTGGCAATCCAACGGCAATAAAGAATCGTCAAATCAAGTGTTGTTTGTAGCAGCTGGATTTCCGATTTCAGGCCCATTTAGCAAGCCAAGAGAAATGAATCACTCTCTTAACCTCTGCTCATTCTCCTGATTCCTGTTTGAAACTCCCAACAGGACAGCTTTACTGGCTGCTTTAAATTGAGGCGATTAGTTGTTCTTTATTAGACTGACTAAAAGTGGGTTGCCAGGTTGTGATTAGCGTCCTCTCAATGATTTTTGAAAGGCAGGAAGGCTTTGCTGTTAATAGCAACACTGTCGTTTGGAGGAGCCTGTTGGCGCATTGACATGTGAAATCACTTGATGATCAACTTTTATTGTGAAGTTCCATCCTGCACATGCAAACCTGGAAAGGTTTTGCAGTTGGATTGGCAACATCATCCCTTAGTATCATACTAGAAATGCACGAATAAGAGTGTTTAGGCCGATATAAGATATTTTTTTCCTAAAGCAGTGACTTAGCTATATGGATTCAAGCCTTCTCTCTTCCACTGTACTAAAAGCTGAGGCAAGTGTGTGAGAAGATTCTCTGTCAAACAGAGCTGCACAGTTCAAAGTGAGAAAACCATTACACAGTTGACGGTTTAAACTTTCTTCTGCATCGTGTATCGGCAATTAGCATGGTTACTGCAGTAAGCATCATCTGCTATAAAAAGCAGTCTGAAACATCAAAAGGAAAAATACCTTGCTTTTCTTTTCTGAAACTGCCTCAGATTAAAATTTAACTGATCAGATGTTAGACATAAAAAAAATCCTGATGCAAACAGGTCCTTTCTGAGTTTACTATGAAACAAGCAAAACTACAAACATGCAAAATGGCAAAAAAAAGGCTCAATGAAAAAATAGATATTTTTAATAACTACTTAAACATTTTGTTTTTCCTCTAACTTTATTTTCAGACTTCTTACTGATATTGTAAATAGCCAAGTCTTCCACACTGGAGAGGGTTATTTTTAGGGCTATCTGATTGGGCTGAGGTATGGTGTGTTCACTGCTAAAGAAAAATGTTGGATTTTTGAGGTGACATTCGTGTCCCGTTATGCTGCAAATCATTTGACTCTGATCACCAACTGATATCTTGGTGCATTTCCACATTCTACATATTTAGGAAATGGAACTGCTGCTCCCTGATGTTTATTCAGGTTTAACCAACTGTTATAGCATTAAAGCATTGAAAGGTATTATGTTCTGGAAGAATGATGATCTGCTGACATTAAATCTAAGGAGCTGCTGAGATTATGATTATAAACTGAGATTTCCATTTAGCACCAAGCATTGCTCTGTACCAGGATGGCTGTAAAACTACATTTAAAATCAATCAGTGGTGCTATGAGTGAACTGCTCAGTGTTTATTGATATGAATGGAGCACTAGATAAGTAAAGCAAGTGGCTATTCATGCAGCTTATTGCCAAAGGCTCCCACGTAGATTGCCGATAAGGAATCCAATGTGTTTTGCCTGTGAATGTGCCCCTTAATGTTTTTATTAGAGATGGATGGGGGTAGTTAATGTAACCAAATTTTTATTGCTGATTGATATTTGTTTAAACACATAAGACTAGGTTCAGCACTATGGATGTTAAGATATATATATATTTTTTTTTTTTTGTTTGTTTTGTTTTTTTTGCCTCACATACTTGACTAAGACCTGAGACTGAATGATTTTACATAGCATGCAGCATGTGCTGCCAAATCACTGTGTACAAGTTAAAGGTCACTGATAAGATAAGGCATGTGATGCTAATTTGTTCTTATTCAACAATTTCCTCATACAAATTAAGCTTATTTACTAAATTTAGTGGGAAAACAGGAAATCTGTGTCTAAATATAGTAGAGCCTGTTGAATTGTCCATTTTAAACTTCTTCATCTTATCTGAAAGTGGGGTTTTCTGTTGTTTCTTTCCAGGTAGCGATCAAATCGATTCGGAAGGAGAAGATCAAGGATGAGCAGGACATGGTTCACATCCGCAGAGAGATTGAAATCATGTCATCCCTCCGCCACCCACACATCATCTCGATATATGAAGGTGAGAGTCTGGAGCACGTCTGGAGATTATAAATGCTCTGTGAAAAAAACAGAACCCCCCCCAGACACTTGTAAGTCCTGAACGCACATGAGAAAGCACACACAAATCCAAAATGCATATTTCCTCCAACACATGTAGCACTTGTGGCCAAGCTGCAGGACTGTCATTATTTTGACATGTAAATGTCATAATAAGTCCCAGGCTACAGATCTGGGATGCTATTCATCTCCTCTGTCTGGCTGCCTGGACCAGTAAAAATCAAGAAGGTTTTTGTGTGTCTGGATTTCTCTTAATGTGTGTGTGTGTGTGTGTGTGTGTGGGTGATATTCTAAGGGATCTCCTTTCCCACGTCCAAGCAGTCTCATCCCTTGTCTTCTCCGGTCTTGATCTCAGAGCCAGACATCTGCTGATACTTAGAGACAACTGCAGCTGGGAGCCAGACTGTACTTGGGCATGTGTGTTTGTGTCCCGGTGTAATTGTGTCAATGTAGGAAGCTTTGTGTGTGCATATCTCTGTGTGTAAGTGTGTGTCTGTATAACTTGGGAATCACTAGATTGACCTCTGTGACCTAGACCTGCTCCCAGTTTGACTCTGGTCCAGTGCTATGCAGCGGAAAATCCTTAAGTCTTCCCTGGAGCAACGGCAACCATAAGTCAACTTCAGGAAGCAACTCCATAAATATCAAAGCTTTCTCGTCAGGCCCAGACAGTACAGATATTTATTTATGTCCATTTTTTGAGCCCTTTTGAATGACCTCAAAGAAGGAAAACAGAGATTTGAATTAATAGTGACTGCATCGGACAATGTGCAATGAATTTTTGAAGTACTGTTTGCAGTTAATCATTGCTTCTTAAATAGGTCAATGTGTAGTAAAGGTCACAAGGCAGGGGCCGTTTAGATTACTTGTTCATGAATTATGACTTTTTTTTCTGCATTCTCTGTATCAACCCGTTTTGGGACAATAGCCCCAACACCAAAAGCAAAAGTTTCCCAATCAGACTTAGCCACTGTCCTTTTTTGAAGTACAAAGTCCCCAGATCATGATCACTAATGTGTGCGTAAACAAGCACAATTTGTCATGGGAACGTGCCAGTAATCAGCTGAGTTTTATGTGTCTTGTGAGTGAATGATTAAAAGAACACGCAGCTTTGTAAACTCTGAGGATCCCATATAGGGCTTTTTGTTAGCGTCGCCCTCCAGCAACCAGCTCCACTAGCGGCGTCCACCAGACTCATTGCTTTCACTCTTTGGTGTTTCTCCCCAAAGCCAGCGTTTACTGTTGTGGCCTGGCCTCCACCCAGGACTCGCTCGCTTGCTGCAGATATATAGGAGGCCCAGAGATTTGTATACCCGGCAACACCCTCTTACAACAGCCCCTGCTAACTGCCTTGCGTGAAGCAAAGCTGAACCAGATGTGTGCGTGAAGATGGATTTTTACCACTCCCTTATATTTTGCATTCGTCAGCATGCTGAATAGGGCATTTAGAAGCAAATGTTTCTTCTTTGCACATTTGTGCCCTCATTCTTAAACAAAGTGTCAGATTTATAGATGGGTCTAATTGAAGAAAGTAAAACAGTCTGAAACAAAGTGAGAAGATTGTTTGTAAAATATTTGCTTACATAGAGATTTACATTTTCTTCTGAGCTCTTCCAAAAAATATGTTGATCACAGCAAATGATTTCTTTAAATAATATGAATGAAAAAACATTTAGGATTATGTTTTACTCTTACAGACTCCATACTGGTATACGTACTTACTAGGGATGTAATAAAATATCAATATTCCAATATATTGCAATATTTTTTGTTGCAACATCATTTCAATATTAAAAAACAATGTATCGATATCTATTTAGTTATTTTTTTCAAATTTTGAATAAAGCCATTGATGACAGTAATTTTTATAGTTAAATTAAAACCATGACCGCTAATCGGTGGTTGTTTTCACCTAATAAAACTGATATGCTATTTATAAAACATGTTTATTTGTGTGACAGTTTTCTACAGTTAAATTTTGTTTTAAAAATCACAAAATATATTTTTAACTATGGTATTGCAATATATCGCAATATTTTGTATCTTACCCCCTGTATCGTGATACAAATTATATCACCAGGTTCTTGCCAATACACATCCTTACTGCTTACAGAGTTCATGTTAAGCTATGCTAAATTGTTCCAGACTACATTCCATTATTCTGGACTGATCTATCGGTTTGCAACAAATAAACCAATATAAGGATTCATTTGCTATTTAGTATTAAAATGAGCTGGTTTCCATTTATTTAACTATTTTTCTTCCTTTGACTTGATAGTAAAATTCTTAGTCTATTACGATTTCTCTTCAGAGGTTTCCTAAATACTGAAAGCATTTGAAAAAGGCAACATAATCTATGGATAAAAAGTAAGCTGAAAATAATAAACAGACCAAGTTAGCTGTTATATGATCAGCCTTTGTTATATCTGTTTATAATCTTGCTCTCTCTCTTAAACCGAATGAACTGCGGACAGATCTTCATCATGTAGAAAATTGTTTGCTTTTAAAGAGCTTCTTAAATCTCTCTGCTTCGTCCAACCTTCACTTTTCTTAGTATAGTGTGTTTTCTAATTAAAAGAAAAAAAAAACTGATTTCCGAAATTCCAACTGGACAGTCACTTGGTGGCAAAGATCATGCTAAGTTTGGTTATATTTGAATTACAAGCAAATTTCTCGGTTTTGTCATGATGATTCTTTGAAACACAATAATAGACCAACAAAAGAACCCAGACTTCCCTTTGGGAACTGTTTAATTGGGTTTGAGAAAAAAAACTTCAACAAATTAAGATGTGTATAAAAAAAAATGTTATTCGACTAAACAAGGCATATGATTTAAAAACCGTGCTACATAAGAGTATTTTTAATACTTGTTTGTTTGCTGTCTCCATCAGTCATTTTTTAAAATGAAATCCAACTCCTTAAAGAAGCTTTCCATCAACACAGGCAAATGGACAATAGGTGCAAATTAGTCAGATGTGAAGGTTTGACATATCAACAAAGCTTGGTGAGTGATGAAGAGACTGTAATTTCAGTTGACATTCCCAGCAGACCGTAACAAACCTGACTTATGTAAGCCAGCTAATTACTTCACAATGAGGGGTTAAAGGTAAGGGGAGTGCTAGCTGAGAATTGTCTTACCAAGCGTAAGCCCATCAAGGATAAGTGATAATGTCACCCCAGGTCCCCACTCTGTTAACCAATCAGATGTCTGGATTGTCTATGCCCTGTGGAATGCAATGGCTTACAACCGTCTGCTATTTCACAAGCAGCTAGACAGTCACAATCAGGGAGCATTAACATCATTCAGCAACTGTGTGTTTTTGTAGAGGATTATATCTTTAAAAGGATCCTGGGAGAGGAAAAAAGAGGGGGACAGACTATGAAGGTGTTCACTCAAGGGTGTAGAAAGTAGAGGTCTTCACCCTCAGTGACCCTGCTGTGTGGGAAAATCAACACGCACAATATGCAGCAACATGACTGACTGTGCTGTTGTCACGTACTCATTTTTTTTCTTTGTCTACATAGCTAACCACTATCATTCCTTATAGACCAGTTATGTTTCCAAGCTTAAATCTTAGACTGATAAGCCAACAATCTGACACACAATTATGTGTTTAATGATTTGCAGTTGGGTAGTAAAAAAACGGGTTGTCACAATTTTACTTTCATATCTTAACTGATACGATTTTGGAACTTATTCTAGATCTCATCCTAAGGTACATTTATTCTCTTGTTTGAGGAGTCAATCAGTAAAAATTTAGGCTAGCTTTAGGGATGTAATAGTAGCCCTCATTAAGTTAAAAATGTAATGATATTTCCTGCAAACGTCTTAAAGCATGTACATTTTTTTTTTGGGGAAATGATTTTAAGCAAATATTACGAACCCATAACATGAAGAATTCCGACCTAAACCTTACACATATGTTTGAGACTCTTATTATGACGTAGAAAGGAAGTACTTCTTTCATTGTGGTGATGGAATTGAGTAAACTTCTCACTGTGCTAGCGGACATGAATCGGTTGCTCTGAAAACCCCTATGCCAAAAAAAGGATAAAAAGTTTATCTGACGGCATTGTACATTCTTGATAGAAAAAAGAAAATCATTTGTAAGCAGTGCCAAAAGACTGCAAATGCCTAACAATGGAAATCATTCTTTCTAGGTTAATATGCGCACTAAAGAGGTTGTTACAGTTTTCAAGTCTGAACTATTTAAATGTTTTCATTACAAAACCTAAATGACTGTATTTCTATTAAAAGTAAAGTTTGTCTTCTTGAGTTGAGCTGCTGTGATAGCTAAATTTTCTAAATAAAATCTACATGTAAGGTTTCATCACTCCACCAATCTCCACCACATTTTTTTTTGTATAATCATTTTTTGATCATGGGGGGAAAAACTGAAACAACGTGACCCAAGCATTTTGACAACACTGTAAAAATTAGGAGTCTGATAATGCTCAAGTTAGCATAGCTCCCTGACATAGCTAAATGATAGAGCTATTTTGTTAGGGGTTTTCAGAGTGAACTACAATTAATCATCTAGATTTTAAAGTCCCAATACATTAGTTTTTTTTTTATTCTATACAACAGGGAACATTTGCAAAGATTTTTTCTTTGAATTGCCAATTGTGTTCAGCAAAAAAGCTATATATAGGAACCAGTCAAACCGAGATTGGAGTATCACTGATACACTCATGACAACCAAAAAAATTTGTTTTTTTTAAATTTCTAAAATAGTACAGTATGTTATAGACTTTGTATAAAGAGGGAAAAAGGAAATAAATTTTTACATGACATCATTGTTGGTTTTTTAACAATACTGAATAAACTGATTATTTCATGTTTCAGATGCAACATATCTCGTGCCAGTTAGTAGAGATGTAAGACAATACATATGATACGCCGAAAAATGTACATGGTATAGATATTTAAAAGCAATGTATTTTTATTTTATTTGAATGGAACTATTGATGTTGACAGCAATTTTTGAAGTAAAATTAAAAGTAAGACGGCTACTTCTTAGCTTTTTTCACCTTCTTCGTTCCTGTGGATAAACTAGATCTAGTAATAAAACTGGATGTGTTATGTATGAAACAGGTTGGAGTTTTTAGAATGTTGTGACGGCTTTTCTGCAGTAAAATTAAGTTTTTTTTAAAACAATATATAGTCTTACCCATAGTATTGCAATATATCCCAATACATTGTATCAGCCCCCCGTATTGTGATACATATGGTATCACCTGATTCTTGCCAATAAACATCCCTGTCAGTTAGAAATATTGGAGTTGGATGTGAAAAGGCAACATGATGTAAAGTCGGTGTCTTCAATCTACTATTTAACTCGACACAGGCTAACTTAGTCTTACCTCAAACTTGTCATGATATATATATATATTTTTTTTTTCTCTCCGCCTGATTAATTCAACCCAGTCGAGCTCTAAAATTTTGTCTCTGCTCCATTTATTTTTCAGTGTTTGAGAACAAGGACAAGATTGTTATTGTCATGGAGTATGCCAGTAAGGGGGAGCTGTACGACTACATCAGCGAGCGTCGCCGCCTCAGTGAACGGGAGACACGACACTTCTTCAGACAAATAGTCTCTGCTGTGCACTACTGCCACAAGGTGAGAAAGGCAAATTAACTAACTTTTCATAGCGATAAACACATACTTGCAGATAAAATTGGTTTCTTTATCTCTCACAAACCACACAGGCTTTGGTTTCCAGGCCTATTGTAACAGGGAGCATACTGCACAAAGCTAGTTAATCTGCCAGTGTTGCACTGTGTACTTTTCTGTGCGCATTGGTCTTAAAGAGTCATATGTTTAAGTTAATAGAGGAAAGAAGAAGGGCAAGCTTAATTCAGGCTGATACTCCTTTTATAGACCACATTTTCATTCTGCACTCACTCTCTGATAGATGCTGCAGGAAATCCTTGAGCGTTTCCCCAAGAGATTTAGTGCCAGCTACACCCATTTTAGTCCATACTCCACCCCTCACCAACTCCAGTGAAAACCCCCTATGTTACGGGTTTGTTAGTATACCCCCCTCCAGACTTGTCATGCTTGTCCCAGCTGGAGATGGGAGCTGACGTCATTGTCCTCAGATAGCAGAGTCCCAGACAGCCATGAATGATGAATCATCAGCAGCGAGTGCAACCTCCTGCTGGGCGGGATGGTGTGACTCACTGACACAACAAGCAAGCAATCATTTTCCCCTCATATTTACCAATCAGAATCATGTGAACACGAACGGCATGCTAGACGACAACCAATGCGAGATGCCTCGCAGATCAGCGCAAGCTGGCGGGGGGTTGAAGAATGAAGTCATTCCTCCACATCAGAGCTGAGCTCTGCGTACCACATGTTAATTCCTAGATGGTTGCTTAAACCCAGCCATTATGAGGGTTGTTATTTTAATACCATGTTCTCTAAGTGCTGTGAGAACATCATTTGCACAGGGTCTGTAATTACAGGCTTATGTTTATGTGACACATGTGAGTTGATTTAAAATGGAAATCACAGCAGATGTCAACAGAAGGACCCCAGAGGGCACGGGAGCAATTAAAACTGAACTACACTTGATTTCCCAAGAGAGTCACAAGCTATGTTAGAAAGAGTAAATCATTACGCAACACAATGGACTGATGATGAATAATACATTTGTTGTTGCATCACAGAGATTTCTCTCTTTGAATTTCAGAATGGAGTGGTGCACAGAGATCTGAAACTGGAAAACGTGCTACTGGATGAAAACTGTAATATCAAGGTTAGTTGCCTGTACATTAATTAAAGGTCATGTGAAGTTTCATCAGTCACACAAGAATGATATGAATCCGAAGTCATAACCATGTGTCCACAGATTGCTGACTTTGGATTGTCCAACCTTTATCATAAGGACAAGCTGCTGCAAACATTCTGTGGAAGCCCCCTTTATGCTTCCCCAGAGATCGTCAACGGAAGACCATATCGTGGCCCGGAGGTGAGGCTCAGTAAATCAAGCAGTAATCCAGACTGTTATGAATTAAAATCAGTGATATATTTACACACCTAAATATAGATTTTGGTTTAACCACTGTCTTGTTTAAGTATTTATAATCTTTAAACATTGTGTAGCATTACAGCCACAACCCCAAATATACTTTGATAAGAGTTTTTGTGATCAGCCAATTAAGTAATTAAAAATTACAGCAATAGTTTTAAAAACATTTTTGTCCATTTTTTACATTTGTGTTCATCTTTTCTTTGTCAATACTTTGTAAAACCAGCTGTTCAGCTTTACCAATTACAGTTGCACAATCTCTTCGTTTACCAGCTTTGCACATTTACAGACAGAATTGGTACATTCTTCTTTACAAAATAGCTTAATAAGATTGTATTAAAAGTGTTCTTGAACCTTAATACTCAAGCATTTTGACATTTTCTCAATTTGATTTTGGTCTGGGCTTTGTGAAACAAATAAGCTTTTACAGTCATAACAATCCTATTTTTCTGTTTAAAATGGCTGCAAACATCTTAAATATTACATTTTTCAGGATAATTAATGTCTTAGTATAATTGATACTCGGGAAAGAAAATATTCAAAGATACGCAATTGCTTGATATCAACTGAATCGTTAATGCTTGCCTCATTAATGCTAACACTACAACACTAATGTTTGAGGGCAACTTGAAAATGTTGGTAAAGCTTATGTATCTGCAGCAGTGCAGTAATAAACCACAAGCTGAAATAAAGCTGAAATTCTGGATTCCTTGTACATCTTAGTAGTCTCATTCCTGAAGTGATTCTAATATTGTTGTCGTCCATTCACTAAATTGTGGGTAGGCTGCATTTTTAGCCCTTTTGATGAGATTACTCCAAGGCCAAAGGGAGATCTATTTTGTAACCAGTCAGTCTGTATCCCTCCTCTTTTTACACCACTGGGGTGAGGAGCTGGAAAGTGCCGTCAGCCCAATTTCCCTTAAAATAAATATTACTGGTATGAGTGGAAAGGCCTTAAAAAATCCACAATTTCGAGTCAGAAAAAAAATATTTTTGTGAAAAGAAAAAGTATAACTCTACTTGTGTCTCAGTAGCAACATCTATTCAGATCCTACTATTAAAATTAGTATGAGTCACAAAAATTTACTCTATTGTTGTCAAAATTACAGAACCGCAATTGGGGCAAGGCTGTATATCGGAGTAAACATGGGCATCAAAAATAGAACTTAGCAAAAGTATGTGGTCGACCTCGCCTCCAACACAATTGACCAATGGCAACTAAGGAGTGGAGCATTTTTGAAGCACGTCCAAAACCTAACAGGAAGAACACCAGCTCTTTTACTGGTCTTATCTGATTTCCTCTTCCTCGTCTATGTCTTGAAGCTTTAGCTACCCAAGGAGAAAAGCACATAACCATGTGATAGTTCCCTGCAATCTAAAGACGATCCACAGAATTTGTCCAATCCTGTCGTATACAGAGGCACCTAGAAACAGACGATGAGCTTTCCTCCAGTAAACCGTTTAGCATTCAAGATATCCCAAAACAGCCATCTCCTCTGGTCTTATTATTCTTACGCTCCCACCACTTTAACCTGTTGCCCTGTACCTCTTAATGCCACAAAACATAAACTCTTATGTAACGTCTTAGAATGTCACATTGCATTAGGTTGGCGCTCCAAACATTTTGCTCCTGCCTGACAGAGCATGAGAGAGGAGGCGACTAATCTGTGAAGAAGCAATAATTTTCCCACCGTATTACTGTCATTTGCCATCATTTCATTCTGACAAATGTGTCAAAAGCTTTTAAACAGTGATGTTGTTGTTGGACAGTCTGAAGAATAGGTGAATGCAGTGTTTATTAAGCTCACTGTAAACACCTAGAGCATTACTCTGAACTTCAATCTGATGTTGAGTAGAGCTGAGCTCATTCCACATTTTCATGCCATGAATCACTAATCAAATCAAGGTTTGGAGGGCTGCATTTAGCTTGCATAACACACCTCAAGTTCTTTGTGTATTTTTCGTCGACATACACCATACATACTATACAGCACATGTTGGCTTGATTCGAACTAAATGGACAAGTTTGCAACCATTTTTTTTTGTCTTCACCAGGTGGACAGCTGGGCTCTCGGAGTGCTGCTGTATACCCTGGTCTATGGAACCATGCCTTTTGATGGGGGAGACCATAAGAAGCTAATTCGCCAGATTAGTAATGGTGAATACAAAGAGCCCACTCAGTCTTCAGGTACTGTATAAAACACAGTCTCAGACTTAATTGAACCAGCAACACATTTTATTGTGAAAACTGAGACAAATTTCCTCCTTAAAAAAAAACAACAAAGTTTGGGGTTTAATATATATCAGATAATCAGTTGGTTTGGGTCATAGACATAAGGTAGTTATATTGTTAAAAATTTGTATAAAACTGATCAAACATTGACTTTTAGTTTCAAAATTGGAAATTGACTGGGTGGAAGTTTATGGCAGATTTCTGATTTTCTTGTTTTTGTAAATCTTCTTGACTTGCCGACTCCAGCAGTATTAAAAGTATTTTAACCTTCATCGAAAGTGGTTATTAGTTATTTAAAAAGTGTTTTACTAACATTAAAAATAAAAATTTTAAAAAGCCATTTTCTTTTTTAAATTATATTACCAACAAGCACAGTTCGCATGGCTACCATCACTAAAACAGCAGTCACTATATTAATTGTAGACTCTAAATCCTAAGGCCTAGAACAGAGTAAATTTATCGTGAAACATACAGCCTTCTTGGGCACTCATTTATCAAACGTTCGTAGAAACTGTCCAATATTCTATCCTACGAATGAAATTTAGAATATTTGTACGAACAGTCAAAAGTCTGATTTATGAAATGATCGGTAACCACTCCTACGCACGCTCCTCCGCAATCATATGTTGATAAATCCCACTTTTGCGTACCTAGTTCCTCGTGCCCGTTCACAGTCATTTGCATACAGAAACGCCCTAAATGAACCATATTTGGTAACGCCACATCATCTGTCACATGCATTAAGTCGATACGTTATTCCTTAAAATAATGGCCAAGAGAGCAAAAAAAGCCGTTTCAGTGACACGTTAACACTGAGACTGAGGTGAAACATAGGTGGGGTAGAAAAAGTATTCATGATGAAAAGACTTGTCATTTTAAAATGTCATCCATCCATCCATCCATCCATTTTCTGAACTGCTTAGTCCTCCTGGGGTCGCGGGGGGGCTGGTGCCTATCTCCAGCTGTCAACGGGCGGGAGGCGGGGTACACCCTGGACAGGTCGCCAGTCCATCACAGTAAAATGTCATAATACAAATTAATTTCACCACCGATCGTTTTTGTCATCAGCGGTTTCTCTGCTTAATTCTGCTGTTATATTTCTGGTGTAGATCAGACATAAAATGTGCCGATTAATTTCATTTGCTGATATTAACTTCTGTGGAAATACTTAACTTCTTTAAACAAATTAAATAAATTAATACGGAACATTGTAGTAGAAAAAATGGTTCAATATGAAACTAAATACAATAAAATGTCTGTCAGCACACAGCTGGACAAGATCTACTACAGGGGTTGCTCCGATATTCATATTTGACACTTGTGTGGCCATGCGTAATTGGAGACACTGCTTGTGCTGCCATCATTACGCAAGAAAAAAAGGACAAGCTGGTTCACTGATAAACAGGACCATTGGTGCAGTTTGCAAACCATTTAATCAAAGTTGTGACAGCATCCCGTTAAGCTGAAGCGTTTGGTGCACACGGAGAGCACAGATTGTGAGTGACAGGATCTCCATGCATGATCACCCCCAACAGAAACTATGTATTTCTTGGAAAAAATGTAAACATTTTGTGAAAGTTTATTGCTAATCGCTGCATACATTTTGAGTTATTTTTTCTAAAACGGAAGCCAATATGACCTCCTTGGTGGGGGCGATAAACTGCTGAGAGAAATATTCTGCCAAAGTAAAACTTCTTCACTTTTGCAGTTACACCATTCTAACAATATTTTTGGTGCGTACGAATAATCTGTACTGTAAACTGTACTTATATTTAGGAACATTTCTACGCACAAGTACAAATAGATAAAATACCACACGATGAGTAGAATTGTTCCTACGCACGGATCTGTGCGTAAGTACGGATGATAAATGAGGGTCCTTGTATCCAAGACCTATCTCTTCAGTTTTCTCACAGACTGAATAACATTTTTTCCTTTTTAAATAGCTTCAAAAAATCTGTTGCATCCTCTGACTTTTTTTATAAGCATTTTACTGATACTAAAAATGGCTAACTTTGAGTCTTCCTCCCTCAGTAATGTAATCCACATTGAAGCATGTTGTTCTTACTGTGACTTTGTTGCACTTCATGGTATATTCTCTGATGTGGTTTTCACTGATGTATTCTCTGATGTATTTATTTATTAGTTTAATAGCCGGTCACTGTTCAGGGCAAGTTAAAGTGAAAATAGTGTGGTTCTGGTTACCAGAACACACTATCTGGTTGCTCATATCCTTGAGCAGTAAGAAGTGTAAGCTGGAACTTCTAGCACATTGGACTTTATAAATCTACAGTTTTATATTTGTGTGTAATGTCAGGATTCAATACAATGTAACACAATATTTTATTGCTCATAGATGCCCGTGGACTGATCCGCTGGATGTTGATGGTAAACCCCGAGCGGCGGGCCACAGTAGAGGACATAGCTAATCACTGGTGGGTAAACTGGGGCTGGAAGAACAGCGTCTGCGACTGTGAGGCCCAACGTGACCAGGGAGGCTCGCCCATGCTGGCCCGTTTCATCGACTGGCAGAATCGCACTGAGCCACGTAGTACTGGAGCCAAAGCTGCTGCTGTGCTCCAGATCCTTCGCCAGAGGCCCAAGAAGTCAAAGAAGGAAAACATTGAAGCTGGCCAGTCGCAGGAGGGAGCAGAAGACAAGCCAGGTTTGAAGAGACCCAAGGGAATTTTGAAGACCAGGGTTACCGAGGAGCAAAGGTCCACCAGTCCTGAAGAAGTGGATCTAAGTCGAGTGTCACTGCCTCAGCAAGCCGAACATGGAGAGGAGGCTTCGAGCCCTGACAGAGAGGAAGAGGAGCCAGTATTGGGAGGTGGTTCGCCAGCTAAGATGGTACCGTCTCTGCCAAAGAAAGGCATCTTGAAAAACAACCAACAGCGGGAATCAGGGTACTACTCCTCCCCAGAGCGCAGTGAATCCTCTGAGCTTTTAGGAGGTGCCTGCATGTCTCTGTTAGCCACCTCGCCTCCTAAACGAGCAATGGGAAGAAAGGGCATTCTGAAGCGAAATGGCAAGTACTCCACCTACAGCGGGCTGCCCTCATCCGCCGCAGTGGCTGGGGTCCTAGGCGAGCCTCCCCCCACTACTGACTCTGGTCTGTCCCGCAGCCAGAGTCGGCCCTCCAGCATCGTGGGGGAGGACAGTTCTGTTCTGTCGCTGTCACCAAGTTCCCTCGGTGGTGCTGAGTGGCACCCCTCCACCCCACACCTCCGCCCCAACATCAGGGCCTGCGTGTCGGCCGAAAACCTGCTGCAGCTTGCCAACTTCAAAGGTCTGCAGGCCGCGCCGCCCATTCAGGGGCCAAAGTTTAGCCGCAGTTCCAAAATGAAAGGCTCCCCAGGGGACAACGGCAGCTTCTCCCTGCTGGGAGATCTGGAGGACATGACTCAGGTGTACCAGCAAGCCCTGGACATCAGCAGCAATCTCACCTAATAGGCGGGTGGCTGATTGTGAGGAAGCAGAGGGATTTGATTGTGACTCTGTGTGTGCAATGAGGAGTGTGCGCAGCATTAACGACCAGTGTGTTACTGGGATACACCTTTCAGAGGCTGGGGCTTGAAATATTAATGAAGAGGACATGCCTGCGCTAACACACACTTGCACACACAGATACACAGATTTAGGTGTGCTTCTCTGGTCGGTGGAAAAGTAAGTGTTAGGCTTTGTGAACAAGAAAGACTCCAAGTTGGCACATGAGAGAGAGAATGCCACGCAGTCTGCTGTCCTGGCCCGCCGACGACTCCGCTGCGTTGAACATGTTTACATATTTAGCAAGAAGGCAAGTTAGAGTGATGAACGCAGCAACCATAAACAGGTTGGCTCTCCTCTTTGTACACCACCCATGTCTGAGTCTGAGTTTACAAAAGCACCTTATAACTCACACAGAGCACATGCTTTTGTGATCTTTACTTCCTTTAAAAAGAAGAAACAAACCAGGGTCTTGTTCTGAGTTAAAAAAATGAAAAACAATGATTATTTATTATTAATAATTTTAAGCTGTAGTTTTAGGTGCCAAACTGGTGGGTGGCTGGTTGATACTGGAATCTCCTTGTCTCCAACTCTTTAGGTGAAACTGACATATGTAATTATGCTACTCGGTGATAAACATGTTATTACTCAACATATATAACCAGGCTTGTGTCTGTAACACGCAGGCATGTATACCTTCTTAAAAGTGTATGTCCTATATATGCGTTTGATATGAGGAATATGTAGGAAGTGCCTTTTTTGATTCAAAAGAGTTATGTATGTTGTTTCCTTGAAGGAGAAGGAAAAGCCAGGCCACCCAGAAACCAGATTTATTTTTTATATTTTTGTGAATGTGGAGAAACCCAGGGCCTTCAGAGCATGCCTGACTCACTTTCCTTTTTCTAGTGTTTAAAGGTTGATCTTAGGTAATAGAGATCAAACAGTTTTGGCTTTCTCCCTTTCTTTCCTTTCACATGTAAAATCATAAACAGCCCAGATACAAAAAGGGTGCCTCCTTATTCTTTTTCAGTGTATAAGGCCACAGTTTGTTATAGTGTAGGCTCTATTGAACACACTTTTTGCTGGAAGCACAAGGAATCTGAAGGTGCTAATATACAGTAGTGGGACGTAATAGAGATGCATAATGAGAACTCTGGGGCCGATTTCCAGTACTCACCAATAGCTAACGTTGTCTTCTTTCCTCATTAACATCATCCACACTGAAAAGTGTTGAGGCCAGTGGAATCTTAGCATCTTAATGTGGAGAATTCACTTATTGGAAAAAGAAGACAGTATTTCTGACTGGTCGGCCACCTGTCAGGGACGATCAAGCTGACATTCTAAGATTCTTATGCAGTTCAATCTGTAGTCTTGAAATGTCCCTGTATTTCTTAGGATTGCTATCTGACAGATGTGGGTTTTACTTTCTTTCATGTTTTACCAAAGATTTTTCAGGTGTTTCCCATTGTTAGACTGGTTAGTATTTCACCCTCAGCTCTTTTGAACAGCTAAGTCAAGCATTTTTTTTTTGGCGATGACACAGCAAATTCCTCAGACAAAATGCTGGAGACATGTTTGTTCTAGAGATCCCTTATCACCTCACAACCCAACTCGACTCAGCACAGGTGGAATCTGCGGTCTGTGCTCAGCCTCCCAGCTGTGAATACTCATTCGTTGTGTCCTCTGAGCACAATTAGCCAGCCATTGTTTTTATTTGAGTGTGAGAGGGAGGCAGTGCATTGAGAGTTATAGCTGCAGGCAGAAGAAAAGTGTGTGAAAGAGAGAGATGTGATGCAGAAGATAAGAGTGGACGTCCTGTGGAAAGCAGGGAAGGTCAGAGCGCTAGAAGTACTTTTTTGGAGGACTTGCAACGTAGATGTAGCGGGAGAAAAGAAAGTGAGTAGGAAGGGTAGATGGAAAGTTTTTGTTTTGTACCAAAGATATGGTGTGGCTTTGGCAGGATTCAATTATCTTTAATGAGTCCTTTTGACTTGGGAATCCCCCAGTGGTGAATAAATCCATCTCCACAGTGGCTGTAGCTCACATATGCTTTATTTGTGCTCATTTATTGTTGTTTAAGATGCTGGAGGCTGTTGATACAGCTTGTCTGGAGGTTCCTGGCAGGACACATTTCCTCTGTATAACATTAGAAAATATGTTACTCTTTTAAACAGCAGCAAAAATACAGAAGAATTTACAGCATCAAATGATGTAGAGGGAAAAACATGCAGTCAGTGACCCCCAAATAAAAAAAACCCCCAACACATGTTGAATGTTTTCAGATCCCGGGGTATGAGTTTAATGAAAGACCCACTGCTTATTATATTGTATTTTATTGCCTTTTGTATTGCATTTTAATGTCAACTGGATTTACAGTGAAAAACTTATACTATGTTAGTATTTTTTGGTTTATTACGCTTCTGTTTTTGATTTTCCAAAATGTAAGAAATGTTGTGTTGCTTAATGTATGGCAGAAGAACAAATACTTCCTTCCTTGAAGTATTAGAATTTCTCTGAAACAGACGCACTAATCTGATGTGAAATCGGTGTTGTAATTTAATTTCCCGCTGTTTTGACCAAAATGTCAGCGTAGCATTAAAAAGTGTGGGGGAAAAAATCCACCTATTTAGAAAACGTGGGGGAACAAAAATTATCAAACTTTTTTTTTCATTAGCCTAAGAATGGAAGGTCCAAAACACTGCAAGAAAATAAAGCAATGAATATAATTTTGATTATAAAAGTTTATTCTGCCAAACTGGAAATAACTGGTGCATATGTTTTAATTAACAGAAAATCTAATCATAGGAAAACTTGACTGGATATTGTTATGACAATTATAATAAATTTAGTATTATGTTATTTAAGTATTATTTTTGTTACTGCTCATTACTTTTTATGTTTTATTGATTGTGTTTGTGGGTAATCCTGGACTGCCGAGGTTTATTAAGTTGGGTGCCTTTGGTTTATTTTATGATTTTTTTTAATTTTTTGATAATGAAAATGATTGTCTTTTTTGTACATGTATTTATTGATCAAGCCATTTTAGACAGTGTGTTGAGATTTATACATACTGCATTCAAAAAGCTTCAAAGAGAGTGGTTTCATCTCAATCAGAGGATCTCATCAATTGTTTCTGGAAATCTGTGTAACGTCTTAATTCATTATTCAGGTAAACACAATGCCCCTGTAGTACTGTATCAATCCAAATAAAAGGATCTCAAAATGTTCCGGTTTTTTGTGTTTGTTTGTATTGTTGTTTTCATATCCGCTCACCAACAAAGGCAGGTATGAGGTTCAAAGGATGTGGTCAAATCAAGCAAAAAGATAACAACTTCAGAAGAGATGCTGCTCTTGAAGGTGAAACTATGGTAAACTGATTGTTAGACTAGGTGTGGCCCAAACAATTGAGATGCTGATCTGATTTGTTTGCTCTGGTTTAACATTTGTGGTTATTAGCAAATTTGTAAGATGATGACACTATTTGGTAACTGAAATGTTTTTAACAAAATGAGTTATTGTGGTTTCTTCAAAGGTGAATTTTGTTAAGATCAAATTCCAATATCAAATCAAACTTTTTTTATAGAGCACTTTTCAAACTACAAAGCTTCTCAAAGTGCTTTACAGATTAAAATGACCCCCCCTTCCAAAAACCCAAAATAAAAACATCACCCCCCATCTCCCACTCACTTATGCTCCAATGCATGCACATACTTAAAAGCAACAGTAAACGAAAGCAAAAACAGGTTTAGTACAGATGAGCTAGGAAACGCCATCATTAGAGCCATCTGCATCGGCAGCAGCAACAAAGGTACTGACCCAGGGTGCACAGAGTAGGGACCCCCACCTCCACCCAAGCACTACCTGGAGAGCACCCAGGGAGCCACAGCTGATCCCGATGCAGAGGGCTCCCACAGAGGAAACATCAGAAGGGAGATTGAAACAAGAAGTTCAAATATCAAAATAAACAGTAGATAATGAGATTAAGTAGTAAAATTAGGGATGCTCTAATCAGGTTTTAGGCTGCCGATCATCGATGCCGATCATTGCCGATCACCAATACCAATCACAAAGTTTTGCTGTAAATTTTTCATTTAGTTATAGTGAGTGTTACTGCATGTGTTACATGATTCGGAAAACAGGCAAAGTAAAGCTTTAATTTAAAACACCTACAGTGACTCTGGAGGAGCTGCAGAGATCCATGGCTCAGGAGGCAGAATCTGTTAACAGGACAACAAATATGTACATATTCTACAAACTTAGTCCTTATGAAAGAGCCTATCCCATGTAATGTAGGAGACTCAGTACACATCTGGATGGTACTCTGGTCAAATGAGACCAAAAAAAAACTCTACTTATGCCCACATGCAGAAACATGTGTGGTGGAAAACAAATAGCCTATGGTGAACAAATAATCCAACTACATTTAACTAATTTTGAGGCTTGAACGTAGAACCCCTAGCAACTGTCATTTGTGTTTTGTTTGGACAGGTAGTTGGCTAATTATTTTGCTAGGTTAGCCTCCCCAGTAGCCTACCAACTGTAGACTGTTTAGTTTACCTACAGTCATGCTAACTCATGTTGCTGGTGAATATTTTTGTCTGTTTTTTTTTTAAACCTGTGGGTTAAACTCCAATGCAAACAAAGTTGTCAGCACAAATTCTCCTTACAGTTATCAAACTTCTCTGACAGGCAGTTTGCAGTAAAATACATGAAGTGGGTGCTTTTTCCATCCAGAAGCCTATGCCTATTGCTTGAACCAGTTTGACAAAATAATGTTAAATTTTAGATTAACTGGAGCTTTTAAAACATCAAATGTATCTTAAAACTAGAAACCTCCATCCCTACTGGAAAATGTTTTAAATCTACTAAGGATATGTGTTTGTGTTGTCGATGGTTTTGTAGTGTTATTTAGAAACAAATATTTAGTTTTGTCCAATAGTGGATCTGTGTTAAACAAACAGACCTTGAAATTAGACCATACATTTTCATCTCCTTACACTGGGACATGTGATGGGCTATAGTTAGATGCCCTGATTTCATTTCCATAGCCTATAAAGGACAAGTGACCCAGAAGCTCACTAAAACCAAGAAGTCCACACTGCGTCCTTGTTTCATCCTTAATTCAAAGGGAAAATTGCATTCTATGGGGAACAGGCTTCCATAAGAGTCCAAGTGTGTTAGATGCATTTTAAAAATATAAATATTTGAAAAGAGAGAAAAAGGTTTGTAAAAAGCAGACTACCAGAATGTCAACAGTGTACCAACCAATGAAAATGGGTTTGGTTTTAAAGATGAAATGGTTGATTTTCAGTGAATTCAGGAAATTCATCAATCAAAAACAACGGGGGCATCAAAACACAAAAGACAAAACAAGATTTTTTTTCTTATCGTTAAAACACTTTACAGAAAATTTGTTTCCACTCTTAAAATATTAATTGCCATAGGATGCTCATTAACAGCTACTCTACATTGAAAAAAAGAGTTACTTCAACTTACTTGATTGCATTGTGTACGTCGTTCCCACACACCATCAGAATAAATCGGATGTAATTTAGTCTCTCCTAAATAAGAAATGTAGTTCATTCAAAGTATCTCATTTACATTAGATAATTTAAAAAATATTATGCTGAATTAACATATTTACTGTTTTCCATAACATTAATGTATTACTTTATGTAGTCATATTATTTCTAAGTTATGCACACAATATTTTCAGTAGTAACACCATCTTACTTTTGTCAGATTTACTTAATGGTGTTGTGCAAGGTAACTACAAAAAATCCGAAGTTTATATCCAAGCTGATTTTTCCCTATCTATTAATTATTATTCAGACTGTGGCAGGTACCTTACATAGTGCATTAGCTTGTCCACTCACATTTTGTTGTGGTTTTTTAACATATAACTTCATTCCTGGTGTTAACTAAATACTGATTATAATAGTTTCAGTATTACAATTCTGTCCCATTCCACCAATGCAAGAAAATAGTGTTAATTCAGTATTGTTGATAATTACTTAAATTTTACTTCATGTGATCATTTTAATATGAGAAATATGTATGAATTGTGTAGCATTTTAGTTTTTTTCTGCAGATTTAAAGACCTGCCAATTCCCCCTTTTTTTAGTAAACGTTTACATTTTACAATGCATATCTCCAGTTCTTTCAAGGCTGCAACAAGATTCTATTTTAATTATAAGAGCAGTAAAAAAAGAGAAACATGAGTTAACTCCATTATGAACAACACGTGAAGACAGTGGAAGAGAAGAACTACTTTATAAATATAAATACAAATGCACAATCGAGTAAACAGAACCAACATTTGCATATTTGTCCTGCTTCTGGGTCATATAAAAATATAAAGCTGTCAAATAGAAATAGTTAAACATAATTCCTTCAACATATCTAACAGTCTAGCATACTTAAAATTGAGACCAGGTCACTGTATAAAGATACAACTTTCTTGTTTCTCCCTCTCTGATATTAAATTATACCCAGTGGTGGCTCCAGACAATTTTGATTGGGGGGGGGGGGGGGGCAATGGGGGGGATCTTTGTCAATTCAAACGGGGTCTGTGATTGATCATCCTCTTACATACAATTGCACCTTTCCTCAATGACAAAAGAACATTTAAATCACCAATATCATCAATAAGTGGCTAAGTTATCAGCAATATTAATAATAGTTCATATACAGTTCTTAATAGTGACGAGCTCCCCCTGCTCAGGAGGGACAAATAACTAAGATTAATGTCACTCTCAACTGACTTTTAAGGTCAATCTGGAAAGATTTAACTACAGATTAAAGAAATATGCTTCAAGTTTATGCGCTGGCTTCAGCAAATCACAATAAAAAACACAATCATGACAGATAAACTCATTAGAATAAAAGTTTTGTACTGCTACCAAACTGATTTACAGGTGAAACTTGTAAAATTTGAATATCGTGCAAAAGTTCCTTTGTTTCATTAATTCAACTTCAAAGGTTAAACTAAAAGATGATAAAGACTCATCACATGCAAAGCAAGATATTTCAAGCCTTTATTTTTTATAGTTCTGATTATGTCTTACAGCTTATGAAAACCTCAAATTCAAAATCTCAGAAAATTTGAATATTGTGAAAAGGTTCAATATTTTAAAGTGCCATGCTCTAAACAGCTAATACCAGTAAACACCATCCTCCTGGTCTTCCAAAACACCCCAGCAGAGCCACAGGCTGAAAGCATACATGCTAGGCCTCATGGAGTCAGGAAGTGATGCAAACGAGGCCCAAACCAAATGCATACTGAGTATGTATTCTTGATTTGTGCAAGGTTCCAAAATTTCTCTACTTCAAGTCCTTGTTCTATTGATTTCATATATTCTAATTTTATGAGATTTCCATACTCGTAAGCCATAATCATACCAATTATAACCAAGTCTGGATTTACATATATATATAGCTTCTAATGAGTCTACATCATATATTAGTTTCATCTTTTACATTGAATTACTAATGTTTGATTTGCAAACACTCAAATGTGAAACATGTCTATATTTGCAGTAGCACCGCAGTAGTACCGCACTGACCATCGTAAAGCATAGAGTGGAAGCCCTGCTCAGACTATAACTGGCATGCCACATGGAAGTGACGTCATTGAAATCTGCTGTTGGGTATTTTGAGCAAATGCAGCTATTTGACTATGAATAGTTAAAGGATCGCTTATGTCAATCAATAAGATTAGTAATTAATGGAAAATTATTATAATAAACGGGGCATCACCTGGTCTTCCAGGACTATATTAATAGCAAAATATATATTAGTCTCTAATAGTTTAGCACCTGCCTAGATAAGTTTGCTGTGAATAACTAGATGAAGGAATGAATTCTAAATGTGTATTGAAACATGGAACCTTGCCACATATATGTGTGCAAAGTAAAAATGACAAACAGTGACTTTCCAAATTCAAAAGTTTATTTACAAAAGGAGAAAAAGACAAACATTGAATCACTCAAGCTATTAACTAACACACTACTGATCAAAATAAATGAATAACCAAAAATGAAAGAACACAATGAATGGATAAATATGGAATAAAAATAGAAACGAGAAATTCTGATGTCATGATGGCTGAAATGAAAGCTAAATTAGCTTACTAAGAGTGATTAGTTTAACTAATTAGCACCATTGATTCATGTCTAAACCAATAAACAATGTAAGGAAAAATAAAACATTCCAACCAGGCATCCAACTGTTATCGGCTCTGTGGCGACAAATTAATGTGGCTTCTGCTGGTACACGCGGGTCAGCTCCCGGATCCCCTCTCCCAGAGGTCTGTAATTCAGGGAAGGTTTTGGCGAGCTTTGAAGGTAAAAGAATGGCTTTGTTTATCAATGTTTGCGATTCACCTGATCGGTGGTCTTAGATTCCTTTGGAGTGAGTTCCTCCCCGAAACTCGTGCTTCCTTCACCAGCAAAGGAAAATGGTTGATGAACGTCTCCTCGTAGTGAGACGGCCGAGCCGCTGTAAAGAAGAAAGAACTTCCGGTGGAGGCTTCCTTATATAGACTCTTCTCGACCCCCCCTTCCTATGGAAGTTTCTTTTTCTCCTGTGGATCTAGAATGCAGATTAGCGGCACCCTAATGGCTGTGTATGACCCAACACTCATGCTAGTGTCGATGGATTAAAAAAGTCTGTAAAAGACACAGGATAACTGACTGATTTTAAGTGATCTCTCATTTGTTTGTATTTAAATGAAAATGCGTTTCGGTAATCTACATAAATCAGTTTTACTCAGTAATTTCTGAAGCTTTTTCAACATATTTAGCATATTACTATTGATTACAGTGCACCTTTTTCTTATTGCATGGAGAGAATTCATAATTATATCACACAATTATTTACTGAGTTTGGGATGCATGGCAGTGGGTTATGAGAAGTAACAATCAGTGAGGTTCGTGTACCAGTTATGTGTCTTTTTGCACTATAGGATGTTTAAAGTATATATATTTTTTACTTTATTCCCCCAATTCCTGTTCAAATAATATATAAAGTTGGGGTTCAAATGATGACCCATAAGCTTGTCTTCCACTGAAAATGAGGGCTAAGAAAATGCAGATTCTATATGAATAAAGAAATGTGAAAATCTTGATACAGTAATGTCAAAGTATTTCGGTTTTTATAGCATTTAGCCCACCTGCTGGTAATTACCTGAAAGCTAAATAAGCATACTGTATAGGTATTTTGTGTTCTCCGGAGAAATGCAATTTAGTGGTAATTAGAAAATGGACAGACTCAAACAAACAGCAGCAGACAACATGAACGTCTGGCTCCGGGAAGAAGTAAGAGTGTCTGTTTTTAGGAGTTGGAGAGTCAACTGATTGTCGAGGGAGAACATTGCTGCTGCAGGTTTAATTTGATCCACATTTTGCAAAAGAGGGGGGAGTAGTGGGAGTGGGTGGATGGCTGGAAGCTCTGCATGTTTTTTAAAACCTTGGTTCTGATGAATGGGAAAAGCATCCCCAGCCTGAGCAGGCCAGACATAAGCAGCAGACAGCAAAACCTATCTGCTGCACACTGCACTAAAGAATCTATCTGCCTTGAAGCACACAGAGAGAGTATGTATACGTTTGCTAATACTTGAAAAAGACACCAGTCTTAGTCTGAAATAATAAATTTCTTCAAGAATCATCCACAAATCTTTAAATTTGAATAAAAATTCAAGTTACCCAAGAGAAGTTGATGTAATACATCTAGTGAGAGATGAACAACAGCGAAGTAATTATGCAATCGCTTTGATGCTTGCAATAGTTACCTTTCATTGCAAAAGCTAAAACGGAGTGCTATAAAAAGAAGAATAAAGAGCCTCTTTTGAAATTTCAGCTGCTGCACCCTTGATACCGATATGATCTTGGTTTCAAAGGGATTTTTAATGCCTTCAGAGCAATTTCTGCTACACTTTTTGACCTTTAAATAAAGTCCAGCTGCTAGACTGTCTGAACTATTTCCCTCCTTCGCCTCCCTCCAGTCTCCAGAAGGTGAGCACATTTGCCCCTGGAGGTTGGGCCTGAGTATGCTCGGTTACACAGCCCAAAACACTTAAGATTCTGTCCCTTCTTTTGGTGTGACCTTTTCTCTATGCCCTACAGACATGGAAGTCTGCATAATGCCAGTGGATATAACATATTTGTTGCTTTTAGCTTGAAGGAATGCCTTGAAAAGAGGCCTCTCTCCTTTTTTTCTGTAGCTTCCCTCAAGTTTACCCCCCAAGAAAACAAAACAAAAAAACCTTCATAACGAAGAGATTTGGGACATGAAAAATGAACATGCACTCCAAATCAGTTTACAAGTCCTTTTTTTTCTTCATGAATACATATGAAGAGGAAAGGAAGGATATTGTTCAAATTGAGCAGAAAGCTGTGAAACATTTGGCAAGGCCAATGCTGTCTTTTTCATGTCTTAGCACTGTTGCAGACAGGATGTTTCACAGTGAAGGCTTAGGGTGGCTGCTGCAAACAGAGCTACACTTTCATTGCAAAGAAAATAAACAGCAGTCAAGGCATGAAGAAAGTCCTGAGTACAGTGAAGCATGTTTTCATTCTGTTGTTGCTGACACCGCTTTAGGAGGAGGTTGCTTTCCATGTGTTACAGCTTTTGCATACATACACTTAACATGTGCTACTATTTTATTTCAGTTTTATGTGCTTTCATTCTTTCTGACCCCCGCAGATTTTGTAACTGTGGAGCCTGCAGGACTCCTTCTCGTCTGCACCGCTGTGATAACATTGTGACTGGATGTGGAATGGAAGAAACCTCCCTCCTTTCCTGCTCAGCTTCCCACTCCCTCTATCATTCATCCTCCATCCAGCAGACCCCTCCGCTCGCCAGCTCTCCAGCCCTCTCCTGTCCAGATGACTATTTTTAGCGGCGGTACTGCTATTCTGGAATTTGTTGCTGACTGGCTGCTGCTGGGTGTCTGGGCGGCGATCTCTTCAGGAATGTCTGTTCCACTCTCAAAACCACTCCAGAGTCCCAGAGCAGGGAGGATGGCTCAGGGATCTTATTACAGCTTTAAGCCCGCTGTAGCTGGAGCTTATTCTTCCTCCGGCAGAAACTCACAAAGATGAAACAGGAGAGGACATTGTATTACTTCCATGCCAATAAAAAATAGAGCTGCATCATAGAGATTTGAGGCCGGTTTCCGATTTTTGTAAAGAATTAACCTACTGAAACCAGTTTCTGGTTAAGGATTGTCATAAAATGAGGGCATTCAAATTAGGTTTTGTGTTATGTTTAGGTAAGAGCAAATGCAAAATAAAGAAATTAATTAAATCTCATTAATAATTTGAACAAAAAATTACAAGGTTTTAGTGTTTAAACTGTCTTTAGGATCTTTAAATATCTAGTTTTCAGTAAACTTAGAACTTAAAAGCCTACCACCATTTTTGAATTCAACATGTTCTATTATACACAGGTGTTTAAAGTTCATAATGATTACCCTGATCATCTGCTAGAAGTCTTACTCTCTCTGTCTCTGATCGAGTTACTTAGGCTTTTTGATTAACTGATTAATACATTGTGTGATCGGCTCGCTGTAGCTTTCTTTTAATCTTTATCAGTAACAGTGTCCAAACTAAAGAGTGCTGTTGTCAGCAGCGCCGGCGCTCCACCCACGGGCATCACGCCCTGTGCGTAGGGCACCAACCTGGCTGCAGGGGCACCAACTGAGCTTATGAAAAAATATATATAATAAAAACTGATTAAGAATTAAAAAATATGTTGATAGTAAGCAATATAAAAAAGAAAACAAGACATGAAGAAAAAAGATGGACCTCTTTCTCATCCGTCGTCGCCCTGAATGCTGAATACATAAAAGAAGGAATTCAAGCCAAGGACAAAAAATTCTGATCAACCATCCACCAGAAATTTAAGTGCACAAGATCAGCTGCCAGCCATCAGGTCTGTAGCTTCTGCTAAATATTGGTGCTTATTTGAACCTGTAACTTACTTCTAAAGAATAAGAAGTCAAAGTTCCTGTGTTGAGTATGTTATATTATGTAAATATTAAGCAGGTTTTTGTACTTACATATAGTATTTGTTGAAGACACATTAATAATAATAAATAGAGAGATGTACTTGCACATACTGTGGTATCGTTCTTTTTTTTGGTGGTGGTTGGGGGGACCACAGAGCTTAGGGCACCCGAATGGCTAGCACCGGCCCTGGTTGTCAGCATAACACTGCTTAGTTTTGAGTTTTCAACTTTTAGACTAGTCACCAAACTACAATGGAAAACTATAAAGATAATTATCGCTTATCTAATAATGTTAACCGCTCTTATAAACATGCGTACATCTTAAGGCAGGGGTGTCCAAACCTTTTGCTACAAGAGTCAAAATCATCAAGTTGAAAGTGCTCAAGGGCCACAAAAATAAGATTTTAACTTAAAAAATGTTTTTTTTTTTTTTTTACCTGCTTAACAGAAAATTAAACGTAATAGTTTAATACAAGAAATATAATTCTTGTTAGAAATATAATTCTTGTAGAAAAGGGATGTTTAAAGATTGTAGATTCAAAATACATGGCTGTGTAATTTTTTAGCTATGATTGGTTGTCTCGTTTTTGAGTTAGTCATTTATGCAATGAAATGAAAAAGAACAAAGAAAAAAATGATGTTAAAAGATTAATAATTTTTTTTGCTCCATGGATCATTTTCTAATGCTTTTGATTTGTCAACAAAAACTATGCCCTCATAAAGAAAGTCTCCATCTGTATCACTCATTTGTGTTGTGGTGTCAATTGCAGAAAGTACCAATCTTATGGTGGTCAGGGGCCGTACAAAATGAGTCCAAGGGTCGTAAATGGCCACCGGGCATAATAAGTTTTGCATTGCTGTTAGCCAATCAAAGGCAATATTTTCGGAATAATAATGAATTAGACTACTGATCCTGATATGTTCCCCCACCAACTTCTCTGACAATCTGCAGCATCCTGAAACAGAAGAACCAAAGCATTTATTCAACAGAAAAAGACTCACAAGGCGTTCATTCTTACTGGTGACCAGCAAATTTATTGGGAAAAAAAACCAAGTGAATGAGGCATTTAATGGACGGAAACAAAAATAATAGAAACAAGACAAAAAAAACTTTCCTTAATTGTTGAACTTTTCTCTTTTCCTTTAAAGTTAAATTGGTTGGTTGCTTAAAGTCTGGTTATATCTCAAGGGATTGAGGGAAAAATGGGCAATGTTTCCTTACTTAGACATTTGTGTGTGTGCTTGTGTGTGTGGTCCAAGAAGAGAAAATAAGCAGCACTAATGGTAAGTTTTTCCTGTCTTGAATCAGGCTTAAGGCGTTTCAAAGCAAAATTGTTTGCAGTCAAGAAACTGCTGTCCAAGCCCACCTGTTGTTCATGCTTGCAGAGAGATCTGCCAGAACCTGGGCCTTGTCGAGTGACAGGCTGCTCTATGCCACTTAGAAGCATCAACGAAGTAGAGTATCCTATTCATTCCTCAAGGCTACCCAAGTAGAGACAATGTGCTACACAGATATATACACATTTCAGGCATACCCAACCGGTCAAGCTATAGAAGTCAAACAATTAGCAGTCATGTATACTCTTCTTTATCACCCAAACATGACATGGCTATGTAGACGAGCATGGCTGCCCGTCAATCCAGTGAATCATGGATATTTAGATGTTTTCCCTTAGGTAAAAATTTGAATTCAAAGAGTGTTTTTTAGTTAAACGCTTCACAAAACCCCAAAATCCCTGCCCTTTCAAAAGGCAATGAGGTTTTACCAAAAAGGGAGGAGTTTCCTTGAGTGTAAGTGTCTGGAATATAAAGTGCCTGAACAAGAAGGTTTAAAAATAACAGAACTGAGCAAAAATATAGAACGTACTTTAGATATAAAACATTTTTTTAGGCCCTTTGCCTAAGGAGTCATATGGAGGAAACGCTTTAAAAGTATGTTAACAATACTATTTTATACCATGGTCTGGGTGAATACTCGATTCTGATTGGCTGGAGGGTGTGACGTTAAAAAGTGATAATGTACACCCAGGAAAGGTGTCCCATCAAACTGCCTGATGACAGTTCTAAATTATTGCGCTGGCTCAAATGGCAACGGAGACTCAACGTTATTTAACAGCTGACTCATCGCAAAGTTTTGCATCATCCTCTGGACACCCACACAAGCAGTAAGTAGTGCACGGGCCTTCTGAAATGATACCTTGTATCATGTAACATAGTGTAAAGCCATCTTCTCACTTCCCATCAATGATAAACTGCTGCATTCGGCTCGCTGTGGCCACAGTGCTTGGCAACGCCTGTATATGGGAGATATTAAATAGTGCGCTCGACTTATACCAAAAAAAAGACACATTAAAGTATTATTAATTGATTAAATATTTTCAGGAAGTGTTCTCAATGAGACCAAGAACAACAAATGTAATTTTGGGGAAGATCTGTATCACTGTCTGGGGTGGGGGGAACCGAGCCGCCTTGACGTACTGTAGGTCTGCGCTCTTTGAATGCTTTTCTAGTTTCATCTAGCTTTAGGTTGTTCACAAGCACATAGAAAGAAGGTATTATCTGTGTAATCAGGAACATTTCTTACTGCTCTGAGCTCTAAATAAGGGGATGTGGGTTTAGCATGAGTCAAGACTGTGCAGAGGCAAAAAAATTGAAACCACAAGGAAGCCCATAAGCAATCCATAGCCGAACTGTACCGCTTGCCGGCCATTCAAGTAATTAAAAGACTGCATGAGAACTCTGCCTTTGCTGAGGCCAAAGTTGGAGAGCGAAGTCATTCTTGGCTGAAGCTCAGATATGTGTGGCCTGGCTGCTCCACGACCCAATTCCATGGTTTTAGCACTGCTGGTTTAATGGAACCTTAAATTTGCCTTTTGTCTGAGAGATTTTTTTTTTATTTGACAAACCCCCACCAAAATACAATTCGCCCAAAAAACTTTAAGTAGAAACGCAGCAGAAAGAGCCGGATGGATGGATGTATCCTCCAGCTGGCCTACATTCCTCTGGTTTCCACTTGTGTCTGCTTCTTTTACTTTATGGGGTCAGTGTTTCAGTGATTAAAGTTTCTCTTCTACTCCCCCCCTCCCCAACACACACACACACACACCACCTTCATCTTCCTCCCTTTTTGACTTTAAGCTGTCTTTCCATTCATAGCTGTTTTCTTCTCAAACATTGTTGCTTATGTGCTTCTATATGAATTTAAATTGCCCCAGAATTTTACCATGGAAACTCCCATCCAAGTTTCGGCCTACAGTCACGCGTGTGAGTGTGTTGTATTTTCTTGCAGTTCTTCTTTGACAAGTCTTTAACAGTATTGTGGTATGGGGTGTGGTGATCTTGCACCAGTACAATGCTGTGACTCTAAACTTTCTCACAGTCTGCTACTTTTTAACTCTTCCCATGGCTTTATCATCATACCAGCTAACTGGCCATCCTCATAGTGACTTAACAGTGATTGATATGAGCGTGGTTGGTGAGTCCTTATCCTGTTTCCTCTTGCTTTGATGCACTCCAGAAGTGGCTGTTTCACACAGTCAGAACTTTACGAAATTCCCATGTGACATTGAAGGTTTAAAGTTGTGTAAAAAAGAAGAACCCATATATGATTTAAAATCATGTTTGGCTTTTGCTGAATATTTATCTGACTCATATTTGTCCTCCACAGAGATATACTTCAGCATATAATATAATGAGGTGTGCTAGACAACAAAATATATATATATATATTGCCAATAAAAAATGATTCTCAAGAAAATTTGGACAAAACATTACTTTGAGGTTGTCATTTAAAGTTATTTAGATATATATCATATTTATATAGTAGTGGAGACCAACCAACAATGGATCTTGGTCAACGCTGTGATTTTGAGTCATTGCACTGATTGTGCCAGCCAGTGCTTCGTATGACAACAATGCCCCTTTTCCACTAGGGACAGCACGGTCTGGAATGGGTAGCGTCAAAACTGTTGTGGCCGGTTTCCATTACCTGTGTCTGGTGTGAGTCAACCCCTTTTTTAGGATTACCTCTGCCCTTGTCCGAAGCGACCCAAAACACCCACCTATGGACTGATTGGTGCAGTAATGTTTCTCACTCCGACCTAGCAGCAGTAGCTCCTGATTGGCCTGGAGTTGTTTGTTTAAATTGATGTCTCAAAATGTAATAACAGTGACACCACCAAGATCAGAAATGTTCTCCATCAAATTTTAAATAGTCAAAGTTTCAGAGAATGTTTTATTTTGCTTTAAGTGGCCCCATATTAAAAAAGAACTAAGTGCTTTATAAAGTGTTTTATAGCGTTTAGGGAAGGTTGTGGATTTGATAAAACTTCTCCGCCAGCAGCAAGGGAGAGAGGGGACTTGAAACGGGCTGCAGCTTTAGCATCTGGAACTTTGAAAAACTATGAATGATGGCAGATTTTTGTCAGGTCACCAAGAGGAATGGAGCTGCGACCTGGGCTGTTATCACCTTCCACGTGCGGGCTGGAGAAGGCTCCAGTCAGGCAAGCCTCAGTGTTAGGGAGGAAGAAGGCTGCTAGCTGGTGGTAGCAGAAGAGAAGCAGTCAGAAAAATTGGTGGGGAGGAATATAAAATGCCAGCTGCAGCTTTGGCATTTGAGACATCGTAAAATTATGAATGGCATATTTTTTTCAGCCGGTAAGAGGAATGGAACTGTGATTGGTGCAGTTATCTCCTTCCACACACGATTCGGAACCGTGAAGTTGGGTAGTGGTATAGCAGGCAAAGTCGGTGTATTTTAGGACAGAGAAGTCGCAGTGAGCACGCATTGTTGGGGAGGAAGAAGCTGTATAGCAACAGAGAAGCAGGGGGTCTCCAAAGTGATCAGAGAGCTGGAGTCAGCTGGATTGGGTTGGAAGGCTGCAATTTCTGAGTCTCAACAGACTGGATAATCACTGGTTAGATCAGTACTGGCATAAAAACACAGATCGGGAGCTGGAGGCATGAACAGATTGATGTCTGAGAGTTGTGAGGTGAGTCAAAAGTCATATAACTTTTGAGAGGATCTGTATTGTCATGATGACTTGCTGGAGCTTTTGTTAAGCTAAGCCCCACCAAGTCCTCGCCCACTACCGACCCTAGTGGATAAGGGGCATAATGCTATCGTGTTGAACTAATACATATAAGTGTTTTATTCTCGTCACCATGATGTTCGCACCAAAAGATAGACTGCATAGGAAGCTGCAACCTCACTTTCATTTGAACAGTTCTGTGTGTCATGCTCAGATATTTTCAGGTGTCCTGGAAAAAAAACATTATAATTTATAATGTTCAAAATAATTGACTAAAGGCAAGAAAACATGTTTTTATATGCAGTCTGAACATGGTTAACTGGAAAAAAAGAAACATATGGTATAAGCTCCAGAAACCATTTCAAATCAGAAAAAGAAAATGCTAGCATTAGCCTGTTGGCTTAGCACACACACGGACATGCTGTGTGGGAGCTCACTCACCAATAACCAGAAACAACAGCTGAGTCAGTCCCATCCTGGAAAGTTTACAGATTTGCAGGCATGACTTCAGCTGAGGTAAGAAATGTTATTCTGTAAGTTTAGTTGGGGTCTGAGCTGGAGTTTTGCTGGTGCTAAAAGCTTCTCTCTTCTTATTCTCAGCATTATGCATGCTTCAGTTACTCCTCACTCCACATTTGTTATGATGGAGATACTACGCTACACCAGTGTATACTACACTGGCAAGGTGGCTGATTTACACCACTGATACCTGTTGATGCAAATTAAAAAATGCCCAGGAACCCAGGACATTCTTGCAACAAGGCAATAGTGCTACCCACTGCATCACCATGCAACCATTAATAGTAATACCTACCTAATTTGAAAATTTGTTAAACAGCAAAAACATAGGAGATTTCTTAATTTATATAACAGTATGTTAAATCACTATATAAAGAATGTCCTGCTGTGACCAAATGTCTGTACCTGTGGGACCAGACAGATACAGGTCTGCACCAAATGTCTCTTTGGAGTTCTATATATGGCCTGTTTAAATTAATCAGCAGAACGGCATCGTTTTTTTGTAGAATAACACTGTATAAAGACAGACGCTTTTACCAAGAAGATTCTGTTATAAACATTTGTGTATTAATATCTAATATCGAAGTCTTTCCCAGAATACTGACAAGCTGAGTAGGCTAAATCCTCTTGTAGCACGGAACATTAGGGCCAGCCCATCAACATTTGTTTAAATGAACATCTGAAATCACAGTGTGCATGCTCAATGTACGCCCAAACCTTCCTCGACAGAGAAAGGCAACAATGCACCATCTTGCCAGAAATGTATTACACAAAGAATAAGAGATCCCGCGATCAAACCACAGCAGGAAGTGATGCTTCCCTTTTTGCCAAACGCGAAACTTAGTTGTGCATCATAATTTTATTAAAATATCAAAATAGCACGAGTCACATTTGCATTCTGTCGTATAGAAATGTGCTGCCATTTAATGTATGTTAATCTTTCTGTCTCCTAATACAAAATATGAATGAAGTAGATGTTTTGATTAAATCTAAATTTAGCACATTGCCTCTTGAATATGGGATCTCAACCATATCAACTTGAAATGAAACTTAAAATAAATATTAGCATTGAAATTTAAAATTGGCATTGAAAAATATAATTGTAATTCAAAATCTTAATATTAAATCTGAAATACATGTAATTAAAATGTCTGTATTAAAAGTGAATCAAAAATTGAAAGTGACATTTTTCCATGAACCTCAAAATATATGCATTAAAACAATTCACTCACAATCAAATTTTCATATTTTTATTTTCAATGCCAATCTTTTTTCAGTCCTACAGCTTTTCAGCTTCATTCAACTGATACTCATTTGACATCATGCACACGCATGAGGGCTGGGCTACAGGGCCGCATGTTCTAGCTTTCAGCTGTTAGTGTGTTGGGCCCATTTTATACCTGTTCTCTAACCCAGCAAATAAAGGTCATTTGTAGTTCTTTTATATATTTTAATTCTAAAATGTCAATGTATTACAGCAAAATCCATTGCTCATAAATTTCTGTAATGTTTATTTTGAAATAACGTTCAAATGTTTTGCCATTTTATTCCTTTCTTTGGGTTTAAATAACAAGAAGAAGCACCTAAAGCCTGATTGTCAGTGGCCTGGTGGTTAGAGATGCTCCCTAATAGTCTGATATCCTGAGTTCAACTCCACATGAATACAAAATGTTTTAGGCTGTTAATCATTCTTCTTCGAATAGGTGTCTGATAACCCAGTCTTCTGATAGTCTGCAGGCTGCACAAACTTTTACCTTTTATGACCTCCATCTGCAGTATCTTAAACCTTGTGCATAAGTGTGCTTTACTTACTGATATCAAGGGTTTAAGGCAACTGGTGAGTAACTCATCCAGTATCTATTCCGCTTATTTTTAAGGGTTTTGGGGGGGCTGGTGATTATCTCCAGCAGTCATCAGGTGAGAGGTTGGGTACACCATGGCCAGTTCATCACAGAGACACCCAGGACAAACAGCCATGCACATACACACACACACGCACACACACACACACACACACACACACACACACACACACACACACACCTAAGGGCAATTAAGATGGACCAATTAACCTAACCATTATGCTTTTGGAATGTTGGAGGAAGTCAGAGTACGAATGGGGAACCCACTGCAAACTCCATGCAGAACGAATTTGAACCTGGGCCTTCTTACTGTAAGTCAACAGTGATAAAGTGAACCACTACAGCCCTGGTGAGTGACCCTTTATTTGTGATTCTATGTTGGCTCGAAAAAAGGTTTCTTTTTTCAATTACATTGACATAAAATATTATTTTCTATCATATATTGTGTGTGTTTCATGCTTAATTGTTTGTTTTTTTAACTTTCTCTAATGGTGTATTTTATGCTTTTCATACTTCATTGTCATGTTTTCTTTGTGTTTTATGCTTTATTAATGTTTTTGCCTTATCTGGCCTTGCCTTATAATCCCACTGATACCTGTCTTAAAAAATATCAGACCGCAGTACAGGACTGGGATTCTGTATGGACAAATCTGTAATTTTAACAGACTGAGAGTGGTATAAGGGACAAGAAAATATTAACTGAAACATCCTTACTTTCGAGAAAAAAAAAACAAACATTCCGTGTAACCTATGGTATGATCTCACTTCAAATAAAAGTAAATAAATACTGACTTCTAAGCAGCATTTTATATGTTTCCATTTGGTTTTGGGGTTGTTGTTTTTTTGAAAACCACTCTTCTTCTTGGACTGATATTCTTGAGACTGAAGGACTTCGTTGCCATCAGTTTGTTGTTTGGTTTCTTTCCACAGATTCTTCATGGGCTTCAAGAAAACTGAATCTCAAACAGAGCCAAGTGAATTTGCAGATTGATGGAAGTCTTCCAACAGTCCTAATCCCAGTCTTCTTTTTTTCAGATACCATTTACTTTGGCAGTATATAATAGTCCTCAATTGCTTGGAAACGTTTGCCAAAGCACTAAATTCACACTAGAATGTTGAAGACAGAGGATTATGTTCACAGGGTTGAAAGGTTTTCTGTTTGTCAAATTAAATTCTCAACCCAAGTGTTTAAACAACAATCCAACCACAGACTTGACTTTCTTAAGTAAACTTTTTGTAATGCACAGGGGAGCCTTTAATTATTTTAAAATGTTAACCCTTTTAGTTACAATATAACTTTATGATTATGTGCTATATACATATATAACAGTCATATTTAATAGATTTGAATATTATTAAAAAGTTATTATGCTTTGATAACCTACTTCACAAACTAAAATCATTTATATGGATTAACTACATACAGACTGATGTGTTTAAGACTTTAATTTGATTAATTATGCTGGTTATTATATTAATTTATTTGCTGAAGCATCTGCCTCAAGGTTTTGGTACCAGATTAGTGTAGGCTTTCTCTAAATGACTATGGCCTATTAACTATTATGGATTGTGTTGCTGATATTTTATGAGTTTTTCTGCTATGTGAAATGTGCTAATTTTGATTATTTTTTTAAGCGCCAACAAACAAATATAAAAAAGCAAAACATTTTCTATTTCGATATTTAGATTTTCAACTACTGCCTCAAGAAATACCTGAAATGCTTTGCTTGCTAGTACCAACGCAACTTAATTTTTGTTGTGTATTAAAATAGTTCACATTGCAAATATGTTAGCAAGACTATTTAGGATGTTTTTATGACAGCTGGATTCTTGTACAGACAGCAGAAAACAACTCTGTTCAAAAGCTGCTTGCAGGCAGTTCTTCTATAACAGCCATCAGAAATGAGGTGATTGGGACCTGATACAGGAAACTGGAATGAGACTTGATCATGAAAAATAAAAATGTATCAGCATGACATATCTAACAGATTTACTCCCGGTTGTTTATGCTGTTTCCAATTGAAAAAAAAAAAAAAAGTTGTGGTCAAATAAATAATGTCTACAAATCCAAACCTCCCATGATGGTTGTGAACAAGTTAGGACTTTATGTCATTATAAGCTTGCTTATTTAGACAGTAACTTAACCTGACTGCATATTTGGGAAGAAAATTTTACATTTGATCTAGGAACATTTGTGATATTTCTCTTAGCTGACCTTCACAATACTTAACTAAATTGGTAATTAAACCAAAGAACTGCCTCTGCAACAACTTCATCAGGGTGGTCTTTCTACCGTTGTCCTTTTGTAACAGGAAGAAGAAAGAAAAAACTTCCCAGAAGTATGTGTGGCCTGACATTTGCTATCCCATTACAGCCCACCTAAGACATGGCAGTGCACATAAAACAACATGAGACAGAAGATAATGAAGTGCTAAGCACTGAGGTAATCGTTCTTGAAGCAGTGACCCTTTCCCCTTTCCCTTCTCATCCTGACACCACGGTTCCTTCTTTTTCATTCCGCTCTCCCTGTGTGCTTTTGCAAGAACGACAAGAGATTCCAGTAGATAAATGAAAAAGCCTTTCCATCCCTGTTGTGTTTGCAAGATTGAAGACACCTATATGAGGTGATCTTGTGGTTCTTCTTATAATAAAGGGACGAAAAGCTCCCTTAGGGAGATGAATCAACTGGATCGGTTTAGGAAAAGATGGACAACCCAGGCAGATTTAAGCATCTGTGTTGCCTTCCAAGATGTCGCTGAGGATTTTATTTTATTTTTTGTGAAGGGGTTGAGTTTCATGTAAAAGCAAGTGTTTTGTAGGTACAGGTGAGTTCTGTTTGATGCTCACTTAAGGTGACATTTAGATGGCTCTGTGCTTTTTCTCTCAGGTGAAGATGCTAATCTTTGTTTGGCAGCTGCGGTTTACTTGGGGGTTTACTGAGGGTGTCTTTCATTGAAGTTAGACTGATGAGTCATCCCCCAGAGATTCTTTTTATGAGTGGTGGCCATCTGGGCCATTCTTTTCTGTCTGAAAATATGTGTATACTTTCCCTTCTTTTTTCTTTTTTCCTCCCCCCATTCTTTTAACCCCAAATACCAATGATATGAAGAAGGAAAACAAATGAAAAGATAGTGCTTTGAAAATAGATATGTCCCAGCAGTGTTCTGCCACCTCCCTTTTTACTTTTGACCCTCTTCTTCCATCCACATGTGCAGGCTTGACCAAAAAGGAAAGCATCCCACTTTTTGTTGCACGCAATGAAGATTGGAGTGAGGCTGCTAAAATGTTGAGATGAAAACTAAGGGAGGATGGATAAATAATAACACAAGACCCGAGAAGAAAGTGGTGGTTAAAAGAACACTTATCTGTGAAGCCTGCTGATAGAAAATGTAGAACAGCTGGGAAGCAGATAGCAAGACTGAACTGAATGAATAAGTGCAGAAGTTATATGAAGCGAAGAACAACAAGGAAAAAGGATGAGAGTTCTTGTTTTGGACACATGGTTTGAAAAAAGGAGGGTTCAAAAGATTGGACTTTCATGCAAGGGGAAATGGATAAAATAGCTTTGAAGAGCATTGCAGTGGTTTACCACAACACCAAATGGAAAGAAAAAAGTTTATAGCAGGCCAAAAGGGTAAAATAATGAGAGGGACAGGACAATTTGTCTGAAGAGCAAGTCAAAGAAAATGCACAAGAGGAACAGTTTATATAAAAAAATATGAAATAAGAAAAAAAAAACGTATTCACTGTACAGAAATATGTAAACTCAGTTTGACTTTTTCACACATTTTGAAAAAAACAACATCCCCTTTATCACGGCTCTAAGATTCGTTAAGAAATTTTACTTGTAATCATGTTGGTTATCAGACTGCTGAGTCCAAAAGGAAGTAGTTTTCTTGATACCTTTGACAAAATAACATGGAAGACGCCTCCTCCACTTTTACATTTTTTATCTGGCATTGATTTTGGTGCTCGATAGAAAACTACCACAGCAGAGTGACAAAATTATTTTTTAACAATTTGAGTACTATAAGGCACAAATTATGCCAAAAATAGCTTCAGTTCCAGAACTTTCAATCAGGACTTAACTAAATCTGCATTTTGCAGTTTTTCAATTAGTCTGGAGTTCATCTGATTCTCTCTATGTGATGAGCTTAAATAGTTACAGTAATCTTTTAGACTGGTTAAACCTGGACTGGGATAGTCTATTCTGATTTCAGATTTCAACAGTTATCAACAGTTTTTGATGAGTAAAACATTTGTTTTTTATAAGAAAAAGGTGGATTTGTTGTATATGCTCCAAACTAATCTTGTTTTTTATGAACTCAGTATTGTGGCAAGTGGCGTGCTGCAAGTTGAATGCATAGCTTTTCATAAAAAGCATCTGCCTAGCCACTGAAGGACTGGTCATAGGACAAGGGCCGGTGTTTTCTTCTTTTTTTTCTTTCTTATAAGAATAAACTATCAAAGGTGGTGGATTGACCAATCGGTCATGATTGAATCTAGGCTGGACCAATTACAGCCGAGGAGGTCGGATGCACCCTCCCTCTTGCAGCTCTCATGAAAGCAATCATATCACAAACAGAAGAAGATGAAGAACAAAGGACAGAAAGGAGATATAGAAAAAAATAAACTCAAAAAGAAGCAAGCCCTTCAGGCAGATGCTGCCAAATGTGTAAAAATAAAATAATTTGTCGGTGTTGGCAGTGGCTGTGGCGGAGCTTCCCCAGATTTCACTTCAATAACAGCAAGTGGTGGAGGCCAGCAGGTTGATGAGGAAAAGAGGTGGGTGAGGATGAGACATGAGAGGCGTCCCCTATCCAGTCTGATTGGCAGGGGAACTGAACTTATGGTAAGAAGTTATAAACTGTAGTCTATCTGGGTCAGATATAAACAAGTTTAGTTTTGTAGTTTATCTTCATTATGCTCACTAACTTGTATTGGTCAGCTACAATAACTCCTAATGTGTAGCGTGACAGATTTTCTTTACTGCTGGGCGGGTGCTATGATGTTACTGAGAGTAAATTATTATTCATAAGGTTAGTTAGTAGTGTTGCTAAACGTCCTGTAAAAATTGGAATCGGCCAGTAGTCAGAGAAAATATTACGTGTTCCATATTGAGATGTCCCGATCCAATCTTTTATCCTCAAATCCGATCCAATTTTGGGTCCCGATTGACTATTTTTCCTTTAGTATTGAAATTTATAAAACTGAAATATATTTTTAGCAAGTCACTTTACTTTCTATAAGACTAATTTCATTAATAAATGGTAAATGGACTGAACTTATATAGCGCTTTTCTAGTCTTACTGACCACTCAAAGCGCTTTACATTGAAGCTGCATTCACCCACTCGCATTCATACATCGACACCCAACATGGCTCGGTAGGACAATGTAGAATTTGGGGGTTAAGTGCCTTGCCCAGGGGCACATCGACATGTGACTGGAGGAAGCTGGAATTGAACCTACGACCATCCGATTGAAAGCCAACTACTCTACCACTGAGCCACAGTCGCCCCGCCCCGGCCTCGTCCATCTTGTTGGGAAGTGAGCGGACGTTTGAGAGAAAGATGCCAGGTAAAGGCGTGCGCGCGCCCCGTCTGCGCAGGCGGACGAGTGAACCCGCTCGCTTTCCACGGCGCCGTTTCCCTCTTTTGGTCAAAAAATGGACCAGGTCCGCAGCTGATGCTAAAAAAACTGGTAATAAGTCCGTAGGGGTGGTAGTTCTAATGTCCAGAAGCTCCATGCGGGTATAAGAGCACGCAGACGAACAGTTAACGCACAATAACAAACAAAACAGAGCGCACGAAAGCACCACGGCTGCCATCCTCGGCGCCATCTTAGATAGTAATAGGCATTACTATTATTGTTGTACATTTCTTCCTAATCTTAAAGATAATTAAAGATCATCTTTAGTTTAATATTACAGAAAAAAGTAAAAAGCAAATGACTTATACTTGGTACATTATAATTTAAAAAAAAGTATTTCTGGCAGGCTATGTGTGGCATCCACAATGCTGCCTTCCACTTTCATAAAACACATTCACCCTATATTTTTGAGTAAATACCAATGTTAAAAAGCCCACATTGTTCTAGGTTTGTAAGTTGCAGTATTATTGTTGGTTTTTCACTATAAACTGAACTATCCTATACTCCTAAACTCAGCATAGATATCCGACGTTATTTGAATGCAGCACAGGTGCTGTTAAGTCTCCTTTTTCTCTTTCCTATTGCAGGAGCTTAAGATGAGTTTTTCTCTGTCTTTGGGTTTATTGTTGCGTGTAAATGCCAGAGTCTGAGTTTTTATGCCTTTATTATGTATTTTAAAGTACGTTTAAGCATGTATGTTGAAGTTTACCCAAATTAGAACTGTGTTTAATCTGCTATGCTGATTTGCGGTAATTAAGAGTCCTTGTTTGCACTCGTACGGAGGTTTGAATTATTGTGCAATCACCGTCAAACGCAACTAGGAGGTACATTTGTAAAAATCGGCGTGACTCGTCCGCTAATATAGCTGATCTCCTGTCAAGAAATAGGAAATATCGGCCCGATCCGATCTTGAGATCAGGACATCGCTACAAATCGGCCGGTCCTTTTTTAAAATGCCTGGTCCGATTTTTTTGTCCCAGTCCAGCTCTGCTTCCAGCTGCCCAGAATCTGCATAGATACATGAGGACAACATGTTTTTTTGTGTTTTTCTTACTAAACTGCATCAAGAAATGTAGGATGTAAAAGTAAACCACAACATTTTTTTATAGTTCATGTCGACACACCTGCAACACTGTAGCACTCATTTCAATAACAACAAAATGGTGATAAGAAACTAAGGCAGTGAATAAACTAGAATAAGAATTACATAATTATTAGGACATGTTTTAATTTGACAAAAAAAGGATTACTAGCTTATAAAAAATAACATCATATACACAAGGAATATACAGAAGACAAATTGTACAACCCGACACAAGTACAAGGAAATTGAAAAACTAGAGGAACTCAACCAGTTATGAATAAACATGGACTAACAGCAGCTTAATGTATTTAGGCATCTAGATAGGGTCAACACAACTTCCTGAAGTTTAAAAAAAAAATCAGAATTAGAAAGACAGTTGAGTTGAGAGATTCTGAAAGTGAAATGTTGGTTGGTGTTAGATTGGCTGGTCTGAGTATTTCAGCTACTGCTAATCTACCCTTTTTTTGAAAACAGTTGTTGAATCAAAGACACAAAGAACGAGGGTAGTTCGGTAGGCAAAAGGGGTCTGATTCCTAGCCAGGTGTACCTAATAAAGTGGCGAAAAAGTGCAGAAACTGATTGTATTCATCATCTTCTTAAACAGATGGTTTACAATAGTCTTAGCTGATGTCAAGTACTGACTATATACCTTTAGATTCTAAAATAAACAACCCCCCAAAAAAACTTCCCTCTTCTGGTCACCTACAGAAAGCTTCATCTTGCATCGTTTCATCCACAATCCTTAATAAATCATCAAATTCTAACTGCAGGGGACATAAGTAGCTTCCTTAACAAAATATGTCGTGTCATAGAAAGGTAACAAAAAAAATCATTGATGCAAAGGCTGAAAAAATAAACAGTCTTCCAGTACATCATAACCTGAATATGTTATGTCCAATTGACTGAACTTTTTTTTATGTGCATAAAACCTCTTACAATCTATACAGCAAAAGAAAGCAAGCTATTTTTAAGAAGATAATTTTACATGGCGCCTTAATGTCCATGCCATTTCAATCGAAATTCAGCCCTTAAAAACATCAAAGACGGTATAAAGGCATTCACCCTCCCAAAAGCCCTCTTCTCACAACACACGTATTTTACACTCAAATGACACACTCCAATAGTGAGCCATCCTCTTAGCAGGGTAGGAAAGATCAGTGAACTGATAGACATTCCTCATAGCTTATGTCATCTCGCGATGACAAAACATTCTCAAAGGGATGTTAAAAACCAAAATAAGGACTCCTTGGACAATGTGAGAGCTGATATGTTTGGACAAGGGTGGTCCCCAACTGGCTGACCCAGAGGTCAGAATCGTAACTCCTGAGGTAGAAATTTCTCAGGACTGGTTTAAGCAAGGACCTCGCAGAGGTGAGAGGTGGACCTGGATGCCTTTATCACCAACTCCGAAAGTAAACTAGCCAAAATAACTGGTTTATGGACTTGCTGACCACAAGGGCACATTCCAAGGATTCCGCCTTCAGACAGCGATGTCCTGCTGAGATTACAGAGGACAGACGTCCTTCACACAACCTGTGTGGTAAAAAAAAAAAGAGTGAGCAAAGTACATTCTTAAACAATGCTCTTAAAATCCCTGTTCTCTTCAACTTCCCAGAATTCTTGTGAGTCACTCTGTGTGATTCCCCATGAAGGTAATCTTTCTAAACTCAGACAGAAGTTCATTTAAACTCCAGTGTTGGACCAGAAAAAACAACAACTCTTCACCCCACAGGGTTTGTAGCTTATGGTTTTATGGTCCGGTTGGTGGACCTAATTATCAGAGCACAAACTCAAAAAAATAAATAAAAATAAATAAAAAATAGGAATGCAAAACATTTTGTGGACTGTTCAAAAGTTATGGACTTTCTACCTCTGGGATTTCCCCCCCCCCTCAATCATACTAAAGTAAGTAGGCCTACCGTATTTTCCAGACCATAAGCTGCTACTTTTTTCCAATTTTTTCTAACCATGCGGCTTTTAACTGGTGCGGTTTGTTTATGGATTTTTACAGCTAACAGCCACTAGATGACCTCCTTGATCAATGAATTGCACAGATTACGTCCTTCACCTTAAGGAATATTGTGCCTTTAAGAGACTGGAAAAAAAGAGAGAGAGAGGAGGAAACTTTGTGCGAACAATGACAGCAAACAAGGAACAGGCGGGCATTACGAGAGCGGGAAAGTTTGTGAAAACAGAGGTTTCATGCACCAACCCTCCTTCTGGAAAGTAATTGATACTGCTTCTAAGTTAAAGGTATTCCATCTGACTTTAAAAAAAATAAACGGAGTAGCTTCACGTACCGTTACCAGCACTGAATAAATGGAAAGACGTTGCAGACGGTATTAAGAACTGTTTCAATGCAATGTGAGAAAAAAAGCTTTCAGAAAATAAAAGCATGAAATATACGGCCCAAATTTGAAGTCTTTCTTGAGGATTGGCTGAACAGTCAGAGAGAAGACGATTGAGATGTTTCCACAGTATTGAAATGTTAATAAAATCGAAGTTTCCCCAAACACCAATCCCTTACCCAACAATCCTCTCTGCACCAATCATTATATATTGTAATTAAACATTAAAACACCTGCGGCTTTTAATCGGATGTGGCTTGTATTTGTACACATTTGTGGTTTTTCCCTAAAATAGGCTGTACTTAAAATTATTTGTCATCAGCCAAATTTTTGCTGTCATGGTTCTACTTAAAGGTCGCAAATATCTCAGTTGAATTGCTAATACAATAGAAATGAGACCAAAATGTGTTCATATTTTGTAGGTTAATAAAGTTAAACAACTAAAACCCAGCAATCAATGTATTTATTCTGGATTTTGAAGTTGTTTTTGAACTGTACCTAATCCAAATATTTAAAAAAATAATGATCTTGTTCAGATTTGCAGAACTGTCACCCATAATGGGAGCATGCTGGAGTTGTTCTGTTACACTATTTCTGATTTTGTTTTGTTTGTAGACTAAGTTCATAATTAATTTGGTTGATGCATTGTGTGTTTGAACATTTGTTTCCTCTGGTTTTGGATGCTATGCAGCTGAAAGATTTTTGCTCCTACATTTCTGTTTTTAGACAGTTTTATGATCCGTAACCATGTGACACGGGATTGTTTTTACAACAGAAGCATCTGATTAGCATATCAATGAACTACGAATGCAGGTTCCCAGAAGAGTTGAAAATGAGGCTTTGTTGATGCAGAGAGAAACAAAGAGCAGAGAGACAGAGGAAGTTCAAACTCTCTTCCTCAATCAAAATGGACAACAATCATATTTCTGGAGCCTTTGTAGGAAATCCATGATCTGCCTTTAAATGTGAACCCTTCTGCCATGTAAGACTTACCAGGAAACATCTCACAGATGGACGGGTCATTCCATCATGTGTTAAGATGTCTATCTTATGATCAGACACAAGAACTGGTCAGCATCTACAGCACTTCACTGTAAACCTCCTGATTCTCACCTGTCCAAATTCACATATTGTTAAAGGATTGGCTTCATCTTAGTTCTGAATGTTTTACAAATCAGTTGTAGCCTTTAAAAATATTAACAACTACTGACTGCAATAGGCACCCCCGTTCAGCATGATCCACCAGGGGTGGCAGCACGTCAAAGTCGGGGCCCACGGCCGCGGCACCACCATAAGCCCTATGGGTCCCTATGGGTGCCAAGGCTATCCCCCTGCCGCCATTCCAGGGGGAGACCTTGACTTTAGTTTTTTGACTTTGAGTGGAGCAAGCAGGTTGAGAGCGGTTTGAAGTCTCCTGTTAAAATCATTGACAATAAAATTACAAGATGCAGGTAAAGGACTAGGAGGGATCTTTTTAACAGCCACTTCAAGGGTTAGATGGTCCTTCCTTAAAGTTCTCACAGAGGTATCCTGCTGGATAAAACCGGTGATGTTAAAAAACACTTAGTAGTGGTCAGAGACAGCCACGTAAACAACAGAGGACACACTGGTGGACAGGCCGTGTGTGATAACCAAGTCCAGGGTGTGTCCTCTGTTGTGATTCAGCTGCATGATATGTTGATTAAAATCCATATAATTCAGAATATAAAAAAAAAATCGATTGATAAAGGATCTAAAAGGTTATCTACATGTACATTAAAATCACCAGCTAGAATGATCCTTTCAAAGGCGTTATACAGAATTGATAAAAACTGTGTGAATTTGTGAATGGAAAGTGCACTCTTTTTAGGTGGCCTATAAATTGTGACAAATAAAATCTGAGGAGTGCTCAAAACAGTTGCAGTATGTTCAAAGATGCTAAAATTATTAAATCAAATAGGTTTGGCGGAAAGGGTCGATGAACTCATTAAAGCAGTTCTGCCTGTTCTTTTATTACTCCTCGTTGAATAGGTGATAGTGGAATGACTGTATGACTTTCCGAAAGTGGCTGTTTTAGTAATGGTTTGATATTATTGGGGTTGTGTTTGTTCAGTGTATGATTGTTTGTCCACTCTCTGCTGATAAAGACAGGTATGAATGATATAGGGCAAGGTCCATGTCCAAAATTGCCACATTTCCACTAGTGCCAGTACGGTACGGAACAGATGACTTTTGGCGTGTTTCAATTACCTGTGTCCATCCCAAGCCAACCCCTTTTTTCGGACTACTTCTGTCTTGGTTCGAAGCGTGCTGAAGCGACCCAACATAGGCAGATAACAGTGCTAGCAACCAGAATTGTTAGATTGAAACAAAAAAACTTGGGTGAAAAAGTCCGGCTTACCATTCTTGTACCGCTTCGGATGCCACGATGCCGTCTAGCGGTACATCTGGTTGTAATCAGTCCTTCACTGGCCAATCAACAGTCATTAGCAAAATGCTAGCAAATTATGGGCAACAACAACTCAACCTGTATGAAAACAAAAGGACATACGTACTGGTTCATTCAACTTTCGATGTATAAACCATGTTGAACTTGCGACACCTAAGATCAAATCTTAGATTTCTCATCGACAATTGGGTGAAAGAGACAAATTTAGCCGTTTAGCTCCATAGACTCCCATCCATCTTGCACTCATCGCAATCACCCCCAGTGGAAATGTGGTGGAACTGCAACCACCGTTACAATGGGACTGAAAGGAGAGTGGCAAGATTTTCCTCAAACGGCTTTGATGGCGCTGACTCCTACCCAGCAGGAGTTGTTGGTCTGGAGTTGTTTGTTTGTCTCAAAGTAAGCTATAGTTTAAAGTTTCAAATAAGCAGCACACTACAGTTAACTGCATGCAGCCTAACATCAAAAAGAAATCGGTGTGAGTCGTGAATTATATAGATTTTAAACAATGTGGGGATCTTGTCAGTATATATACTATTGAATCCGTGTATGTCACCATGTTGTTATGTTGGCTGAGTGGTTAGTGTCGACGACTCCTGCTCGGTAGGACCAGGTTCACTGTTATTGCAGTGTTGAAATTCTTTTTCACAGTAGGTTCACAGACATTCTTCCTGGTTTCAGAAAAAAATACATTTTCAAGATTTTTAAAAAATTATTGTTTCTATTGTATTTTTAAACCAAGTTCTGACATCAAGACAGTGACCTGATCAGTTATGTATGTTCAGTGCTGAACAGTGTGGATGATCAAAAAATGAATGGAGATAGGATGAATAATAAGTCTGTTGATTCATTTTCTCCCCCAAAATGCACAATGTCTCCTCAATCTTCAATGCATTGTTCAGCATGTATCTCAGACCATCATATATATAGTGGATGATATGTGGTGGATGTTTTAGGTTTCGTATTTCAATAAATGAAACCAAAAACACAATTTTAATGCCTGAGCAGTACTTTTCATTCAATATTTTTCAATGCAGTATTTCTTCTATTTATTTTTGTGTCAGAATATGATTCCCCTGGCAAACATTATTAAACAAGGGCCAAACCCTTCTAATTTTACAGGATTAAAAGTTCAGAATAGAGTGTGCATATTTACAGAAACACTTGAAGATAGAGCTGGGCAATATGACCTAAAGATTAAATCTGATATTGTTTTTAACACAAAATCCGATTTCAGATGTTGATCATTTTTTTCAACCTGTTTTTTTTCGTAATACGAAATTGAAAGTGATAGAAATATTTTCAAAAAAACTGCTTTCATTGAAATCACCCTGTCCTGGAGCTGACTTAATTTAATGTCCAACTAAAAACAAGCTGCAAAGTATCCTTGTAAAACAAGATGGCTAGATTGATATCAGTTAAAAAAAACTGTGTTCCAAAAATGTAATCTTCATAAACAGAACAAAGATGCTTAGTGCTGGAGCTTTTGTTGTGATTGCATTTTGCTGGAGCTTTTGTTAAGCTAAACCCGCCCATACCCCTCGTTCACTACCGTTCTTTTGAGATGGTAATTGAAACACAACCTACCTGTTCCAGGCCGTACTGCCCAGTTCCATTCTGTACTGTACTGGCCCTAGTGGAAATGGGGCATATGTGAGTTAGGCCGTTTTCACATGTGTGGCCGTACCAGAAAACGGCCAGAGAAAATGCACATTTTTTCTGTTCACATGGCACGGATCTCTGACCGTATTGGGATCCAGTCTTTTACTACAAATAAACAGCAGGTGGCGGCATACAAATAAGTCTTAGTTCTCCAACAAACAAGGGAGTGAGAAGTACCGACGTCATAAAACGAGCGACAGCCTAGAATGTAAACAAACTGGTCTACTGGTCAGCTGCTACCTGAAGCCATCTACAGGGTGAGTGTTGTAGTAAACCCGCCGTTTTGTAACCTGCTGTGTTGCTGTGGGATGCTTGAATCGCGTTGTTTTGGTATTTGTATGGTCGCGAGGTGATTCTGTAATTTCGGCCGGCGGTGTCGTCATTTCCGCATGGAGCGCGTCTATTGTCTTGAGTACGGCCAGAGTACGGGTTGTGTTCACATGGTACGTGGCCGCTCGTACCTGGACTCGGATACTACCTCCAAGGCAGGTCTCTCTGGCCGTATTCTGGCACGGTACAGTGTGTGTTCACATGGTACGAAATAAGTGGATTTTGACCAAATACCGTACCCGAGTACGGACTCCCGAACCATGTGAAAGCGCCCTTACTGTTAAAATCAGGGCAGTGTTGATAAAAGCCAGGATCAGTTAGACATCAAGATGTGGGAGCAGAAAGGGCAGGGGGGGGGGCATTCCTGTGAAAGGCTCAAAATATCAACAAGTCTTCAATAAGCGAGCCATCAAAATTCTTCCTACTCATTTATTTTTTTGTGTGTTAATATGCTACATTCAAAAGATAATATCTGTGTTATTGGAATAAGAGGTTAAAGAATAACAATAGGTATCACATTATTGTAAAGGGGTATAACATAGGCAGCTTGATTTTCTTTTTTTGCACAGAAAGAAATCTTTAAATGTGTAGCACACATTTTTGTTCACCCCACCAGCCTTTGATGTCCCTAAATAAAATACAGCAAGGTCAAATATGCAGTATGTTTTCAAAGAGTGGTGAGTTAAGAGATCTTTTGTTCAAAGATTTAAAATTTCAATTAAAATTACAAACAGATGCTTCATCCAGCTGCCATGCTTGATCTTTACTTGTTCAGTCATTTCTCTTCTCAACTGATTGAGTACTGTTAGAAAAGGATTGTTTTACTGGCTTTCTTTGTGTTGTGTTTTATTGAAAAAAAAATCCAAAGACCCAGATGCAACAACAAACACAGCACAATGTAGCTCATCCAGGAACAAATCAGACTGAATATGAAACCCCCACTGAAGTCTGGTTTCAGCACCAATTTACTGGTTGTACTTATGCTGTGTGTTCACAGCTGTACGTGAGACTGGGAAAATAATTTTATTTTAATTCAGGGAAGGTTACTGGGACCTTATTTTAGTATTCTGGTAATGATGTTGATCTTTTTGCACTTTATCGATTTCTTTCAATAATGACAGGTCATGATGGGGGTGGGGGTCACAATTCTCACCCTTCTGACATTTATTAGTTGACATTAATTGAGAAATATTAAATGAAAAAAAAACAACTTTCATTTTCTTTTCATGATGTTTCTTTGGAATATAATTATAGCCAAAGCGTACTTTTACGAAAACCTAGCCATGAACCTTGTCTTAAATTGTTCTGAAGTTGTAATGGTAAAAATAGTTGCAATAAAAGCTCTTGACATTTGCTTATAAAAGCTTTTATCTCTCGGTAACGACACAACCAGCAACGATCACTGCAATTCTGCCAAATCAATAAATAGCCCTTCCATCCCCCTTTCTTCTTTTTTTTAACAAGTCCACCCAACTCCTTGTTGACATTTGTGCCGGATAGTTGGCCCTCAAAGGACTTCACCAGGTGCAAGTACAGTATTTAGCCCTGGTATTTTTCATCATTTAATTTTCATCCTGAAATGGCTGATTTATTTGGATTTTTCTGTGAATAAAGCAGCTGTATAAACAGGAAAAGTAATTTGTGTGCATGCAACGCTGAGTGCCGCTGCTTCCTTCGACACATTTGGCTCTCAGGGAAATGTCAGCAGCAGGTTAGCAAGCTATTCTTGACTCAACTACCCTTTCCTGAAAGGAGAGTTGTTTAATTTGGGGCTTTGTAAAGAATACTTTAATCCAATTCTTCTCTCAATACAGATTGGAGTTTTTTCCCAGTGAATTTGCTAGGTTTTTGTAGCACACAGGCTTTAGTGAGGACAAGCAACAGAGTGATTTTAAAGTAAATATATTGACACCCTTGTGCTATTTTCGCATTTTTGTTTCCAGCTTCCTTTAATGTGAGACTCCATGTTAAGAACCCAGTGCAAACAAAATCCTTCAGAAATTACATAATTACATAATAGGGTATACTTGTTTGTATTTTTACATGTAACTAATGCACAGCAGTCTTGACACCCCATTGTGTGGGAGCATTCTGCAGAGGGAGAGGGAAGCTGGTTAGAGCTTATGTAAAGTTGGATGGAGTTAAAGGTAAAGTTTTATTTTAATTTTTTTTTCAATCTGGACCTTGTTTTTAACAAATATTACATTAATTTTCTGACCCAGACAAATTTTGAGCCACTCAGAGCCCTTTGGGAGAAGTTTATGTCCAGTCCTGATAAGTGTATATCCATAACATGGGAGTCTAAAAAAAACAAAAAGAGAGAAAAAAAAAGTTCCTTTTAAATGTAAGGCAATCTTGGACAAAAAAACGGTTGGAATTTGCAAAAGACTTCGACTGGGGCCATTGTCCACCTTCCAACAGGACTCTAACCACTCATCTAGATCTAAAACAGAATAGCTTCACTCAAAGCATACTGTTATGTGTTAGTATGGCCTAGTCTTAGTCTTAATTGCCATGTCTTAAAAGTTGATGATTAAAGATGCTGTCCATTCAACCTGACTGAGCTTGAGCTATGAGGAGGGCTTTTGTGACATCACTTCTGTGTCCAACGCGCCACAGCTCCTAAAGTAAACACAATGTTGGTAGCCAAGGAACTGGTCACTTTTTATAAGCAATATTATAATGATAGCATAATTACAGCATAATACCTCACTGCGTGCTGTCGTGATGTTTGTGCAGCCGTCACTCCAACAATGCAGCTATTAATAGTGCTGTGAAAGTGTCGCTCAAATTTACACGGTTTTACACTTCACACTAGCTGTCCGTCCACTTGGAGCAGGAATTTAGCCTCCATTTCCATGTTAGTATGGTATCACAGGACCGAGTAAATACATTTTATTGCGAACACTGCTGGCTTTTAATCTCCTAAATTATTGCTTTAATTCTCGTAAATTACTTTATTTTCGTAAAGGAGTTACATTTTTCATAAATAACTAGCTACTTGATTCTCAAAACAAATTTAAACTTATGATTACATTAAACTAAGGAATGAAAACTTCCTCACATATATATATATATATATATATATATATATATATATATTGATTTTAATCCCTTCTATTGTATGTGGCCCCACTCCATTGTAACAGCAACAGGTAAGATTATCTCTGCTAACATTTAATACAAATACTGATGCTGTCCTCCAGCCCACACTTAAATATATATTTACAATTAGAGATCCAGCTTACCGTATCAGTTTAAGCCATCTTGGTTTCGTCTGTAGGAAAGCGCTAGTAACATATTGTTTTATTGGCATCATTTATGTTAATGTAACATAGGACACAGCACTGCAATTTAGTTTGGACAAATAATTGACGTTTTTGGCTATAGTGACGTAGCCGCTAGCCATCCCCATTTTGCGAAGAATGGGGCTGACAGATGAATTTCTATCCAAAATCTCAGACATGATGGATAAGATTGCGCCACTTACGGTTAAAAATGTCATGAGTAAAAAGAAGTCTCCGTGGAGAAGCGATCCATTGGTATGTAATGAAAAAACGGAGTGTTGACGCACCGAGAGAAAATGGCGGATAACTCGACTCCAGGTTCATTATGAGATATAATTCAATTCAATTTATTTATATAGCGCCGTTTCACAACAGATGTCATCTCAAGGCACTTTACAAGAAGAGTTATTACAATACAATGTTTAATTTAGGAATTAGAGAACCACAGAAGATTGTGTCGTCAATTCTCAGCAATCTTTTGCACTGAGCAAGTATGAAGCGACAGTGGAGAGAAAAAAACTCCCTTTTAACTGGAAGAAACCTCCAGCAGAACCAGGCTCAGCATAAGAGGTCATCTGCCGAGACCATCTTGGGTTTGGAGAAGACAGCAAGAGAAAAGAGACTAAGAGAAAACAGGTTGGCGCTTGAATTGACAGCACATCATGCAGTTGGGGAGAAGTAGGAGAGAAAGTAGGAACTGACTCTAATAATGTCCTCCAACAGCCTAGCCTAAAGCAGCATAGCTACTAACATTAACCTGTCTCCTAGCCACTAGGAGACCTAGCTACTAACACTCTCTACCTGGTTTACATTAATCTATCTCTACCTAGCTACTCTAGCTGACTACTAATATTAACCTCTCTTCCTAGCTTTTGACACTCTACTTGGCTACTAACATGAACATCTCTTCCTTGCTTCCTGTCTAACCTGTCTCTAAATACCTGTTAACCTGTCTCTAACTGTAAGCTTTGTCAAAGAGAAAGGTTTTAAGCCTAATTTTAAAGACAGACAAGATGTCTGCTTCACAAACCAACCCTGGGAGCTGGTTCCATAGGAGAGGAGCCTGGTAACTGAAAGATCTGCCATCCATTCTACTTTTAGAAATCCAAAGAGAAACTGAACAAATATCAATTAACCTTAAAGGATGCAAGGGAATCATTCTTCTCTGAGATTATTCACGGAAACAACAATAATGCAAGGACATTATTTGCTACAGTGGAGAGATTAACTACCCCTGTGACAGTAGCCCCCAAATAAAGCTTCACCAGGGCCTGCAATAAATTTGCCAGCTTCTTCACTGAAGAGATGTTGAACATCAGAAAGTCAATCAGTACATCAGTTTCAACCCCGATACCAATGTTGAGCCCCGTTAACATCCATGCAGAGAAAATGACTGATTTCCAAACAATAAATCAATCAAGCTTTGATGAGATTATTGATAACTAAGCTCTGCCACCTGCTGCTTGGATATCTTACCAACAGGTTTTCTTTGCCTGTCAGAACAGCTCATTCAGTGCAAGTTTTGCAATGCTATGTTTGATTATTTGGAACAGTGAATGCATGCAGTAACCCAGGAGATGATGTGTTCTGCTCTCCTTGACCCCCCGACATGGCAGCATGATTAAACAGAAGATGGAAGATCGGTTCTCTGATCGGCAGCAGGATTCGTTTGTGTGTATTCACACCTGCATAAAACGTCCAGACCAGCGTTCCAAACAAACTCTGGTCCGTTTAAAGTGGAACAAACAGTGCATGTCTGACTACACCCTAAATATCAGTACACAACTTCAATTGGGCCAACTAGAAACTACTGACCAGGCCAGAAATCTAGGTGTAATAATGGTCTCAGACCTGAACCTCCAACGTCACATAGGGGCAATAACAAGGATAGCTTTCTATCACCTGAGGAACATTTCTAGGATTAAGGACTGAGGAGACCTAGCAAAACTCATCCATGCATTTATCTCTAGCCGCTTTGATTACGGTAACAGTATTTTCACAGGTCGTCCTAAAAACTTTATCAGACAGCTGCTGCTCGTGTTCATCACCCCAGTTCTAAAGTCTTTATACTGGCTCCCTGTAGCTCAGGGAATAGACTTCTAAGTGCTTTTATTAGTCTATAAATCATTGAATGGGTTAGCACCAGAGTACATTACAGATCTATTATCACGATACAAACCTAGATCACTCAGGTCCTCCAGCTCTAGTCTACTGATCATCCCTAGAACCTGAACCAAGCATGGAGAAGCAGCTTTTAGTTTCTATGCTCCTCACGTCTGGAACAAACTGTCGGACGAATGCAAAACTGCAGAGACACTGATCTCTTTTAAATCTAAAATACAAACATACCTTTCTTTAGACATACTTATGTGTAAATTATACTATTATTGCCAATACTATTATTAAATGTTTTTATAATCAAATGCAATTTTTTCTTTTACAAATGTTCGTTTATGCTTTCTTTTATTAATTCTATGTTTTCATTTTTCACATGTCTGTAATCATGTAAAGCACCTTGAATTGCCTTGTGTTGAAAGTGTGCTATACAAAAAAATTGCCTTGCCTTGCCTTGCCAAAGAGTACTAATACAAAAATGCTAATTTACACCAGACTTTTCAGATTTTTTTTTTCATGAAAAAAAACAACATATCCTTTTAGTTTGTTAAAGTCATACTAATTCTTCTGCAAAAGTGGTTAAACCGAAAGGGCTAAACAGAAGAACAGGAAACTGCCTAAACAGGCACTCTCATTCATGGCCTCTGTTATTCCCTCATTGCTAAAGTCTGACTCACAAAAAATCTAAACAGTTATGTTTCGACCCCCCCTTTCTCCCCTAAAAATGTTCCTTCTGCCTTGTGGCCACAAACTCTTTTCCTTCTATGAAACAACTCATCCACTGCAGAAAAGGCCCTTCTGTTTTTGTAATTAGTATCCACACCCTTTGCACTTCTTACACACAGTCCTACTGTACTGTGCATGAGCACAGACATGCTTTCATATCACGTGCATGCACCTTCGCAATCAGTCTTTGCCCTGCACACAGAGATGGAGCAAAGCGGAGGCATGCAGCTCACAGGAGGGGGGAAAAAAGGTCCTTTTTCCAGGAACATGTCTCCCTCAAATATTTCTCCTTGCGGTCACAAGAGTACAGCAACATTTGAAGAGAATAGGCAAATGTCAATCTGTCACAGCGTAGGAATGTGTTATTTTTGTCATAGCTATTTTTACCTCCATTTATTTCCATGGCGCCAAGTAACAACATTTTGTTTGAAAACGTAACAGCTTGACCACAAAAGCTTCTTGAGGTATTAGTTTATAGATGGTGCTGCACTTTACATGCAAAACACAAAACATTTATGGAGGGCTCTGGGTTTTGAATGATGGGGGCTGCTGCTGATTTGGTTTACAATCCAAGCTTGCTATGATGTGGTGATACTTTAAATAAATGGTAAAGAACATACATATATAAGGCCTCACATTAAAATTAGCACAGCCAGTTAAAGCATCCTTATAATACCTGGTAAATGTAATGTACTGTAGCTTGTATAAAAGACAGTTTAGATTTATGACTGTTTTTGGATTAACTTTTGACTTAACAACCTCCAAATCCTTACAGTGCCTTTCAAAATTATGCTCTTGGAACATTTTCCCATTTTGTCATATTACAACATTTCTCTACAGTGTGTTTTAAATGTGAAGTAGTGTATAGCTGTGAAACGGAAGCAAAATGATATTAAAAAATAATATTCTTCCAGTTTTTCTTTGCCAAATAGCAAAAACTCTGTACCTTTGGATTGACTCCACCAGTAAACATCAACTATTAAAACTCATGCCACAGATTCTCAAGAAGATTTTTGGCTGGACTTTAACTAGCCAATTCTAACACATGAACGGGAGCAACTTAGTTCTACTCGGTTATGTTTAGAGACGTCCTGTTGGAAGATGAACCTCTGTCAAAGTCCTTTGAAGCCACTAATTGGTTTTGTTTCAAGACTGTCCTGCATTTATCTCATCCTATTTTACCACCAAACTTTGACAGCTTCCCAGTCACTGGGAAGTTGTCTGGAAAGTGATTGGTGTTTGGGGAAGCTTCAGTGTTATTAACATTTAAACACGGTGGAAACACTTCTGCCATCCTCTCTTCAAGAAAGATTTGAAGTTTGGGCCATCTGCTTGTATTACCTCTGAAAGCTGAGAGAGTTTTTCATGTTGGCGTCGCCAACGTCTCACCATCATTGCTGTCAACGGTACGTGAAGCCGCTTGTTTGATAAAAAAAATAAACACAATTTTTTGAAGGAATCTAACCTACGTCCTCAGTTTCATAGTTATGTACAAGCATGTACTGTCTACCAATAGAATCCTCTAAATGTTGTGTTTACTGCAATAAAAAATGTGAAAAAGTTCAAGGTTATGAATAGTTCTGCAAGGAATTGTACATGCACAAAATACCGACTGTACCCACTTGTTGATCATTCATGTGTTTCTGCTGAATAACAGTTCAGGACTGGTTTCTCACAGCTAGTAATGCAGGTACAAGCAAATTCGACTTTTTCTGCATGTACAGGTGGAGTTTAATGCCACTATTTTGTTGATATCTTTGAATCCATCTCTCCTTTCTCTATATTTGTGTGTTTATGTTTGTGTTTTCATCCTGCACAACAGCACAGTTTTCCCAGAGTTTGGAAAATAACAAATTTATGTAGCTTTTTTTTTTTTCTAGCTGTCCTGCTTGAAACAGAACATTATTCAGAAGAGTTAAAGTATTTAAAGTTGATTTTTTTTTCCAGCTTTCAAATAAAACTGTGCTAACAATCCTAATAAAGAAGGAAAAGGAGCAATGAATAGGGCATAACATGTTGTTGAACATCTCAACAATAAAAAAAAGGGTTTATTTCTACTTGACAGCTGTTATCTGTTTCTATTCTTGATGTTTGTGTATGAGAATATAGCAGCGCGAGTATCAACAACTTTTTGGTAAACAGTGCAGATTAAAATAACTACACAGACAAAGAAGAAATAGGTTATCCATGGCTTTCCAGATGAAATCTCTTTAGGGTAATTTCCTAATATAGAACCTGTTTTTGAAAATAGATTAAAATAATCGTAAACACCATGGCATAATACCTGTTTGGCTTGTCTTTACTCTTAAGCCCTCCTCTTTCTTTCCCTTAAATGTTCCCTGGCAGACATAGCCTAGAAAGAGACATAACCCCTGTAGACAGGATGGGAGCCCTTATTTACTTTGCAGATAAGAGTTGTGGGTAGTGGAAGGAGAGGAATGTACTGGAATGCTGGATTGTTTTGGGGAAGCTTCTTGGATGCCTACGATAACAAAACAATGCAGAGGGTTTGGGGGGGGGCACTTAGGGTGGGGTAGGGGGTTGGAAAACAATTAGACAACTTAAAGTACCACAGCAGATAACCCAGAGGGTCCTTTTGGGCCTCTAATACTTTCACAAATATCCAGGGGCTGATATAAGACCCAGAGCTTCCTCCCAAAGTCATTTTTTGACCTCTGGCATTGCATTCTTCACTAAACGGGTAAATAACCTTCTCATGTTGAGCACGGTCATTATAAAATGTAAATTAAATGTATTTCTTACAGAAGCTTGACCTTGAGGTCTCTGTGATTTTGTTTATACACTCCTCTCACCATTCTACCTCAATAGGTGTTGGTCATCTGACCCCTGTCGCATTTTCTGTTGTTGGAGGTTTGATCTTTTTTGATTTCAAAAAGGAGCTGCTGTTCCACTGGGCACTTTCTACCAATGAGCCTCTGATCTTTTATTGTTCACAGGTACTTTAGTTTTGCTGTAATAGGGAGTCATTATCTCTCAAGTTTTATATAATCAAACTACCCAAATCAGAATCTGAAATAGAGAACTTAATGTTTTACGATTATTTATTTTAAATTTTTTTTAAATGTTTCATCAAAAATATTTAACTATGAAGATAAATGTAAACACAATTGCAAAGTGCACTGATTTGAAAGGTTTCTTTATGAATACAAAATAGACAAGATTTTTATTTTTTTTACAAACTTGGCTTCTTACCTTGGTTTGTACCCACTTTCACAATCACTGACTTAAAGTTGTTTCCTACATTCGATTGCCAATTTGATTTAGATCCTGTTTACACGGAACATAGTATAGTTTCAAAAACAGGGTCTGTAAAAATGGTAGCACAATAATGTTTTATCCAGGTTTATCCACATGACAGCGGGGCATGTTACCTTAGTTTCCACTACTGCATCTTATGAATAATAATACTTATTATTATATTATTTACAGATTATTACATCCAATAAAAACAAATGGTAAATGGACTGAACTTATATAGCGCTTTTCTAGTCTTACTGACCACTCAAAGCGCTTTACATTGAAGCCACATTCACCCATTCACCCTCGAATTCATACACCGACACCCAACATGGCTCAGTAGGACAATGTAGAATTTGGGGGTTAAGTGCCTTGCCCAGGGGCACATCGACATGTGACTGGAGGAAGCTGGAATCGAACCTACGACCCTCCGATTGCAAGCCAACTACTCTACCACTGAGCCACAGTCGCCCTCCAGTGGGGAGCAATGCAAGGTTAAGTGAAGGGCACAGATTTGAGCTCCCAACTATAGGCAATTTATCTTTGCCCTGAGAAACTTTGGCAACTTTTGTGAGTGATTTCACCTTGTTGTGACACCTTGCATGTCCTCTTTGACCTTATGTTTAACACACCAATTGCTCAAGGCCAGCAAATCGTTAGATCTTCTGCTTTTATGGTCAAACTTTCTGATGAACAGCTAATGAAGTGCATCTGATAAGTTGTACCTGACTGATATTTGCCCCTTTGTACCTTATGAAAACATTAGAAGGTTGACCATTATGTGGAAGAATCATCTGAGATCAGAAGAGATCAAAAACAACCTTTCACAGAAATTTATGGTTGAATTTAAAGACTAGCTTGTTAATGCTGAATGTTTAACTTACCTCACTTTACAACCTGGACCTAGATATTTGTCCTAAAATATGAAACATTAGAAAGGAAAGGGATTAAGTTACATATTTTCCTGTTCACATTGTTTGGGTTCAGTCTCAGGGTCTGACATTAAGAGCTAGCATTTAACATTTCACTGACCTTTACAGAGTGCGTTTTGAAGAGGCACTAGCTCATGCTGTGATGATGTGTTCAACAATTCAACATACAACCACACCATCAAAGCAAATAATACTATCACAAAAAATTGATGTACTAATTATCTACTAGGGTGGAAAATATATCAAAGCTCAAGAAAAAAAAAAAACACTTTCACATGACATATATCTACTACAATGGATGGAACAATAAATGCTATCAGGAAATGCAATCCCACTTGTAAATATACACTTATTTTAGCTGACAAAACTGTGTAAACCTATATTAAGTCAAACAGGTTAGGCCTAGATACATAATGATTGTCTTGTCTTCTCAACATCTGTTGGAATTCTTGATAAAGGTCTTTAAAAAGCCTTTAAATTCATCATATGCTATATTTTAGGATCAAAATTCCTTTCTAAAATTAGCAGATGAGCACAACTACATCTATATGTAATTCAGTATTCCCCGATTTACCTATTCACCTGATTCACCTGTGGAACATGACTCCAAATTATAAGTGGAAAATTCACCTGATAATTTTTCATAGAGCATATCTAAAATATTCAAAAGTGAATACAGTATCAGGGTTATCCAGGGTCCTCCTCACTGCTCTCTCTTTTTTTCTTTTTTCATTTTTTGGTGTATAAAACCGAAATTATCCAGTTTAATTTTATACATGATGTCCAAAACCTGAGTAAAATTTTGCCCTATATAATCCCAGGCAGTTTTGTTCCAAATGTTCTTTAAAAGGAAGAAAACAATACAAACAGCAGCAAAACAGCGCCACCGCACAGTTATGGTCACAAAAAGAATCACGTGAAAGTTATTTTAAAAAGAAGTCAGTGTTCAGAAAAAAATTGAAATTTAGAACACAATACGAACTAATTTGGATTTTATTCTAATCTGAAATACATTAGGGTTTGTGTGTGTGTGCGTGGGTAGGGGTTTGGGTGGTGGGGGGGACTAAACTAAATTAAAACTGGACTTTTTAGAGCTCCCCTTGGTCTGTCAGTTGTGGGCTTTCGGGGAGACCATCTCCCTTTCAGGGAAGCAGAGCTCCCCCTTGCTCCCCTGTAATTCGAACCCTGGAGAGACATCACTGACAATGATCCAACAATGAGTGAGAGGCATCACAGGTATAAATAGACATGAGGGGAGGATGATCCAGTGTTACAGATAGGAGACAGGTGTAGACAATGATTAGACAGGACGGAGTACTAATAGCTCTGACAAGACTCTTCCCTTTAAGCGCGGATTCCAGACAACCTGGGAAAGGAAAAATAATAAAAGAAAGTGTCCTGAAGGATATGCCCGTGCAAATTAGGCGGACGGCCGGGTGGACGTCTTTTGACAAAAAAAATTCAAAAACACTGCGTCGGTTTAAAAAACATTTGGAGTTGCAGCACGGCACAGTCGTATTTACTGAAAAAGTCCCACTAGGTAGTGTAAAGCAAAGAGCTGCGAGTCTCTGACTAATGCAGGAGCTCCCCCTCCACGTGAACAAAACAGTGTTTTTATTTGTTTCTTTAAGCATTTTTTTTAAGTTAAGTCATGAAAGAAAATGTTTTTTTGTTTTTTTTAAGAAAAAAATATTTTTTTCAGGAAATATTTTTTGAGTCAATCTTTAAATGTCAGGTGAAACACTGTTAGCATTACTGTTAAAAATGGTTTTGGCAAAAAAGGTTCTCAAGAACCAAGGGGGGCTGCTGAATCTGAATCAGGAAGGGTTTATTGTCCAAACAACAAACCTAGCTAAGACAAACATTTCTAAGCATACAATAAATGAAAATAAAATGTGATAACCACATTGATATATACATGAGTGCAAAAACAGGCACAGAGAAAACAACACTGGGTCATTGGATTGAGACAGATCTGGTGGTGCCAGCATTCTTAGGGTTACTGTTCATGAGTCCAACAGCAAAGGGGAAGACTCCTGCCTGTGTGGAGCAGGTCAAACAGTCTGTGTCCAGGGTGAGAAGGGTCAGCTGTGCTCCGACCTGCACGCCCCATTGTCCTGGAGGTGTCCTGAGGTAATGCAACTATTTTTTTAAATAATTGAATTAATTATTTTTTTAACTCAAGTGATCAGTAAAGTGACTAAGTTGCTTTTTAAATGACTTATCAGTAATCAGAGTTCTTTTTTAAAGTAGATGAGGCAACATTGGTGCACAGAACCCTGACCAAAAATCTGATGGAACACCACTGAGATGAATTACAGAGGGGACAGTGAACAAGGCCTTCTCATCCCACATCATCATTCTACCATTATAATCACAAATTCTCTTCTGAACATGCCCAGACCAGCTCAATGTGTAATATCTGACTTTATTTCCATCTTTATCTAACATCTAACATGATGTGTCCCTCTGATGTACCCGTTCTTGATCCTAACCGTCCTCTTCCCTCCTATAGAGTTTCAAAATCTTGAGGTCTGCGACCTCCATTTCTGCTTCTTGTCTTTCCTCATTGGTAATGTCTCTGAACCATACACCAATACTGATCTGAATACTTTCAGGTACATCTTTCTTTTAATTCTTGCTGAAATGTTTTCATTACACATTACACCTGACACTTTTATCCACCCATTCCAGCCAGCTTGTAAACACTTCTTCACCTCTTTTCCACACTCTACTTGGACTGTTGACCCTAAGTACTTAAAGCCCTCTATCTTCTTTACTTCAACTCCCTGTAACTTCACCATTCCACTTATGTCTCTCTCATTTATGCACATTGATTATGTCGTGCTGCAACTAAATTTCTTTCCTCTCTTTTCCAGTGCATACCTCCACCTTTCCAGTTTTTCCTCTACCTGCACCCTGCTCTCACCGCAAATAGCAGGAATCAGCAAATCAAACAAGAAAACTAGAAGGGGCTCAGAACCAATCCTCAGTGCCGTCCCACCTCCACTTTGTACTCCTTTGTCACTCCTACAGCACACTTAACTGCTGTCTCACAGCTCTCATACATGTCCTGTACCACTCTAGCATATTTCTCTGCCACTCCAACCACCTCATGCAAATCCACAGCTCTACTCTTGGCACTCTGTCATACATGATCTCTAAATCTACAAAGAAACAATGCTATGACCTAATCCGGGGGAGCAGCATAAAAACAAAAAGTGCATCTGTAGTTCTCTTCCTTTGCATGAAACCATACTGCGGCACACAAATGCTCACTTCTGACGGAAGCCTAGCTTTCATCACTCTTTCCCAAAGCTTCATTGTAGCAATCATTAGCTTTATATCTCTGAAGTTGCTACAGTTCTGTAAATCTCCTTTGTTGTTAAAAATTGTCACTAGGGCACTCTTTAAGATGTTGTTTAACAAAATAGTCATAAACTTTACTGCCACCTCTCCTAGACACATCCATAGCTCCACAGGTATCAGAGCCAACTGCCTTTTCCCTCTTCATCCCCTTCAAATCCTCACTTCATTTTAACTAATCTCAACTACTTGCTGATCCACAACAGATGCTTCTTCTACTCTACATTATCTCTCATTTTCCTCCTTCATCAGCTCTTCAAGGCACTCTTTCCATCTTCCCAGCACACACTTGGCACCTGTCAGTACATTTTCACCTCTATCCCCATCTCTATCTCTCTGTCTAACCAACCTGTACAAATCATTCTCTCCCTTCTTATTGTCCAACTTAGCATAGAGGTTATCATGTGCCCTTTATTTGGCCTTTGCCACCTCTACCTTCACCATACAATGCATCTCCTGTACTCCTGCCTACTCTCCTCAGTTCTCTAGTGTCCCAGTTCTTCTTAGCTAACTTCTTTCTCTGTATATGCTCCTTGACTTTGTCGTTCCACCACCAAATCTCCTTATCTACTTTCCTCCTACCAGATAAAACACCAAGTACCCTCCTACCCTCTCCCTAATTACATTAGCTGTAGCTGTCCAGTCATCTGAGAGCACCTACTGGCCATCATGAGCCTGTCTCAACTCCTCCCTGAAAACATTACAGCACTCTTCTTTTTTCAGTTCCCCCACCTGGCCCTTTGCTCTGCCTTTGTTTTCTTTACCTTCCTCCTCATCAGTTTCATCCTACAGACCACCATCCTATGTCATATTTCTACACTCTCGCCCACCACTACCTTGCATTTGTTAATCTCCTTCAGATCATATCATCTACATCCTACCTCCACTCTTATGAGTCACTCAATATTCATGTCTCTTCAGGAAGATTGTGTTTACAACAGCCATTTCCAACCTTTTTGCAAAGTCTACCACCATCTGTCCTTCTTAATTTCTATCCTGAATACCAAACCGGCCCAACACTTCCTCATCATCTCTGTTCCCTTCATGAACATGTCTGTTAAAGTCTGCACCAATCACCACCATCTCAACTCTGGGGTTAAAATGCATCAAATCATCTAGTTTGGTCCAGACTTTCTGCTTTTCCTTTAACATATCCTATCTGAGAGGCATAGCCACTAACAACACTGATCATTATTCCTCTAATTTCCAGCTTCAGACTCATCAGCCTATCTGACACTCTTTTCACTTCCAGAATGATCCTAACATACAAAGCCTTGTTTTCTTTCCACCGGGTCTCCTGAACACATAGAATATTCATTTTCCTTCTTAGAATCATGTCTACCTCTACCTCTCTGGCTTTAACTGTCAAAGTTCCTACTCCAAGTTCCACACTCTTGAATTTCCTCTTCTCTATCTGCCTACCAACACGCCTTCCTCCTCCCCTCTGTCAACCAACAGTAGTTACATTTCCACCAGCACCTTGTATCTCAACAGCACTAGTGGCAGTCATCAACCTGGGCCTCGACAGATTTGATTTGGCTTAGCTTTTATGTTTTACCAGCTTCCTGACACAACCCTCTATACTTCCCAGACTTCCGACTGGCACAAGAAATCACTGGCTTGTGAGCCCTTATGGCTGCATTTGACCCCTTATAGCTCCATGGGCTGATATCACTTTACAGCCGTTTTATTAAAAATTAGATACCATTAAGGTTAAAGTTCGTGTAAAAGCAAGTAACAAATAATTGTGACAATATGGAAAAATAGTGTATGTTAATTTAGTGCCTTTTCAGGATTTTTTAATATTTAAAACAGAATGCTGGTTCTTTCCATAATTTAAGACAACTCCCCATTCAGCATAGTCATGAAATTACAAGAAGTTTGATTTCCTGTAATACATTGATACAAGTGGATGACGGTACATGAGAACCAGCAGACTGTACAGGTGCTGTACAGGTTGCTCAGATATGTTTAGACATAAGTTTTGTGACAAGGATCAGGGTGATTTTGAATCATGTTTTCCTACTTCTTCATAACGCTTGGTATTGGTGTTAGCATTACTGAGTTTAGCATTTTATCAGCAAAAACCACATGAAGATGTCTTCTACACTTCTTTCTGTAAAACCTTACGGAATGCTGTTGAAACCAACGACTTTCATGTCATCCTAAGATAAATTAAATTCTGCTTTTATCTTTGAAGGCAGTACAAGAGGAATGCTATTTTATTGGTGTGGCATGTCTGTGCCAGCCAGCAAGACGGAGAAGTGTTAAAGTTAGTGTGTCAAGTGAGAATTACAGCCATATGTGATAACTGTAATTATAAAGTTCAGGGGGGGAGCTTGCACGGCATTTATTATCACTTAGATGTGGGGTCATATCACTCTGTCTCTGATTGGAGGAAGCATGAGTGTGTCGGAGTGTGTGAGGTTTGGTTTACTGTTTAATTCTTTGCAATTTTCATAGTTAAATGTTCTCTTTAATCCTTATTTTATTGTCCCCAATATAGAGTGTGAGAATGCACATTAAGCGTGATGGGGTTCTCTTTTATTTTGATAAATGACGCTTGCATGAGCACTGCAATATGAGGGTGTTTGAAGCTCCTAAATGAGGCATCTGACAATTCAAGTTCAAATAAGCGTGGCTGTCTCCTGTGGGGTTTTATTCCAGTCACTAACTTCACTCCTGCTCATCATTCCCGCTCATGTTTACTCCTCCTGCTTGAGTTGCTGTTGGCATATCTATCAGCAAAATGCATGCAAAGCCACGATGGATGAGGGCTTAAAACATGGCCCCCTCACATTCCTTAACATCCTGCACAAGTCCAATGCAAGGTCACTCATCCAATCTGTGATTCATCTGCACACTGGCAGATAAGATGTGGGGGAATATGGACGGGAACACCTGCTAGGGAAAAACGCAAGGCATGACTATCTACACACCAAGTAGGTTGTGTGGGGGAAAAAATTCCAAACATTCCCACTTTTCCCCAAACAGCATGAAATTATAAAGTTGTGTGTGTGTGTGTGTGTGTGTGTGTGTGTGTGCAAAGGCAGGTTGGAGAGGGCAAAAGACAAGGATAGTGAAAAATCTGCTAAGCTTTGCTCACTTTGATCATCTAAAAGAAAAAGAAAAAAACAACACTTTTTTTCACTTTATAATCGGGCTGCTGTGCCCCTCTGAGGAAATGAACCAACTCACCCAGGAGAATCTAATTAACATCAAAGAGGTTAAGTCAGGTGCAATGCAGTTTTAACTTTTGTTGTAACATAAATCAGCAATTAGCTCATTCCTTTGCTTTGGCATCATACTCCTCCTAGTTAAATTTAACTTACGTAAGAGCCAATCTTTGGTGCTGCAGCAGACCTTCTTTGTTTGGATGCTTTAGCCATGATAATGTGGGTAAAACTGACCTTCCAAGTGTTCATTCCTTGCAGTGTTTACATGTTTACAAGTGTGTGGTTGTGAGATAGTGGCTGTGATCACTCTTCGGTTTAAAAATACATAATTCCAGGGAGTTTTTTCCTTTCCCTTTTCTGAAAATAGTGCCACATGGAGCATGTTTTTAATTTGCAACACACAGGACCAGAGTTACTTTAAAGAGCATGTTTGTTACACTTTCAACCAAGGAATCTCTATACTCAATCACATGTCAAAAGTTGAAAAGCATATCTTAAAAAGTGTCCTAGAAGCAAAGAATGAACATATGAAAGTGAGCAAAACAAAGCCGAAAAATGCATGAAGATGATATCACCTCAGAAATACCTAACTCAGACACGGGTGGCCAATGTGTGCGAACATAAGTTTATGTTCTTCTGGGTCTCTAGAATGTTAATGTTGGCAGCTATAATGGAGGGATTGTGTTCAACAAAATAATAGTGCTCACCTTTTCTATGCTACCAACAAGACCACATGTACATTCATAATTTTTCCGTTAGGAAGGTGTATTTTGTCGTAAAATTGTGTTTATATTTGAAACAACTGATTGTCCCACTCTGTGGTTGAAAACAAGGTAGTCAACCATACGTTAATTGGTGCCTGATTACCTTATAAAGAGGAGGAGCGACAGTTCAGGCATATTTAGAAAGGTGGCTTTGTGTCAGAAAAAGTGTGCTTCAAAATTACTTACCTACTTTTAAAAAAATGACTCCCAAAGCTAAAATAATTTGACTAGTAAATTTGAGTATGAGAAAGTGTAAATTTTTTTTAGAAATGGTTCCTAATGTATTTCTCTATACATTGGATTAACAGGGGCTATAGCAAAACTTGCACTTTAAATGCCATACTAGAATGCTTGCAAACAAAAATCAGTAAATGTTTTTAGCTATAGAAAACATGGGGCCATCATAGCGTCATAATGTTGGTGTGACTAGTGAAACATTAGCAGGGTTGGAAAACTTTGTCGGTCTTCCCCTTAATAATTTTTCACACATGCCTTTCACACATTGCAGGTGAAACAATTACTTTAACTATTTCCATTTAGGCAATAGTGTAGTATAAAGTGTTGGCAATGAAATATCTGAATTGAACCAGAAGTCCTGGAATTAGTTACACCTGTATTTGGTGTAAAAAAAAAGAGCCAAAAGCTTTTTTTTCTTGTTTGGCTGGAAAAGCTAATATTACTTTGGCAGAGCATGACAGCTGAGCCTCCACAAGCTTTGATTGGGTTACTGTGAGCCAGTGGAAAAAAAATCCAAAGTCCCCAGATGTGAGCTTTGCTATTGGACCCCAACTAGGAGCCCTTTTATTGGCATTTTCCCTGTTTACTGAACTAAATCAGAAGCTTCAACAACCAAAGTTAGTTATGTGCACATCAAATGTTACATATTTAATGAGTACCCAAATCCAGGACTTGGCAACAAAGAAAAGAAAGAAACCAAATTAACTTTATTTTGAAACTAACCATACACTGCAAAGGCATGCTACTCCAAATTACAAACTCAGAAAAGTTGGAAGGGTAAGGGGGGAGAGGAGGATAAACAACTTAGTTTCGCACAACTGGAAGACCAACTGGAGCGATCAGGGACAAGGATCCCACAATAAACAGAAGAAACCCAGGAATATATACTGTATATGGAACGGTATATTGACTTAATATAGAGCAGGTGTAACAATCTGAGATACAAATCAGGTGTGACTCAATGGCATGTTGTGATATAGACTCAAGAGAATACATTTTCAGAAACCAGGAAACAAAGTTATCCAGAAGAGAGACTAAACAAGCAAAGACGTAGGCAAGCAGCAATGAATCTAATCTAATCAAATAAAGCTAAAGTATAACAGAACATATGAGCACATACACTTAATAAGACATGAGTGCACATAATATATTTTGATGCTCACTGTTGGGACCAGCCATGGTAGAGGACTGAACTGCATGACCAGTGAACAAAAGAGACTAATAAATATCCTTTACCAAGTAAATAACTTTGTTTCTTTTAAGAAACCTTGGCTCAAAAGTTAAGGACGATCTGCTGCCGGTGTATCCAGTGACTGTACCCTGGCCGGAAAATAAAATACTATACAACTGAAATTGGCATAGTTACAGCACAAAAGATTGGATCATAGATTCCTCATGAGGAGTGTTCTCCCCTGTTTAACGAAGACAGCCATGCAAATGTAACACTGGTGTGCCCACCTGAGCCGACTATACTATACTTTATTAATTAGAATAAAACAATTGATGTTTTGCTTATTTTTGTGGTGCTTTAAATTGTTCGGGCACGAGCAGGCTATTAGGGTACTCAGCTAAAACTAACAGCGCTGTTTGAGGAAGCTGATAACTGGTAAAGAGACACTTTACTCCATCACTGTGAGCAGTTTAATTTTATCAGCGTTTTCCCCTACTCTCGTCTTATAAACCCACATAATAATATGTCTTCTTGGCAGGGTTATTATCATTACACGACCAGGAATTACACGATAACGAACGAAATAATGAAACGTGAAAATAAAAAAACACGTTTTTTAACTAAAATAATAAAAGCAAGAATTTATTGAGAAAATGTGCTTAGTTTTTGCTTCATAAAGTGTCTCATAAAATCTAGAAGACTTATTTCTATGTCGCTCTCTGCCTACTGTGCATTGTCACCAGAAACAGATGGGATAATGTGTTGTGCCTTTTGGTTGCACAAATCACTTTTATAAAAACAACAGAACGGAAAAGTTAGATAAAATCCCATCGGCTCGACCCCTTTCAAGGCAAATAAAGAAGTTTTTAGATTGCAAGCTATCAGAAGAAGGGATTTAAATAACGATCAAACAGTCTGCAGCAAAAACTTCATAACAAGTAAGCTATGGCTAAGCTAACATTGCTAACCAACACTGTTCTGCAAACTGCAAATAATAATAATAATAATCCCAACATGTCAGTCAAGTCATCTGTGTTACTGTGGTCTGCCTAGCGTCATGTCAGCAAAGGCTGAGAGAAAGCGGCAGAGTCCAATTTTGGATTACTTACTACTAGAATATGCAAAACAATCAAAAGCATCATATGGCCTGCATTTGTATAGCGCTTTACTTAGTCCCTACAGACCCCAAAGCGCTTTACACTACATTCAGTCATCCACCCATTCACGCACACATTCACATACTGATGATGGCAAGCTACGTTGTAGCCACAGCAGCCCTGGGGCGCTCTGACAGAGGCGAAGCTGACGGACAATGGGGCCACCGGGCCCTCTGACCACCACCAGTAGGCAACGGGTGAAGTGTCTTGCCCAAGGACATAAAGACTGAGACCGTCAGAGCCGGGGATAGAACCGGCAACCTTCCGATTACAAGGCAAACCCCCAACTCCTGAGCCACAGTCGCCATAGTACTTATGGTGGCTTGGCTTTTGTTTTGTAGTGTTGCCAGTCAGTGTTTTTATAGAACTGTAGTACCTGCATTAATTGTTGGGCTTTTCAATCTACAGGTGCTGTTATTGTGTTTTTAAAAAAACTTTAAAGGTTATGCTGCCATATATCTTTTATACTTGCCTGGTTTGTATGGTGGTTTCCTCTGGCCCAAGTCAATACATTTTTAAAAAAGCATAATCATTTTCGGAAAATTTGGTATACATTTCTTCTTTTTATTGTCTTGCCCTGGTAAACAACTTGTTTAAGGAAAACACTAAAACGAAAACTGAAACTAAGCATTTTCAAAAAACTAAAACTAAACTACTTTACAAATGGTAAAAAATAATTAAAACTAAAATAACATTTTCAAATCTTAAGTCAAAACTAAATAAAAACTAAAACTAACGAACATTTTAAAACTATTATAACCTTGCTTCTTAGTTCTTACAAACATGCTAAATTGTACCTCTGTTATGTAGACAAGGCGCACATCGACGGCCCAGGCAGAATTTATTCCCACTACTCCTGGGTGAGAGTCACACACGCTAACTATTCAGCCAAAGGGATATCCCTGTGGCCAAGCAGCCAGGACGCATTATCAATCGGAGCCATAGGACCCTCAAATTAGTTCTGCTGTGTTTACAATATTGTCTGTTCTGTTCTAGAGGGGTTGCTTGGTAGTTCTGCTGTTTTTCTTTGTTGCTAGCTTCACGGCTTATTCTGGATGTGAATCAAATGTTAAAAGTTTTGATTTCTAATATAGTAGGCCTAAAATATTTTTTAAACATTATTTTAAAAATAATGTTTTCTTTTGCTTTCTACTTTCGCTGTGGACTTTGCTTGAACACATGATAATTTTGTTCTTTGTTAGCTTTTAAACATAATTTGGCCTCAGTCCCAATCCTAGTTTTTTGCATTATAAAGATGACTTCCCTGCATTGTTGTTTTATTAGTCATTAGTGTTTCAGTTTTTTTCTTATTTGTTACTATTATTATTATTGTTTTTCTTCATCTTAGTAGCTTCTCACCAGTAGTTTCTTGACTGAAGTATTTAAATTTGAAGTTGAATTATTTTGTTGATAAATGCTTGTGTTTTGAAGATAAGTTGTTTATTTCTGTTTAATCTGTAAATGTGTAGTTCTAGCTGTTTGAGAAAAGCAGTCACTCCTTAATTTTTTGTTTTATAATACTACACCCCACTAAGCAAGTACAGTATTCATAAAATAATAACTGAAACAGACCCTGAAATGTTTAGCTGATACCTTATTAGACTGATAACTATGCAGTTTAAAAAAAAACATAAATTCAGCTTAAAGTAACATACTAATTGCTACATGTTTATATGAAAGCAAATTAGATTATTGCTCATAGCACATGGCCTTTACGGCCAGCCTTTACATCAGTAGCTAAAGATAAATTAATTCAAAATCAGCATGACATGTGTAAGGTAAGACATACACATGTTCTTTTTACATTTGAGTTCTATCAAAATTGGATGAAAACCAGTCTCCCCCTGTGTCTGTGGGTCTGAGCAAATTAATCTGCTCATGAAACACATAACCGGCAAAATTTCAAGCAAAAGCAGAAGGGATCCAACAGGATTCCAGGCCATCTGTCTCTGCCAGAAGAAACGATAGGAGTGGTGATAAATTATTTTGCAGCTTGTGATCTTCAGGGCTACATTCTTCCCTCTCCACAAGCATATGTGACCCTTGTCATTTTTTTATTGATATACTGCCTTCCTTTTTCTAGACGTTTTATCTTCTTCCAAATGTACAAGTCGATCACCCGTGTTCATCTGCGGTCGTATCTGCGTGTTGTGTCGTGTGGCCTTTATTTTCAGATGCGTCCCAAAGGCCTCCATAAGTTACAGATGGGTATAACGGGATCAGGGAGCGTTTGGAGTCTCACATCCAAGAGCATGTGAGGATGTGACACCCAAGGGAGAACAAAAGGAAAGAGTGATCTCATATCTTTTTCCACACAAATCCGTTCCCTTGTTTAGGCTGTGTAAGAGTGGGAAAAGAAAACAGATGCCGAAGCAATTTAATGTGGAGTTAGTTAAGACTTCGGAATGAGAGTTCGGAATGAGAGTTCTCTGCGGTGGCTGCATCATTAAGTCAGCCCACACTGGTCTCACATTAACAGACTTGTCTCCATAATGCAAATGTAGTGTGCCAGTGCAGGACAAAGAGCAGGCCAAACCAACTTTAAGTGGAAACAAAATGTGTTTACTTGGAAATAAGATAACAAAATTAAACAGTCAGTCTTTTTAATTTTACTGAAATATGTGTAAATGTTCTTAACAGTTCTGTACGTCATTAGGTTCCCTGAATGAATAAAGAAATAGATCAATTAGACCATCAGTATAAACAAAACCATAATAATAATAATAATAATTAAAGACATAATTCAAATCATGTGTTGCATTTAAAAACACTTAAGTGAAAGGAAAAAGTGGAAAGAAGTAAGAAAAAAAGTCCTCACAGATTCTATTTGTATCGCAAAACAGTGGGTCTTTTCCCAAGGTGCATGCAGCCCTGCTAAAATGTTATTTTTTTTTGTTGTGTAAATATATGAGATTATGATAAATAATTTCAAAAATTTCCCACATATATGCTATTTATTCCACTATTCAACAATAACAAAAACCCATACTTATAAACAGAGAAAGCTGCAATAAAATGGTTGCACAAATAGCACTTCACTGAAGCATGTTTTTATTTATTTACAGCATTCAGTCTTCTAAATATCAAAGCTCCCAGTATTTATGTTGAATCTGATTAATCTGATATAAAGTTAAGCAGTCCTTTTTGGATTTTCCAGCTTTAAAATTTTGTAACTCCTCATGTTTCTGCTTGAGAAATAAAGATAAATATAGGTTACGCTACGAAGCATTAAAGTAAGTCCAGACAGACATCCAAATCAACAAAGGCAGGGCTACACCAGAACAAAAATTACATTTCGAAATGGCCATGCCATTTTTTCCTCCAACATATTTGTTGTTTTTCACGTAAATTGTGTCATACATATGCCACATTATCTGTTAAAATGTTAGTGATTTATAATGATTCAATGTGGTATCACAGAAATGCGGCATTTTACCAGTGGTAGATAGACATTTGAAAGCCATTGTAAATGCGCAGAAATCTGGCACCAGAAATGGAAATAATTTTGTCTGTACAGTGAGTTATTCCAAACATTTAGTCTTCTCAAAATGTTACTTGTTTAATATATGAATTGTGAACACAAAAGGTCACTAAAGAAAACCGTGTCCAACATTGTTTTAAACGTGTTCATCATTTATTTCTTTTTCTTTTAGTCAAAAATGTCCATCTCAGACATGAAGGAACGATATGTTAGGTTGGGTCTGCTTTTTTTCCCTCAGTAGGCTGCTCTATGCTGGAGTCTTTTGGATCAGTGCAGACTTTCTGTACTACTGTTATGACCAGTCAACGTATTCAAAGCAGTTAACCGGTCAAGGAAAACATTATCCTGCAGTTGCATGGCAGTGACAGTATATCACTGTTTTACCTGAACTTGTATAGATGTTTTGACCTGTAGGGACTATCCCGGTGTTATTTGCATTTCAGAGAATCATTTAGAATTGGTCAGACTCGTATGGTTAAACAGTGCTATCAACGCATTTAGGCTTTGAAAAGTCCATTACAGTGAACTTTTTTGTTATCACATTCTCTCAGTCCTTTTTATTTTTTAATGAGTCATTAAACATGCCGCAGGTTTTTTTTTTTTCAATCTGCAGTCTCTCAAAGACCACATTTAGAGCAAAATGTCTACGGTCTATTTCTTCCCACAAACCAAAACAGGCATGCTTGGTCAGTGGTGATTTTAAATGTGACTAAAACACTCATCACAGAACTGCATATCTGCCTTGCATTTAAACACAGTTTTGAGCGATTAGCCCTCCATCCTCCTACTAAGCTTCTAAATGTAAGGTGATCTCTGAATAAGCCAAGCTGCTGTTTATTTCTCCTGATTTAAATTTAATTTTAAACCTCATTGATATAAAGGGTACATACTAAGCCTCATTTATCCTTCCTAGTGAGTAGGGATGCACCAATACCGATACTGGTATTGGGTATTAGGGCCAATACAGTTCTTATGTAATTCTATCTATATCAGGTAATATTAACCAATACCATTAACTGATTCTTAAAATATGTAAACTCTGCAATAATTTCACAGAATTATTTTTTTTTCTTTCACTTGAAATTTTTGTTTAGTGGTAATTTTTATTAATATTTTTTACAACTAATTTACCATCATTTGTTGTAACAACCAGAGAATATTTAAATGAATTTGTCCTCCTATTCATAGCTTTTTTTTGTGTGGTGGAAGTATCTGTATTGGTACTCTGTATCAGGACGTACTCAAATCCAAGTATCAGTATTGTATCAGTTTGAAAAAAGTGGTATCGTTGCATCCCTACTAGTAAGCTTTACTGATTAGAAGGTATGAATGGTCTATGTGATGTTACTCAGCTAAGTAAAAAATAGTTTGAATAGGGCCACATGCTTGTCAGAAAAGTCCGAACAACCCATGAATATCGAGATGTTATTTTAAGCAATTTAGAGAGGTCACACAGCACCTATGCATCACTGACACAGAATCTACTCAAGACCTAGTGAAATGTCAAAGCAATGACCCAATGATGATTACTTAATCCCATGCAGACATTCTGTCTGCACCAATGAAGATTCACTGACATTATCATGCTTGAAGTGGCTCAAAGGTAAGGAAATTCCTATCCTGTTGTTACAGTGGGGCAAAAAAGTATTTGGCAGCCATCAATTATGCAAGTTGTCCCACTCAAAAAGATAAAGGAGGTCTGTAATCTTTATTATATGTACACTCAAACTGTGAGAGACAGGATGTAAACAAAAATACAAGAAATCTGTCAGGTTTGAGACTGTCAAACACTATTTAGCCCCACTGTATGGACAGATAATGTTTCAGATACCCCATTAAGTCTAGGCCAGGAAGAACTAGTAGTTCTAAATGTAAAAGCCAGTCAAAGCCGATTAAAGTGGCCAGGGAGTGTGTTATGTCTAACTGATTTCCCAAAATAATTGACTGCCATAATATTTGAAAAATGAAAAGATTGTATTTCATTGGTTCTGATCCACCTGGTTCTAATCCACTTTCTGAGTCACCTCCAACTGTCCCCTACAAGCTGTTCTGCTGCAATACAGGACAATCCTAAGGACATTTGCTCTGTCAATCATGGAGAGGACCTCCCTTGTTCTGTCTTTTCGTTCTTGTCTTCTTTGCATATTGACTTCACAGCTTGTTATCCTAATCTTTTTTCTGAAGGAAAATGAAAACTTGTGGCATACACAAGTAAAGGCTCCTGACTCAGGAAGGCTACATGGAGACTGAAGGATGAAAGAAAGATGGCAAATGTATTCATAACTGCCTGTTTGAGGTTTAACAGGCAACCAGCTTCATGGAAATTGTAAATGAACAGAGGTGTTAAAGAGAAAAAATATTAGGGTAGGTGGCTAAATACCCCAAAAAACAAAAACCCAGACTCAGTGCTAAATAAATGTTGGTAGTTGTATGTGGTAACCTGTACACTCTGGCATCTTTCTTTCCCTTGATTGCTGAAGATAAATGAGATTCCTTACTTTTTTATTTTTTTTTTACAGAATAACACAATTTTCTTTAATATAAATTCTGACCAGAATCAAAACGTTTCCTTTTTTTGATGATGTGTTCTATTAATTGTATAAATTAGTAGATAAAAAGCTCTTTAATAATTAGTAGAAATATTTGATCTGAGCACTCTCTCATTTTCCAACTTTAAACTCCACCTCCACCAGCCCCCCGCCTCTCCTTGGTGTCCTTGACGCCTTGGCTTGTCCTCTCCTCCCTTACTTGGCTACCAATCAGGTACACACATGAAGTCATTTGACTTTTGATGTGAAGCTGTCTGGCATTGCCTCTCCATCGTAGGAGCCATGTATGCAGCCTTTGATCACACCATTGATGTAAATGATGGAGTGGTGTTTATGCAGTAGCCGTCTGCAGCCAGCCCCCTTCAAAACCTTGGCAGCTGGTCCCCCATCATCCCTTGAAAATTCCCTGCTTAACACTGACACTTGATTTTGGCCTCTCTGACAGATAAATCACAACAGTAACCTTGCATTGCTTTCACCGAACTTCTCAATCTGATGCATGCTGTCAAGTCTACATACCTTCGTTCTATGTCTTTCACCGCTGAAATATGACGGTCAAACCCTGCGATCAGACCAGTGTTGAAATGGTTTGTTCCAACAGATAAGCAGCTTGACTTGCAAAATTAATTAACTCAGGGAGCATTTGTGCGGAAGGAGGGTCTGAAGAGTCCTAATGTGGGCATGTGTGACTTTTTTTTACACACATTATGAACTGTTTATAAAAAAAATTGAAAAACCTGCATGTTGACTGACAAGGTGGACTTTAATGTACCGTAACAAGCAACAAAAAGTGGCCATGTGTATGCAAAAGCTTTTCGTCATCATATGAGCCCCTTTAGTGTGTGTGAATGAAAACATAAATCAAACTATATACTGCGGTCCCATATAAACATAGACAAACATAAACCACATGTTATAGGAAGTGATTGACAGAACTCTGCACAGTTATGGAGAAAAACAGGTGATTCACACAGAGTTCATGTCCTAACAGATAATGCCTCTTTCACATTTTTTAACCCTGCAAAAAAAAATACCAAATATTCCACTAGGATTTCATGTAACTGACCAAGACAAAATAGTGTATAAAGTGGAAGGAAAATGAGATGCGGTTTTGAAAACCTTTCACAGATAAAGTTTGAAAGTCTGGCAAATATTTGTATTTAGCTTCCCAGAGCTAATACTTTGACTGTTTTATATAGTGTGTCTAGGCGTCCTTTGTTTCGATTAAGCAGGAAATTGTGAAATATTTCACTTTAGTTTGTCTCGGATCACTTCCTGCACTTTTTAAAGCGGATCAAATCCTCTGCAATAGCTATAGTTTCAACAGCTGATTGTTTGGAAAGCTATCATAACAAGCTGCTCAGTATCAGCAAGCGAGACAATGAGTACACACAGTGGTGGTCCTTGTATTAAAGGGAGTCTATGGGAGTCCCTTTTTCCCCCTGTGCCCACAACCAATCTTAATAAAGGAAAGATACATTCTGGGGCAGGACGAAGTGGTATGCAGTCCAAAATCAGAGCAAATAGTTTCCCCAATCTCAGCAGCATGCAGAGGCTGCCACATCACCAGTGGGACTACACACTTAAGATTGCAGGTTAAAATGATCAAGCATAGAACACTGTGAATTAGGAAGCAAAAAGCTTTTAAAAAATGTATTAACATAAACCATAGACTGTATATATAAAACACATAATAAGCCCATTTGGACAATAAAGTGTCTTCACACAGTCCTAGCTGGTATGACTGTAGTTGTTAGTGGCCTCAGATATTACAGCAGAAAATTCCCTTATCCGTTACTGACATCCCGATCTGGCTGCATTGCCATGGACTATCAACTCAGGTACTGCAAGGCAGAATCCCAGGGGCAGTTAACACGACAATTTTGTCGTTTTTATTTTTTTGATTTGTGGGTGAAAATGACGCACGGTCGGATCACGTTGAAAACTATGTAGTACAAAAGCCCGGCCTTTAGATGGCATTGTGCCCAATGTATGCATTGTTCTATTGCTGGCCCCTCTTAACCCAGAAAAGAGCTGAAAAATGCTGGAGTTCCCAAGTCCAATATGTTGTATACAGCCAATTTCTTAATCATAGATGGAATTGTGAGCACTGCTCATCTATACTTTAATGCCTTTGAAACGTGTAAATAAAAAAGCTATTTTTCTGCTGCTACCTTTCTTCATCGAATTCAACACTTAGTATAAAAACCTATATTTTTGATTGCAATATTTTAAGTAAAGAAAATAGACATTTTGGTACTGGCCATGGTCCTTAATTATTTTTGCCCTCCACATGGCGTTGACAATCTACAACACACACAGAATTAAAATAAAATCAATCTTTATTTATTAAACGCTTTTCAAACTACATAGCTTCGCAAACGGCTTTACAGATTAAAATGACGCCACAAAAGCAAAAATAAAATTAACAACGGGCTGACTACAGATGAGCCAGGAAACGCCATTATGGGAGCCATCTGCATTGGCAGCAGCAGATCAGCAGCACCAGCCAAGGCACTAACCCAGGGCCCAGTGGACGGAGGGCTTGTACCCCCACCTCCACCCAATCAATACTTGGGGAGCTCCTAGGCAGCTACAGCCGACCACCGCCCCCGATGTAGGGGGCCCCCAGAGAGGAAACACTGGAAGGATGATTAAAATAAGAAGTAAAATATTACAATTAACAGTAGAAAATGAGATTAAGCAGTAAAATACTGATAAAAATGTCAAGACTGATAGCATTTAAAATTATAAAGTGTAAAACAATGATAAGATATGATCAAATAAAAATGCAAAGCTGATCAATATTGCTAATAGTTCTTATTTTGATTAGTTAAGCGATAGACCTTTTTGTTACAGTTTAAGCTGACTGAAATGTCTGCGCTGGACATTTTAAAATTGAACAGTAAAAGTAAAAAGTTTTACTTGCTTTGATTATATGTGTGCTTATACAAGCTGACAGCCACAAGTTAACTGCATTTTATTATTTCATACTTATTTTATTAAAATTAATACAGAAAATTTTTTTTACGTGAATTTAATCAAAAGGGTAATAATTTGTATATTGCCACAGGTATATTGTTTTTAAGAATGTAATGATTAGATGGCTTACAACCCATATGCACATATCCCAGCTGGGGCTGATTTATAAATTACCTGCAGCTCCCTGGTGGCTGATGTCCACATCATAATTGCAAACTGTTCAAAATGCATGATGAACAACTTTAGATAGTTGCAAGCATGGACACTGTTCTAGATATTTATTCATTCAAAAACTTCTGAGGAACATGGATCCTCATACATGTTCCCTCGTTTTTAGCAGGTCTGAAGATTTGCAAAGAAAAAAACCCCTCACAAATCTTTATTTTTTTACACTTAGACTTTGTCTTGTAATGTTTCCAACGTGAAAGAAACGTTAGTTGTTACGGTTCAAATTTACAACTAAAAGCTGGCAGGTCCACAACACACAAATGCGGTTTACATTTTAGGCAAAGCTGCAGCGAGTGAAGAACGGAGGACAGAGAGCTGAGGTAGGCAGGAGGAAATATGGTGGGGGGTAACTTTGATGTTACATACGGTAGACTCATTATTCTCTGCTTCTCCACAATGATTGGCTGAGACTGTTTTACCACGCTGCTGCATCGTCTTGTCAGACATGAGTACTGCATATTTAAAAAACAGAACTCACATGTCCACAGCTTTTTTTCGTAGTTTGGAGGACCGAATCGTACCATCATACGTATATATTAAATTAAGTACTTGCTACGGAAAATACTTAACCTACAGGTTGGAAGGTTAGGATTTTGCAAGCATGGTTTAGATTTAGGGTCAACATTAGTTTTCTTCCTTTTTTGCATTTTGGTGACTTTTGAAGGCAATCAGGTGCACAGATTTTTAGGGATCTCTTCTCAAATATATACATGAAAATAAAATGTCATCCTTCCATTTAAGAAATAGGCCAGTAAAACAGTGAAATTGTGCTTTTAAGTCCATGGGTTGTGAATGGTTTTGCAAGTGTGTTCCAGCTTGGCATTTAGAAAAGCAGAAAATATCAGATTTGTATCCATGCTTTCTACTTTTGTCTTCTCAGCTGGTCAAACCATGCAAATGCTTTTTGAGTCAGTAAGCCTGAGGTACCCCCAAGTGCTCATCTGTTGCAATGAAGACAAGACTTTGGTCTTTTCAAAACATGGGATTTGAGTGGGCCTGAGCATGCAAAACCTCCATCCATCAATGTCTTTAGAGCTGTGTTGTCTGTGTAAAGCCTGAAAAGCATTCAGATGCACCACTGACTCATGTAAAACAGGGTTATAACTCAAAGGGAGATCTTAAAAAAGCACAGTGCACTTAGCATGCTTTAAATTAGCCCACTGTAGGGTAAGTAAAACTTTTAAATGACTAATAATGGACTCTGTCACTATGACCGAGGCAAATAATGAGTTCAGTCAGCGAAAGAGAGTTGTACTGTAAATACACTTAGAACAGACACTTACATACATGTCATGAAGATAAAAGCATGCTGTTATGTATATATAACAGCTTGAAAGCTCACGGTTTGAGGGTCACGGTTCTAGGGTTTTAGCGAACAGAAAAATTACCATGTCAATAGAATTTGGATGAGTGATAGTTACAAGGAAGAGCTACCAAGACAAAGAAAAATGACAACACATCAACAAAAAGTTTTCTGTTTCTAATATAAATATATGTAATAGAAAGGTCTGTAAGGAAAGCCATCAATTCACAATTTCATTATGGCTAAAAACTGATTAATAAGCACATACAGTATGATATCACCTCAATACCAGAAGAGGGGTATAAAAGTCTTTAATAAATTCAGAAGAGTTTTGATGCTACTGTCAGAACATTCTGGCAGCACACAAGATCTGGAGGACCACAATAGACGTAGGCTGTTGGTTTTTCTTGCCTTTGTAAACTCTATTATGTTACTGGATTGGGGTCGTGAAGTGCTAATGCTCCACTCAAATGTGTTATCACCAAAGAAATTGAATTCAGTTCAATTAATTTCATCACAGGTCTGCAAAAAGGAAAAATAGAAAAAGATTTATTATGTGACTAAACAACAAAAACATAAACATTTCCTCTACAACAACAAGGTTTAAGCTATTCCCTCATTCAAAGATGGATATTTGTAGTGCATTTCCACTAGAAAAGTTCTGGGAAATTTCTGAGAGAGAAAATCTGACATGATAAATCAATTGAAGAATATAACAAGCAGGGATGGTTGTCGTGTTTCTTTTTTCTACGTCGCTATACACTGCTTTGCCAGCAACTATTCGAATTATACAAAGCTCATTGTTTGGTGACTCTGCTGATATAATTTCACACTGAGTTCCAACCAATTAGCACACAGCTACTTAACAACAGTTCAGCGACTCTAACGGGCCATTTCTGAATACATACCCAAGGCAGGTAGGCCTACTCATTTGGTTCCTGAAATGGCCCCAAAAACAGCCCTGTCTGGCCAGCTGGTGAAGTGGAGCCATGCAAATATTGTTAGGTTCCAGTAAAACTACACTGAAGTTCTAATAGTGGAAAGGCGCCTTATGTGGAGCCTGAACCTTGAACGACTGTTCAACTCCAGGGTCAGAAGCCAGGAATGCCAAGGTCATTATTTTTGGGGGTTTTTAACAGCTTACTGCAGCTCTCAAAGTCAGACTCAAATTGCCATGACATAAGATGAGAAGTCTCTAACTTGAAGTCTTGTCAGGTAATCTAAACGAAAGGCTCAAAGTTTTGTAACAATTATTCAAAGAGATCAAGGTCCACAATGTCTGGGTCAACATGATAAACCATCCAGCCAAAAACCCTATCAATGGAACTCTAGGGAATGGTGTATTTATTTTAAAATGAACAGAGAAATCTTTGTTTCATAGAGAGCATATAAACCATTAAACCCTAAGATCAGAGAGATAGGAACCTTGGTAAGACTGAATATCTGTCCTAGTTCTTAGCTAAACCTTACTCAACTGGAACACTTCACTGAGGGGCCGCTGACCTTGATATTTACTGGTCCTTTTTGTTCAAAAGTGTGTATTTGCAGCCTTGGCGATTTCCTCATAACTTTGAAACATAAATTAGATGGGTCGGTTGCTTCTCTCCCGATTCAATTTTAAAATGAAGGAAGTTGCAGCAGGCAGCCGGTAATGAAGAAAAATGCTCGAGTCAAATCTAATTATCTTAAGTGGATCAAATCCAAAACGAATGAGCTTGTTTCAGATTGGACCGCTGTCAACTTGAAAAACCCTTTCTGTTAAACTCAATGTAATGTGAGCACAGGAGCAGCAGGAGATTAAGGCGTCTGCAGACAGAAAAAGCTATCAGCACAGTGTATAACTCACCAGAGGAAAGACACTGCATATAGCAAATTGTCACCAACTGTCAATGACCTCAATTTCTACACACTGGAGTTATATTTCTCTTTGAACTCATATACATTGCTGGGTTAGATAGAAGAATCAGGAAAAATGTCCTTTCAGCTTGAATCAGATCTTTCAATGCCCATTAAATGAAATTATTTCCTGCAAGATCTGAAAGAAGTAAAGAAAGCAATGTACCAAATAGACCAGTTAGAGGTAATATTCCCTATTCCCAAAACTGAGTTTACCTGAAACAAGATACCTCTCCCATATGTAAACACACACTGGATATCAGTCTGGCCGTTTTTCATTACCCTAATCTCCACATGGATCACTCACACTTTCTTTGTAGGGAATATCTATGTTTTAAAGAGTCTGTCCTAGAAAGAGAGGTAAATTACATAATGAGATCAAGGGCTGGAGTGTTTGTGTGACCTGGCTTCACGAGTTGTAAGCAGACATGATCTAAGAGCAATTATGCAGCCTGACAGGTCCAAATGAATGGAGCATTTCTCTAATGTGAAACAGGAATGGAAGGCCTCAGTTACTTTAAATGTTTCAGATTCAGCAAATTCAGTGTTCTCCCTCTAGAGAGTTGTGAAAATAAATCCACAGTCACACAAAAAATAAGAAAAATGGGGCCAATCCTCACATCCCATTCATGCTCCTTCATGCCAGGACGTAAGACGAAGATGAAAAGTTTGTGACATGTTTTGGGTTTCATGATTTTTGCACATCTGCATTTTTTTCAGTCTGTTCAGTTATAATTACAATATTCAAGTCGTGTTTTATGTCTTGATGAAAGTGACTTAGATCCTTTACTTGTACTGCTCTTGAGCTTGAATTGCATGGAGTATCTTTTTTTTCTCTCATTTTCCATCCACCCCCCTCCCCATCGCAGACTTCGCTAGTTCTTCACATTGTATCCCTTTGTCAGTCTGCCCACTAGGCCAATGTTTCTGGACTTCAGCCATGTAGAGGCCATTTTCTGGCTCCAGTGGTGTGAGCTGAAAAATCCCCGCTTGAACTCAACTGACCCAGAGACCTAATAAGTATTCAGCTTCTGGCTGGTGGTTTCAGGATGGAATCCTTTCGCTGATTGATTGAGGTCTGTTAAAAATTGGCCCTAATCGTAGACACATATTAGACACATATGGTCTTTTTACTCTTCAGTCATATCTAATTTCTTCAGATTTTGCATCCAAGGAGCCAGACTTTCTTGTTATCTATTAAAGTGGTCTTGATCAGAAGTACTCAAGGGTGCTTGAAGGTCTTTTGAAGATATTCTTTAGGTTTCATTGCACGTATTCTGTTAAATTATTTTTGTACGATACTTTCTTTTTGTTTGTGAAGGCACTTTACACAAATGGGAATAAAAAACTTTTTTATTTTTATTTACATCAAATCCGTGACATTTTTGACACTTGTTCTTAACCATCAGCCTGTTCCCTGTACTTTGTGTTACTTTGAGCCAGACCAAAGAAGGCAGTTTGTGTCAGAGCCTGCAGGGCTCTGTCCCTGATTGTCCTCACCTGTTCCTCCTTGTCCTTTCTGTTATTTAAGATCCTTCTTGTGGCTTCTTGCCTCGTTGGATCATTTATGTCAATGTCCTCCCGTGTCGTTTCCTGGTGTAGCTGTTTTCCCTCGTGTTCCATAAACCCTCATCTGGACTGTCTATCCTTATCTGTGACTGGGCTCATCATTCAACTCGCAGCACACCCTGAAAGTTTGGCAGACAGAAAACATAATTTTAGCTCCTACAAGACGACTACCAAGAAGCTATCAGCTCAAAAGTTAATCAAAGTTGTTCATCATAGTTTCCTTTTACCCTGAAACATCTTTTGTTACCCCCTTCCCACCTATCATATTTGAAGGGTGAAAAATTAGTAAAAAAGTAGATGAGGCCACAGTAAAACTGCAAGGAACCAAACATTTCTCCTTAAAACTAAGCCTTTGTCATGATCATTGAGATGAGAGATAATTTGAATGAATATCTCAACTGATTTACGTAGATTTATTTGATAAGCACATGCTTAAAAGTTTGATTCAATTAGCCTTAAAATGTTCACAGAGCAATCAGAAAATACAAAGGTCACTTTACAACTGCAAAACTAGAGATAGAGATGGCTCTAAACTTACAGCCAAAGGTTTTATGACTTTTCTGCCAGAGCTATAGAGATCTATTACTTAGGTGAAGCGCGATGAAGAAAACCGAGCGTTGGAACCAATCTCTCAAAGGATTTGGCTTGTGTAGTGTCCATTTAATTTCAGGTAACTTCACAGAACACATTATTTAAAGTTAACTTTTAAATGAGTATTTCTAAAGATTGTAACCAAAATGTGTCAATGGTTTTAATGGTGACGGCTTTCGAGCGCTCAAAGGTTATCCGTGGTAGTGTAACAGAAACGGCGGAACAGTATATTAAACTGATATTTTGCTTTTATTAAGATTCTTAGTGGATTTCCTGCAGTTTTTTCGCCATGGATTTTTCAATGTTTTTGCTCGCATAGAAACAAGTAAAACACCGCGAATTGGACATGAAACTTTGCAATATGTGTGCCCGATAAAAATGACAACAGTGACTTTCCAAAAAACAAAAGTTTATTTACAAAATAAGAAAACGATTGATCACGGCAGTAAACGATCTAATTTCATTATTTTGATGCATTAAGGGTTTCACAAATAAGATTAGTTTCTGTTCTTACTCTTCTTTGAAGATTCATTATTATTATTATTATTATTCATTTGGTGCCGGCCTGGACCGAACACATGGGCTAATCTTTAGCAAAACTCCCTGTAACACACGTGGGGCGTTTGGAGCAGCTCAAATACATTTATTAAACATTTGACAAAAAAAAGGAAAACTCCTGTTGACTGAAGTAACTCAAATTGCAGGATTTAGAACGACTCTGTCAGGAAAGTCTTTAAAAACAGTGGTTAAAACTTCAGGCGGAGACGTTGGGTTACCCAAAGATAACAGATGAAACTTATGCAAGTTAACAACAGTAAAACACACACTTTTAAAATGAGTAATCCTAATTAATTTGCCTTTTCCCAAACAGACATTGTGAACGATTAAAGTTCTTCAAGTTGTCTCTCTCTCTATATATATCATCAAGGCGGTATTCCAGTGGCCGGTAGCTGTAAAAATCCAAAAATAAAAAATAAACTGCACTACTTTAAAAGCCACATGGTTAAAAACATTTGGAAAATTCTTGAGTGGAAAACTGTGACTCAAACAGAAAAGTATTTTTGGATCATAATTAGGACTTCAACCATTTTGAAGCATTAATGTAGCTAAGATTTTTAAAGAACGTTTGGCAAACTTTTCCCCAGAACATAAAAAAATTTAAAAGTCCACAGAGCAAAGTTCAACCTCATATCTCTCGTCCAGAATTCTTCAAACCGTTCATGCCACTTTGCCTGTTTCACTCAGATTGCAAGTATGCCTGTAGAGACTAGGAAACCATAAACGCCTTCTCTTCCTTTCCACCAACGAATTTTTTTATAAGCTGTGCTTTTTTCAGCACTCTGAGCAGGCAGCAGCAGCCTGATGGAAAGGGCCACCTGAATAAACTCAGTGTGGAACCAGGCAACCCGGACAAGCAAAGCCTGGTCAGATTTATGAGCCTCCACCAGTCTTTTCCCACAGTGAGGCCCCTCTCCGGAGCTTCTGGATGTATTATATCTAGTCTAGTACTTTTTTTGTCACCTCATCCTAGCTCTCCCTGCTCCTCCTTTTTCCTGTTTTACATTCCTTTTCTCCTTTTTGTACCTATTTATCATTCACCTTTCTCCTTTTTCTAAGTCTTAGTTTGTTTTCCTGCCCCTCCTTTTTCTCTCAGACATCTTGGCCAGCTGCTCATCCAGACAGAGTGTCTGCAGCTGTCAGTGCAAAAGCTGAGTTGCATCTCCAGAGGTGGGTCACGTAGCCTGCAGCGCAGGGCTCTTTCCCAACACCTCAGTCTCCTTTTTTTGCAGCATCCATCATGACCTGAGCATGACACACATACCATAACTACATGTTTTCTGTCGAACCACCCACATGCATACCACATTTGCGCTGGATAGGTACAAGTCCATTAAATATGCAGAACAGAAAATCACAATGCACACACACACAAAAAACAGACACATTTTGTACTTTTGGAGTGGTATAAAATTAGAAATAGCTTTAAATGTGTAACATAGAGGCAATTAAACACAAATAAAAAAGTATTGCTGTAAGCTTTTTTCAATATTTTCCATTCTATATAGCAGAAGTAAAGCTTTGGCAGTGACTCAACAACTTACAAGATAAATCAATAAAAAAATGTGACAAGATTAAGGTAAACTTCATTTACAGCTCATGAGAAAAGCAGTGGTAAATAAATTAAGTTTGTAAAAACTGAGCACTGCTTTCCTGTAGATATTCCAAAGATTAATCCACCGCTTACATAGTTTTCTGCTGTTGTATTCTGTCATTTCGTCCAAGTGGATTCTAAACAAGAGACTTAAATAAGCATCAGCTCCTTTTTATAAGAAAAAAGAAGGTTCATGGTTAATGTGTTCATGGTATTTTATTTAGAATACTAAGTCATGAGTCATTATTTTTCAAAGAATTATCTAAAAAGTTTACTTTGCTGTTTTTTTCCTGAGTCCCAGGATATTACACAGATGCTTCAAATCAGAATTAATATAAGCAGTTTGAATGAATAACAGCTACTCATGAAGCAACATCATACAAGTATAGTCATCTGTTGCAGTCTTGCATGTTGTTTCTGCTAGAGAGAAACCTTGAAACTCAATGAAACTTCCTAATCCTTATGACTGTTACTGGAATCACAACTGACCTGTCCAGGGTGTACCCTGCCTCTCGCCCAATGACTGCTTGTTTTATAACATGGATGGATGGACCAAAAAATAAATATAGATCAACCAGCAAGTTCTAAGTCTCTCTGCGGGTCTCCTACCAGTGCAATAGGCCAAAATAATCTTCATACGCAAGGTGGCCTGTGGGCATCTAGAGAAGATGTCCAGAATCCATTAAAGAGCAACACACTTTAGGGGTATCAGATGTGGGTCAAAAAAAGCACCTCTAATGTCTACTTTGAAATAACCCAAACCATCAGCGCCTGGCCAATGGCTGACGCTCCAGGTCACAGTACACAGTAATCATTTCCAAACCTGTTCTATAGAGAAGTATCAACATTCCTGAATAAAACATTAACTCACTTTTCTCACACTCACACTTTTCTTTTGTCTTGCTTTTATAGTTCTCATTTCACAGTTTCACAGTTCCTGTCTCCAAAAAAGTTCAAAATGAAGGAGAAAAAAAATGCATTTTTAAAGCTGAAAAATATCCAGAGGTATATCAGTAGCAGCTTTTCTTCATGATATTTCTCACCTTATCACTAAGATTCAGTCACCCACTGGAGGAAGCAAATTTCAGTTTGTATTAATAATCTTAAGTTTATAATATGAATCTTTTTTTTTTTTTGTTTTTTTATTTATTTTGGCTTTACTGTGGCTCCCTGGCGTGTGGGTGTGTGGGGGGGGCCGGGTTGTTGGCGGTGGGTATTGGTCCGGGATGGCGGCGGCGTGTATTGTCCGTCGATCGGCTGCAGGCGCCTCCTGCCCGGCGGCGGCGGCAGGGGCCCCCTTTAGGCGGGTCCCTGGTCAGGGCCCTGCTGGGGGGCGGGGTGGCCCTGATCCCCGTGGCCTCCGGGTCCTGTTCCGGGCCCGCCCTGGCGTAGCCTGTTTCCGGCGGAGCCCGTGGGCTCGTCCCTGCCATCTCTCTGCGCCCCAGCATTGCGGCTGCTTGGTGTTCCCCTGGGGCTTCCATCTGTTCCTCTCTTGGTGGGTGATCGGCCCTGCGCTGGTCCGCCTGCGGCTCCTGGGCTCTGTGGGACTCTGGATGCATGCGTCTCCTGCCTCCTTCATGTCTGTGTCGATTCCTGTAGGATGGATTGACGGTTCCTTACACCAGCTATCAATCACTTACATTGGGAAACCTTATTCACACCTTCATGCATGCACACACACATAGGTGTGGGGGACATTGGTGTGGACGGACATATCTTGAGTTGAGGTTATTGTCATTAGTCAGCTTTTACCAGGAGCTTAACAGAAACATTAGTTAGCTTTTACCAGGAGCTTAACAGAAACACTAGTATTGTGTTTATTAATCCATGCTTGTGTGTAGTGAATGTGTAATTCTTTATTTTTATTACTGGATCTGAACTATTGGTGTGGTTCTGTTCAGCTTGTTGTTTTTGTTTGTTTTGTTTTACCGCTTCTCTACCATCCGGCAGAGGCTGAGGACTGGGATGTTTTCTTGTGTTCTTTGTTTGCCTCCCTCTCTTGTGTCGTCAGTTCGCGCCTCTGCTGGTGAGGTTTCTTTTCTTCACCTTCTTCCTTTCTTCCTTCTTTTCTCGGTTTCGTGTCCATGACTTCAGAAAATTGAACCCTCAGTAATCACTAATAAAGATTTTTTTTAAAAAGAATATATATATATCCATCCATCCATCTTCTTAACCGCTTATCCAATTCAGGGTCACGGGGCAGCTGGAGCCTATCCCAGCAATTATCCGTTAGGCAGGGTAACCTGAACGACGCAGCTGTTGCAGGGCAACCGAGAGCAGACAACCATTCACACTCACATTCATTCCTACGGACAATTTAGAATGATCAATTCACCTATCATGCATGCATATATATATATATATATATATATATATATATATGAATCTGAAAATCAACAACCCTTGGTTTTGGTCCAGCTCTTTCTTCCTTATCACAGACCAAACAGCACCCAGGCTACTGTAAAAGATCTTCAAATGTTTCTACAATGAATTCACTTCAAAAGTACTTGTTTGATTCAAAGGGGAAATTAAGCGTTGTTGAAGCTCATTCAATTATATTATTCAAGGAGTTGTTGAAGATGCTGGTGGCAGTGGGGAGGAGGGATTTCTTGTAGCGCTCTGTTTTATAGCAAAACTAAAGAAGCCTCCTACTGAAGATACTGTTGCTGTATAATAGTGTTATGAGCAGAATGTTCAGGGTCGTCCATAATGCTCTTGATTTTATGAAAAGCCCTTCTTTGCATCACCTCCAGAGGTTCCACATTAGTGCCAAGAACAGAACCTGCCTTCTTTCCCAGGTTGTTGAGCCTTGTTAAGTCCCTGACTCTGGTGCTGCTACCCCAGCAGATGATGAAAGAATAGATTATGCTCTCCACAACAGACTTGCAAAAGATATGTAGAATCTCGTTGTATATCTTAAAGGACCTATAGTTTCTTCTTGAAATACACTCTGCTGTGTCCCTTTTTGTAGACAGCTTGTTGAACCTCCAGTGGAGTTGGTTGTACAGTTGAAGTCCATTAACACTATAAACCTGATGTTGGATAAAGAGCAGACCTGACAGAATATATCCTGCACTGGAAACAATCATTGCTTTTTGCTGAGAATGCAGACACATCTCTTGTTTGATCAAAATCCACCCAGCTGCCCTAAAAAGCCCAAACTTCCATGACCCCGCAGAAATTATGTAAGAGTAAAGGTCTGGCCTACTCTTTCACACACAGGACGAATGTTATAATGTTCATCCTGAATTTAAATGTATCTTCCTTGTCTTTAACAATTAAAATGCTGTTATCATCTAGATCAGGGGTGCCCAAAGTTTTACCCTTAGAGGGCCAAAATTAGTCTCTTTCAGAGGGCTGAGGGCCACATGTAATAATTTAGTCGAAACGCAAATACCAACAGTAAAGTACTTTCATTTATTCAAGATTCCTTTCCGTGTAAATAACAAAATGACAAAAGATTCAGATTTATCCATTTAAAACATATCTAAACGTCCTTATTTGATGGATTTAGCATTGATGTCAGAAAAAAAAATATTCTTCCTTCTGTCTGTGTACCACTGACGATAACATACCATGTTGATAATAGCTGCTTAAGCTAGCAACCAGCATGGTAACTTGCAAACTATTGAAGCAGTTTGATCCTGTCCGGTGTGGAAGCAAAGACTCATGAGATAGTTTGTAAATTGATCAAGTATGATGATTTGTGGTCTGATAAAGTGAGCACATGTAAATATGTGCCCAAATCTGCACTACATACCCATTGTAGACCCTTGTTATTCAATTTGGAAGAATAATTATATCTAGCTGACTGAACAACATGGACTTTTATGTTATACCCAGGGAAACCACCTGGTGGGCAAAATTGAAAGACTTGGGGGGCCAGCTTTGGCCAACGGGCACCACTTATGTAACCGCTAATCTAGATTATTTTTGTAAATTGATGTGCATGGGTTAAGACAACATCTCTATCAATCATGTGTTTGTAAATATACATGCATAATCTGGGCTTAGTATGAATTGTATATCAAAGACATGATCCACCAATCTTAGAATGCCAACTCATTTCTTACCCTGGTTTAGGATAATGTTGGTAAATGATTAAACTCATTTTACCTCTTTGACCAAGTTTCTACTTTTTACAGAAAATTCGCATTGTCGGAAAAAAGAACATTGGCAAATTGCACCAGCCGTATCTGGTTATTTCTGTAGTCTGTATGTGCTCAAAAAAGGTATTCATGAGGTTAACCTGCTCTGTGACTGACCGGGAACATTTCCAGAGTGTATCCCTACTCGCATTCAATGGTCGGTAGAGAAAGGCCCCAGTCCCCCATGACCAAGCAAGGATAAAGGAGACTAAACAACCTCCAACCATACATCAACATGGATGGATGGATGGATGATGGATGGATGAGCCGATGGAAGACACTAGCCTTTTCAAAACCCACTAACAATTGTAACCACATAATTAGATTTATGCACAGCACGTTTTTTAGAACTTACATTTTTCAAAAAGCCAATAAGAACGTTTCGTTTTACGTCTGTGGGAACTATTGTAGCGGTAGAGTGCAGCACTGAGGTAAATAGAGGAATGAGATATTGCCTATATTCAATAGTCAGTTTTCACACATTTCAATTGGAAGGTCAGCTACATAAAAGATGGATTGCGGACATTAAAAGGGAAAACTTCATCTCCGCACCCGTATCTGCAGTCAACACCAAATGAGGAAGGAAGGAAGGGGACTACAGCCAGGCACCATGCAAGTTTTATTTAGATAGCTAGTCACCCATCTTCCAAAGTATTCCGTCAGCTATATTTCCGGTTTGAAAAATGTGACAAAACGAGGGAATGCCTGGCAGACAAAGGATGTGAGTTGGGGAGGCCTGGATGGTGTCAACACTTCCTTGCTATTCGAATTCCATCTCGGATGTGTGGCCAATCCTGGGCTTGTTTTATGCTTACTTGTGTTATATACAGTGGCAGTAATAAATGCTGACTTCTAAAATAAGGGCTGAGCCAGTAGCAATACCAAATTCAAATTCAGTATAAACTGAAGAGGGCACTTCACTGATGGTTTTTGGTAGAACATTAACATTTTTACTTTAAAGTCTTAAAGACATAAAAACCTGGATGACTCTTAAAAACTTGCTGCTTTTAAATTCAGACAAGAAAAAAGTTTTCATCTTTGGACCAGAAGCTCTGAAAAAGGAAGCTGCTAAGTCAATCACTCCATCTGGGTGGCATTAAATTGGCCTCTGGTAATGATGTAATGAACCTCGGTTTAATTTTGACCAAAACATGACATTCAAATCCAATATTAAAAAGGTTTACATGATTTCTTTCTTCTACCTCCAGAATATTGCTAAAATTAGAAATATCCTGTCCAGCAGTGATGCTAAGAAATTTGTCCATGCATTTGTTGTTCCAAGACTGGACTACTGTAATTCTTTATTATAAGGAAGTCCACAAACTGCAATCTAAAATGCAGCAGCAGGAGTTCTAATGAATATTAAAAAGAGATAATACATTTCTCCCGTTTTAGCTTCTCTCTATTGGCTCCCTGTTAAATCCACAATAGAGTTTAAGATACTCCTCCTTTATAAAGTTCTTAATAATCAAACTCCATCATACATCAGAAATCTGATTGTTCAATGTTTTCCTAACAGAGCACTTCACTCTCAGGCTGCAGATAGCTTCTAGGATTTTTTAAAGTAGAATGGGAGGCAGATCAGGCTCCTCTCCTGTGAAACCAACTCAGTTTTAGTCTGTGAGGCAGACACTCGGTTTTTAAGACTAGGCTTAAAACCTTCCTTTTTGATTAAACTTATAATTAGAATATTATTATATATAGTTACAACTTGTAGTTAGTTGACTTAGTTTATCCTGAGCTTCTTTGTAGTTATGCTGACCACTTTTCTTCACTCTTCTACTTTTCCATTCCACTACTCTTCAGATGGATTTTTTGCTGTTATTTCAGCTGTTAACCTTGTTTTTCTTAGTGTTTTTCTCTCCATAGATGCGACACCTGGTTTGAATTCCTGCTCAGTTACAACCTGTTGAATGGGGAGCTTCAATTCAGATGATGCTCCCAGACACTGAACATCCTCCATGTCCTGTTATCAACTTTTTACTTTCTTTAATATATGTTGGATCACACACACAGCCATCAGAGGATGAGCTAACTGCATCCCCAATACGCTACGTAGCTGAGCCAGAGAGGGATCCGAAGCCTCTGGCGCTACTGGCCTACTAACTAGCTTAGTAACGCTTGGATAGCCTGCTGACTAACATCGCCTGATTCCCCTTTCTTTATCGATCATGGAGCAACTCTGAGCTTAATTGTTCATAAGGTCTGTTTGGGCAGAGGCAAATTAGTTAGTACAACTAATTGTAAAGGTGTTTCCCTTTTTATGGTTAACTTTTTAAGTTTTATCTGCTATCTTTGGGTAAACCAGGCCTCGGCCTGAAACTTTAATCAGTGTTTTAAAAAACTTTTCCCGAAAAAGAGTGTCTTTAAATCCTGTAATTTGAGCTGCTCAATCCAACAAGAGCTTCATTTTCTTTGTTTAATGTTTAATTTATATGCTAGAAGTGGTCCAAACAGCATCCCATGGCTGCCGCTAGCCCCATGCTAGGGCAAGACCACGTGTTTAGCCCAGATCTGCATTTAATCCATAAACAATAAGGTGTTCAAATAAAGATTGGTTCAGAGAAGACTAAGAACAGAAACTAATATTATTAGCCGTATTTGAAACTCCTTTTTGTATCAAAATACTTGAATTAGATTGTTTACTGCCGTGATCAATCCAAATAGAAGTAATTTTCTTTTTATCCAGATAACTTTAAGCAAAAATTTCTTGATCCAAATGTGGATCAATGAGGGCCCAGGGGGGATTCAATCCCACAACTCCCGGGTGAGTGTCATACACGCTAACCATTCAGCCAAAGGGATATCTCTGTGGCCAAGCAGCTAAAGCACATAATCAATCGGAGCCACAGTGACAGGACCTCCACACTCTCACACAAAGAATCTTTAATTTTCCTTACATTGTTTTATTGGTTTACACATAACTCAATGGTCCGAAATTACTTAAAACTAACTACAATTGGTAAACTATTTTAGCTTTCGTTCCAGCATTTGCAAATCAAGCCCTGGGTTCTTAAAGCATCCAGATTCCTCCATGCATAAATCAGAATTCATGTTTTCTATATTTATTGCATATTCTTATCCATTTCTTTTTTTTATTTTCAGTTTTCACTTAGTTTGATCAGTAGTGTGTTGGTTATTAGTTTGAGTGATTAAATGTTTCTTTTTCTGATTTTGTAAATAAACTTTTGTATTTTGGAAGTCACTGTTCCTTTAATTCAACACACACATATGGCAAGGTTTCATAATCAATAGACGGTAAATAATTCACTCCTTCAGATAATTAGACTGATATAGATATTGGGCTATTAAAATAGTTCCTAGAACCAGGTGGTGCCCTAAATACTAATCATTTTTTATAAATTATTGATCTCATTGACTGCTATAAGCAGTCCCTTAACTATTAATAGCCAAATACCTGCATTTGACCTTTATTCCACTACATATATAAAGTCATGCTTTACATACTTGCCTTGCAGAAAGAAAATCCTGGAAATTTCTAGCCAGTGATGTTTCTGCATGCAGTTTGCAGATTCTCCCTATGAAATCAAAGGGTTCTCTCTTCATACTTAAGTTTCCTCCCACCTTCCAAACACATGACTTTTAGGTTAATAAATTATACTAAATTTCTCTAGGAGTGTGGGTGTTTGCATCTTTTTCTGTCCTGCTTTATATTTGTTGCCTTGTCATAGACTGGGGACCTGCCCAGGGTGTGCCCTTGCTCTTGCTTAATGAACGCTAGAAATATTCACCAGTCCACCTGCAAGGACATGGATTGAATGGACAATGGATGGATGGATGGCTTTCACTGTTTAATTGTAGGTAAATTTAAGACTGAGTGTCAAGGTTAGGGAATAAGAATAAATAGTTAGAAGAAATTAAGAATAACAAAAACTACAACCTACAATCCCTGGTGAGAAATCAATCTATTAGCTTTTTTCCTCAAATAACATTTTGGAAAAACCACCTTGCTATCACCACCAACTGGATCTGAGGGTGAAACTTACAAACACTGTGGCAAAACAAAACACCAATGGCATTGTGTGCATTAACACAAGACCTATATAGGTCCGACAAAACCCAACATCTGCTCTAAATACAAAATGCATTTTCACATAATGTCTAGAAATTTTTTGTGGTGAGCTCTATGTGTCAAAGCATTTATGGCTTACCCATGGGGGGGTCTCAAATGTTTCTTGGTTAGTAGTTACAGGAAGCTGGGATGCTTCTGTATAGCAGAGCAGAGACCTGAGACCTTGGAGATGGACGTGTTTACTCTGCCGTTAATCACCACGTCTGATGCGGCCTCTCTGGATGTGTGATCGGGGAAATGCCTGCTAAATGCAGTCGCCACAATCTAATGAGGTGGTTCAGTTGCAGCAGCATGCCTTCAAATGTACTCTGTAATTCAGAGACATCAACTCCATGGCTCTCATGGCCAGCCTGCGTCACTAGTGCGTCCGTCTATGTTCCCCACATTGCCCGCAGCCCTGTGAAACATGCGGAAAAGCTGCAGAAGGAGACTGGGGTCATGCAGGCTGTCAATCAATGGGAATTGTGTGGTTTGAAATGGTGGAGGATTGGGAAAGTGAAAAATGGTTACAGGGGGAAAAATATAGTTTTTTTGTGAGACAACCATAAAAGTTCCCAAATCAAAAAACAATAAGTGTAAAATCTGTCCACATACACATACAAAGTTGAACTCTCAAATACAAAAGCGTCTGCAGAAATTTTCTCTCCTCCCTCTTGCCCTCGTGGCACAGCAGTGCTGTTCTTGGAAGAGCCTGATGCTGGGACGCTACTCACTAATGGTTAAAAAGCATGCCCATGCCATGCTCGCTAATGACAGGCTAGGCTTATTCCACTGAAGTGGCGCTTTTCAGAGTCAATGGCATACAAAGAGTGTTGCAAGCACCTCCCAAAACAACTGAGGTTCTGTGAGGACACTTTTTGCATACAAAAGAATGCAGACATGTATTAACAAACAGTCACATAAAGCTTTAAGACAAACACATTTTCTGCTTACATGGATTTACAAGGTGACTAATGAGTCTGAGCTTAAAGCTCTGTTAATGCTGTTACCTTCCAGCAGTTTGTCAAAGAAATTTTAGATTATGCTCTCAAGTGCTATCAGCTTTCTGCCTGGATTACATTTCTCTTCATCATCATGTATCATCATTAGTGCTCGTGTTTCTGCCATTTCGCATTTGTAAGCATTAATCTACTTGACTTTAGATTATTTAAAAAAATAATTCAGTGAATTCAATATAGTTTAAAATAAGATCCTCCGCATACAGTGACTTGTTGAAGTATTCATACTGCTTGAAATCTTTCCCAGTCTGTCATATTACAGTCATAGATTTGGTGTATTTTAATGTGGTTTTATATGCACAAAGTAAATTATTGTTTTGCAGTGGAATGAAAATTTCTTTCAACGGTTTTGTTTAGAAAAAAAATGGAAAAAAACAGTCCCCAGCAAGCATTGGTCCGACAGTAACATTGTGTCCCTGGCCAAAAATGCTAGCGGTAGGACGGCTTAAATCTGTAAAAATATATAAGAGAACATTTTCCTAAAAAATGCATTCAGATACGTTTTTACATGTCTAAATTTGTCTGGGGGTTACATGTATAATTGTTATTATGACTTTTCACTACGTCTAGTAGAACAAATACCATGTTGTCAATCAGTTGTAAGTGGACGTACACTAGTTGACGTCCTTTACACGTGCATTTGTAGTCCTTCAGGTACCTCTGTTGTGAAGCAAAACAGAAAAAAAGAGGAATTATCTTTATGTAAAACACAATTTGTATACAAAGTATATATATATAACTTTTCTTGTTTAAATAATTATAATTACAAAGTACCGAGTGATGCAAGGCAAGGCAATTTTATTTATCTAGCACTCTTAATATAATATAATATAATAGAATATTAGTAATATATAATAGAATATAATAGAATAGAAACTGAAAAGCTGCTTCTCCATGTTTTGTTCTGGTTCTAGGGACAGTCAGTAGACTAGAGCTGGAGGACCTGAGTGGTATGGATGAGATAACAGATCTCTAATGTAGTCTGGTGCTAACCCATTCAATGATTTATAGACTAATAAAAGCACATTGAAATCTATTATCTGAGCTACAGGGAGCCAGTATAAGGACTTAAGAACTGGAGTGATGTGTTTATACTTCTCCTAGTTCTGGTGAGAAAACAAGCAATAAGAGGAAAGACACTGAATTTTAGTCATTCTTTTAATAAGACTAATAAAAGATATTGTGATATTACATAATAGGATAGATTATCTCAAGAGATGCTAGCACGTTCTCCAGAACTTTAGCACTCAGAAGAAGAGAGCAGGAGTTCTATCGATTTTATAAAAAAATCTACTGTTGGGTAAACACATTTTGTATTATTAAAATGACGTGGTTGAGTTTTACTTGTTTGACATGAATGAACCAAAAGAAATGATGCTCACATTGTCAACTGAAATGTACCAAGTTTGGCTAGCATTAGATAATGTTAATAGGCTAAATGTTACTTTGGACTTATATAACGGAATACTAGAGTATAAAGTAAATTATACTTTACGATCTACAATGACAAACCTAGGTGTCAAGATGGACTCCACTCTAAGGATGGATTTCAAGGTCATTGCCATTGTAAAATCATGTTTTTTTTTTCAGTTACGTTGGCTAGCCAATTTAAGACCCATTTTAAGTAGAAAACACCTGGAATCTGTGTTACAAGCCTTCATTACATCTAGGCTGGATTTCTCAACTTCAATTTTGCTGGGTGTCAACAAATCAACCCTTGCTTGACTCCAGCTAATACAAAATGCAACCGCAAGATTCCTGACCAGCACTTACAGTTACCAACACATGACACCAGTTCTTCAATCTCTTCAATGGTTGCCCATCGTTTTTTTAGGGTCCAATATAAGCTATTAATTTTTGTTTTGCTTTTTTGTTTTTAAATCCCTACACGGTCCTGCCCCCTGTTACATATCTGACTTGCTTTCGCTGTATTCTCCTAGACGCATGCTGAGGTCCTCGAGTGTATTACTTTTAAATGTTCTATCAGCTCACTATATATTATGTGGACAAAGAGCTTTCTCAGTCGCAGGTCCAAAGTTATGGAACAAACTGCAGCTCGCAATTGACCAGGAATCGTCCTTAGTTGTTTTTAAGTCTCTATTAAAGACCCATTATTTTGCTCTTGCTTTTAACAGCTAGCTTCAGATTGGCTTCTCCTGTTTGTCTTGTTTCTCTTATATGAAACATCACTTTTTATTTAGTTTTTACCCTTTATAGCATGCTATCTTTTAATTTACTGTCTTGTATTGTTTTTAATGTATCCATGACTGGTCAGCCGTATGGCAGTTTTTAAAGCGCTATATATAAAAAAATGTTGTATGGTATGGTAGCATTTTAAAATTGCTAAAGTAAAGCATCATTTCAATTGTCTTTGCATTTGGGTTGAGCAAGTGTCCAGAACTGGTGGATCTTCCATCAGACTGCGTTAACAAAGTTATGAACACGTTTTTCCTGTTTCCCGGGTGAACCTGTATCGTATAATCTGTAAAATAAATAAATGTGATGTGGATTTTTGTGGATTTTTATTTCATCCCGTTATCATTGATCTACAAATGAACTACTAAAATGACAGCTAATTTATTTTACAGTGTCCTTAAATGTATAAGTATAGTGATGTTTCTGATTGTTACGTGATATCTACGTTCAGATATGACTTGATCGATTTGGACCTTTTTGGAACCTTTGTCAAGTTTAGATGTGCAACGTCTAAATCGCCGGTCACTTTGTAATATAATGAGTGTTTGATTTTGTTTTATATGGAGTCTTATATACCTACACTTAATGCTGAAAAACACCTTATAAACATCAAGCGGAAGATTGATTCTGAAGTCCAGGGATACACAGAAAAGATGTGAAAATCACGGCCAGACGTCGGTCTGGCCGTGACGTAATCACGGCCAAAGACGTCGGTTCAATGTTTGGAACAATTTTTCAACCATGACGGGACGTCTTGGACTGACTTCGTTTCATTGGTCATTAATAGTCCAAATATTTGCTGGGTCTCTAGTCTTTTTCAGCATGCACAAAATGATGTTCCCTCTGCTATGTTTCACGGTGAGCATGGTATACAGTATATGTGATGGTGTGACATGTTAGGTTTCTGAAATTTTGGTTTCATCAGACCAGGGCACCCTGTCCCACATGCTTGTCTCCCATATGGGCTTGTCGCAAACTGTAATCAGGATGTCTCAAGGTTGTCTTTCAGCTATGGCTTTCTTCTTGTAATTTGGCTATAAAGGCCTAATTTATGGAGTGCGATAGTGGTGATCCTATCAACAGACTATCCAGTCTGTGGTGTGGAACTCCAGGGGTCTTTTGGGAGCTCTGATATTAAATTACACACAGCTTTACTCCATTTACTGAATAAGCTTACTTTGAATGCGACAGGTTACCCTGGACTTTATAGTTGTACATTTAGAAAAAAAACTGAGTATTATTTTACTTCTTGTTGGTGCCACACTAAATCCCCCCCAAAATACACTGATGTTGTTGGCTGTAATGTGACAAAATGTGGAAAAACTCGAATCACATGAAAGGTTTTGCAAAGCAGTGCATCTACATTTGGCAGTTATTCTGAGTTTTACATTGTTTATCCTCCTTTCGTAGAACACTCAGAATAAAAGATTATGTATGTGACTGTTGTCTGTCTTTTAAACCAAACGCGTTTGTTTTACTTGACATGTGTGAAGTTATATCATTAAAACAGTAAATTTCCAAAAGGAGTGATTATGTATGCCACATGCAGGGCTTTTTTTCCATCTTTTAAATTTCCAGTGAGAACTAAAATGAAAGAGGACCTACAAGCCTTTCTACTGATGGGGAAATGTATGAAAGAAAAGTAAGGTTCAGCAAAGTGGTGAGGAATTTAATGCACATAATCCATCATTTTCTAACAAAAAAAAACAGCCGTCCACTCTCTCCTTCATTTGGATATGTGAGATCCTTACACACTTGAACAGTCCCTACTGGACCAGTTTGTTTATGCCCTCCTAAATACTGTATTTCCTGTGCAGAAAAGGTAGGAGTGAGAAAAATGTGTCTTTTTATCAAGAATGGCGCTTCATGAATATTTCAAAGAGGCAACATGATTCCTCTGTGCCACCTGACACAATAGAGAAGTCCCCGGGGGAGTTTAGCCGTGGGGTGACCGGAGGTGAAATCTAAGACTGTAACTTGAAAGCACCACCAGGTCAATGAGACGGACATGAAGACGAGGCCCCAGCACAGGGGCTGTCTCTGAGGGTTAGCGTTTAACCGTGTCGGATTTTTATCCGTGCCAGATCTACCAGGAGATGATGCTTTGCTCAGGAAAGCTATTAATACAAGCCCAGGCATGCTTCTGAGAGGACGGGTGTGCCTGTGGACGTACCAGGCATTCCACGTCCGCAATAAAGCAGAATTGAAGGTGCGGGATAAAGGAACATGTGAGGGAAAGGTGGGCAGATGGGGAAAAGAATGTGTGGCAAACAAATTCAAGGTGTTTAAGACACTGCTTTTAGTAAAAATGTTTTTGCAATTTTAAGCTTGAGTGAGAATCTCTGACATACAGTTCCACATAGAAGTATTGATACTCTTATAACTTTTGCACATTAACTCTTAATGATTTTCTCACATTATAGCCACAAATGTCAAAAGATTTTATTGTGATTTTATGTAATAGACCAAAACAAAGTAGTGCATAGTAGTCAAGAGAAAAAATATATAAATACATTTAAAATGACTTATAAACCAAACTATTCTCTTACATTTGAATGTGCTTTGATTTAAACCAGTCAAGTTTAGGTTTAGCTGCATTTTCAGTGTTAATACGTGGCAGGAATACAAAACTCCCTCCCCCCCAAACATTCCTGTTTTGCGTCCTCTAACAGGATTTATCTAAAAGCTGTTGTGTATTTAGCTCTATTAACTCTTGGACTGGATGAAACATCCGTAAGCTTGGTATTTCAAGATTTATTACGTATTGAACATTTGGGACACCAAGACACCATCTCCAGTTTTGTAAATACATTTCCACCACTACCTTTGCATAGCTGCATGTAATTCACTAGCTTAGTGTTTGAAATGCTCTGGAAGGCGTCACTAATCTGCTCTTCTCCTGCCTATTAAGCCCTTTTAAGATAGACGTTCTGGAGTATTCACGGACACTTCCATCTGGTCTTTAAATTTTGTCTTTTCAAATACACTGCTTTTTACCAGAACATTGCCTTTTGGCTGCTTTCACGTGGCAATAAATGTACCAGATGGATCCTGATGAATGTCTGGGGGTTTGTATCCGGATACGACATAAACAGTGCAGCCATATGTCATTTTCCCAAACAAATTAATTCTTGTAAAGAGAGCCATAAATGCATGAAAGCGTTGAAACCATAGACTGTAAATGCAATGGACTAACCCTCGGGTGACGTAACCCATAGGTTTCTGAAGAGCAGAAAATGAAGCCAATTGGGCGGTTATGACTGCCGCCATCTTGTTCGTGTCACTCACCTCGTCACTCTCAGAAACTCCAAATATGGGCAAAGAGGTGGAGCTGAGAGTGGTGTTGTGAGGCTGGGGGCAGAGGGTTGACGTTCTGAGCTGACATAGCTACAAGATAGTCAGAACCTAGTCAGAAGCTAAAGAAGGCTGGAGCCGGTACCAGCCAGAGACCGCAGTTGAGAGACTTTTGCCCCGTTTTTCCAGTAGGATCACTTTAGATCCAGAAACATATCGATTGGGGAACACATATGGATATAACAAGACCCAAATGGGTCAGGTCGTTGCCGCCTAAAATTGTTGTATTTCCATTACCATTATAGAGGATGAGGAAATGGACAGGCTTAGCTTCACAACACCTCCAGCAAAAAGCAGTCACAAAGTCATCATGACCACTCAGATCCTCTAAAAAAATAAAAGACTTTTGACTCACTTCACATCTCCGACATGCCTCCAGCTGTGTTCCTCACACCAGCACTGATCTAATCAGCGATCATCCAGTCTGTCTAGAGTCCGACTCTGTTGTCTTCCTGCCTGATCTAACAGACTCCCGCTCTCTGATGCCGCGGCTTCTTGGTCCTGCCGACTTTGCTGCTCTGCTGCTATCCCACCGGTTGCCTGCTTCAATTCACATGTAGAAAGACATAAAAGCTCCGATCGGAACAGAATTTCTCTCGGCCACCTGACAGAAATTCTCCCCCCACTGCTGGTGGGGCACCAGCCCATATAAAGCCTCCCCCAAGCAGAGACTTCTTGGACAGTCTGTTGTAATCAATACCACAGCAAGCCATCTTTGTCCAAAAAGTGCACCAATAACGTCTAAAACTGAATAAAACTGCAGAAGCAACTGATATTGGAGTTCAGAAATATGAAATGGATGAAGTCTTAAAGTTAGTCCCAGGCTGTGAAGTCCTTCCCCGAGCACGCAGAGGGGGAAAGCAGACTACGGTGCAGGCTATCAGCGACCATTAGCCACCATTATTCATAATTTCAAGATTAAATTACAAATAAACAGAGGAGTTAGAAAAAAATTCACCCCCCTCGGGTTTGCCATGACGGGAAACCTGAACTATCTAACCTAAATGGTTTTATGGAACCAGGCTGTAAAAATGTTTATTTTCACTTTAAAGTTTGCCTTTTTAACATGGGAGTCAATGGGAATTCAATCCTTTTTGAAGCCAGCCCCCAGCAGATTAGGGAAGAACTGTAATTTTTGCCACTTCCTAGTTGGCTTCACATTCTGCGGGTGGAGTTTGCTCCTTGGTTGAAACATGACTTCATGCACCCATGCCCCAGCTTCTGGCTGCAGGGCAGAAAGACGGATTGCCCCCGTTGATTACCGTTGTTGATAACTTACATTTCGCAACAGATCAGTGCTACATGGTGGTGAAGGAAAGATCTATCAGCATGGTTACCATGTGCAGCACTGTAGGATGCAGAAATAGAAGAAAAAAAGGATAGTAATAATATTTAATAGGTTTCCACCTGACGAAATACACCGGCCATTCTGAACGCAAACACCCTAACACGACAAGTCTGTTCTTGTTACAAGGGTGTCATGCAATAATATACCAGTGAACGTTTTCCAAACTGAGTCCATATGTCTGCTTTCAGACTCAAAGGTCAAAAAGAACAAGTCCGGAGTGGGTGCAGATCTGCCCTGGGGAGGGGGGGGTGCTCTTGCCGAAAACGCCACACTATGGCAACTTTATGGAGAGAGAAAAGTCTCATTATTAATGAACTCAAGCAGGGTTTTTCACGAATGTATATGCTCATTCGGAAATGCACATGGTCTGTTTCACAAATGCACACGCGGAGGTTCACAAATATAATTTTCAGAAACACTTGTAATATAAATTCAGAAATGCACACGATCTGTTTCACAAACACACACAATCTGTTTCACAAACGCACATGATGAGGTTCACAAACACACACCATCTGTTTCAAAAAGGCCCACAATCTCTTTAAAAAATGCATAAAATCTGTTTCAAAAATGCAAACAGTCTGTTTCATAAATGCACACAACCTGTTTCACAAATATAATTTTGAAAAAAGCTCCAAATATATACTCACAGATCATACAAATTCCTGAATGTGCATGAACCCACCACTTCTCATTTGTGAACCTCTCTGCATTTGTGAGAGAATTCTGTGTGGTGAGTTTTGAGACTCACCTAACAAGGACGGACAACTAATGTCACCATTGGCTAAGACACCTGTCAATCAGATGAATCACTTAGCCAGCTGTTCGCTTTCAGCCAATGGTATAGCTCCTAACATGTTCCATCCACATTGTGGGCCGAACGCACGGACCGGCAATAATTAGTCATTACCAATCCATTTCCTGTTTATTAAACAGTGGGCATGAATTACTAACCCATTTCCTCGGTGTATTAAACTGTGCACACGGACTCGCAATCTATTTCCCGATTTAATAAACCGTGTGACAGTGTGACATAAAACATGGGGTGTTCCGTTTGCTTGATAAAAAACCCTGACCGCCTTTGGTGTCTGTGTCGTAGTTGTAGCACAATGTTTAGGGCATAGGATTAATGATCGAGGTATTGTGGTAGACATAAGTTGTCCGTTAGGTAAGTTTCAAAACTCACCACACAGAATTCTCTCACAAATTCAGACAGGTTCACAAATGAGAAGTAGTGGGTTGATGCACATTCAGGAATTTGTATGATCTGTGAGTATATATTTGGAGCTTTTTTCAAAATTATACTTGTGAAACAGCTTGTGTGCATTTATGAAACACATTTTTTGCATTTTTGAAACAGATTTTGTGCATTTTTTAAAGAGATTCTGTGCCTTTTTGAAACAGATCGTCTGCGTTTGTGAACCTCATCATGTGCGTTTGTGAAACAGATCGTGTGCATTTCTGAATTTATATTACAAGTGTTTCTGAAAATTATATTTGTGAACCTCCGCGTGTGCATTTGTGAAACAGACCATGTGCATTTCCGAATGAGCATATACATTCGTGAAAAACCCTGCTTGAGTTTATTAATAATGAGACTTTTCTATCTCCATACAACTTAAATCGGACAAACTACCTTTCAGGCACTATATGGTTAAACTTAAAAGAGACATAAATGTTAATAACAGCTCCTGTGGGGACATAAAGAAAAAATGACATTTTTTCTGGTTCTGCTTTTTCACGCATGGGCTTTGGAAAGAGTTTGGCAGGTTCTTATTTACTGTACTTTGACGGATTTTCCTATGATGTTAAATTTTTTTCTTCTGTTTATTTTTTTAGAAAATCCCAAAAATTCAGATATGGAGATTTTGCGTGTACTGTATTTATACAACACCCCTGTCTGTTTGTATCTGATGAATTCCTCTACATACTTCATTTGTTTGTGATTAGTATACTTACTATTTATTAAAAAATGCACACTACATTCTAATTTCCAGCCAATCATGTACTCCAGTTATGTACTGCTTGGTCATACCTAGATCTGGTACCTACACCGGATAATTACCGTTTTTCGTGGCCTTTTTAAAAGGGGCTTCAAAGACACATTCCATAACTTTTACACCATAAAAACACATGTTTTCGAAACATTTTGTTAACAAAACACAATTTATGATGTTCATTCTTGGAGCTGTCACTGCGTAGGAGGGTCTCGCTACTGAAAACCGCACGAAGAGAGTTCACCATAACTCTGACTCCGTTACCCGGGCAACACAGTCCGTAAACCTAACCTGCTCACTGGCAGGTTTGCTAAATAAAACCACAAATAACTGAGTTTCTCCTTCTCTTAAGTTGAAGCCTGCAGTCTGCAAGCAGTGGTGGATATGGAGTGTTTGTTTCTTGAACAGCCTGGTTGTAGGGAAGCACAGATACTCCACAGATTTCTTCATCAGAGAAAAATCAGTAGAACATTTAAAGTACCTACTTTTAACAGAATGGATGTCTGTTACAGCTCCACAAGACAGATTACACTGTCCACACATTGAAGTGTTGTTTTCATATAAACAATATTAAATGATGGCAATGATAATATGCCTGAAGATTTTAATTTTTCTTTGTTCGGGCAGGATTATATAAGGTTGACCCGCAAACAATTTATTTTAACCTACCAGGGAATGTCTTATATAAGAATTTATATTGCTTCAACTTAAGTATGAATGACAGTTATTTTACCAGCACTTAAATATTGCCAAGTTCATAGACCAAAATTATATTCAGGCTATAGGACTCGTAGCTCTACATTACGGTGCTTAAATTATATTTGAAATATCACAAATTAACGATAGAATTGAAGTACAAGCAACTACAAGGGGTATGTAGATTAAATGTGTGCTCATATTTACATTTGCCTATGTTATAAGACCACAAACAGTAATATTTTATCTATTCATACAATTTCCCATGAGCCTTTGCTGTCATACCAGACTGAATCAAAGTACCTACAAGGTTAACTAATAACCGATTGTCAGTGGCATGCAGACATATTTCTTTTAAATATGCTTATTTTCTACATATGCTGTCATTAATAAATCCAAATCCACTGGGTAGAAGTAAAATTATTTAAACTGTTTTTTACTTGCAGATGACTTGACAGTGATTCAAGTCTTCTGCGTCCCATTGATGAGGGCTTTTCATATCCTCATGCACAAGTGTAACGCAGGTTAACTTTGATACAGAGGTTATTATACTAAGTCTTGACACCTGTTCTGAAGCCCAAAACTCTGAGTTTGACTACTGAGAGTTGGTCAACCTTGAGTTCAGGTTTTGATTTAGAATTTGTCAAGCCTGCATTCAGAAATGGGCCAGCACCAATTCATGGCTGGGACCAATTTGGTGGAGAAGACCCACCGCTCACATTTCAACACTACATTATAGGGTTGAATGTTGGAACCATTTATCAAAATGGATTTGAAATATTGCTATTTTTATTACATACAGATATAAAGCCTAATTACGTTGAGACATTATGTTTAGGTCATATAAACCCCTTAAGAAAGTGCTTATGGCAAGATCAGAGTGAGTTTTCTGCCATGCTCGGCAATTTGCATGTAGGTAAAAACGTTGAGTTTTGGTCACATTTGACCACACGTTTACTGTCTCCCCTCGCATGGCTTATGGCAAACTACAGAACAGCAATGGTTTTCGTCTTATCACCTTTCAGTCAATGCCAGATTTACTGAGTACACCAATACTGTACATATTGTTTTTGATCGAGAATATATCCGGCCCTCTATAGCTATTTATGAAACCCTCTAGAATCTGTAGGGCCACATTTAATAGAACATTCCAGATATATAGCTGAATGCTTAAATGTTATTTTATTACATCAAATTAGTTTGTAGAGAACCAAATTGCATAAATGTGAAAAGGTGTTTAATAGTGTGGTGGGAAGATTTAGTGTTATGATTTATTTGTGCTTTGTAATCCACTGAGACGCATTTTTACTTAATGTTGTAGTATTAGTTTGAATGTTTAGTCTTATTGAGTGACGCCTTTACCCAAGTCATGGTAAGAGACTTTTGATAATGATAGTCCATATCCTGTGTTACCATGGAGATGGTTCTTCGACCGGGCATCCTTAAAGGTCTACAAAGTTCACAGCTTCCTAGTCAAAGAGAAAGGCGCCACTAAGTCTCTGATTTTTACCTTGAGAGTTGTACTTTATCGAGTAGAATAGATAGACCAAGGTTGCTAGAAATAATATAAGCTTATTGTTGTAAGACCGAGACAGGTCAGTATTTTACATTTTACTGTGATGTGATGTAATGCTGTCCTCTTGTATGATCAATTCAAATCATATTAAAACCTCCAAAACATTTAAAAGAATCTCTCTTATATTATTATGAGTACAAATGGCCTTTGGGGGCATTCTTGATGTTGATGTTAGTGTAAAATGAAAAGGAGTTTGAGACCTTTGATCTAGTACATAAAGTTCTCTTTAAATGGATAGAATTTTGCAGCTTTAACATGACAAAATGTAAAACGATGATTAAAGGATATGTATAATTTTGCAAGGCACTGTGTTTTGTTCTCAAGTCAAGCTTTGTGCGGCAACTTTAGTCCGACCGACAGCTCAGCTGCTCTAATCACATGTGATCGGTGGGTTTTATTGTCCCTCTGAATGAAAGTCAGCTTGGTATGTTTGCCAAATATGTCTTATTCTTGCTCTATATTACTGCCAACACGCTGTCATTTTGTTATTGTGTATGTTCACGGTGGTGAACCTGAATGTCATCCTGATATTATATCTCCTCATGTGTTGGGTTCAAAAGACTTTCCAGGGTGCTGGTTAACACAATACCTAAACACAGGTTCCACAGACCCAACACTGATGGTAGTTCACATACTTTTCAAACAGTTGGAACAAAATGTTCTGTCATGATGAAATGTTTAAAATATGAGAGTCCTACTGTGGTTTCAGCTCATATGTACAATTTGTTGTCACTTCTAATGGTTATGAAGAGCAGATATTGAGATCTAGATTTTTTACTGTATTTTTAAAGAGCTAAAGCTAAAAATATTACAGTTGTAAAGCATGTAGTTTTGAGAACTATGACAAAATATTTAACACTTTAAATGTTTATTGTAAATATTTTTTGTATTTGTCAAGCCTATGCAGGGTTGCAGGGGGGCTGATGCTTACTTCCAGCAACCATTGAATGAGAGGCAGGGGACACCCCGGACAGGTCGCCATTCCATCTGCGGTCAATATCCTAAAGACACACAGAACAAACAACTATACATGCAGACACTCATACCTAAGGGCAATTTAGAAAGCTCACTTAACCTAACAGTCATTGTGACGGGGTAGTCCCATCCCTTTTGCTAATAAGTAATTCACTAGACAGGACCACGCTATGGGTGGAATTAACTATTCACAAGCAAAGAACAATGCTACAGATTCGTAATTTGAACAGTTTATTGAAGCCGTGGAGGTTCGAAAGGTTTGGGGAGACATATCATCGGAGACCCGGAGGAAGACTCAGTGTGGGGGCGCAGTCTTCAGGAAAATTGTCTTTCCGAGCCTGCTCAGAAACCCCCCAGACAGGACCTAGAAGAGAGAGATGTTAGAAGGGAGCTACAGGAGTGAGCGTGGGACAGGGATGCTGCGAACGGTGGATGCTTCAAAAGAAAAGGGGAGGGGTTAATAGGGGCGGGTTAATAGGGGCGGGTCGGCAGGACCCGGAGAGAGAGGGAAAGGGTTAGGGGTTAGGCTTCCGATTCGGTGATGAACCGCGGCTTAAATTGTGAGGCGTTAGCTGAAACATAACGGGATGGCTTAGAGGGACTGAGGTCAGAACCCCAAAAAGGTCTGGAGAGATTAGGCCAGTAGTGAATGGGCAAGAAAGATTGTCTAGATTATTGAGGATGTAGGTTCAATGCACGGAAGGGGACCGATGGCCCAAAATTGGATGAGGTTTGCGATCCCTGATCAGGCGGCTGAGGTGCCAATGCAGACAGAATTAATGGAAAAGAACTCGGGTGAGATACTGGACTGGCGGAGAATCTGGCAAATGCCACTAGTGAATCAAAACCTGATAACAGGGCTATTTGATTCACCTTTCTGTATAGCACCGATTCACAAAGTTTTCTATGAAAGGAAACCCAGCAGATTGCATGAAACCGTTGACATGGGTTCTGGTCGCATTGACGCAGACCTGCAATCACGGCAATCCATTCAGAAATCCCTCATATTGAGCAAGAATGGAGCAACTGTGGAGAGGAAAAACTCCCCTTTAATAGGAAGAAACCTCTGGCAGAACCTGGCTCAGTACACGCGATCATCTGCCGCAACCGTCTGGGGGTCTGAGAAGACAGAAGAAACCATGGAGGATGCTCAGTCGCTTTTAGCATCATCTGAGCAGATGCTAACCAACAAGCGGTTGGAGCTTCTATGAAAAGAAGAACGCTGAGAGAAACAAGGCCAGAAGTTGCAATGACAGCCCTGTTAGGAACAATCAGATCAGATTAAGAATATAGCTTGATTTTTTAAGGGGTTTGTACTTACCCGGCTTTATACTTAGCTTATTCCCAAATGAGAAGCGGGTCAAATGATGACGACGAGGTGTTAGCAGATAATCAGGACTGAACATAGCAGGGATTGGTTTGTAAGTGGCTGCAGTTAGAACTGAGGGAATAGGTAGATGTCAGAGATTGGACTGCATAAGAATGCAATGGGTGAAAAGGTTGGAGGTGAGCGTAAGCGATGAGTAGCGGAGGGAGTTTTTTGCTTTTAAAACCTTTCGATAACATACAGACGTGGACAAAATTGTTGGTACCCTTCATTAAATAAAAGAAAAACTCATAATGGTCACAGAAATAACTTTAATCTGACAAAAGTAATAATAAAAAAAATTATATAAATGTTGACCAATGAAAGTCAGACATTGCTTTTCATCCATGCTTCAACAGAATTATTTAAAAAATAAATGCATGAAACAGGCCTGGACAAAAATGATGGTACCCCTAGAAAAAATGAAAATAATGTGACCAAAGGGACATGTTAATCCAAGGTATTTCCACTAATCAGCATCCTAGGTGTCTATAATTCTGTAATCACTCAGTGGGCCTATATATAGGACTCCAGGTAGTCACTGTGTTGTTTGGTGACGTGGTGTGTACCACACTCAATATAAACCAGAGGAAGCAAAGGAAAGAGTTGTCTCAGGAGATGAGAAAGAAAATCATAGACAAGCATGTTAACTGTAAAGGCTATAAGACCATCTCCAAGCAGCTAGATGTTTCTGTGACTACAGCTGCACATGTCATTCAGTAATGTACGATCCATGGGACTGTAGCCAACCTCCCTGGACGTGGCTGCAGGAGGAAAATTGATGACAGATCAAAGAGACGGATAATCCAAATGGTAACAAAAGAGCCTAGAAAGACTTCAAAATAGATCCAAGCTGAACTTTATGCTCAAGGAACATCAGTGTCAGATCGGAACATCCTTCGCTGTTTGAGCCAGAGGACAAATCATTAAAAAAAACAGACTGGAGTATGCCAAACTACATGCTGTGACGAGCCACAAAGCTTCTGGGAGAATGTCCTGTGGACAGATGAGAAAAAAATGTAATTTTTGCCAAGGCACATCAGCTCTATGTTCACAGACGGAAAAATGAAGCATATCTAGAAAAGAACACGGTCCCACTGTGAAACATGGGGGAGGCTCGGTTATGTTCTGGGGCTGATTTGCTGCATCTGACACAGGGTGTCTTGAATCTGTGCAGGGTACAATGAAATCTCAAGACTATCAGGGGATTCTAGAGAGAAATGTGCTGGCCAGTGTCAGAAAGCATGGTCTCAGTCGCAGGTCACGGGTCTTACAACAGGAAAATGACCAAAACTCACAGCTAAAAACACCCAAGAAGGGCTAAGAGGAAAACACTGGCCTTCTATGAGCCCTGATCTCAATCCTATTGAGCATCTTTGGAAGGAGCTGAAACGTGCTGTCTGGAAAAGGCGCCCTTCAAACCGCAAACAACTAGAACAGTTTGCTCATGAGGAGTGGGCCAAAATACCTGCTGAGAGGTGCAGAAGTCTCATTGACAGTTACAGGAATCATTTGATTGCAGCTATTGCCTCAAAATGTTACCCACAATATTAAGTTGTGGGTACCATCATTTTTGTCCAGGGCTGTTTTTTGATGCATTTATTTTTTTAAATAATTCCGTTGAAGCATGGATGAAAAGCAATATCTGACTTTCATTGCTCCACATTTACATAATTTTTATTTATTATTATGTCAGATTAAAGTTATTTCTGTGACCATTATGAGTTTTTCTTTGATTTAATGAAGGGTACCAACAATTTTGTCCACGTCTGTACATATTCCAAAACTTTCATTGAAATCCAGCCATAAGCTTTGGAGCTATATTGCTAACACTCAGACAAACAAAAAGACAGACGGGTATGAAAAGAATACCTCCTCGTGGAAGTAATTCAAACAAAAATGTCCATATACTGTCTTTTTGTGTAAATATATCATGTTGAACATGAAAACCTGCAGCTTATATTTAGGTTTGACTTATATATGTACAAAAATGTCTTTATATCAAAATTTGACCGGTTAAGGTTATATTAAGCTGTGTGTAGTCCAAAAATGACCATTCTTTGCAGATGAAACCCAGATCTGTTAGCCATCTGCAATCGGACCAGGAAGTGATTAGAATTTGTGGTTATATGAAAATTGACTTTATCAAAAAAGGGATTTTGGTGAATAACCTTTGCTTTCTACAGGACGCGTAAGAGTCGTGTAATGTAATAGACACAGGGTTTTCTTGGGGAATCAGAAGTGCGTCCCATCCACCAGAGGAGTTTTAGATCAAGATGTATCACTTGCAAAAGTGTTCCACCCAGCTGGTCCCGGGGATCATTATATCAAAGGAGAATTGAAATTACATTAATTAAAGGGTAGTATGTACAGTAGTAGTATGGGGAAAAGGCAAATACTTAAGTTCATAAGCAGCATAAACTCACCATCCACTCCCAGAACTGCAGATATTTCTGTCTATGCCTTCTTTTTAATATTCTCTTTCCAAAAATTATCACTGGTATCATATAAGCTTGGTGATTCTCCACTTTAAGTAGTTAACCAATCTGAATCTGCATGCGTCCTTTATTTTACATTGCTCCACCACTTGATTTCCTGTCTGATCCGACCTAAACTGCTGAGCTTGATGCGTCTTTGAAGTATAGCACATAAAAAATAGAACTACTGCATAAATTTAGGAAAGGGCTGCGACAACACTTCTGAGTTGCTTCTGATTTGCGCTGCTTTGTATCTTGTGGAAGCAAACCCATTGACTTTAATGGTGGCTATCAGCTCTGTATTACACTTCACAGCAGTAACGTCTGAACTAATAGTGGTACAAAATAAGAACGTATGCTCATGGAGCCCAAGGCTGATTTCTCTAAAGCTTTTTGAGGGGCACGAACATCCTGATTGATGAGTTTCACATTTCATCACACAAATGCAAACCTTCGCCTGGTTGCACACCTGAGGCCAAACTATCAGAGCCCTTAAACCTTGATGTGAGAAAATTGTCTTGATGGGCTCTGATGACCCCCTACCCTTTAATTGATGGCCGTGCCTTCTCTAACCCCCCAATCACTCTCGCTCGTCTGTTGTTTGAAAGACAAAGAGCTCTGCTGAAGCCCAAAACAAGCCTGCAGTTTTAATAACATTGTAATTTTCAAAGCTGAGTAATAACTCTCCACATGTAATGCCCCACTTGATGGCATCCTGCTCCAACTTGAGCCTGTGGACATCTGGTTAATCTTCAAATAGTCTGCCTAACATGGCCCATGGTCAATTCAAAAGGGGGCTGCCTTTAAAGAGACAACAGAAAAGGGCCTTTGTCTTTTGTTTGACAGACTTCCAGCTAACATGTGGATGAAGCATACATATTACTTCTAAAGTATGTCCTTCTCAATATTACCCCTGGATGGGCTAATGCAAGCCAGATCATCAGGGTTTTTGGGGGAATCATAGATCTCATGATTACCAACAACTGGTTAATTCACTTGAGAACTTCACAGACATGGCAAATGTAAAACTGCACAAAAAATTTGGTCATAGAGTCTCTGTGTTTGTATGTGGTGGTGTAATTGGGCTTAATCACGCACACACTATTAAATAAAAAGAAGATGGTTGTCGTTAGATAATGTTGCGCCTCACATTTAAGGATAGATTGGGATGGAGTATGAGCATTGACTAAGCTGCTAAGAGTGTGTTTGGATCAGAAAATCCACCCATCCATTTTCTGAACCGCTTATTCCTCAAGGGGTCGCTGGGGTTGCTGGTGCCTATCTCCAGCTGTCAATGGGCGAGAGGCGGGGTACACCCTGGACAGGTCGCCAGTCCATCACACACTTTTTGGATCAGAACAAGCCTATACATTACACACATTGGATTTATTTAGCATGCATAGACGTATGTGATCCAGCTAAAGCCCTTAGTTTACATCATTATAGGACACACACCGCCTGCCAGGCAGCATGTGTGAATAGTAAAATTAAAGTTATTGTTGTAAGTCCTCAACTATAATCATCAGTCTTGTTTGAGATGCTTTAAGCCCAGAAAGCCTGAAAGGCTACCAGTGAAATTCATACAGAACAGAAGGCAATGGTAAATGTGTGACTTTACTGGCTTAGGATAAAGTGGTTGTGTATAATGAGATTCCTGAAATGCCATAGAAGGTAGAGCGCATACATTAGGGTGTTTTTTTCAGTAACTTTTGTATAGCTTGATCCCAGCTGCTTCTTTTGGTTATTTCTTGAATGGATGTGAGGGTTAAAAGTGTGTGTTAGAAAGAGTAATTTTCACAAGATCTGAAGTACAAAAATTATTTTAAATTCTCGGGAAATAAATAATGCTAGAAATAATTACTCTTCCAAATTACAAAAATTACCAAGTCATGCTCGATGTAATAAAAGGCATCTCATAAAGTCAAAAAGTATATACTCTTAGTGCCTGAGCAAGACGCACAAAATCCATTTTGCTGAATAATAATATAATATAATAATAATCCATGCTGAATATGCAATATGGGCGTATCCGTCAGAAGACAAAAACTATTGGGAAGAGAACAGGCAAATAAGTCGCTGTTCCCGACACAGTGTGATTAACTAAAGAACAAAATGTTTGCACCCGCTATTTTAGCACTTATTTTTATGGCTTCTGAAAGGCATGTCTTAACTTAGTGCTACCATATTCAACATAAGTTTATTACTGACAAACGAAAAATTAATTCCCACCCAATATAACCAAACAGTAATTAGCACTAATGACTACAAACATACGATTGTGTAAATACTTACCTGTTTCCCCCCAAAGACGCATAACTCATTGCGCACTCACGCACGTCTCCACATGCTTAAGAAGTGCGAGCGCCCGGTGAGTTGCTATCCTCATGGATCCTCATTAGTTCCCCCTAGTAGTTAATCTTCCTGGGTTCCAATTAATGAAATTTAGTAATCATGTATAATACTACAAAGACAACTATATTACATTATTTAAAAAACACATCAAATTTCAAATTACACATTTTCAAGATAACATTTTTTTCTACTGTAACTTCCTCCCTGCAGCTGCCAGATTGTACAATCAAAACTGCTCCCAACAAACATAGATGTCTACATCAGTGCTGTAAATAAACTTATCAACTGAACAACACCACTACTGTTATAACTTCCATTTATATATGTCTATATATGCTAACTTATTGGAAGTTACACATTTACTTTTTAATGCACAGTACAATGCACAATCTGTAATTTTCTAACTTTTCTAAATATTCTAATTATTTACTTATTACTTAACCTTAATAACTTTACAGCACTCTGTTTTTGTAACTATTGTACATGATATAAACATTTTCTTCTGTAAAAATTATATTTTGTTTCTATTATATGTCCTGTTTTGTTTGTATGTGTGTTTTTTGCTGCTTTTACAACCAAATTTCCCCTTGTGGGACAATTAAAGGACTATTATATTATATTATATTCTAACTTGACATTCAATCGAGGCCACAATGAAAAGCTGCGCATTTCAACAACTTTAATTGAAAAAAATACAAATTTTAGCGACCTTATTCTGGACATGCTGCAGTTTTAATCAGTCTGACTGGATTACAATACCGGCATGGAGCAGAGAGTGGCACATGTACACTCCATGCATTAAGTTTATCTTTGACAAATGAGAATCATAATTCACAACATTTTAGCCTAATAGTAACTAACTGTGTGACAACCATATACTTGATAATTATGTTGTTTTTTTCCCCCTTTATGTTGCGAAAGATGGACCATGTGCATATTCCTCCTCTCTAGCTGTAGCAAAGCTCACAATAATCCTCATTTAAATGCTGCTCATTGTGCCTGTTATGAATTGCTCACACAATATTAGTAGATCATCAGGAAATGAAGGACAACCCAACGTCGCAAATGTTTTGTGCTGTACGTGAATTTTCAAAATATTTTTGACAAGGGTGCAATGAGTCTCTAATCATATGTAGTGTTGTGTTTCTAAAGCACCTCTAAAACAGATTCTGGAAAGAGGGTAGGGACACTACAATGAATATTTCAGCTCCCCTTATTGTCATTTACAGAGCCCTCTTCACCCTGAAATCTTATGATTATTAAAAAAATAACTAAACTGGTGATTAATACAGTGCAAACAACTGAAAGGAGTCTTGTTTCCATTTACCTTGATAGGTGCTTGAGACACTTCGCTTACAGAATTAAAGAACTAACGGAGAAACAAGAATGATGCCTGGGACAGACTTCTCACTTTGGCTGCCCCGTACCAATCAAAATGCAGAATATCCTGGGAAAATTCTGAGACGTAATATAATGCATCGTAGTTCTGCAAAAAATAAGTTAAAAAGTCTTTGTATTATCAGCACCAAGCTGACGACGCCAACTCCCCGTTGACTACAATGCTTCAAAGGAATAAAAAACATGTTCAAAGTATACCTAAGAAGAGTTTATCCGCCTCCTTTCAATGCATCCCTGGTATAGCCCACATCAAAAGCCACTAATGTACAGAACACACAACCAGAACACACACACGCAATGTAGTTGATCCATTCTTTGTTCATGAATGGCCTGGAATCTGTTTTCACCTATGTGTCAGGCCTGTAAAACAGCAGGAACAAGTTGGTTTCTCTTTAAGATAAATGAGAAATGATTTTTCTTAATGTTATTAGATATCTAATTTGCCTTTATAATCAAAAACATTGTGAAATATATTGCCTGACCATCTAAATATTTTGTGCAAATTGTTAACCTTCTCTAACATTCATTTTCAATTAAAGTTTAGTATTTTGATTACAAAATTGTATTATTTTGCTTAAATATTTGAACCTTTAAATTGTTCATTTGTTCAACCTTTCACATGAGCTCATATGAGAGTGAAACCCAAAGGCGTTTATATCACTGTCCGTTAGCGTGCGATTCGTTGATCCTTCTGTAACATGAAACCTGTGTAGCCACTTGGACCACATGGGGAGCGAGATGTTGAGAGGTGAGGTATTTTTCGACTGGGAGAGGGATATGTAATGCATTCCAGACACTCTGGCTGCACAAGCCTCTCCCTTGCTACCTATAGGCATCAATCCTCTTGGCTCTCGTTGAAACAACAAACTCACAGTCGTAAGGAAGAACTCATTTCAGATCCTTAAAACACAACTACCTTCTCTACTTCCTTCGAGAGAGAGATACTATAGTAGTTTTTTTTGGTTCAAAGTTGGCCTCAAAACACTATGCCTTGTCTCTAACTCATAAACATGCATCTTTCAGCAAAAATTAAGTCTTCGTCCTTATTCTTCTCCATAAATGTTTGAAAACTAGCCGTCAGAAAGTCAGAGGAAACCTGCATACCAAAATTTTACCTGTCCTAAAAACTTTCCCAACGATCTTCCCTAACCGTGACTTTTTAGAGGTCGCTTCATTTATACAGACGTTACTGGTTTAACTGTGTTGCATAACAGAGATGATACTCTGGTGCTTGAGCTGAATGAGACCCAGATGCTAGATGTTTTTCAAACATAAAATCCAACGGGACCCCGTTTTCCCTTTATTCTCCTGTCCTCTTTACCTCTTCTTCCTTTCATTATATCCTCCACACCACATTAGGGAGCATTTGTCAGGTTGGAGCAGCAAGACTGGGCTTAGTTCTTCAAGCATTTCTTTTTCAACCATGCCAGATGCATTTTAATTGAATACTATTCACAGAAAAGTCATAATTTCTTTTTCAACCATGCCAGATGCATTTTAATTGAATACTATTCACAGAAAAGTCATCATTTCTTTTTCAAGCATGCCAGATGCATTTTAATTGAATACTATTCACAGAAAAGTCATCATTTCTGAGTGTTTTAAATGTGGTTCACATCAAGCTTACCCCTCATTCTGGGAGGATTTTTTTCTCTCTTAAATAACATCGTTGTCCCTTTTTTGGACTATTTTTCCCACTTTCTACATTTATTAGATCAGTTCAACTAAATGCTATTATGTTGGGGCTGACTTACTAAACAGATCCAGGAGCAAAGAGGGGTGGCAGAGTAACTTGATATATTTCTTGTTCTAGTAAAAGCAGATCCATCAACACATGCTTTTTCAAACCTGCGGCAAAGAACAACAGACAGTGTGCGCCCAGATCTCACGCTTGGCCTTCATTTAGCAGGAATTCATGGGTGGAAGTGCATATGCATGTCTGAAGTCAACATGTGTCTCAGCCTCACCTTCTAATGTTCTTCCTTCCTTTTAACCCTTCATTTTTTGTTTTGATTCCTCTCTCCCGAGACATCTGACCCTGTGCATCCTGACATGTGAGCATTCCTTTGAGCTTAGGAAGCTTTGAAACAAGTTCCCAGTTAACAGAGCAAAATTGAGATGTCCAAGGCTAAATTACACCAGTTGAATTCACAGCATTGAAAAGTCTCTTTCTAGAAGTTAGATTAAAACTAGGGACGCACCGATACCGATACTGGTATTGGGGTATTGTGTTGGTATTGCTTACAGTTAAGCGATACCATGAACCGATACTTAGATATGGAAACTCTGCAATAATTTCACAGAAAAATGTAATTTTTACTTCAAAATTTAGTTCTGTGGTCATTTTTAATAATATTTTATCTTTTTATGCAATTCACCATAATTTGTTATAACGATCAGAGAAGAAAATAAAACCTGTTTTCAAATTCATTAAAATTTTTGGTGTGTGTGGTAGAAATATCAGTATTGGTACTTGGTGTCGGCCAGTACTCCAATCCAAATAGTTCGGTATGGTATTGGTTTGAAAAAAAGAGGTATGGTTGCATCCCTAATTAAAAACATTTTCTAAAAACCTTCAGTGGGTTGTTTTAATTGAACTGATTAAGCCCAGATATACAGTGCAACTTAAAGTGAAATAACACTTCTGGCGATAAGTCTATAAATTCTTGTGTTGTACTTGAATTTCACACTCATTTGTGTCTTTAAATCATGTTTTATCCAGGGCTGATATTTTTTTTTCAATCGGCATCTTGAAATCTTGAAAGTGCAACATAAAACTCATTGGGTCTTTTCTTTGATCCATACAGGATATAAGTTTCAATAAAGATAAATAAATTAATCTAAATCTTATAATAAGTGGACTATAAGACTTTGATGCCTTAGGGTGACAAGGCCAATTAGCTGTGATGCGGTGAACATGATAATTGGAGTTGATAGTTTCCCCTTGTCAGAAATAAAGAAAGATATTTGTTTTGCAGAATGTATTGAATTGACTAATACTTGCATTCAGTGATGATATAAAAAAAAGATACATAAAATTGACACAATTTGCAAACTGTTACAAACTGGAAGCTGCTGAAAAACCTGTCATTGTTCACAGTGGAGCCTATTTTATACATTTAAGGATAAAGACACTCCCAACCTGACACCTGGTCCAAAAGTGACACCTTCAAGCATCACTGAAATTTGCATCTATGGTTAAAATTTTTGGCAGAAGACAGGTTCTTACAATAAGACAAAACAAAAACTGAGCTATTTATGTTTGGAAAAGTCATGGTAGATTTCAAGAGGTGAATCAAAAAATAAAGGAAGCCTACCTGTGAAACGTTCAACTTTACCTCTTCCCTCCTGAAAGAAGATTGAAGGTTGAACACAGCTGGGTGTTTCAGGGGGACAATTGCTCAAAGTACATATTCCAAATGGTTTTGGAAAAGATAAAGCCGCCTAAGATTGCACCTATGGGGTGGCTTTCGCAAAAAAACAACCACAAACTCGGACTAAATTTAAAACCTGAGTTCAATTTAAAGTGTGCAAAAGCTTGTAAATTCCTACAAAATGTGTGAATCATGGAAAAATACATGAGACATTCTAACTAATGCACCCAATTCTTTTTTTTCAAATTCTCTGAGTAAAATGGGAGGTTTAAATTTATTCTGGACAAAGAACAGTTAAAATAAATCACCAAAAGACCAAGCACTGTATTAAATTCATGCTTATGATGAGCACATGTAAACTTCTAACCAAAACTGAAGCAAAGAGTTGGCTGGATATATGGCAGTTCAAAGGAAATGATATGGTTTACATTTACTTATATTTACGTTCTATCCTGTTGGTGGTTCTTCAGCTTTTTTTAGCTGCTTTCCCACATCCACTGTAGCTCAGAAATCCTTCAGATATGTCCCGCAAGGTTTGCAGGTCTAAAAATGTCAGAAGTAAAAATCTGCCGACCTTTCCAACAGTAATATCTTTAGAGGCACTTTACTTAAAAATACAGTACTTTAAAGTCAATATATACCAGTCATCCTCTATTCTGAAAGATGTCAATACAGTTTACAGAGTGTGGTTCTTCTTTGACATCGTGGAAATTTTGCATTCTTTAGCTGCCGCTTATTCCAATTTACACCAACCTGCAATTTCAATGACATCACTGCTGTGCACTGTTGTTGTTGTCCTCTTGGCAGGAATGAGCAGGAAGGTAGCCTGTGGAAGATGAACTTAGTCCACTTGTTTATTTTGTTTTGTGCAATTTGGAAACAGACAAACACAAACCATGTTGATGTTTGCAGGAGCTAGTTCTGTCTAACCGATTGCTGTCGTAGAGCACATAGTGAAAGTCCTGTACCCTTTTGGGTGCCCCAACAACTCCCATTACATGGATATATGCTGATTATGAATGGATCTAAATATTTCCTGAAGGACTTCAAGTCAACCCAAAATAATCTTGGTGGGTATATGACTGTATTGCATGCTACAAATAAGATCCAGGTTGCAAAAAACTGTTCTTCCTCTTCAATAAGTTGTTGGGGAGCATATCACACTGTGTAGCCACAAAACTATGAATCACACGCATGCATACCATTTTCTTCATAATTCTTTTCACAGCAAAAGAAACGTCTACGACCAAAATCGCATAGTGTGATTCAAACTTAAGACCAGGATCTCAAAAACATGATTTGCTTATGTGCACGTGTAAATATGTGTACATTTCTTATGAATTCATAAGAAATGCCTGGCTAGCACTTTGTCTTTTAATTCAGTCAAAAGGAATTTGCTCTTAAGCCCCTTAAAAAAAACAAATAAACACATTTTTCAATGCCATACATTGTAATTAAACAGTTTGAAAGCTGCTTGGTACACAGTGTTTTGGAACCACCATTAATTTGTCATAGGTGGGAAAGACACATAGCAAGCATGCCAGTTACGTTCAACTGATAAATAATGTCTTTTGTGCTAAAATTGTGCAGTGATTTAGTTTTTCCATGCACTTTGTTTCTTGCATTACACTACAAGCGTTATAAACCAGTTCTCCCACCAGATACAGGTAGGTGGGAAGCCAAGCTCTTTAGGGACCTTGTAAGCTGCTGCAGCCTTTCAAATACCTCACAATTTAAGTTATAATGGAGGTAAACAGAAGGTAGTCCCCTGGAAACTGCAAACGAAACTCGATCTACCTTCTTGTCACTCTGTTAGATCGCTTAATGGCTGTGGTGCTTTGCACATACTGGGTTCTTTGTATGAGTATGAGGCTCAGTTGTCATCTTAGCGTGTGCATGCCAAAGAAGTGGTGGCAATTTAAGAAGAAGCAGACTCTCTGAAACAAGGAGTGGGATATGCGCCATGCAGTCTGATTAGTTTAGTTAAGAGCTTTTATGATTTACTGCCATTATTTGAAACCGAGATGACATAAATTTAATTATCTAGAGGAATGTGATATGACTATAAAAATATAACAGAACCATTTATGCAAGGCTACACTATTTCCGCGTAAGCTCAGATCACTTTATATACATTTAGTCTAATGCTGTTCTTGTAATATTTCCCAGAAATGTCTATTTCCTAGAAATATTACAAGAACAGCATTACATAATAATATTACATATTATTTCCTCTATTGTTATGGTTACATCTCCAGGCCCAATACGCAGACAAAGGTCTTTGCCATAAACCTTCTGATTATTTTTCTACAGACGTGAGGTACAGACAATATTGTTTGCATACCTGTCAACCATCAACCATGACTGCCCTTACTAACAATTTAAATTTCCCTTACTCAATGACCAAAAACTGTATTCGCGCCGTAAATGCCGTGTTTACCAAAGAACAACATGGAAAACTGCACCATCAATTTGCATTATTCAATTCTTTATTCAATACATCACTACCATATAATGATGTGTTCACATATCACACAATGCCCTTAAAAGCCTAAATGACATCATTTGTGATTGTTGTTGTACTTGGAAGTTGCGGCCTTTGCTGATTGCAACATCTCACTTGTTGGTTTTAGCTGATACGATTTACTGTCAGTATTCAGTTTTACTTGTAGTAAATGGGGTGCTTGGTTGGGTGTTGATAGGATCTGTGTAGGCTGGTGCGAGAGACTCCTTGATAATCATGGTTGCCTTTGTCCTTCTGCATGCAAAATCCTGCAACATAGAGATTATATTCGTTACATGTGGATGTTTGAAGAATCGATGTTCAGAGTATAATTTCATAGCATTAAAAACTTCAACGCATGTAAACATCTCTGAATATTTTTCATCAAACACACTTTGAATCATAATCTGTTGATGATATTATCAGTTTGCATTGAAGATTACAGTCTTTAATATAAATCATCTCGATCTACATTGTTTGCATTATTTTCAAAAAGATTAATTGCTTGAGTGACAAAGAAAATTTTAATCTGTCTTACATACCTTTGCAACTTGTGAATCGATGAACATTTCTGGTACCAACTTGGTGAATGTATCTGCAGCGGCGAGTGGAATGTTGTGCTCGGCAAAAAACTGGCACATGAGGATTTCTGCTTTGAGCACCTTGTTGCTTTGTGACGATGCAGGGTTCGCACTGGCAAACTGTTGACTCAAAGGAACGTATGTCTTACTTCTTGCGACACTATCCACGTGTGACGATGTTTTGAAATGGCTTTTCAAGTCATAAAAACCACTGGCAGCAACTTTCACGTCTTTCCTACACGGTACACAAAACGAATATTCCGGGCCTTTGGACGAAGATTTTATCCATCCACTATACTCTCCTTGCAGATGTTCCCACACTTTCTGATGCTTTCCAGTTGACTTAACTTTCCACTTCTTTTTCAAGGGTTCAGACATCTTCACTGGTGAGAGTTTCGTGTTTAAATGATATCGATTTCCTCGTGTTGTGTTGCAATCAAGAAGGAAGCGGAAGTTATAAAGCGACGCATGCGTGATGGAGCTTAATTCGGCAAAAATACCCCGTTTCGGTCTGGGTGTTTTCCCGTATTATATGTTGTAGTACGCCGTATCCATTTAAAAGATAGCAAAAAACGTATTAAATACGGGCAAACCGTATCAGTTGACAGGTATGTTGTTTGTGACAAACAAGGGGAAAAATCTGCGCGCTGAATGTGAAGCCAACCAGGAAGTGCCAAAAATTGCAGTTAGGCCCTCATCCGCTGGGGGCTGGTTCCAAAAAGGAGCAACTTCCCCATTGACTCCCATGTTAAAAAGGCCAACTTTATAGCGAAAATAAACATGTTTACAGCCTGGTTCAAAAAAACATTTAATGTTATAGTTCAGATTTCCCATCATGACAACTCTGAGGGGGGTGAATTTTTTTCTATCTCCTCCGTTTATTTGTAACTTGATCTTTTAGAATTATGAATAATTAAGAGCGTGTCCTTTTGACTGACAGGTCCGTCTAGGCTAACCTTGGTTGCTAATGGTGGCTAACGGTAGCTAATAGATGCACCGTAGTCTGCTTTCCCCCTCTGCGTGCTCGGGGAAGGTCTTCATATCCTGGGACTTACGTAAAGACTTCAGCCATTTTATGTTTCTAAACTCCACAATGAGTGGCCTCTGCACTTTTTATTTGGTTTTGGATGTTAATCATGCACAATTGGATAAATATGGCTTGTTGTGACATTGATTACAGTAACAGACTGTCCAATAAGTCTCTGCTTGGAGAAGGCTTTTTTTGGGCTGATGCTTCACAAGCAGAGGGAGGAGAATTTCTGTCAGGTGGCCAAGAGGAATGCTGTTCTGATCGGAGCTTTTATGTTTTTCTACACGTGAATTGGAGCAGGCGACCGGTCGGGTAGCAGCAGAGCAGCAAAGTCAGCAGGACCGAGAAGCCGCGGCATGAGAACGCGGGAGTCTGCTAGATCAGGCTGGAAGACTAAAGAGTCGGACTCTAGACAGACTGGATGATTGCTTGTTAGATCAGTACTGGTGGGAGGAACACAGCTGGAGGCATGAACTAATGAATGTCTGAGGTGAGTCAAAAGTCTTATTTTTGAGAGGGTCTGAATTGTCATGATGACTTTTTGATTGCTTTTTGCTGGATGTGTTGTTAAGCTAAGCCTGCACATGTCCTCGACCTCCACCGATAGCAATGGAATTACAACCATTTTAGGCTGTAGTGACCCGACCCATTTGGGTCTTATTATATCGATATGTGTTCCCTAATCGATATGTTTCTGGGTCGAAAGTGATCCTAGTTGAAAAACGGGGCAAAATTCTCTCAACTGTGGTCTTCTGGCTGGTACCGGCTGCAGCAAATGTTAGCTTCAGTTAGCTTCTGAGTAGCTTGAAACTATGTCGGCTCGGAGCGTCAACCCTCCCCCCCGCAGCCTCACAGCGCCCCTCTCAGCTCCACCTCTTTGCCTATTTTTGGAGTTTCTGAGAGTGACGAGGTTTTTGCTCTTCAGAAACCTATGGGTTATTTCAATGAGGGTTAGTCCATTGTTTTTTACAGTCCATGGGACAAACTCAAACTGACCCAATCCTATGTGTGTACATACTGACTATCCCTAACCTGGTTGCAAATATTTTCTTAGCCTATGCACATACATTTTATAATGAGTCTGCATAGCATCTGGCAAATTTAGTCACTAGTTTAAGGCAGCTGGTAGTGGAGACAGTGGTAAGTGAGCCCTTTTTTTAACGCATTCTCCTGTGTCTTCAGAGCTTCTCGGACGTGCTTTTTTTGTTGTCTTCTGGGGTGTTTTACAGGAGTTTTTTCCAACTTACATCAACTTGCAATTTCAATGACGTGCACCATTGCAGTTGTCGTCTTAGCAGGAATGAGCAGGAAGGTAGCCTGTGGAAGCTCAACTTAGTCCACTTGTTTATTTTGTTTTGTGCAATTTGGAAACACGCAAACACAAACCATGTTGATGTTTGCAGTAGAAAGTTCTGTCTAACCGACTGCTGTCGTAGAGCACATAGTGAAAGTCCTGCACCGTTTCCAATTTTTTTTTTATTAAAGAGCCCCTATTTCTGCTGAAACAAAATTTCTTCCAACCCTCGCCACCATAAAAGTTATGAGAATTAAACAATACGGAGATGATAACTTTGATCATTGTTCATATTGTAATAGTGATTAGATTTTTTTGGGGGGGAAAGTAGTTGCTATCTATTAGTTTCATTTTTCTGCATATGGACCAATTTTCAAGTTTATCATCTTATGAATCTTAAGGCAAGTGATTTCCTCCAATCTCAGCATATGATGCAATACAAATATTAGTTGTTCCTTTTCGTATCTTCGCATGTCATTATTTTCAATATGTTGAAAAATGTTTGCTGTTGACACTGGTTTAGAAAATACATGTTTTTCAGAATTACAAATATATTGATAAATACATTTTCCAATATATTATGCCAAATAACTCTAAATAGATAAATATGAAAATCAAATCCACAAAGATGTGATTAATCATTAACATTTATCTCATTCAAAATTAAGATATTGTCTCCACCCCTCAGCTAAATTGTCAATAAACTGAGGTGCCTTTGTGAATAAATTTGTGACTATACCTTCAAAAATCTCTAGTGCATACTTTTGAATCCAAAAGTTATATTCCCTTATTTGTCCATGTAAAGGTTTTCCTGGAAACATTATTACAGCAGGAAACCCACTCATTCTCAATGGTACATTACATCCTCAGCTACTGCTGAGACTTTGTCCTGTTTTACTTTCTGAGAACCGCAGTCAAAACTTTATTTTGCTGACCTACTTTGTAGCGGTGCTGAGATGTGTGGCAGACATTTTCAGAGTACAGGACTAACCCAAGTGTAGGGGCTGAACAGGGGCTCCAACATTTCATATTTCTTTGAACTGATTGAATCCTGAGAAAAAAATAAATGACTTAAATAACCTGCAGGGAACAATAGAAAACATTTAAACTATTTTAGGTCTGACTAATCAGCTCTGCATACGGAAAAACAAAGATGGGGGTTATCTGGAAAAAAGGTTATACATTAGGCCGTTCCATCAGAGCCTCAGGCATCATCTACTGTTTTGTCACAGTGAGGTGTAGACTTGAATGTTTTCCACTTGTGGTAGTCACCTTTAACCTTTTCAATCAGATGTCAGAAATAACGGATGAGTGCTTCTTTCAGATGACAGCTGACAACGAAACAGAAATACCATTTGACTTCGACACTTATATAAAAGGAAGACTCTTACATAATGTGAAACATTAATTGCTGTGGAGGCATACTGTCATTATATCACCTCTACCTAATTAATTCATGTCACACAATGTCTGTTTTGAAATAAGTTTTCAAGTTTATCAATCAATAAAACTCATTTTATTCACTGATGTACACAGGTTAATACACATTAGTTCTGTTGATAATCACTACTAAACAAAGAAAACTGAATTAATTTCAGGTGTCCCTACTGAGATTTAGGGATCACCAGGACTTGAATTTGGGCAAGTCTATGTCTGTACACTTCCATCAGAGGGGGAGTGTAGGATAAAGTATGTAAAGTTTGCAGAAATAACTAGAAATCAATCTTTTGTATGTGCCATTTTATAATTATGTGTAAGAGGTTTCTTTCTTCATTCTATTACAATTCTCATTAGAGAACTGGCAAGCTTGGAGAATCAAACAACAAAGCTAACCTGGGTAAATATAAAATGAGGTTTTCAAATACTGTTTTCATTTATTAAATGTAAGAAGGTATCAGCCTATCAACCTGGTACAGTTACATCAAATATCGAACTATTGGTTGTACAAGTTTTGCATCTTCCTGTTTAGTCATATCACAGCATCTAAATCGGATTTGAGTTCAGACTTTAACTAGGTCACTGCGAAATCGTCATTCATCAACCGTCCAGATGTCACCTTGCTACGGTGCTTTGGGTCCTTGTCCTGCTACGTAACCCAAGTGATCATAACTCTAAGGTCATGCACTGATTGTTAGACATTATCCTGAAACAGCAAAGCAGCCACAAACCACCAGACTATCATTTGCATGTTCGGTTTTATACATTGTTTTCTGAAATGCTGTGTTTGTTCTATTAGAGTTCAGTATAACTCTGACTCAGTTACCTGGGCAACACATTCTGTGAACCTAATCTGCTCATGGGCATGTTTGCTTCAATAAACTTTGAGTTTCTCCTACTCTTAAGTTGAGGCCTTCAGTCTGAAAACATTGGTAGACATGGCATGTTTCTTTCATGAAGTGACAGGGTGTAGTTTTTGCAGTACGTATTTGAAAATAGCCATTAAAATATTATGTAATAATAATTAAGTAAAGCACATTACTTGCAAAATATTGCCAATATTGTAAAATGTGACTTTGAAAATCAGTTTTTAAATGCATAGTCCTCTTTTCAGGGGAAAGCCATATTAGATGACGTCTTTACTTCTACAAGAGCCCGGACGGACAAAGCGCACGGAACAAGCCCGCTATTAAAACATTGATTTCCCCTCAAAATGCAACAAAGTTTCGCTATAAATACACTTTTACCTCTTCGCTAGTTCCAAGCAATGACAGAGAGACTAATGTACTCGTCATTTTGCTGTCAATTGATCTTTCTCAGGGAATTGAGCATTTGAAAACAGCACTAGTTGGACCTCCGTTGTTGAGTTTCTTACTCGAAGACACAGATACCGCAAGCTTGTGATAATTTAGGTATGCACTGCCCCCTACTTGCCAAAAATTACACACTGTGCCTTTAAAGAGCCTGTTGATGTGGAAGCGCAGAATTCTCTGTCGGGAGAGGATTATCATATTACATTCTACCCATCATAAAAACTGGCCACTTACAACAGCATGGAAGTCTGTTATCATAGAGGGCTCCACAGGGAAGATTACACAATCAGTAACTGGTAGTCAGCTGATTATTAAACAAAAAAATGCCCCACCTAATTGTTTTAATGCAATACAGTGCATGTTCCATCACAAATGTTCTGACTTTGAGTCACCTTTGAATAGATTAATAACTCTGAGCAACAGCAGCCAATTACAGAGAACTGTTGCCTACAGAAGAATGAATGGCCATTACATGTAACATATGCCATTAATTTAAATAACTTGACTCTATGTGGGCCCTTGTGTCCTGAGGAGTGGCTGGGTCCAATGAGCTCCCCCTTTGAGATTCCCTCAGCAACAGGACGTGCTGACCGGTGTGAATGCGGCTTAACTAGTGATGGGTAGATGGGGCCACATGAAGCGTTTCGGCACATTGCCCAACCTGTATTGATACTGTGTCAATACTATGTTGCTACTGTTTTGGTCAACTGACAACTGCTGGATCTTAAATATAATGGCGAGCAACCTTTGAAGACTCAACTAACCTACTGATTTTAATTACCTAATACATACAAACCATTTATGTAATTGTATTCCATATTTAACATTGCATTATCTAATATCTTAACCCTACACAAAAAGAAAAAGTTCTTTCAATTTACATGATTAAATTGTGTACATCAGTTTCACATAATCAGAATGATCAGACATGATTTACCCTTTTTCTCCAAAGTAAGATTAACAAGTTGAATTAACATGATATTTTTGGGTTGCTATACCATGAATTCTTTACATAATGTAGTCACATTATTTTTAAGTTATTAAAACAACAAAACCAACTTGCTAGTGATTGTTACTCTTATTCAATGTTGTTGTATAATTAGAACACAAGTTCAGGTTTCCCAGGCCAGGTATCAATCTTAGGTCTTCTAGCTCACAACTGCAGCCACATGCAATTTAGCAGTGCTGAACACCTATTAAATAATGAAAGATGACTCTTTTATCATAGAACACATTTTAAATACCCAAATGGTTTAAATCACATTCAATCTTTCTCCTCATGTGGTTCGTGAGGTTTTGACTGCAATAACAGTTTTTTTTTGATTACTTAAAAATATATGTTTAATCAACTATAAGGTAAAAGTTAATGCTATAGCAAAATATTTTATTTTAATCTTTCTATAAAAAGAGGCAATGTTTTTTTCCAATCTAATTTTTTAAAGTTTACAGAAAGTTAAGAACACTTAATAACATTTTCACCGTGGGGCTAGAAGAAATAGCTAAAATTACAAGAATGAAGCCTTAAAATTCTCGTATTTTTTTAAGGTTTTGTGGCCACAATAACCTTTATTTGATATTGGATTGAACATGGAGGCACAAAAAGATACGGCAGGGGATGCGACTCAAACTCAGAAAAGAAACAGAGCCTCTGCTTTGTAAACAGTTACACGAACGGTGCTTACACACCGAACGCGATAGACGCAACCAGAGAGTCTGGTTTACATGAAAAGTCAATGGAGGAGCGCGATGAAGTGTGACTGGGGACACGTTAGAAGCAGATTTGCATCAGGTAAAAGCTTTTCTGCCTGATTTGCGCTACCGAGTTGATACCAGCTGTTTTCTATACAAAGACAGAAATAAAAAAATAAACATTATAAAGAGGTTAAACTATTTAGACAGGGATGCTCTTGAGAGGTTTGCGAGTGGCTCTTAACAGAGGCGTTGTGGCTGCAAAAGGCCCTACTCTCTCCGCCGAGCAGTGAGCCATGAACAGCTTTCTCACCCCGACACCCAGGCCTGGTAATGTCTCCACCACAGCATGTCCCGTTGCGCTCACATATAAACTTTTACTAACAGCAGACAGATGGACAGCCACTTAGCTTGGTAGTTGTTGTGTTGGCGGGCAAGCTTGGACCTTTGTGTAAATTCACTATTGTTGATAATTGCTTAAATTGTACTTAATTAAATAATGGAAATAAGAGAAACACATATAGATTGTGTAGCATTTACTAGATTTGTGTTTGTAAATCCAGAAACCTGCCAATTCCCTTTTTTCAGTGTAGTTAAAAATATGGTATATTTAAGTTGAAACTTATGGATTGACTTTGAGGCAGACTGTTTGTTTTATTTAATTGGTTTCTTAAAGGTCATTGCATTGAGGCACTAACATTTTTTTAGAAGCAATTTCTCCAGCTTTAGCAAAAAACACTCCCACTCACCTTACACTTTCTTTCTGGCTCCATGATGTAACAGTGCCTTTCCAGAAATAAGTTTGATTTAAAAAATTTACTTCTGGCAGAAAAACATCCCGTTGACAGGTGGAGACGCTCCTGCTTCTAGACACAGTTTAGCGCTTCAGTGACAGATGAAACAGCAGCTGTATTCGGTCGCAAGGTTATTTTTTAAAACGATTCGGGGGTTTCGCTCTATGACCTACATCAGGGTTTGCCAAATCCAGGCTTCGATGGCCGGTGCCCTACCAGTTTTGAAAATGTCTCTGCTCCAACACAGTTGATTTAATTTGTCCAACTACCTCCTTAGCATGGCAAAGTTCTGCAGAGGCCTACTAACGAGCCATCATTTGATTCTGGTGTGTTTAAACCACGGAAAGAACTAAAACCTGCAGGATACTGGCCCTTGAGGCCTGGATTTGGGGATTCCTGTAATAAACCAACCATTATCTTAGGTGAAAACTGGGAGGGGGGCACAGGGAATAATTTTCACTGAATCAGCGAATAGTTGCCTTCCTTGAAAGAAACAGGGAAAAATCCGTGCCAGCCCATCATTATGTGAACTTGTAAAATTAAAATGTGTAATGTTAGGGCATTCAGCTGTTGACACTTTTCAGTTAAGTCATTAACTAGGGCATAGCATTTCTAGACCAGCAAATGTGTTCATAATGGATAGTTGAAACTTAAAAATGCATTTTAGTCATGAACTGGCTAAGGAGAACACCTAATTTTTGACGCATACATTTCATTATCCACTGCTTGTGGAAAATAATCAAAATAGTAGTTTTATATGGCAATCAGCCAACTTAATTTGAACACTGCATAAGATGCGATGCTAGATTTTACTGATGACACAAACACCTGTGCATGCAATTAGAGCCTGTGTAGCAGCAAAATAACATGTCTAAGCAGGTGTAGGTTGTGTGGGAGGTAATTCGAGCTGTCCTGACATTACATCTACTATTAGACTAGGTCAGAACATTCGTACATGTTGATTTACAAGTGTAAAAAAACATTTTAAAAAAAACAGAAATGGGTAGTCTGCTGAATGCAGCTTGAACAAGGGATTGAAAACAGGTCCTTAAAGCAATTCTTAACTTGGGGAGGGCTGGGACAGGTGTGAGCTTTCCAGGTGCACTTCCACAGGCCATGCACTTCCAGTAATCAGCAATGAAGAGTGGTAATGATAGGGTGCTGCTGTCAGAAAACTCTACACACATTCAATCACACTCGCACAGAAATCCATGTAGTCCTAACTCAAAGGCCCAAGTTTGCACGCAAAGAGTCAAACTGAAGACTTAGTCACAGCATTTAGTCTTTCAACCAATTTAATTGGCCTCCATCTGTGTGTCTGTCACTGTTGAACCCTAAGCTTTTTCAACACCTCTGCTTGGATCTCCCCGCCTCTTTGACACATGTGTCAGCATATTCGTAATAAACTCAAAAAGCAGCTGTTACAACAGTAGTTCTTCACCTTTTTCCAGATCTTGAGGAAAATGAACATGGAGATCAAGTTAAACGTCAGTCAGGCCTTCAGAACAAAATACAGAAAACAAATCATAAACACACACAGAGGCCTCTCCATTCATTTAATAATAAGAATAATAAGAATAATAAGAATAAGAATAATAAGAATAATAATAAGAATAATAATAATAAACATAAACAAAGTTGAGATTTGATCATATTTTGATGCATGAAAGGGATAAAAGTACCCTCCTATTCATATCGATTGGAAGAGGTTAGTAATAAAATAAAAACCCTACAAATACCTTGTATTCTGCCTCCCCTGTAAAAATTAAGAGATTACAGAAGGTTTACATGAAAGTGATTGACAAAATAAAACAAAATAATATATTAAAATAACACTGCTGCTATGATTTGTGGGAGTATGTAATATCCTTTGTTTTTTAATCGTTATTTTTTTCCTGGTAAAGCACTGTGGTTGGTACTTGTACTGTTGTTTACAACGAAAGTCTACTGGTCCAAGATTGACTGCACTGACCCGTCCTAAACAGGATGATTGTGCATTAAGAGTTATATATACATACATTATATATATACTTTTTTATTTTCCTTCTTAAATATTTCTCATTGTGATGTCATGTTTTCTATGAAACTATCCATGCACATGTTCCTAGGCCAAGATGTCATCCAAAACACCTTCATCACTGGATTCTACTTTGCTCCAAATTGTCGTTTCCCATTTGGACCAAAGTTTAAACCAGCTACATGATATGTCTTTGTGACCCCAGGTCACGACAAGTACACACAAGGGAGGTCAGACCATGTAGCTCCTGGTCTCACTCACATTTCACAAATGACTCCTGATTATAGACCCTGTCACAGTTTATTTAGCGGTGTGGCAGTGAAAGGTTTGAGATGTTGAGCTTACAGAGGCCTCTATGTGAGGGTACAACTGCAGGATCTGTCCTGTGTCCCTGTGGACCATTAGTGCTCTCCTTTAGGTTCTAAACAGGAACCGGGACCCCTGACATAAAAGGTGGTATTGAAATGATCGTTAATCACAGCTGACAAATTGTTTGACATTCATTATGAAGAACCTCCTTAGTCCAGCCACATTAGGATTCCACAGGTCTTTTATGTTTCATCATTTATTTCCAGTAACACATTTTTCCTCATTTATCATGTTAACGTGTTTTTAGTCATTTTTAAAAGGTCTCTGAACTATCTTTTAGTTAGTAATCAACAAAATGCACCAACAACTACCATACAAAGATAAAATGAATGAGGATATCACAACTCATTCTGTTGTAGAATCTCATGTAGAATTCAGATTTGTTTGGTCCCAAGGGCTGAAACTTATGAGGGGCCAAAACCAAAGTTGACTACAAATTTAAAACAACTCTAATCCCAAAAACTTCATATGACCCACTGTTGTTTTTAATGCATTATTAGATGTATACCTGCTCCAACATGGAGGATTTTAAGATCCCATAGATGGGTGTTGGAGACCCCTGCTTCACACCTTTGCATGTGTGCAGGTATTGGTAATTAAGGTAGGAGGTGATGAGCTAACAACAATATCTTCCGATTAATCGCTAAAGTGATGTCAAAAGAAGTAGTGAATGATATTTTTTTCATTATTTGTACAATTCTTTAGTTTATTGATTTACGAGACAGTTGCTCAGCTGACAAATATGTTCAACTTTGGGTATGTGTTTCACATTGTTGACGAACTGCCCCCAGTACCTAAATAATAAATAAAAGTCAGTGAAGAATGTTCAGATACTAACGCGGGAAACCTGATGATATTATACAAAAAAAAAGGTCAGTTTTTTTAAACTGACCATTCTGTAAGGATTTTTACACAATAACTTTGCGTTTTTCTAACCTTCTCAGCTTTATGGTCAATTTTGTATGCAAAGCGTTTAAGGAAGTAAAAAAGAAGAGATTTCCTCTGACAGCTGTTCTCACGTGGATGAACCATTCAAACCACAGAGCTGGGAGCTGTTCTGCTGTATAGGGGAGAGAATGGAGTTGAACTTCCTATCAGTTTGTTTTGTTTTTCCCAGGAAGTTCAACTCTCAAGTGAACTACTCAATAGTAAAGAAGGAACGTGCCTTTGATATGTACTACAACATTATGTGTATGTAGGTGCAGCTTGTAATAGTACTGCAGGTCACACAGATCACAATCCCCTCACATTCCTTCATTCTCTATAGAATCCCAACTCCCTTCTTATGAGAGGGGGCCTTTTTATTCAGGTATATCATTTGCATGTTCAACACATAGCCAAAGGGTGACGACAATATTTAGGCAGGGCATCAATTTCCCAGTAATATAGACTTTTAATTTGTTAGTGAAATGTTACCTTTTTCTTCCTACTGCTCCTATATTTTCTTTAAGGTAAAACTGGGCTTGAGATGGAGGAAGTTCAATAGTTTAAAGCAGTTTTGCAGATGGTTAGTTAAGTCATATTTTAAGGGAGGAAGTGTGATGGCCTAGTCGTACTGTTTTTGGCACCTTTGTTTTTCCTTTTCCTGCAGCCCTGTGTTAGATCATTAAAGAGCTAGCTGCACCTGATAGTTGGGAGTGACAGGAGTCTATAAAACCAGTTCCTGCAAATTGCCTCTCTCGATCCAGAAGGCTAGTTGCCAATATGGGTAATGTTTTTTTGTTTTTGTTTCATGCATGTTTTTACAACTTAATTCACGCATTTTTACAATCATCCATGCAGAGCATTTCACAACTGATATGTGCTGTCACTCACTTCAAATTTTATATTTTTTTTGTTAAATAAAATGACTGAGCAAGCTAAACTTTGTCTGTGGAGTTTCTTCTCTTTATCCATTTTAAAGTTGGTAACACCAGGCAGTTGTCTTTGTATTTGCTCGGGGCTGAACTCTAAGGAAGTTATGGGTGGTGAAGGGAGGTGGAGGAAACTGAGAGGATGTGGGAAAGACAGCAGTGGCTTGGCACAAAAACTGTGTGCGAGGGTTGATCATTGCTGCCTGGATAATGGAGAACTTTCTGCCATTTAGCAAAACACTGGGGTGTTTTTATGGAGTGAAAGTGAAGAGGGGAGAGAGTGATCATTATAGCTCCTGGAATAGCATATTTAGAAAGAAAATTAGAGAGAAAGGCATATTGTGCATGTGGGGGTTGGAGAGGTTATAATTATATATCATGCCATGGACAAGTTTTGTCACAAATGCTTATTGCTGTTCATTTCTACCCTCTTCAGGTGCACAGCAATGCCTAATTGTTTAAATATGAAGTGAGAACATGGCTTGTGCTGGTGAGAGGTTTATATTTATTCATAATAGTCGTGTTTTTCAGATACATTTTGGGCATTTAAAGACCAGTATAAACATTTTATTCTATTTTGAGGGAGGACACCTGTGTAAGAAATAGAATTAGTTTAGTTTGTATCTATTGTGGAATTTTTTGAAGTCAAAAATGTTCAAATATAGAAGAGAATTTTATAACACTTTCATTCAATTTAAAAATACTTTATTTATTGCCCCAAAAAGGGGAAATTCAGCTGTAATAGCAACAAAAGGACAGACAATATATAAACGTACTTCAACTAATATTTAGTTAAGTGTCCCTCACCAAGTAAGAGCCAAACAACACTTTGTGTAGCCATAATTCAGATAAGTCTGCCTATTATTTGGCCACTTTACTATTACAATTGTTTGAGTACACTGCTATGGGCTGAATTTCTGTTGAATCCTCTAAACCAAATGTTTTCGTCTTTTCTTAAAAACTAAGAAGCTAGGCTATTTAGATTATATTTTCCCAGCAAAGAAAGATTGCCAAATATCTAGTCAGAATTATGCCAAAGGCTTGCTAAGTTCAGATAGAATATGTGTTTTCTGCAACATGCGGAAGCATGTCTGATAAAATAATAGTGAGTGTACTTGTATATGTTTGAGACTGTATATATAATTCTGACTGAGTGAAACAAAGAAAGTTTCCTAAAAAAAGCTTAAGTATTTGCATAAGTATGGCAATCTAATACAGGGTTTTTCCTGCATTCATATTTGCATGGTGACCGCCCCAGCCTAATATCGCTCTGCAGCTATATGGATGTTATTTTAACTGCAGTTACAGCATAAGGTGCAGGAGGGGTGCAGGATGAGCTGCTGAGTTCTCGCGAGAGCTGTGCATAGGTGAACATGGCGGTTATGTGGTAAAATATACAATCAGTCAGGTAAAATAAGAAAATCATTTTGAACCAAACGAAAAACCAAGCTTCTAAACTAACCATCAAGTTACTTTTTTTTTTTCCTCTAAACAACCTGGACGAGGAAACATTGGATTCGCTGGAGTGCTACCTAGACGAGTGCTTTGATAACATCGTTATGGGTAAGTCACGAAAACCTGCTTCGGATACAACAACGAGCACACCGTCGCAGAAGCGCACTCGTTCCGAGGCTAGCACATCCACCGACTCGCCAGATAGAAGCTACGGCGACATCCTGGACTCAATAGACAAGAAGCTAACCAGCCTGGACGCCCGTCTCGCGCTGGTGGAGGTTCTGCATAAAGAATTTCAGGCTCTGAGGGAATCGCTGGAGTTCAGCCAACAACAGGTAGCTTCACTACTTACAGAAAATCAAACACTAAAAGAAGATGTTAAGAAACTCACCGAGGGGATGAAGCAGCTGTCGGGAGAAAACAAAAGCTTCAAGGAGTCTATTCTAGACATCCAGGCCCGATCAATGAGGGACAATCTTGTTTTTTCGGGGATACCAGAGCAGGCTGAGGAAGATGCTGAAGTAGCCGTGCGAAAGTTCATTCAACACCAGCTGAAACTGCCAGACGACACGGTTAAAAACATAACCTTCCATCGGGTTCACCGACTCGGAGGTAAGAAGCCCAACAACACCCGCCCGCGACCAATTGTTGCAAAATTTGAACATTTTAAACAAAAAGAACATGTCAAAGGACGCGGGAGAGAGCTACGGGGGACGAATTACAGCGTTAATGATCAGTTTCCGAAAGAAATCCTGGACAGAAGACGCGTGTTATTTCCAATTAGAAAAAAACATATTAGTGAGAGCAGTAGGGCTACGGTTAGTGTGGATAAACTGTATGTTAACGCTCAGCTGTTTAGGGACCCTCAGGTTACTCCTTGGCTTTATTAGTCATATTTAACAGAACCAAGACAATTCAATTCAATTCAATTCAGTTTATTTATATAGCGCCATTTCACAACAGATGTCATCTCAAGGCACTTTACAAAAAGAGTTATTACAATACAATGTTTAGTGTAGAAATTACAGAACCACAGAAGATTGCGTCGTGGAATTCTCAGCAATCCCTCATACTGATCAAGCATGCAGCGACAGTGGGAAGGAAAAACTCCCTTTTAACAGGAAGAAACCTCCGGCAGAACCAGGCTCAGCACAAGCGGTTATCTGCCGCGACCGTCTGTGGCTTGGAGAATACATAACAGAGACACAGAAAGAGCAATAGAACTGATGCAGAAGTTTGTTGCAGGACGTGGAGAATTTTCTGTCACTGCAATGCCATCTTAGTCAGGGTCGTCAAGCAGGGCTAATCCGGAGCACCTACTATAATGTGGGCTGGTGGGTGGAGGTGCTGGGTTCTGTTGCCACCCGGCCATCGGGCGGTAGTAGCAAGGCTGGAGGATGTCGGCCTGGGGATTGGCCGCCCGGGACTTCGGTCTGCTCACGGGGCTGGCGCGGCATGTCCGGGGTACCCGAGTCGGTGGTGCGCCGGGTTCCGGCCTCGGCCCGGGGGTCCTCGGACGCTGGCGGTGCCTGGGGCGTCTCTTATTGGCGGGGAGGCTTTTTACCATCTAGCACAGGCGCTCTTTTTAACGGGTGCGCTTGGGACGGGAGGGGGGGGCTAAACTCAACCTGGGTGTCTAGTGACATGTGTTTTGTTAGCAGTGTGAATGTTGGGAAGGATTTAGGTATGCCCCTGGCATGGGGGCTGGTGGATTGCCGGGGCCCCCATGGGGCTCGGGGGTGCCGCTGCCGTGGGCCCCGACTTGACGTGCTGGGGCCTCCCACCCCTGGTGGATTGGCCGAACGGGGGTGCCTATTGGATTCAGCAGGGGAGCTGGCTCCCTGGGGTTGGCAATGGTCACCCCAGTTATTTTCTCCCCATCCCCATGCCTCTGTCCACCTGCTCCTTCATTCTACCATTCACAAGGCCTTGGGACGTGGGCACGTCACTGGGATGCGGGATGGAGCTTCTGTCTTCGCTACCCGGTGGCGGCCTGGGTCCCGATTTTATTGAGCAACTTAGACACTTACACTTGCAACATTTACATGGAACGCACATGTAGGGACCTGGCGGTGTGGCGCATTGGCGCTGGGGGCGGGACCCCTCATGGGGGGGCCCCTATAGGGGCCCGTTGTGGGGGCCTCGCCTGTGGTGCCGGCACCCACTGGTTAACCGCATCTAGACACTGAGGGCCCGGGGGGGAGATGGGGGTACCCGGCAGTATTCCCATGTCCCCCCCCTCTGTTTTAAGTGCACATTAGAACAACACGCAACAACACCACATTGAGCTGGGGGAGAGAGGCTGGGGGGTCTTTCCACACCCCTGTTCGTTGGACCATCAGGGGTCGGAGCCCGGATAGAACATCATGCCGTCTGGTAGGGGTCCTGGGCTGGTGGACTGCTCTTGCCGGTGTGGGGGCCTTGGCGGTCTGCTTGTCCCCGTCCTGGTGGGCAAAGGGGTCTGTCTCCTGGGTGCAGGGGCAGGGTTCTCTATTGGGGCGTCTGTCCCTGGGCCTGGGAGTATGGAGTATAGTGTACGTATGGGGGGTATGAATGAGTGTATAGCGTCCTTTTTTCGTATGTCCTGAGGGAGGGTACGTATGAGTGTCTCTGTCTGTCTATGTCTACCTGTCAGGTTGGGTGTTTGGCTGCTCTCTGGCCTGATGCATCTTCTTCCCTCCCCGTCACTCCCCGTCGGTGATGGTTGCTCCTGCCCGCTGGTTGATGATGGCTCTCGATGTCTGGGGCCGGGGGTCCCGGTTGCGGCCCGGCTCGGTCCTGGTGCATGTCGGGCGGGTCCTGGGTGGTCCGGTGTGTCGGGCGGCCGCTGTTTCGGGCCGACGTCCTCCTTGGATTGACTGGGGCACCTCTTCTGGGGGTGCCGGGGTTGTAGAACAGGTTGGTGCCGTCCGGTGGATCGGTGGGGACCGTGCCTGGCGCCCAGTCCTCCTGCCGGTTCAGGGACTTCTGCTGGTTGGTCTGTTCACCTGGTGGGGCTGTCCGGCATTGGCTGGGCCCCTGATCTTGGCGTCCTACGTGGGGCGGGATCTGGACCCGGGAGCTGGAAGATCTGGATGTCCAGGTGCCGGCTGGGCACGGCCTGGGGAGGGCGTACATCCGCTGTGGCTCTTGCTGTGGCTCCCTGGCGTGTGGGTGTGTGGAGGCGGGCCGGGTTGTTGGCGGTGGGTATTGGTCCGGGGTGGCGGCGGCGTGTGTTGTCCGTCGGTTGGCTGCGGATCCTCCTTGCCTGCGGCGGCGGCGGGGGGGCCCTTGTCGGCTGGTCCCTGGTTGGGGCCCCGCTGGGGGGCGGGGTGCCCCTGGTCCCCGTGGCCTCCGGTTCCTGATCCGGGCCCGCCCTGGCGTAGCCGGTTACCGGCGGAGCCCGTGTGCTCGTCACTGCGATCTCTCGGGCCCCAGCATTGCGGCTGGTGGGTGTTCCCCTGGGGCTTCCATCTGTTCCCCTCTTGGCGGGTGATCGACCTTGCGCTGATCCGCCTGTGGTCTCTGTACTCTATGGGACCCTGGATGCATACATCTCTTGCCTCCTCCATGTCTGTGCCGATTCCTGTAGGACGGATTGACGGTTCCTTACACCAGCTATCAATCACTTGCGTGGGGAAACCTTATTCCGACCTGCATGCTCGCTCACACATGGGTGTGGGGACATTGGTGAAGACGGAAATATCTTAAGCTGAGGTTATCATCATTAGTTAGTTGTTCACAGGAGCTTACCAGAAACATTTGTATTATGTTCATTAATCAATGCTTGTGTGTAGTGAATGTGTAATTCTTAGTTTATTCTACTAGATCCGAACTATTGGTTTGGTTCTGTACAGTTTGTAGTTTTTGTTTTGTTTGTATTACTGTTTCTCTGCCGTCCGGCAGAGGTGGAGGACTGGGATGTTTTCTTGTGTTCTTTGTTTGCCTCCCTGTCTTGTGTCGTCGGTTCGCACCTCTGCTGGTCCGGTTTCTTTTCTTCACCTTCTTCCTTTCTTCCTTCTTGTCTCAGTTTAATGTCCATGACGTCAGGAAATTGAACCCACAGTAATCACTAATAAAGATTTTTCATACATATACATCAAGTGGCGTACTACAGCGAAGCTGTAATACTCTGCTTGGGAAAGTAAAACTGTTGGGCTTGTACTTGGTACTCAGACACCAATTCTGAGTAGCATACTGCTAGACAGGACACGTTAAAAAAAAAAAAATGCAGTTACAGCGTTGTACCACTATGGGGCGCTGTATTTTAGTTTGTTTGAGAGTGTAAAAATTGGGTTTTCCCGCTAGTTGGTGCTATCGGTGTCCTGATTTTTCCCCAGCTCTTCAGGTAAATGCTTTGTTTTTTGCATCCAAGCATGTCATGCTTATTTTTTTAAAACATCCTCAATCTCAGAGTAACGCTAACCTCGCGAGGAGAGTCAGGAATCCAGGTGAAGCTGCAGACAAATTCTCGTAACAAGCAGTTAAAAGGTAATCATCGTTGTGACAAAATGTGAAAATTGCAGGCAGGGACTGGCGAGTGTCAGAATCAATGGCCACTGGCTGCCCTGCTTTGTGACTGCATACCATGGAGGTCGGCATTGCTCCTCCATTGCTGTAGTACCTCCATTTTGCCGCTAGACCCCAATTGAAAAGCATTGGACTTTAGGCATGTTAAAAACAACTTTAATGCCTGGTGCCCATTTTTTAAAAACTTTCTATGGCCACATATTCTTCCTGAGATAACGCTGGGCTAGTCAAAAAAAAGGCACCAGGCTGGTTTTCGTAAGATAATTTTTTGAAATATTGCATAATTACTGAGGGTGCCGGACTTTGATTGACAAGCCGTTTCGTTGGACTTTAATTATAGTAACACTACATTTTAATAATTATTTCAAGTTATTAGTTATTACATTTTGAGGTTTGAGAAATAGGAGAACCGTCGGAGGAGCGCAGATACAGCAGCAGTCAGGCATGGGGCTATTAGCGCTATTAGCCTTTAGCTTAGTTAGCCAAGTTTAGCATCAGAGCTAAAGACGCAGGAGCAGAATGGGTGCGATTATGACCGAACTACACGCCCATACACGCCCCGCGAGGGCAGAGTCTACAGTGAAGATCCCGCCCCTATGCCCTTTTTAGGAACATGCTTCGTCAGAGCTGGGGAGGAGGAGTCTGTGAATTCGCCATGATTTCCCCCATGAAAGTGTGTCATTCTGGTAAACGGGGAGGAGTGAGGAGGCGCTGTCTATTCTTTTTTACAGTCTATGGTCAGAATCCTGGTCAGAAGGCAGCACAGGACACTTTTTATGACGAGTTTGTCTCCACCAAAGGGCCTACTCCGCCTGCAGAAAGTGAAGCCAACCCAGAAATATCAAAAATTGTAGTTCAGCCCTCATCCGCTGGGGGCTGGCTCCAAAAAGAGCAATTTCCCAAGGCCAACTTTACAGCAAAAATAAACATGTTTACAGCCTGGTTCAAAAAACCATTTGAGGTTAGATAGTTCAGGTTTGCCATCATGACAACTCTGAGGGGGGTGAATTTTTTTCTAACTTCTCCGTTTATTTGTAATTTAATCTTGAAATTATGAATAATTAGGGGTGTGTCCTTTTGTCCTTGCATGTAGGCCAACGCTGGTGGCTAATGGTGGCTAACTGTAGCTAATAGCTGTCTCTGTAGTCTGCTTTCCCCCTCTGCTTGCAGGGAAGCTCTTCACAGCCTGGTACTAACATAAAGACTTCAGTCATTTGGTGTTTCTGAACTCCACTATAAGTTGCCTCTGCAGTTTTTATTCGGTTTTTGATGTTAATCTGCAATTATTGGACAAAGACGGCTTGTTTTAGTGTTGATTACAGTAACAGACTGCCAAAGAAGTTTATGCTTTGGGGGGAGGCTTTATACTGGCTGAAGCTTCACCAGCTGTGGGGAGGTTCTGTCAGGTTGCCGAGAGGAATGCTGTTCTAAACATGACATGCTCTTTAGGCTAGGCTGTTGGAGAACATTATTAGTCAGTTCCTACTTTCTCTCCTACTTCTCCTCAACTGCATGATGTGCTGTCAATTCAAGCGCTAACCTGTTTTTTCTTAGTCTCTTCCTACAGTAGGTGCTCCTGACCTGCCCTGCTTGACCACCCTGATTAAGATGGCATTCCAGTGGAGGAACGTTCTCCACGTCCTGCTACCAGCTTCTGCATCAGATCTGTTGCTCTTTCTGTGTCTCTGCTGCCTTCTCCGAACCCCAGACGGTCTTGGCAGATGAGCGCTTATGCTGAGCCTGGTTCTGCTGGGGGTTTCTTCCTGTTAAAAGGGAGTTTTTCCTATCCTATGTCGCTTCATGCTTGCTCAGTGTGAGGGATTGCTGAGAATTCACGACACAATCTTCTGTGGTTCTATAATTCCTAAATTAAACATTGTATTGTAATAACTCTTCTTGTAAAGTGCCTTGAGATGACATCTGTTGTGAAACGGTGCTATATAAATAAACTGAATTAATTAAAATAATACTTTAACATGATAATTGTCATATTCTTATTAGAACACTTAACTAAAAATATGTTGCCTTTAAATAAAAGTGTATCAGTTGAATGCACAGAAGTCATGCATGTGTTGGCGCATGGTCAGGATGGTACCACCTCTGCCTCAATTTGAACCAGGAAAACCCCTGTAATAATAACAGTTCAACTGTGTAAGTCCTCAACATTATATGATATTGATGCCCATGATACAGTATGTCAACAGTGGCTCTAAAAATTATACACATCATTTTAAAAACTTCTTCCACATCTAAGGTGGCATCTAACTCTGTAAAGTTAAAAAAATACCCAAAAAAATACAAACAGAAAGGTTTAATGACTTTGCTTCATGTTCACACCCTTAAACTTGTTACAGTTTTCAGAATTGTACCTAAAGAAGCATTTCTTTCAGCATTCAGCCTTTTATAAAGGCTGAATGCTGCATTCAGCCTTTTAAAAAGGCTGCATTCAGCCTTTTATAAAGATGTTAAACCTATAAGGTTTAACATCTTTACATTATTTGTCCACGGTACCTACTAAAGTTTTTTCAAATCTATCAGATTTGAGGACATTTCTGGCCCATAGCCCTCCTCAGGTGACCCCAATTGTTATATTTACTTCTGGACCCTACTTAGGCCATTCTAAAATGAAAATTGAGTGATGTTGAGTCACGTCTCAGGGACTTGTGATTTGACTTGAGTGGCACGCCAATTGGACTCAGACTTGTAGCACTAGGACTTGAACTTTGACTCAGATTCCAACATGATAAATTGCTAATGTTGGAATTAGCATGTAGCTGATGCTAATGATAACTTGTTATATTTGATCAGATTATTGGACAAATTTAATAACTTCTCAAAACCTTTGTAACGGTACTTACATACAAAACACGATTGACGCAACCAAAAAGCGTGACATGTCCCTAGATGGTCGCTTGCACATTCGCACCTTGAAGCGTGTCCAAAGCAAACTGGTCGCACTTTAAAATATGCCAATTTTATGAGCGTGAAGCAGAAATGTGGAAGGGTCCTGACCGGGACCGCTCTGCTGCCAACCTCCTCATCCCTCCCTCCCTCCTTCTCCCGACCCTCCAGGAGCTCCCATTGGACTCTGGTCTATGAGCTGACCACAGTAAATGTTGGGACCACTGTTGCAGGGGTAGTCCCAGTCAAGCAGCGGCGGAAGGATTAGTAAATACCCCGGCTCATCTCCAAGGTTGTGCCGCGATGGTCCAATTTTGCCCCAACGCCACACCAACTACCAAGCTGAGCGGCTGTCCATCTATCTGTGGTTAGAAAACGTTTATATGTGAGCAGCGTGGGATGTGCTTTGGTGGAGAAATTTCCAGGCCTGGGTGTCCGGGTGAGGAAGCTGTTTTGCGGCCACAACGGCTCTTTTAAGAGCCACCCACAAACCTCTTAAGAGCATTCCTGTCTAAATAGTTTAACCTCTCATATGTTTTTTTTTTATTCCTGGTGTCATGTAGTTTGGGGTGATTTGCCACAGTGTTTATCAGTTTTCGTGCCCTGCTGATGCTGTGATTCCATTTACTCAGTCACAGCATCACTGACACCCGTCAGCTGATTGGTTACGTCAGTTGCTGCGCGACTTGAAACTGTAGTTGAGATTTCTCCGACTTCTGCAGCAGACGTAAACTGCAGCGTGTATTCACTAGAAAAGCAGACAGAAAAGCTTTTTTGTAATGCAAATCTGCTTCTGACGTGTCAGGAGATCCCCAGTCATGCTTCATTGTGCTCCTCAATTGACTTTACATGTGAACCAGACTCTGGTCGCAGCTATAGCGTTCAGTGTGTAAGAACCGTAAGTGTAGAGGTACTTTCCTCCTTCATTGGGTGTGACAAATTATGTAGCCTTCAGCTGGTGTTCTTTAGCCACAATGAAGGAGCACCATTTACATGAGCGGCTTTCCTGAGGCAGATGCCAAAAGGTTAATTGACTGCTTGTGGTAAACGAGCTCACTCATTACCTAGCGCTCAGAAAGAACTATTTGCTTTCTAATTACCGCTTATACCTCGTTGCAGTCTCACCCCTGTCAAAGATTTGCTCCTGGTCCCCTAGATCCTACACCCTGGTCACCTCTTATGCTACTCCTCACATGCTGCTTCTATGATACACCTCCATCAAGCAATGACCTGCCTGTCCATCCTCCAATGCTCCATCTCCACCTGTTGAAAGATCAAAAGAAAATGGATCACCTTAAGAACTGCACCCCTGCTCCCAGCCAAACTCAACCGAGGTAGAAACACGTAACAATAGTTAGGACTGCAGTTAGGACTTGCTATCTTTCCTCTCCACACAAGATCTAGTTTACTCAGTAACCATTCACCTCCCTTTCACTGTGGACCCGGATAGAACTTCCTCCATACACATCCTCTGAACTCCAGTCCATTCAGTATCCTGTTTCGAATGAACAAATTACTTATCATTTCAGAGTGTTAATAATAGTTACCTGCACCAGAGTCTGTTTTTCAAATCATGACAGAAATCCATCTTCAACTCTCTGGCAGAAATATCTATTATTAAAAGTTTTTAATATTTTTATCTCTCTTGACAAAAAGTCAAGTTTGATCAAGAGAATAGATACCCAGAGCATACTGATGCCACCACCATGCTTCACCATGGAGATGGTGTGTTCGTTTGGTAATGTTCAGTGTTGTTTTTGTGTCAAACAGACCTTGTTGAATTGTGGTCAGTTCAACTGTGGTCTTATCAGACCATTTTAGAAAATTTTAACCTAGCCTAGAAGGCAACTGTCTTACCACTCTACTAGTTTGTCTAAGCACATGGAAAATAGTAGATTTTTGCCACCTAAGAACACCAAAAAAAAAATCCCCATAGCTCCTTCCGTGTTGCTGCCACCTGCATGACCGGATTTTCTCCTGCTAATTATAGATTTAGGAGAATCTTCCAGTTATGGCTTAATGGTTAGTAACATAAAATACATGTTTTGCCTAGTTTGTAAACTTGTCACCTGTCTTTCTAAAGTCATTGAACAATTTCAATGCAAACGGTTTATTAGTCTAATGGTGTGTTCACACCATCCCAAATGTCAGCATCAGTTGTAGCAAGATTACATGTAAAGTCTATGGCTGAGTTCGTCAGAGTGTCTGCGGTGCATTGAGTATGTTGGCTCCGTTTCAAGCGCCACTTGCATGATGGACTTTTCGTACTTGACACACTGCAGCAACCAATCAGAGCGTCTTACTGTAGTGACGTCGCCCCACAATGGGCAATGTCTAGCCAATCACGATCTGCTAGTATTTAAAAACATCTGGCAGAGAAAGGCCCGCCAATTTGCTTTGCAAGCTTCATCTTAAAAATGTATATACGTCAAACTACATGCGTTGGGACCATTGCTTGACGCAGACAAAATGGATGGTCTGAACAGACCATAAGGAAAGGTATATCAAGGCTACTTTAGACAACTTTCTTTGTATAACACATTTTAATCAACATGGTAATATCAGTGCAGTTACTGTATATACAAGTTGATATATAATGGAAATAACATTTCTTTCTTAGAAGCCCGATAAAGATGTATTTAAATCTCTATTGTTACTGTGTTCTGACCTTATAAAGTCAGGAAACATTTAATTAACAACTCCCAAATTCTCTGATTAAAATTCATTCTTTAACTAAACAGCATGGTTGTGTAATAATCCTATCAACAATTCTTAAAATCAGAAAGTGGTACACAAATACACACACACGCACACATCAAGGCTGGGCTCTGGAAGCAGGAAGTAATAATTTACAATAATTAATCAGTGAATAACATAATCATTTTCCACTCAACGAAAAAAGGCCCCATCACTTGGTGTCCAGATTTAGAGCTCCTTGTCTGTTAACAAGAAGCAAACTGAACACATGCAACATGAGCATGCACACTTCCACAACCACTGCGTGTTCATACCCACGACAGTATTTCCCCTCATCAGTCTGACTTGATTAACTGTTTATGTGTAAAAGTGATGAAAGGAACTGAGCTGGTTCTGTCACTGCGGTACGGCCATTACAGGCACAGGAGTTTACAACAGCCGAGCCCTAAAGCTGGATTTCATTTTAGGGATTAGAAGCCTAATGTAATATTGCTAGAGCCTCTCATCACAGACCTCAAACAGTTTCTCTTTAAAGGCCATTTCCTTCCTCCACCTAGCATAACAGCTCAGAGTTCAAACAACCCATGTATAACCTAAAGGTATCCTCTCTCCCATCGACCCCTATCGTAGAGTAAGGGTCTGTTGAGGGAGAAGGACCCTGTGTAATGGAATGATTTATTGCTGGGTTAATTGTTAGGGGAGGAGACAATTGTGGCGAAAGGGTGCATGCTCTGGGTGTGATTACCAAGGTTATTATTGTTAACAAAAAAGAACAAAATAATGAAAACTAGAATTAAAAAAAAAACATTTTCATCAACTGATCAAAATAAAAATTGGAATTTTCAACTAAACGAAAACTAACTAAAACTATGAGTGTTCACAAAACTAACTAAAACGAGCTAAATTTATTGAGAAAATGTGCTTAGTTTGTGTTTCTGTGTCTCATGCATTAGTATGAATTCTATAGAAAGACTGGTCTACATCGCTCTGTGCTCTGCTGCGTGTTGTCATCAGAAACAGATGTGACCATGTGTTGTGCTGTTGGTTGCACAAATTGTTTGGATAAAAACAACAGAATAGGAACGTTTTATGAAATTCCATCAACTTGCCCCCTTTCAAGGCAAATAAAAGATGTCTTTGGATTGCAAGCTATCAGAAGAAGGGATTGGAATGATGATTAAACAGTCTGCAGTAAAAACAGGGGAGCTATGACAAATAAACGAGCTAACATTGCGAACCAACACTGCTAGTGCAAGAAAAACTGCAAACAATAGCAATGGAAACCTGACCTGTGTAAGCTGGTGTAGGTTATGTGTGTATTTTGTTGATGGACAAATAATCCCTCTCTGTTTTTTGGTTGTTGGTGGTTGTTTTAATTGCTGTACTGCGGCCCACCTAGCATCATGTCAGCAAAGATTGAGAGAAAAGCACCAGAGTCCAATTTTGGATAACGTACTACTAGAAAATGTGCAAAATGATCAAAAGCATCATTGTACTTATGGTACCTCGGCGTTTGTTGTTTGTTGTGTTGCCAGTCGGTGTCAGTGTTTTTACAGAACTGTAGCACCTGCATTAATAGTTGGGTTTTTTAATGCACAGGTGCTGTTATTGTGTTTACAGAACTTTGAAAGTTAAAACTATTAAAACCATGATTACAGGTTCACCTACCATTAGATGTCTCATATAGTTAATTATGAGGTTAATGGGGCCCACATCTCTTTCTGACCCCTTTTTAGAAGAATTAATGTGGACCCGGCATGAAATTTGCATTTTTTGAGGTTTTTGATCATATCTTTTAGTTCCCCCAGCCTGCCTACGGCCCCTAAGGGGTTTAAATTACTGATTAGTCTTTCCTTTCTTCCGGGGTATGTCTGCCTATATAGTGAAATTAGCACTCAGAAACGGGATGTTTGGCAGTTCGGCATATGACGACACGTTTCGGCATATTACGTGTTGAGTTCAAGTCAATTACCCCATTCCCCGAACTACACCCTGCAAGTCCCTCCTTTCGGGGCGCGGAGAGCTACGGTAACAGGCAAACAACAAACCACCAGCATGGAGTCCAGACCGCATCCAAGCTGCACTGTACCTGGGTGTACAAAAGAGAACATAAATATTTTTGTCCTCCCCACTTCTGAGCCACTGAAAAGCTTGTGGATTATGCAGGGAATGTGCCGACTGCCGAAACGTGTGGTAGTTTGTGGCAAACATTTCTAGGACGATTGTTTTACCAACTTGGGACAATACAGCAGTGGATTCTGAGATCGTCTTAAACTTCTACCAGGATTGATACCAACTCTCCGTGAACCAGCAAATATCCCTGTACAAGTAAGCATATTTCCTCAATAATGTCCTTCAGGTGTTAGTACACATTGTGGCTTTGTTTGAGTTGTTCGCTTTTCAATTAGCTTCATAGCTAACATTCTGAATTAGCTTCACAGCTAATACCCCAGTTTGTTTATATAGCATTGGTGCTAGTATGCTTTTATTTGGGGGACAACGGATTATATATTATAGTTGAACATTGGATGTTAGAGACTTATTGACCACAGAAGCGCATAGACTAGGCCCCGCCCTCCGAAACCCGGTCCATCCATCCATCCATCCATCCATCTTCTTAACCGCTTATCCAATTCAGGGTCACGGGGCAGCTGGAGCCTATCCCAGCAATTATCAGGCGTTAGGCAGGGTACACCCTGAACAGGACGCCAGTCTGTTGCACGAAACCCGGTCGTTCTGTGCTAATGCTCACAGAAGGGCTAACTTGTCACACGTGCAATTCTTCAACAAGGCTGAATTACGGCAAGCGATCCTTTGATATAGTATTAAGGTACTTAGAGCGTGGCTAAAAAGGGCCGAAACGTTGCGGGGAATTTCATGCCAGTTCTACTTTAAGACAATGTAGTGAGCACTCAGAGTAGAAAATATGTAGTATATAGTCCTATATAGTATAGCAGATAGTCCTATTTTGCAACTAGTTGAGATATATTGTTTTATTTCTGTGCTGACAAACTGCACGTTAACGGTTTATCATGAGGTCTTGCAGAGAAAACCTGTAGGTCTAAAACAGCCTTTTTTTAAATCAAGGAATGTTCTAATATATTTTTAGAAGTTTTTATCCAGTTGCGATCAGTGTATATCCATATAATGGGAGTCCTGAAGGCAGGCGAAGTGCTGCCTCTAAGGCATTATCTGCCCCAAAACTCTTTAATTTCAAGCCTGCCTCACACTAGAGCAATCTACTGAGCAAAAAGTCTTTCGAGACCATCTGCTCAGCAGATAGCCCGCTGTGTGTGGCTGATTTTTGGTGAGTTTTCTGCCTCACAAGGTAAAAAAACTCACTGTGTGTGCTCAGCCTGGGCTGTGTGCTGAGACCAAATATTCAATGGACCAGTCAAAACGCCTTCTCCACTCACATGATTCTAAGATGGCAGCCCCTGTGAGTTTGCATTGTCTCGGATGTGCTGTAGTGTAGGCTTCTGGGGTTTTACAGGCTTTCAATCTAACCAATTCCAATTTACAGTAACCAGTCATTGGTTATTTGGTTAGTGTAATTTGGAAACACACAAGCCATGTTGATGACCACAGTGGTAAGTTCTGTCTAGCTGATTGCTGTAGAGCACAGAGTGAAAGTCCTGCTCAGACTACAATTGGGATGAAACACGGCAGTGACGTAATTGAAATCACTTGTTGGTGTAGTTAAGCAGCCCAGAAGCTTTTACCACAGCACAACCAAGATATTCTGAACTCACAGGGGAATATCACTAACAATTAATACAAACATTGGTTAAATGAAAGAGTTTTGGGGCAGATAATGCCTTATTTAGAGGCGGCACTTGGCCTGCCCTAACGTCTCCCATTAAATGAATATACACTGATCGCGACTGGATATAAACTTCTTCCGAAGTACACAAAGTGGCTCCAAATTTGTCTGGGTGAGTATATGAACATAGTAAATGCTAAAAATAAGGTCCAGGTTGAAAAAAAGAAATTTCCCTTTTAATTAACTTATTTGTGCTTCTTTAAGTTACTGGTATACGACAGGTTTTATGCCTTGGATGTTGGATTTGTAAACACACATTTGATGCAACAGAAAGTTGTGTATTTCATATTATTTTTTATGCCATTGATTATTCTGTAATGTTATTACACTCTTTTGGTTTTATATGAGTCATAACCATTTACTTTAACAAAGGTGTTTTAATGAAATTAAGAGGCAGTTATGAGAAATGACCAGGTCTTTGAATTTTTTTTTTCTTTTCCATGATTTCATGTGGTTCTGTTTGGATCCCATTAGTTTGGTTTATTGCACCTGTATTCCATTTCCTTGTTCTGTTCCCTGGTTAGTCTCAGTTTGTTTTGCCCTTTACTTCTCTGCCCACCATGTCCTGGTTCAGAAATAACACCTGGCTTGTGTCAGATATAATTTCCTCACTGTGTTTGTTCTTCAAAGTTTTCTGTTGTTCATTTCAGATCTTTGCCTGTGTGTGTTGGTCTGGCTACCTCTGAGATTGTTCTCATTTCTTATCCTCTTTACAGATAAAAGTTTAAGATGAGACATAGTTTATTTTTCAAAAAAAATGATATACATGGGCTACTGGAACAACAACCAGGCGGAAATTTTGGCTCAACATCCACAAACTGCTATCACAATTTGAGATTGACAAGATACAACACAAATGCTACGGCAAGGAAGAGTCAGGATGCCAGGTCAGAGGGGAGGTTATACCAACTCCCAAACCAGGGATGGGGATCAGACCCCCATTGAGTGAAACCATAGCGCTGAGAAACGAAGTGGCTGACCTGAAAGATAAGATCATGGCGAGAATGAGTGCAAGACCCCCCCCAATGACGATTACAACGGCTAAGTTAAGTACCCTCGGAAAGTCTCCTGAATATATATATATTTTTTATTTTATTTTATTTTTATTTATATATATATAACTATGAGAAACAATACTCATCATGGAAAAGACGAGAGAGAAGTAAGCCAGTTGACGGAGGCCCAGAAAGGTGCAATGAAACGACCATTACCGAAGTGGTCATACCTGAACCACTCAAAACTGCCAAACCAAGACTCTAAGACTTGGCCTATCGCCTAAAGAGGTACACGAAAGATAATGAAGCCAGACGAATAAACAGGCTATTTGCAACCCAACCAGCAAGGGTGTACAGTGGCAGGGCAATAGCGGCAGAGTAGACACACCAAGGCTGGAAACTGAAAGATACTGGAAGAGCATATGGGAAAAGGAGGCAGCAAATCTCTCTCTAAGAAAGGAGCACAACAACCTCCCTGACCTCACAACAACCTCCCTGAGCAGACATCCAAGAAAGAGTCTCAGGTATGAAAAACTGGACAGCACCAGGCCCTGACATGATCCATGCCTACTGGCTAAAGCTGAGGGGCTAAAGAAAGTCACAGCACTCCATGAGCGCCTGGCTCCATGAGCCCCTGGCAGCACAATTGAACCAGCCTAAAAAATGTGTGTCTCCACATCATGGAAGCTCATGTGGCTACGATAAGCAGGATTGATTAAAAGAAAGCGTATGACTCGATGCCACACACATGGATTAACGAATGGATCTACAGAAATGACATTGGGATGTCATTCGGGCTTGACTAATGTAGTAGGATGGTCACAAAGCATGGCAAGGTATTCCACACTGAAGGGGTCTCACTCCCAGAAGGAAAAATAGCACACATTGAGGACAGTTACGAGTACCTGGGAATACTGCAGGCAAATGGCAACCTTGAACAGGCAACAAGGGAAGCAGCAACAGCCAAATACCTCCATTGAGTGAGGCAAGTCCTAAGAAGCCAGCTCAATGGAAAGAACATAACAGCAGGGTGTAAAATGCTGGCAGGGAAAGCATACATGGAACGTCCTAACCAAGTTGCTGGCATAGTATACAGAAACATCTGTGCGGAGTATGGCTCAGAAACCCCAAGGTCAAAGTGGGAAACACCTCCAAAGGTGGTGGAGAATGACCGAGCACAGGTCCTATGGGACTTCCAGATCCAGACAGACAGGATGGTAATGGAGAACCAACCGGACATGGTGGTGGTTGATAAAGAGAAGAGGAAAACCTTTGTGTTGGATTTTGCAATACCAAGTGATGGTAATATCAAGAAGAAGGATCATGCGAAACTTGTGAAATACCAAGGGCTCAGAGAGGAGCTAGAGAAGGCTTGGAAGATGAAGGTGACAGTAGTACCCGTGGTAATCGGAGCACTTGGGGCAGTGACCCCCAAACTGGAGGAATGTCTCCAGCAGATCCCTGGAAGAACCTCAGACATCTCAGACATCTCAGAAAAATGAAGTACTTGGAACAGCAAAGATAATGCGCAGGACCCTCAAGCTCCCAGGTCCCTCTGGTAAAGGACCCAAGCTTGGAATGGGAAAAACCGCCCACGGTGGGCGAGAGGAGAATTTTTGTTTAAATATATATATATATGAAGAGCTCTTTTCCAAAACGCGATAAACGCCATTTTAAAAAAAACATTATTTTCCTGAACACCATTGAAATGGATTTATAGCCTTTTGGAAAAGAGTTCTTCATAAATATATCAATCGCATCAGTGGTATCAACAATTATAGTTGCATCAGCATGTCAAAAAAAAATGGTCCTGAAAACCATGTTACTGTAACTACTGTAACTACCCTGTAGCTAGTATTAAGTCTTGTGTGTGAGCCTGAAAAGGATAGCTGTATCCCACAGATATGCCAATAGAGCATGTGTTGTACTTGCTGATGCTTATAAACATCCCATAGGTACCAGTATAAGTCTTTTTTCTTTGTGAAGGGAAACATATACTTTAACATTTTAGTCCGTAAAAGTTGCTTAGTATCAAAATGTGATCCATATACAAATTAAATTAGATCTTGTTTCAAGATCGTACATTTAAAAACTTACTTGTATCCATTTAAAAGCAGAAGAGATTTTTTTTTTGGACTCCAGGAACTGACTGAGAGAGGAGGAAGAACAGTATGATAGTTTTTGTCAAATCAAAATCAAGATGGATAAAAGGAGAAATGTCAGGCAGGAATGAACAGTATCTAACTGAATGAATGATGGTATAACAATCAAGATGGTCAACCCTAATAGACTGAAATCTTCAGTTTCCTGACATTAGCTGCAATCAGCAGTCAACCTACACAGAAATTGGTTGCCTTATGAAAACACATTTCAGAACAGAAATAGTTATAGGCTTCTTATTTTAAAATTACCAATCTTTCCATTAAACTAAAATGTTGACTTCATTGGTTAAAAACAAAAGATTTCCTCCTATTTGACTCAAAGGAAATTGAAAGCCGAGATAAATGACAGCTTTAATATTTGCTTTTAACACGTAAAATCCTTGACCAGACTAAGGAATCTAAATGTGTGAGAAAAATGAAGGTGAGTGATGGGAAGCCAGTTGCCAAAGTTTTTGTCTGTGACAACATGGTTAATTCTATACCTTTTTTATTATTTCCAATAATGTGGCTACTGGCGGAAGCACATAGAAAAAGGTATCCCTTTGAAACTTTTAAGATGTGAAGTCATCTCCAAAGAACGTCCTTGTTAACCCTGTGTCTAGTTGAAACTTTCTGGGCTTTTATCCAGTGTAAAAATATGCCTCCTTAACTTTCATCTTTCCTCCTTCATTCTGCATGTCTGAGCTTTACTGGGTGCTGCTGGTCCGTGGCCCAACATGAGGCTAAACTCCCCCCTCCGTTAAAATAGTGAGACGCCAAACCTCCTTTGATTTACAGCTCGAAGCACATGCTATGCTCTCTCTCCTATGGTCTGTAAACGCCAAACGAGAGCGTGATGTCCAGATCCCACTTGCTATATTAACCCACATTCTTTCCAGTAGAGTAAAGTGGCTACATGAACCCAATATAACCACATGCTGAAAAGAGACAAACCTGCCAAACCCCAACAGAGCACTCACGTGAAGGCCAAATGAAGGAAAGGCTCTGATAAAATCAACTGCTGACCTCCTGAATACTACAGAGAGAAGCCAAACACATGCCTTTACTTCTACGCCGCACTGTATCCACAGAACTGTCTGGACACAAATGGTTTTGCATTTTCAATCATCCTGACCATAATAATTTATTAGCTTCAGTCATATAATCCCAAGAACCTGTTCAGGACAACAGTCATCTGTTTAAACCAAAGTGCTGTGTTTATGCTGTCAGGCCTGAAGAAAATTCAAGCTCTCCAGCTGAGGACTACGCCGGTGTTCATAAGACGAAGAAGCCATCTGGTCGCTAGCAACCTTCTCCCCTCTCCGATCCCACGGCTGGTCCGACGAATTTAACCCCAAACTGCCTGGACTTCCTTGCTTTCCCCTCCTTTACCCATTGTCTGAACCATTTAGCGTGTCCCGAGCTACCGCCGGAACGCTTCGATTTGTTCCCTACTCTGCGCAACTGAGGTGATTAAATCTCATCTTTGACCCAGGGCACGTTTTTCTTCAACACCTCATCCTCCTATCATGCAGCGAAGAACTCTCAAAGTAGGACATTTAATTTTTCGTACTTTTTCTGGCTAGGGCAGATAGATCAGTTGTGCATGGTTTTCTGCAGAACTGGTTGATTGTGTTAATGTTAATTATTCTTTGTTCTTCTATTTGTAAGCAGAAGCAGTGTGCTGTCTTTTATTCAGTGTTTTGCTGTGTTGATTTCGTGAGCTTGGGATCTGTGTTGTGTGGTCGATCCAGAGAGAGGTGGAAAACGGCGGCCATTATCCGATAGCTTCTTTGTTTGAGCCGAAAGGCAAGCTAGTCATCATCACGTTTTCCTCTGTCTTTCCTGACTTTGATTAAATTCATACCTGGTCGAAAACACCCTCCTGTCGCTCTTTCACCTGCCTGTCCCCATGCACGCCTTCTACGTAAGCACCTGAGGCCGGATTTTCCTGTGATGTTTATTTTTTTTATGTTTTGCTTCCATATCCATCTTGTCCTTCCCAATGACTGAGACGGAAAGAGCTGGGATTTAACTTTACCATCATAACATGCTCGATCAAATGTAGTTTGATGCATAGCAGCACACCATTATTTTGTTAATTTTTGGTAAAAATATTTTCCTGCAAGAACACAAATTTGAAACCCTGTCCAATGGGATGTGTTTTTTTTTATTACTCTAGTGTAAAACTAATGCACTTATTATTATTATTATTATTATTATTAGAACCAGATTTGTGCTAAAAATGAATAAAATGTTCATATAAAAATCTGTTGTCCAGCCAAACCATGTAACTGAGTGATTAAAATAGCACTATGTAGACTAAACCTTTCCTCTGCTTAGAGTCATCCCAAAAACCCAGTTAGCAGCCCTAAAGTTCTCAAATGTGGAGAAATGGTGAAGGTGGTGGAAGCAGAACTAAAGTAATACAAAAGGTAAAAGAGAACGTGATACTCCTATCTGCTCCCCATAATCGTTTGAAATGCTGTGTACTTTGACCAGGGGTTGAAGACCCCTCCTAAGGAAGCCTCCAGAATCCTCGGCCACCTTTTACCCTACCCGTTCTCCTCAGGATTGATTCTGCTGTGATTTAGCGCTGCTTCTCACTGGCCCCTGGAATGCGACGGAAGACGGATCTACTTTCCTACATTGTTTCACCTGCTCTAAATGGAACCACATGTTGCACAGGGCTGCCTCTCCTTTGTCTGTAATTGGAAGAGCATGCACAGCAAAGGCAAAAGCAGAGCGAAGCAGACACAAATGACAGGCCTCCCCCTTTCTCTAGCCGGCTCAGACTTAGGGTGCCATATTCTGGTCCAGGCCAAGTCCAAGGCCACAGTGCAGATCCTTAGATAATTTATTGATTTGGCACAATATGTAAAATTCAGTTTAATAGCATGACTGTATCATGTGTCCCACAAGCCTTTCAAGTGCTCACAGATAAATGACAGTGGCAGTCTGGAGTTTGCAGAGGAAGGAGGCCTTGACAATGAGTTTGACATGAGAACACAAGCTGTTCTGTACTTTTCATTCTCTGCAGTCTGTGATGTCTGAACATAAAGACAGGGCAGGGCCAGAGGAGAGAGATCACCTGATCTCACCTCACTGCTTTGTAATACAAACAGGATTGCATAAGAAAAAAACGGATGATAGTTATTAAGCTCATCAGTCACTTTAATGTACCATGTGACATAGTCTCTCTATTATGTAAGGAAGAAATCACTGTTTTGTGTACAAAACGCTAACATAGAAAAAAGACTTTATTTTTAAGGAAAACAAGCCAGATTAGATTTGTACTGTAACAGGAAAGTGCATTCTTTTATTTTAATAAAAGCACAACATGACACACCTTGCCATTACACAAACTCAGATGCAGAGTCGGAAAAACAACATGAATCAATAGATCGCAGAAACAACTGGATCAGTTACTCAACACCATTAGTGGAGGATTATTTGACAGCCTCTCACAACGCTACAGGAATGTATTTACATGTATATGAGAGTCTCATTTTCCACCACAGTATTTTGCCCAGGGATACGTCTGGAAGTCTACAAAGTGATCAAAACATGCTTATCTATCTATTCATTCATTATTTTGCTTATTAACTAATGTGTTTGAAACCATTAAACATTTGTATCGCAGTTTCAGATAAGCTTGACCTTTTGAAAAAGTTCCCTTACATTTCTCTTCAAGAAATTTTTTTTGATTTGATGGTCCACATCTCTACTCAAGTTCTAAAGCAAAATAAAACCACATCATTACCCTTCCACTTGTCTGTTGGTTTTTACCATGTTAGTTGGCCTGAGGTGATGTATTTTGTTTCTAAAGACGTTGCTGTGCATAAGTGGCATGCACAGTCCAAACACTTTCTGCATTTTGTGTTGGTTGATAAAATATTGTCCTGATTCTGGAGTAGATATGTGTTATTTTTTTCTCTTACTCCCACCTTCTGTTGCTGTGCTGTTTAAAAGGATCGGCTGAACTTTCGCTGATCTTGGACCGCAACACTGATAAACCAGGTAGCCATCCTTATATCTTACCCCCACTTACCTTCCCTGCTCAAAGGTTACCTTAAAGTGACATTGTGTCATTTTTGAAGTACATCTTTGAAAATAGCCATTAAAATATTATGTTATAATCTGAACCTCTCTTCTTCTTGGAGCACCAACAAGGAGTTGTCCGGGAACAGACCTTCTCTGCTCCAGGTTTTTGAGCTCTAGGTAGTTATCAGCATTTCAGTCAAGTCTAGATTGTAAATCATGACAGTGTCTAAAGTATTTTTTGCTTATTGTGAAAACACAGTAAATATGTTTTTTTTTCTTCTATTACAATCTTATGCATGAAATGTTAAAATAAAAAAAATATTCTGTACATGTTCAATAAATTTAGAAGGACTGTCTATAACTTGTGCATTTCTGTTCCTAAATATTATTTGAATTTAAATACTGAGATAATACTATTTCAATCAGAAATAAGACTGATACCTTGTTTCTACCATTCCTTTGTTTTAACTGTATACTATAAGCTTCCTGTTTGGGTGAAAAGAAGAGAAGCATAATATCCTGACTGGAGAAATATCACTGAAAAAACTACCATCTACATATCATTTCCATCTTACATAATCTTTTTTTTTACACTTCAGATGTGTTTTCAGAAATATCTTGCCTAGTTGTGTGTTTTTTCTCTCAAACAAGGTATCAAAAAAAGAAGGGTCCTTTGTGTTTATATTTAAATATTGGCCTCAGAAGTCTAACTTTCTTCACCACAGCTCCACCTTGTGGCATTAGCTTGTTAACACATAGGATTGAAGATTATCATTAATGGAAGATCCTTATACGGAAACAAATGGAAACAAACGTCTGAGTATCATCAACTAGTTTTGATTATAGCATAAGCAAATGGTATTAGATTTCTGAAAGGGAAAATGAACAACGGAAAGTACCTTTTTTATATAAGAATATAATTAAATATCAGTGTTTGGTGATGTATTAACAGTACATACAGGAAAATGTGTAAAAAAAACATATAACTTCTATTTTTAGCCCTGCTTCAAACATATATTTGAAATAAAATGTTTTTATTTAATCAATTTTGTTGTTCTTTTCTTTTTCTGTCTTTCACCCTCCTATTTAAATAATAACTGCATGAAGCCTGTGAATATTCTCATTCATCCAGGTCATGGTTATCTCAAGGAAATTTCAATCAAACGCAACTGGACTTGGTAATTTGTCTTGGAAGACGTTTCACCTCTTATCCAAGAGGCTTCATCAGTTCATGCTCGCCGCTGACCAGGCTGGGACTGGTCCAACTAACTGGTGTGGAGACTCAGCTATTTAACCTCTTGAACAACAATCATTATGTCATTGGATCCTTTGTGCTCCATGTCTTAACGACGGTCGTTGGCGTGCCGCCTATTGGTGGAGGTTAGGTTTCGGCTTCGTTAGTGCCCTATTGTGTTATAACGACAGTCATTGGAGTCACAGTTGTTTCTGTTATTAGAGGCTAATTTGTTTGAGTCTTCTAGGGAGGGATGAAAGGGCAGCATTGTAAATTGGAGATAGGTGATGTCTCAGGCCTCCTCCTCTGTTTAGCGATGGTTTCTCTACTTTTACATAGATGGCTTCTTTTACTCCTCTTTCAAACCATCTGTCCTCTCTGTCTAATATCTGGACATTGCTGTCCTCAAAGGAGTGGGCTTTCTCCTTGAGATATAAATGAACAGCAGAGTCCATGCCTGAGGAGTTAGCTCTCATGTGTTGGGCCATGCGTTTGTACAGTGGCTGTTTGGTTTCACCAATGTAGAGGTCCTTGCATTCTTCATTGCATTGGATTGCATACAAAAAAAGCAACCTGGTGTATGCAATCCAATGCAGTCTGGATTAATGGAAGATGAAGTGAGCTAAATACCATCAAGATAATCTGCAAAATACTTGAGACAGAAATGAAGGCTCACCTTCCAGCAGGAAAATATCAACTCTAAACATGCAGTCATTGTTACATTGAAAGGATTTAGATCAATCCATATTTATGTTTTAGAATGGCCGTTTCAAAGTGCAGACCAAAATCCGAAGCTCAAAACAAATGCATCCCTTCTTTAAAGCGCAACTCAGCCCCCTACCAGAGTCTTCTCCACCCACATTGCCTGTTTGAAAAATGCATCAAAAGGAGGCATTGCAGGGCAGTCTGAGGAAGAACACTAAATAATTGTTCATAATTAAAAAAAGTAATGCTTAAGATTTTAACTGAACGCTATGCTTAAAAAAATTGCAAACCTTTAAAACGGTTTCAAAACTTGCTTGCTATTACTTCTCCAACTTACTACGGAGGCATGGCTGAGACACTTCTGATTTTATTCCCCAAAGCGGCTGTGCAGGCTGTAGATATCACCGATTAGCAAATACCAATGGCAGATTCAAATTTAAATTTGGTGGATAGTTTAATCCTGAAGAGGGTGCCAGACAGACAGTTTTAGTCAATGTAATGGAATATTTCTTATGTAATTAGGATTTTAATACTTATTCTCTGTTTTAGTGAACGCATCTAGGACAGTATCAAGTTAAAGAAAAAAAGCCTGTTGTTCAAGAATTGTGTTTCCCATAGAGATGTGTCAGATTACCAGGCGACTGGATGTTACTGGCCTTGAAGGACTGCTTCATGATTTACAGACTGGCTTGAACTAGTTCTTCAGGAGCTGGAAGTGCGTGAGAGGATAAACAGTGATTACTAATAACTATTTAAGGTGTTTTATCAGAAAGCCTGGGAGGGAATGCAAGAGTAAGTTCTGCCCTTCCATGTTTGGCAAAATGTGTATATTAAATACTTAAAATGCCTGAAGGATATTTCAATTTAGATGTACCAAAATGCCATAAATAATGACTACACACGTAGTCAGCACTGTTAGACACTCATTTATACAGCTTATCAGCAAAAGGTAGTTGATTTGTGAGTGACTTGCTCTTTAAAGAGTCGTACTTAAGAAAACTATTTTTCAATATGATAATCTGATTCATGAAATCTTTAGGGGAAAAAAATTATTTTGTAAGGCACTATAAATTTGCAATGTGTCAAGGGATGAAGTGTTTCTATGTTTTTAGATTTTTTTATGTTTAGATGTTGACAAGGATAATTTTTTTTTCTATTTCCTAAATATTTTCATGAGGAACTTAGTCTATTTATGTGAAAGGTACAACAGATATATAATTATGTTTTATGTGTTACATCCTTTGTACAATAACTTATGTTCCAAAGCAGCTTCCAAAAATGAAGAAATTCATAATCAATATATATTTAAGTCTGTGATATAACTTTTACTGACTTTTTAAGTACAGGAAACCTTTTATAAATAGTTATCAGAGATTCTGATTGAGAATTAGCTTTTAACTAAAAACTAGGGTCATTTAGTAGCCCCAAAATCAGACTGTGGTCAAACCTAAAAACCCATCAAGGCAGTGTTCAGGAAGCAGGAAATTAACATTTACAATAATTAGGCTCTGAATGACAAAATCATTTTCAGCTTGAAACAAAAGTCCTTCTGTTTCCAGATTTAGTGCTCTGGAGTTTGTTTGCTAAGAGCAGATTAAACACATGCAGCTGAACATGCACACTTCCAAGTCCACTTTTGCACACTGTGAGCTAATTGCAGTCGTGAATGTGTGTTTATACCCACGGCACGATTTTCCACCATCAGTTTGACTTGATTAACAACTGTTTGTGTGTGTAACTGCTGCATTGATAAAAGAAAGGGAGCTAGTTCCGTCACCACTGCATAGGCATTAAAAGCCTGAGAGTGTACACAAAAGTGGAGCACTCAAGTTGGCCTTCATTAGAGGGATTAGAAAAATCATGTAAACAATGGGCAAGTCTTTCAACCCAAACCCTAAACAACCCCCAAGATGGTCTGTAAGCATTACCTCTCAGACTTCAAACGCTTTGTAGCCCATACTTCTTCCATCGACCCCTATCATCTCAAAGTGAGGGTCTGCAGAGGGTAATGCACCCCATTTAATGGTCCAGCTGTGAAATGATTTAATGCTGGGTCAGTGGTTAGGTAAGAAGAGGGTTGTGTCTGCATGAGTCCAGGCCTGCTTTGAGTTCAAGTGTTTGTTGCTATTTATATATATATATATATTATTTTTTCTTTTCTTTTTTTGTTGAGGAGGGAAAAGTATTTGTAGTTGTATTCTAGAAAATTCTAAAAAGGTGTAATAGGGCTATTTTCTGCGTTACACTTCTAATTTATGTTAAATGTAATTATTCAGTATAATAATTATGGATATGCAATATTAGTTGATGTTTTTTAAATCCAGCAATGAACATGTAACAAGAAATGTCACTGAAAAGAACAGTAAGCACAACAGCCATTACTTCATCATACAGGGGCAGAACGTTGCTCTAATAAAGATTATGTGCTTGTGGAGGGATTGATGCTTGTGCGGGGGGGAGTTGACAGAAAGTTCCAGGAGAGGATGTTTTAGGTGGTTATGTATAGCAGATGTAGACAGGTGTTTGGTATCTGCCTCTTTAGTCTGCAAAAGACAGAGTGACTTAAAAGTACCAAAATAACTCCCACAACTACATAAGCCACAGGTTCTACTTTGAGAATCACTGAGGTAATACTGATTTCACACTATGTCAGTGTTCAATTTGTGGAAAAAGCAGAAGGTATATTTTTTAAAACGTTTTATTCATTAAAATAATGACAGGCATGAGCATTGATTTGGGATCCTGCAGAAATGTATAGACATATGAGTCATTTTAGCCGGGGACATGTCACCAGTATTATTTATAAATTACTTTTTTTTCCCCACCACTTAAAAACCTGATGTGAAATTTTTTTAACAGTATATCCAACATTTTCATTTAATCAGTATCCGAACTGACTGGCAGTCGACTATCTTATACAGTTTCTCTACGTGCGAATCCTGCAGCTTTTTTTGCAGAGATAGATTTTACGTTCAGTAAAGAATAGCATTCCAAAGTGGTAAATTTTACTTTCCTGCAAGTTTATTTGGGGTCTGGGCTGGAGTTTTGCTGGTACTAAAAGCTGCTCTCTGCTCTGCTGAAGCCATCCTTCAGTTACCTCTCGCTCCCCGGAAATCTACTTTTTTCACCCGAACATTTGGTATTTAATTGAATTTACAGGCATATAGAGGCAACCACAGTGAAAAGGCCAGGGCTCATTCTACTGACCAGGTCAATTTTTATATTTTTATTTGCGGTTAAACTTATGTATAGTCCCTTTAAATATAGCTTAATCATCTGATTTTCAAGTCAAAGGAATTGTTATAGAATTGTTTATTCCAGTTATAAGCCTTTTTATTCATTACTCACAGTACTTAGATAAAACATGTTTAGTTATTGCTGAATTATGCTTAGTTATGCTGAGTTATTGCTGAGTTATGTTTAGTTATGTAGTTCTGTGACACTTGCTGTTTGACTGCTAAAACAGAGTGTCCTTTGTCTAATCAACTTCTTATCTGCAACCATGTACAGTATGAAGTTGTTTGTTCTCCCAGAGCTGATTAATGAACCATTCAGCAACAAATCCGATCCAGGTGTGGTTAAATCAGTATATATATATTTGTGACTTTGTGATGAACCTCAGAGCTTCCTATGGGTTCTCCATGCGCAGGTAAAATAAACTTTTGTAACAAGACAGCTGATCCTTTTTTCTGTCATCCGTGGCCTCTCAGATAAACATTTTTTCCACCACAGGAATAATGCTCTTTTTCAGTTTAAAGCCAGATCCAGTACTATACCCAAATCTGCATGCAATTGAATTAATAGTTTATATGGATTCTTACACTTCTAAATTATTTCTGCATCTGACTCCTGGCAGGCTCTGTACAGTGATTTTTGAGTGTTTTTACCATTCTATTCCTCTCGTCTGTCAAAATTGTGTTGATTGTGCTAAATCAACCCAGTCTCACAGAAAAACGTATCCTGCATACGTTGGTCCAATTGGCAAAACGTATGCAGGATACGTTTTTCTGTGAGACTGGGTTGGCTAAATCCCCTCTTGCACTCTGGGGAGACGGAGCGATACATTTTTGAAAGTGTTTGCCCATAGTGACTTTGTGCTTTTACGGTCTAAAGAGAAATAGCCTACAGGGGTTGCAGAATTCATGTGAACGGAAATATTACTCCGATGGACAAGACAGAGGAACAAAAAACATATCTATCTAGCAGAGATAAGAAATTAATTACCAGAGGGTCAGTCATTAGCAAATCACACCCTGCATTATTTGCACTTAAACCCAGACATTTACCAACACGTAAAGCGTGTTGAGCTGCTTTGATACTTTTTTTTCCCTTTTTGTTGCCAAAAAGGCATGCAGGTTATAGGACAATAGCAGTTTAGGTGTTACTGCATTGACATCTGCTGGTAGAATGCGGCTTTTCAGATACAGCTGCATGAAAGCAGCAAAGCTGTTTAGTACACTTCCATAACCACAGTGTTTTCTATTTACATAACAGGACTGTTTGGGGTTTCTGGCTAAACAGTATGTAATATTATTGAATAACTGCTTTGATAATAATAATTAATCATGACAAAGATCACAAAAAATAGGAAATTATTTGTTCAGGGTTTCAGCGTTCTTTTACCAAGATATTCCAGGATTCAAATCCAAGCATCCTCTTACATGGCATGTTCTTCCTATACATGCATTGTTCTCTCTACTCTGACTTTTTCCCATAGTCCAAAATTGTTGAAAAGTTTACTGTCCTTAGGCATGTGTACTTGATTTTTGTACTAATGTGACACTATGTCCAGGATGTACCTCGCAACTCTCCCACAAGGATCTAAAAACTAAGAAGGGTTTCCAGCTTTTTGATTAAATACATTGTCATTGCTAAATTAAATTGGACATATAGCTAGTATCATGTTCTTCTGCCTGAAACAAAAATTATTGATCGTCTTGTTATCTTTACAATTAGCACACCAAAAAAGGAATGGACCACCTGCGATAAATAAATATGAATAAATCATTGATAACAAAACTGCTGGCACTGGTTTTCTTGCATAACACAATCTATGAGTGCAGTTGATGTAAAAGAAGCAGATGCAGCAAATGTGAGAACAGATCAGGGTAAACACCAGTGTTTACCAAATTTCAGCCAGAGAAAGAACAGTCATAATGGGCCAGAAGCACAGCTGATACGATTAAGGACATGTTCTCCATCACGTAGCGCTCACAGTTCCCACACTCTGAGATCTCTATCTGATGTAAAACACACAGTACATATGTGAGAGGAGGTAGATGTTATGGAAACTATTTTATTTATGCTGAAGTCAAAAGTTTTTGCATTGAGACAGGTGTTATACTGTAAATGGGGCTTTTTCCCCCCATGAAGCATTGTTGCCTATAACTTCTAATGTGAAAACATGGACGGTAACTTGAGTTAACAAGCATGCCTATCATCCTGTGTAGGCTGATAATGGAGACAGCCTTGATTTAATTCATGGATTGAAATGTACACCATTTTTGAAACCCAGTCTCACATTAAATTCAATAAGGTTGTTGTAGAAAAAAGAAATGTGTGATAAGAAACATTCGGCTTTATAAAAGTTATTGTTTTACAGCACCTGTTTAAACAGTGGAACTCTTTTAAAAACATATTATCCACACAAACATATTAATGTCTTTTGCATGGCATGACATAGCCTACTGATATTTTGAAGAAAAAAAAGTTTTCTTTTGATTTTATGAGAGTTCAGTATAAACTTGGCATATAACTTTAAACCAGAAGAAAAGGGCACATGATTCTTAAAATAAACAAATAAATAAATAAATAAAAAACTTTAAAAAGTAAATACCTGAAAAGGGTGGTGAGCATTTACATTCAATGTTAACAGCTCCAGCATATCCTGGAAGCAGAGACAGTAATTTAAAGTATCATGTTCTGGTTGAAATCATAATTTGTTGGCAATCACTGCTAATCCACCATATTTGCTTTTGCAATTCCTCTTTCAATCTCTGTTTGGCCCTATAAGCCAGGCAGAGAGAGATGTTGTCCATTACGTTGTCTTATATTCTGCTCTGCATCACTTGAGCTCCTTTTCAACTCCTCTGGATTTTGGAGTCATACCATAGGTATAAATTGAGTTTTTAAGCTGTTAATCAATAAATTTGTTCAATATAAAAGGGGTTTCTAAAATGCGAAGGCAAAGATCTAAATAATAGTTGTGGGTTAAAACAAAACCTGCAATGTCAGATGTTTGTAATAAAAAAAATTAAAAAACACTACTTGCAAAGATAGCCTACTATATTTACCTTGATAATCTGAGATAACATGTGTAAAGATGACTCTTCTTTGTGTGACTGTTCTGATTCTACATGCCTACACAGGAACTGTGAAATAAACCCAATAGCAAAGTAAAGTTTTGTTATATTGCACTGAATATAAAAAACTAAAATAATGCAGCAAGTGATTTTTGTAGTACACTTGCAGCTTCTGTTCAATGCAAAAGCTGACCTGACATGCCCCTTCCTTTCCTTCAATCCACAACAAAAACAGTCAATTACAGAGAAGGAGCTGAGATTGATCGTTCTGTACAAAGGTTCTTGGTTCAATAATGACAAATTTTCTTTCTCTTCAGCAATCTTCTCTTTATTTTGTCAGGCTGTTTGTCTACAGCAACTCTTAGTAACGAGTTCAGTCCCATGAGTCATATATCAGTCAAATTCAAAAGGCATATGCTTTTCAGCAAAACCACAATCAATACTTGTAGCTGTGTGCATGAATGATGCAAGGTCCGTAATCATAAATTACTAGCTAATCAATCTTATGTTCTTTTTCTTTCTCAATAAAAGATCATTGATAAAATAGTTATGGGTTTTAGAATACTTGAACATCAATAATTGCCAGAAAATATCTGAATTTTAGGGCAAATCCAAAGAGAACAGGCACAATCTGATGGCAGATAGTATTTTAACATGCTCATGTATCTGGCAAAAAAGCCACGCTGTTTAAAGATTTGCTTAAAGGTTTTCCTTATTTAATCATATCTATACAATGTAAAGTTAACCACGCTGTAAAAATAACACTATACCAAATCAACACTATTAGAGAACAATTCTGTTTTTTTTTTTCATTTGAACTTACCTATGTTGTAAAGAGATGCAGTTCTAGTGCCTCAAGGGGTCCCAGTTCAGTCTTTTCATTTTAAGAACGCATCTTGTGTTCTACTATGATACAATCTGTATAATGTTGTGGTTTTTTTGCTTAATTTGAGAATTTAGCTTTATTTGAAGATGATAAAAGATATATTGGCATAATAGTTTAAATTTAGATATAATAGTTTACTTTAAACACAACCTCACGTCGATGACTCATCGCAATCTCCTGGGATTCCTTACATAGAAAACTTTTAACTGATTGTAATGTTTATATAATTGTACTGAAATTTTAGTTGTAAAGTGCCTTGAGATGACATTTGTTGTGAATTGTCGCTATATAAATAAAAGTGAATTGTATTAAACACCAAACGGTAAATAAATCAATTAATTAATCAATCAATAAATCATCTTGACGGGACTACAACCTTTGAGTTTTTGGGGTTAAATTTACCTCTTGTGAATTATTAATCGAATTAATTAATCGAATTATTATCTTTTTCCCACAGTTAGGCTATTGCTAGTGTATTTGAAGTAAAATGATGAACAATTATTTATTTTGCAGTGAAATCAATGAAGTAAAAAAAGCATCTGTTAGGATTATGTGGCTGTGTCTTAGAGTGTGGATGTGTTTGTTGTTGTTTTCCCATTCTCCCTAGGGCGTTGCAGGCAGCAGGAACCAGGTGCACACCATTTGAGCTTATCAACCTCCAGCTTTAAAAGGGGAGCAGCCCCATCAAGCCGGCACCAGGCCAGCAACAGTAGAGCATGTCTTAATGATATGTAGGAAATTTAATAGAGAAAGGATGTTAATGAAAAAGAAAATGGAGGACAGTGGGGAAAGGAATAACTTAAAAGATATTTTATCTAAGACGTCAGATCACAGAGTAATAGAATATATGTTTGAATTTCTAAGACATACTGGAGTCATGTGTAGAATGTAGTTTTTTTTTAATTTATTTCTGTAACTTGCAAGCTACATAATATCGAAAGATGTAAGCCATAATGACGTTCATGTTCAATCTATGTGGAGGGTGGCGGTAATGCGCTGAATTAGCCTGCTCTCGCCGTTTAACAGTGAAAGAAAAAGAAGATGATGCCAGTCAGTTCTCGCTACTAGCGTGGTAAATAGCCAAGTTCCTTCTGAGTAGTTCTAACAAGACCTTGTTTGCCTGTCCCAATTAAGTTCCTTACCTTGTCGTTCCACTGCAGATCCTCTTTGTTCTCCCTCATTGATCTTCCGGACAACCTCTAACCTGGAACTGTTCTGTTCTCTGTAACCCCGCCAGGTCAGCCTCTGAAATGCTCCTCACACTCCTTGGTTCCTCATCCGTTGCTTGCTTGCATGTCCACCACCGACCTACAAACGACCCACAGTAAGGTACACCTTTGTCAAATTAATTGTTGGATTTTTTGCAAGCTCACTCTCACCATTTTCCCAGATCCTTATCTGGTCAACCTTCAGTCTTCTCACCTGTAAAAAAACAAGAAAGCCTTTCAGAATCAATCCATCCACCTCCAACCAGCCACAGTCTAAACAACCCAACTTACCTCCACCCAATCTCCATCAGCCTACTCAAACTGTAAGAATCCTAACTTAATTATCCACTTACTTGTTCAACCTACTAACCATCTACTTACCTGTTCAACCTACTCACCTTCTACTTACCGTTCTCCAGCTGAGATCCTGTTCCCTGGTGTTCCCATCCTGGTTGTTAGCGTAAAAAATAGTGGTTTAACCTAGAAAGAATCACACACAGGGGTCGGAGAGAAATTGAAGTTAAATGAGCCCTGCAGTGGGAGATAGAATAAAGTTCTGCAGAGGGAGACCAGGAAGATACTTTTGTTGACCGTGTCTCTGTTCTTCTCTCAGCCTCTAACCCTAACCCAGCTCTCTCTCCTGATCACACAGCTCTGTCTCCTGATCTCAAAAGGCCCTCCCACTGCAGTCTCTCTTTATTTGGTCAAACTTCATTAGCATCTTAAAAGAACAGGGTGTATACAAAGGAACATATGGTTGAAACCAAATGACATTTTAAAAGTACATTTTGAACTATGTGATAAAGGAAAGACATCCTAAGAAAAAACAACAAAAAACATTATTTTACCCTAACACTGGTTCTCCCAAGACGACCAAAAATTCATTAATAAACTTAATTTGTTTCAACATATTCTTCCGTGTCTGATGTTCTGAGTCTACAAACCAAACATGTCAGGAACCATATAGCTGTGAGTTAATAGATATTGAATAGAAAGATCTCAGCAAAGAACAACTGAGTCATATGCAGTCATGTTCTGAAACTATATTCACACAGTGGGTATAATAATATCTGGCAGCCATCAGTTGTGCATGTTGTCCCACTTAAAAAGATCTGTAATGTCCAGGTACATGTCAACTGTAGGTGACAGAATGTAAAATACAAAATACCAGAAATTGCATTGTAATATTTTTAAAGAATTTAGTTGTATAATGGTGTAGCCAATAAATATTTGGTCAATAAAAAAAAGTTAATCTCAATTTTCTTTAATGTAACCTTGGTTGGCAATGAAGGAGGGCAAACATTTCCTGTAGGTCCTCACCGGGTTAGCACACACCGTAGCTGGTATTTTGGCCCATTTTTCCATGAAGATCTGCTCTAGAGCTGTGATGTTTTGGGGCTGTTGCTGCACAATATGGACTTTTAACTCCCTCCACAGATTCTCTATTGTATTGAGGTTTAAAGACTGGGTAGTTCAGACCATTCCAGAGCCTGTCCCTTCTCCTCTGCTCTTCTCGCTGTACACCAACTGCTGCACCTCTGACCACCAGTCTTTCAAACAAATTACGAATGCATTCATATGCATTTATATGCCCTTATTGGTGCTTAAAATAAATTAGAAATGACTACTGAACAATACCTGTTAGATTACGAAAAAGGTGCGGTTCCAAGCCGTGCAGGAACCGCATCTTTTTCATAATCTAATAGTTGGATTGTTGCTGAAATTATTGACATGAGGTTTTAGAGTTTTTTTGTGTGAACAGAATAGATCACCCTCATGGGGAATCATAGCTGTTGATCTGCAGGCAGAATCCGTGCTTCGCTCCACTGGAGACTGGACACTGCAATTACGTTATTCACTTCAGACTAAAGGTTTAACATGAAGAAACATTTCTCCCATTGTAGCAACCATAAGTCAAAGACTGTCACAACGATCCGCTTACTGACCCGTAAAGTACCGTAGGAAAGCCCTCAAGCAGCAGCTGGCGTCGCACATCTGTCTTTGGCGCACATCGGGCTCTATGTCGTGCGTCTAACCGGATGCACTGGGATGGACTGGACTGGCGACCTTGTCCAGAGTGCCCCGTGCCTCTCACCTGATAACCGCTGTAGAAATGTACCACACCCCCCACGACCCTTTAAGGAGAAGCGGGATAAATACGTAATGGATGGAATTTATTTACCTGGATTATGTGCATAGAGTTGGAAAACGAAAATTCAATTCAGTTTATTTATACAGTATAGCGCCGTTTCACAACAGATGTCATCTCAAGGCACTTTACAAGAAGAGTTATTACAATACAATGTTTAATGTAGAAATTAGAGAACCACAGAAGATTGCGTCGTGTAATTCTCAGCAATCCCTCACACTGAGCAAGCATGAAGCGACAGTGGAAAGGAAAAACTCTCTTTTAACAGGAAGAAACCTCCGGCAGAACCAGGCTCAGCACAAGCAGTCATCTGCCGAGACCGTCTGTGGTTTGGAGAATACAGAACAGAGACACAGAAAGAACAACAGAACTGATGCAGTTGGGGAGAAGTAGGAGAGAAAGAGAAAAATCTGCACATCATGACATCATCATCAAGCGGTCAGAGGAAGTGACGGAGACTGAGAGCCTTCAGATTTTTCGCAATTTTTTTTTCTATTTATTTTGTTTTGATTAGCAAGGAAACAAAATAAATCATTGGCGAAACAGCGCCACCACAAAGTTATGGTCACAGAAGGAATTAAGCGAAAGATTATTAAGAAGAATTCAGTGTTCGGAAAATTTTATGTGAGAAATCTTACATACCAAGTGGAAGAATTAGGATTTAATTTTAATCTGAAACACATTAGGATTCTCGTGGGGAAATTTTTTTAAACTAAAATGAAACTGGACAATTTATTGAGCTCCCCCTTGGTCTGTTCGTTTTTAGCTTTCAGAGGAGCCGAGCTCCACTTAGCTCCCCCGTAATTCGAACCCTGCTTGTTAACATCAAACTATCTGCATATAGGTGCAGAAGACCCTGGTCCTGTCTGTCTTTTCATCTTCTTTGAACCCACTGCTGCATTGATAGCTTAATCCCCATCAACCACCTGTTTCACTACCTTAGACTCAAAGAGTCTCACGACTCCGAATCAACAGCTGTAAATTTTATTTACTCATTCCACTCTTCAATAAAGTTATTTTGAATTTATGAGATGAGTGTTTAATCTGAGTGTTCAGTTTACCCAACTCCATCCATCCATCCATCTTCTTAACCGCTTATCCAATTCAGGGTCACGGGGCAGCTGGAGCCTATCCCAGCAATTATCAGGCGTTAGGCAGGGTACACTCTGAACAGGACGCCAGTCTGTTGCAAGTTTACCCAACTGTGTTTCATAATTGATTTATTTATCTCTGTATTTTAATCCCTTAACAATCTGATTATCAAAATATTAATTTCCTACCCTCCTATATAGATTTTTGTTATTTTATATGTTATCAGTTTCCCAGTTAAGCTATAATAAAGCTTTTGTATGCACATACAAAAGACAAAAGATAGTGGCCAGGATCTTTACCTCCTTAGCCCCTGGCAGTTCACCTCTTGTCCATTTTCAGATAAGGTAGTAGTGTAGTAGTAAAAATAAATCTAAATTAAAACAGATTTAAAAGATCTATTATAATAAAATAACTGAATGATGATACAGTAGCAATTATTAAGCAATATGCATCAGTAAAAAAGTAGTTCATCGCACCTGCTTAATAAGGTGAAACCTAACATGAACTAGTTAATGAGTATCGTACCATAAATATTTAAAGAGTATTTATTAATAATTCAGTAGATGAAGGTCAATATTTAAAGGTCCTATTATTTATTATTAATGGACACATTTTGTTCATTATTATGATGAATTCCCAAAAGGTAAATAGTCATTTGGACTATAGGATATATATTTACATTTATTTACATATTTGGTTCAGCAGAAGTATTCAAGTCATACACTTACCGATTCAAATCGGTAAGTGTATGATTTGCAAAATCAAATTAACTCTTCAACACTCATTTTGGACGGAGTAGTTGCAGCAAGCCAATGTGACAAATTGATAGACAGGGAGCTAAAGATTTGGGTAATGATAAGGAGGCTTTCCAACCTCAAAGATTTGAAGATCACCAAATATTAATTATCAAAATCAAAGTGGAAACTGGTAAAAAGCTGCCTGGCATTTATGCGAAGAGCTTGATTGCTTCGTTTTCATCAAAGAATGTTTTATTGATTATTGAGAAGGGTATGAGAAAGTCGCATTCCAGAAATAAACTTCCCAGTGGACTAAAAACAACTTTGAATAAAAATTTTCCAGGGGTATGAATAATTTGGGGCTTATAGGCACCATTAAAATAAACAAATACATGTATCACATCTCCAGTTTTCTCTAGGTTCATATATTTCCAACGGTGCAAATGACAAAAGATGACCTGATGTCAGCAACAATTGGTATAGTCCCCATTTGCAAAAGAAATCCAACCACAGATGTCCATATATTACATTGTTTTGTAACAAAATGGTAGAACAGGGTAAAATGAAGCAAACACACTCAGTAAAAGATGGGATTAAAAACTTTTTGACCCCATCTTTCAGATGTTCTTCACATCCTGAAGGTTTGGTGGGACATTTCAATGAACTCAGAGGTTTTGATATTTTCTTGGATCTTCTATAGAATTCAGATCAGGTACTTAGCTGGGCCATTTCAGCAGACAGATTCAAACTAATTCTAATATTTTAATCATGATTTCTGGACTTGACTTTTATGTTTCTTTGTACACTTGAAATTGTGTTTGAATTTTTTTTGTCTTTTTTTATTAAACACTGGTGAAATTCACTGGCCTACCTCCTCTCTGCTGTTGTGTAATACACAGCATCAGTTTATGACCACCAGTTGTACGTTTTGTAACGATAAGATTGAAAATCTCTTGAGAGGTTTTTTAGGGTACACTTTCTAATCAAAAACCTTTTTATGGCAGTCAATTGGGACTGAAAAAGCTGATATCAATTAGGACAAAGTACTGGGATTGCTTTCCAATTACTGATAGATTTCAGCTGGTCTCATGACTTTTCATTCCTCCTAGTGCCTTTCTTTTGTATGTGTTCAGTACTTTTCCCATGTATCATAACATTTTATTGCCCATATTTATGTACAGTGGAGGTTTTATTTTTTTAATTGTGTGGACTGGATAGGTTGTTACAATTATCTGTTTAGAATGTAACATTAATACCACTTTCAAAACTACATTTACTTAGAAAATTGGTGAGGTGTTTATTTCTCATATTAGCCACTGTAATGCTGGATTGTATCATCCTACCTTCACAGATAGTTTATTTTTACCAATTATGTGGACACTTTTTTGCACAGGTGTGATGCGGTTAAAAAGCAGGAGCTTAAACTTGAATTTAAACTAAGATTTTGAAAGAGCAACTGTATAAGAATTGAGAAGGTATTTGTATATTTATCAAAAATAGAATACGTAGTTTTATCATTTAAATCAATAATGCTTAAAACAAAATTATATTTATTATCAAATACATTATTTCCTAATATGTTTATAAAAAATATAAAATAACAACTATAAAATGTATTTAGACAGCCAATTTATTAAATAACAAACATCCAGAATATTTTCAATTAACTTTTAGTTTTGAGACGATTATTTAATCAGTTTTCAATCAATTATTTAATCAGACTAAAAATGCGTGATTTCACAGAAAAGTCTTTTTAAATGTGTTTCATTATGCAAGGTATACATTGGTTGGAGATAAAACTATTTCAGGACCTGTATTACTCATCTAAGGTTTTAGAGTGCAAACATTGTAAGGAATAAAAAAATGATAATTATTAAAAGTGTACTTCAAACACTTACAATTTTTTGAATAAATTAAATAATTTATATTTAAGATACTTGAAAGTACCAGGAGACATCAAAAATAACAGATTTCAATCGTGGCAAATCCAAGTCATATTAATATTCATGCAAGATTCAGTTTTCTTTTTGTACTAATCCATCAAGGGCATTTTCAACATACTTGTGGAAAACAGTTAAATGTGTGTGAAAGGTTAAAGAGTTGTTGTGGTCAATACATTGAAGTAAAAGGAAAACAAATATTCTAAAACTATATATTCAAAAGGAAAATACAGGAAAAACTGTTCAAAAATGTTATTTTTAGCTTGATCTGTCCTAATCATATATGTCATTCTCTCTTGATCAAAACGCAAACAGTTGCCCCTAGCTTAATGACACACTGGTAAATTTTAATCACCCCACCAGATCTGCTGCTGTGTGCAGATAGTTCGATAAATAATTGAAAAGCTTTTCCAACAACTTGATCTCTAAAGATTTCTATCATCACTGTGCCACTAAACCTAGATAGCTTGGTAAGATAAAATATGAAAAGAAGAATCTACTCGAAAGAAATCAAATAAGCACATTATCAGCACCCACACCCACTTCTACATTAAAACACCACATTGTGTCGCAACATCTGGATAGGATTTCTACCATAAATGACTGACAGGTTAGTCTTCCATATTCTAAACAGTCTAGAAGATTACAAAAGGGCAAGGCAAAAGAAATTCATCACATAACATAAAGGGCATTGTGAGACTGATAAAAGAGGGATAGACAAACAAACAGCACAATATGCTATTCAAGGCCAAGCAGGATCTCTGGTAGGTACAGAGGTAGGTCAGCTGAAGTGAGTGTAGAAAAAAATGTAATACAAAAGAGCTAAACAGAGAACTGTTTCATATTTTATCCATTTGTCCAACACATTGTGCATGTTTATATGTGAAAATTTGTCTGAAATCAAAATGTAACTAAAATTGCTTTTGAAATACTATTTTGGATTATGTTACAATTCCAAATATATATTTTCTGAGAAACCTCTATTGAATCTTTTAAATTTATTTTTTTATTTCTGAAAATATTTTCTTAAACATTTGTTTGTAGATACACACCATTGTTTGTTCATTTGTTCAGATCCTACATTCAGGACAGGAGTAGAGGAGTGGTCGGCCCAACACTTCCTGTTTGTATAGAGCTATAATGTCACTGATTGCATCACTGGGCTTTCTATTTTGCATAGTTTTATTTATTCTCTTCAAAGAAGCAACTTTTTAAGCTGCACTTTTTGTGATGTTGAATTTTGTGAATCACTTAGCTGTGTGAAGGATTTTGTAAATTAGATCAATAATCTTCTTTCTGTTTTTTTGTTTTGTCCCGGTTCACAAGGCAGGATTTTTAGGCCGATTTCTTTCCCCCCATTCTCCCATTCAGACATGCCCAGATTATCATGATGGCCGTGTATGGTGTGCTCGGACTGCTTCAAGATGTTGGATTGTATGGGCCCGATATCGCAGCATGTGTGATGTGTTGCTAGGACAAACAAAGCAGCTTGTTAAAAGTGAGCAGTAGCCAATCAAAAAGAGAGGTGAAAGGCAGGGATGTGCCTTTGAAACATCTATTATCATCATGGCAGCTCACTTGACCTCAGTCCACAAATGCATAGAAACAGAGATCAGTCAGAGCAAAGTGTTTAATGATGTTTCCAAGGGAAAAAAAAAAACTATTATTCACCTCATTATCTTTGTATAGTACGGAGCCCGGCAAGGGTCAGGGGTAAAAAAACGTTGGAAATCCATGCGCACTGATTTTTAAACCGTGCGCTCGGTTTTGCAATCCGTGCGCACGGATTGTTAAACTGTGAGCACGGATTGCTAAACCAGTCCCACATATAGCCCACACGTGTGCCCAAACATTGCTAAAGGACTTTCTGCTGGGTCTTAACAGTTGAAATATCTTTGTAATAGCAAATGACAAAAAGCAAAACACTATATCCATTCTTTAGAATGGCCCATCTTCTTCTTCTGTGGTAGTTTCTTCTTCTTCTAATGAATTTCCGTCAGCATACACACTGGCGTGCGCAATGCTTCCATCCACTGTCATGGTATCACTATTACACTATATTCTCGAATAAATGCAAACTTGGCGGAGAAACTGAATAATTGAACCGTACACTTCTTGAGAATTTGCACCAATTGAAAAAAAGACTTAAAGGAAAAAAGAAGATAAACCCAAATTGGCCAGTTCTGTAAAAAGTTGTTGACTTTATCTGCTGTATTTGCTGTATGACACCAATACATGAACAACGGTTTCAGGGTTACCACACTCTCGCAACCCAAGGTACAGATTCGAAATCTGTGCACACGGTTTAGTAAACCGAGGGAACGGATTCTTGCGTCTCAAAAATTATTTCTGCACCTGTCCCCTGCCGGGCTCCGTAGTATAGCAAGTAGACCTCCTGCTCCTGCTGTGTCCACTCCTTTATCCAATGCTAGGATTTAATTGTTCTTCTCTATTAACTAATCCACAAACTATCACTAATGCCTCGTCATATGCCTCCATATTGATTTACTCTTTTGACTTTAGTTATGTTTTTTTATCATCAGGTTTTCTAAACTTTTCTGTCTGACCTTAGAAAGTTTGTGAGAAAAATCTATCCGTGTGTCTCATCATTGCCATGTTGCAGCACACCACACACTGCAGGACCAAAACAGGGATATCCGTGGAGTTTTTATCACTGTGTATGTGTGTGTGTGTGTGCGCGCGCGAGTGTGTGTGTGTGTGGTCTGAAACTCTAACAACAATTTTAAATTCCTGCCATGTGAACCGGTTTGTTTTGTTTGGTTTAACCCATTATATAATGGAGCAGACCAGTGATGTTCAGGTGTGTTTCAGGTCTGTAAAAAAAAAAAATTTTGGTAATTAGAAGCGTAATAGGAAAAGTTGTTAACAAAGTTAGCAAAAACGCAGAGATTTATCAATTAATCCATTAAGAAAAAAGCTCCAAATGTCTGCTAATGCTATATACCTACCTGCCTTCTTCCTTTACACATCTACATTACCTCACAGTGAGGTTATAATCTTGAGTTATACTATGAAATAATCATTATGCTAATCATTTGGCTTCCTAGAGAAATACTTTTTGTTAGTCTTATTTTCTTAATTAGCCTAAATCACAATAAATAACTCTAACAACGAAAAGAAGTTTGTAGAACAGGTTCATTTTTATTTATTTCTTTTTTCTTTTCTTTTTGAAGCAAATAGACTGCATTCATAATAAATGTAACTTCTGGTTTTTGGTTAATTGTGTAAATACTTTCATTTTACTTGCTGATTTTTTTTCCTTTCATTTAATTTTGATTTCCTCTTTTTTTCCAAATTTATATTGAGATTTGTATTTCTTTATTTACTTTGATTTTGTTATACATAGTTTACTAGAACCACATGGTTCAAAACATTTTTGTTTCTGGTACTTATAGACTTAGGAATAAAAACAACAGGAAGAGTATCAGAATTTTTTTCATTGGTTTGTAATTGTGAGGAGTGAAGGCCTAGAATTACATTAATACAAAATTATGTTGACTTTGGGAGTTAAACCCAATTTGTTTATTTATACCTTTTGGTTATTTTTAAGATGATATAATCTACTGTAATAATTTTGCATAAATAGGCAAGAAAAAAAAATGGCTTAGAATTCAGTTTAGGTTGGTCCCCTAAAGTCACACAGCATAAAAAAATTATTCCCATTCAGTGTTCACTTATTTCTGTGCAAAGGTTGCAGGGGCGTTGGAGAATATCCCAATAAGAAAATAACTGGGTGAATTCAAACTGCACAGACTGTAGTACATCATAGAACCCAAAACAATGGTAGATGGGATCCAATAAGTACATATTCTCCATAATTTTGCTGTGATTTTAACAGGTCAAAGTAGATTTTTTTGAGTTCATTTTAAGACTTTTTCTTTTTTACTTGTTGCTTAACCATGCAAAATATATGATTTTATAACCAAGGAGGTTTTGAAATTTGCAAATGTAAATGGTACAAAGAGCTTAAAAACCCTTGAAAGAGTATTCATACCTCTTGAACTATTCGCCTAATGCAACCTAAAAAAATATCCGAATGAAATGTATTTTATCAGTGTGCCAACACATTTTTCAGGTTTTTAATTGTAAAAGTAAATAATGAATAAAATTTCTCTCCTAATTATGTACTACTTTGTGTTGGATTAACACAAAAAAACTCAATAGAATACATCGCTGTTCATGGCAATATGACAAAATGTGAAGAAGTTTAAGGTGTGGGAATATATTTGCAAGGCACAGGAGATATCACAATATAAGCTGTACTTCAATAGAACTTCATCTTCATCTATTTCTTTGTGGTGTTTGTTGACAGAAAGAAAACTGCACAATATCACATACATTTTCTTTCAAAGATTACACGCTGACAAAACAACATGAGAGCAGTTATACACTACGATGGGGAAAAAGGAGAGAAGACCAAATTACCATGTCTATATTTCTTTTTTAACAAGCTGCCTTCCATTTTCTCGCAAATCAATGCATGATTAAGACCTATTTTCTGTAAACATACTCTATGAACTGAGTAAGGAACTTTGGAGTTCTGAAAGTTTTAAAGGTACTGTATTCAGAGGTTGTTTTTTTTTTTATAGAGGAAATAAAAATGCTGCTGGGGGTTGCGGGCATCACTGATACAGTAAATGCCTGCCAAGGATGGGTTAGGTCACCCCAGCCTGAACATCATCCTAAACAACCTCAGTTTCAGCACTGAGCAATTTTTGAGAATGATCTCACACTTTCCCGATGCAACAGCAGGCTCTTGTTTGCAATAAATTATATTTTCATTACCAGTGACATGTTCAGTCTACTTTGCTATTAAGCATTTATGCACTGTAGTGACATTATTAGAAGAGCATTTCATTGCCAAACGATGTGGGGGAGAATTGTGTGATTCCCAGACATTTAGTTGCAAAGTTGGCTGTATCCTCCATCATTTCCTGAGAAGGAGAGGGGTCCACTGATGTGACTATTTTGCCAAGTGGACAGTCAAAATGCCTGCTGCTGGCTCCCACCCCTGTCCATCCCACGGTGAGGCTTGTCTTGGAATTTTCTTTCTTTATCTTTCGGTCTTTAGGATAAAGGACGATGATTGATGCCATATGCACCTAAAAGTTACTCCATCTTCCATTGTTCTACTAGGGAGTGTCCTTTGGGTCCTTGCTCATTGTGAGTCTGAAAACCCTTATTTATTCCATTTTTCAACCAGAATTAGAGCATTGAGATGTTCTCTGCTCATAATGTCTGTCTCTGAATGACTTAAAATGCAAGGTCCTGTTGAGACAAAAAAAAGTCAACAGTTAAAGTTAGTTTTTAATTGAGGGCGCAAACAACTACATTCCAGTACACAAATATTTAGTGAAATAAATATTAATATATGTGATCATTAAAATACTACTAATGATTACATAATATACAATTATCTATACAATACTGTGCCAAAAATTTATTGAATACATATTGGAACTTTAAATCAGAAATTAAAACTTGAGTTAATCGTATGTTAAAATCTTAACTGCCTACCCTAACATCTGATTGATTAAGCGGCTGCTGACCGCTCATACTGTATATAGCAGCCCTGCCCACTGAATTATATGGCTAAGGCTGACTCAAAACATACATTCCATCTATACTGCAACCCATAGTACGTCTAAAATGAAACAATTGGGGATTTCCAAGCAAGAGAACAGATCAGCCCAAAACAGCCCAAACGACTCCTGGTTGCTTTCAGAGAAAGAATGTAAAACTGCAAGCGTGACCCAGTCAATCATCTGACTCGCATTTAATAGCAAATCAAGGAAAGGAACTGAAGACTCCCTAAAACCTTCAAGATTTGAAGACAGTACTAGTATTTTCAGTGACTGAAAATACTAATACACAGTGACTAGTATTTTCAAACAGGAGACTTCTTGTTTTCATGTCAAAGAAAGGCTTTCCCACAAAGCATTTAATACATTTCTCTATATACTCAATAATCCTTCAAATTACTTTACTTCAGAATCCTTTGAATTAAACTATTAACTAATTTGTAGACTAATTTGCATATATTTCTTTTGTATGTGTGGAGTATTTGAGTTACTGCTGACATCTGGTATAAATGCTATGTCAACAGCCCTTTTAGAAGTATTTAAACTGTGAAAAATATCGATGTGAGAAAAACCTACATTAACTGCTGTAAGTATATTTTTCTTCTTTATTGAATTGTTGTGCTTTTGGCTCTAGATAACTTTGAAAAAGAATGAAACTGTCAAATGAGCTACATTATTGTTTGCCAGTGTTGTACCTGTGTTGCATTTTCTTCAGCAGCTGCTAGTCTGTAAGAAACAGAAAAAATGACTCAGCTACAAGTTATTTATAGGGACATTGTTTGACATTTTGAATCTTTTACCCTTTCTGGTCGTTCTGTATGTTTGTCCAAACCATGTCCAAAATACACACACATCACACCACACAGCATTTCAGTCTCATTGAACATCAACTAGAATTGTTCAGAAAAATAGCAAAATACTGAAGAAAAATTGCAATACTAAATTAAATATTAGAATTTACCAGTAGATTGGTTGGTTCTGGAGTTAAATTAGTTTCAGTGTAATCATTGTCCTCTTTGCAAACAGGGATAATGAACACAAACATTTTCAAGGCTTACATATTTTGTTTTGAAATAAATCTATTTTCTCTCCAGTCAATGAAGACCTGAAGCTGAATGAAGGCCTTTTATGTTCTGGTAGCTCAGTTGATGGAGAGGATTGAACATGTGTCTAGATGTGCCTCAGAATATGTGCTGCAGATGTTCACCTTTTCGTGTGGACTTAGATTGACTATCAGCTACTGTGGTCAGGTCTGCGGGTAAACCCACATATACACCGCCATAATTCCTGAGTGGAGAGGAGAGGTGATGTTAGTGCAACATGTTCTTGTCAGTGTTAGTTTTCTTGAAGAGACAGTCATAATCAATTTTTTCTAATAATAATATGTTCATAACATACAGTAAAATTTGAGTTTGAGCTCTTAGGAAGTTTCGGTTCCTGGCAAAATATCCACTTAACCTTTTTTTAGAGCCACAAAAGTCATTATATTTAACTGGGAATTTATGTGAATAACTTAAAGTGGAAGAAAAATGTTATATTTAAAAATCTGGAGAATGTTGCATGTCTTAGGTTATTTCACAGGCAGGTCAGGGATGGTCTCATTGAGACATTCGAAGCAGAGTTAAGTTATAAAGCAATTTCCCATGCTTGAAACATGTGACAGAGCTCTATTCATCACATGGAAGTAGAACCTATCAAGAAATGGGGATTAATTAATAGTGAGAAATCTGGAAAGAAGTATAGATACTTTTTGTAAAGCATTGTATGATATAACAATATTTGCTTCACAAGTTGATGTTGGTTACTGTTCTTACAAAAATACTGATTGCTTTATAAAAGTACCATAACAACTAAAAACGTATGGGGCATTAACAGAATACCTTCTTTTCTCATCTTCTGCCGAAAGGTCTTCTGTCCTGATTGAGAGAAAAATCACAGGTCAGAAACATCTAAAACTCTGGGAAGAGGAACAGACTGGACTCCAGGGTGTGTTTGTTTTAGCTGCAGAACATTTAGGATGAGCTGCAGGGAATATTATCTATTCTCTGGCGGCAGACACTGTTGATGAGGTATAGGTCACAAACATGGAACTGGCAATTATCATTTCATCTAAAGTTATTGTCATCTCCCAGCTTGCTGTTGTAGAGCTCAAACGAAGCAGGGCAAGCAATAAAGTACATCTCAGTTTGGAGGCTATTCTAAATGCCCAATCTTTTCTTTTCAACATAAAATCTGAGTGTGTGCAAGTCTCGGCACTCAAATAGACTGCTGGGATTTGACCACCTTGTAGGTCCCTGAAGACTTGACATAACGTGCTGACTCTGCTTGATTACCAAAACTAAGAACAGAATCCGGGTAAGAGATACTGCCTTTGGATATTATTTTGATGGGTAGACTTTTGTAGTTGATAGAGAAAGGGTTTCTATGTACTGTATGTGACACACCAGTTTGTGTGTGTGCTACATTTGTTTGTGATATTCAAATGCATAGTTCAGTTTTAGGAAGCTCTGATTAGCTTCTGTGAGTCAGCACTCCTCAGTCAGCTCTCAAGAGTCCTAAACAGCCTGCTCAGATGACTACCAAGAAATGTACATGCTGGCTGAGTATATTCAGTTCACACACACATGCATTTATGCATGTAAACCTATCCTTTTAATACGTTTTACTGGCAATCTTAATCCTGAAAAGACAAGTTCAGTAGACGTAAACATGTATTCATTTACTGTGGTTGAGAATAGAAGCTTAATTATCACTCAATAATAAAATCGATTGTTAAAATGCTTTTTGATATCCAACAAGGCTATGTTTTCGTATTCCCCAAATGAACAGCCCCTCTACGTTACAAAAACAATTCAAGTACACCCTTTAAGATTTTTTTTTTTCCAGGAAATGCTTTGGACACGCTTTTCTACTTTTCAGGAAAGTGTAAATAACCAAATTAGAGCTTCAAAATGAAACATCAAAAACACTGTTATTCTCAAAAGAGATATTTCTAAAGGTAGCTCATTTTACTGTACCAATTGAATGATTTGATATTACCCTTTAAACATTTTTAGTTTTTTCCACATTACATCCGCAAACTTCAATGAGCTTCAAATGGCTTTTTATGTGAAAAAAAATAGTGCATTATTATGAAGTGGAAGAAAATGGATACCTGGCTTTTAATATGTGAATCTAAAAGTATTTGGTGTTCAACCTTGATGAGTGAACAGTTGTTAGATCTAAAATATATTCCAACATTCAGTATGAATGCTTTGACATAAAGTACTCCTATGCAGCTCTTGCTGTATGTTCAGGGTATCTGTCTTTCTGGAAGGAAAAACGTTGCCCAAAATGGACGAAAACCTTTTAAAGGTTGGTACAGTACCTTTTAAATATCATAACATTTATTTGGGTATTAAACATAGTTTTCATTTAGCCCACATGTAATAAAAAAAATGTTGATGTGATATTGTAATCTGAAATCTTATTTCATTAGATGGAAGCTAAAATTCAGAATAAACAAATATCCTTAAAAAGAAGCTTCTGTGTAATTATTGTAACGTGTTTTAATTAAGTTATTAAAATAAATCATTTTTAAACAACATTCTACCTTATTGAGATGTACATGTACATCTCACCTGTACATTTGTGTCAGACTTACAATTTAACGCTTTATCTCTTTCTTTCAAAAGTGACATTTCAGGAGAAACTTTCATAATTGTCATAAATTAGTCTTAACAATGTATAGATAGCTGTGAATCTTAACAGCTCCTCTTGGGAAAGCATGGACCTTCTTCTATTATCCTTTCCTTGGCCTGTCCGTTTTGGTAGATGACCATGTCTTGATAGGTTTGTAGCCAGGCCATATTTTTCCATTTTTAGATCAGCCAATAAACCAAAGCTTGGCCTATTGTTTTCCAACCAAACGCAGTTTTACTTTTACTGTAACACCATGCCAAAGCTGGCTGACACATTCCTTGGTCCTCATGGTGTTTTTTGTTCAGTAATGAATTGGCTTTATACTGAGATAACCTTACATGCAGGTAGACTCTGTTTATTAGCTAAGTGACTTCTGAAAGCAGCTGTTTGGACTGGATTTTATTTAGGGTAATCAAAATAAACAAAGCTGAATACAACTGCATGCCACACTTTTCAGATATATTTTAGTAAGATTTTATGAAGATTATGTTTAATTGAACTTCTGTTTCACAGTTATTGCACTACTCTGTGTTCATGTATTTTATTAAAGTCTAATACTGTAAAGTTAATGTTTGTAATGTGACAAGATGATAAAAACTTGCTTCTATTACAATAGTGCAGCAAGACAGTAGATATTGGCTTTGGTTTATGTCCTAAACTTACTTTATAAGATGCAGAGTGTGACATAGATGGATGAGGTCTAAGGGCTACTGACAATGGCTTCATGAATACTTTAAATTCTTTGAAAATGACTGATGTACTTACACATCTTTGGAGGCTTCTGCTGGCCCTGAAAACAGAAAAAAATAACAAGATTTAATTAGACTGGACCATCAGATCTACTTAAGAAAGTAGATCGGATTACAAACCTTTTATTTGTGTGTTTCGGATCACTATATTAAGAACGGTCACGAATAAGATACTTGCAACACTCTTAATTTATTAAGGGTAATGGTAAACCTTTTATTCCTACAGTTAAAAACTTTAGGTTATGAAGCTTCATTAAAATATAGGCAACAATAACCACAAACAGACTTGGACAAACTTTTTCCTAGCTTGTGCTTGGGTTGGAATGAAATGCTGCCATAAAGTATGTACAGTACTTTCTTTGTTTTGTCTTATTTATTGTTTTCTTTTCTAATAAAGGTAGTCATATATCAGTGCTTTTGAGTTCTTCAGCACTTTCAAAAATAAGTTTTAATCAAATATAAGTGCTCACGTTTGTCTTTCTTTCCAAAGAAATAATTCAGTTCGGATGCGTGTCTTTCCTGAATGGTGTCACTAATGAAAATAGAGAGAGTTTCCATGAAATACATACAGTATTCTCTCTTTTTTTCTTTTCTGTAGAAAGTTACCCTGGCACAGCGTTCTATTGCTTTTTGTTCGCTGTGTTCTCCACAATCTCCACATCAATGCCTCAATGCAGATTTCTGAACATTTAAATGGTCAACCTAGAATGACTGCTTTTTATAATGATTAAAATTTAATTGAACTACTTAAATGGATCTGAATCCGACTGGGTGATGGAATATGAACAGGAGAAGTGTTAAATATCTTGCAATGATTTTGTCTCTGCTTGGTACAATATAGATAAACATCATTTAATTGAACAGGGAAACATTATTCTTTTTTTATCTTCAGCATAGTAGTTTGATGTCATTGAATCTTTCACTCTGTTCAGTTAGAATACTTGTGTTGCTTATATAGTTTTAAATTGCTTTTGGCTTTCAGAGCCCACAGTATGAATACTGCACAACCAAGCTCCGTTCCAATGACACCAGTGGAAAGCTCAATGCTGTTTAACACCTCAATGAACCAACAAGTGGTTTTTCTTTCCTTATACACAGGCTCTAAAGCAATCATGTGGAGCTGAGGGCTATACAACTACCCCCTTTATATGTACAAATCCATTAAACACAGTATTTAAAGACATGCATAAGCTTGTCCTTCAATCAATTTCCATATGTAAATGTGCAAAATGTATCATCAAAACATCAAACTACTATGTAATCATAGAAAATGAAGAACTACACACAAACACAGACAAAACTTTATCTTTGCAGAGATCTGCAAAGGTTTCTAGTCGGCTAAAGTGACAAAGAGGCTTTTCAGTTCCTCCAACAAAAGCTCATTCATATCCAAGGCTGCGCATCTGCACGCACAAGACTTGGGTTGAACAATGTGACATATAGTGTGGTCATTCCAGTGAACTCTATAAGGCCCAGGCTTGAATTCATGATGTTCTTGTCCCACTTGACTTCAGGGTCTCTTTAATGACCTCAACAGTGGTTAGGAGCTGTATTTCCCAGTAAGGTTTATTCCAGATAGGTAGCACATAAATACAAAACAAGCTGAGATGCTGATTTTAATTTTTAAAGATCCTATCCATAGGTACATTTCTTTCACTCGCAAATATACACTAACACATCTGGGTCATTATACATAGATTTCCACAGCAGGATTTCACACATTACAGTTTTTTGAAAGCACCTTGAAGGAAAAAAAAACATGTTAATTCCACTCAGAGAGTATTTGAGGTAATGAAATCAAAATAGGTCCAAGGATTGAACAGATATACTTACATTAGTAAAACTTATGCATGTATTTATTACAAATTGAACATTTAGGAGTTTCTTTCTCATAAGTTTGATTATTATGGCTAATTTCAGAAAAGTTTATTGTTTTGTATGAACAATAAAAAAGGAATAACATCAGGAAATCTATGTTATGGACCACACAATAATTAAAAACTTAGCAGTTGTCCAGGAAACGGTGACTGAGACCCCCCACTAGGAGGTTTGATCCACAAAGAAGATTGGTATCAGAGCAGCGTATCCAAAAATATTATTGGAAAGTTGAGTGGAAGGGCAAAATGTAGCAAAAAAAGGTGCAAAAACAACAGGCAGACATCCAGTGAACCTTAAGAGGATCTTGATACAAAATTTGTTGAAGAATTTGATGAAGATTCATAAGGGGTGCACAGCGTTCGCAACATTTAAGTGCCACCATACAAAGGATAAGTGTTGCCTTTTGTTTGGTAAGTCATTTGTTAAACAGAGACATTGGTGTCCTTTCCAGATAATATTAATGCTATACCTGAAAAGATCCCACCTTTCTTACTGTACATGAACAAACTATTCAGTAGGCCTCATCATATTCTAATTTTCTGAGAATTTTAGTTTTCATAAGCTGATAAACAGTAAAACTGACATAACATATTTAATGAATCTGTAAGTTATGACCAAAATTTTTGTTAAAAGAAAGATTTACAAGTAATAGTCAAATTTACACAAAATATTTCCTCTAACTGTAGAATCTGATCTGAAGATTAGGATGACAAGTAGGCCTTTTAGTGTCAAAGAATTGTAGCTCATTGATCCAAAATCGTCAAAATAACAGTGGAACCTAGCCAAAAGCTTGTCAGTAGTTATGAGAAGGATTTATTTGCTGTAAAGCTTAGAAACACTGTTTCCACTTATTATTGAGAAGAGACAGTTTTCAACATGCATTTTTTTAATAACATAAAGCTTTTTCTTAGACTGATATGCCTTTAAGTTGTTTTATCATCTTTTGTAAGATGGTTTATTTCCTGTCAGGTACAGATTCTTGATTGAGTGAAAATAACTTTAAATATAAATCGGCCAGGGGTATTAATGAATTTCACTGTTTTAAGAAATTCCAGAACTAAATGCTGTTTTTGATTGTGTTCTACCTTTTTGAAATGCACCTGAATTGTTTAAAAAATAAAATAAAATACTTGACTCAGAGTGCTTGCTGACAATGAAACAAGTTAGGAACCTCTCTGGGGTCTCATTTATAAAGCTTTGCGTACAATCCTTACTAAAAGTGGACATAACCTCTCCCAAGATAAAAAGTTAACTTTCATAAAGAAATTTTTCAATTTATAAAACCAGGAGTATATGTACAGTACAGCTGCATGCAGTTTCCTCTTTATAAATCACACCCAAGGTGCCTGCTGGTGAGTCAGGGGCACAGGAATTTAAATCGTTCAATCAATCAGTCAGTCAATCAGTGTTTATCTATATATAGCTTTGCAGCCAAAAAGTGACCTAAGAGCTTTACAGTAACGGACAAAAATACAGTTAGCAATTGGAAAATGTATAACAAGACAAGGGTATAGCCATTCGAATAAAATATTTAAGTAGCAGCACAAGTATTTAAATAAATACAAACAATAGATATAAAGTTTGAATTATATGATTACTTTTTTGTAGCAAGAACAATGTTGGAATAAAAACAAATAAGAACTTAATTACAGCAGAAAGTAAGTTTCAGTTCTCGAGCCTGACAGAAAAGGTGTGTTTTAAATCTACTTTTTAAAAAGTAATATTTGCACAAAATATTATTTGTGGGTCACAAATAAACAGAAGAGCTCCAATTGCCAAGGTGTTGTTGCGGCGGTGTGCCTGACATAAAAAAAGAAGGTGGAGGCAAAGAGAAAGATGGCATGCTAGAGTGTTTGCCACCGGTGTGGAAACCCAGGAATGATCAACACTTGTGGGGGGCTGGGATGTGCGATTCCAGCGGCCCATTTCATCATATAGACCTAATAGTACTTGTTTCGGGAATCTAAATTGGGCTGTCATCCTCAAGGGCCAGGAAATGTCCAAAAACTCCCCATGTCCAGATGCTGCCAGTGAAGTGATCTGAAAAAAGTGCCAGTGCATCTTTTGTGCAGCATTTTACAGAAGTATCACGGCAGTATTTCTATTTCTATTCCAGAATCACATCTATTCCTACACACCATCACAATTTACATGCCAATAAGTGCAACTGCTGTATAAACTGGCATACGTATGAACAAATTGTAATACAATCCGAAAATACGACAGATATTTTAATATTTATTCTCAGTTCAGAGATGGGTGTGTGTGTTGGACGTTCTGTAAATCTTAAAATGTGTCATAAACTCACAATTTTGCCAATTCACTGGCTGTGTTGCTAGTTTCTCAGTTTCCAAAATATGAAAGTATGCAAGTCTCTTTGTTTCCATATTTTTTTCGTCGAAATTTTTCAATAGATCATAAAGTTGAGAAGATTGTGGAGTTGGAGTTGAGATGTATTATGACTTGTGCAATTTTCAGACCACGTTTTGTGTGTAAGCAATCTTTAGGAATGAGGAAAGAAATTATTATTTACTAAATGCTTTAATTCAAATTCAATTCAAATTCAAAAATACTTTATTGATCCCAGAGAGAAATTAAGTAACTGATGTCACCAGAGGATTGGAGGTTTTAGAGTTTGGTTTTGAGAAGTGGGATTTTTTTCTTGATCATGCAATTATTACAGCAATTAAAGATTGAATATGGAACATGAACACCATAGCGACACCTAGTTGGTCTAGGTTGTAGTTACAACAAGAAAAACCTTATGCCAACAGAAAGATCATGCTTGTTTTCATTCTGTCACTAAGAAAAGTGTCCTCTGACACAAGCCTGGTATCAGCTGGTGTGGACTAATGACAGAAGCTGCAAATCCCAATTTATCAGAGTGACAGGATTATACATGCCCTTGACACTCTTCTGATCGCTGACCTTTGAGAGTAAATCAATAAAAATAAAAAAATGGATAACGTTGACCACACATGAACATAGAAAACGTCCACCAATCAAGGGAAAACAAGGTACAATCTACTGGGTGCCACTTAGATGTTGTTTACAGGCCATGGAACCTCAGTGTGGATCCCATTTGGACCAGGAGATGTGATTGGCTACGTTAACATGCCTGGCAAGCAGTGATTAGGTACCTGCAAGCACACAGGCGTTTGCACAAGCACAAACACTCCCATTACACTGCTTTAATGGGCAGTGGTGCTGGTGAGGTAATTCTGCAGATACTTCAAACTAATTATTACATAGACAAGACTGGTTGGTGTCTGTGAGAGAGAGAGGCTGTAGAATTTCTCAGGTATAATTTAAAACAGTCTTTGTGTTAGTCTAAACCTAGTGAGTGAGACCTGTTAGGTGGAGATAAGCAGGATGCTTGGGAGAGGGTTAGAAAACCAGTTCAGTGAGAGAATATTCTCATTTCACATGTCCTTCAGGTTTATGAATGAAAGTCAGATTCTTATTTAGTATTTCACTGGTGCCTGCATTCAGGACACACTCTCCATCCGTCAAGTGGGGAGACAAGCATGGGTGAAAGTCAGTTTTGCCTTGGAAAGCAAGACAGAGATGAAAACACACAAACTAGAAAGGGGTGCCCAGATGTTTTAACTGTATCAAAGTCAAAATGTTTTTTAGAGATGCACATGCCTCAGGCAAGTTGGGTGTCTTAGATTAGGGAAATCCATCAAACTGGATTCAGCATCTGTAGCTTTAGGGGATCATCACTGTGAGAAATGTGATTATCATAGAAATACAGGAAGGTTTCTGCAAATAAAAACAAAACTCCTTTCATTAATATAAAGAAAAAGATAGGGGAGAATATGTTTTCATGAATGAAGTTAAGTAACCAAGCCCCACCAGCATGTACACATAAAAAATGCACTCCTGAGTACGAGGGTTACCCTCAAAAATACCTTCTACCCATCCTGCAGATTCAGTGACAGCCTCTCACTCACAACCACCCATCATACCGCTGACTGACACATCCACAAGGAGATTCCTGAAACACTCACCCCCTCCTGAAGTGCTGGTGGCTGAGGAATTGCCACAACCCATTTTGCATCGATGCAGCCACCGTCTAAGCAGAGCGGAGACGTTCACTGAGAGGAAGGGTGAAGAGGACAGGAGGGAAACATTGGACACGTTGGAGGGAGGAGAGGCATGGGAACCTGGAAAAGGAGGGAAGGTCAAAGAAACGGCTCAGAGGGATCCCCTTTGGTCGTGTTCTTGGCTCCTGCGCCTGTCTGCCCTGCAAAGCTACGGGGTGCTCAGATTGAGTTGAAAGCGTTGAGACGCCTTTATACGTCCCACACACTGAGACAGAGAGAATGACAGAGAGAGAGAGAGAGAGAGAAACAAAGAGGGGGAAGAAGGAGAGAAAGATGCTTTGCCCTCACATGATTTGCTCTTTTTCTCCACCCTGACATGGTTGCCTGGGAAACCTGGGTAAAGAAGGCGGAGGGTAGAGTGAGACTTTAACCAATGGGGAGCTTCTGTTTTACATGAAGGTGTAAAAAATTGACTGTATAAAGGGCCATCAATATGTCAGCCTGTGGGAGAGAGATGTTCACTGTAAAATTCCCAAATTGCTTTTGTGTGATGAAAACATCAGAGAAGCTTTGTGGGGGTTTCAGTGGCTGAGGCTTGTAGCTAATGCTAACTCCTCTGGATTTTGACAAAAAATAAAACCCAGCCATAGAACAACGTGTATTAAGACTTTTAAAAACACAGTTCAATTCAGAAATTTACGTAGACAGTAAAAAATACACAAAAGCCTTTTATGCTAACTTTGTTATGTTAAACCAGACTAAACTTTTCCAGATTTAGGGCAAGTAGGATTTCAAAAATTATTTGTATTTGGTATAGGATAGAATACTTGAAGAAAGAATTAAAAAAACAAAAAACATTATAATATTCCCCAAGTTCATACATACATACAATAAGGTTATAATGTGTTTGAGTAATTTAGAAAAGCGCACATGTGAATATATTTTAAAGCATCGTCTCAAACACAATGCTTCTTAATGTAACATAATGTGGAATTCCAAAGATTTCAGAACGAGAATTTGGGCCATTCAAAATCCTCATTCACCTAAAATCTATGCTTGTTTAATAAGTTTGAGTTCATGGTTTCAGATTCAACAAATTAAAAAAAATTTAATAGTTTAATATGTATTCTAAGATTTAAAGAAATTGGCAAATTTAATGGCAAGTTCAAAGAATAATCTTTATTATTTGATTATTGTATATCTACAATCTGATACTACAAGTGTTTTTTGTTTAGTTTAATCATTTCTTTGTGTTTGTTCTCAAATATATCTTTGCAAATAATAACCATTTATCCGCGACTGCTCAGCTTGGTCCCTTCATCTAGATTCCAACAAATCTGTAAACAGCTGCATTGATGTTCCTAACAGGAAGATGCACAACTATATTTATCCAAAAACCCTAATGAATCCAATCAGATATTTTACAGAAGACAAAAGCTGGCTATAAACTTTTTGATCGTTTGGTTATCAGGCTCCTCTCCTGTGGAACCAGCTCCCAATTTTAGTCAGTGAGGCAGACACTCTGTTTTCAAGGCTAGGCTTAAAACCTTCCTTTTTGATAAAGCTTATAGTTAAAATGGCTTAGGTCATCTTGAGCTATCTCTATAGTTATGCCGCTATAGGCCTAGACTGTTAGAGGACAGACTGACCACTTGTCTTCACTCTCCATTTTTTGTCTTCTACTACTCGCCAGTTGTATTATTTTGTTCTTTTTTTCGTTGTTAACCTTGTTTTTTCTTAGAGTTTTTCTCTCCATAAAGGCCATACCTGGTTTTGTATCCAGCTTAGCTACTGCGCCTTGTTGGATGCAGAGCATCAACTCGGATGATGCTCCCAGTGGCTGAGCATCTACTGTGTAATGTTGATAACATTGTACTTACTTTGATATAGAAAGTACTCTTACATCAGTTCTTTCTGTGTCTCTGCTCTGTCTTCTCAAACCCCCAGACAGTCGTGGCCAATGGCCACTCATACTTAGCCAGGTTCTGCTGGAAGATTCTTCCTGTTAAAGGGGAGTTTTTCCTCTCCACTTGCATCCTTACTCATTGTGAGGGATTGCTGAGAGGATTGCTGTGGTAGGAAAGTCTGCATCAGTAGGGCTCACCCTCAATTCAAGGATTTCACTCAATCTTCTGGGATTCCTTCAAAAGAAAAAGTATTCAACTGATTGGAATGTTTGTATAATTGTATTGAAATTACTTTTGTTGTAAAGTGCCTTTAGATGACATTCCTTGTGAATTAGTGCTATATAAATAAACTGAACTGAATGTACTTAAATTGATAAGGGTTACATATGTAGGAAAAAGGGGGGAGCTTACAACCCTGAGAACACTATCCCAGCTACAAAGTATGGGGCGGAAGAAATTAGTGCTGGTCACAAAACAAATGAAATTATGAGGGGGGGACATCTTGCAGTAATATTGAGGCAACATCTCTAGACTTCTGCAAAGTTAGAACTTTCCGAAATGTATGTACACTTCTGGAACACACATCCCCCCCTGCCAAAAACAAAAACTCTAAAAATATATTTCACTTATTATTTTGACATTAAGGAAATTGCCTATTTTCGCAATCCTAAATTAAAAGTTTAGTCTAGTTTAATAACAGAACTTATATAATGGCTCTGTATTTTTGCACAGGGCATGTCAATGTCTGCAGTTTTAACTGTGTCTGACAGAATTATAATATATAATAATGTAAGAAGTAACCTGTCCTGTAATATAAAACTAATACTGTTAAAATATTGTAATCAATTTTGTCAAAATGTTCCAATAAGCTTTAGTTTAATGAAGAATAAATAAAATGTGTTTTCCAGTATTCAGAACTCCTCTTAAAAAACAAACTAAAATATACTTTATTACACTAAACAAAAAGGAAATGAGAGTCAGCAGTGAACCTAATGATGCAGAAATCTAATTACTACAATCTGTCATTACAACTTCAAACACAAAAACAAGACACACACAGAAGCTGTTCTTTCTGAGCTTCCAGCTGCTATTTTGCTTTCTCTTATCTTTGCAGTCTCAATTAGTAAATCCCCAGCTTTCTCAGCTCCCATACATCACCATCACTATATATAATATGCATCTAGTGTGGCCTTTTTTTTAAGGTCCTCTATCCTATCATGCACTGCACTTTAGCCTTAAAAAAACAATACATTAACTAACTGAATCACCAAAGAATTATTAGAATAAAGATGTTTATAATATAATACATTTGAATTCTCTTAAAACTGCAGAAAAAAGTTACTGTTGTTGAAGGGCAGTATATCAAATGGGTAAAATAGTCAAAAATATAGGATTGATGCATGATGTCTGCTGAAGTTGAAAGATGATTAGTTTTAATTTCCTAAGAAAATTTCAACAGTGGAATTCATCTTAGGTGTTTATTAATTATACTAATGATATTATTTATCTGTAAAGATAGCAGAACAAACTATTCAACATGTTCTCCACATTTCCACCTGACTGCATATTTTCACACGATTTGAATAACTCAGAATCAGAATCAGAATCGGTTTTATTGCCATTGTTTGAGAACAAGTTCACAAACTAGGGATTTTTCTCAGTACAATCGTGCAACATAAAACATTTAACATAAATAAAAATAAAAATAAAATAGATAAAAATAAAAAGAATGAGCTATAAGGCTAAAGTCTTTATAAATATTATAATCTATATGTATATAAAATAACTATGAACTGTTGTGGCATTTACAACTATGCATGAATGGGTTAGTAACTCTGGGATCTGTGAGCTCGTTGCAGTAGGTTGTGTAGCTGGTATTTCTTATTTTGATGCTGTGGTGCGTTTTGCCTGAAAGCAGCAGTTTAACAAGTTTGTGTAGAGAATGGGAGGATTTTCTATAAATGTTTAATCTGTTTTTCAGATGTTCAAAAAGAATGGGGTTATTTTAATGGGGTTTTTTCCATCTCTAATAGCCAAAAGCCAAGTATAGTTGTTTGAAGTTTTATAATAAACAGGAACGAAAAATACTTTTTATTTTAGTTCTGCTACTGGTTAACTGGGTATCAGATAAAAATAATTAGAATATCAAAAGCTTTTAGAGAGGTACACTGAAGGGTAATCTTTTAGCTTCTTCTAAAAAGAATTACACTTTGTAAGCTTCTGTACAGTACAAGGCCATTCTAAAAGGTAAAGGATACCTACTGCACTAAAGTTTGATTGGTTTATTATAATGGAGGCTTTATTCTAACCCATTTCATTGCAGCTTTAGCTGTGTGTTTAGTTAGCTGGCCCTGGATGGTGCAACTCATTTTTGAAGTTATGAAGAAGTGTGAACTTATTTCCCCTGAATTAGCTTATTTTCACTTGCTCCGTGTTACTTTTGCAATGGATTTTAAAAGTTATGTTGTCGAATAGAGCTGTGTTGAAATAATCGAAAAATGGATTCTTGCAGAAATCGAATTGATTTGCAAATTCCAAAATAGATTTTATTTTTTAGAATAGTTTTCCCTTTTTACAGCTGAAATAGGAAGGAAAAGTCAAGACGGCCATAAGTTTTGTGTCTGAAAGGGTTAATACAGTTTCCCATGGTGAACTCACCCAGTGTTAAGTTGTTGAATTTCAGGCATATAATTAAGATAACAGCTCCAAAAATCTGTTTTAATAGCACTGACCAATATCAATACCGAACTGGATCAGATTGAACTCTTGAGAATGAGAATCGAATTGATTCTTGAAATTTGAATCGATACCAAACTATTGTCAGCCACCCCCCATTGTTGTTCCATAAAGACCCAGAGTAAACATGCTCCATTGTTTTTTGGGGGTGTTTTTTATGACACTCTGCAGTCTTTTAGTCTTCTTGGATAGTCTACGCAGGTAAATGGACCCCTAAGCTGTGCAAAACACTTCTAACACATCAGATAGGCTGCAGCTCTTAATATTCTTAAGTCTCATCCCAAAACAAATATTTACTTACTGCCTTTAAATACACCTTGAGACATGAAAGTGTTTTATTGTTTTAATATTTTATTTTGTGTAGGTTGTTTCAGTTTTGTTGTTTTGAATTTTGACCTTTTTAGGGCAGTTGCTTTGTTTTAGTGTGTTATATTAAAAGACTTGAATTTCCATATGTTTACAGTATCTCCTACATGGCTTGTGGCAAACTTTAGATGGGACTCCTAGTGGTTTAATTTCGTTAATTGTTTTATTTTCCTAATTCTTACAACATGGTTAGATTAATGGAGTGCATGACTGAAAGTTGTCCTTTCAAAATATTTTCCCACTTATGCAGTAGATTTCGGTTGCTCCTATAGAGTTACCTTTATCAATTAATAATCTCCTTGTATGTCAGTAAAAAAATCCCATGTGTCGTCAGGTTTGGAATTGTGCTACATTCTACCTTATAAACTGAACATTTCTCTGTGAGATGTTCCGAGGTTATGGATAACATTTTTGTAATTTAAGTCTGCTTATATCCTCTCCACAACCCTTACCGGTATGGGTGTAACTTGGTCTTGATGATAATGTTTGGCCACTAATGTTCTCTAATAAAAATCTGGAGACCTCAGAGAATAAATGGGGTTATCCTAATGTTAAATTACACACAGCTGAACTTAAAAGTCATGTCTTTTTTTCTTGCACTGCACAGTTATCTTAATCTGTGCTGAAAATCTTAATAAAATAAACTGAAGGTTGCGATTGAAAGAAAGAAAGAAAGAAAGAAAGGAAGAAAGAAAGAAAGAAAGAAAGAATCCAATGTGTTTTTGTTGATTACAGTAGGCCTATATCAGCATGTGAAAAAGCAAGAAGATTCAGATCTGTTTATATTACTGAGGGAAACGACGTTTAAAATATGGCTGTTGAAATCTAAAATGCAACTTAAAATTCTTGTGAATCATGTTAAAACCACAAGGGGGCACTATTAATACAAGCCTGGATCCTATTCCTTCAAGTTGCTAACTAACAGGTAGCTAATTCATAAGTTTGAATCGAAATAAATATGACGCATCAACGAAATAAAATCAAAACCATACAAATTAGCCTCTTAAAGATTGACTGTTGCTCTTTTTTCCCTACAAATTTGTGTGGGTGAGGTGCGGTCAGAGCACTGCCCTGCCCCTTCCAGGTTTACTTAGCCTCGCTGAGGCGTCTGGGAAACTGAGTTCTCACTTTTTGTATTTCCAGCCCCTTATTCCTGTCACCTAGTACAGCTAACAAGATGCCGGCCGTACATCACAAACTGCTCCTGGAGGACGCCCTGCAGGACAGTCCTCAGGTAGGTCTGCGTGTGTTTGTGTTTGCCATTGCGTGCGGAGACACTGTTAGTGTCGTTTAGTGTGTTACGAGCACAGAGGTTAGCTTTCCTTTAGCCTAGCCAGTATCCAATACCCACTATAGGCTGTTTCCACTGGTCGATGACGAACGCGTCCAGTTGACACATTGTTATTAGAATGTAGCTAATCCCCTGTGATTAGTGGAAACGCTTGTCTAATGCAAACACAATTTCCCCTGAAAATATTACACGTTTGTGTGTATTGTATTTAAGACGCTGCATCATCATTAGGGATGTCTGCATCTATATTGTGGACATCCTGGGTACTTTCTGTCTGAGACATATAGCTCAACCTGAACTCTGTTCTTTGAGCAGTTTTATTTTCCTCGATCACATGTAGAATTTGAGTTGCAGACCGCAGCAGAGCCAGTTTGGGCCTGATTCACAGGGTGTGTTAAATGTTTCCACTCCAGCCTGCAGAAGGGCTGTGTCACAATTTTGCTACGTTTTCAGGATTTCAGTGCATAACAAAAGAGTTAAATCAGCTCTGGAGATCCTCGACATGTTTGTTGTATCACTATTGCTTCTAACAGTGTTCTCATCACTAATGGGCCCTACTTTAAGTGCGGCTCATGCAAGAAGAAATATATTTCCCTTCTCAGGAAGTTTCCCTCACTATAAAGAGACGTAAATGTGAACGATGCCAAGGCTAAAACGCTTAAAATAATTTCTTTTTAACGTGACATGGCTTATCTTACTTTGAGTGTCAAAAGTCAACTACTGTGAAATGTAAACAGACCTAACCCTTAAGGGCGTGTTCCTCTCTGAATTTCCTAGCTGCACCTGTTTGTTGAAGTGCCTTGGCTCAGACTTGATTTTTCTGAGTTTGCATACACAGCCTGTATTAAAATCTTCATATCTTTTATTGCCATCTTAAATGAGCTCATAATTATCTCCTTACATTATAAATTGCCTTAATTCAGTCTCTTATCCCCTCTTTTAGCTTCCCACATTGTCTTTTTCATTCAGCATTTGTATTTATCCCCCTTTATATCATACTACTAAATTAAACTATTCTAGTATGCAGAAGACATCTAATTAGTAACAAAGGCATCTATCTTTTTTTTGTGATGCCTTCGCAAGATTTTATAGGAGATTAAATAATAATCAAGAACTAAGATGCTTTAAATCTTGTATTTTAGTGGATGAAAAAAATTAACCAGGATTTTATTTTAATGCCGGAAAATCTGTATAAATGCTGTAATGTTTTGAACTATTATGTAAGAAAAGCTAAAAAAAAAGTTGCAGGAACCTAAATATTTTTTTAGCATAGTTGCTATATGTAAAGTTATAAATACTTTATCTGTTTTTTGAAGTATGTCTCCTGCTGGTAAGATTGTTAATGCTTTAAGCTGAAAAATACAAATTGGACTTAAAAGCAATGCTGCATTGTTGTAGTTTATGTTATTGGAAATAAAAATGACATATGTTAAATAAATAAAAACAATGTCTTAAGTATTGAGTTGGACTTCTGTAGAAAATGTGTTTATCTTTGCCCTAAATTCAGATTTTGAAAGTCATCCTTCTTCCTAGTGTAAACTATGTCGCAACAAAATCTACAGGGGAGTCTTATACGTTGGAGCTGCAGAATATCTGACATGCTTTGTGTTATTCTGCAGACCCGCTCCCTGCTGAGTGTGTTTGAGGAAGATGCGGGGAATCTCACAGAGTACACCAACCAGCTGCTGCAGGCCATGCAGCGGGTGTTTGGCGCTCAGGTACCAAAGCGCACACATTTTCACATTTACACCCACACCTTATACATTATAGCTGTAAGAAACAGTGAAACAGGTGTTAAAAACTGAGTAAAGTGTTTCTTGGAATTAATTTTAATGACACTCAAATGTTGTACTTAGATTAAAATGTTTATAATTCTGCTGCAACAGCTTAGAATAACGTCTTTGGCTCCGTCTTCCTGGAAAGGTTCCCTACCACAGTAGGATTTGGTTTAACCTGTCATCCTTTTGTTTCTTAGAATACAATCTCATGTGAACTTTGATTCATATCTTATCTCTTCATTTTGTTAATTCCTTTATGATACACAAGAGAAGCTAAATGCAGATCTCTGATAATTAACCTTTCATAATAAGCAATACCTTGTCCTCTTGCTGTCTTTTCAGAGTGAAATGGGACTGGCCACAGAGCAGCTGTCACAGCAGCTTCTTGATTATGAAAAGAAAGTAAGTTTGCAGACAACTAGGTATAAACATAAAAAATGTCATATTTAAATAAACCTGCTTTTTCTTTGTTTTTTTTTTCCTGAAACATAAATTAGCTGATGAAGACAAAGCTGAAAAGAAACAAACAACCTAACTCTAATTTAAAGTCTCTAAAGCTAAGGACACGCTGCAGGACTTTGACAGCCTTCTCAGGTTTTGAAAAGATAAGGCGTTCATACCAACTGGTTGGGTTTTGTTTCACAACTGAAAGTCTGGTGATCGCATAGAGAGAGAGAGAGAGAGAGAGACAGACAGACAAAGTGCGGTGGTTCGGTTTCTTAAAACAAAAGCAATTATTTGACTTTAATCAGTCATACAAGGTCATTAATTCAACAACAGTGACAATAAAACCATAACTGGAGCACATGAAAAGAGCTGGGCCCTCATTTATCAACTGTACCTACACTCAGATCTGTGCCTATTTTGCATGTAGGAACAATTTTACACATTGTGTGGTACTTACAATTTTGTACTTGCGAGTAAAAATGTTTCTATATACGTAAGAACAGTGTTACACATGCATATACATCTAGTGTTAGAACGGGGGAACTGCAACACTTAAACAGTTTAACAGAATCATTTCTATCAACAGATTTTCACCTCCAACAAGGAGATGATGGCGTCTGTCTGTCTTTTGAGCAAAAAAAACTCCACAAGTTATGGATGGATTCGGATTAAAAGTTCAGGAAATGTTAGAAATTTTGCCAAGAATTGCTTTGCTGAGGTCTGCGCTCTCTGTGTGATTTTTTTACTTGTCACATCGAGCGCTTCAGTTTAAAGGGATGTTGTTACACTTACAAGTAAAAGTTTATCAAACTGTCTCCATCTGTACTGATGCCTGCCAAAGCACGCGTGCCACAGGTGATGACCTCTACATCCCCGGAGAGAGATATGGCCCAGCTGTGTGCTGAGGGACGGTTTATAGCATTCAGTTTGATATCTAACCATTTTTCCCTTCATTTTCGACAGAAACCTCTGGTTGATGAGTTTTTTTTATTTTTTATTGGTTACTCCTGAGCTGATAGAACCAAACAGCAGTGCTCAGGACACATAAAACTTATTTAATTTGTTCAAAGAAGTATTTCCACAGAATAAATAACAACAAATGAAACAATTCATTGGCACTTTTTTATGTGTGCAGCAGGAATAACTGCTGTGTACTGGAGGGGGTGAGACACGAACCAGAGAAACCGGTGATAACAGACGCCAAAAACTATTGGTTTTAAATTAAATTTGCGTTAACTATGACCATTTTCAAGAATTCTGTTCATTTTGACTCTTTATTTTGCCCCACTTCTGTTTCACCTTAATCTTAGTGTCAATGCAGTTCCTTTTTATGTTGTATTGGCCATCATTTTCGGAAAGAACTCAAGGATTTAATCCATTTCACAGAGGATGTGGTGTTACCAAATATGGTTAATTGAGGGTGTGTCATGCTGCCCTAATCACCCGCTCTCCTCTTTGCCCTGGCTAAAAACCCCTCACTTCATTCCATCAGTGCTGGATCATTTTCGACGTCTAGATGTTGCCGTCTACCTGTGGTCTCTACCCTACATTCCTCCTCATCACCTCAATAAACAACAGAGCAAGTTACCTGTGTTTGGGTTCTGTTTGCAAATGATTGTGAACAAGCATTCGCACCTTGGTTAGCACATGTGGGATTTATCAACACATGATAGCAGAGATCTGGTACAAGTGGCTACCACATATTTGATAAATCCAGATTTTGACTGTTAGTACAACCATTATAAATTTCATTTTTAGCATAGAATAGGACAGCTTCTAGTAGGGATAGGCCAATATATCGGGCCAATATTACGATTTTACGTGTATTGGCATCGGCCGAGAAGCGGCTGCTTTGTTCGCTGATAGTTTATTGCACACTGTGCACTTTATTATACTTCTTACTTGTTTCTACTCTGTGCAATAGTGTAATTATTTTATTTATGCTTAAATATTTATTTTCAGAATTTTAATTAAAGTTTTTCAACACTGAATTATTTTTTTTACTTGTTCTACCTCAACTGATTTTATATTTGTTAAATATTGTTTATCTACTTGTTCTACCACACCTATGTTTACTATTTGTTAAATATTGTTTTAAACATTGTTTTAAAGTTCAATAATTTAAATTGGAACATTTAACATTTGTTATCATTTTTTTATGATGTAAATTTATGGAGCAGAAGCAATATTGTATCCAAATATCGGCTTAAGAAAATCTGCAGCCAGTTTTGGTGTTAGGCTAAGGCTTTCATTAAGTCCATATCGTTCGATCCTTAGCTTCTACTAACAAATGAGGCCATGGACTTACAAATTATTTGCACAGCAAGAAGTGTATGGAAGGCCAGCAGGGACATAAGTGTGTGAAATTCTGTGTCTTTCACATGTAAACAAGAAAACAACGTTCAAACAAAACGTACTTTACGTGTGAAGATCATCGCGAAAACACGCAAACAACGTGTTAATGACATGCAAACATGTCCTTTATGTTTATGGTTATGTCGCTGCTGATTGGCTTCAAAGACTGTGGTGTGACCCATTACAACAAGCAGATAAAGGGAGGAGCTCAGCAGATCACAGCAGGCTGCAGATAACATAATTTTTGTCATCTGCTAGAATCTCCTGAAGATACTTCATACTTATCAGTTTCAATAGTTTCTACTGTAATTGAAATAATACATTAACATATAGATAATATAGGCCTGCTATTTTTTTACTCAATAATTGTTTCCAGAAACCAGATTTAATAAAAAAGAAGACTAAAGACAAATTTTAACATTGACATCTATTGACCGTTTAAATGCTCATTGGGTAGCTGAATTCTAGTTAGAAAAACATGCAACTCCCCTGCCCTTCACATGTTTGCATAGAATGTACTGGAAGAATGGCACTGTAGAAATGGTGCGCATGTACAGTCAGTGTTGCTCTGTGTTGCAACACTCATTCCAGACAGAAGCCCGATTGTGACCGGAGAGATCATCTGGTGTGGGAGTAATAAGTGAAGTGTAATGTGCTTCACCAATTCTGCTTCTACTAGCATAAAAAACAGCAAATCAAAACAGAATGATATATTCTATCTAAGAATTTCTTCATAAATAATATAAAAAAGAATACATCAGCTCATCTTGCAGATTTAATGTGGAGCAACACAAGTAGGATTTTTCAAAAAAGGAAAATCTAATTATATAGTGGCATTTTGATAAGAACTTCTCAGTTCTCTCTTTAATTAAGTATTATGGCTCTAAGTGAGGCTTTTGTGTATATTTAGACCACGTTTTTAAAGTTTAAAAAATCCCTTCTCCCTCTGTCTAGAATTTTGCCCTGGGAAAAGGTGACGAAGAGGTCATAACTACATTACAGAGCTTTGCGAAAACTGTTGGAGAGGTAAGCCCCATTCTTCTTAGTGTCATCTTGTGGCTTTTCTGCATATATCCATACACCCGCAGAGGGATGAGAAACTGCTCCAAAGTTATTAATTGGGTTCTTGATCTCATTAAGGAAGGTTTTGCACCTGTGGCCCACATAGCATCCTGCAGAAAAACAGGGCCTAATAAAAAGAGCTTCAGACTATCAGCCCTGCGAGAGCGGAACTGAGTGGCTAAGTGGGGAGGCGAATGGGGCGTGTGTCATACTGGATGGATGAACGAAGGAAGCGGAGCAGCAGGTCGATGGATTGATGCTTAGATGTATCAGGAGTGTGTGTGTGCTAGTGTTTGCTGTCAGAGCAGATGGGCTTGTCCCCATCAGCTATAGGGGTTCAGCAGCCTGCCCAGTCAGCGCTCACGATTCGAGGTGTTGACCTTTCACTTTGTCGTCCACACTGAGGAATCTTATTTAACAGAGAGAATGAGGCTCAGTTCTAAATCTAATCCTGCTGATCCACTTCCCTCAAGTCAAACCAATCCACTAGCTTTATCCTTCAGACTTGTTAGACGTTGTGGCGCTTGTTGATAAGCACAGAGAATAAAGGAAGGATTTGCTGTGAGATCCGGCTTCCATTATCAGGGTAAACAGAAAGTTTTTATTATATCCCTCGCATAACCCTCTCCTCCACCACAGAGGGAGTTTATCACAACCAACACCAGGCTTCTGTCTGCAGCAAAAACCAGATCATGAATGAAAAGGCTATTTCCTAACTTGAAAATATAACCTTAAAAATAAAAATCGTAAATCCTTCTGTGTTTGTTGAGGTTTCACCTGCTATCTATGTCCTTGTTTAAAGCTTTTATTTATTTTTTAATCTGTATTTTTTTTGTTTACATTTTTTTTTTCAGCTGAACTCGCTCCATTCTGAGCTGGCCAACCAGATGGCTGACAGCATGGTGTTCCCCCTAATCCAGTTCAGAGAGAAAGACCTCACAGGTAGCTGCATTCCAATAGAAGAGGGGATACATTTTCCACATTTATCTCTGATTATCTAACTAAACTTTCAAACTTTGCAGAAATAAGCACTCTGAAGGAAATATTTGGTATCGCCACTGATGGTAAGCATGGACTTCTGGTGCGAATTACAGACAGTATTTGCTGTCACATCTCAGTCTCATATTCACTCTCTCTTCTGCCGAGCAGAACACGAGGCGGCTATGGTCAAGTACAGCCGATTGCCCAAGAAGAAGGAGAACGAAAAGGTATAATAACCACGCAGAATTAACTAGCCGTAAAAGCCTCCCAGTGCAGTAATGCTGCTGTTAATGCAGCGGAATGGTTTGATAACCATATGAAACTATATCATATAAAAAAGTGACCTGCTTTTGAGCTTAATGTGCTCTAAAACTGCAACACTTCATAGTGAAGAGTAGGAGTCTGCAGATATTAAACATGACAGCATGTCGTTTTGAATGTACAAGGAAATGGAAGCTTGCTGATTTGCATGTTTGAGAGCAAGACAGGCATTTGCATACAATATGTAGAAGAGTGCAAATCTTGATAGTAATACATGTGCAAGGTAAGATTTGCATGCTCAGCCCTCTTCTGTTTGGACAGCTGAAGGCAGACATGGTGAAGGAGGTGGCGTACACCAGGAGGAAGCAGCACCAGGCCTCGCTGCAGTATTACTGCGCCCTCAACGCTCTGCAGTACCGCAAGAGAGTAGCAATGCTTGAACCGATGCTGGGCTACACCCAGGCACAGGTACTGACCTCAGGCTGACCTTTGAAGTTTGTCCTAGCAGTTGTGAACATGTATGGATTTGGATTCATTAGTAAAGGCAGAAATTTTGCCTTATAGACAGATTTATAAAACTTCCCTTTGTGCTATGGATGCACCAATACTGATACTGGTATCGGCACGCATATTTCAAGGTATCGGTTTGTTAACCGATACCTTGAACTGATACTTAAAATGTGGTAACTGAAATATTTTCACAGAAAATGTTTATTTTTTAATTGGAATTTTACTTTTGCGTCAATTTTTATTAATATTTAATCTTTTTATCTAATTCACCATCATTTGCTCTAATAAGCAGTCTAAAAAATTAAATCGATTTTGAATTTGCGAATCGATTCAATTTCTACAAGAATCAATTCCAAATCGATTTTTTTTAATTATTAGTTGAACACACCTTTAATAAGCAGAGAAGAAAATAAAACCTGTCTTCCAATTTATTGCATTTTTGTGTCTGGTAGGAATATCCACATTGGTACCCGGTATCAGTGAGTAGTCAGATCCAAGTATTGGTATCGAAAAAAGTGGCATTGTTGCGTCCTTACTTTGAGCCAAATAAATACCTATTCTATCTGAAAGAGAATGAATGAACAAATGAATTAATTAATACTTTATTGATCCTCAAGGGGCAATTCAGTTTACAGTACAACCCCTACCAAGAACATATAAAAACAAATAAACAACAAACAAACAGGAACAGGTAGACTGGGGGAGCAGTCATGGTGCAGCGCTTCTGTTTCAGGTGGAAAATGTTTACAATAAGTGGGAGGAAAATTGAGAGGCGAAAAAAAAACCCATCTCAGACCTGCACCCAACCCTAACCTCGCAGCCTGACGGTGCGCCCTCTATTCTGCTGTCCAAGGAGGGGCGGGGAGACTAGAGGGTAACGCGAGCACATTGAAATCCAGGAGGGCATGCATTTCTGTGGTTGTGGCGTAAGTGTATGTGTATCTCCAGTAGTCAGTGAGTCCATGAAACTCCTCTCCGTTCAGCCCCAGAGTCTGTTGGCTGTGATGTGATATACGACCTTAAGAGAGCTGATTCAGGCAATGTATTCTTTTTCATCAGCCTTAGGGTCTTTCAGTGATCCCAGTTCAAATCCAAAAAGCCAGATGCAGGGGTCAGTTTCCTTCCAGTCAGCTGAGAATCTCGCCTATTTGTTTCCCACGCTGCGAAAAGAGTCAATTTTTGCTCGCACATCGCCAAATGAGTCCAGAATCAGATCCAGAGTTGATTCTTTTCGGAGGAGAATGCAGAAAGGTTCCAAATACTTGACCAGACAAAAGAGTGCGGATAGCAGGCGGGCAACTGGGGAGGAAAGAAAAAGCATCCATTCTCATGGAGAGCAGGAAGTGAAGTATGCAGCACATGATTTATTATCTGTCAAAGAAAAATTACCCAACAGCAGAATTAACTTGATATTTGTATTATAAAAACTGACCCCCCTGGTAGAGATTTACAAAAAGCCTTAAGTTGTATTATTTAATTCCAGTGGCACATCGTATCACACTGCAAATTATGCTGCAATTCTGAACTAATGACACTAGGAGATATATTTCACTCCTTTAAAATTAGTTTATAATATATAACTATTGTACTAAATGTTGATCTGGGCAAGTTTAAGTGTAGGCCTAAAGCTACTTTTTGTAGGTGAGTCCTAAGTTATGTTGGCACCGGTCTACATGACCTAAAAAGCATGTTCTCATGTATTTGGACAAGTGTCCAAGAGAAACTGACATATGTATGGCATGGTATTTACGCCCCAGTGGAACTAATGAACAGGAACTCAGTTCCTTGACCCTCTGATCAAACTATAAAAATGTTGATATTAGGTGAGTTTGGAAAAAAAATATTTGTACAATTCTTACTGTGGGATTTGAGCAGATGTACTTAAAATAATGTGATGATTTTACGTAATTTTTATAGTGTTAGGCTACTGTACTGAATTATTCGTTTAAAGGTCTTGAACACAGATTTATTAGAATGTTTCTATAAATGTGATGTGAAGGATGCTGCATGTTTGCTTTGTTGACAAACCCAAATGAAGGAAAACATTTTTTTTTATTTGTAGACCTGCCCATGATCAACTTTCAGAGAGAAAATGCTGCCTACCTGTGACTGTCTGTTATGTGTTCACTCACAGATCAGCTTTTTCAAGAAGGGGCTTGAACTGGTGTCAAAGAAGATGGAAAATTTTCTCGCTTCAGTGTCCAACATGACCCAAAAGTAACTAACCTTCATATTTAATGTGTACTGGAACTCTGATGAACCACAATTTTTGATCACAATGCCTTGCAAATGTTTTAAATCTTGGAACCTTTTCACATTTTTCCCCATTAAAAACAATCTCTGGCGTTTTTTGTTATGATTGTATGTGATGAATTTGAGACGATAATTAGACATGTTAGCCAACTGTAAAAGCAAAATGCTATGTGTGAAGTAAAGCCAACTCGGCACATCTTCACATATCAACAACAGCACTCTGTTTCTCCAGTAAAAAATGGGGTTGGCAGCATCATGCCGTGGGGGTACACTTTTACCCAAAGCCCTATGGCCTACTATTGGATGCCGCACTTTTCAGAATTTTTATTTGTAAAACTTTTTGAAAACAGTCTTATTTCCTCACAATGATAAACTAATTTTAATTAATCACATAAAATCCAAATAAGCTTGCAGTTGCATTGTTGAGAAGATGTGGAAAAATCAAAGGGATGAGAATGCTTTTGCAAGGCAGTGTGACATTTAGAATTAAGCTGTAAATTCAAAGGTTTATTTTCTTTTAAAATACATTTTCTTTCCAGTATCCAGGCACAGCTGGACGCTGAGGCCGAGGCCATGCGCATGTCGCAGAAGGAGCTGCTGTCTGTGGAAGACACTGTGTATACGCCAGATAAGGAAACGGAGACCGTCAATCGCACACTGATCCAGAAGGCTGGGTACCTCAACATCAGGAAGTACGATTAATTACAGTCATTTAGACCCTATCTGAGGTCCGGTGATGCTTCCTATTCATTTGTGCCTGGTAGTGTTCTAATGACTGAGCTGTATTGGTAGCTGTTCTTGGAAAATGTGTCTAAAAATATGCAGAAAACATGAAGGAGAAAAACGACAAGTGTGTCAAAAAAGACAAGTTGGGTCAGGTAACATGGTGTCAGGTTGTTCTGCCAGCTCATTGTGGAGCAGATGTACGAGAAGAGTAACTTCCTTAATAGCCAGGAGAGATAAAACCGCAGAAGAGAGAGGGCGTTGTGATTTACTGAAATGCCAGCGCTGTCAAACCCTGTCGCTCCCTTTTATACATCAAAGCTCTCTGATAAATGTCTGTGACTCCGAAGGAAACAGGTTTCCCAGACTTCTGCATGTCAGGTATGCCCTCAATTACATTTCAGATGGAACTGAGGGCAAATGAGATTTGCAGTATTAAATGGTTTCTTGGTATTAAGCTCAACATGAGCCACGCACTTCAAAATGTATCAAAGATTAAATGTTTCTGGTTATTTTGCTGACAGGATGCAGAGGAAAAATGAAAGCAGGTGGTTAATTCATGTGAATCACACACCTGTAGTTTGGAAATTCATAGATTCATGGCTTACCGAAACATGTGGATAATACCAACCCATTTAGTTGATTTATTTCAGTAATTCAAGGTACTACATTCACTAAAGCAGGAAACTATATAGATTAGTCATAGAGTGAGATTTTCAAGCCTTTGTTTCTGTTAATTATGATGAATATCTGTTTAGGTAAGAAAAGAGCATTTGTTTTCACCTCCACTTATAGAAATTGGGGAGCAGCCACTCTCATTGCTCCGTTTAGGTACTTCTGCTTACACTGATTTATTGTAGAAAGTGGCATAGGGAAGAATATTTATTAAAACAACTGTTGTTGAGCTAAACAGTAGATTGGGTTATTAGATAAAAATGTATTTAATCAAAACCTTCATGAAAGTTAAGAGTAGATTTGAAAGTGTTAAGATATTTAAAATACAGCCCAGTGTCTTATGACCTGGGAAAAGCCCAAATGTTGTTTTTTTTGGGAAGTGGTTAGCCTTTAAAGAGTGCAAAATATTTTAGATATTTGAAAGCTATTTTCTTTTAATAGGTAGAAAAATGTCCATAAAGAGCTGCAATCTTTTATTTTTGATTATTTAAAATGGCACAGAATCTAGTGGTTACAAAAAGAAAAAAACAAGTTGGGGAAAAACTCAGCTGAAGAAATCTTAGTAGTGAAAATGCTTTTTAGCTTTCGGAAACTTGTTTTCTCAGTAGCCGTGAAAATGTCTTTGCTTGTGGATCATAACTGAGCTTGGTTCGGAGCTGAGGTGTCTATTGCTCTTTAATTGATATTGCCATAATTTATAAGGCACTTACTGTGATTTATGTTTCAAATTTGGCTGGAACTAAATGATTGGATTTAATGACTCAAACTTAGTTTTAGAAAGGTAAAGAGGTGTCATCATCCTGTGTGACGGATCATGACGACTTCCTGTTTCATTGGTAAAGCTCTGTTGCTTAAAGCTCCACTCATATCCAGCAAGGCTCTTTGAAATTATGAAAAACGTTGGATAATTTCAATGTAAAGCTGCACAAATATTAACCAGGTAGAGTAAATGTTTTTTTTTTTTTAAAGCTAGTGTGATTTAAGATAGTGTTTTTTGAAAATCTGCGGTAAATAATAATCTTTTCTTTTACCACGTGTCCAGATATCTGTGTCACTAAGTAGATTTTCCAAGTCAAAATTTCATATTTTACAGAACCCGTACAATTTTCCTCAGTATTTAGGCCGTTGCTCACATGTAAATAAAAAATATAAATTGACTGTTTGATTATAGCCTTTCTCTAGACCAGTTTTCCTTGTTTTTTCAATTAATAAAATTGTGAAAAACATTTAGTTAATTTAAATTCAGTTTATTTCAGTAAAATGGTTCATTATATAAGAAGCCTTCTGTTTTTATGAATTATTCCAATAGTCTTAGTGGCTATAACAGCAATTCTATCATTGTTGTTCTCCCTGTTTCCCAGTAAAACGGGGCTGGTGACCACAGCCTGGGATCGACTCTTCTTCTTCACCCAGGGAGGAAACCTCATGTGCCAGCCTCGAGGGGCTGTGGCGGGGGGCATGGTGCTGGACCTGGACAACAGCTCCGTCATGGCGGTAGAGTGTGAGGACAGACGTTACTGCTTTCAGATAACCTCCCCTTCAGGAAAGACGTACGCCAATCTCTTCCCTTCTGACAATGAATATTAAATCAAAAAAAAGAAAAAGGCTGGGCAAACTTTACTTAATTTTTTTCATTACCGTTCACGCCCCCAGGTCAATGATTCTGCAAGCCGAGAGCAAAAAGGAGTATGAGGAGGTTAGTGTGAAAGCAGATGCAGCTTAAACGGCAGTGTGTTTGAGTTTCATCAGAGAGGGAGAGCGATGTTCCGCTGCAGGGATCTGTCATGGGACAATAGAGATGCTGTCAGGCCTCATTTGTCCTGTTTTCATCTCTGTTTTTGCTCAGACACATCTGAGTGGTCTCTGACAGCTGGTATCAGTCAAGTTGTTTTAGGGAAATCGTGAAGGAACCAGAACGAGACCTAATGTGTGAGTGTGTGTGTTTTTTCTTAGTGGATTTGCACTGTGAACAACATCTCCAGGCAGATCTACCTGACCGACAACCCAGAGGTAATGCTTCCACATCCCAAAACACAAATAATTGGTTTGAATTGGAAAAATGAAACATAGCAGATAGCAGCGGTTATATATTTCTATCTTTCTTGAGGAGGGGGGGTGCAGCAATTATGTAGAAAGTGGTGCGCCGGTTACATGAGATTAAAGCTGAACTTTTCGGCCTGCAAAGACTTCCCTGCTTCATTGCTTAGAGGGAACCATCACTGTTGTAGAACATGGTGGTGGTAGTGTCATGCTGTAGGAAGGCTTTCTTTTCCAAAAACTCAACGGTAAAAGTATTCAAGCTGAATACAGATGGACTCCACACTTTTAACAATTGTAGCTTTAACATTTAAATAAATGCATTTTTGTAATTTTCCTTCTGCTTCACAATAATGCTACTTAAAGTGGATCTGTCATACAAAATATATATAGAACACGTCAAAGTTTGTTGTTGTAAAGTGACAATGTGTAAAAAGGCTCCAGAGGAAGAAATAGTGTTTTTTCAGAATCACATTTTGATCATCATGAGCCCTTTCACAGCTTAAAGCTGAAGTAAAAGTTTCATATTAAATATTTATATAGAGCAATAAATAGAAATAAGTTTGGAAGAGCTTAAGAATGGTGAACTAAGCAGTAGATGAAGAATAATTTTATAATTAAGTGATTTAATAAAATTTCTCAGCCTGTGTTCTCTCACTTTTCTTTTTTTCTACAGTCTAATCCCAATTTATATTAATTATTGACCGTATTTGCTCCTCGTTAGGCCGTGGCCATCCGATTGAACCAAACCGCCATACAGGCTGTCACTCCGATCACCAGCTTTGAGAAGAGGCAAGATGGTTCACCCAACCCTGACAGGTCAGTATCACACTTTAAAACTCTGCTATATTTAGATAACTGTTGTTGTTTGTCTGAAAGTTTTGTTGGACACTGACGTTTGACACCACTCTGCTTTCCAATCTGCTTTCTTCAGCTCTGGTTTATTTTTTTAGCTTTTTCTTGACAAATCTGGAGTCCGGATATTTCAGGACTTTGGCTTTAAGAAAGCAGAGACTTTAAATATAAAATGGAGAATTGGCTTCACTGTTCAAAATTAAAACAACCTCCAAAGAGAAAAAAGAAATCAGAAAAGCCTTAAATTTGATAAGAGATGAAAAGAAATATGGCACTTAGCATCAGTCAATTATCAGCTGATTCTGCCCTGACAACTGACCGTCTGTTCTAAACACTTAGAAAAAAAAACCTCTTTAGTATCAGTGCTGCGACTGAGGGAACAAGTATTAAAGTTTACAATATTTCATATCAACGAAGTGTTTAAATGTAACTGAGGAACTACACATATACAAAGCTTTCACCCCCTGCCTGTCAGGCAACATACTGCATTTAGAAATGTTGTTGGATTTTTGGAAATCTCAAATTTAAGCCAAGGATATACATTTTCAAGGGTATATTCAGGGAGATTCCTGTATAAGATAACCACATTAATTTTGATAATCACTTATGTAAGATGTTAAACACAGTTTTAAGATGTCCTTTTCATTTTATTTTTTAAACGATGGTAAAACCTACCTTAGGTTGAATGTCACCATGACGTCACCTCTGATTCTGTTGTAAATAATTCACCACTCAACAGAAACGTTTAAAATAAATATTTTCAGTACTTTTCTTTTATCTCAAGTATGATAAAGAAATCAGATGTGGTCTAAAATAAGCATCAGCAGATTAAACCTTTATTTTATTATTATTATTTTTTTAATCAGCCACAAAACTGATCAGTGCGTCTTTAGTGTTAACATGATGAAGTGATAATGCTTCCTTTTTTCTTGCTTCCTGCTGTGATGGCTGGAAGAACCTACAGGTTAGGATTGTTAAACACTCAATTGTTAACATTCTGTTTATTTTCTTCTAAGACCTGGTGCTGATCAATTATCACCTACCTATTGGTCCCACTTCACACTTATCAAAGTTAAATAAAGAGATGATATGCCCATCGCCATCTTGAAGAAAGTCCTGGTTTATTCCCTGATGCTGAGTCATACGGTTCCCTGTTCCTTCAGAGCCAAGCCAGGCGGTGTTCAACCTGCTGGAAGCGATTCCCAGAAAACAGGGGCTGCTCCGGAACCAGAGGACCTGATCGCTCCTGGGACGCCTATTCAGTTTGACATAATGCTGCCAGCGTCTGAGTTCCAGGATCAGAACAGAGCGGGGGGGAGGTGAGCAAGGCAGGAGGTTTACGTGATTATGCATGTTTATCCAGACGCAAGATGCAAGCGGGCATGTGGCACTGCTAATCTTCCCCAAACACTGGCCTGACTGTTTTTATTATATCATTTCCAGGAGGCAGAATTCCCCATAATGACCAACTGCTTTTTAGTTTTGCTGATGCATGTTCTTGAATCGTTACAGGCGGACAAATCCGTTTGGAGAAACAGATGAGTGTACAGCAGAGGGCGACGGTAACCTGCACCCATTCCACGTGAACCATTAAAAGCCTCTAGGTTTCGTTCAACTTTTTAAAATGATGTCTTGTTACTTTGTGCAGACTCCCTCCTGCAGCAAGTATTCGCTGTGCGCTTCCTGGGCTCCATGGCCGTCCGCTGCGGAAACAACCAGGAGGTGATCTACGAAGCCATGAGGCAGGTACTGGCAGCCCGCGCCATCCACAACATCTTCAGGACCACCGAGGCCCACCTCATGGTCACCAGCAGCAGCCTCAGGTAGAGAGGGTCTGGTCTCATTTATTTCATGATACCCAAGTTGGAAAAGGTCTCAGAAATTCTAATCAGTTGCCATTTTTGTGGGTTTTTGGTTGTTTTTTTAAGAAAGAGATGCTCTTACAGCGTTCATGCGTCCTGTGATTTTTATTTCTGGTTGATTAGGGCATTAACTCATTCTAAAAACACAGGCCCATTATACAGGGAGGCTTTAAACTCTAATAACCTTCCTAGGCAGCACTGTGATTACTGAAAATGTGTGAAAATGTATATTTCTAGTGGAGCCTCTGGTAGAGAGTCTCCTCAAGGTCTGCAGCCTTTATTTTATTTTTAAATATATGAAAATGCAGAATATTGTCTTATTTTTGGGGTTTGGGGATGTAAAGCAGGCACAGGAGGTAAATCCCACAGAACAAAATAGATATCTACTGGACATATAAAAAAATAAAATAAAAACTCATTTAGGGCACAACTAACCAATGAGATTTTCTTTTTTTTTTTTCAAGGCTCTTGCACCTCTCAATCTGATCCGTCCATGGGTGGTAAACCTTACCGCTGATGTCTTTCTACCCAAGATTAAAATAGTGCATAACTTGTGACACATTTGCTTTTTTAAATAATTATCTTTCCTCTGTTAAAGCTTGGGTGTATGAGTCTGGTTTCAACGGTCTTATGCTAGTGTATTCACCCAGTAGTTAAACTTTGGGGGACCAGCGACCCCTTACAGGGGTGAAGATCTTTCCAAGGACCCCTTCATAATTCTAATACTTATAACATTTTTTCAAAATCGCCTTTTATACTGCAGGGATTATTTCTGTTGTAAAATTTCCAGCCTATATGCTCAATACAATCCATTTCACACAAATCTTGACTTTAACCTTTAAACACTTTTAAACAGAAAATGTATTCAAGCTATACTTTAACTCAGTGTCTTTGAAAAAAATCTTGAAGCTCCCAAATGACAGGACCAATTCCAGTTAAGTTGTCTTTTTCTCATCAATTTAAAGACTTTTTAATTGGTTTAGTTTTAACACAATTAACCTATCACTTCCTATTCCATTAAGCAGAGCATAAAAAAAATCTTATATTTACTTTAGGCATTAGTAAAAGGAGGCGATCCAGTCATCAATCCCATCAATAACTCCCTAAATTAGTAAGAAGGATGAGCCTGTCTTTCACAACAGATTTTCTATTGTTGGAGGGATGGATGACAGACTCTAAGATCACATTTCATTTATAAACAAACCCTCTACTTATTCATTACAGTCAGTTAAAAATTATGATTTACAAAGGTAATCAGAAGGAAAGGGGAGCAATATTTCCACAGCCAAAGCAGCCAGCTAAGCATACTCATGTGAGAGGGAGGCCCAAAATTTGCATGATTTACCTGTTGGAATCTGGCCTGCAATGTAATACAGCAGCATACTTCCAAGAGCTGTTGTTCTGGCTTCACACAACACATCTTGGTGCTCTATCGTTACATTCAATAAAGAAAACTGTTGATATTCTTTATTTTTGCTGGATTAGCTTTTGCATTAATATATGCATTGGATGGACTTAAATATATGTCCAATCTGCTACCAGCTCAGTCCCTGAAGACCTACTCTGTGAGACCTCGGGTCACAGCCTTGTTTCCAATGAGCGGAACGGTGCAGCTTCGTCCGGCACATTCAGGAGAACGTTTCCACCACCAATTTTAAAATAAGAACAGTTAAAACATGCTTACAAATGGAAGTGGGGATTAAGAAGAAAAAAACTCCAAAAAGAAAATCACAAAAGGTGTTTTCTTTTCTCCTTAACAGGCTTATTGACCCACAAACTCAAGTAACAAGAATAAGCGTAAGTATGACTTAAAAAAACAAAAAGGAGTTGCTTTTATTTAACGACTCGTCACACTGTCTGCACTACCTTAATACCTGTGGTTTCCTCAGTTCCAGCTTGAAGAGGTGTGCGAGTTCGCAGCTCATCAGGAGAATGGGAGACTGATGGGGTTTGTGGTGGAGGGGAGAGACTGGAGTGATGGAAACGAGGAGGGAGAACCTTCGTTCAGCGCCTTTGTCTTTGAAAGCAACACTGAGGGCGAAAAGGTCAGCTCCCCTTGACATTAGTATAATCTGTTTTCTGCTCGAGTTTAGAAACATGTTGATTTGTGCTGAAATTGTGTAATTAAGTCTCTGCTTTTACTTTAATTTCCAGATATGTTACACCATAAATTTGGCAAAGGAGATCACAGAAGCAAAGAAGGTAATATAGCATTACAGAAAGACTGAAAACAAGTCTCAACCCAGAATGTCATACTTGATTCTTTGAAATTATTTAATTATGTTGAAGTATAAAAAAATGAACAAACATCATTAAGTAATTAACCTTTGAAATACTCATTTGAAATGTAATATTTAGTTGTGATTGAAGACCATGATTTATGACATGAATCCTTGCTAAGTTAAAATTTTCAGCATTGAAACAATTTGGTGTGAAATAAATGGTGACTGGAATGAAGATAAGTCAAACCTCGTCCACTAGAGGGAGTACTTGGAATGGATTTACAGTGTAGGAAAATTTCTCTCGAATGTTTTCACATTTTCCCATGTTTCAAAAACTTGTCACTCACTACGATATCATTTGATTAAACACAAATAGAAGCATAACTGTAATATGAAAAAAAAAAAATCATCTCTTCTGAGTCAGTACCATCTAAAAATCTTTTTTTCTTTCTGACCTGTGTTCCTTACAATTTGTTTAACTTACTCACTAATCACAGCTTTTTAATAACTAGGGTACTTTTGATTTCCTTTGGTTGCATTGGATCTTATTTAGGGATCTCTGAGTTGAGGTGGCAAATACAAAAGCATACCATAGTTTCCAGATTTGTATTCACAAATGAAATAAACTATGAATTATTTTTTCCTTTAACCATTATGCACCAGTCTGTATTAGAGTATCACATAAAACACACCGACATCTGGTTGTATCCTGTCAAAAAGTAAAAAAGGTTAACTATCCACCAAATTTACTTATACTAATTGTTTTAATCCAAAGTGAGCCACATAAATTGTTCATTCAGCTGTGGGTGTGTTGTTTCTGTTAAAGGACCCGGAGGCACTGGCCCAGCTAATGAAGAATATGCCTCTGACCAATGACGGCAAGTTTCTGCTGCTGGAGCCTGAGACAGGCGACACAAACAGTGGAGAAGGCCAAGAGGACCTGGAGTCTGAGGCCTAGTTGTCCTGAGAACATTCCTTCTCTACTGGAAAAACTCCCAACAAAGACCAGGTTTTATTATGACCTCCACCCCTAACTCTGGTACTGTAACACCTTCCTAAAAGAGTAGGGTTCATTTCCAATGACCCTGTGCAGCCACTTCTCCATACCACCACCCATAGAAGCAGAAATTAGGACATGGGGTTTGACCAAAAACATAAGGAAAAAATCCATCTCTTTGGTGTTATTAAATGTCATCCGTTCCATGCTTACATTAGAACGGACCTTTGAAGTAATTTCTTTCCCTGTGCACTTTACACAGCATGAACATCATAGAGTCCTCCCCTGACTGGTACTGGTGGTGTCCATGAAGAAGGTGGCTGTGAATTATTCACTTCAGTTTAGGTTTACATTTGTGTCAGCTTTTCATAGAGTGAAGGTGTTTGTATGTGAAAACATTGTAAACATGTATGTAATGAATCTATTTTTGGCTCTTTTTTTTCCTTCTCTCCTGAAGCATAAAACTATTGCACTTTTAAGGTTGAGCATTAATTAATATAGTTAAAGTGGCTAAATAAGGACAAAAAAAGTTTAGAAAATGTTGGTTGCTTTTGCTCGCAGTGACTCTAGCAGTTTGTTACAATTACCATAACATTTGGGGCATGAGGGAAAAATGTTTGCTCTCTGTGCAGACTTTAAATCTAACCTAAATTAACATCATGCTTGAAATAGTTTTCCACTACCTGTAAAAAAATAATCTGAGGTTAAGCTGCCTGCGACTTCCTCATGGAAAACCCCCCACTACGCTCGATTTCTCGGAGTCGTGTGTAAATATGATTTGTCAGAGTGTCTATTTGCTGCTTAATCTACGTGTGTGTACCGGGACCGCTGCAGTAAGTGATTAAATGACACTGCTCGCTCCTGCTCCATTTGTAGAAGATTAAAGCCTCTGTTCTGAGGATTGAACTGCATGAAACAAGACCCAGCCGGGTATTGTGATGTTGGAAGACAGCGGTTATGCATGTTTATCAACAATAATCAAAGCAGAAGAGCTGAGAGTTATGTGTGGAAACGACTGGCTCTCTGAGAATGTTGTGCATTTTCTGCTGTTTGAACAGACATCCACAGAAAACCCGTAAACTCCGGATATTTTGTACAGATGAGAAAAAACCTGACCTTGAATGTTACACTACGTGGTTTTGTTTATCTTTCATTACTAATAATGAAAGAGAGAGAACTCCTTAAATAAAAGCACTATTTGATTTTGGACTGCTTACTACATCGCAAAGGGAAAAGTTAACAGACTCGCTTCAGGGATGAAACACTTTAGTCCTTAAAGGATGCATTTGAGAGGTTTTTTTTCCCCAGGGTGGGTGGATTATAAATCATTGCTCAGCTTTTTTTGTCTTCGTTTTGCCTAGTTATAAAACCTTGAGCCATTGGGGAAGCACTAGAGGTCTTCATTTGACAGGTGCATGAGAGGCAATTGGAGAGTAAGAGAGGGAAGACGAGCTTCAAAAGTCCCCAATTTTAATTAACTGTGGTATCATCTCTGATGAGTGGTGAAATATCTGTCCAGATTTGTTGACGGCTACAAAATTACAGGTCCAGGTGTTGTCTCTGAAGTGACAAATCGAGCTAACCAAGCCACATTTTTTTCAAATGAACTGTGTAAATCGTTCCACCCTGAGACAAAGAGCCACATAAATGCAATGAAATATATCTGCAATTTTTTTATCCAGTGAGTGTATGTGAGCTTTTCCACCAATGCTGTATCTAATCAAGTCTGAACAAGTACTTCATTTTGGAAAATGTGCATATCAGCTTTCACAAACATTTGACTAAGGAGAAAAGGTTTTTTCAGTTCAGGTTTGAACACACAATCTATCAGTACCTTTCAGTAGGTTGTCAAAAGTAAGAGAAAACTGAGGCGATAACACTAAGAAGACAGCTACTTAAAAAAAAAAAGTGACTCAAGATTCCACTAACTGATCACTCAGATGTCAAGCTCTCTTTTTCTTTTGCCTGACAGAAATGTTTAGTTGCTGTGTGTCTGATGTTGTAAAGCAAACTTCAATCCTCCAGACTCCCGTCCTGAATAATGCAAACAAGTTTGATTTGTGTTTCCCATCAAGAGGGGTTTTTAATGACCAAGCTGCTGTTTGTGTTTTTCGCTTTAGCAAATGACTGGCTTGAAGAAATTACTTTTAACTTAAGATTCCATCCGGAAACGAACACTTTCCTTCTGTATGTGACCTGCTGCAGCTCTATTCCTCTTATTACGGTCGAGCTGCAGCCGTGATGTATCTCTGCTTTGTAAGTAATTTATCATTAGGGAAAATCTTTTTACTTATAGTGAAGGAGGTACATTACCCCAATATAGCAAGAATGCATTTCTTCGCTCTGTCTTTTTTATAAACTGCTACATTTATTACCTGAAATGCTTCGCCCTTAATTAAACCTGGTTTTCTAAAACCACTAATGTTAACATTCAGTCTGTAATAAATATGTAATTTCTTAACAGAGTTATTGTTTGGGGTTTTCTTTTGTGTTATTTTAGAAATGTTATATCATACAGAGAATCAATAGAGCTTTTATTAAAGAAAAACATGTCAATTTTTTATTCACACTTGAACTGTTCATTTATATTAGCTTTAAATGCAAATCACTGGAAGCCATAAGGGAATGACATGCATTACAATAGACATGAGCTTCATCTCACGCATGTCGGCAGTGTCTAGATTGTTTAAGTGCACAAAAATGATTAAGGACTCAACATTAATTACCATTTGGTTCCTAAATGGAGGACAGCACAGGTGGGATTTCAAGGACTTTTGAACGCCATCATAAAATCCAACTTATCTTCTAAAAGCAGAACAAAGAGAGGTTTTGGCCAATTAACAGCAGAGCAGCTTCCACCTTAAGAGTCCTTGTAGTAGTTGTTGAAGTTGATGCGAAGCAGGAAATCCTCTAAGTGAGGCTGATAGCCTCTGTTCACCAGTTTAGTCACAACTGGAAAAAAAAAGAGAGAAACTGGCTTTAGTTCATCAATTTCACTGTTCAGTAGGGCTGAAGCTATCGATTCTTTTTGTAAACGATTAATCAGATACGTTTTTAAATAACCAAAACAAATCATGCATAACGAAAATTTGGTGGCTGTAAAATGATCAAGCATTTTCCTTTTATCTCTCAAAAAAACAAAACTCCAACTCCAACATTTGGCTCCAAAACTAAGCCCATTTACAGTATTTATTTATTTATGTATTTATTTATTTGACAAAATAACAGTCAACAGAATTAATGTAAGCTAATTAACTACATAGTCCATCCACTGTTTTGTTAAAAGTTGCAATGTTTTTGTGATTTTCTTCTTCGCCAATCACTTAAATTGTTTGAAAAGCAAGCAGAGTTTGAGACAAAATTGTCACACAAACCTTAGCAAAACAAAATTAACTTTAAATGTCCTTTTAACGGTTGAAAACTCTAAAATGTGACCAGCTCAGATTGGGTCCCCACTAGAAGAACATCTCTGCTTTTATTTTGGTGCTACAGTCCCAAACCCACCCTTAGCCCCCTTTAGCCCCTCTTTATTCACCTCCTGGATACGCCCCTGCTCAGCAGCTCTGAACATTTAGGAATAATCACTTATTAATCATTCTGAACAATCAGGACTCATGAGAGAGTTAGAAGGTATGTTTTTCTTACTTTGGTCACAGCACAGCAGTAGGTCTGTGGATTTTTGACGCTGTAACTGTGATGTTGGAGGATTTTTTTTGTTGCACATAGTGACGTTATGATACTTAAAACTGTTTTCATCCGTCCACATGCAGATTCTGAAAAAAGAGAAAACGCAGTTCTCCACTTTGGCTTGAGTTTTTTTAGCGGATTTGTTTTTTGTGCCAAAAATCTGCTTTTACGTGTGGATGACGGGCCAAACCGTAGAAAAATATCTCAGTTTTGTGAGATACCCGGCTATGTGTGGACAAGGCTCTCTTGCGATTGAACGTGAATAAAGTTTACTACTTAAAAAAAACATAAAAGCTAAACATATCTATTTAAACAGCATCATGACATCGCTACAAACACAGTATTAAAATTAGCGAACATCAATGTATACAGGCTTTAGGTTACGTTACCTTGTTTCAGCGACGCTTGGTGAAAAATCGTGGATGTTTTCTGATGTTGGATCATTAAGCTCGTACTGCAGTGGTACGCCAGCTCTATTTTAGAGTATTTATGCTGTACTTTGTTCTCTTCGTTTTTTAGAATCTAACGATCCCAAACTTTACACATTTTCTGCCATTCACGCGCATCTTTATTGTCCACTATCGCGCCAACTAAATTCAAACTGTATCACATGCTGCTGGTGTGCTTCGCACCGGTGTATCCAAAGCAACCATCCGTGTGGAACAATCAGATCCATGTGCTATGGTGCGCATTATAGGAATTTAACGAGGCTTCGGGGCAAAGTCTTTGCATGGAGCAATTTTTTGAATCGAGTAACTCGACGAATCACTGCAGTCCTACTGTTCAGGTTAGAAGTTTACATACAGTGATATGCATGAATATCATTTTCATATTCAGATATGCTTTTTTCTGAAAGATATATATTTTTGTTAGTGAGATAATATAAAAAAAACATTTTATAAATATGAACTGTATTATTTAAAAACAATGAATACCTGGCTACTTAAGTTTGTATTCAATATAGATTTTCTACATTCAATGCAAGGTCAGAGATATACAAACACACAAATATATGCAAAGACCTCAATAATATTTAGATAAGTGAAAGCTTTAGAAAACCACCGCAGGTCTTTGCTTCATTATGTCTGGATATTTCATCATGTTTATGTAGAATTAGGAGCTAATTTATAATGGTTGGTGTCACAGAATAGACTGCTTTTAAGGCGGAGCCCAACAATTTCTAATAAGGATAAAGTCTTGGGTGGAAATCCGCGTAGCATTTAACCTGTTACAGACATTATTTAAAAGTAGTCCTCCAGCTTCATTCTTTCATCCAGTTTTAAAATAAAGAGCACCTAACACTAAAACGAGCCCTCACCATGATGCTGCCAACACCGTGTTTGACAAATGGTACAATATTCTTAGGGTTAAGAACTTTGACTCCTTGAAATTTTCTTATCAGATACTAAATAAATTACCCTCTTCTTTTACCATAAAACTCTCTACAGGGTTCTGTCTTGTTTGTGAGAGCAGTTGCACTCTGCTCAGTTCAACCCTGCAAGAATTATGTGGGTAAAGGATTTAAAGGCATGGTGCTGATGACTTCCTTCTTGGTTGGCACAATAAACCACATAAACCTGACTTCACTGTGAACAGTGACACCGGTGTTCAAAGCAATTTACAATTCATGGAAGATTAGATTACTGATCATTCTGCAATTTGGGTGAAAATTGGTGTTTCAACAGCAAAATCGTCTGATACACTGATCAAAAATCATTTCAATAACGGCTAACTTCAAGTTCCCTAAATGAAACAATATTCTCTTGTCTTACCTTTGAAAAGGAAGTGAGAGTAATACTTAAAAGTGTTGTATGACTGCTGCATGGCAACGAAGCTCGGGTGCACCGCCTCCCCCTGCTGGCTGTCCCAGGGTTGTGCGATGAGCTGAGCACGAAATTTGAGGATCAGGCTGAAAATGCTGTGGATGATGTTCATGACCGGAGCCGCTTTCTCTGTCAGCAGACCCCTGGAGAGGTCAAAAGGAAGGAGAGGTCGCAGAAAGATTAAAGTTAACTTTTTAATGACCTTTCATACAAGGCAAAACTATGAAACACCTCGTTGTGAGAGCAACAGCCTCTCCTGCATTATTCATCCACAGAATAAATCATTCATTGGGTTCACAAGTTAGCCTCATCATCCAACTGGAATGTGAATGAGTGTGTTAGGAGGGGAATGAATTGAGTTAATATGAGATAACCAAAAGTTGGACTTAACTTGCTGAACTTAAAAAGAAAAGCCTCATACATGGGGCTGGGATCACTAAAAGTACTAAGTAATGAATTATTAAACAAGGCAAGACAAAATGTCACTTCCTGACTTCTAGAAAAATATCAAATATACTTTGGTTTCTGTACAGTTCCGGCTCTCACCTGAAGATGGCTCTGTTGAGGTAGTCGGCGTGTGTGCGGTGGATGCCATCCAGGTCACTGGCACTGGCCAGCTTGGCTGTGAACTCAGTCCAGGACACCTGCAGGATCTGGTTGGCGATGTAGCCCTGTATGACTTTCACAAAATGCTGCATTTCGTGCCTGTAGAGCTGCAGCTGATGGAACTGCACCGAGCGGCCCGCGCCTTTCACCAGTGCTGCAAGACATGAGCATGGGAACGAGTTCAAATCCTGGCTGATCTTCACAGATGTTCCCTGTCCAGTCAGAGAGATAGATGCATCGTTCTCCTTGATTAAGATTCAGTACATTGTATGGATCAGAACAAGCGCCTCCTAAAACACACTGACGTGTTTGGTTGGAATGTGACAAAATGTGAGAATGCTCTCAAACTAAAGCTGTAAATAATACTTTACATTACTATTACTATATATTACATTAACACTATTATATAGTTACGATTAGAAGCCGACCGATATAGGGTTTTTAAAGGCTGATTCCGATACCGATTTAAAATTTTTTTTATCATCGATGGCAGATATCTAAAGCCGATTATTAAGGTTGATATCCAATATAGATATAAAAGTTGTTAGCGGCACATTGATTATGAAGGACAACTGAACACTCACCGTGTGTAATATAAATTAAAAAGTCAATAAAACTCTATATATTTAATGAAGTTCAAATATAAGACAAAAAGGTGCTTCTGAGCATGTGGGGGTCCTTCTTTCAGTCAAGTAGTGGCGGCAGCTGGCCACACAGGTGCCTAATCTTTTTTCGTTTAAATCAACTCTTTAAAACAAATTTTGGCCGATGGTAGTTACAATATATAGTCACATATTTTTTGTATCATTGTGCTTTTATTATTAATAAAATCCCCAAAAATATTTTTTATCCTCTGTTTTCATCTTCTCTTAGTATAATACTTTGTTTTTCTCCTCGATCCATTTCTGGGATCCGTGCATAGAGTTGCAGATCAATATAATCAAACCATCGTGAAGAAAACAGCTACGCAACACTCCCTCCGGCCTTGACCTGTGCTTTGTATAAATAAATCATAAAAGAACTTGAATATATTTTTCTATAAATATTATAGAGCCAGCTATGAAGCAGAATCCCATCTCTTCTTTCTGTGGGGTGAACTGGAGTCCAAGCTGAAGCTGTATCAGCAGAGCTACCTTTCCCTCACCTGTCCTCTTGAGGTGAAACCACACATCCCTGAGGCTCCACACCATGTGTTTGAGCTGCAGCAGGAACGAAAACAAGCGGTTGTACTTGTTCATGCAGCTGTCAGTGATGATGATGTTCAACGGCCAGTCCACCTGGAGGGGGGAAGCAAGAAAAGAAATCTGTGTTAGAGAGGTTGTGTGAGAGGAAAGGAAATAAGAAGGTGGAGGAGGAAAACAAAAAAAAGTAAAACAGGTAAAGGTAGAGTGATGGATGACGTTAGAAGAGCAGTGAAAGGTGTGAAAATGAAGATGCTGATAAAGTAGGTGAGATGATTGTGAAGGGGGTGAGAGGAACAGGATGAAGAAATATGGCGACATAAAGAGGCAGAATGTGTGAAGCAAGAGGTAAGATCAGCAGGAGGAGGGGTTCGGCTCCGAACAAGATGGAGACTCAGCAGCTACTGGAAACATGAGAGAGGAGCACTGAGACCAATATGTGCACCATTAATTTCCAAGAATGTCACAACAAAGATGTGGACCTAATTAATCTACGATACCCGCCAATTTCAGAGAGAGATAAGCTCGTTTTTTCTACGCTCAGAGCAGTTTGTCTAAACATGACACATTCCTGCTTGGACAAACACGCCCATGTCAGAGTCCTCACCGTGATACTCGCTCCATCAAAGCAGCTCACCTTGTAGCGCAGCTCCAAACAGTTGAGGGAGTCCGGGGCGTGGGGGTGGAAGGTTTCAGGCAGGAAGCGCAGGGCGAAGGTGAAATTTGAAGCCAACGGTGTGTCTCCATGGAGGCTGAACTGCAGAGCTTTACTGAGGATGGAGTTCAGGACCAGGGGGGTCAGCAGTTCGCCTGGGGTCTGGCCACTGGCCATCTGGGGGGTGGAGGTGGATGGGGTGAATCACAAATTAAATAGTTAATAAATTCAATATTCTTACTCTTTAAATAAACATGCTTTTTAAAATAAACGTATTGTTTTACAAACATAGAACTTGTTGTTAATAAAGGCTCAAGTTCCTGTGTGGCTGAAGGTGTGCCAATCAGTAGAATTAGAGCTTTGGCTGAATAAACAACACCTTCTGTCTGATGGGCCCCAGGAGACAGATGTACATGAATGTTCCTGCAGAACAGCCCTGAGGTGTGAGCGTCGGCTGTGCTTGTTATCTTATGACAGGAAGCTTAAAGCCGGCAGTGAACTTAGACAGACAGCGTTCCTGTACATTTTACATGCAGAATTTCTTCACTGAAACAGAGTTCTCAGTTTTTTGACACCACTTTATAAAATCTAAATATTCACTATGAGTTTCTGCATTAATAAAATCGAATTATCTGGGTAGAATAGTTTGTGAAATTCCAGTTTGGTTCAATTCAAATCAAAACATGCTGGCATTCTTTTGAAATGCACAAATAAGGTGTATACATGCATTTGAAAAGTCTGATTTCAGTTTGACTAAGGTAATAATTTGCCTTTTTTCTTGCTGCATGTAAACACACTGACTACTGCGTTCGTCCAACTGAAGTAAAGATGGACAAATCGAACTAAAGCACCCAGATATTCCAATTACAAATCACATTTCTCTGCCACCAACCCCTGCCCATGGTCCCCCCTTGGGAAGTTACGAGACACAGAAACACACATCAACAACAGTAGTAGAAGAATAATATGGGGGCTAAGACAAATGTAAGCGGCCTATCCTTGCATTTTTTGACTGACAAAGAGACATTGTAATGTGATTGTGCATATCCTGCTTTGACTCCGTCTGCTTCACTCCCATCAGCCTCCGCTTACCGTCCGTGTGGCGCTCAAGGTTAAACAGAAGAAAGCCAACACGAAAGGGCGCATTTCGCCAACTAGTGTTGCGGAGTCAAAAGCACTTCATTCAATAATTCAGTTTACTCTCTGACATGTAAACTGGGACACAGACTCCCACTCTGACTAAAATATTAGTGCCTAAAGCTCAATTTAGATGGGCATGTAAACATACTGACCGTTTCAAACTGCAGTACCTGTTTTAGAGTTGTACGCCATCTGATAAGAATTTCTATATTTTAAAATCTAACATTTTTCAGTACATAGTGGTCTGTGTAATTAGTTTAACTGCATTTAAATGTATTTTACAATATAAAGTGAAAACAAATCTAATCGTGGCTAATCGACCCACCATAACCTACAGTGGCAAAAAGTTGAAATAATAAAAATGTCTCAATGAGTAAATTAACTCACACATTTAAACTGAATTTTGGTAATAATCAGACTAATAACCAGACAGGGAGCCTTATCCTAGTTTACATGTGATTAAATGAAATTCGTTCGACTCCAACATACTTCCGGTTGGACTAGAGTCACACCGACAGTAAAGGCTTTGTAAGTTCTGCACTGATTGTGTAACTTTAGTTGTTGTAGTGTTATCATGTATTATTATTGTTATTCTTGCCTCTGCGAGCTATTCACTTTCCTTGAATAGCTTAGTTAAATTATAGTTGTAGTTTACATGTAGAGAAATTAAATTTTTTAACCGCATTCTTTGGAGGAGTTAGTCCAATTAAGAGAAGTCCAGTTTGGTTCGACTTCAGCCGTACTAAGGCAATAATTCAGCTTTTTGTAACTGCATGTAAATGTGAGTGTTTCAAAACAACTACAGAAAAGCTGGAAAAAAAGATTTTGCAGCACAGAAACAAGTATAGCCAGAAGGGTGTCACCTTTTCAAAGATCAGATCGCTGAGAGACTGGGCAAATTCTCCATCTTCCATCAGCAGGAAGTGGCGCAGCGCCTCAAAGTGTCTTTCCACCCCCAGCTCCACAAAGAAGTAGTCCACTACAGCCTTATTCACTAAAGAGACACTGGGAACAGAGGGCGAAGAGAAGAACGGACATAATGAGGAGAGAAGCATTCTGACTGCAGAATAAGATTACAGAAAATACACACCTCTGACAACCAAACACCAGGTAGGCTGATATTAGTGTTTATGTGTATTATATGGAAATGTGTCCCCTTTCTTATCACTTTTAATACTGCAGAAGCAATCTGCATTTAGACAGCTGTGTTCTTCTGGAAAGATGAGCCCATCTACCACTCTTAAGGCACCCGTCTAGATTATTCCAACAAAGTAAAAGAAGCTTTTAACTGCAGCTACTGACTGGTGGTTGGTGGCCGTTTTCACCTTCTTTGTTCTAGTAGATAAACCAGATCTAGTAATAAAACTGGATGTGTTATGTATGAAAAAGGTTGGAGAGTTTAGAATGCCTACAGTTTTTCTACAACTGAATTAAGTCTTAAAAATCACAATATACAGTCTTACTCATAGTATTGCAGTATATCGTATCATACCTCCTGTATTGAGATACACATCTTAGTGCCAGATTTTTGCCATTACACAATGATAAAAATATAATCTAAACTATACATTTCCTTCAAAATATGCCATTTATTCTTGACCAACACAAAGAAAGCATCTCCTCATGCCACACTCTTCTAGACAGGTACTTACTGTGTGATGAGCGGGGCGGTGACAGAGTGCTTTATCAGCACTGGTAGGGAAACCATCTCACTGAGCTGGACAGCTGTGGTGTCTGTGGCTCTGCGTAGCGTTGGGTCGATGGGGAGGCCCCAGGGTCCTCGCGTTACCTGCTTCAGCAGCTGGGACTCAGGGGACGAAGCTGTGAGAGGGAGATGATGGGCATGCAGGTAAGGAATGGTCTACCTCACCGCTGCAGGTTACATAACTGAAACAAAATGTCTGGATTTTGTTTTTATTTAGGCTATAGTCAGACAAGTTTAAGACTGATTACAGCGGTAATCACCCAAAAGCAGAGTGCTCCATTTGCTAAGTAAATCCAATCCCTGCATTTATGTAAAGCCCAGCCTTAATAATTATGTCTGCTGGCTTTTATCGGTGAGGTGGAAGAGGAATTCACTTGAGAAGATACAGATTGATTTAGGCATGAACGTTTGCAGCATGAATAAACAAAAGATTGAGAATGAAAGAGAGGATAAGACTTTAATAAGCCATGAATCTCCCCAACTGAAAACCTGGAAAACTTGTTTTAAGAAATAACCGCCTTTTATGCAAGTCAAGTACATGTTTAACGGAAAGAAGAAATGCAATTATTTCTCATACAAGAAGCCAATCCAAGCGCAATGTAACATGCACTATGTAACGTTATAATAATAGTAATAATATTTAAATGAATTTATTTCAAAAACATTAAATTTATCAAGTAAACATTGTTTACCGTTTGAACATCACCCAACTTGCAAATATATTCATACAGGTAAACTATTTCCGATTTTGTAACATTACAACAAACTTCAATGCATTTCAGAGGGATTCTATGGAATGAACAAAAAAAGTAACACAAACATGTGCATAACTGGACATGAATATGATCTCATCTCAACTATTCCAGCTCTGTAGTAGGACAGAAACACCGAACATTTAGTCAAAGTGAAGCTTTGCCTTACTTTAACAGAATATAAAGGCATTCCATAGTAGGGCTGGACGATATAGAAAAAGAGCATATCGATAAAAAAGTCATATTGATCGATTATGATAATTATCGATAAAAAATCACAATCTAAAAAATATATTTTAAGTGCCTCCCCAGTCATTTTAGTTATTCTTCAATTAACTAATTTTAACTAAGAATTAAATTCATTAATTTTTCAAACACTTCTTTTTATCATAAGTAAGTTTTTAAGACACAAACAAACCAAGAGACCTGAGTAACATCAGTAAATACTAAGAAAAGTAATATTATTAACCATTATGTAGATTTTTTTAAGCCTGTTAGTAATTTAAATTGAAGGCTTATTTTTATGCTTTTTAATCTTTTAAACATTTTATGACACATTATAATATAAATGGCTGAAACATTTGGATTAGTTTGTCAATAAAACTTATTCAATTCCATTTCATCTCTTCAGCTGTTTGCTAAAGCTAACTAGCTACTTACCAGTGTTGATGGAGCCCAGAACACTGCAGCTCAGTCACTGAGCCGAAGCCGGCTAGTCTATCCAACCCGTTGTGTTTTTTAAAGCCATTTTTCGCTTGTGAGGGCCGGGAGCAAAACAGAGGGGAAATTTTAACAGCCACCGATGTTAGCAATGTGACTCGAACTGGGTACATTTCCTGTGTCTCTCTGTAAGAGATTCGTAGCGAGCTGGAGAGGGGAGTCCTGCTTAAAACAGCTGATCGTAGTTTTATATTTCGTTCATTATTGCCAAGTTTAGTGTATTAGTGCATCAAGGATCGGTTCAAAACGGGGCGTAACCTTTACCGGAGCCACTGAAACATTTATCCAAAACAACATCCTCCGCTGCTCCCTTGTTGTAATGTCTGAGCACGGCAAAGTTACGGTGATGGTCCGGTTAGGGAGTATTAAAAAATTCAGCTTCAGCTCAAATCATTTAATCCTTTTTGTGGTTTGAAAGGAGATAGGGTGGCTGACAGAGCTGCATGGGTCATTGTTAATGATTCGTTTGGAGTAAGTAATGATTGTTGTATTAAGCTGCCTAGTAGGGTATGATGAAAAAATGAGGGGAAACAAATTTTTCTATCAAACTTTTTTATCGACCCCTTTTTTCACCACACATCTATCGATCGATATATACTGCTATCGAATTATCGTCCAGCCCTATTCCATAGTGAACTCGAATGATTACCAAACAGATTGAATGCAACAACAAAAAAACTGTCCTTTTTTACCTTTTACTTCATATCCATGATGTACCCAATACTTTTTTTATTCTATCACCTAAAATAAACAAACATTTGTGGTTTTAAGAAAAACAAGTTATAACATTTACATTAAAAGCCTAAATACTTTTACAAGGAATTGCATTTTCATTTCGAAAATACTTTATGCCATAGGAGAATGAAAGTAGTAACTCATATTATTCCAATATTTCCAAATAGTTGTTGCGGATATTGATGCTGTGGGCAGGAAGAATCTCCAGCAGCAGTCAGTCTCGCAACAAATCTGAAGAGGCCTCTGACCAAAGATTGTAGCTATATGGAAGTCTAATGACTGTCATGACATGTTAAAGCTTGATTTATGAGCAGTAAAGAGGTTTTTTCCTAGCAACACTAAACGTAACAATAACAACTAAATAAAATACGGGCAACACTAAGGTCAGCAAATGCCTGCCTAGTACTCAACCACGTCTTCAAACGCGAAAATGCTTTAAAAAATACAAGCAGGGGTGGATAGACCAGCTGGCTTCAGCACTCCATCACTGGACTTTGTTCCAGGGTTTTGGGGCTCAGTCTACACTCAGCAATCAGTGAGTAGTTGGTTAGCTTCAGGGCGTTTACACATGTGTGGCCGTGCCAGATAACAGCCAGAGAAAAATGCTAATTGTTTCTGTTCACATGACCGGATCAGTCCGTGCTGGAGTACAGTGTTTTACAGGACGGACTACACCCAAAAAGCAGGTGGCGGTGTACAAATAATTCTGTAGCTATTCAACAAACAAGGGAGTGAGAAGTACCGACGTCATAAAAGGAGCGACAGCCTAGAATGACAACAAATTGGTCTACTGGTCAAAAGCTATCTGAAGGCATCTACAGGGTGAGTGTTGTAGGAAACCCGCCGCTTTGTAACCTCCTGTGTTGCTGTTGGATGCTTGAACAGTGTTGTTTTGATCTCTTTATGGTCGCGTGGCGATTCTGTAATTTCGGTCGGTGGAGTCGTCACTTCCGCGTGGAGAGCGTCTATTGTCTTAGATACGGCCAGAGTATGGATTGTATTCACATGATCCATATCCACTTGTACCTGGACTCCGATATGACCTCCAAGTCAGGTCTCTCGGGCAGTATCCTGGAACGGTCCAGGCTGTGTTCACATTGAACAAAATAAGTGGATTTTGACCAAATACGGTACCAGAGTACAGACTCGAGTCCCATGTGAAAACGCCCTCAGTAGCTAAACTGAACAATGAATCAGTTTTATTGGCCTCGTTGTTACACACAAACTAAACCGAATGTATGAGCCATTGATAAATTAAAGTGTCATAAAATGTTTAAAAGATCATAAAAGCATCAAGTTAAGCTTTCTTTTGAATTTACATAATTTAATAATTAAAAAAATATATAATATAATGGTTACAACTTTACTATTATTTGTATTTACTGATGTCACTCAGGTCTCTTGACTTGATTTGTGTATGTCCCTTAAAGAGAATGAAGGGCTGAATTGATTCTTGATTAAAATGAGTTCAATATAGAATAGCATAAAATGACCAGAGATGCACTTAAAATACATTATTTACTTTTTTGGATAGTTATCAGTAATTATTGATGTTGGTCAATATTCCCTTTATAGAAATGTTCTGTTTCTATATTGTCCAGCTCTAATAACTGTTCAAAAGAAAAAAAGTAAAAGCAAAACCCCTTCCATCGGCACAGCATTTAAAACCAGAGGGAATAACTGTCCGAGCATGCATGCCTCAACCAAAAAAGGAATGATGAAGTCTACAAAAAGACTTTTTATGGCACCCATGTTGTGCACTGACCTAGTAAGTTGTAGCAGTCCTCGTAGTGTTCCACCTGGTACTGGGCAGATAAGGCCATGAGGTATTCCTGCTGTGAGTTTTCTCCAGGGGACAGCCACAAACCAGACTCCCACGACCCCATCCTGTCATCAAAGGGCTCAGTGGGGCTGCCTGAATGAGAAGCAGAAAAGAAATGTACGGATATAATTTTCTAGAGAGCAATGCTGCAAAAAAACTGGTTTAATTTCCCCTCAGAGGATGAGATAACAACAGTTTGAAATCTATGATTTTACTCAACTTTATATGAAAGCAGTAGACTTAAAAGCGCCATTGTGTGACATCCTAATTATTTGAATTTCGGAAAAAACAATCAAAGCTGCATGGGAGGGAATTTGATTGGAACCAATTTCAAATCCATATATGTCACCAGAAATGTTTCACTCTAAAGAGGCAAAACAGCAGGTAAGACTTTAAAGTATTATTTTTTCTTTTTTAAGTATATAAAGGGCTCCCATTTGCTACACATGGCATCTTCACAAGCACATAAGTAGTCAAATTAACTGTAATTAAAAATGAACGTTTTAGATGAAAAACTGCGCAAGTTTGATGAATATATTTTCCTCTGTTTTTACCAGCTGAAATCATCCCAGAGTGGACCAAGACACGAACGTTATTGTGCTGGATTTAAAAGTGATGAATGAAAAAAATACATATTTGTTCAACTTGAATACAACAATATATACAGCTGCTATTAATATACTTGTTATTACAATTATAACTATTTTCTAATTACACAGAATAAACACTCGCTACAGTTGAAATTGCCTTTTGTATTAACAACAAAAAGTGTAGGGGCATTCGTTTCCTCACTCCGGCATCTGCTCTGCCATCCTGATAAAGCAAATTTAAAGTATAGAAACAGTTTGGAGTGGAAAGATTGAGCAGTTTCGCAACCATAACGCAAACTGCTCCAATGCCTATAATACTCGCCCCTCCGTGAGTTAGTACCTTCATTGTCCTTGTCATTTGTGTTTTGCTGGTTTCGATCTTTTTCCTTCACCACACATCCAACCCCTAGTGCAGAGTCTGATGAGTGACCGTATGAACTGCCTGGAAGTGCAGCAAGTGGTGGATCTGACCCCAGCACCACACAGCCAACTCCCAGTGTTGAATCAGAGGAGTGACCGTAAGCGCTGCCTGGTAGAGGCGATGGAAGAGGATCGGCTTTTGAGACGACACATCCATCGCCCAAAGCAGAGTCTGATGAATGGCCGTAGGCGCTCCCAGGTAATGACGGTGGTTTGGGCTCATCTCCCTGGACTGCACATCCGACACCTAGGGCTGAATCAGAGGAATGACCGTAAGCACTGCCTGGTAGAGGTGATGGAAGCGGATCGTTTTTTGAGACGACACATCCATCAACCAAAGCAGAGTCTGACGAATGGCCGTAGGCGCTCAAAGGTAATGAAGGTGGTTTGGGCTCCTCTCCCTGGACTACACATCCGAAACCTAAGGCTGAATCAGAGGAGTGACCGTAAGCACTCCCAGGTAGAGGAGCTGAAGGAAGCTCTGCTCCAGACACCACACAGCCTGGCTGAAGGGCACAGTCCGAGGCATGCCCGTGCTTACTCCAACGAGGTCTTGCTTCAGTGACGTTGGACACAAACTCACCCACTCTTATATTAGCGTCAGACGAGTGACCATGAATACTGGGGACAGGCTGTGGTGCAGCAACATCTGAGACATTTTCCCCAACCTTTATATGAGCATCTGAACTGTGGCCGTGGACGCTTGGTGATGGTAAGGGCGCCACTATGTCAGAAACGAGTTCTCCAACCTTGATGTGGGCTTGTGAGACGTGACCATGGATGTTGGGGACAGGAAGAAGGGGGACAAACTCAGAAATATATTCCCCAATTTTGATGTGAGCATCAGAGGAGTGACCGTGGACACTGGAGGACGGAGTAGGAGCACACACTTCTGACACATGTTCCCCAATCTTGATGTGTGAATCCGAAGCATGGCCATGGACGTTAGGGAAGGGGAGTTGAGCAATGACCTCAGACACATTCAGTCCAACCTTTATATGCGCATCAGATGAATGGCCATAGGTGCTGAGAGAGGTCTGAGGGGATATTCTGTCTGAAATCAGCTCTCCAACCTTTACATTAGCATTGGGGACAGAACTCTGAAGGTCAGAAGGAGAAATACCCCCACCAGGTTTATCTTTACTCTCAGGTCTTTGGTCTTTTGTGTCTGCCTCAACTCGCTCAGTCGTAGTTTGATCTTTGTTCTGCTCATCCTTTTCCACTTGTTCAGGTACAGGGGCAGCAACATTCTGCCCCTGTTCTGTAACTGCGCTGGAAGCCTGTGTGTCCTGCCCGTGAACGCTTGTATTTTGATTCTCCTCCTGTGTTTGCTGACCTTGATGAAAGCTGACATTTTTCTCAACAAGGGTCTGTATCAGCTCAGACTGGACAGCAGGTGCCCACCGAGGCCTGGACTGAGCTGAAGATTGGTCAGCGATACCCTCAAGTGGGCTAAAGGGGGCACTAAAGTCATAGTCGTCGAGTTGTGGAGCAGGACGGGCATCAGGTAGGTCAGAGCCAATCTCCTCCAGGGCCTTATCCACGTGCTGACTGTCAAGCTTCGGTGATTTAAAGAGAAGGTCACTGATGTCAGAGTTCTCCGAGAAGAGAGGAGGGTCTGCTGCAGACGGATTAAATGTTGAGGATACAGTTTCTGATCTTTGATGGTCTGCTAACTGCACCTCCTGAGTGGGAGATTCCTGTAAACAAGAATAATAAGTGAGTTTCGAGGAAAGCAGAGAATGTAGAAAAAATTATTGTCATTATGAGGTAGTTATTACATGGGATTGTGGTGATGTTAACGAGGGACCAGATGGCAATACATCCGTGGGAGGGCTCTCCTGGCCTAAGGGGTATTTATCCAGCAATGTCTGAAAGGAGGGCACAAAAGCTATGATTTACAAAAAAAAACAACAAAAAATGTGATCAGAGAATAAAAAAATGTAAACCTCAAGAAACAGTTCAAATATTTGATCATCTTCCTTAGAAACCCTTGGATATGACATTGGCAGAAAATCAGCAGTCCATGCTTTTTATTATTTTGTGCGCGTTTATTAATCACCAACCTGAATTTTCTGCCTGTCGAGCATGAAAAAACGTTCCCTGGCTTCATCGAGTCTCATTCGCTGCACTCTCCACATGGCCCGCCTCTCTCTGTGAGCAGCTTCCTCTGACAAACGGCTGTACTGAGCGATCAGCTCCTTCCTATGACATGTGATAGAGGGACACGCTTTCAGATGCAAGGTTTATCCCAAGCAGCGTGCAGCAACAGACCGTATAGGAAGCTGTCATAGGCTTGATATCAAACCTGAAAGTATACTTGAATTTATTCCTAAGCATTAGTTCAACCCATGTTCATTATCTGAATTTTTTTCCATTGTTTGACCCCCTTATGCATGGTTCTAGGTTGGAGACCACGCATGGTCAGGTATGAGATTCTCACAGTAGATGTAAAAATAATATGTTCAGGCATCATGGGATTAAAAATCATATAAAATTGAATTGCTTTTATTTAAAAAGCAAAAAACCTACAATCGCTCCTACAGGGGCTCAATATAACACCAACTGTTACACCTATTACTAAGTTATCATACAATTTCTTTTATTTTCATACACACTGAAGAAAAAAATGGTTCTGTATAGTTAAAAAGATTGTTTAACCCTTTTAAACTTTTTAACCCTTTTAAACTTTTCTTTAAAGTTAATTCCTAGAATTAACTTCTTTTTGTTTACGCGATTAGTGCATGCACAGAACAGTGCGCATGCACTGAGTATATTATTATTGGCGTACTGGGTTGATATGATTATAGCTTCAAAAGTTGTCTGTGAGAATTTTCCGTCCGCTTCAGATGTCAGCTTACTGCTCCGTATTTATGTTGATTTAAGCATGTTGGCTCACTGTATACCTTTAGTACATTTAGTCATTGGGAGCACCGTTAAGGACCTTCTATGACTCTGTGGTGGCTTCAGTCATTTTTTACAGTACTGTATGTTGGAGCAGCAGTTTATCGACAGCTGAGAGGAAGAGGTTGGATAAACTCATCAGGAAGGCCAGCTCTGTTCTAGGATGCAGCCTGGATCCGGTGCAGGTGGTGGGAGACAGAAGGACTCTGGCTAAAATAACATCTCTGATGGACAGAGTCTCCCACCCCATGCATGGAAATGTTGCTGAACTGCAGAGCTCCTTCAGTGACAGACTGCTGCATCCTAGATGCACAAAGGAGCGTTTCCGCAGGTCCTACCTCCCTGCAGCTGTCAGACTGTACAACCAAAACTGCTCCCAACAAATATAAATATTTAACACCTGCACTGTATCTTACATTTGCACTAAACAACCACACCGATATAATTTGCACATTATTTTCACCTGATGTACATATTCTTATTCTGTGTTGATGTACATATTCCGTGTATTATTGTATTTTTTTTGTATATATTTTTTCTTTTCTGTTACATATGTTCTATATTTGTTGTTTCTTTGGCTGCTGTTTACGACCGAATTTCCCCTGGTGGGACTATTAAAGGATTATTCTATTCTATTCTATTCTATTCATAGAGAGATGCCAATGCGTTAAAATATGAAATTATTCAGTTAAAATTATGTTTTTCGGAGTTAAATTAGTGCTAAGTACTGTTAGTGGAAGTAGCTGTATACATCTTCACAATAATGTGATGAACCCGTGTTTTATCTTCTGAGTGTTTACTTATGGGAAAATGGTAAATTGGGACATTTGATTACTATGTCTATATTACATTTGATTTATGTGATGTTTAACACAGGCTGCTAATATCCAATTGTTAAGTTTTTTTTAATGCATTTTGGACAGTTCTTCCTCTATTTGTTATTTTTCATATGAGACCATACATACATTGTGAATGTGACTGGAGTTCTAAAGAACAATGCAATTAATTTATCCTATATTTAATTAAAAAAAGAGCAGAATTGTGTTTTATATACCCTGAAAATTTTAGTTTTTTTGGGTCATATTTAGGAATGGTGATCAATTCACAACTATCCTGTGATTAATTAGATCAAAACCTACTAAAAATAAGAAGTTTTTGGACAAAGTTTTTATGTTTTCCATTCTTTAAGCACCGGGAACATTCAAAAGTACCGCTTTGGCACCAGTATCGGATAAAACCTAAATGATACCCATCCCCAGCCTCTAGCTAATTTTACTGTAACCGAGGGTATAAATGGCTCGTTGCATTCTAAAAGTTGCTGACAAAGAACTATAAATATTTGCCTATTTATTATTATTACTTACATTTTTTTTGTCCACATCCAAAATAAATTAAGTGTTTTAATCTTGAACTTTACAAATGTTTCCTGAAGGAGAGAGGGGTTAAAAGATGCAAGCTTGCTGCTTAAAAGGCTGCAGATGGCAGGTGCTCCCTTCCTTGCTTCGGCTTTGGCATGCTCTGATCTCCAACATGTCGACGAGCTGAATGACAGCTCGCTGAACACATTACAAGCTCTGATAGCATTTGCTCACGTTGTGGCATTAGACAGTTATCCCAACAGCGCGGGAATTTTGCTTAAGTCTAGCAGCTCACATAAGCGATACTCGAGGAGGTGATGTTTCAGCCTGGTAAACATACACTGTATATATGTCAAGAGAGATTTCAACATAGACTGATTAGTTAGCTAGAATAGGCAGAGCAGTTGTGACTGCGGAAGCTGTCAGACCTGGCTCTCTGCTCCAGCTGCTCCTCCAGGGCTTGCAGTCTCTTTTCTCTGTCTCTCAGCTCTCTGGCAAAGCTGAAGTCGTCCTCCTCCTTCTTCTTGGCTGCATTTCGCCACTGGTTGCAGAAACAAAAACAGATGCATGCACCATTTTTAAGCTAAGAATATTTAATTATACATTTTTGTAGACATGTTTAAATCTCTCACCCCTCTCTTTAATGGGTTATGTTTTTTTTGAAACTGGGTTATATGTACTAGTGGAAAATCCATAGCCTGTGTCTCACTTATCATACACATCTGTCAGTTTAGAATGCATTTGTGACTGATGAGCCAGGTTTACTGATCCCCAGACAAGAACAATATTTGTGCACCTAAATAAGCTCAACCTAAAATATTTTTGTAGTTCCAGTGAGCTCCGTAATGTAGACTCTTTTTTTTACACTTCTGTTGCAAATATAGTCTTGCAATCCTAAAAGCTGTCGGAAGTCCTTACAGAGGCGTTCCAGGTTTGAGTAGTTAATTATTCCCCAGAAAAAGTATTTTCAAATTAACTTCATCATTTAAAATAGAAAAAAATATATTATTTTATTATTGATCATTATTAAATTATTATGTTGCAGTTATATGTGAATAATCTTAAAATGTGTTATATTTTGTAGAGGCCAAAATAATGTTATCCTGCATGTGAAACCACCCCATTTTCCTTAATCTAATCTCCTCTGCATACCAACTTTACTTCTGTTATAAAGACCAAACTTCATGGTGCTGGAAGTTAGGTTCCAAGTTATGAAGTATGAAGAACAGATAATTCAGAGAGAAGGTCTGCACACCTTGTGAGGCAGAGATCTTTTCTAGGCTTAAACGGGACCACTGAGTGTGGGTGAACCGGGTCGTGTCCCTTCATTTTAGGAGAATCGTGCCTAGCCCGTAGAAAAGTGAAAAATAATGCATGGTATTTTACCGAGGGTCACAGGAGTGTCAGTCTTTCAGACGGTATCAAAGAGGGCAACCAGAAAGTTAGATTCTATGTAGTGTTTGAGAAATAAAGATGGGGTTGGAAAGATATCTCGGCAGGATGTTTCAAGATGAGCAAATGTCCAGTTAATATGGAAAAGGGAAGCGAGCACCATATTTATCACAGCAGAGAATTGCATTTGAGTAACTGATTGACTCAAAAGCATGTCTAATTAACAAATATGTGAATCTAAATTATTTCATATTGATCCAAATGAAAAGAGAAACAATTTATGCCATAAAGTGTTTCAGGTATAAACAATACTAGCCCTCCATCCTGTCATGGATGGAAATATAAGAGGGTTTTATAGGGCCTAGCAAAACACTTATGAGGTGAATGGAAAATAGCATGCCTGCTATTTAAATATCTTTTATAAATTAAGATTTGAAAACCACAGTGTGCATTTCTGTTTAGTCCCTAGTCAACCATCTTTTATTGCAAAAATAGGTGCCAGTATTCAAGGATAGTCCTTTACCAGCTTTTCACATCCAGAGTTTGAATGTTTTTCCATTCTTCCTAGTAAAAAACAGCAAAGACTCAGTCAGGTTGAAAGAAAAGCGTTGCAATTGGATTCAAGGCTGCAGTTTGACTGGGTCATTCTGACATGGTATTTTATTTCCAAATCTAAACCAAAAATTGTACCTTTGGCTGTATGCATGTTTAATGTTGTTTTCCAGCTGCAAGGTGAAACTTTCTGTCCCAGCTGAAGTAAAGAATTCCCACAGCATGATGCTCTTTCCCAGGTTTCTTAATGGCTTTTCAGCATGATATGTAGTAACAGAGTTCAACAGCTGCCAAAATCGTAATTTAATCGATCTGATCTATGGAGCTTCCTCGACATGCTAGTTGTATTATTTATTGGTTTTTGTAAAATGGCAAAATGTGGTACATGTGGTTTTCAACCTGTTCCTCTTTCATAATGGTCAGATTTGTGAAGTGCATGACTAATAGTTGCCAAATCAAGATTCTCCAACCTGAGCCGTGGATCTCTGCAGCTCCTCCAGAGTTACCACACATTCCCCAGGTGACAGAAGCGGACTTCTGAAAGTACCTGGCTGCACAAGCCTTCATTGTGTGGAGCAACAAAATGTGAAAACAGTTTGAGGTGTGAAAATATTTTAAAAAGCCACTGTATAAGTGACAAGTTGAAGGTTGTAAACGGATTGCTGTGTTTTGGTCGTTTCAAATTGAGAAATATTTTTGTTTTTGTGGTAATTTTCTGGGCTGCATATATCAGGAATTTTTAATGTAAGGTCAAATTAACAGCATATTACACACATATAAGTGCAAGTAACACACAGTCTGACAAATTAAATTTCTTAGAATTTTTGTAAAACAAAATTCAAACAGTTTAAACTATTTTCAAAGGGAAAAAAAGGAACTTCCACTTCAACTACCTCCTGCTCCTGTTCCAGGTGCTGTCTCAGCTCCTCAAAGCGCTCCCTTTTCTTGGCCTCCTCAGCCAGACGCTGTGACACCTGGCGCCCTGCAGGTGGTGGGGGAGATAACAGAGGGCTGTTTACCCCTGCTCGTCGAAAAGCAACTCAACATCCGCGCCCCTCTAACGTGCAACGCTGCAGCACAAAACAATATCACCATCTGCCTCAAACTCAAATAAGTCGAGACAAGCATAAAGCAAAGTTCTGAGCAGGCATTCCCCAAGCCAATCACCCTCCTTTACCAACACGAACACACTTTATAAAAAATAAAAAAATGTGATGAATTTGGCAAACTCTGTGACAGAGAGTTAAATTTCACACCTTTAGGGTAATGGAAGACAAGTCAACACAGAGCGATAAAGAGTGATTAGTGTAATTTTACCTGAAGTGTAATTAATGTCACATGTTGAAGGAATATTCAGCAGCTTCATGAAGTATATATATTAAATGAAATCAGTGCCTCTCAGTGTTTAATTTGACGCTAACCTCGGATGCTCTCCAGGGTTTTAGCTGCCGACTCCCTGACCTGATTGATCAGCTCCTGGCGCGCTCGCTCTGCTCGCAGGGCCTACCAATAGACAGGCAAGAAATCATCATTAACAAAGAGTTATCCCCCTGCTCCGGAGCTCCTCTCTCCTGCCCCATCTCTGCCTGTCACAGCTGCCAGCTGCACACACGGTGCAGGCCATACAAACTAGCTTGATGCCATAACAGCAAACACAAGCAACATATTGCTACAACAAACTAAATATTTTAAACAAAGCTCAGAAGCATCCTTACCTGTTCCTCCCTGCTGATGGCGCTGTGTTTTGCGATCCTCTCCATACGTCCGCGATACAAAGCGCATTCTCGCTCAATCTCCTCCACCTCTTGCAGGGAGAAGGTGACAGCGATACGAGGCACCGGCAGCTCTGACCAGCATATGTAGTGCTGGGGAGGAACACATTTGGCTAGAAGTGAGCGCTACAAAAAAAAAAAAGGCTTGCTGCTTCGAGTGTTAATTTAGATGACTCATCATGTTGACACCGAGTTTTATAACCTCAAAAGTTTATTACATAAACAGAATATGTTGCACCAGCTGTTTGAAAGTACAACTCCTTTTCACTGCTAGATCCAAAAGGTAAACTAGAATTTGGGATGGTGTACGGGAGAGATGAGGACAAAAACAGTTTGGAATTTGGTTTAATGCTATAGACCTAATATTAAAAAATGGTAAATTGGGTTTGTTTTTATAGATACAAATTTTAAAAGCATGAATTTGCGTTTATGATATCCCTAAATAAAATCCAATGTTACTGCATGGTTTCAGAAGAGTTATAAAGATAAGTTACAGAACACGAGCGTAAAATCAGTGTAATGAGGACAAAAGAAAGGCCAGACTAGATAAAGTACCTGGGACAAGATGAAGTTAAATCGATCAGCTAAAATTAGAAAGTATGGAACAACTGCAAATAGACAAAGACAAGGCCGTGCATCTAAACAAACCGATTGAACAAGGACAGCATTAACATTAAGCAGCCAAGAGACTATTGGTCATTCTGAAGGTGTGGTTTAAGAATTTGTTGAAAGGACTAACCTCAGATTAGCTCTGCCCTCTACACATCTAAACTTTATGGAAAAGCGATTGAAGAAAACCGAATAATAAAAGTCATTTTAAATGGAAGAAGGTCCACTGTTTGGATCAGACCAAAATAGGAATGCAAAACTCATAGAAAACTAACACTGCTGTTACCTTGAATACACTGTCCCCACAGCAAAGCATAGTGGGGGCAGCATCATGCTGCAGGTATGCTTTTCTTCGCACTGTTAAAAGGAGTGTGATCACTTGTGTATGGCATTGTCGGATGCCTTTGATTGAAGGCATTAAACAAAATGATCAGATTTACAGCAGATTTTCTACTTTAAACGTGTCTTACATGAGGTTACATAAATGCTTTTCATATTAACTGTGATGTATGTCTAAAAGAGGAAAGTGTGTAAGACATTCTGGACATTACTGCACTGGTACCTTTAACTGAATTAATACATTTTACCTAAACAAAGAGTGTCATTTTAAACAAGTCAACTATTAAATAGAGTTTAAAATACAATATTATTTATGTAATATGTAAAACATTATATTACTTTTAACTGATCATTCCTAAAATGCTTTCTAGCCTCCATGTTGATCCACAACAGGTTCATCATGTCCTGCTATGTAGTGTACCATACTTATGTCTAGTTTTGTAGGAGAATCCCCTCAAAAAAACAAAAGATATTCAAATCATTGCACATTTTTCTCCCAGAAATATGTTATACGAATATTACCTCTTGCTACATGAGGAAGCACGTAATTTTTCTTTCTTTAATTAAAACTAAAAATACAAGATTCTTTTTTTATGTCAAAATGATAACTGTGTTTCAATTTTTAAGGGCCCTATGGAATTATAGAAAAAAACTAAGAGTCGTTATGGCATATGGACACCATCCCTATGTAAGCACAGCCAATCAGTGCATTTATTAGAAAATACAAACAAGAGAATCCTTCTTGGAAGCAAGAAAATAAATGCATTCGGTAATAATAACAGCTTTTACTATGCTTAATGAATTTACTACAAACAAGAATTGAAAGTTATTGTCGGGTCTGAATAGTTTATAAATACTAGGAAAGCCAAATGAGTGTTTTTACACAATTCAAGTAAATTATATTTTCCCTCCTCCACATATGCATGAATGGCTGTAAAACAAACCTGTGGACAGCAGATTTTGAGAAGGTTTATGGTCTTTCCGCAGACGTAGACGTCATTGGCAAAGTGTCTCAGGAAGACTGGCACACAGTCCTCCACATCCTTTGAGATCAGAGTGTAGCCTTGAACCCAGAAGTGTTTGTCTGCAGAAAAAAAGAATCAGATATACCCATTGGTGTCTGCCTGTTCTTAAAAAGGACCTCATCCTGAGAATTTAACTGCCTAAAACTATCGCTCCTAGAGTTACACTTGGCCTTAAACTTTTTCCTTTTTAGTTTGACTTACAGCACGTGACAAACTGGCCGCTTGGATTAACACTTGTAATTGTAAGCACTTAGTTCAGTGATCCCAAGCAAAAAACCATAAGAGAACATGAATACATGGCTTCCGGAGTGCTTTACACAATGCCCCCAGCTTGCGAAAAAAGCTTTGCTGCTGCTGAATGCTTCCTTGACCGACGGAGTTCGAAGGGGAACAATGACATCTGTGTGTCCTTCAAACGGCAGGAGCGAGAACTGTGGAGCTTCGCTGCTGGAATTGATGAGCTGTAGCTGATGAGCAGATGAAACTGTTAGCCAGACAAAGCTGGCGTGATGGTGTGACCTTGAATGGGATTTCACGTTACATACAGTGTTTGGACAGGCAATAATCATACTTGACTGTATTTACTAGCCAGTGTCAACAGTAAAAAGTAACAGCTTGTGTATTTGGAATTTGAGTATGAATATTAATGCCTGCACATGAATGATTTTCTTTAACATGTAAACATGCTGACATTTGTTCTGTCGATAAATGATGAGATAAACATTTTGCCTGAATATGAGGAAGATTAGTTTCCTTTTTTTGCAGGAGCATAATCTTACAATGAACAAAATACTTTACTTGAGCAGCTTTTTTTGTTTTGTTTTTTTACTTTCCTTACCAGTCTTCTGACTCGATTTGTTGGCATAAGAAACTCACATCCTTGTTAGACCTCGTGCCTCAGCATTGCAGCCATTTTAAATGCAGCTATTGAAAGGCTGGAGGAATGGGCAAGTTTAAAAAAGTCTACTTCATTGTTTCCATTTCCTGACTTAATACAAATCTGCTGCACCTAAAATATTCTATATTTCCTATTTTGATGAGCAGATAACAGTGATGTCTCGAAAATATAAATTTTGTGACATTTGGTGTCACAATATTGTATTGATACTTTAAAGCAATACATCAATTTTATTTATTTTTATTTGAACGGAACCATTAATGATGAAAGTAATTTTTGCAGTTAATTTGAAAGTATGACCGTTAGTTGGGGGCTATTTTCACCTACTTTGTTCCAGTTGATCAACTACATCAAGTAATAAAACTGGATGTGTTATGTAAGAAGTAGGAGTGTTTAAAATGCTGTGATAATTTTTCTCTACAGTTGAGATTCAGTTTTAAAAATCACAATACGTAGTCTTACTAATAGTATCGCAATATATTGTATCACCAGAATCTTGCCAAATTATACCCTGAGGAAACAGGAATAAATCTAAGTTCCGAACTACTCATCTTCGAATCACTGAAGAATAAACCATGGAGGTAAAATGTCCAAGAGGGAAACCCTGACGTCAGCCAGTTTTTTCTAGGATCTCATATTTTTGGTCATGATCCATATTTCAAGACCATAACAGAGGGTTTGCATGTAGGAAACTCAATTTAGTCTAAAAAGGCAACAATCTATCCAACCATCTACTGCTCCTTCCTACCATCAATCACAACCAAGAAACTAAGATCCTTAACTGGCTGCTCGTGGCAAAAACTGACCTTCAAAGCAGAGGTAGGAATCAACCTTTTTCAAGTGTGTAAAAAGCTTTTTTTGCAATAACATACATAGTTCCTAACCACTTTTTGTCAGAGTTCCATCCTATCCCAGACTCCATTTTCCAGCTTTCTCAATTACTGAGCCAATTTCAGTAGTCCTAACCACCTGTTCAAATGAATGTCAAATTTTTATACAGTATTTAAATATGAAATCTGCAACAAAACAAAAAAATCATGGACAGACGGAGTGACAGGTTACTGGATAAACAGATGGAGGAGTATCGAACAGATGGATGGATGGAAAGGCAGATATTAAAAAGATGGATGAATATTGGACAAACAAACGAATGAACAGAAGAATATGGGACAGATGGACTGCTGAATTCTACATTTAGTTCATTTGGACAGAGAATAAAGTCAGAAAATATTAATTGTTTGTTGTTTTCTATTTTCTGTTTGCAGAGTTTTCCAGGCCCGTAAAGGACTTAAATAAATTCCAAACTTCTCCGGACATTTTTAGGCTTAGTAGGAAGACCAACAATTTTTTATTGATTAACTTTGGAAATATTACTTTTTTTTATTTTTAAATAATACACAGACTGCAGCAGGATGGGGTCAATTTTTCATGAAGTGAGTAATGAGATCAAGTAATAGTCAGCTGTACTTGAAGGGCATCTTCTCTTCCCACTATGAAAAATGGCTAAGAGAAATTAGCCTCTGTGCGACATCAGCTGAAACTTGATTTGAAAAAAAAAAAAAACTGTTACTTTAATTTTATACCAATTTGGAGTGGCTCTAATTGATTGTGCGAAAAACAATATATCTGAAATCCAATTTTTACTCCACTGAACATATATTCAGAGTAAGGTTGTACTTTTGTTAATTTTTCAATGTCAGATTTTGCTGAAGCAACAGGCAACAAAATTATTTTAAAGCTTTTTTAAATCTTTACCACAACAGGCATTAAATATACAAGGTTCTAATCCTTAAAACTAAACTTATCTTAGATTATAATGACAGGAACTTTTTTTCATTGATGTTTAAATACTAAAGAGTTAATAGTATTAAACAAATCATCCCCATTTTCCTTAATAAAAATCTCAGCTACATTTCAGAATCAAGTCTCACTGATTAAAATGTAAAAGACAGAGAGACAAAGAACCTGGCATTAAAAAAACAGCTTGAGCAGAGTTAGAGAACGGAGACACACAAAATGAGTGTCAGCTTCTACAGAGCACAGATGGGTTTATTCTTCTGTCCTATTTTCATGTCTTAACTCAGCTCTTCTCTCCTCATGGAACCCATTAATTAGACCAAATATACTTCAGTAAGTTCAGCTTTAAAAGGTAAATCCAAGAGAAATCCATTAATTATGCTTTATGAGCTATTCTTACAATCAGCGTGGTGTACTAAATGAAAAGAATAAAGCAATGATATTTGTTTTCATTTCCTGTGGCGTTCTGAGTGGAGATGATTCCGGTCCCCATAGCTGGGACTGATTCTGTTTCCTGCTTATTATTTTCCAATAACTTCATGGCATCTTTTATAGACAGAAGGACAAATCCAACTAGGCAATAAAGGATCAAATTAAATCAGCCTTTTTTCTCCTACTGGAGACAGTCTGCCTGGCAGGCTCTTCTTTGTGTTTTTTTGTTTGTTTGTTTTCATATGTGTGAGACATCTCACCTCTAAAACTGAGGTAATCCTCGTTGACCTGGATCATGAATTCTCCGTAAAAGTCTCGAAACACGCCACTGTACACCCAGTCGGACACAAACCTAAACGAAACGGAGCCCAGACTGTTAGCGAAACAATTCAAACAACTTCTGCATATCAGAGCTGAGTCATCTCTTTGGATATTAATGCGTCTTTCATTTGAAGGTTTAGTCACGAACCGTGTGTAAGGTTCACAGCAGCTCTTCAACAGGGACAGCAGGATGGGATAGTTCTCGTTGCTGCAGTTACTCTGAGCTTCGTTGTAGAGGTAGGACAGCAGCTTAACTCCCTGAGGAGAGCCACATGAACAGAACTGACATCTCATCTGGAAGGTTAAACACAGCCCCGATAGATGACAAATTGCAGTTTGGAGATAAAAGAGGTCTCACCACAGGGAAGGTGGCCTGGCCTTTGCCCGAAGGCCCATCCACACAGCACAGCTCCGACAGGTACCTTTGGATTAAAAAGACAGAGAAGCGGAGCTTTTGATGCAATGACGGCTGCGTTGAGTTGCTTTCTTTCAGAACTTTCTGACAGCGTGAGTGTAAGGTTAAAATGAGCTAAAAACAAAGAAACAATAAGTAGGGGACAAGAGGCAAAAAAAGGAGGTGTGATCTCACCTGAGTTGGCGGCCCACTTTGCGGAAAAGGAAGCCAATAGTCAACAGGCTGAGAGTAGGTGGGGTGCTGAGAACACAAGCTCTGTAGTAATGCAAATACTTCCTGAGACCACCAGTGAACGCCTAGGTAAAGGAAAAGTAGAACTCAGTGTCGTGCCTCCAAAAGTATTCATGCCCATGCAGCATCTCATTTCTCTTATCACAACAACAAACCTTTTAGTATTGCACTGGGACTTTATATAATAAGCCAACATAAAGTAGAGTATATATTGCCTAAATGGGCAATGGTTTATGTTTTTTTTACAAATAAAAATTAAATAAATGTTTAATGCTAATAAGTTTTCTTCCAGGACTGTCTTTTGTTTAGCTCCATTCCTTTCAAATCCAATCAGAATCTTTGTCCTTGCTGGAGAAAAGCATCCACACAGCATGATGCTGCTAGCACCATGTTTCAAGGTGGTGACGTCATTTTCAGAGTTCTGCTACACTTGGTGTTTTCTATATAGGCCAGCTCTTTAAAACCTGTTCTAGTGTGGAGAACTTATTATGCCTTTCTTCTTCAACGCAAGCTCTTCAACAGGGACCGGCTTTCATCTTAAAAGTCTTTCATAACAGCAGATCTGTAGAGTTCATGGCTAGCAGGTGAACAGATTGTATCACCTGATCATATGGGTCTCTGTGTTGGCTTCTGGCTGGCTCTCTGTCATTAATTTTCTTTTTGCACGATTTACCAGTTTAAACGGAAGGCCTCATCTTACATAGGTTTAAAGTTGTGGTATACTTTTTACATTCCGGGACTAGTACAGCTCCCTTTGAGATGTTTAACACACAAAAAAAATTTGTGACAAGTCAATTATAAAAATAATCGTTTCTGACAACCGTACCGTGTTGTAGTCTAACACATGAAACCCTAAAAACAAACGCTGATGTATGTGAATGAACACTGATAAAATGTGAAACACCATGCATACTGCTGCCCGCTATTCCATTTCTGCTGATGTAAAACCAATGAAATTATAAATCAGCCTTGCATAATGATAAATGATTGCACTTTTGTGCTTTGAATTAATTCAGATGTTCTGCTTTTCTCCTTTGCACCTCTCTTTCTTTTGTATTTTTAGATGGTTTTGTGTCATTAATAGACTGTGCATTTGCACTTGCTTGTCTTAAATATTCCCTTAAGGGGCGATTAAAACTTTCCAAATTGATGAACACAATGGGGGTAACAATGACAGTGTAGAAGACGATTGAAGGGAAACATGTGGTCACAGAGGCATTAATTAATGGTGATTATACAAATATACCTGGAAGACTAGGCCCCTCTTGTCAGCACTCTGGAGAGAAAAGCGACTCAGCCTCAGGTAGAAGGTGCCATACTGGGCCAACTCGCCCAGAAGACGAGACACACTCTCTGGAGAGGCTCCCGACACGCACACACCAGGCCTGACGTCAAACTGAATGCTCTGTTGTAGAAAGCACATATTTAGAAAAGGAACTGTGCAGTCTAAAAAAATAAATACATAAAAAAAAAAAAAAAAAAATACCAGCCATACTTCTAACACACAGAAAATTAAACTCGAGGGTGTGGGGAGTCACCTCTCTGGATGACTTCTGAAGGATCAGTCGGTGGAGCTACTTTATTAGATTACATAGGCAGAAGTTTTCTGAGGACTAGACATTGTGTTTCTAAGGAGTGTTCTTATGGGAAAACAAAAAACACACAGATAATATTTTGCAATCATAAAGACGGCCAGTCATAAAAAAAAAAGGTCACCAGTGGAAAAATAAAAAAGCTTTCAGATCACATATTACCTTCAGATATTAAAGTATTGTCTAATATTACTGTTGACCATATGGTGCAATCTTTTGTTAGTTTTCTGAACAACATTCTTGAGTCATATCTCATTTCTTTTAATTTTGTTTTAAAAACGCTTGAGTTTAAGAAGTTTTAGTTACACTTTGAGCAGGTCTACTAAATCTTTGGACTCGAACAGGGCTGCACAATATGAAAATGTTTCATTCTGGTGCTATTGTTGAAAAACTTTGATGATATCAAATATGATTGACACATTTTACTGCTACCCTTCTTTGGTTACCACTACATGATGTGCCCACTATGCTTTGTGAAGTCTAGCATCTCAGTCACTACAGCTACACATCCTATGTGGAGATTCAGCCTTTTGGAAAAAAAAAACTATATATTTTTTTTTTTTTTTTTGCAGCGAACAAATGTCAGACACATGAATTATAGTATCTACACAAATATTGCGTCCCAAGTTAATGGTTATGTTGTGCAGACTACTGTGATTGGACATATTGTGTAACTCCATTCCTGAACAGGCTCTTGTTCCAAAAGTTATGTCCTGTATTAGCTTTTAATCATGAGCCTGAAAAATTGAACCTACTAGATTTACACATATTATGCATCTAACCACTAACTAAATAGCAATGAAGTGACAAATCTACTTTATACCATGAGCAGATGTGTGCTTAACCCCATTTCTGGAGAACTGCGGGGATGTTCTCAAGAGGGAGTCATGCTAAAACCAAGATTTTTCCATAAGCTAATTTCAAAAATCCCACAAAAAAAAAAAACATATTGTCTATGGGCAGATCCCAAAAATCTTTCTTTTTAATGAGCCTTTGATGGGTAAAAAATGCCCCCCCCACCCCCCCAAAAAAAAAAAAATTGTGAGTAAATTAAATTATAATTGATGGTGTCCCTTATAGCACACTGCAACAGTGCCCTATGATGCAAGATGACAACTATCATTTCATACTATAAAAACATGTTAACTGAGCACAGAGAAAAACGGGCACAACAGACTAGGAATGCATTATATATGTCAACATTGGTCATTTTTAACATCAGCATTAGTTTGATAACAAAAAATGGGCCGATATAAACTAAACTACAGTCTTGTTGTTGTCTGTGTATTTGTTTTTCAGGAGGGGGAGGGAGTTGTCATTGTGGTTTTTGTTTAGTCATTTGACAGTGCTACCATGTTGTTTTATAAATTGTATTTATTTGGACTTTGAATTCAGATCAACTACCAGAAAGAAAGATTGAAATAAAACTAAGTCTTGGAAAATATTTTCAGATATTTGTAATTTCTTTATTAAAAAGGGTGAGTGGTTTAAGTCTTTTCATATTACTGTATGTCACTATCAAACATCTCCTGCAGGGGAAATCAGGAGAATGGTGATGTAATTTGTGCTGTAAGAAGAGACTACAACCTTTGGAAAACAGAAAAAAACTTAATGGGACACAATAAAACAACTGCAGCTCTCTCATGTGGTTTAGTTTCTAACATGAGGAACACTGCAATTTACTTCTTGATCGTTTAATCAGGTTAATGGTTTGACACGATTTGGCTCGGCTCTCTAGAAGGTTTAGGGTAATAGCCTTTTATAAAGGAACTGCGTTTGTTTATATCCCACAGACTAATTGTGCATTGATTCTTATTTCTTCGTGTGCTGTGGCAGTGAGTAAAAAAAGGAAATGATTGCATTTAAGGGTATCTCCCGGAGACGAATAAATGATGAACTGCACCTGTTTGAGAGGGAAGGTAGTGGACGCCACTCCTATCAGAACGTTCAGGAGGTCGAATACTAATTGCGTCTGGGAGTCCAGGGGCAGCATGAGGATAGGAGAGGATTCAGCAGAACTCACAACCCTCATCTCTCCCTCCCAGAGCCGATAGAGCTGGTCAAAAGTCTCCCTGCCTCCCTCTGTGAGATAGAAGGATTCCCTTTTTCCTGGTGGGCTAGTGGGAGAAAAAAAATATTTGTAAGAATTCCGTTTTTTTTATTAAAAAAAAACAAAAAAACATGCACTTTGTTTTGCTTTTTTACATTTCAAGGCCGTCTGCAGGATACTTAACAGAACTAAGAAAATTACATAATTATAATGCATGATATAAATAGGACTTCTTTATAAGGTTACTTATTTCTGGTGGTGTTTTTGTGTCAAATTTGTTAACAGCTTACAGCTAATTAATAACCCCAAATGTCATTTCTCAGAAAATGATACTAGACAATATCAAATAAAAAATAAAAATATGTTTTTTATTTTTTTTAGAAAAGTTATCTTTTGCTCATGTTTTGTCAGACTGATGAATTAAATTAATAGAATATGTTGTCCCAAAGACAGTGACACAGAGTGCTGTTTACAAGCACATTAATGGAAAGTTTTGTGGAAGGAAAAGGGAGCAAACTCAAGACATTTGTAAAGCAAAACACAATCAAGAGGTTGGATGAAACTCACAAGGATTCAGGCGTGAGTGAGCACTTCAAGAGACACCGTACAGGCATACCTGGACATGGGCTACAGCCATCACATTCCCTTTGTTGAGTCACTTTTGCACAACAGGCAACATCAGAATTGTTTCCACACAGAGAGAAAAACTAGACTGTAGCTCTATAAAATTCAAAGCCCCAGAGACTGGCACAGAATGCCAATTTCTTAAGTTCCAATAAAGAGTCAGTGACTACTTGGAAAGCTTTACCCCATGCTAGTGTTGGGAAACTGTGTTTAATTATGTCCAAAGGAAGCAACATCAGTCTGCCAGGAAACTGTAGAGTGCTTTATGCTTTCCTCTGCTGACAACTTTTATAGAGATGTGGGTTTCACTTTCCAGCAGGAACTGGCACCTGTCCACACTGACAAAAACACCTGGGATGACTGTGCTAGACTGGCCAGGAAACTAACCTGACCAAAAACTCCACAGAGTACAATAGTCGAGCGAAAGATGAGGGGCAGGTGAACCAATGACGCAGACAGACTGAAGGCTGTTGTTAAAGCATCTTGGGCTTCCTGAACCATGATGTCATGATGCACTAATTCATGCAGAAGGAGCCCAAACCAAGTGTTGGTATTTATGCCATACAGTACATGGACAGTAGGCTGACATTTCTATATGAAAAATCTGATGTTTTTTTATCATTCTGAAAATATATTCCAATATTCTCACCAAATGAAATTCGGGTTTTCATTAGCTGTGAGCCATATTCATCAAACTTAACAGAAATTAATGTGTACAAAGAGGAAGACAAAAGGGAAAAAATAAATAATTTTCAATAAGACTAATTTATTGAGATGTCCTGTTATAATTAGTAAATGGGTTGTTTACCAGCCAACAGACTCCCAGCAGCGGCGTCTTTTAGCCTCGAATGTGCGGACAGCCTCCCAGATGTCAACATCTGGAACGGGGCTGGGCGCCGACTGAGAATCTGGGGTCAGGTTCGAGGCTGACTGGAAGCCCTCATCCTCAGACTGATCGAAGTAGTGAGGAACCTGCACAGACCACACAATAGATGGTCAATGTGTAAGAAAGGGGTTTAAAAATGGGCAAATTTGAACCTGCTGACATAAAATACACTTAAAAAAGGTAGGGCTGGGCGATTCTGAAATTAAAGTAATCGTGATTATTTTTACTATATTGAACAATTTCGATTTGATTTTTGCCCAATCAAAAGGAAAATAATTTTAAAAAATTAATATAGCCTTCACTATTAATGTCGCATACAGATTGTGCGTCCCGCTCCTGTTGTATTGCTTAGAACATCATGTCACTTCAAAACTGCGTGCTGTGGTCAGTGTCAACAATTTAGTCATCTTTAAACTCTTCTCTTTGGTCCATTTTCCTTCAAAATTCTTCCCCAGCTCTACACTCTTGACACACTTTTATTTTACCTAACAACAGTGGTCTCCTGCCTCTCACTATTACATGTTTTTTTTGCGACTTGATTGGCCAGTTAGCTTGACCACAAGGCGGCGCTTCGACTGGATTGGTCAGTTGGCGTAACAATTCAAACACACCACACGATTATCGTGATCCAACTTTTTAACATCACGATTTTGATTAAAATTTGATTAATTGCCCAGCCCTACTTAAAGCTAGTGTGTTATATGAAATAAGCTTAAAAGTTTGATTCATCTGAGGCTAAAAAAAAATCAGCCACCTACCCTGATGGGCAGCCCTGTAACATCGATGTTGCCGGGAACCGGAGGAAGGTCCAGTCTTATGTCCATGTCTGATGTTCGAGTGTGCTGCAGTGCCCCATACAACGACAGCCTAGTTTCCTTCTCAAATCTTTCTTCTGGTTCCACTTTAGGCCTCAAAGCCAGCCACCCTGTCCCCGGCAGAGCGTCCATCACTCTCTGAGTTCCGCACAGAGTCTCCAACGTCCCCCATTCCTCTGTACACACTAGACCCCACGCCCTGGCCTCAAGTCTCTGCAGCTCCTCGCTCTGGTAGCTCCAGGGTCGAGGCCTCCGCAGCACGGGCCTCTCTCTCCTCATGTAGTCTCTGCTGAACGAGGGCGGAGGCGGAGGTGCCGAGCCGGCAAGACACACCAGGAGCTCCAGCACGGAGTCTACTTCTCTCAGACCAGAGGACGCTCCTTCAGACAGCCTCCCCAGCAGGTCCTCCACGGCTTCTGCCTCCTCTCGGCACCCGGCCACTCGCAGATCAAAACACATCATCAGGACTTTGTTCTTGGGCGGAGTCTTGGCCGCAGCGCTCCGCCTCGAGGCACACCCTTTGGTGCCGTCTTGAAAAAGCGTGGACAGCAGGGCGCCGTACGCCCGCTTTTTAAGAGCTCGGTGAAAGCCTTCTCTGGAGACTCCCCCGAGGGCTCTGCGCTTCCAAGACACCCCAGAGAGACTGCAATCACACAGCGCGCTCAGCAGTTCGGTGATGCTGCAGCTGCTACTGCAGCTGGAGCCGGCTTTTGTGGGGTTGTATGAGCTCGAATACATGGTGGCACCGCTGTCTCAGACGCTTGGAGGGAAATAAAAACATGACGTTATTTTGTGCAGGTGCCTTCTCTGAACTGCAAAACACAATAGATTGCTGCCTACACTGCCAAGAACTATTTACAGAAACTTCGAGAAGTCGTTCTTATTCTAAACAAAAACTAGGATCATTTTCAGAAGAATGATTAAACTGCAACCTGTTCAAACCTAATAGCGCAAAAATATTTCTGTTCCAATGTTGCCTTAACAACATATCATACTGCAGCTATTCTTACCCACAGAGACGTTTATATAAACTCATCACATATATCACAAACCTGAGACAAACGTCACAATATTAATATATCAGAGCAATTTTTCTTATCAGAGTGACATGAATTTTTAACAACTGTGTGGCTTAATTCTGGCTGATATGTAAATACCATAATCAGAATTGGTAGAGCTCAAATAAATTGTTTGGTTTCCTGCCAGTCTTGAATTAAGCATGCTCCATAGCTTGCTTTAATAATAACAAAATCAGGTTTAACGTCTGTTTAGAAACATGTCGTTATTGGAACACCCACTTGTCCAGGTTTCAACTATCCAGTCGTTTATTTGAGGCGAAACAAGGACTTCAGTGCACCACATTGTACATGTACAGACAACGCTAGCAGTGAAACAGACCACAGCATAATGCTGCCACACTACGCTCAATGGTTAGTAAAGTTCTTAGGCCCCACTGTAACTTCTTCAGACTTCTTTTTTGTGGCAAAACAGCTCAATTTCTGTCTGATCCAACCATAAAAAACATTTATCTGTATATTTATGATCCAAATTTTAGGTGCCACTTCTGAACCATGCACTTATTTCATCATCAGCTATTTATCCTCATTGATGTAAAACCCACTTCACAGGTTTGAACATAGCTGCTTATTCTAACCACTATCATTTAATCTGATCATAATTTAGGTCAGCATACCTGATTTTAATTTTTTGCTGATAAATCGGCTTTTGCTGAACTGCAATAATCTGAAATCTGTGTGTTAGAGCCTGGGGTTGAAAAACATTAATACAAACTATTATTAACATAACACTCACATAAGTCCACTCAAGATGCACTGAAATGCTTATCATGTTCCAGGAGAATCTCGTAAATACGTGAATAACTCCATAGCAACACAGCTAACAGGTACTAGTTACATCATGTTAGAGACATCGGTCGTAGCACGCACCCTTATTTATTTATCTATCCAGTTTCCTTACCAATCTTAAAGAAAGCGTCTGGTTGTTGTCAAACGTCTCCACATGGTTCGTTTACACCATTATCCTGAGGGTTTTAACCCCCCAACCACGGCAAAACAACTGCTTCCCCATCCTTGCTAATGTTTATTAGCAAGAGGCTTCTGAATTGTTTTTTCTTCTTCCCAGTGTCGTTTAGGCAAGGCAATTAATCCGGATACACAAGTGTGTATATTAGCCCATTATCTCTTAACGTATTATATAAAACAGTTCGTATTCAGTGAAGTAATACTAAGTAGCTAAATTCAAGCTATCTTTCTCATTCATATTCTACCGTCAAACGCGGGCCAGCCATCACCCACCTAGCAGGAGCCCACCCACTTCAATGCGATTGGATGATTTTGGTAGCACTTGTCGCTAAACTTGAATGTCAGCCAATCATGACAGGCAATAACTGTGCTGCATTCAGGTAACAAACGGAAAAAGGCACTAATCGTTTAAGCTGTTATAACTTTTCACGGTTTTGTGACAGGATATATAATAGGCTACCATTCTTACCAGTTAACCAAGGTGTTAAGAATAAATTACAAGTAACAGGTTTAATCATTTAAGGGTCACATCATATATTTTGTAAGGTTGTAAACTTTACGTGTTTCACTATATTTCAAATATCTAAATAAACGTATCCTCCTTTAATTTTAGCATTTACTGAAACAAACGGGCATAAACCTCAGATCCTGGTGCAATATTCAGTCAAAACAATTACTGCAAAAGTTTCGAAGATGAAAACAAATGCCGCATTTCTTACTTCCAAAGGTGTGGACTTGTTACATTTACTTGAACGCCATATTTTTCAGTGGTAAATGTCATTTTAGCAGTAGTTTTTCTATATGCTTTTCACTTTTACGCGAGTAATATAAGTGTTGCTATACTCTTTCCTGAGGAAGTAATTTCACTAAATGAAGACCAATGATGTTTTGACCAAAAATGCACCAGACAAGGACACCATCCTGCAATGTATGATGTAGTAACACAAGCTTCGTTATTCTAATGCTATTTTCCGTCTAATGAGACTGCTCGGGCATTTTGAGATTAGGAACATACAGTAAACACTGTGGAAGTACTTTGTTCTAACAGTCACTACCTACCTACTGTATTAGTTTAATACGTTTTGAATTGATACAAACTTATTTTGAAAAGTATTTCTTCGTCCTGAATTTATTTTGTAATTATGCAAAAAAAAGTTACTTTTAGTCTTTAAAATACCAGTATTTACACATAACTTTATATTTGTGTTTTTGATTCCATTATTGTTGAATATATTTGAATATTGTTCAGCAGTGACTGGATGAGACTTTTTATCAAAGACTTTACTTAAGTACTTTCTTGGATGGCCACTTTTTACTTGGTACAAATTTTAGCTTCTCTACCAATCTCAGCTTACTACAGAAATAGCATCTGCATTCTCATAAACGGAGACTATGAAAAGTGTCTATCCCCATTAAACAATTTCAGTTTTGAGGACTTCATAATCAAAACTTAAATGTGAAAGAACATCTGTTAGAAATAAAAATCTGAAAAGTGTGGCATGCATCTGTATTAACCTGTCTTTACATTGAACCCCTACTTGTTTGGGTGGTTCAGTCATAGGCGGAGATCCCGGGGGGGACGGAGGGGACACGTCCCCCCCTCACACAAAGTTGTCCCCCCCACAGAAGAAGTTATTGTAAACACATACATGCTATCAGTCAAACTGTATTGTCTTCTAAAACCACAACAAAAAAGTTAGTCTGCAAATACAAAACAATGTGTTTTTAATTGTTGAGAAATTATAGTCCACCCCCCTTATTCCTCAAGTTGGTACGGTCGGTCCACACACGCTGTTTCCAACGGGCGGGGCTGCCGGCTCTCACCCGCTAACAGCTTCACAGCAGCCCGCAGGCTAACAGGAGGCGGGAATCAAAAGCCAGCGGTTTCCAGCAGTAAGTCATTTAATTATCATATGCTGGTTCTACAAACTTAAATATGTATGTCAAATGTGGTCAGATTATGTCGAACATAGACACCAATTACTGGGCGATATCTTTAGATTTTTATCACCGGTCGGAGATCCCTTTATGACAGACCACCACCACAGTAAAAAAAAGTTGTCACTTCATGTTCGCTGGTCATTCCAGGATTATTCCACTATTATTTTTCCATTCACTAAGGTGACCAAAAGTTCCTTTTCCCGGACACGTACGCTTTCATGGTCTGCCCCTGAAATCTGTGGAGCATTTATAGATCGATGAAAATGTCCGCATTTCATCCTTTTAGCAGATGAATATGGGTAAGAATCAAAACTAACTGGTCCGATGTATGGAATACCACAGCGTTTAACCGCTCTTATCACGTCTTCCCCAGGCTCTGCAGTTGTTTACAATAGTGCAGGTGTAACTTAGGGATGAACTGGTTGCAACAAATGTGTGGTGGAGGCACGTTGCTCAAAGCTTTCTGTGTAAAACATAGAGCCGAAGATCCCATTGGCCACACAGACCCAAAAACACTATGAAAACTGAGAAAAGTGAGAGATCGATTAAATTCAAAGATAAACTATAGAGTATTTATATGTTTAGTGTATTTGTAAAGTAAACGTTTTTTATTTTTAATTATTAAAATGAAACAAATATTTCAAGAATATATTTTTAGATTTTGTGTATCTTTTCGTTCAGTAGGACTTAGATAAAGTTATTAAATATTACAGAGTTATTCTCTAATAGCCTACAAAAATTTCTATGATTTATTAAAGAGATTTCAGTCATTTTGATACTTGACTTGATTTTTGAAGTAGTTTGATGTTATTAGCCTTGAAAGTGTTTCTGTAATAATGTTGGAACTTCTTCATGCTTACATTTTTGTAAATCTACTTTGACTGTTGTGGAAATTAAGACATTTTGTTGAATGTGGTCATAAAGGCATCAATTCATAACATTATTTAACATGCTGAAGGCAAACTATGCAAAACCAGATGCAAAGAAGCAGGAGAGATTTTTTTTTCCCGCGTGAGCGTTTTTTTTTCATGTCCCCCCCAAAAATTACTCTCTGAAATTTTACTGTTTATTGTCCCCCCCAAAATTGAAATGGGATTTCCGCCCCTGGGTTCAGTATTTGCGGATTCACCAATTTGCATATTTTTTTCTATGGAACGTGACTTCAAATCATTCAAGGAAAACATGTTTATTCAGGGTACAGTTTCGTAACTTGTTTAACGACTTCCAAAGCTTGAAGCTAAAATACCCAGGAACAGTGCTTCTTGACATACTACTGGCTGGAACGTGTGGGACAAAGTGGAACAGGGTTCTTTGGTTAGATTGGACTTTTTAGGATACATGTAAGACACTGCCAAAATCACTCACTGAACATTTCCTTGAGCATATCATCTTCTTTGATGAAACATGTTGGAGGCAGCATCATACTGTTGGTTTTTTATTTTTTAAATAGGGCCATAAAGGGACTCAAATTTTATAGTAAGATGGGTGGAACTGAAGATGCAGCCATTTTAGAAGCTTTGATTCGTTGGAATTCTGTTAAACCGAATGAAAATGCTTGTGTTGCTTTACAGATTTTTATTTAAATAACATGTACAGTGTGCTATTCCTGCCACTTCACAGCATTGTAAACTTTGTATTTGTTTATCATTTAACATTCCCCATCTGAAGTTTGTGGTAGTAATGTTTCAGAATGTGACTTACTTTAAGGAGTATAAATATTTTACATGTTAGTCTAGGTAATGTAACACTTTAGTTACATTCTCCATTTGTTAGCCCATGAGATAAATCACAAAGCAAACATTTTTCTTGCAATGTTTTGCATATTGTATAATAAACAATACAACTGTGTTTTTCCCCAGATAAGATCTGAGCACTGACTTAGACACTATGACCATGGACAGAACATAATAAAGTATCGGTCATGTATGTGAAAAGCGATCCCCATTTATTTCATAATGGGTTTCTCGGCCCATTCATGGACAGTTAATCTCCATTTAAAATTAATTTATTGTTGGCTACATGTTCTTGCTGTGTTGGCTATGATATGTATCTTTAAAGTCATTTGCATTTTTTTACAGTTTGCTCTTTTTTCAGAATATATCTACATTTATTTTCATTTTGTGCCGATCCTGGTTGTTTTGCCTCCATTTGCAGTTCCTTTTGTCTCCGTTTAGCATTTTAAATCTCTTTATTGTTGATTTGCACCCCTTTGATGGCATTTTTGCGTTTGGGATAGCTATGTCCCTGTGGATTTTGTTTTCTATGTGGCTGGCTTACATTCATATTCTTCTCAAAATGTATTCTTTTTAATGTTATTTTTAAAGCTGTTTGCAGTAGTCAATTTTTTCATAACTCAGCCAAAGAAATTGTAATGTCAAGCAGAAGCCCAAAAACAGAGAGCACATAATCCCATGGCTCTGTGGGACTGTGCAACAGAAAACAAATAGTAAACGCAACCCACAGATGTTCATTTGGGGTATGCATCCTCACTGAAAAAGTATTAGATTTTAATTTGAAAGCCATAGGAGTAATAAACAACAGTTTCTGTAAATTGTTTTTTTTTGTGTGCAACAGGCTATCAGAATAAACAGCTAAGCTACATCCTTTAAAGAAGTCAAGCATTTTATCACCCAAATTTGTTAAAAAGGGATTTGTCTTGCGAACAATGATGGGAAAAGAGAGGTGAGATTATCTTGGATGGCGAGTACCCAGTATTTAAAAGGTAAAAGATTAATGAAAACAACATATTTTTAAAAAACAAAAAATTATATCTATATAGTATATATATAGACACAGAATGAAGTGAATCTAAATGCACTGACTACTAAATAATTAAAGTCACCATGCAAGGCTTTGCAAAAGTACTCAAAAGTGTGCTATGTTTAAATTCCTGCTGTTATTGGAAGGTGAACCTCTCACTCAGTTTCGAGTCCTTTGCAGCCCATGACAGGTTTGCTTCCTGTAATACCCCCATCCACTTTTTTGATGAACCACCTTCCTTATCCCTGCGAAAGAAAAGTCCCCTACAGCATGATGTTCCCCTCATTCAATTCAAATATGCTTCTTTTTTGTCCCAAAGAGAAATTATTTTGCAACTTGTATCATCCAAATATCCTTAGAGTAGTGAGTTGTTGATAAAAATCAATTCTGAATTAAGTCTAATAAAATTTCACAAAAAACGATTGAATCGTTTAATGTTGTTTGCCCTTTTGTTACAGCTAAAATAGGAGGGAGAAGTCCAGATTGGCATTTAAGATGGAGTCTGAGTGGTTTAATACTTATTCCCCCAGTGAACAGTATCCCAATACAGTGTTGCACAAATTACAAGCCTATAGTTAAGGTGACAGCTCAAAAAAAGTTTTCAGTTGTACCGACCCATATTAATCTCAAATTGGAACAGATTTGATTAGATCTGATCACGATAATCTATTCTAATTCTAGAGAATCTATATCGATTCTTAAAATTTGAATCAATACCCACCTCTACTTCAGAGTCATTGTGGAGAGTGATGCTGTTGGTGGGAGGGCTCTCCATTAGCAGTCTGTCCTGTAACGAATCTGAAGAGGACTCTGACAGAAGACTAAATTTCTGGGCAGCAGAAACAATATTCCACAGCAACATGTCTTACATGGCACAAGAAACTGTTAGCAAGCACTGCTAGTGCATCTCATTTTGCTTGGTTGTTTGTCTGGTTAGTTTAGAAAGCAGGGTAGAGAGACGTTGCATTCAGGGATATGATCCTTGCCCATTATGATCGATGGAAGAGATAATTTGAACTCCCTTCTCCTCCCTCTGCATCCATGAAACCTCCTTTTTAACTCTTCTGGGATTTGGGATCATAGTTCAAGTAATATTTTAGCTTTGGACAAGCTTATCAGTCCCTCTTGGTTGTAAAAACAATACTTTGTTGCCATGGTTACACATAACTATCAGAGTGTAATAAACTTAGAGCAAAAAATCCTTCTAGCTGAAGTTTTGTAAAGCAGGACGGATTGAAAACTAACGTGAGGGAGCTACTCCCACTTCCTGCCACCATGCGCAGCACAATTCTAGATTGTACGTGCAACGTTACTCTTTCCGCTCTCATTTTGCTTGTTGGCCACAAATATCACTTTTGGTCTCATCTAAGCAAAACCCCTTTTTCTATACATTTGTGGGGTCTTCTGCAACGCTATTGGCAAACTACACATAGGACTTCCTACGGTTTTCTTCATACTACCCTTGTATGAATGGCTGACTTTTGGAGGGCGTGCTAATTAATTATTTGGCAGCTTGTCCCACCTGAGCTGTAGATCTCTAAAAATGCTCAAATGTTGTCGAGTTGCAAAATGGGGAACAAAAAGTTTAAAGTGAATGAATACTTAGGCCTCTAAAATTCATTAAAAAAAACATCTAAAGATACCAGAAGCTGAGCTTGTTTTCATTTGCAGTACAGGTTGCAGTGTCTAATTTGTTTGATTTTACTTCGTGTCAACTTATAAAGGAGTTAGTTTGGGTATTCTGAGTTGTTCACAAAATGGTTTTGAAGTACAAGTCGAGTCAGCTGAACATATGTAACCGCACTGCTCTATATCACCTCACCTTTATATTAGTCGTGTTTAAGAAAAGGGGAGCCCAGCACCTTTTAATTTGATTTTAGATATACACGTTTACAGAGTTGTAGAATCATTCTCTGTGATTTTGAATTATTCATCAGTAGGGTTTCTAAAATGATACCACATAATAATTATTTGTATTTTTCCAGGTTCTCCCCCTCCATTTCCTCCCTTAAGGAGACGTGAATCGAAGCTAAATCTCATTAGGAACTTTGAAACGTGGAGGTGAAAAGCAACCTATTGGGAAATACAAAGATCTCCTGCTGAAGGAGAGGCTGGCAGCTGTGTGCAGGAAAGAGAACAGAAGCCAGCAACATGCAGATTTTAACCCATTTTCTCTTTTCCAGCACAGATGCTGACTTTAAATAATTGTGTGCAGTATTGATTTCTACAGAGTGAAGGACATAGGTTATTTTTCCAATTTTAATCAAGTGCAAATAAAAGCCCCCCCCTCGAAAATGATTTAAGCAAAACGTAGTAGATCTATTCAATAACACTTTATTGTCCCACGAGGGAAAATCACTTACACTTTACACTACCACCTGACCAAATCAAGGTCACTGAAAGGCTTGCAGCCAAAGGGTGCCGCTCCCTTGATATAAAGAACTGTATTGTCTTTGATTTACAACAACTGGATAGGGATAATATTATACAAGACGCTGTACTTGTAACAATCAAGTTAACTCAGAAACCCCTGAAGTTACTTCATCTGTTGCTGAATCAGTGATCTGCTCCCTTAGAACAAAGCCTAAACACAAGCTTGTGATCTAATATACATCAACTCCTGCAATTCATTTTTGTTCCTCCAATTTCCTTCTTGGCTTGTCGGTGCCTAATGTTTTCAGCACCATTTTTATAACTCTCTGTGCTTCTGACAGAGATCCTGCACAGCCATTTGCAAGTCATTTCATGCCAGAGCTTCCAGTTTGTATTCTGGGCTGTGTGATAAAATCCCGACAGGGAATTTAGATAAAAACCATACAATATCACACGGTACACCACATATGGGAACTGGTGTAATCAACAAAAGCGTTTAGAATATTCTGAAATGTGTTGGAAACTTTTGATTTGGGTCAAAGCACTTCTTTTTATGAGGTAATTGACTTGTTTTACTTTTAATTCTTAAATACTCTTGCCTAGGTCATTGGTCAGTGTATAAACTCTGTAGGATGCTTTGCAAGTGTTCAAATTCATAACTCTTAACAGATGAAACTCAACTTTTAAGCTAAAGTACTACCCTCAGGAAAGAAATTTACTATAATTTTTTTCTTTGTCTTTAACTTAAAGACCTTTAAAAACAGGAGTTTGACTTTTTCAGCTAGCTGGGTTGTGTTAAAAAAAACATTTGCATCCATTAGCATTGCATGAAGTTAAGAAGTCTACATTTCTGTTCAAAATTGGAAACATTTACAGTAAGGCTCCTTGAAGTGGAAAGTTAAAGTGGCAAAGTCTGGTTTCTCACCAGCCCTGAGCTGAAAATCCTATACAGCTGCCCTGAAATGAAATCTAATGATAGCCAAAGTCAGAAAGTATAACTTCTGATTATTTACAACAAACAAATCAGTGACGCAAAGTAATCTGCAACCTCCTTTTACACTGAGTTTTACAAAATTCAAAGCAGAACATTGGTATTAGTCTGTATTGTGGAGAATAGTTAGCAACTCAAATTTCAGTGTTTGCAAATTTAGAGCTGGTACAGTTATGCTGGGTTTAATGTCATCTAATGTTAGAGGTAAAGATAAGTCAGCAAAAGCAGCTATTAGCCCTCATCACCTAGTTCACTGTTCTCCATAAAATGGCTAATGTGTTTATATTTAACTTGAAAGTTTAGTCATGATTTAGTGTTCGCGACTCCATGATTTTTGTGGTACTTTGTTAGTTATTACATAAAATACCAATAAGATACACCAAAGTCTGTTTGGAATATGACAAAATGTGGAAAGGTTCAAAGTGTTTGAACACTTATGCAAGGCGCTGTAAATGCCAGAGATTTTTAAGACCAAACAATTCACCCGAACGAGAAAATCGGCTGCCTGTGGCAACTCTATCACCCAAGGTGATTGTTACTCCTTATGAATAAAGCATGAGAGTGGTTTCAGTCAAAGCAAATCAATATTGTCCAAGTGAAAGAAACAGCCAATATGAAGGGTATATATGTCTCTGAGTTTATTCACGGAGGAGTGCATGATGAAACCTGTGGGTAACAGCTCCGTCCACACAAACGACTTAAAATTATGTTCATCCAGCACAACCGGATCAGGTACAAGATCGGGAATATTCGAAGCTGCCTCAGATGGGGAGGAAAAACATTGGCTTCCATCACTGGTCCTGCACCAAAATTGGAGTGTCCCAGTTTCTTTTATCATTACAGCACATTCACAAGTTTCAAAATGGGGGTGGGTAGGGGGAAACAGGTCTCGACAACAGCACAATTTTTTTCTCTCTTTTGTTGTTTCGTCATAGGAACCAATGCATAGGGGTATACAGTGAGAATACAGTATTTCAACTTGTTTTACAAAGATTTATATATAGGAAACAAAAAATAATAACTGCACAGCAGTAAGAAAAGTAATTTGTCGAGTATAGATAGTCATTTATCGTACACACTGTAGGATAGCTTAAAAACACAGGTCAAAAGAATTAACACCATTGGAACAATTTTGAGCTATGTTCAATTGTACACAAGGATACCCTTTTGTCTAATTTTGGAATGAGAGACATTTTCAAGGGAAACCCAGATCGGACTGGTCATTCTTCAACATTTAATCTTTTTTTTTTTTTTTTTTTGCCACCAAAGTCCTAGAAAGCACACACCAAAGACACCCAAATGAAATGCACATGTCAAAACTGCAGCCGTAAAAGAAATCATACTGAAATGTCCTTAGCCTAATGGCACGTGAATGGCTGCAGCAGCATATCTAGCATTTTAGACAGCACACATAAGATCACAAGTCCAAGTACATTGCTGTGTCTATAGTACTATCATCATATTCACCTATGTTACCAACAGAATAATTTAGAAACAATATATATGTATCATCCTTTTCAATAAGGCACATTTTTGGTTAAAGAAAGGCTCTGAAAGAAGAAGCTTCTTGCATCGACTGTGTCGGTGAGAAAGGAGTCACCAGTAAACAACAGTGGAGACGAGGATGGAGAGTCTGCAGTCGGCATGCAATTAAGATCAAAAGCCTCCCCTGCTGATTTCATTACACAGAGTGCCACTCCGCATCGCACTGAGTGGGCAGTGCCAAATGCTGTTAGTCAGGAAGCCGAAGCGCCATGCTGAGACGGCAGGCGGGCAGGCTTGAGGTCTGTGCAAACGTCACTCTAGCCAAGGCAGGAATTGTTAACATTCTGGGGTCTCTGGAGCTCGTTGCTTCGTGTCAGCCAAATGCGTCCACCATCAGATACGGGGGAGGACAATTAAAAGATCTGTCGATGACCAGACCTACAATTTGGGGATGGTGTTTAATGGACTAAGAAATATCAAACTCTCTTTGTGACCCAGTCCTCGCTCTGACACAGACATATCAATATTTCAGTTACCAAAAGCAATTATATACACGACTGAACCCAAGCACCCCGACATCATAAAATAATTGTAAAAGAACAAGAATTTGTTCGCATCAAGCTGCTGCAGTATCAACTGCATCTGTGGCAGATCATTATTATCAGCATTAGGCTATTTCATAGCTTTAGAGGCAGATTTATTAATGATTATTTGGATCATTACTATGGTAATAATAAAAAATGGCACAAAAAGAAAAGACAAGGAACATAAAAAATACATAAATCAATTTTGAATTGTTTTTTAAACATATTGCTGAACTGCTACGATATGGCGAATACATTTAGTAGGAAAAAGCTAGAATCTACTGTATTGTAGTTCATGATATACTGACATTATTGCCGGGCTAATATGAGTGACATGGCTCCATGACAGAATAAAATTGCTTTTCTCTCCTGACAGCTAAAGACAAATAGTACAACAAAAAAAAAGAAGAAAAAAATCATCAACTGAAATGTCTTAAAAACTCAGAAATGTCCCTCTGTGCTTTAGTTGAAGTGGAATGTTTCATGGCACTGTACAATAAAGGGAGACAGGCTGTGCTGTTATCGATCTCCACGAGCACGAGTGGCAATCAAGCTTAAAGCAAAAAACTCTGTATAAAAACCAAAGAATTCATCTGAAATGTTTGCAAAACCTCTGGTGAGCTGTCAGTCATACAAGCTGGCATCCCTGTTCGGACCCTCTGGTCTCTGTCATAAAGCTCGGCGAGAGCGCAAGCTCCAGCGTTGTTCAGGGTGGCAGGGGGATTAAAAATGAGAGAAAGCAGGCGTCGTTTCGCCCTCACGCCTAGGCATTGTGTGTGCACGCGTGTTCCCACACAGCCAAACACTCACACAATCATTCACGCGCCACACATACATCTACACGCACAGGCTGATAAAAAGACTTTCCCCACCACAAAGTGATTCCAATTAAAAAGATATTTTTTTTCTTATAAAGCTTTCTGCATAAAGACTGCGCAATAAAAAAAATATATAATACAACTCTTTAACCCTTTTCGACACAGAGAGAAATTCAACATCTGATTATCTGCTGTACTAGTACTCCACGGGGGCCTAATTCTCACGGAGATTTCTCTCATACTGCGTCCTGGGAGCAATATTCAGTGGAGCATGAGTAAGGGCTCAGACCTTTAAGGTTTGGCAAGTGAGAGTTAAGGCGTACCTATGACAGTGTAACCCATCATTTTCCCCAATCTCATTTTTTTGCTGTGTGCACTTAATTAGTCCTGGTTTCTCCACAGAACCAAAAAAAAAAAAAAACACCTCCCAGGGATGCACACATCAAAACGAGTCCCTCTTTCAGATTTTTGCATTTCCATACTGTATGCTCAGGAAAAAAAAGAAAAAAAAAGAAATAAGCCCCTGCAGTCACTGGCGATCTCCCTCTATGTCTCAACTTTTGCCGCCTCCTTCGGTGGGTTAGAGATCAGATATTTTGTTTTCCAGGGTAGCTGCAATGTGATGCAGCCGCTGGGTCAGCTGTTTACTCTGAGCAGCTGGGTCCTCATCCAGGGATGCGATGATCTGAAAGGGACGACGGAAGGGCAGTCATTGAAATGATCGACAGAGCAGTCACAAATATCAAGAGAAAAGGAGGGAGCAGGACTTGGATGAAGGACAGAAGAATGGTAGCACCGGAATAGTAAAAAATACGATAGGAAAGAGGTGACAATTGGGGGGGAGGGGTATTATTTCCCATCAACAGTCACGTCATATTAGCTGGTATTGTTTGTGAGCCCCTCTTAGGGGAGACTGACAGCCCTATTTGTTTATCCAACTCGTTCATTAGGTTTTGTTTATCCCCCCTTTTTTGTGACCTCAAGTTGCGACGCACAGTGGACTTTTAAAAATCAATTCCCAAAGCAATTTTCCAATTCACATCCCACAGAAATGCTTTCAATTAAAATTTCACACAATCTTTTTTCTGGCATATCAAGAGTGAAGGGGAAGAGGTGGGGGGAAAGAAATATAGTGGGCAGCAGTGCATACAGTGGAATAGCCCTCTTTGGGAGCAATAGGAAAGCTAGGAGGTTCTTACCCCATCATAGTATTTGCTGGCGTACTGGTAAAGCTGATGGAGAGCCACTTGAGTATTCAGTTTGTCCGTGTGAGACTGCAGAACATAAAGGACAGTTTAAAAGTAAGAGATTCAACAAAATAAAATAACAAAATTGCTCACAGCTGAATTTACTTTTTTTTTCCTGGTGTAAATAACTAGTAACTTAAAAATGTTGTGTATTATAGCCACTGCAATTTAAAATGATTGATTCTGTATAATAATAAGACTATTGGTTCATATTTGATTAAAACCATATGATTTAAAACTGCCTTCCATTTTAAATGGTTCCAGTCAAAATATTAAAATACATGCCAGATAAAAACATGGATTCACGTTCCTGCCTGTTTTTCTTGCCATCTTCCCAACTATCTGCAGTCAACACAAGCGAGAAACTCTTGTGTCAAAAAAGAAAATCTCTGTGCCTTTTGTAGTTTGTAACACCAACAATGTCTGTTCAAAGCAAATGTTTACCAGCTCAAGTACTGAAGACATTATTGGGACTTCTCTAAAAATTTCAAAAGCCCAAAAATAAATTCATCTTTTACTACTGAACACTATATTTAGTTTTAGTGGAGAAATACAGAGCAATACTTTATGTTTGGTGAATTTTCTGGGTTTATTTGGACACATATTATGGATCATAATCTTCCAGAAAGACCCAAATGGGAAAGGTATTACTGATACAAGCCACCATATTTGTATTTAAAGTCTCTGGCTGTTTCAAAAAAAAAAAAAAATAATAATAATCCCATGCAAAGCAAGGCTCCTATGGTTATTGGAAGAGAGAATGGAACAAAACAGAAAAGAACAGGCCTACAGCAACACTGATCCTCGACCATACTAATACGTTCGCATAATGCTTTTACACATAACGATCTTTTATTTCAGTCTTTTACTCCAACTCTGTCCTAAGAGTCTTTGGGGTCATCTTTTTGTTCGGTTTCCTTATGCCAATGTGATATAGTAGTTAAGACTCATCTAGGGCTGCAGCTATTGATTCTTTTTGTAATCGATTAATCTAGCACTTTATCGATTCGATTACTCGATTTTATCTGATAATTTTTTAACGTTTTTAAATAACCAAAACAAATCATGCATAACGGAAAATTTTGTGGCTGTAAAATGATCAAGCATGTTCCTTTTATCTCTCAAAAAAATAGAGAACTCCAATTCCAATATTTGGCTCCAAAACTAAGCCCATTTACAGTATATATTTATTTATTTACTTGACAAAATAACAGTCAACACCAATAATGTAAGTTAATAAACTAAATGGTCCATCCACCTTTTTGTGAAAAAGCTTTTGTGAAAAGTCGCCAGTCACTTAAATTGTTTGAAAAGCAAGCAGAGTTTGAGACGATATTCTCAAATAAACCTTAGCAAAAAAAAAAAAAAACTTTAAATGTCCTTTTAACAGTTGAAAACTCTAAAATGTGACCAGCTCAGATTGGGTCCCCACTAGAAGAGCATCTCTGCTTTTACTTTGACACTGAGTCCCAGACCCAGCCTTGGCCACTTTAGCCCCACTTTATTCACCTCCTGGATACGCCCCTGCTCAGCAGCACTGAACGTTTAGGAATAATCAATTATTAATAATTCTAAACACTCACAGGAGTCTCTGTGTCAGGAGAGAGTGAGAATATATATATTTTTTCTTACTTTGGTTGCAGCGCAGCATGACGTTTGGTGATTTTTGATGCTGTAACTTTGATGTTGGAGCATTTTTTGTCGCAGATGGAGACGTTACGGCACTTAAAACTCCGTTTTCATCCATCCACAAGCAGATACTGAAAATAGGGAAAACGCAGTTCTCCACTTTGGCCAGAGTTTTTTTTTTTTTTTAGATGCATTTTGGTGCCGAAAATCTGCGTTTACGCGTGGATGACAGGCCAAACCGTAGAAAAATATCTCAGTTTTGTGTACGCGTGGACAAGACTCTCTTGCGATTGAACGTGAATAAGTTTACTACATAAAAACATCAAAGCTAAACATCATATCTCGTCAAACAGCATCATGACATTGCTACAACTACAGCATTAAAATGAGTGAAAATCAACGTATAATGGTGCATTCACACCGCACATTTGGTCTGCGTCAGGCAACACATTCAACGGATGAAGTTTGATGTATGTACTTTTTGGCTTCCATAGCCTGCTTCTGAGGGGAAAAAAAACGCATGGGCGGGGCTTCCTCTGTTGCCGTACGTTCTGAACTATGGTGGATGGTAACTAGAAAGTGACTTGGTTTTATTAGCTAGGTAAAGCTGGACAGCTACTTCCGTCTGTCCTGCGCCTAATTTTACGACCTCCTCGGCCACATCGGAGCTTAAATCTCCTACCAGGACACCAACTACAGGTTTTCTGTTCCTCTTTAGGAGCGCCTATTCATCTGACTTCGGTAAGTGTTATTTCAGATTTTTTAAATCTGCGTTTTTTGAAAATATTTTCACTGGACCCGCGCTTCATTCAAGATACGTATATAGTGACATAACTACAGTGAGACGCTCTGATTGGTTGCCGCACTGCGTTAACTGCATTGGGTCCGTTAAAAGTTAAAGTAGCTGAACTTCTGCGTTGCTACGTTGCCGTATGTAACGCAGGTGAAGTTGACGGAGCCAACGTACACAACGCACCGCAGAGACTTTGACGGACCTCTGATGTACTCCACCATAGACTTTACATGTAATCTTGCCGCAACTGACGCTGACGCATGGGCTTGGTCTGAATGCAGCATAAGGGTTTAGGTTATGTTACCTTGTTTCGGTGACGCTTGGTGAAAATCACGTGGATGTTTTCTGATGCTGGATAATTGAGCTCGTACTGATGTGGTATGCTAGCTCTACTTTGCAGTAACTACACTGTACTTTGTCCTCTTCTTTTTTCAAAATGTAGAGATCCCAAACTTTACACATTTTCTGCCGGTTATCGGCATCTTTACTCCCCTTGCCCCAACTAAATTCAAACTATATCACGCGCTGCTCTTGTGTTCGCACAGGTGCGAACAACACAACGGTCCGTGTGGAACAATCAGATCTCTGCGCATATAGTGCGGGTCATAGGATTTTAACGAGGCTTCGAGGCAGAGTTTTTGCCTCGAGCAATTTTTGGAATCGAGTAAATAGTTACTCGAGGAATCGCTGCAGCCCTAGAGTCATCCCACCAATATTCTGCCCCCGTTTCCCCTCAGGCAGCAGTCATGAAACCTGTAGACCTGAGCTGTGAGGGCGTATCCAAGAAATGTTGCTTTGCAGAATCCAGTGCAGATAACATATAGGTGATACACAATAACTTTGTCTGCAATTATAGCACTAAATGGAAAGTCTGAATGTGGAATGCAGCTGTACACTGTACTTTGTCCTCTTATTTTTTCAAAATGTAGAGATCCCAAACTTTACACATTTTCTGCCGGTTATCGGCATCTTTACTCCCCTTGCCCCAACTAAATTCAAACTGTATCACGCGCTGCTCTTGTGTTCGCACAGGTGCGAACAACACAACGGTCCGTGTGGAACAATCAGATCTCTGCGCGTATAGTGCGGGTCATAGGATTTTAACGAGGCTTCGAGGCAGAGTTTTTGCCTCGAGCAATTTTTGGAATCGAGTAAATAGTTACTCGAGGAATCGCTGCAGCCCTAGAGTCATCCCACCAATATTCTGCCCCCGTTTCCCCTCAGGCAGCAGTCATGAAACCTGTAGACCTGAGCTGTGAGGGCGTATCCAAGAAATGTCGCTTTGCAGAATCCAGTGCAGATAACATATAGGTGATACACAATAACTTTGTCTGCAATTATAGCACTAAATGGAAAGTCTGAATGTGGATTTCAACATAAACTCGGGTTTTTGGATTTCCCATCAGTAGAGAAGGATCTTCGTATAGCTCAGGTGAATGGTGTGGGTTTATTTAAGCACACAGGACCTGGGACCTTAGCAAATGGACTTGTATAATGTGAAAGTACAAAGGGACCTATAATGGCGGGGTTCATGGTTGTATGTTTATTGTGGGACAATGAATAGAAAAATGCTTTAGCCTCATCTAACCAAAGGTCATGGTTCCAGGTAAAGTTGAAGAAGAGCTTAGCAAACAACATGTTTACATGTTGATGGTGTATAATGGTTGTTATACCCATGATACCAATTTGTGCAGCAGTTCTCTTAGAGCATTGGTGATTTTTCTTTCATACATCCTTTATCATGTTTACCTCCTCTCTGTGCATGCTGGCAAAATAAATCATGGATTACAAATAAAACATTCCTAGAAAGTCTGATCAGCTTAAGAAAAAAAAAGTGAAAAAATTCCAGTCACTGAATAACTTTACTTGAATTAAAGGTTAACATTTTAAGTAAATAAACTTTTAATTTATGCTACTGCAGCAAATAATTTTGGCCATTTTACACTTCCTTTCAGAGGTGCCGCAAAATGTGTCTGCATCAGTAATTTTGAAAATAACTTGAAGAAACAGCCCTGTGGATGTAAAAACAACTCAACAGGATTAAGCAAAGAATGGTCAGGGTGCATTTAGCAAGAAAATTAAATGCTTTAAAACAAGGCAACAACAGTGGATGCAAAAAACGTGTGGATAAAAATTGATAGAGATGTAACGCATCCCCTCAGAAAATCTATGCACTGCCTAATATTATCTCTTTTAAAAGCGGACAGAGATGCCGTTAATTTGGTAACCAATGGGTTCGCTGCCTCATTCTAGGCTTAAAACATTTCAAGCAAGGTCATCTACAAGCCAAAGATAATGACAGCTGTGTCTCTCACCCGTGACACTTCCGCCAAATGAGTGTTCATGTCCTGATCACTGACAGGGACCATCTGCCTGATGCCCTTGTAGTAGCTGCACACACAAAGAGCAGACAAGACAAGAGGTTGTAATCACTCAGTTATGCAACCGCTATTTTAAAAAAAATGGTCTCAGGGAAATCTGGAGGATTTTAAACTCGACATGAAAACAGATGGAGAGTTAAGAGCTTCCACTTACTCATCCACCATCTTCTTATATGTGGAAATCTCTTTTGCATAGAGTAGTTTGTTACTCGGAGAGTCCTAAAGGCAAAAAAAAAAAGATTACAACTTTACAATGTAATTTCAGCTATTCAATTCAACAAGGTATATATAGTTATATAAGTGCCAATTTTAATTTCATATTTGAGTTAATGGTTACAGCTTATGAAAGAAAAAGAATATTACGCAAGACCAACAAAAATTATTATTTTTATTTTTGCAAAAATGCTATGTTATGGGGAACACAATCATGGGGAAGATTTTGGACTTGATAGTCATCCAGCAGAGATTCACTGACACTTTGTAGAAGATGAGCAAGCCACAATGGCTAATTAATGTAGAAGGTGCTGTATCTAAGCACATTAATGGAATATTGAGTGAAAGGTAGAAAAAGCGTGTTACAAAAAGGTGCACATGCAGGCAGGACTGCTGCCTTATGAGGACTTTTACAAATATCCCTCTTTGTGTGATGAGTCTATGGAAAAGTTTCACATTCCGAATTTAATTAATGACTGAATTGAACCTGTATATGATATTTTAACTTATTGATTTGCTCCTGTATTTTCCTTCACTTTCTCACTACAATTTAGCCCTCATTCAGGCCTCTTCTTTTGCCCTTTCACCTCATTCTCCTTCACTTAATTTATGGTCTACTCACCCGGCTAAGTTTGTGCTCGCTCTTGGTGCAAGCATCCATGAAGGTCTGGGCTATGACGGACAGTGAAGCATCCACCACTTCAGTCACGTGGACATCAAAGATGAAGTGGGGATTCTTAAGGATGTTAACCCAGAATCTCAGCGGCAAGCTGGACAAGTGAGAAAGGCAACAAATCACTGTGATTATCATACGGGTACTGTAAAAGTGAGAACAATCTCAACAGTAAATTCATTTAAGTTGAGGAGGCGTGCCATAGGACGAAGCACTTGTCTGCAGTTGAACAGATTGCAATAAAAGGTAATAACAGGGTGGAGAAAACACCTTTTTGTATGTGTCAGTTTATTCAGAACAATACCCTTTACTGTCTGTTTATTTCAGCCTTTTACACACAGCTGACCTCAACCTAAATCTGTGCTCCAGTACAAAATGACTGTCTATGCTAACAAACAGAGATTAAGAAAGCTAAAGCAACTGGAAAACGCTGACCTCTTTGGCTGCTGTGCAGCTTAACGTAAAGACCAGGCTACATAATGTAACGCCCCAGCACTTCTGCTAATTTCCCTGCTGAACAGGAAAACACACGCTCAATACTCTTTTTTCCATACTCATCTCAGCTTATGAATTCATGATAACACCCAAAATACAGCAGTTTTGACAAGCCTCTCCTCCCCGATCACTGTCCCACATTAACCCACCATCTGGGAGAGGAAACATGCGGCGTGTAAAATTCAACTGATTTGGTAATATCTTCTGGGAAGGCTTTGGTTAGAATACAATAGAAGCATAAAAATAGCTATGCTACTATAATCACAGAATTAATTTAGCTTGGGAAATAATTACCATGTTTGTTTGTTTGTTATGCTTCATACACACATTCATATTAAATATATGGCCCTCAGTTGATTTAATAAACAGAATGGGTGGATGCAGAATTGGGTGTAGTGTATAGTAAGCAATTAAATCGCTCATCTTGTGTCCTTATGTGGATGCTCTCTTTCCAGCACCGCGTCAATCACGGGCATCTACATGCAACACGTCGTCTTGTATGCTTGAGCCTCAGCCGACGGGACACTAATTTATGCACTTAAATGCCACATGGGAGCGCAGAGATTGCAAATGCAAACTAAGTACCCTGAAATTGTGCATTTGTATTCAGCGCTTTCTGGAACAAGTAAGTTTTATTTCTTAGAGAGTTATCGTATCACAAATTGTACAAAAATCTGATTACTGCTGGGCAGACTTTCAGCTGTCTTTTTGTTTGACAAAGAAGGCCTCAAATGTGGGCCAATATTTGTCCTTTACCGTATTTCATAGGGATACACTGATTCAATATTTTAAATTCTGGTAGCAATACAGATATCTGAGGTTCATAATCTGCCAATACCGATCCGATCCAAACAATAATGAATACTGAACTGTGTGCTGTGAGGAAAAGGCACTAGGGATGCAACGATACCACTTTTTTCAAACCGATATGATACCAATACTTGGATCTGGGTACTTGCCAGTACCGAGTACCACTGCAAATACTTCTACCGCACACAAAAATGCAAGAAATTGGAAGACAGAAGGTTTTATTTTAAGTATCGGTTCATGGTATCGGTTAACTTTAACCGATAGAGTAAATAATAACAGCATCTGTGTATACCTGGTATTTCAGAAGATGATACTCTACTGATGTGTAAAAGTTAGTATTTTAATACTAAGACATAACATCTGCATTTAAAAAAAGGAAAAATACACAAATGAATCTAAGTATGTTTATTCAATGGGAACAATATGCTAATAACTTTTATAAACATCCTCTAATTTTTGTCATGCCTGCTGTTAACGGTATTGACACCAACTCCACCTGGATTGATTGCTGGCAAAAAGCTTGACATAAATCTTTCCTGACCAAAGAACATTATCCGAATCCACTTATGTTTATTTTTGTGATGGTGGGACAGGAAAAGCACAAGTTGCAAACACCTGGTTAACATGTAGGTATCATCAAATGGTTGTTATGGAAATTTGGTGATGGCAGGATGACATTCAGTCAGTAGCTTGTCAAAACATGCCCGGAGAAAGAGAGAAACAGAAAGTAATGTAATACTAATTAGAAGTCCATGAAAGATATGATCAGCTTAAAGAAAAAAGCAAATAATAATAAAAAAAATATGCTTCGTTACATTTCTTTTACGGGGATTGCTAGATTGTTCTACTGGTAAAAAGTCTCATTCTTTATTAAATAAATACTTGGATTTTAATTACTTTTTCAGTGTGAGCTGCTGATATAAAAGAGTAATTTATCATAAAGCTTTTGACTCGTCTTTCCGAGGGGTCACCAATGAATCACAGCATCAACCAAAGAGACTTCTCACTTGCAACAGAGACTACAGGTCCAGGTAGAAATGGATCGGACAATGATCTCAAACAAGTTGCAGAAAGTGGCTATAGTGATTTACTTGAACTCAAACTGAGTAAAGTTTGAGCATAGTGATTTACAAGGTAATTGTAGAGCACAGAGACATTAAGCTGGACAAAGTTATACTTCTCAAATAGTCTAAAGAAAAGAAGCTAGGCCCTCTTCTGCTCTGGACCTGCCAAGGGGACAATATTCCCTAAACTTCAAATATGATGAATGAGGCACATAAATGCTGTAATAGTCCCAAAGATTTAAACACTAACGTCTTTGAAGTAAAAAAAAAAAAAGAGTAATTATAGAAAGTATTTAGTTTAAAGATACAGCTTTGGGGAATGCACTATTAGAGTATAATTGAGGAATATTTAAACAATACAAGTTTGTAAATCTTTGGTTGCAGGAAATGTGGAGGAAAAAAAGATTTTTAATATCACAAGTCAGTCTGTGCTTCTAGTCCTAGTATTAAACAATAACGCTAGTGCTGGCTTTTACTGGACACAGAGAATTGGCAAAAAATTGCTTGACATATTTTCTCTTTGCAATCAGGTATAGCCTGACAAAACTGTTGCTGCAAAATTGAAATGCTTTCTTAAGAATTAGGATGATTATCAAGATTTAAAAGCCTGAGGGCTGTTCCTTGGGTATCTGCTACACCTGAAGAACCAAAATGTCAATACAGCATACCCGTTAAAGTTTTATAACCAGAGAAATATTTTGCCTTTTTAATTTCTCTGAATAATTTTACATGATCAAAACAAAGCAATAGAAGAACCTGGTTCAAGTATGACATGTTTACCGTTTCTCATATTTTTACCTATTAGTCTTCCAGATATGGATGGTCTCCTCATCAACATTGTTGTGTTTCAGGGCTTGTTCATCCAGGAAGTCAAAAAAATATTTGACAGCTGGTGGGACCACAGCCCCAGAGCACAGCACGCTGCGGAAGAAGTCATCCACAAACTGCTGTAGTGTTCCCTAAAAGGGTACAAAAAGAATGTGAGACCAGTTAGCCATCAGCCATTGATAATGAAGCTCTGAGACAGACCCGTGTATCTTTATATCTATATCTATAGGGAGTAAAGAGGAGGGTCAAAGTTTAAAGCATTTTTGTTCTTTTATGAGCATCTCAAATACACCATCTAAAACTTTCTGCACTTTAGAAATTCTCTAGTATCGGGTGGTAAATATAGTTTTGCGTTTGTGTCTTACCTTTACAGACAGAAGTCGAGTCAGGTAGATCTCTGTAATGGCTTTGGTCATCGACTTATCCTTTATACTCCCTCGTTTGGATTTGATCTCATCCAGTTCGTCTGCTGGCCTCACCAGATGGAAAACTTTATCATCGTCCAATAAAGCATTCCCTATTGTGGAAAACACCCAACTTCAAGCTTTCTTTCAATACGTTCAGTACATTTCATTATCTATGTAGGTTATATTTCAGAAAAATATATTCAGATGAATAAACATGGGAAGAACATTTTCAGACAGAATTGAAAGAAAGAGATAAACAACTCTCCTGAAATGTGCCCCCCCAAAAAAGGAGATTAAAAATGCATACAGTTTAAGCATAATCTAAAACTTTGGAATACATAAAACATATATTAGCATATTTAATGAGGATAGGGATATTTTGAGAAACCCAAAGGAAACAAGACAAAGAAATGTATTCTCATTCAAAGATATGATAGTTGCTCCTTTGGATTTTACTAGTGTATGCTTATCGTGTGCTAAGGGACACTCACGTTCTTCATGGTTTTCCTGGTTCTGGTCATAGTTCTGCTGCGTGTGAAGGGCTCGGGATAAAACTAATGTGGCATTATCTCGTACCTACAAAGCACAGATGTCAGAAAATATAAGTTTTGAATTTGATTAGTACAATGGAATGTAACAAAATTCAGACCCAGCCAACAACACTTTATCAGGCATATTTTAAAAGGAGGACATACTTGTTCAGCCCCCCCCCCACACATGTAAATCATGCAGAGCTACATAGTAGGCTATAGGCTGATTCTTTGATTATTGCTCTCAGGAAGACGGTTACATCTTGTTATGGTAACTCTTGGGGAACTGCTTTAGAATCCTGTGCTAAAACCCCTAACATCTGTATGCCTCACACATCTGGTTTGCTCTTTGCTCTACATAATTATTATAATCACACATTTTTGTTCACTAATATTCTCCAGCAAACATATAGTCCTACACAGCACAGTTCTATTTACACTGAGTTAAAATACACACAGGTACTCCTGACTAAATAATAAAGGCTACTAGGTACACAGGATTTAAAAAAATACAATTGAATTTCATTTAGAAAACTGATGTCATACTTTATGTTGGTCTGTCACATAAATTCTCAATAAAATACATTACAGTTAGTAGTTGTAACAAGGCCCGTCGCTATATTTCAACTGTGTCTGACCATCCCATTTTAGCCCCAAAATTGATTTCCAATCAATGAGACTAAGCAGACATGAACACTGGGTCTTAACTGTGATATTTAGAGGCCAGTTTCCGTGGCACAGCCCATTATTGACTGCACATATACTGTTATTAGCAGCACTCTGACACAGGCGATGAATGGCAGTTAGGCTACGGTCTAAGAACAACTGAGAAGCAGGTAGGATCAAATGAGGGTAAGCTGCTTTGAAAGATCAAGATTTAAGCAGCCAAAAAGCGGGGCAAGTAGGGGATATTACTGAGTGACCTTTATTGTCTCAGAATCAATACAGAGGCAAGAAGATTTAGTGACATTCAGCTGTGAACCAAAACTTGCAAGCAGGAAGTGGCTGGGGAAAATAAGTCGAATGTTTTACAAAGGTGATGAGGGCAGACCAAGAACGGAAGAAAAAAAGTGTTGACTTGAATGTGTTTAAGGGTAATATCTTAGCTAGCCAGTTATTTAGCCTACCAGCTACAGTCGAAACCAAATGTTTACATACACTATGTGGAAACGCACATATCCTTTTTTTCTCACTGTCCAACATGAAATCGGATAAACTTTTCTATTTTAACTATTCTAGGTCAATTACAATTAATATAATTATTTCTATTTACTAAATGTCAAAATAAAAAGGAGGATTTTTTCAGACATTTTTTAATCACTTTTTTCAAAGTCAGAAGTTTACATACATTTAATTAGTATTTGGCATTATTGCCTTTAAACTGTATGACGTGGATCAAACGGTTTGGATATCCTTCCACAAGCTTCTCACAATAGTTTGTGGGGATTTTGGCCCATTCCTCCTGACAGAACTGGTATAACTGAGCCAAGTTTGTAGTTCGCCTTGCTCGTACACTTCTTTTCAGTTCTGCCCATAAATTTTCAATGGGATTTAGATCTGGGCTCTGTGATGGCCACTCCAAAACATTGACTTTTTTTATCTTTAAGCCACTTATTAACCAGTTTGGCAGTATGCTTTGGATCATTGTCCATTTGAAAGACCCATTTGCGCCCAAGCTTCAACTTCCTGGCAAATGTCTTCGGATGTTGCTTCAATATTTCCACATAGTGTTCCTTCTTCATAATACCATCTATTTTGTGAAGTGTACCAGTCTGCAAAACAACCCCACAACATGATGCTACCACCCCCATGTTTCATAGTTGGGATTGTGTTCTGAGGCCTTCAAGCTTCGCCCTTTTTCCTCCAAACATAGCAATGGTCATTGTTGCCAAACAGTTCAATCTTAGTCTCATCAGACCACAGGACATGTTTCCAAAAAATAAGGTCTTTATCCTTGTGTGCATTATCAAACATTATTCTGGCTTTTTTGTGTTTCCTTTGGAGTAAAGGCTTCTTTCTTTCAGAGCAGCCTTTCAGCCCTCTTCTGTACAGTACTTGTTTCACTGTGGATAATGAAACACTTTTACCATCTTCAGCCAGCATCTTCACAAGGTCTTTTGCTTTAGTCCTAGGGTTGTTCTGGACATATCGGACCAAACTGCGTTCATCTCTGGGACCCAGAATCCGTCTCCTTCCAGAGCGATATGATGGTTGGATGTTCCCATCGTGCTTATACTTGCGTATAATTGTCTGAACAGATGAACGTGGCACCTGTAGGCATCTGGAAATTGCACCCAAGGATGAACCAGACTTGTGCAAGTCCACAATTCTCTTCCTGATCTCTTGACTGATTTATTTTGATTTTCCCATGATGATTCACAAGGAAGCAGTGTGTTTCATATGTGTCCTTAAATACATCCACAGGTGTGTCTCTAATTCAAATGAGGTCAATTAACCTATCAGAAGCTTTCAAAAACATGGCATCATTATATTGGCTTTCCCAAATTGTTTAAAGGCATAGTGATCTTAGTGTATGTAAACTTCTGACTTTGAAAAAAGTAATTAAAAAATGTCTGAAAAAATCCTCCTCTTTTTATTTTGACATTTAGTAAATAGAAATAATTGTATTAATTGTAATTGACCTGGAATAGGAAAAGTGAGAAAAAAAAGGATATGTGCGTTTCCACATAGTGTATGTAAACCTTTGGATTCAACTGTATATACATGGGAAAAAATAAACTCCAAGCTGTATGACAGACACATCCGCACATTATTTTATCGACCCTTCTTTATATTCAGAACATGCCACTAACTTCTATCTTGTTATATGGCATGAAAATCCCTGCACATATTTCTGAATACATGTGTGGGATATTCATAGCTGCAGAATTTTTTACATTAAATTTACAAGAGAATGCTATGTGGTGTCATATGCAGGAGGGAAGAGAACTGTCATTGTCATGAATACTCCCTTTCCTCTCATTATGGAAAATCCATCTGCCTAATAAGTGAATTGACAGACATAATACATGGTAAAGAGTCACTGCCACTGTGTTGTGTGTCATAGAGGTATAGAGATCTATTTTGCCCTAGATACTTCAAATAACGTCTAACCTTTTTCAACTGAAGCACAGATGTAGTTTTTCATTTCCACGCATACTCACAAAAGCGAGAAATACTGTAACAATCTTTGGCAGTTTTTGTGTTAAGAACAAACCATTACTCAATGTGTGCTAATGTATTCAGGTCAGAAAATTTACTGCAGACAGATTTCATGCAAATCGCTCCAATATGGAGCTCAGACTGACTGAAATGGAGAAAAAAAAATTAGGCCCCGTTTGCTTCTACACACCCACATCTACCCATGTTCTTATAAGCATTTTGTGGCAGAGATTGTTAAGATACAGTATTAAGAGTTCTGATAAAATATTTTGCCAGTACTCACATTGTAGTGTGCCAGAGTGTTAACGCGCTTCCATCTGCCTTCTTTCTGAGAGGTCAGGTCTAGATCAGATAAAATCTGTCCAGTTGAGCCAGGACGCCACTCTGTCAACAAAGGAAGAGAATGGAAGGTACACTGAAAATTTTAGCATTATATCAATAAATCTTTACTTTTCTTGAGGTAACTATTTTAAATTAGTTATTCATGGCAGGCAGGCTACCATCTTTCTGCAAGAGTTTTAAAGACGCACTGGAGGAAGTAGGGGTTTAAGAAAAGACATCACTCTTATGAATAATTTAGATTTACTTACAATTTGTGTTTTACACCTTAACATTTTCTGCATCACTGCAGACTTGACGACACACATGATGTTCTGGATAATTCGGTTACAAGTTCAGCAAATATAAGGGAGCCATCTCTTTATTAATCATGAACAAAGATGGCTCTCTATCTAAAAAGAATTTTAAAAAACAGCAGATCCACAGCAGATTTGAAGGTCTTTGATGTTGAGAAATATCTGTGGAGCTTTAAACGGTAAATGGACTGGACTTATAAAGAGCTTTTCTAGTCATACTGGCCACTCAAAGCGCTTTACACTGGAGCCTCATTCAACCTATCTCAATCACAAACAAGCACACACTTGTGCACCAATACGGAGCTCGGTAGCCGACTTCGGGTTAAGTGCCATCGACATAGGAGGAAGCTAGAATTGAACCTACAACCCTCCTATTGCAGTGGACTACTCTACCTACTGAGCCACAATCACCCCTTAAGCATTTAAAGTCATTCCCCAAAGTTGCTGACTACAATACTGAGAACAACTTCGTTAAAGAATGAAGGCTTTCTTCATGTTACTGACATTAAAATTAAAGACACTCCATAACTTTCACACCATAAAAACATGATTTCAAAACATTTCTGCGGCACACCAGCATTTATTATGTTTATGTTAATTTTTGGAGTTTTCAACACAGATATTTTTGCCCTTTTTTATATATTTTTTTTGTACAAATTAGCCCAAGTTTAGCCAGATGGATGAAGAGGTCCTGGACAGCAATATTCAAACATTGTCACAATTCTCAATCGAATTTAGGTCTGGGCTTTGACTGACCAATTTTACCAAATACATTCAATTTGCTCTAAATTACACAACCTTATCTATGACTTTCTGGTTTTCCTGCTGTTTTAATGTGAACCTGTCTAAAGTGTTTTGCAATCTTTTTTTTCTTCTTCCAGGAACCTTTCATAACAATCTGCAGATTTTTATGCAGATAATTACCAGATATGTGCTCCATAAAAAAGTGGGGTGTCCTGTAGTGCCTTAAGGACATTAAAGAGAGGATAGCCCCAAATTTCTTAAGTATTAATGAACAGAAGACTAATATTATTTTGTTTAGTCCTAGTGACTCATCAATTGCGCTGTCTGCACCTCTGGATTCATTGTCATCATTTGTAACGCTCATTATTACTAATTTGGACGTTAAGGTATACTCTGAACAATAATTTGACAAATTAAAAGTGCTGTTAAATTCAACCGTTTTTTCCCCAACTAAGGCAACTGACAGAAATTAAACCTATGCTCTGTATGTTGAGATTAGTCAGTTTTCTCCCTCCTGCCTTCAGATGGTTAAGCTCGCAGCTCGCTTGCTGACAGGAGCCCGTTAGAGTTGGCTCCACTTCATTGCCTTTCAGCTGCTTTTAGAGTTCATTTTAAAATACTTCTCTTAACATATATATCCCTGAATGTAATTGCATCTCCCAATTTATTGGACCTACTTCAGCCTTATACCCCTTCAGATGCTGACCGGCAGCTACTACTCGCACTTAAGACTAGGCTAAAGGATGAAGGATTTTGTTGTGGCAGCACTGGTGTTGAAGCAGCTGCCTTCTAGCATTACGCAGACTTCCTCGCGCTCAGTATTTAAAACTCTCCTCATGACCCACTTATTTTCCTTGACTTTTAACAAGGGCTCCAACAATACCACTTTTTTAAACTGATACGATACAGTTACTTGTATCCGAGTACCTGCCATACTCCTACCACACAAAAAAATGCTATGAATTGGAAGACAGGTTTTTATTTTCTTGTCGGTTCATTTCTCAACAAATGATTGTGAATTATATTAAAAAATATGATTAAAAACTAACAAAGTGAAAAATAAAAATGTTCTGTTAAGTTGCAGAGTTTCGAAATTTTAAGTAACGGTTAATGGATGGGCATAATTTTAACCGGGGATGCCGGGGACATGAACCAAGCACTTTTTATGATTGACGGCTTTGTCCCCACCTAACCTGAAGCCTGGTTCACACCAGATGTGGAGCGCCGTGGTCAGCTTGCACCGTGAAGCGATCATTTTGGCGTCTGGTCTATTTTTAGCACGAACAATCCGCATCAATACCGGCAGGAAGTCACAGCAAGACACACAAGACCGTCCGGTGATGTTCCTGAGAGCGGCCAGTGTAACAGCTGTTAGAACCAGGCGGAAATTGATCCACTTCCTTATGCAATCATGTTTTCTTTCTGTGCAGAGGCTGCAATCAAGATTTATAAAGACTCCCATCTGCTTCAAATGCATTTTGCAATGTAGTGGGTACCGTTTCAAGATGTAAAAAATACAGAATCTAAATGTCATGGGTCTTGCGGAAGTTTCTTTACTACAGATGAGAGAATCCTTCTATTGTGTGGACAGAGCAAGTCTGAAAATCCCCCAGCTTTGAATGAATAGAGAATATTCTCGCCATCTCAGCATCCAGTGCTCCCAGAGAGAGATTTGTATGATATATGTCCAACTGAAACAGCGGATTAGCCGCGGGTACCCGTTCTATTGCAGGAGTCTGAACTGTAAATTAAAACCTTTGTCTGCACAGAACAGATAACAGCAAAGTTTGCAAAGGGAACACGTTTAATTTTTGAGCATATTCTGCTGGGGCAAATAAATATTTGCCATCATTGTGTAGATTGTAATGCCTGCCATTTAAAAAAAACATGCTATTCTCTGGCTTTCAATTGTTATTGACTGAATAAAGATGTGATTTCCAACACCTGTTATACACTCCAGCACTTGTAATGAAACGTGAAGCAGAGTAATACTTGAATGAAGGAATAGTTAATAATAATTGTCCCAAGCAATCTTCAAACCCCACTCATGGTTATGGTTATTTTCCCCAGCACTTTAAAAAACAAACTGATGCCCGTGGGTTCATGGTATTGATTAACGATATCAATATGAGTACATTAGAAAGGTATCAGCCCCAATACCCGATAGTAGTATCGGTATAGGTGCATCCCTACTTTTATCAGAACTCTTACTTATAACTCCTGTTTTGATTTTAGTACATTAATATATTTTATTTATCTCTGATGAATGCTGTTTTGTGGTTTCCTAATGTTCAGCTTCTTGGTTAATGTGTATAAAGTGGTTCATAAATAAAGTAGATTGGATATTTAGCTGCATCTGGCTGTTTATAAACTGACTAGCTTCCTTTTACTAACTGGGGAAAACGCTCCCAACAGCATAATGCTATCTCCATGTTGTCAACATATGAATTCTGTATTAAGGTTGATCTGCAGTGTTACTTTTCTGCCACACAGCATTTTGAATAAAGGCAAAAAAGTTTAATTTCTGTCTAATCTGAAAAAAAGAGATCTGAATAGTGCGCCTAAGTCGCTCAAAGCTTTGGATATGCATTATGAGCAAAACTGCTTTAAACCTATCCACATCTTTGTCCTTGGTCTGTCTGCTTTGTTGATTGGTCTTCATAATGCTGTTTGTTTACTGTTTATTTCTGACAAACATTAGGTGGACATTATTGACTAACTAGATGCTTCTTTAAAATAGTTTTGTGGATTGTAATATTCTTTAGGGATATTGGCACAAGGTGAGGCTGAATACAAATGTATGAAACAGTTTTCATATTTTCTTTTTTAAAGAAAAAACAACCTGAATAATTTTCTTTTTTAAAAGTGTACAATGAAATTTGTGCTTGTAGGTATGAATACTTTTGCAACACACTGTTATACAGTGCTCATTAGTGTCTCTTCTATACTCACCCAGAGTGACACCGTCAACCTTGGGCCTCTGGGAGTAAGGTAGGTTTCTGTATACTTGCTCTATGATCTTCTCCTTCACCTGCGAGATGGTGTCACAGCTCAGCACCTTGACGGGTGTCACATCTGGACCCTCACCCTGAACCATCACCTGCAAGGTCTGAAAAGCAAACACACATATATTTATATTGCCACTGAGTTGGAGACAGCTCTTGAATGCCCATGGCGTTCTGAAAATTAAAAGCATGCAGAAAAATGTACACATCTCTAGTGCAGCCAGCCATCTTTGTGTCCATCCCCAACAGCATTAGGATGCTGCTGTTATGGTAACTGAGCATTTCAAAGCACGAGGAAATACACATGCTGCACTGACACCTGACATGACTGTAGTCACCTTGGTTGGCTAATGACCAGGGCTCAGCAGGAGAAAACCTCAACCCACCTCACCTACTATACTCAGGCCACCTATTAGAGATGACTGACCACTCAGTGGACACGTGCAGAGAAATTCATAGCAGAAAGCTAATAAACTGATCTGTATTTGAACTGAACATTGAGAACACTCTGCAAATTAAAGCTAGTAGTAAAGATTTCTAAGGAAGATAGTCCAGCATCTGACTTTGAAATACAACTGGTAACGTTTTTTCCCCCCTTGCCCCGTGAAATTTAATTACAGAAGGCGATCCATCACAACGGGGGACGTGTAATTCAGCCTAATTTGATAATTGTCCCTGACAACGGCATTACCCATGGGTCTTTTTGTTTGTGGTGACTTTAACAGAAAACAGCTGTGCTCAGATTAGCTTCCATTATTGAAACACAATACTAAAATGAAAGGTGCAGGCTTTTCCCTGACTCCTGAAAGCTGTCCAAATGGATGCAGAGCACGTGCAGGTGGCAAGGTCAAGGAAAGGTTGCTGAGGGGGCTTGTACTCTATTCTTGTCCTGACTTGTACTGTGTTCACCTAAAGCACATATTTTACCGCTATGCTGGAATGAGTCGCCAGATACTTTTTTTTTCCTTTTTAGTCTGAAAACACCGACAACTGGAAATGGATGTCATATAAAAGTGGGTGGTCGACGTTAGATTTTTTCCTGTGTATGGCTACCTAGGAAACACCACCAAGCATGTATCTGCGCATATTTCCGTACCCCATCATGCACTAAACATTGTGTAATCAGAAAGCAGTGTGTGTGCAGTCTTTGTGACATAGTTTTTGATATGTATGCAGAAATGGGTGTGTTTGTGTGTGTTCTCATCTCACCAGGACAAAGTACTCTACGTCGTCACCCAACAGGCCTGTGTCGTTAAGAGTGTACTTGGCTTTCTTAACTCTGGCGTCCACAGGTCCCTTTTCAATCTGGTGCTTGATGGCTCGGAACAGTTTGTATAAGGGCTCGCCTGCAGTATCCTAGTACACACACATGATCACAAGCGTACACATAGAGGCAAAGACTTTTAAGGATTTTTTACTAATGTGATAAAACGGCTCACACAGAAATTTAAAACATTTACACAAACACTGAAGCCAAAAGCATGCTTGTTTTCTTTAAAAAGCTAATCAGAAATCTGGACCCTTCCCTGGTAATTAAACATGCAAAAGCAAGACTTTTTTTTTGAAAAGTATCTGGGAGCTTTAATCTGAAAAGCTAAAAAGCACTTTTTAAATAATGGTTCAGGTTCGTTTGTAATGTGGAGCCCAGCTGTACAATTATCTAAGCAAAGGAATATTGAGGATTTCATTTTAAAGCTTGATCACAAGCTTTATTTTCAAAGAATAATAATCTGTTAGACTACCAGTTTAGTTCAGTCAATAATGCAGAATTAACTTCGACAACATTCTAACCTACGAAATGTTGAAGCTTGCTTTTTGAAGAGTAAGAAAGCATGACAAGATAATATAATCATTTTTAGACACTGGCTTAGCTCAGTAAGACAGAACCACAATTTCCAACGTGCAAATATATGAAATACTAGGGATTTATCTGGAGTATGTTTGAGCTTAATTTTAAAATTTCTATTTTTAATTACAAATTTTTTTCATCCCTAGTTTAATTATGTTCGTAATACAGAACCTACACTTACATTATAACCTAGGAAAATATTTAGGTTTCATATTTAAAGGGATATTCCATATCCAAAGGAAGTGTAGCTTGTTGCGATCTTCCCCAGAGGTAGATAACACAGAGAAAAGTATTTTGTAACCAGCCCAGTCATTCTCTTAGTCTGGTAGCAGTACATTTGCTTTATTTTGTAACCAGCCCAGTCATTCTCTTAGTCTGGTAGCAGTACATTTGCTTTATTTTGTAACCAGCCCAGTCATTCTCTTAGTCTGGTAGCAGTACATTTGCTTTAGTTTAACATAAACAATGTAAGTGAATGGCAACAGCTAGCATCTTGAGTGCAAATGTCATGAAAATTACTCTATAATCATCCTAATTATTCCTGGTGACCCCAATAAACAGATTGCAATTGAAAACAGCAATAAAGTAACACAAAGGAATTACAGGAGCCAATTTAGACTCTTTACTATATTACTACAAAGCACCACTGTGAAACGTCGCTTTTATAATAAAGCCTCTGAAAGCTTTATTCCAAAAGTCAAATTTTATCAGTGGTATGGGGCAAATAAAGATTTACTAAGGTGGTAAAATGACAGTAACAAAATATTGTTTATCAATATAGCAAGAGCGCAAAACACAGTTTACGTTTTGTATAACGTGAGGGAACATTTCATTTTGAAATAAAATCACTATCAGTTAGACTTCAGGCATTTGTTATACCCCAAACATTCTTCTCTTAATCAAACATTTACTCTATGGCTTGAAAAGATGTAACCTCAAATCTATGCCTCATTTAATAAGCACTCATAATGAAAATTGTTGCAATTTATTCTGCAACCCCTGCGCACATAACAGCAGGCAATGCTAATTTATGGCTGTTTTGCTCATGTCATGCTGCAGACGAGTGACTGATCATAGATTTTCACTACTGGGTTTTTTCTTCTGATGATGCAAATACTAATTAATCTGCCTTTGCCACTTCAGTCATCAAACGGATTTAATACATCCCAGGATGGCAAATATAAATGTCTTGTTACCTTCAAAAACTGATATAGGCAGATGGACATCCAGTTACAAAGCATCCTTTCCACCACCGTCTCTGACCTGAAGAACAGATAAAGCATGAAAACATAAAATGAAAAAAAAAAAAATCAGTTTAATTAGAAATGCATGAATATGACAGATGGATGAATGGTCAAGATGGAAAAATACATGGGTGGATGTATAGATGGATTGGGTGAATGAATACATAGGAATGGATGGTTGCTAAATTAGAAATTTCATGGACAAACTAACTTCATTCCATAAATTGAATACAGGTTATTTTGCATGTTTGGTGAGTTTTAAATCTATTTACTCACTTTATATATATATATATATTTAAAAAAAAACATCATCACTGAAAGCAACATTACGGATAAATAAAATGGAACAGTAAACATCTCTATCATATGCTCCTGAAAATTCTAAAACACTTCAGTGTTTTCTGAATAGCTAATCAGCATCAACATATTTTTTATCAAAATCTCGTGTCGGCGGTCACTTGACGGGCTGGTGACACCCATTGTTAACTTGTGGCATACCTAATTAGATATCTCGGATATAAGGGGGGGGGCTGTGTTTGCACAATGGCCTAATCAACATGATGAGCTTCTCCACTGGGGAATAATTAGGATGTGTGCTTGCTGCTTACAGCTAGTCACAGCCTGCCTCAGCACAACACACAGTTCAGATCACATAACCCTGGCTCGGAGGTGATGAGCGACTGTTGTGTAATCAGGAACTGGTTTGACACTGATGTAATCATTACAGCAAACAAACAAACAAATAAAAAAAATTGACTGTGCAGACTATGTTAAATTTAAAAGATTTCTGTTAGGGTTCAATTTTTTCAAACAACAATGCATATTATTAAAAGACTAATCAGCTAGCAAAATGATTAAAAGAAGAGATAAAAAAATATATGTTGAAGTCTAAATTCTTAAATAAAAACAGTATAAGGGAATGTCTAAGAAATACATTATTGTAATAATACCTACATCTTAATGCAAATCAAAGGTTTACATCAAATTACACATAGGCACATGTGTCATATTAGCTTTCAGTTTCAAATTATGCATTTTAATATGTTCTTTTTCAAGGGTAGAATGATTATACAAGTAGTAACTTTAATAAGATTTATAAGTATGAATCAGTAAGTGCAGCAGTAATAATTTAGTAAGAGTAAAAGTAAGAATTTAGAATGCTTCTAAAAAATAATACATGCGGGCTTAAATAGGACTGGAGAAAATTCACATGAAATTCACATGTGAATCTTATTCTTGTTTTCAAAATTCCTCAAGGCCAACATGACATTTCTCTTAAATGTCTGTTGTCGATTCTTTAACGCTGCTTTCCAGAGGATATATTTATGTATCAAAGTTTTAGAAATCTATAAAACGATGTAGGTCCAATAATATGGAATATAGGTGGTGCTCCACAACATTTGTTGTTCTTCCTAAATCCCATCTTCCTCCTATAGACCCCTATACAATTCAAAATGATCGGCAAATACTTTCAGGCACTAGAATTCGTGTTTCCACCTTGTCTGCTCTCAATCAATGTACAAGCACATCACGCAAACCACAAGACGATGGGGCTGCGCCCAAAGACCACTCCATGTCCTCCCGTTTACAGCCGGCATATTGGAAGAGTTGCTCACTTCTGAAATTTCCATTACAATAAATACAATCGGGTGATGGCTCCATAGCAGTTACTGCTTTCTTTTTTGACCAGCAGTGACCCCGAAAGTGATGTGCATAATTGTTAAGGTGGGGCTAGAAGGAGTGGGATTGGGGGGTGTTTAGATAGTGAGCAATTTGACATCTTACATTCCGTCTTTCATTCAAAAGGGAATTTTGTTTCTGAAGATTTCAGGAAGTAACAGTATTATAAATGTAGGTACATTCAAATCCCTAATTGGGCAATTAAGACATGTGAGTCACAATGCTTGTATTGTTGTTTCTAACAATGCCATGCAAGTTGTTTAGGTCACATGTCCAAAGGTTTTTTTTTTTTTTTTTTTTTTTAAGAAAAAAGTGTCAGGGCTGCAGAAAATGTGTAAGAAAGATGAAATCGGATTCAGTTTTTGCAGATCATCAAACAACAAAAACACACTGAACTGAATGGTAGGACCAGTGACTTGCATGTCCTAATTGACCCATTAGTGACTCAAATGGCCCCATTAGTGTGATTGCTCTGAATGCAATTCATATACCTGCTACTTCAAACCATGTTAACGGAAAAAGCCGAAGCATCTTTAAGAAACAATAGATTAAAGATTTCAAAGTATAAATCTTGGTAAGGGATGAAAGTAATATATATATATATATATATATATATATATATATATATATATATTTTAGGAATACCACAACGATACCACTTTTTTCAAACCAATAAGATACTGATACTTGGATCAGAGTATTTGCCGATACAGAGTACCAATGCCGATACCTGTATCCCACAAAAAAATGCAGTAAATTGGAAGACGGGTTTTAATTTGTTCTCTGCTTTTTACAACAAATGATGGTAAATTAGAGGGTATCAGGGCCGATACGCAATACCAGTATTAGTGCATTCCTGATATATATATATAAGATGTAAAAGATAACCAAGAAACATCTTCAGGGACGACGGTGGGCTCAAAAGAGAAAAAGAAATACAGAAGGACGAACAGAAGGAGGAGGACTGGAATAGAATGAGCTGCAGTATGTCTGCTTCAACTACAGTAGTGAGTGCAAAATTCAACAGAAAATATGGCAACAGAATGAAACAGTCCACTGCATCTTGAGTTGATTCCCAGTCTGCCTCAACTGGCTGATAAAATCAGTGCCAAAGTCTAGAAATGGAGAGAGCTTCAGCATGAAGACATTTCATGACCTGTGAAAAAGTTTGACTAATCTAGAAATTTCAAAGTTTATCTGAAAATTTCGTTACCACCTATTAACTATTGTTCTGACCTCTCCGGAGATTAATTCCCTTCAGATGGCAAAAAAGAGAGGACTACTAATGAAACTTATTGCAACATGCCTTTGGAAATACTGAATAAATGTGGTGGCAAACAATCTTGTCAACAGACATTTTTTTACTTGTTTCATGAAATTTGACCCATTGATATCACAAATGAAAATGTCAGCTTCCAAGTTACACTATCCAGTGATGATGAAAAGCATGGTATGGAGCAGTATTAAGGTGGTTTGCACTCACCGACGCAGCATCAGCTTGGGGTTCTTACTGTGAACGTACTCCTCCATCAGCTCCAGCAGCAATGTCCTCATGATATCTGTGTAGTATTCCAGCTTCCCATGCAGGGCCACAGTAAGCAGGGAGGCAAAGTACACTTTGGCTCTGGCATTGAAGTCATGACTGCGCTCTAAGGTGCGGATAAACTACCAGAATCACAAAGACACAGGCAGAGGATGAATTAATGATCATGATGAGGCTTACACACACTGAAGCAAATCGTGTACAATATGCTTTTCAATTGTCAAATGACTGATGCTAGAGTAAATTATAATCATCAAGGTAATTTTAGTTTTGCCCTGTAAAACATAGTGGCAATGATCCCAATTAGTGGGAGAAGAATCCCCCCCCACACACAGTTAACACCTCAGGGCTGTTTCTATGCCAGAAATATTTGATTAATAGGAAGCTTCACACGTCTCTCTCTGCTTAGTTTTCTGCTATTCTGATGCTGTATCTCCATCTAAAACATGACAGTTGTCAATTTAAAGGACAGCAGGCCAACCTTAAAATAGATTCTCGAAATATACTGATAGGGGATTAAGGTAGATTTCCAAAGCCCACAAAGATAGAAAGTCCTATCAAATTTTGGCTTGTCCTCTTTAAAATTAATACATAGTTTGTGGCACAAAACATAGTTAAGATTATTAATTTGTTTTATAATTACGGATCTGCTATGAAAATACATTTGACTGACACAGCAAAAATCCACTAGATCCAAAAATCAAATTTTTTTTAATAGTACTTACATATCTGGATAATAAAGTGCTGTCTGAAAATGACTGTTGCAAACTGAAAACGTTTTTTCTATACAAAAGTTAAAATCATAAGAAAAATACTGTAAATAAGGGTGCTTTCACAACGGTTAGTTCGCTGGACTCGGTACGATTGGCACCAATTGACCTTTCGCTGAGCCCCGGCCCCCTTAGTTACTGTTTCTACGTCCGACAAACAAATGGTCATACACGACTAGTATTACAATGCTGTTACCATTACTGGGGATGTAAAGTGGGGTTAATACAATGTTGCTGAATAAAGAACAGTGCGGTGCAGCAGTGTCAGGCTTTCTGACACTCACTGCAGCTGCAGGGAGAGAGCGCAGGTGTCGGTGATGATAATGATGCTGCAAATGATGATTTGGTGAGTGGGCAGATACTGTGAGTGCTCTTGCTGTCTGAATGCTGTAAGAAACTTAGTTGTGAACTTAGTTTTAAGTTAGATATTAGGCGGACATTCGTTTCATTAAAGCAGACACTCCCTCCAAAGTTTCACCCAGAAATGTGTTAATAAAACAGCTGCATCGCTGCTCACTCCTTAAGGCGGTGGGTTTAGTTTTCAATAAATCTCCATACATCCCAGAAAATACCTGTGAGATCTACCAACAAAGTAACCCGAAAATATTAATAGTTGCTCGACATCCGAGGAACTTGACACACACAGAGGTTTCTTATTAAGATGTTACTTCAAAGTAAGAGGGGGAGCGGGGTCGTCCACACTTTTTTAATCCGATATAGGCATCGCTCACATTGTTTTTTTCGGCTTTAGGAATGGAAAAAAAACATGAAAAAAAGCTCCAGACAATCTCTCTGGGATATATAGTGTCTGATTTACAAACGCAGTGGGCGCAGCTTGGAGTCAATGTTTGTTGGACCTGTTCACATTGTAACGGTTGCTGTGATTGGATAATGGCCATTTAGGGGGTGGGGCCAGCGAAAGGTCAATTCTGCAACACTGTTGTAACTTTGAGCTGGTGCGGTTCGTGTTCACATTACACTTCTGACAAAAGAAATAAACCTTTAAATGTAGTATACCCGCCTTGCATGTGGTGGTTCTGTAGCAAGAATTGGCGAAATAAAGTCCAAGAAAAAGACTAACAGGAAATGAATGCATAATGTCAGTCATTCCGTATTGGTCCAGCAGCAGTCGCGGTGAACAAAGCTGCGATCGGGGCTGTTATTGCTTTTCACACGCGGGTTGGAGCTGGTGAAATCGGCGTGTGAAAGACGAGAAGCCGCGGCGAACCCACGGTGCCAGGGAGGTAGAAGCCTGGTAGCCTCTGGTACGTTTGGGGTTAATGCGAACTTAGTGTAAAAAGGGCATTATTTGCTCATTATGTGCGCTAATGCTATCAAGTTACAACACAGAAACGGTGCCTCCTATAATCCAAAGCGCAGCGTGCTGTGTATGCTTATATAAAACAAAAAGGGTTTTTTATTAGGAAGTTGGACCGAACCGAGGCTGGCTCGTATTCTCACCTGAAGTGAACCGCACCAGAGTCCTTTTAGAAGCGGACCTAGACCACCTCAAAATTTAGGTCTCTGTATAGTTCGTTAGTCCGGACCAAACCTCACTGGTCTGCATTCACACCAGCTCCAATGAACCATACCTGTGTTTGTTTTAATCAAACCAAATGCTTCAGTTGTGAAAGCACCCAAAGTGAAGAGGAAGGGTTTGTGATGAAATCATCAAAAGTAGTCTTTCTGTTCACGACACTTCTTGCCCTGGGGTTATAAAAAAACCAAAAAAACCCACAAAAATAAAATAGATTTTTGGCTTCAAAGGAAGAAACAATCCAGTGGTTAGAGACGAGGACAATGCTGTCAGTCAATAAGTGTTCTCTTCCAACATAGCATGTCACCCATGAAAATTAGCTTCCATTTGTTGTGTCTCAGACCATTCATTTTATCTTATTTGTAACATTACCTTGAAGGGACATATTAAATTCTAAAATGTTGATCAAGGATACCCTAACAGCTTTGTCACTGTAGAGGTTTTAGCTCAGCACAAGTAAAACAAAGACTAAATGTGTTGAAAAAAGTGAGAATGTCAGCTGCTTCCATTCACTGCTGCCATGTTATACAGCAGTGTTTCCCAACCCTGGTCCTCACTTGGTCCTCAAGGCACACTGCCCTAAATGTTTTGGGTTTTTGTCCTACTTTATTACACCTGATTTCAATTGATGGACAATTAACAGGCTTTTGCTGAAGTGCAGTCATCTGAATCAGGTGTATTAAAGCAGGGAAAAAATTTAAAACGTATAGGGCAGTGTGCCTTGTAGAGCCTTGAAGAGCAGGGTTCGGGAAACACTGTTTTACAGAACTACTGCATGACCAGACAATATAGTGAGTTCATTTGGTCACATAATTGTTGGAGGAAAATGGGACAGCTTGTACACACATATAGAGATCCAAGTAATATTACTCGCAAAAATAAATTACATCTACAAAAGAGCTTCAAGAAATGTTGCTATTTTCAAAAATGTGTTTTTGATGCCAGAGAAAATTTGCCATTGTGATTAAATTAATTGAGACTGAGTTTACCAAAGAGACATTAAACTGCAAACTGCTTCTCTCAGAATACAGTCATCTGGATTTCATCCCATGGTTTTTCTATTCACACTTTTAACCCAATGACTTTGCCAGTAATCATTTTGTCTTTGGTGGTCATTTTGCTATGCAACGATGTGCAAGTTTGTGGACAACATCACCATTCTTTTTGTCACTTCTTTCTGTTACACTCTTTTCCATATATCACAACTTCAAACATGGAATTTAAAATCTTCAGCACCTTCAAGCCAGAAAACAATTGAAAAGGAGAGACCGTGGATACTATAGTATATACCCTTTAAATAATACAAGAGATAAATGCTAGGAAGAGATCCTTGAAATGAAAACTGTCACAGGAACAAATGGTGAGTGTTCCTGCAGCTGTCTGTGCATAAACAGCTGTATTATAAATGTGTGTCTTCGACTATGCTTGCTCTAAGTTTCTGTTGCCACAGAGGTGTATGTAGAGGTATAATGACTGTCTGTCCTGTGCAATTGACAAGCAGATTAGTGAAAATGAGTAAGATATGGTTTTAAATGTGGACTGTTAATTTTTCCCTGTGGTCCTTTAGCAGGCAAACATACTGAGAATGAACAAAAAGAGTAAAGACAAAAGCCAAATGATTCAGTAACAAAGTGCACAGTGCGTTGATAGACCGACTGTATCATAAACTGCTTGATACAGCAAAAGAACAAGAGTAACTGATATACAGTACTTCACAAAGACTTAAAGCCTAAATATTCTGTAGGTATTTTTCAATGGAGCCATAACCTGAAATTTTCACTTTTCTATGTGAAAGCACATATATTATGGTGTCCTGAGGATTTTACATTGGCTGGGAAGCAGATTTTTTACCTTTGGCTTCCTCAACCAGCCCTTATACACCCCACATACATGCGCGCTCATACACATGATCTCAATTTCTCTCCTGTCTTGATGTCAAATGGGCAGGATACATCACATATGGACATTGCAGACCAATGCTGCTTCTAGCGACCTCCCCCTTGTATTCATTCAAGTGCCGCCGTTACGGAATTCAGATTTGGAGTACGGACTCGAGCTTCAAAATTGAAGAAGCAAGGTGCACATGAGTGGCTCTTTGGACTCCCAACATCGGACCAAGCTACCAGGGACCATTGTATTAAATTCATTTTTAATGAGCCAGTCCTGCAACCCTCCCCACCAGTGTAGGTGTCTGTGCTAAACATTTTAAGCCAGAATGCTTTGCTTATTAGGGACAATACCAGGCGAAAATGGCATCGAAGCTCTTTTTGGAAAGAGGGGCAATTCAAACAATCAGAGACTTCCCTACGATTCAATGGTAAGGCTGTGGTTTTATTATCTACTGTGTATAACAAACAGCAGCTAACTGCTAATGGGGCAATAAGGAAGGGAGTCTGGGCTATAGAGGACGGTGCGTGCCATATTGGAAATACTCCTAGGTCGAACACTGCAGAAAACACAGAGAAAGCTGAAGCAGGAAACGTATTGAATTCTGTAGGTCGCAGCCTGGTCGCGTTCAGTCATAACTTGAGCCATGTTGTTATTTTTGAGTGAGACGCTGAAACAGAGCCTACGGCGTCAACCCCCTCCTTCCTCCCACCAAACAACGCTCTCCTAATTTGTGTCATTATAATGACAATCCAGTAGAGCCAAAATATGACACGTAATCTCTTGAGACAATGCCGCATTTAGAAAAAAGGGTCAGACAAATGCATGTTTATTTTTTTCACACTAACTGTCCACGGTAGAAATATGTTATGACTCATTTAACCAAAATTGAAAGATTTAAGATTTATGATTTAATTATTTTTTTTATTTTATTTTGAAATCATTATTTTGGAATTTAGCTTGGAGATATAGGTAACTCCCCTAAAGGCAATTCATCAGACATGTTGATTTCTAAACTGTTTCCAAAAAGTGTAAAAGCATCAACTATCATGCATCATGTAAAAAGAAATCTAATAGCTCTTTTCAAGATTTATAACAATCCAACCACTCTAGACTATTTAAAAGGTAATGTGTAGTATATTTACATTAATCAGAAATGTCTTGGAGTTCAAAAGGTTGGAGAACTGGTTGAGCGCCTGTGTCACTGTTGCCTTCCGAGCCTCTGGAATATCCAGCTTTCCTGTGATCATAACATCATTGGCTCCGTCTTTAGAAGGCAGGAAGAACACCCTGTCAGTGTAGGTCTTATAGTCCAGGAAGGGGATTCGTCCCTCGCTTAACTCATTCGTGTGGTCTTCCATTTCAATCATCAGGTCTGCAAAACAACAAAAAAGAATGTTATATATTTTTTTATCTTCTGTTCTGTGAACCGATGATTTGTCTTATTATACTGTTACAGACACATAAAAAAAACAATTCCCACATTAAAACACTGCTTTTTTATAACAGTTTTTGCTAAACTGCTTCAAACATTGGTGACAGACAAACACTAAGTGGGAGAATTAAATTAATTACAGAAGAAAAAAATGGATACAATCACAGCAGTGAAGCACATTACTCTTCATCAGACATTAATAACATTGCCAAGCATTAGCAGCTGGTTTTCTGTTACCTGTGAATTCCTTCTTGCAGCGGTCTCTTACGCTCTCCTCCAGGTTCTCAAGCTGATGCTTCACTTTTTCATATTCTCTTTCGGCCTGTTGACTCTTTCTCCTAAACAGATGCAAAAAGCAAAGGTAAGATGTAACTGATAAAACAATCTGACATCTGAACTTTACAATGTGGCTAAATTTTTTTTAAATATTGATGATTAAATCAGAAAAGGCCTGAATAACAGCTACTGTATTAAAGTACATTTGAGTGAGCCTAATTCACCTGTAGCAGTAGACAGAAATGATGATGATGAGCAGCATGGGTACAATAACTGCGGGGATGATTATGTAGAGAGACAAATCGTTCTTCTTTTCGTACTGCACTGAGCCAATTACCCACTCTCCTTTTCCAAACTTGATCTGTAGATAAAGACAGTTGAAAAATATGATGATCTATAGAAGCAGATCACAATTTACCCAGAGAAAGTTGGTGGCAGAGTGTGTGTAAAGCAACTCTCACACACATACAAATCTGAATCTGCACATTATTCATCTGAAAAAAAGTGTGTTCAACATAATATTGTAATTCAACAAAAAATGTATTTTACCAAAACATATCACATAAATTAAGATTACCTTGAAGGATCATGATAATAAGGTCATTACTTTTTAAAAATTGAAGGCAATTATTTCAGAATTTAACCGCAATTACACAAAACTGTTGACTTTTTAAATCATGACCGGTTTGTATTAAAATTGCTCAGGGAGTGCGTGGGACAAACTGAAGACAAGCGATTATCAGATTGTTTAATAGACCGGAGAAAAAAAAAATACATTTATTAAAATAATAATCTCTAATGTGTAACACCCTAAAAAATGATAGGATTGATGGGACGGTTAATGTTGCCATATGCACTTTCCTTGCCATTAAGAACAATAAGATCAATTACTATCAATATATTTGAATACAAGATTAAATATAATTGTTGGTGTTTTTTGTTACCATTACACCAATTAATGTAACTGGTGTACTAAGTTGCCTATTCAATAATGCAGATTTTACTCTTAGTGCATGAGATGTGCTTGTGAGGCTCTGATAGAAAGCAGTAATACTGCCACAAAGACATTTTATTGTTACTTTTATTATTAACAATAAATGGCACAAAATGTGAGAAAATATTGAGTCTAGATTGTCCCTAGTACAGACAATCAGAAACAGCTACCATGAAACTGTTACCATTTCCTCTTAAAGTCGACAAATGGTTACAAATAAAATGAGTAAGCGTAACATGGCCGCCAGTCTTATAGTTAGTTGATCTTCATTCACTGCCAAAACAACCCTAACCTAATAATGCATGGAATCTACTAAATTCCTGAAGGGGACTTGGTTGTCTAGCACATCCCATGAATAAGATCAAGGAATTTAGAGGTCAACAAATAAAACTTGATGTGCTCTTCAAACCATTCCAGGCCATTTATTTTGTTTTTCTGACAGGGAAATTGCTAAAGAAGTCAACAGCAATTAAGGACTACTATTTTCATTAAATAGTGTAGAATAAATGATCAAAGTAACATCCACATGAATTGCAGGACCCAAGGTCTCTGTCATGAAAGAAAACAAGCCTTAACTGGGAGCCACTTTTTTCCATTGCTCCAAAGTCAAGTTCTGATGCCAAGCTGCCCACTGTCGTCAATATTGGAAATTGTTGGGGTCAGGGTGGGTACCCTGACATGTCTGTGCCTATGCAGCACCTACAACTGTGATAGACAGCATCTTCTGAAACGTTCTCATCGGAAGAAATAATAATCACTTCATAATTTTAAGCTTTAGTATCTCACATGTTGAATCAGACTACACAGGCCAGCCCAAACCTCAAAGAGCCTAACCGGGGGTTTCCGCCGGACGCGTCAGCAGTTACAGGAGCAGCACGTTCCCCTTGCGTATTCTGCTGCTAGGCCTTTTCCACCGGGGGGGTATGAGGCACATAGATGCAAGGGGGCAGCTGTCACCGAGAGAGCACTAAACAGTATTTATTTTGGAAATTCATTGTAGTTTAATTGTTAAAACTTCAAGGCCCATTTCATTTTGCTTGCATAACTGAAAAGGGTGCATATAGCATATGGGGGGGCGAATTCACGTTCATGGGTAGGATAAACTCATCATATTGCCCCATGACAGCAGATACCATGCTTTATCCTCGATGTTTTTATAAAAAGTGTGACCGGGGTCATACAGGATAAAGTGCTTCTTCAGTTCAATGATCAACCGGTCGTCGTCACTGATGAAACACAAATGAGATCCTCCCGCCAGGTACTGACTTCTCACCTGGCCGCACAGGTAGTGAACTTTTTTTTTTGGTAATTCAACTGGAAAGCAGCACGTTTCTTTTATTTTGAAAAATTCCGGATGCCGAACTGTCTAATTTCCGGTCTTCCTGTCTTAATTTTCACAAGAATTATAGTCTTGATTACTGTAAATGCTGTTTTTTTTTAGTGGTTTTTTTAAATGAACTGAACTTTTTCAGCAAGATCATATAGTGAATAAAAAACTGTGAGCTTTTCAGCGAGATCAGTGAGTGAATACAAACTGTAATTTTACCTACTTTTCCTTAGATTGTTGTATTGACTTGACTATTGTCTTATTGTAATTGCTTGCTTGTATTTTGATCATCAAATTGATTTCTGCTGTGTTCCAATTTTAATCGTGTAAAGCACCTTGAATTGCCTTGTGTTGAAAGTGTGCTATACAAATAAAATTGCCTTGCCTTCCCCTTTCCAAAATGTCTAAATGTCCCTTTCCACGGGACGTGTCAGCAGGACGTTACAGCAGCAGCACGTCATACGCGGCTGATAGCCACCGGTGTAGTCAATAGAATACTTTCCACCGGAGGCATCACGAAAGCAGCACGAGCCTGCCCAGTCACAGAAGGAGCCGATCCGCCGGTTGGAGCCACTCGGGGAGAAGGGAGGATGGAGGACAAGCTGTGCACTGTAGGTACTCAAGGAGCAGGGTCTCCGCAGTGATTAGAGTGGAGTCGGCTAGATCAAGCTGGAAGGCTGGGGAGTTGGAGAATCAGGATAAATCTGACTTTATTTGGTGTAAGATATCTGAGTGCCAGGTAAGCAGATAAATATGTTCTCTTAACTTTCTTGTTAAAGGCTGGGGAGTTGGAGAATCAGGATAAATCTGATTTTATTTGGTGTAAGATATCTGAGTGCCAGGTAAGCAGATAAATATGTTCTCTTAACTTTCTTGTTAAGTTAGCTAACACTTGAACAAACCCGGTTAGGGCAAATACGGTAACTACATATACACTACTCGTTCCCCGGTGGAAGGTAAACCCCCACCCGCTTGCTGATGCACTGACGTGACGTGCCACTGCCGACGCAGAGTACAAATGTGCAAGCAGCGGGGTTTGAATTTTCAAGCAGCAACTTTCGTCCATTTGAGCTGTTTGACGCCAGGCGGCAAAGTGCGGTCTGAATGTGCCACAAGAGTAAATGCTGTGACTATGAAGAGATGATAGTCATTTCAACTTCACCTCTCGGTGATCATAATGTTATGTCTGATCCATGTATATTCCATCTTTTTTTTACTGCACACATCTTGTACTATTGATAGTCCAGTCATGTTCCTTAATTATGCATTACAGATCAGCAGCAGAAATGAAACAATGGCTCAATTTTAGGTACTACCCATGGGAGAGATTACTCTGTTCATCACAATTGTGGGTTGGATATAATTAAATGTAATTATAGGGGCCTGTAGCTACAGAGAAATTCTTCAGTTGGAGAAAAGGAAAAAAAAAGTCTCAGGATGTATAGAGGACATGCCTAGAGAACCACAGCCAATATTCATAATGAACAGATGTTCTGATCTGCAAGTCTGTATATTGGTCTGGAATATAGCAAAGAAGAATTGCTCAGGTAATGTTCCTTACTGCTGATTTGAGGAACATGTATTTTGTTTTTTTCTTCTCATGTCCAATTTACTCCTATTCCACTACCAAGGAAATTCCCCCACTCTAATGAATGTATGTTCATCTCATACGAGTAGTTACTACAAATAACAGTTTGCACAGAGAGCCTGTGTTGAGTTCATAGAGAAAAGACATTTATACAGGGTGGCTAAGAAGTATAAAATCATTTAAATAAAAGTATGTTCCTTTTAGTTAATTTTAAATTAACGGTCAAGTTCAAATATTAGACATGTACAGTAACTATGAGTTAGGGTGATAACTTGCAGTAAGTATGTTTAATTATATGGTAACTATACCAACAATATAATCAAGCTGATCTAATAGCTGTTAGACATGTTTTGTTATTTGACCTCCACACAAGACTGTATTCAATTCAATTCAGTTTATTTATATAGCGCCATTTCACAACAGATGTCATCTCAAGGCACTTTACAAAAAGAGTTATTACAATACAATGTTTAGTGTAGAAATTACAGAACCACAGAAGATTGCGTCGTGGAATTCTCAGCAATCCCTCATACTGAGCAAGCATGCAGCGACAGTGGGAAGGAAAAACTCCCTTTTAACAGGAAGAAACCTCCGGCAGAACCAGGCTCAGCACAAGCGTTTATCTGCCGCGACCGTCTGTGGCTTGGAGAATACATAACAGAGACACAGAAAGAGCAATAGAACTGATGCAGAAGTTTGTTGCAGGACGTGGAGAATTTTCCGTCACTGCAATGCCATCATTTACATTTATGTATTAAATAATTTATTCCCTGATTCATTTTTGTATCATTTATTATTTACTTTAAATTGTTTAAGCAATAAATACTGTTTGCACACAGTATCTAATAATGTGTTAGTTTGTACTGGTTTTTCTTGAAAATTTGACAGACCAACAGCAGGAGGAAGCCCTTTACTGATAGCAACAGTAGTTTCATATTACGATTAATTTTTTGTACCATCTTTATTGGCACTATTATCATCTCTTACCATTAGATCCAGCAGCTCTGGACGGGTGTCTCGGCGCTGCCGTCTGGAGCGGGCGCTGGGGGGGCTGGAAGGTGGGTCCAGGAACAACTTGTCGTCCTGAAGCGTGTTGACTTGACACTGAACATCGCCCACAAATGCTTGAGCTTCTTTGGCGGTCATAGCTCTAGAGAATCCTCGACCCTGCAGGAGAGGAGCAACAGAAAACGCTCAAATTGTTGTGACTGAACAGCATGGGAGAAAAAACATAACTAACAATATTGCATCACAGAATGAGCACCATGAGCATTATTCTAGGCTTTTTAATTAGAACTGGGTGAAAAAGTAGACTCTTAACAGTTCCTTTTAATTTAGGGACTGAGAGTAATTAGAATTCATTTAAATTATTAAGATTATAGTTGCTGGAGGCATAATTACAAGCTGTACATGAAAAAAAAAAAACCTTACATTTCTGTCAAATGAAATCCCTTAAGAGTCTATAGCAGAGTCAAACTTTAATTTTAATATAAGGTAAGTTTTAATAAACCACATTTAAAAACCTGAAACATGTTAAATCTGAAACAATTTCTCATTAAAAAGAATAAATGCCTTACTCTTTCGGAAATATGGACTTGTTTATATTTAAAGTATCAGCTGAATCTCATTCACTCAGACTACATAAAATAAAACCCTGTTTCTTTTATTTGCAGACATTTGTATTTTGATTCTGTAATTTCTGACATTACACCACAAAGAAGCAGAGACTTCTGTTTTACTAATCTGTACTCATACATTTGAATAATGTATGTATGGTAAATGCAACAGCAATTTGCATTCATTATTTCTAATCAAAATCTAAAGATAACAAGTTTGCTGTTTTTTGCATAGTTTGTATATGCAACAGAACTGAGCAGGATATGTGCTGCTAAGCAATGTTAATGTGTCAGAACTGCAACTCAGCATTTTTTTCTCTTCTCATTTCACTTTTCATGTCAGATAACGAAGCAATTTTTTTCTTAATTCCTTAATTCCTTTGAACAAACACCCGCATGAAAGCAGCGTGTGCAGCGTATAGTCACCGTGACGATGATGATGCTGGTCTCAGTGATGACTTTCTTCATCAGCTCGTTGAAGGTGGGGTCGAGATGGTAGACGAAGGGCTTCAGCTCCTTCATCCAGTTGTCCAGCTGGATGTAGGTTCTAGAGTGCTGGCTGAGGGAGCTGTTTATTGTAGGTGATCGAAACTGGATGACCGTGTCGTTCTTCTCGTGGGCGTACTGAGTTGTATCAGTGTGACAGTTTTTGAAGAAGATGAACAAAATTAATAAAGACAGGACACAAATGAAAACAGAACAGAAACAGCATAAAAAACAACTATTGACCATGATTAGAGATTCATAAGGAAATAGTAGGTGTTGAAGGTTTTTTTTATGTGCTGTTTTTGTACAATAAAGAGGATTAAATTATTCACGTCTTTTAAGCCTTTCTATAAAGTCTCCAATCTGCTACAGAGAGCAGCAGCTGCCTCTGATGAGTCACAAATCAGAGTCAGTCCTCCAACGGAAGATGAGCTCTTTATTAAAATTATTTTGCTTTGTTTTCTTTACTTTCTGTCACTCACTGATTGTTTTGATAACTGACAGAAAAAAATGGCGACAACTGAACTCCATTATAGTTTACTTTTACAGGAAAAGGCAGGTGTGCTGTAATTCAAGTAAATTCAAACCAACTGCGAGCTTAAATTGTTCTTCGGGCTCCTTTGTTTGACCTTCAAGTTGTTCATCTTAAAAATTAATTTCTCTACACCCCAAAAAAAAGCTAATTTGTGGTATTTCCTTACACTCTACTTTTCCTTGTAACAAACTAATAGTAATTTTATCAAACCCCATACCTTTACATAGGTTTATCAAAACACCAAAAGAAATTTCCTCAGTAGGCTAAATACTTTCATGTACAGTACACTGTATGTATTTTTCATTTCCAATGACATAAATATAGCTCCGTCTACTCTATAGCCAAGTATGAAATGACCCAAGATTTCTCTACTGAACTTGGCCAATTTAACAACAATAACCAGATGCAAGCATCATTCAAGCTGGAATAGTTTATTTAAAATAAAAGCCGTCCTGCATTACCCACCACATAAATCAGTGCATTTGGCACAAATTACATTTTTCTATGTCAAAAAAAAAAAATTACTAGTTGACGTACTAGTATAATAAAAAGAAACAACAGACGCAACAGAAAGGACATGGATGCCACTGCTTTGATGAAACTTATTTATTAATTTTTTAAGGATTGATAAAAGCAAAATTGTTCTTGTTGAGCTATGGTTTGACAGGCAAGGACAGGATTAAGATAAGGCATGCCACTTTTGAGGCTAAACCTAGAATTGAGGAATTCCTAAAGCAGTTCTCAGAAACAGTTCAGGTATTTCCAGGAAGGCAAAATCTTCGAGTGCATTTCAGTGTACAAAGTATATTTAAGTTTGTAAAAAAAATGCAAAACACTATTTTTTATCATTTTAATACTTCATTTTCCTCTCTTTCTGGTGACAGAGATAACATAACAACCCTTCATGCAAGGTTTTAGATTTGACCAATGAATACATTTGCAGCCACCTAAAAAGTTAAGCAAAAAATGTTCTTAATGTTATCTGGCCAAATAAAATAACAAAATATTGCCCTCAACTTTTTCAATCAGGCTACTTACACAATAACTATCCTAATTCAATATTAGCAACTCTTTATTATATTAATGAATTTGTCTTTTAAAGTAGCTGATTAGGAAATCTGATGTGCAATTTTCAGAGGTATGCATTTTAAAATGAAAAGTACTCATCATGAAAAGAGAAAAGGACTCAATAACCAACCAGTAATCTGACCTACAAACAAACATGGTTTACCACATGCCAGGTGCAATAATGTGTGTGCATATTTGGGCTTAGTTGGACAGACTTAAACCAAAATGAGTTTATTAACTAGAGCATTCTAAGCCTTTGAGATAACACACTACATCCAGTGCTAGTCTCTCCTGGCCAGAAGTATTTTCCAATCTCTGCCCAGAGCCTTGGCCCAAGAACAAAGTGGAAAGTTTAGCACAAGTGTTTAATTATTGTGAATCTTTAAATATGGAATTACATTTAGGTTTTTAAATAAAATGAAGTACATTACAACAAAACAGTGCTGCCAATGACACAAATGGGTAAATGGCTGCGTGTTTGTGTTTGAACTTTCTGGCTCAGGTTTTGGCAGAGTCAGATCAACCTAATTAAGTCGGACAAGGAGCGTAGCTACTTTGTGGCGAGTTTTAAACATGTATTTTACCTTAAATTTAAAATCTTTTGTGGATTTATAGTGTCATTGTGAAAGAAAAGAGGGATGGACATATGCAGTTCTTTTAACAACAGCAATGCAAACGTTTGAATTATTAGTCAATGATGGACAGAGAAGTGCTGCAGATGAAAAATAATGGGGAAAAGGCAACATCAGGAAACATCAGATCAAATCACAGAAAAAGGGATGAAGAAATATAATAGAGACCTCGATAGCTGATGAGTTGTCTCCCTGGACCTTCATCACAGCGGTCTGGATTAGCTCAAAACCAGAGCCCGTGACCACAATGTTCCTCCCGCCACTAAGACACAAATCAAACAAAAATTAGGCATTTGAATTCCCAGCCACACAGAGTCACGATTAAACATACATAAAGAGAGTAAATAGTAGAAAAAACACACATTTAAAGCCAAAGTCGTTCTGCAGCTTACTGTTTCCATATCTAATCTCTTTCATGTTGCCCTCAGATACTGGAGGCAAAATATGAACTGTTTAAGCAATTATGGAACAGTTTATTACACAAAACATTACACTACATTTTTAAGTCTGTCTTATTGCTTTTTTTAAACTTAGTTTTACTTCAAAGAGTTCAAAAGGTGCATCAGTCCGAGTCTTGTTCTCTTATTTTTTTTCCTCACTTTAATGGTCTTTGTGACATTTTCTAGATCGCTTCCATTGCAGAGATTTAAGCATCAGCACCTCTGGCAGGATGATGACTGTTAGGGCCAGAAAATTGCATCTCCTAGAGCCTTCAAAACAAGACAACACTTTACAGGGAGGCTGTCAGTTGGTACAGAAAAGCGTTTGGAGCGGAGTGGTAACATATTGATTTTCCTCATAAGATAATGTAGATAATATTCACCCTCTGAAAAAGTAGCCATTTGTTAAAGTGGATTTAGTTATTCATAAAATGTGCTTTGTGAAGCAGCACCATACAGATATACTTTATAGGCTAAGTGAAAACAAATATTATTATTGTCTCTGGTCGCCTTTAGGATTCATTACCGGGATATCAAAAATGTTGAGGAAATTTGTGAGTTTATGTTTTAGACAAAAAAGTTAGTTTGTAAAATGTATACCTTAAACGCTTTCTAGAACACTTTCTATCCATAAGAAATTAAGAGCAGCATGATGTGTGTATGCTTTTCAAGGAAAGATGTCAGGAGCGATATCTGTAATAGTCTGTTTATAGTTACAAGGTGCTTAAGGCCATCTCCGACAGGCACATAGTTCTGAATGTAGCTTGTGTGTTTGTTGCCCGTCTGAGTAGAGCTGTCATATAATTATCTGAAATATTGATACATGTTGTCCTGGGTATATCCCTTCAGCTTGAAGACAACCCTCAGGCTGTGACTCTTGTGATTCCTTTGACATTTGTATGTCATCAGTTATAAAACAAAGCTGATTTAGTTTTCCATATACATTTTTCATGGTCATACTCCAGTTCCATGTTTGATTTCAAATGCTGCCCAAGTGTCTTCGGGAGGTACAACTGTTGCTGAACACTGCAGTATTTTAAAACACAGATTTTATATTAGGTGTATGTCGATCTATAAAATAAAATCCCCATAAAAGATAGTGAATATGGTGGTTGTAATGTGACTGTTTTACAAAAGAAAATCACATATATACATATATACACACACACATATATATATATATATATACACACACACATATATATATATACACACACACATATATATATATACACACACACACACACATATATATATATACACACACACACACACATATATATATATACACACACACACACATATATATATATACACACACACACACATATATATATATATATATATATATATATATAAATAAATATATATAAAGATATGTACTTGACTGTACAAAGGTTTCCATCAAAAACACTACCACTCTTCATTAAATTCTATCCAGGCTGAAAAAGCAAATAAAACATAAAATATAAAACAAACAGAACCTGATCATATCAAACTGTGACCAGACGTGCATGCTTTTGTTAAACTGACCAGACAAAGCTTTCCTTAGGCTGATGGTCCAGCACGATTGGGTTTTCCAAGTACTGGAAGGCACTTGAGACAGTTTTTGTAGTTTCCTTTCCGTACTGAATTCTGACGGGTAAAGGGTCGGAAGGCACCTTATCCGATCGATATTCACCTGTCCTGCACATAATATCTGTTCCAAAGTGCTCCCTGCGAAGACAAGGACAAAGTTCAGTACATGCTGTCTGAAGGGTGGGGGGGTGGAGGCTGCAAAAGGTCGCTATTCAGTGCTAGCCAACATGGCAGCTACCTGACAGTTTGTTAAAACCTGACTGTGGTACTTTTCTAGCTCTTTATTTTTCTGTTAGTGCTCCTCGAAATATTGCTGTGGATTTTAAAGGATCATTAGCAGCCACAAGAGAGAAACAGAGACGGAAAAAAAATCCATCTTGCTTAGATTTCAAAAGGTATGGTCAATTTAATTTATACCATATTTTAAAAATATTTCTATGGACCTGGTCTGGATACCAGTAAGCTATTTGAAAGGTGATCAGCATGAATATCAAAATGCAATCCTTACACAGCACAGTCCACGTCTCCAACGTTAACCTGGACATCCTCCTTACTGCCGGTGTCCAGAAACGTTCCACTTATTGTAATGAGCGTGCCCCCTGCTTTAGGCCCTTTAGCCGGCTGCACACCTACTGGAAAAGGATCCTTTTAAACGAAAAAAGGGGGAAAAAAAGCAGTACTACTTGAATAAATGCACATATCTATCTTGCAAGGACTTAAACACACACACAAGCGTCAAACCACAGGTTCAAATAGGAGCCAAACACACAGATAACAGTGTTGCTGCATAAACATGCACGTTTCCTTTCAGGCTTGTCGAACAACCCCCACCCACTATATCAGAAATATTCAACCACAAACTCATACAAGCGCCACATCTGCCTCAAAATTCTGTGTTAACAGTCAGGCGGAAGCAATTCCCTTGTGGGGGGAAAAGGCCAGTTAAAAAGATAAGCTGTGACTTTATTAAGGATAAAAAAATAAATACTGTAATTAAACTGTATAGCAATTTATTAATGAAAAAATTGTTTACAAAAATGTTTACAACATTTTAATGCAGATATACAAGAAACAAGTATTTATAACCTAATGTCAGTTTTACGGATTGTATAGAGGCTTGTGAAGGTATTCACATCCTTCACATTTACATTTTATTTATCCAATTTAACAACAACCTCAATATTTTTTTATGTGGAAAACTAACACAAAAGTAGCATATAAATATAAGGTTTACATAGCTTGCTATTTTTTTAGGAATAAAATCTTGGAAGTTGTGACATGCATTTTTCAACATGCTTTTACCCCTGAAACATGTTGGGAGCAGCATCCTTCCTATATGGATGCTTTTTCTTTAGCAGACAAATGGAAACTCGTTAGATATTAAGGGAACCCTTGGTTATATGCAGGGGAAATTATGTGTTATGAGTGTATAAGGTGTTAAAATGTCCCAGCCAAAATCAAGACATGCATATAACAAGTAATTAGTGAGAAGCTTTGAAAACTTTATTTTTTCAAATTATTCTCTTATCTATGTCACCTTAAAACATAACAAAGAAGGATTTTTTTTTTTTTTACTTAAGTCACTAGATGTACAGACACAGCCCAAAAAGTGAAAAGAATGCATGCCAGACATGTTTTTCATTTTTTAAATACATTAAATATTACATAATGTATTTTTTTGCACCTAAAATTTTACCCCTACCTTGTGTTTGCCTTTCGCAAGAAAAAAAATCTATTCATCCATTATCTAGCTTGTGGGGGGTTACACCCTGAACAGGTCGCCAGTCTATGGCAAGGCAACATAGAGAATTCCAGGACAAACAACCATGCACACACACACTCATACCTAAGGAAATTTAGAGAGACAGATTAACGTAATGGTTTTTGGACAATGGGAGGAAGCCAGTTTACCCAGAAGGAACCCACACATGCACAGGGAGAAAATGCAAAAAGAACCCATGACCTTCTTGCTGCTAGACTTTCATACAAAAACTCAACAAGGGTACATTGTGGTTTCTGAACAACTTTGCAAAATATGAGTATGAATACTTCTTCATGGCACTAATATATTCTGATGTGTGCTTTTAAGTAGTCAAACATTAAAGTATGCTCTCCAAAAATAAAACCAAAAAAAATTACCACAAAGCTTAAGTTTTAAATACCACCCCAGTCATATAAATAAAATATTTAAGGCTTATTTTCTAGAGGACATTAAGTTAAAGTTGTGTACGTACCCTGTAGGTGAAGACTATGGCAGACGTTCCTTTCTTTCCCCCATTCACCTCCACCTCTACTGGACCCCAGGGAGTCTTGTTAGGGTCTACAGGTCCAATCTCACATACCACACTGGACAAATCCAACCAGAAACATTACAATGTGAGAAACTATTTCAAGTATAGACCATACATGATATACATTTAAGACTTTTTAAGGACTTCTAATTATAAGCCTTGCAAGTGACAAGCATACTGTATTAACTACAGACATGTATTAAATCTCTGTTTTAAAATAGTCAGTCGAGATCACAGTTCAATTTCAAGTGTTGAGTTCATTAAACGTAAAAAATGACAGCAATTTATTGTAGTTAAAAAAATATGTCGTAAAAAAAAGGAAAAACAAATTATCATTTTAACATAGGTTAATTTTTGAGTAACAGACTAATTAGAAAAAGTAGTTTGATTTCTTTTGTCCAGTTGGCAGCCTTTTGCTGTGGGTTACTGTAAATGTGTCAGCAATAGGGGTTTAGAGTCCAACTCTTCAACAAACCTAAGGGAAACTGTGTTGCAACAGATTTAACTTAAAACAGCAAGCAAACCAAGCACACTTCAAAATGAAAAACAAAAACGCAGTCAACAACAAGAGGAGTGTAGTTGAAGCAACAAAAGTGAATGATTTAAGACTGGAAGACCTCCATCTGGTCACATAAATCCCAGTTTATGCCTCATCATGCAGATGGTTGGGTGAGGATTTGTCGTAAACGTATCTCCATCTTGCCAGGTGTCAACTGCTCTGGCAAGAGGCAGTTTTCTGTTTTATAGACCATTTGGATGAAGTGAGCACTTTTAAACCCAGCTGTGACTAAAATGAATTTGGTAGACTTTGTTAATGCAATTATCTTTTTAACAGTGCCCTGCCAAATAAAATGCCTGGAGGATGAAGGGAATAAACCATTAAAAATCTGTCCAGAGCATGTAAGATCTTATCATTACTGAAATAATACCATAATTAAGACTTGTCTGAAAACACTTGGGCTGTATGAGGATTTCAAATGCACAGTACAGTATTAGAAATGTTCTCTATTTACGGGAATTGGAAAATTCCTGCTTGTTGTTGAATTTATTTTATTTTACACAGAAAATAGTATTAGACTCAACTCAAGCTTTTTCCATTCACGTGTTTTCATTCAAAAGAAATAATTAACGTGTACCAAAAATGAGGCAATGCAATTAATGTGACCAGATTAAATAACAATAAAGGTGAATAACAAGTGAAAATATTTTATTAAGTAAGTTGAAAATATATTGGGCTGAAAGTCAGTGACCTGCCTCTCTGTTATGTCACTATGTCTTGATATATTCCCTCCACTTTGAAATCAAAATGGTGTATTCCTTTCCAGGTATTGGCATTTTTATAAACCACTATTTAACCCATTTTTATATTAGAAAAAGAGCTGGACATTATGTTTATTTTTAGGTGTTGATGGAGTGAGAGGATGAATTCAGGAGACATTTTTTTTAAATGGTAGCGCTGTCATTACTGCTTATCAGTAAAATCAGTCTTGTTTCTGACGCTGCTCCTTATTCATCACACTACAGTTGTATTTGCTATGGTTCACAACAAACCCCCAGACAGCATCCAAACCCTCAGTTTAATGTCACGTAACAAGTGAAGTGATTTCACATTTTAGACTTCATCAGTTTTTGACAATATTGAAATATTTTTCTTCTGGTTTTGAGAAAAAAAAACTTTGTCTTTTCTTTCAAAGTTTGAGAAAATATTTATTTTATTTTCACAAAAATACTGAGTTTGATTATTACAGTTGAGATAATTGATTATGTAATTTAGTCAGGGCAGCCTAAAACATAATACTCAAAATTGTACTCCTTGCAGTTCTGCCTCCAAATACTAGCCATCACGACAAAAGACATTCTGCCATTAAAAAAAGGGTAGCAGAAAATAGTATAGGTTGCTCTAATACAATTAAAGAAATATATAAAATATGAAATATTTGAACCTATACTTCGTAAACGTTAAAAAAAAAGTTTAAATAGGGCAGTTAAATCTAATGTATTTTCAGACTGTTATGTTTTGCCATATGCCACTGCCCAAACCAACCTCACAAAAGTGGAGATTTGTGCAGCAAGCCCAGAAAACCCTCGGCAGCATTGCAATTTTTCACTAGTGACAGTTTTCATGAGGCCAACCAAGGTAACTATATCTTTCTCATACTATTTCCGACAATATCACTAAAATTCGCTTATAAATACGTTTTAATCACCATTTCCCATTAGATAGAATCTATATTGTATAAACTTTATCATTTTGACTCCATATTTAGCTCCATGCATTTCAGTCGGTTCAGCTAAACAACATTTTTTTAACACACAGCACCTTGGTCAGCTCTAACAGGTCACCTGAGAGGAATTTTAGGAGCTGAATGTGATCTGTTGTTTATTTACTCAAAAAAATAAAATAAAAAAAAACAATCAGTGTCTGTCTCCTTTTAGAAGACTTTTTAGTTTTTTTACTAAAGCAGCCTATCTCTTGGGACTATTAGATCAATACAGTTGTATAATAAGCTTCATATCACATGCAGGCAGGCCACAGTGAAGAGAGGGGAAATATTTAAAATACAGAGATAGTTCCAAAACAGATTGAGAAAGATGAAATAGAAATGTTTCATCAGAATCCTATATTGCAAGCGGTTTATGATCCATCTAAGTTTACTATAAGGCAATTTATATTAAGTATACATATTACCTTGTAGAGACAGAATATTTTTCGCCCTGATGGATACAGGGCTCTCCGACAACCGTGATGCTTTTAATGTCCTCCTTATGAATACCTAGGTTGGATCCATGGATGGTAATGGAGATGCCTCCATGCATGGGCCCATAACGAGGGATGATCTGGAGGGAGAAAGTAAGGAGAGATGTCAACATATATAGGAAGAAATAAATTAACTAATTAGTTCTGCAAGATACAAAAACTATTTTAAAGATTCTATTTGACAAGGCTTGTTACATATTGTTACATATTATGGGGGCGACCGTGGCTCAGGAGTTGGGTGTTAGTGTTCGTCTTGTGATCGGAAAATTGCGGGTTGAGAGCCCCGGCTCCGACTGTCTCAGCCATTGTGTCCTTGGGCAAGACACTTAATCTTACCTACTGGTGGTGGTCAGAGGGCCCTGTGGTGCCTGTGTCCGGGAGCCTCGCCTCTGTCAGAACCCCAGGGCAGCTGAGGCTATAATGTAGCTTGCCATCATCAGTGTATGAATGTGTGTGTGGATGGGTGAACGACTGAATCTAGTGTAAAGCGCTTTGTGGTCTTCTGACTGAAAAAGCGCTATACAAATATACAAATGCAGGCCATTTACCATTTACTACGTAAAGCGCTATAGAAATGCAGGCCATTTACCATTTAAAATATCTGGACAGCATGCAAGACTTTTGTTCCTCTCACTGAAATATTATGAAGCATTAAGGACTTGAACACTTATGAATCGATTTATTGCATTTGACATTACAATTAATCGATTAGTGAATCAGCACACCCCTAATCCAAACACCTGGATTTCGGCTGTGATTAATTTACTAACAGGTGGACTGTAGCTCCTCATTAGAAGAGGTCTGATTTGATTTAGGGGTATCATGGTACAGAGGACTGAATATAAATGCACTTAACACTTTGTTGGTCTGTCACATAAAATCCGAGAACAATATCTACAAAACCTGTTAAGATAGTTGGTTACAGTGTGACAAAAGATGGTGCGGTTTTAAGGGTTCAGCTGCTTATGTGAACAGATAGTTAATATAAGCAGACAACCAGCATTCACCCTCTGGGACTTGAAAAGCTCTTAGTGATAGGTGGAAAAAAATAATCCCTCTAACACCTTAAAAATTTCTACCAATGCCAACAGTATTTTCATCAACCAATACGTATATGTTTGTCTGTGTTGTGCCTGGTGATAACCTCGGTCTGAATTAAATCAACACAATTGCGGTTTGGGGCTTATTTCGTCAATGACAAAGAAGCACGAACGACCAAGGAAGCAAACAAACTATTGATTCAATCTAGACATAATGGAGGAAGATTGCACCATGCTCACAAGGAGACTTCCAAATTTTCTGTCAACACATAGATGAGTCAGACAATACACAACCAATAAACTAGTCTAATCAATAATCCAATCACAACAATCAGCGTTTTCTCTTGTTTTCAAAGGTCCTAGATGAAGACACGGTTTCACATTTTAAATGTAGATGTTAAGTTTAGCAGTACTTACATTAGTGATCTCAGGGTTAGGGCACTCAATGTTTTGGGGGTCATATGGCTGGAGACGACTACAGAGCTTCTCGTACACACACGCCTTCTGCTTGCTGCACCATACACACTGGTACTTTGGGTCAGCGTACTTGCATAGGCTACAGTCCTCCCTCCCCATGGAGCAGTTGTACAGGGTAACTGAATAACAAGCAATTAAAGCAATTATACAGTATTAGTCAAATTCACATTTACTTTGCAAAAGTCTCTGTGCCTCTCAGTTTCACTTCTAATTTTTACTGGAGATTAAAAGTAGTTTAAGAAATGCACCGTTAAGAGTGCTGTCCATCTTCTTGCCAGTCTCCTTGTTCTTCACGTAGAAAAGAACGTTGGTCTCTGGTGACTTATTGTAGGAGAACTAAGAAAATGAAAACAGTATGAATAAATACTATAAAATTCAGTGATTTATTGCATTTAAACTGTTCTCTTCAAACAGTGTGGGCTGCTGCTGCCACCCTGCTCCAAGGGGGGAAAAAAGAAAAGGAAAAATTATACCAAGTCTGGAAGATTTTCAGCTGAGGAAATCAATGTAGGAGAAAGAACATAGCTGGGGGCAAGGTACGGTTTGAGTTTTCCAAGCACAGCATACAAAATGTGGAGGGATACAGCTAAAATAACTCAAAATAGTGGAGCCTGTCCATTAGAGGGAGCTAGAGAATATCAAAGGACGGTGAAAAACTACTAAAGGGTTATTTCATTTATAATTACGCAACATACAGAAGGCTTGGCACGAAAACAAAGTATGCATGCAATTTGACGTGCTGCTAACAATTGAAGATGTGCTTCAGTATATGATGTTGGTTATGCAACACAACAAACTGCACTCTAAGAAAAAGCCCCACAACCTAGCAGTAGCTTAGGAGCTGTAGCTAAGTGGAGGATGATTTCTGCCAAACTGAGGAAAGCAACATAAGTGCTGTGCTGTATTCACTGTCAGGGTATACTCACATTAAAGCCGACAAAAGTGTAGAATGGACCGTCAGTTATCACATCTTCCTCCACGTTTTTCATCAGTTCTGTGCCAATGGTGAAAACACGATTCTGCATGACCGCAAGGAGAAACACAACTAAACTTTTTGCTCTCACATAGAGGAGGCAAATGACTACAATTTAAAAAAAGAACTCAGAAGGTTGTAACAGTGTATAATTTTGACTTCTTATACACAGTGTTTACGTTCATATTGATAATTATGGCCATAGAAAATGAAAAGCCGAAATTCTGTTTCTCAGAAAATTAGAATATTACATGAGTCCAATAAAGAATATTACATGAGTCCAATAAAATATATTCTTTTCATATTCTTTTTACTATATAGATGCTTCCAATTGGTAAAAAAAATGGACAGAATGGTATAAATTTCCACAGTTATGCCAATAATAATGATTTATCCATAAATCCTGATTAATCCAATCAGTTAGGTAGATTACAGGAAAGTCTTAAAGACAAAAAACCTGGATGACTTTAAACTTTCTGCTTTTAAATTCAGACAAGACAGAAGTTGTCCAGAAGCTTTAAAAATTAAGCTGCTAAGTCAATCACTTAATCTGGATGGAATTAAATGGGTCTCCAGTAATAATGTAAAGAACCTTGGTATAATTTTTGACAAAGAAATTACATTCAAATCCCATATCAAACAAGTTTTCAAGGTTTTCTTTCTTTCACCTCCAGACTATTGCTAAAATAAAAAAATATCCTGTCCAGGAGTGATGTTGAGAAACTATTCATTGCATTTGTTACTTTAAGGCTGGACTACTGTATATTTTTATCAGGAAGTCCAAACAATGCAATTTAAAAACCTTTTAGTTGATCCAAAATGCCTCAGCAAAAGTTTTGAGATCTGTTTTAGCTTCTCGCCATTGGCTCCATGTTAAATCCAAAACAGAGTTTAAGATCCTCCTCCTTACTTATAAAGCCCTTAATTATCAAACTCCATATAGATCAGAAATCTGATTGTTCCACATGTTAGTAACAGAGCCATTCGCTCTCTGACTGCAGGTTTACTGGTAGTTCCTGTGATTTCCAGAAGTAGAATGGGAGGCAGATCTTTTAATTATCAAGCTCCTCTCCTGTGGAACCAGCTCCCAGTTTTAGTCCGTGAGGCAGACACTCTATTGTGACATCTGTTGGGAATTGGTGCTGTACAAATAAATAAATAAACTGAATTAAAACTGCCGGCTTTCTGAAAAGTATGTCCATGTACTGCAACAGTGGATCCCAAGTGTTCGCTGAACTTAGGCACCACAGACGCCCATGAATAGCTAAAATCAGCGAATACTTTAGAAACCCACTAAAAAATTTTCATAACTACCCATTATAAAACTTTCCAAAACAAATATATCTTAACATCCATCAATAATCACAGTGGAAGCAGTCTTAGCACTTCCACAGAAGCTAATATCTACCGTCTTTCTTATTTTCGCTATGTATGTCAGGTATTTTAGCTTCCTGAGTGGCACCTTCTGCTCTTTGAAAAAGAAATAGTGAATAGATCTACAAATACTATACCATGAACAGGTAATGTACAGGCAATGTACAGTTTATGTACTCAACACTTGGTCAGGGCTTATTTTGCCCACATTACCGCATCAATGCCACATTGCATAGAACAGTGATTCCCAAATGTTCAATCCTCTAACCAACAAAATAAAATGTAAGAGGCCTGTGACCCCAACTCTTGAAGTGCATTAGCTGAGTCAGTTAGAAAAGTGGTACAATGGCAGGACAATCGACATAAAGAGCTAATATATTTATCAATATTAATTTAAGACCTGTTTTTTTTTTTATCTTTTACTCGATTAAAAAAAAAAACATACACTTCTTATTTGCTATTTTTGGTATTTACACTATCTGCTGAAACACTAAGGAAGGATCTGGTCCCCTCGGCTTGAATGAACATGCAGGCCCCACATAATCATAGTTGTACATGAAAACAAAATCTTTTTTTTATATGTATTTATTTATTTTTAGGAAAGCCATCTGAACAAGCTATATATGCTATACATGCATGTATAAGTCCTGTACAAGGGGAAAAATAGGTATCCACACTCAGTGAATGGATCAAAACTATAAATTGAAAAGGTAACACATTTTTAAAAATACTTCTCTACCAGTCAAATAGAACATGGATATTAACAAATATGTTTCAACAAAGGTAAGATCAGGCAACACAAAAGTTTACCATAACAGAATACCATAACCAACAATACCAAACACATTTAGTAATAATTTAATAGCTGACATATAGATAAGCCTCATAAGCATTAGTTTAAAAGGGACTTTATAAAGACGGCTACTTTTCTGGATTTTTTTTGCAGCAAAATCTTTCATAAGATCACTAAATTCCAGCTTACTCGCTAGATCACTCTCAAGAGACAAGAAAGTCAACAGATTCAACCTTTCCTGTGCCATTGTGAATCTGAGTGTATTTTTTATTTATTGTAAGGTTAGGACAAGGATTGCTCATCCCTTGTATTTGCACCAGAAAATGTCAGGTAATTCCAGTAAAATATCTTCCACAAAGTCCATCTCCAAGTCAGCTAAATATTTCAGATAAGATGCTTGGTTTCATAGCTCTGGACCAGTAACATCATAAAAATTGTTCGGGAAGCCATAGGTGTTGTTGAGGCCATCATAACTGGAATACCTCAAATCCATTTCCAAAATACTCTATCAACAACCACCTAAACAGTAGTGGAGAAATGTTGTCGAGCTAATAATTAATCCCCTGAGGCTATGCTTTCTCCAGAAAATGCTAATGGCTTTTTTTTTGGTCATTCAGTGATCGCTCTGAAAACCTGTGAAACTGTTGGAGAAAACCACTTAGCTCGAGACTTAGACTTGTCAATCTTATCTCTCAGAACCCTACTGTGGTCTTACAAGGATCCTGCCAAAGTCCAGACAAGGCTTCATCAGTTCTGCTGCAACACAGAACACTATAGGAAATCTTTTCTGCCCACAATAATCATGATCTTCAGCAACTCCTTAAATAATTAATTATTCCACAAACCTTTTTTTTTAAGACGGACAGGCAGATAAATGCAACAAAATAAAAAAGATATGACCAGGATAAAAATGTGTTTATTTTTTTAATAATAAATATAAACCCATAGTGTACTCATAACTTTATTTGTGTTTCAATACAGCGCTTCAATACATTGCACCAACATAATAACATGGGTAACAACCTTTCTGCCTGCCTCCTGTCTCTCTCTGGTCACAATGGCAATGTTTAAACACGTTTTTAAAATAAGATTTACCACTAAAACTTATTTTAAGTGCATCAAAAATACAACTCATCACAACACTGAATCAGTGGAAGCCCTGTAGCGGTTTTTTTCTTTAACGAGAAATTGTTTGGGGCAGTTTTAAAGGCTTAGTAGCTATGAGATTGGAACAGGATTTGATGAGTGGGAACCACCTGCCGTGATTAATCCAAATTTTAAGTAAGACTCCTGGTATTGGGATTTTAACAGAGTTAGGTCTGTTAAATGTAGGCGTCTTTTTCTTTGAAGTCATACTCTCTTCTTTCTCTTCATTGAACCTTTTCTTTTCACAAATAAACTTTTCAGATGCTTCTGTTTTAGTCATTGTGCTAGCTTGTGGGTTTGTTTTTAGCAGTGATGCATCACATGACCAAGGCAAGCGAGAGTTACAGCCGGAAGTAAAGGGTAATTTTTCAAAATAAACACCATTGAGACTCCAATAATAAACAGAATGGAAATACTTCTCGAGTCCATGCTTGCTCTAAAGTGGTTACTTGTTCAAGAATGAAGAAAGATGGGTGTTGTAGCCCATGTCCTACATTCTTCTGTGTGTGGTGTGTTTTTAAGCTCCGAATCTAGCTGCAGACAATATTTTGGGTCCCAATCTGACAAAGTCTAAAATGGTCTTTGATTGAAAATCCTCTCATAGCAACTCTACCCCATAATATTTTATACCATAACATAGCAGCTCTGCATAAAAAAACCCAAAAAGAATTTGAACACTTTGTTTTAAATCTATAGCATTCTCTTTTTGGAGTTTATCATGGAGATAAAATAACTTCGTAACATATTTTTTTCAGAACTGCACCTTTACATGATATTTTCATCCAAGTTCATTCCTATTCCATTAGTGAAAAAAATATATATATGCAGACTGTTCAAGTCTTCCCCCGCTGCAATGATTATATGTTCGTAAATTACAGGTAGCTTAACAGATCCTCCAGCATCAGACTGCATTTTATAAAGACACACAGAAGTGGCAAGTCTGGTTACAAAACTTGGACCAAGACTTGGCTAAAGACTCAAAGTCTTCATCAAAATCAGAAGTGATGACAAAAGAGGCAGATGGAGTCCATCGTTAATCAGAAAGAAGGTGCTTCATTCCCAGCCAGTCTAGTCTACATGTCGACGTGTTGTTAGCAACAATGGTAAATCTCTCAGTTGCCCCTGATGTATTAGCACGTCTGTGATAGAAGAAGTGCTTTACGTAAGACAAAAAACATTGCATAAATGTGTATGAATGTGGCCTGTGTTTTAAAGCACTTTGAGTGGTCAATAATACTACCGGAGTGCTACATAAATACACTGCATTTCCCATTTCGCTTTCCTGTAATGACTTCCTGTTGTGATTTTGGTGATTAATGGAATCTGGTACATCCGACCTCTGCTTCCTTTTTTGCTTTCTTATAAAGTGCAGCTTTTTTTATAAACAGACTATGTACTTACTCATTTACCACTAATTTACCACATATGTTGAATTGTTTGTAAAACCCCATAATGTTTTGGATACACAGACAATCCCCTTTACCTTGTAGTTGCTCAAATTGATCCCCTCAAAACTGATCCGAGTCTTGTAGCCCACTGGGATCAGAAATGGATCTGGATTCTCAAACTGAGGACACTCTGATCCCTGAAAAAACATCAGAGCACATCAGACACACCCGCTTTTAATGATCGGCATTTCAAACATGCAAGCCACTTAACAGAGTCCCTCATCTGTGGCAACAGATAAGTGTATCGCTAGAACATCTGCTGACTTGTAAATTGATATCATCCACCCTTAGCATTTGTCATGGAAGATGTTTGCAGCTGATTGAGGGATTTGCATTTTTATTAATTTTCAGGAAGACTGTGCATTGCTCAGCTGCTGCGTCACAAGTGATGATTAGATACGTTGTCTTACACAAGTTTTCCTACTCAATGGACTTTTAACATTTCATCACATTACAACCACAAACTTCAATGTGTTTCATTGGATTTATGTGATAGACCAACAAAAGTTAGAGAGTAAATATAAAAACGGGGGGGTTGGGGGGGTTATGCATGATTTAACTTTATTTTTAAAAAAGGAACTTAAATTTGTGACATACATTTAAGGTCTACCAACCGAATAAACACCCTTTTCCTCAAACTGGGCTCCCTGGACCGCGAAACACACAGAGGGGACCTCAAGACTCACAGAGTACATCTCCCGGGGTTGAGGTGATTAGCACAATGGGGAAATATTTAGGTCAGTCCACTTCATCAAGTAATGCAAAAGCTAAACCAGCTTTGGCTTTTTTTAATAAATAATGATGGAAGACCAAAGTGTGTTGTTTGTAACCAGAAGAAACTATTGGAATTAGGCTGCTATAGAACACTGCAGGCCAGATTCCAACAGGTACGTCATGCATTTTTTTTTTATGGATATGCAAATATTGCTCCCCTTACCTACCACTTCCCTTTGTCAATCATTATTTTCAACTCCTGACTGTTATGAAGAAGTACAAGTAGAAGATGATCTTAGAGTCTGTTTGTCATCCATCCCTCCAAGAATAAAAACTATGTTGTGAAATCACAGGTTGCGCTGGACATTTTTTTTCATGGGGCGTTTAACTCTCAATCTGCAGGCAGAATCTGCTCCCGCACTGGAGACTACAATTACGTTAAACACAAAAAGTTTTAACATGAGTCGAAGACTCTCAGAAGGAGCTGTTTCCTGACCCCTGAACTACTGGAGGAAAGCTTGCAGTTAAAGAAACAGCAGGCGCCGCACAAGACCTGTCTTTGGCACACATCGGGCTCTATGGAGAGCGTCTAACCGGGCTAATGATGATTTACCTTAGCATGCTAGTTACCATGTCTGCCTCAGTAAAAAATGAAAAAAGTTATTGACAACTTTTTTTCTTATATCAGTCTTTACTGCTAAGATGGATAACGGCAGCTAATTTCCTCTCAAACATGACATCATGTTCTATACATTGGATAAAAATATAAGATTGTTCAATTCAATCAAGTTTTTTTTTCCTTTTTTTAAAAAATACAGACATTCAAAATGCACATTTTAGAGCTGTAATCATAATACCGTGAAACCGTGGTATTTTTGCCTAGGGTTATCATACCCTCAGAATCTCATACCGGCCCATGCCTAGTCCTTGGAAAGCTTTTACCCCTTGTAACGGGTCCCTGGCCGCCAAAACTTTAAGAACCCTTGGACTACAGAAACCCTCCTCCACATATCTCCTTTCATGCCCTGTCAGTTAAGTTGAACAGCAATGTCTCAGTAGGTTTAAATTAGGGATGCAATGATACCACTTTTTTCAAACCGATATGATACCAATACTTGGATCAGATTACTTACCGATACCAAGTGCCGATACTTTACCACCCAAAAACATTGCAATGAATTGGAAGGTAGGTCTTATTTTCTTCTCTGCTTGTTACGACAAATGACGGTGAATTAGATTTTTTTTTAAAGATATTTTAAAAAATGACCACAAAACAAAAATGTCAAGTTAAAAATTTACATTTTCAGTGAAATAATTCCATAGTTTCCAATTTTTAAGTATTGGTTCATGATATCTGTTAACTTTTACAGATACGAGTACATTAGATGGTATCGGGGCTGATACCCAATACAAGTATCAGTGCATCCCTAATAAAAATGAAATATGCACACCGAACTTTTCAGATATTTATAAGGAAAAAATGACAAAAATATATTTTCCTTCCACTTCCCAATTATGTACTAATTTGTGTTGCCTGTTGCATAAATCCTAATAAAATTACAATTACAACATGGCAAAATTTGAAACAAGCACATGGTCTCTCTTTAACATTTACTATGAGAGATGGAAGACACTGACTTCTTTTGCTGGGACTGACCTTACGGTGTCCAATGATGTATGGGCTTACAATGCTGTCGTCTTTGTCGCTACATGTGTGATCACGTGTATTCCACTGGCAGCCCCATGGACTTGTCACACATGCCATACAACTAGAAGACACCGCAAAAAACAAATAATTCTGATATGTATATTTACTGCACATATTTATTGCACACCAACAAAAGCACATACCAACACAACTTTAAACATGCAAACTCATCAAATAGGGTCCGGCACAAAAATCTATGCAGCTGACATTGAAATGGATTTCTGCAACTTCACATAAGCAAAGCTCGTTCATCACAAATGCCTCCATGTGAAAGAAATGAACAAAAAATATGGGGGAGGGGGGACTGGTGTGATCGACTTTCATTTTTTGATTAATGAAAAGGGAACACAGGCAATTTCCTCGGTTTGGTAATAAAGGCACAGAAGAATGCGAGAGGTGCATTCAAACCACCATGCATCACAATTTACAAACAGAGACTTGATCTCTCATCTGTTCATGCGTGGTGATAAATTTACATCAAGGTTGTCAAGCTGATGCTGTGTTCAGTGTCACTGTGCATTTTGGTGAGTGACAGAGCAGAGCTGATAGGTAACAATCTCACTCACGGTGTGTTTTCAGATTTCCTCACAGTGGCAGCGCAGTTGTAGAACTTGAACTCTCTCATAGCCAGTTCCACGGTCTCGTTAACTAAAATCCTGACTGAAACAGCCACAAAATCTAAAGAGAGAGCAAAATAATTACATATTTTGTAGATATGAACAAGACAATTAAGGCACAAATTCTACATGTACTCCTCAAGACCAGAGAAACTAGTAATTTAGTGAAATAAAGTATTTAAAAGAGAGAGCAAATCATTGGCAAAAACTTCCAATCCCTGATTCAATAAACTTTCAGCCAACCAAGAAAATTAAATTAAAATCTTAAAGTCATAGACTGTGTCATGATTTATTAAGATTTGTTTTAGTGAAAATGACTACAACTTGGATAATGTCAACATTTGACAGATCGCACTTATATAATGAAAGGTAAATTACATAGCATATACTATGGGAACAGAATTTGCTTAAGCGGAGATCTAAAATTCCTGGGCAAAGTGTTAACAACTAACACTTTTATATAAGAGACTAATACAAAGGAGGACATCATTTTTAAAATGAACTGAAAATGATCTTAGACTATTTTAGAAAGAAGACAAGCAAAAAAAAACACCTAAAGACGTTCCATCAGCAATTCGCCAGAAGCCACCTTAAGGACACATAAAACCTATCTAAAAGGAGCATCTGCACCTTAAGAAATGGTAGGTGGATAAATACAGAGCAATTTTGACCAAAAATGTGTAAGGGGGCAAAAAAGTCTTGAGACCGAGGTGGAGGTTAACCTTCCAGCATGAAAACACCCCTAAAACAAACAAGAGTAATTCAAGACCTAGAATGGCCCAGTCAAAGTCCACACATAAATACAATTGCAAATCTGTAGCAAATATTAAAAATAGGTGTTTACTGACTCTCTCCATCCAATATGACTACGCTTGAGCTATTTTACAAGGAAGAAGTGTCATTCTCTATAAAGCTAATGAAGACATAACCTTGCCCTTTAAGACTTGCCACTTTAACTGAAATGAGAGGTGGTTCTACAAAGAATTGACTTTGGTGCTTAATTCTGGGGTATCACACTAAATAGGGCTTAATATAAATGTGTGTCCCCTTACTAGATAAATATTTTAAAGCCATGTCACCTCAAAATTAGGTACTGGTTTACATTTGTCAACATACTAGAGGTTAAAGATGTTATGTATCATACTGGGGAAAAGTTGAAGGGGTTTGAATACTTTTACAAGGCACCATAAAAATAAAAAATGGATTGGTGATTGAAAGGAATACTGATTCAAAAGGCCAGACCTTGGCCCTCAGGTGTTTTCGGAATAAACGACGGCTGTGGCAGATCACAGGAGACCTGGCTAGGGTCCAGCATGGCGCCTTCACTCTGGAATGATCCAATGTTGCATTGCAGACGATCGAAGGGTCCAACAGAAGGAAGAGAGGGGATGTTGATCTGGATCTGGTGGGGGGGTGTGTGGAAACAACAAATTAAAAACAAAAACAAATGCTTGTTGCTAAAATCAATGCTGTTCATCAAACACTTTGATTAAAAAAAGACCTGAGTTAATTTCTCCATTCTTTTAACGATACAAAAACCTCTAAAACAGAAGTCACAAAACAAGAAACAATTTCCTTTTGAAAGACAGGAGATTGATTGAGAGCAAGACAGGAGGAGACATGCTTTTGATGGAAATTCAATTGAGTCAAGAAAGAGGAAAAAAAAAAAGAAAGCAAAGGAATGAGAAAAACCATTTTAGAAGCAAAGCGCATAAGAGGCTCTCAATCTTCAAAGTGAAAGACCCAATCAGCCAGTGTGCTTATAATAAGAAAGTTTGGCGCTTTCTGGATGGATCAATACAGAACAGGAAGACCCAGAGTCTAGGGTGTCTGACTTATAGTGTAAACTGTATATAGCTCAGATCATAGACATTGGTTTAACATGCATTCAAAGGCAGTGAGAGATAAAGAAAAACTGAGCAAATTAGAGGAGTTGTGTACCTTGTCAGATTTCTTGCAGGAAAGGTTTGGAGGATGGAAGGATACAATCTTGACACACTGCTGCCTGGGGCTCCACAGCCAGCCGTTCTTCTCCTCTGCCCGACGGCATTCAGACCTCCTGGTACACCTGCAAATGAAGGATGAACAACCCCCATCAGCATCTGCTTCACATCCCATAAAGACTTACCCCAACGCCGCAGACTCAGGCAGAATTTGAATGCGCTGTGTGAATAATAGCTCGACACCAAAGTGACCTCAAACAAACACATTTTAAAACAAACTTTCATAGGCATAAAGCCATTTAAGTGTATTTTAGGCTAATTTATTATAGCTTTATTTAACTTTAACCTTAAGGTGCATAATTTTTTTTTTTGCTTTATAAGAATGACTATTCAGTAAGAAGAAACTGGAAATACAATGATCCATTTTTCTTGTGTTGGAAAATTCTGGACCAAAATAATGGGATACAACTATTCTGTAACCAGCATGCTCAGTACAAGCACACTTTTTAGATATACTGTTCTTGCAGTTCGAAGTCCCTTTAATGAGATTCTGAGAGAGAGCTTGAATTTGTTTTTTTCCCAGTTCACATGGACCACATAGTAGGGCAGGACCCCCCAGCCGGCTGAAAGAAAGCTACTACAATTGTTTACAAAGTAAAAAATGGCTGTTTGAAACTAATTCATGAAAAACACGGACAGTCATGTGTGGAACCTGAAAGTGTGCCACCCATAACTCCTGTTAAGGTATTACATAGACAAATAGCCAGACTGATTTAGCAGATAATATCACTTAATAGATCACTTTGTGTTCTTTGGTAAAGAACAGAAGCAGAGAAAGGAAGAATTTCATTGAAAAGATACATTTTTATTTTACTATTATTCAGTAACAGCTAAGTTTGGAGCTTTTAAACAAATACACTGTTTTTTAAAAAGAGGATTTAAAAAACAACAACCCCAAGATAGAAAGTAATTACAATCATTTTTTTCAGGAGTATGAACCTAAATCAGAATTTGTTGAGAGAAATTGTAACTTTTAAGATACTTTTTTACCATGTTGCAAATTTCTGATTCTCCTGTAGTTTCTGACTCAAGTAGCCAGATTTACTGATAAACATAAATGCTTATCTCTTCAAACACAGACCAAAACACACATGTACAATGAAAGTAGCACCAACTTTCGGAAGAATGACCTGCTCTTCACCATATCCCTGTGAAACATGATACATTCACACCTTTCTACTTTGCAAACCCTGATAAATATAGGCTGATGCGAGTAAATTGCCGTCTGGCATCGCTGCATGACGCTGACAAACAGCTTTAATTCCTTACGGCTCCGTGGACAAAAGAAGGTGGAATATAAACACCAAGGGGTACTAAAAGTGTCTGCCATAAAACACACCAAACAAATATCCCACTGTGTTATACAGATGGAATAGCATTCATAGATGTTTTGTATTAGTATGTTTTTTGTGCATGCACATATGTAGGTGCATGCATGTGTGCGCGTCTCTGTTACTGTGAGATTCTCACCTGCCCTCCAGGACACACCAGCCACAGTAAGGATCCCTCAGCGCCACGCATGATTGGCAGTCTGTCTTTTGGAGGCACGTCTGCACTGGCACCTTGGTGATCTTGAGAATTACAAAACAGAATATGATCAAACGGTGCACCTTAGGGGAGACACTGCACAGTTCAAGAGGTGTTCCGCTAGAAATGGCTTCTGGTTTGCTGGAGGAGTGCTCCCGTCAGAGAACACAGTCATGTTCAATTACTGAAACAATTTACTCTGAGCATTTAGTAAATGTTTTCTTATTGGCTAATAGAAAGTAACTACCTATGTAATTAGGCTATGCACTTCCATTAGATGTTACTTTATGCTGTCAGTATTCCTCAAGCGCTTGTATGATTTCTTAAATGCTTCTAAAATACCTTCTATGTTTCTGGCAGGTTACAAAAAATTCATTTTCTTTATGCAGTCCTGATACAATTATTTAGCAATGAACATCTTCCAGGAGAAACAGTCTTAAAATACTCTCCTTATTTTAAAAGGATTCACATCCCGCCTATCTGTAAGAAAGTTGGCATTCAACTCTGTTTTTGACTGAGCTTGGCAGAGCTAGGAACGCTTTTCGCTTCCAACGAAGCTGAACATCATGTCATTCAAACCTGTTTTTGATCAAGTACAACTCACCCTTTAACCCTGCATCTCTTTTCTCTTAAATTGGCTCAAAACAACAGAATGAAGGAAAATCTAAAGTAGGTTCAGTTTTCAGTCTTCGTCTACATATGTTGCAGTTTTTTTGGTCAAAATGTAGTGTTGGATATTTAAATTCAGTTGTATGTCGACTTAGAATATATATGTATATATTTACTACCTATGAAGGGTGAAGCAAAAATAAACTGTGCGCCTTCAACCAGAGACACTCACTTAAGGTTTTTTATTCACTTAAATATAAGCATGAACTGTGTATATCTGGTGATATTAACAAAAACAAAGTCAGTAAGATAATGATTTATTGGGTCACATGTTATTGGTTTTACTGCTCATATAACAATGAAGGATAATTTCAACTACCTATATTGTCTAAAGCAGAGGTGGAAGTGCCAAAACCTCAGTTTACCTTACACAGAACTGCAATGCCTTAAACAAATGGCAGTGTCTTCCTCAAATCTTTTTTTTAAAGATTTTTTTTGTTGTGAAAGACAGAATGTACTGTCTTTAAAATGTAAATAAAGACATATTGATAATCTGGACATATTTAATAATAATAACAATTTTCACCTGTATAAATACGATGTGGTCGACAGAGGCCCTGCCTAACGTACCTTTTTCTCTGTGGTGATGTAGAGGTGGCTATGAGTGAGGTCAAAGAAGAGGTTCTTGTTGACCTTTTCCCCGATGGTGTCTCCAGGAGCCTTGCTGTACTCCTCTGCCTCTGCTGTGAGATGTACCTGGACAAATAAGAAAAAAAAGCCAACACTGTCAGACATGAGCTTCGTCATTAACCTGACACAAGCTCCCTCTGGCAAAGGGTTAAGGGAAATGAAAAGCTGTGAATGAAACAGATGAAATAACGCCACCTTGAAGACCTCTCCCTTGTTGTTGCCCAAGAAAGCAATGGTGTGATCATTCTCCACAGCAACAGCCACAGCAGTCAAAAGGCTTGGAGTAGTCCACACTGCACTGGCTTTTAAGGCATACCTTGGCTTGCTTGCCAAAGGAGATGGCAAAAAGTCTGCTCCACACTTGTAGTTTACCAACGTGTCTTTCTGTAAAAGGTAAAGAATTAAACAGAGAGAAGACAGATTCTTTTTTCTTAATTTTTCCTAAAAAAAATTACAAAATCCTTTATTAATTAAAGTCATGTTAAATCTGATTGGGTAGATTATTTATGCTTTTATGGAGTCATTCACTCTTTGATTATAAAAGTACAAAAAATTAAAAAGCAAAAATTATGCCCTAATGTGCCAGCAGTTTAGTTTAGAAAATGCTGAATTAGTTTGGTGTGGGTTTAGTACAAAAAATTAACACAAAGAAAAAGGTAAATTATCATTAATATAGAAAAAACATTTAACTTGATTGGGGGGAATTTATGATGTGATTACTTCCTTATATGACAAGATTAAAACAATTCACAACATGAATTTTGAGCTCCAAAATTTAAATTGCAGAAGACAAGACGTCCTCCCATTTTTTTAAAGCAATTACAGCATAAGAAGAGTTTGATTGCTCTAATGCATATCAAAAGGTTTTAACACTCATTACTGAGAAACCATTACTGTCAAAAACAAACTTATTGGTTCCCTGAAAGTTACTGATCTAATTCTACCAGCGGTATTGAATAAGTTGGGTTACCTGTGTACCCTTCCACTAATTTTATTTTACTAGGACTGCTTTTGCAAACCCTACTTTTTAATGACTGATGTAGTGAGTGATAACCTCATGACAGTGCCATCCATACTACATGTGCCTGGCATGAATATTAGTAATATTTTTTTTTAAAGTAAATATGCCTCGTATTCCATACCAGTTATAAATAAACAACTAAAATGTACATTTTAGATATGGTAAACGGTCACATATTTTATAGAGGGCTTACACCAATTCCCGATGAGCAGAATTCTTCTGTTTTCGAAGAGTAGGGGATGTCCACAGCAGGAAACCCTGAAATCTTCCCGTGGTCACTGTAACAAGCGGTGATGATGTCCATCAACCTTTCATTGATGGAGTTCAGTTGGTACATGCATAGAGCTGATTTACTGTCGTCCTCATCCGAACTTGCCACCACAAAGAGCACCTTATTCCAGGAGACTACCTTTCCGTATTCTCCTGACTCAGTCATAGCCCGCGCCAGTTCTTTTCCTGGAGAAGCCACGAAAGCCGCTTGGACTTTGTTGTACCGATTTTCTGGTCCACAGTTTAACTGAAGCTCTGTGTGGGAGTAGTAATGGTGGTCGTCTTCGCAGAGACGGGACACAAAGGTCAGGTTTTTGTTATCTGTACCATCAAGAGTCCGAGAAAAGAGAAAATACACATAACCATCCTCTTTGAAGGCAAGCCTGAAATCATGCAAGTACTTTGGAACAAATGGTGTTGTCTGTACTGTAGAAGCTTCAATGATGTTCTCAAACACGACCCATTCCTTATAGTCCTGAAGTATTCGTGTGCTAATGAGTTTTGAACTGTCCAAGCTTCCATAGCCCTTCCCCACCACAAAAACATCAAAGGATTTGTTGTCTTTTTTGTAGTAAGACATGACTCCCACCACATTTACATTATCCTCTATGCTAGCAACATAAGTCCTCTCTCCTTTATTGTCACTGTAATAAATCTGCTGCTCCACGTTGGACAGGTTGTGGAGGGAGCAGATGCCTCGATAGCGACTGCCGCAGACTATAAGTGAACCATTAGATGGATGGATCAGCAGAAGCTTGTTTAGATTGGACATTGGCTTTATGTCCTGGCAGGCTGAAGCTGGAGGTGTACAGCCACGTGCATCTTCTTTGGGGCCTGTCTCGGCACGGGCCTGAAGCTTGAGGGAAGGCCCGAGCTGGTAAATGTAGTCTTGTGCCCCCAGGTAAATCCAGCCCGTCTGGGGGTCTTGAACCACATTATTAATGGTGGTGCCTGAGATGAAATCCAGGATGGATGCGGTCCTGCTCTCCTCCTGGGCTTGTGATATTGATTGGCATAAGAGGACGAGAAGAAGGGAGACCCAGCTTGCCATCTCTGTTGGGAACAAGGAAAGGAGTAAGTGCTTCATTATTAATGAAGATAAAGGCATATATCAATGCACTCTAAAGGCCAGAAACTCTCACACTCAACAGCATTTGGGTGGTTAACATAACTCCAACACATCAGTATATAAACAAAGAGTTTCTGTGAGGTCAGATAAGGAACAGCCTGCTGTCAAAGAGAGAAACACTTTTTAAAGAGGGTTGAGGAACTAATTTACAGACAACCCCAATAGACACATTTATAATCTTGTTTTAAAAATGCCATAACAGGTTTAGCTACAAGGCACAAAAATGAACTTAGATCCGTTTCAGATTTTCTGCCATCTTAACTAATTAGTTTTGACAGAGATCTCAATAAATTGACTATCCAATCTGATTCTACAGTTATACTGGGAAACTGAAATGAGATCCTCAGCAATACAAGAAAACCCAGCTTAATATATTGCAATTAAGTCTTTCACAAAGACTCATCCAGTTACTGTACAAGCAATGCTTCTTTTGGTGAAAAAATCTTGAAATGTGAGCCTCTGATATGCAGGCAAGTGTTTTAAGCTTGCCACCTATATCTATCTTTGAGACGCTTTGTTTTGGAGGAAAACATTAGCAGTGCATCAGCTGTCCTGCTGTGTTGATTCAAACCTTTATAGACTAAAATTCACTTTGTGAAAACAGAAACTGGGGATATCAGTGTATCATATACCATAAGCTGGGTATGTAGCTATGCCCGAGGGTTATACACAAAACTGATTATTGCATCAGCAACACAAATATAGTGAACTTTGGATCATATTTTTAAACATATCAGAGTATTTTTAGAGTTCAGTTATCAGGGTAAAACCTTTTAAAAAACTGCCCCCAGCTAGGAGTGTGCAGTGTAGGTGTTTTGTGTATGATTCAGATCTGTGCTACAGCTATAAAAAGGGCATGCTATTTTGGATTTAATTGACTTAATATCAAAAATCATCGCTGTTATGTTTGGGGTTGGGTAGGGGGGGTAAAGAAAGATTAAGGCCAAGAAGAAAATCCATATAAATACCTTGGCTCTCAGCCAGTTTCATTTGCACTTTGTCACCCTCAACTCACAGACACCCCCAAAAACAATGTGCTGAGGAAGAACACTGTTTTGTCTCCGGAAAACATGATCACACAATATCATCGTGGAGTACAGAAAGCATCATGTACTAGGACACAGCGGGTGCCTGGGGAGCCCTCGCTCACTGCTGTTTGCCCAAGCTGTGGTAAATATGGAACTGCAGGTGGTTTTGCAGCAGCTATTGCCCACACAACAAATGTGAGTCTATATCTGAATGCAGCTTCAAGCTTTCGCACTATGTAGTAGCCTCCTTTCTTATTTCACCTTGCCAGTCAAATCCACAGGCACATTCTGTCAAATGAAAGCCCCCCCACCCCGATGAAACTGGCCAAAGCTGTGTTTTATTGCCTTATCATTCCCTTGTTTATTCCACTAAGTGGGGAGACCACTGATTAGAAACGTACCTCAAGGGGAGGGGGGGGGGTCTGCGTTAATTTCACCATAAACACTCATTTGCATTTTAGTGCCCACCAATCGATTTGATTTTCCTTTTTCTTTCGAGTTACTGCCATAATCTTTCTTCCTACCTTAGCCAATCTCGCTGCCTAAATGTATCATTCCCTTTCTTTCACATCTTAAAATATTGCCATTAAAATTGAAATGGTGCCATAAAATCCCCGTCTTTGCATATTCAGGACAAGGAAAAAAGTGTAAGGTTGGTTTTTACAGCTTTAATTAAAAAGAAAGGAGCAGCCAGTGTTCTGTCAAAGAGCTTTCTTGGGGTTACAAGCATGCTGCAGCAGGAGCTAAAGAAACCACCACAAAAAACAGTTTAACAATAATTTCATTTTCAAGTGACAAAAATTCAATTTCAGAGACATTTCTCCTAGCAATTATGAGCCTGTCTCAGCTTGAAGAGTCGCCAAGAAAACATTAATGTTCAGGTTTTCAGGGAAACGGCACAAAAACTGCAAGACCTGCAAAACATCCTTGCTGCCACAAATTGCTGGGAAAATAAGCAAAATGTAGCCACCTGGTACAGATGAGGAGACATGTCATATAAAAAAAAAGATTAACCATAGAGATCTGAAAAAATAACCTGCAAATGATTGCAGAATTTTAGGGACAACCTCTGATTTTCTCTTTGAGTAATAAAGTTTCCTTTAAAAGGCAAGTCGTAGTTGTGCAGATTCAAAACACATTTCACAGTGCTTTTCAGTTATTTTAATGCGTTTCCTTTCAACACACTAGTGTTCCACAGCACGCTGATACTTAAGCTGTTGTCATCAGAGACATGCTATGTCACATAACCTTTAATGGAATAGAATTGCTGGTCCCTCACCCTAATATGCAATTTGCAGCAAGTTTTGTTTTAATCATTACTGAGTGAAAAAACACAGAACTATGATGATTGGGAAAAAATATAAGATTTAATCGGAGATAAAAACACCTGAAAGTAAAATTTGACTTCATGAACTTTTAAAAAATAAAAGCAAGAGAGCTTGTATAAAGATTCACAGATGAACTGGCTGTCAATCAGAAAATGACATGCAATCTGTTGGTTTTCAGCTTGATTGGCACAGGTGGCTGGAAAATAAAGGTCTAATCTTTTTTTCTGATTAGTGAATGCAACACAAAAAAGAGCTTCCACTTGGTCATGCTAAGAACATTCCAGTGTGGAAGTTCTTGATGTGGGAATACCAATCATTGTTAACTATTTTCAGTAGCAGTGAGGTCTTTGAAACCAAGGCAAACTTTCTAAATTATGTCAAGTTATAACTGCAGCTCATTTCGGCTGGAAGATAATAAAAATTAAAGACAACAGGGAGGCTAAATGGAGCACAGCAGAGGTGCTCCAATGGATAGTCGAAGCTCGGATTCTGTAGGAACGATGCTTTGCTTCGTCCTGGTTGAGGAAACCTGGACCAGCTCTTAACCTCAGCAGGATCCTGGACGCCCAACCGGTCTACATGTGTTTTGTGGAGTAGGAGAAGGGATTTGACAGGGCCCGTCTGTGAGGTGGGAGTATGGGGTACCGGGCCCCTTGATACGGGCTTTTAGGTCCCTGTACACCGGGTATCAGAGCTGGGTACGCATTGCAGGCAGTAATTTGGGCCCATTGTCAGTGAGGGTTGGACTCTGACAAGGCTGCTTTTTAATTACAGATTCTGTTCATAACTTTTATGGAAAGGATTCTGGGTGAGAAGCTTGGTCATCCGGGAGGGTCTCAGAGTACAGTTGCTGCTCCTCCAACTCAAAAGGACCCAGCTGAGGTAGCTCAGGCATCTGGGTGGGATGGATAGATGCTTTTTGTTCCATCATGCCATATCATAAGTCTTGCACAAAAATCTGAATCAAACTAAGATTGGTATTAGTAAGACTGGCAAATATTTACAATAAGAGACTGAAACTCTGCCAGAAATTGTTATTTGGGCCTCAATATAAACTGTGAAACATAATTTCAAGAAATTAGTTAAAGTCAAAATTTTGAAATCTGACAGGAGACTAAAATCAATATGAAATACAGTTCAGAATAAACTACACATTTTATATTGAGAATCTGTCAGTAAATAGCCAAAAAACAGAGATACAATTGGAAAAGCTGGATAATTATTAAAGTAGGTGTTATATGACAGTAACTTTAGACCAAATTATTTTGACAACGAGAATCAGTAAGAAGGAAATTATACCACAGGGAAACCCACCAATCTTGGACCAATGAATTTGAATAGTAAAAGTCTATAGAATAGAAAAATATAACATAAAAAGAGCCAAGGAGATCAGAAAAAAGGTGACAAACGAAGGAAATGGAATACAGTAGATTAATTTATGGTTCAACAAAATAAACTAATTAGAAAGGAATCATAATTAACGATTATGAACTGAAAACTAGGTTGTTCAAAGCCACTAATTACTTTTTTACATGAACAGACCACCCAAGTGTCCCTGAAGCTCAACCTGGCCACTAATTCAGCCACATACACACACACACACACATTTCCATAAATCCACTTGTATTTTCATAAACTTAATTCTGAATATGAAATTTATCGAGGGTTTAAAGAGCTGAGGACAGACCGTTGCTTAATAAGGGTGGTACAGGTGAATTAGGACCCATTTCTCTTCAGACCAGCCCACGTCTTTTTTCTCTCACATAACTGAAAGCTTTGATGAGGGAGCATGGCAACTGGGCATGTCATTCAACACGTGGCCATTCAAAAATAAATAAAAAGCTGTTAAATTAAGCAGGGCCCTGTGCCACATCAGCCTTCTGCTAATGAGGCCTCAAATGGTCTGGAATAAATGTAATGAAACACATCAGGTGCTAATGAAGGTGGCACATATGAAAAATGTCATCCTGTGAAGAAGAAAAAAACACCACCTATTGTTAAATATAGTGAACCTTACGGGGGTGTTCAACTGACCTTGAATTAGGCATCTGATCCAATTTATCTTTGTATTGCACTACGTTCAAAACAACATATTGAAGAGACATAGGCTAAATAAAAAATGAAGTTACAGACAACAGAGTATCTAGTAACAATGGGTCCTTCCCCGATTTAGGTTCATAGCAAATGCATTTTTTTTTTCATAAACAACCCCCATAATGGAAAGTGCTCAGCTTAGTGCTTCACAAATGTGGTTATAGAGCCTTAAAAATACTTTCGTGTTTGTTTGTTTTTTTCTTTTTTTGTGTATATGTTAGTATTTGAGATTCCTAAACATGACTGCCTCAGAAAATACATGTTTGTGTTTTGTCTGTTCAATAGGAGTCATCAAACCTGTCGGATTTGGAAATATTTTCAGCATTTTGGAAATATGAATGATTTAGGGCGAGGGTCTAGTAAATAAATAGGAAATAATACACAGGTGAATCAGGAGATCTCAAAACAGAAAAAAAAAATCATTCACTGGAGCGTCTCTAACACACAAACCATGTATTAGGTATGTTTTTCTCATGTCAAACTTCTGTCAATACATGTAAGCTTTTTGAGAAAGTCAATTGAAGAAATACTGCTGAACTCCCTCCTATAAACGCATCAAGGAAAATGAAGAAAATCACTTACTTCGAGCTAACTTTAAAAACACAGTTTTATGAATGTATAATTGCTGCACAGCAGGCTGAATGTACAATTTAAGTAGTACCACATAATCACAACAGTCTGGATGTTAATACAACCATTTTGTCAAATAGTTTTAGATACACTGCACCAGCTGTTCTTGTATTGTGTACCAGCTGTGGTAATATTTGATGCAAAGAGTGTTGTGAAAATGGGGGAAACACAACCTTTTGTAGATTCACATCTCAAATACTACTTTTTATTTATTTCAAGTTTGAGTATTGCTCCCTGTTAAATCCTTGTATGTGCAGTTCCTGTGCGACCTCATCAGGGTTCCACATAGCTCCTTGAATTTTGCTGTTTGAAATAGCCCCACACTCCTAAATTTTTTTATTCTGCATTTACACCATACACAGTCCTTTAAGTTCACACTCTTACACCGATAAGCATAATCGGATGCAACCTGGGGCTGCAGTGGTTGCCCAAGGACATTCAGACATGACTACTTTACCAATGAGGTACAGGTGCCTGAGGCAACAAAATCACTTGGTTGGGCAAAGGATTTAATGATTGTTTGTGATAAAATACACTCTTTCTTAGAGTTAATGTAGCATCCACAACAGGGCTTCCAATGAATTACAATGCAGCACATCAGGCCTGGACAAACAAACTGTGTGCAATAACTAGAGATGCATTGAGAAATGGAGAATTTTCAAACTGACTGGTGTTGCCCGATAAAGGGACAGTGGGTTGTTCAATATGTTTCTGATCAGTGAATTGTGTCCTGTAGTAATAAAATCTGCAGTATGGCAGCTTGTACAAAGGGAAGCAAATGCAAAATTTTCCATTTTCAATACTTTATTCAAAAATCTAATTCCAGAAACAACAAAAAGGTGGACAAAGTTACCTAAAAGTATTTTCTGCTGATGTATATTCACTGTTTATTGCCACTGCCACATCAAAAGGCAAGGCTGTTCATTTGCCATTTCGTCCTTAAAAACCTTAACACCATAAAACCAAAAAGAAAAGAAGCCTTTCTTCCCATGAAGTTAATTTGTACCAACAGTGAGGTCTTTTCAGGGCAAATTGTTATGAAGTAGACTTCAGCAAATAATAAGGCTGGACATTTTACAGAAAGTTGGTCTGTTTCACCATTTTGAGCTGCTGAAGAAAATGTGAGCCATGCAAATATTTTTATTTCAAGATTTCAACTTTCAGAGCTGCTTCTCTCTCACGCCTAATGATGTAACATTGTCTCTGCTCCTACTTCAAATAGTTTTCATGGCAAAGAAGTTAGAAATTTTTATTTTTTAAAGGGAAATCGGAATTTGGAAAAAACTAAAGACAGAAAATCCACCACTATGTCTCTGTTTATAACTATTCCACAGAAAGGACAAAATTTTTTGACTGATATCTGAGGGATCCAGTATACTTTTATAACAAATGTAAGTGTGAGCAACCCACTAAAAATTGATAACTTGAGGGGATGAATACATTTATTTAGAACACGCGATTAAGGAAAGTGACATGCTTTATTAGTTTGGATGCAGAGAAAATAAATCCTACAAGAAAAACTCTTTGAAAATGATTTACAAAGTCTTGCATACATCTCTTGAAAGCATGCCGTTATGTTGGCTTGCCAAGTACTACACACAAACACAAAAACCCCACTTGTTGTCATACATAGCACAATTTCTTTTAGTCACCTGCTACAAGTTAGGGCAAGTTGAGACAAGAGAGGCAGCTCTCAGCAGAGGAAAATGACAGATAATTGAAAAATGTAGGTGTACACGCACGCAGCCTCACACATGCTTTGAACCAAATGCGCACAGAGCCGTCCGTGCATGGGCTCAGGCTAAAGCGCTGACGAAGTAATCCCCCTCTGACCATACACAGACACTCCTCTCGTCAAACTGCCATGCTGTGTTTCTTTGACACAGGGGCACTAAAACCCAGCATGGAAGCCCTCATGCCTGTCATCCAATCCTCTTGCCATGAAGCAAACATGCCAACATGGGTAGGAGAGTGAGCCAGAGATCATAAAGGATAAAGCGTTGGAGGGGGGAGAATCAGTTTAAAACTGTTTGTGGCAATGATCGATCACAAACTGCTGACCTGGCAAGTTTTGGACCAACACAAACGCTGCTCTTGCTCATTAAAACAGTTACAGAAAGGAGACGGATGTAACGGATAAATAACAGATATGCTACACTGAAAACATAATGGGATATATCAACCCATGATGGGATCATTCATATTCAGCAGGTCCAACAGATGCCAGCACCAACACTGATAATCAAAGTGCTTTCACTGATGTGAAAATAGAAAAAAGTGGAATGCAATTAAATCACAGGCCAGTCCCTGGACGCTTGAGTTTTGTACAGAAAGGGAAGCCTACAGAAGTCTCCACGGGTTTAGAAAGAATAGACCTTCAACTTTTCAGTATGTTGTTAAGTTACATTCACTAACTTCAATGTATTTTATTTGGATAATGTGATAGGACGACAATTCAGCAAACCAGAAAGAAAACCTGTTTAAAGCTCCGAAGGAATTAACCCTGGGATGAAGGTCCACCTTCCAGCAGAGCAACTTATCTTTAAATTCAGCCAGAGATATACGTATAGTCATGTGTTAGAACAGCCAAATCAAAGTCCAGATCCAAATCTAATTGAGGATCTGTATAACACTTAATATACGCTCACAGAAGCTCTTCATTCAATCCATCCACGAACTCCTGGCAGAAGAAATTGGCAATTAATATAGAATACCAAACAGTCATTTGCCATATTTTCTTTATTGAGAATTATATTGTAAAAAACATGTTTGTGATGTTCTGTGCAAATGCAGTAAGCGACATGCACAAAAGCATCTGCTGCTGTGTTTGATTTGATTGCTAGAAATACTTTTACAAGACAACATATGACGACACTTCGTGTTTGGTTTTCTTCAACCATGTAAGTTTTATGAACAGGGCAGATGAAGAGCAAAATGGGTCTGGAGCTATAACAAGAAACTGGAAAAATGGGCGTGTCTGTCTTTTATTCCCCTGCCACCACTAATAGGGCGGGCAGAACAAGAAGAATTGTTAAAGATGAGACACAGGAAAAGGGAGACTATGGAGAGCGCCTTCTTTATCTGAACGTCTTCAACTCGCCCTTTTTTTAAACATTTTTTTTGACATGCAGACACTCTTGTCCAATCCTTCCAGCGATGTTTCACAAGTTGCAACTGAAGGCTGCCGTGACGATGGCAATCCAATTTCCATATGAACAATTACCCTGCCGTCAGGGCTGGCAGTTCATTTATTTCAATTTGACTGACTAGGAAAAGCTCGCTCACCAAAGCAGGCAGCCAGGCCATTGTATTCAGGGCACCAAGCAGAGCCGGGGGATTGATGAGCCTGGTCCATTTCAGAGGGATCCAGCTGCTCTGGCCTAAATATGCTAACATCTTTAAAGTTGGCCCGTGACCCATAGAGTATGTGGATCACGCTCGGGTATTTTTTTTAGACCGTGTGTCCCACATTTAATATGTTTACTTTGTTTTTGGTGTCCTCTTATGTGTGCTGTGTATTTGTCTGCTGTGATGTATGACCACGAGTCAGGAGGTGTGAGCCCAACATGTGCGCACACACACACACCATCCGTTTAGGCACAGCACTTTTCCTCATTAGGGCTGATAGACCGTTTGTGTGTCTGTTTACTGCTCCGTCACCATTTTTTAAGGCTCCTACTATCTCCCCTCTGCCAGCTGGACACTTGAGCAGCAAAAGCACAAAACCACAGGCTCAGGCACACAAACTACTTGAGCTGTGCACACATTTAAATGCGCTTTGTGAGCGCCTCTGCACACGCACGCAGAATTTTAGTGCCTGAATTTTCACCCACATATTTTCTCAGCAGTCTGTTGTAATCTTTCAATCTTTGTTTGTCTTTTAGTCACACAGACAAATGCAACCTTTGTCTGTCTGGGCAGATTCGGTTAATCTCCCACTGCTAAACCACCTGTCCCCCTCTCCGACGCCATCTCCCCAGCTGGATGTTGCTGCTCTCCAGCGGTGTAGAGTGGCTGTTCACTGTGTGGACACAGCTGGCGGATGTGGGGAACCTGATTAAACGGCCCAGGCTGGCAGAGGAGAGCTACTTTCAGGAGCCAATGCATCCTCGGCCCGACATAGCCGCCACGTCCAGACGGTTGCCATAATACACACAAACAGTTGTCAGAGGCGGCCATGCATGCGCAGGCTCATTTCCTTGACTCACTCAGTGATCTGAATGTGAAAGCCAACTCTGTAACTGCATATGAAAACTGTCACTCACGCTAAGAACTCTAGTCAGATATATTTTCGCTATCAATCAACCAGGTCTTTTTTTTTTTGATGCATGGATTAATTTTTTTTTTGTTCACAAAATGTCAAGCTTGCAATGTTTTATTTGATGAATGGCTTAAACATCTGATTAGCAAAATGTGTGTCTATTAATTCTCGGCATATCCACTAATCAAATCATCAACTAATGCTTTCACCCTTATCTCGGGCTGCAGGCAATTTCTTTTTCACTTCCTCATGTTAGAGTAAAAAAAGAAAAGGAAGGAAAAACATGTAATAACTCAGTGTCTTGCTAAAGGGTATTTCAGCAGGTTGGAAGTTCCCTCTTGCACACAGAAACTAAAAATGTGTGCCTCAACCGGTTGGAAGGCAGCTTCCTTAATCCATACACCACCCTGAGGTGATACCCTGCTCATCACCCTGCTCTTCCACAGTGCACACTCATGTTCCAACACTCATGCAGTGACAATTAAGAAGTCAAGCCGGCAGACTGACTGCTGGGAAGGAATCCATTACACACCTTATTGGTTATAATGATTTCACTTCACGAGCATAAACGCCAATGAGCCATGAAGGTATCTTGTAATGTGGTTTAGTCTCAGTGGCCAGCTTTCCTTTGGTTCCAAGGGGAATACTGATCTCATGGTGACGGATTGCTCGCCTTCACTCCAGCAGATATTTACATGAAACCTATGCAATGCTAAACATCCAGATGCAACTGCTCTGTCTTTTTAGTTTCTCTGACTTCAAGCGACTCAGTAATATGGCTGTTTGCTTTCCTTCCAAGCATAGAATGAGAGGAGCAAAATAAATCTTGTGTCAGTGCGCAGCTGAAGTCCCTCTATGTAGTCCAACTTTAATATAGAATATATTCAGTATTCTGCCAAATGTTTTCAAACAGGACAAAGGCAAGTCTCTTTTCTTCTCCACTCAAATGTGTTTTGGTGTTGACATGGGGCCAGCATGAGATTCTCACATGATGATAACATTGATGAAGGATAATGCAAAACCTCTACATATGATCTAGGTCAGTATCATAAGAAGAAAATGTTTAATAATCATAATGTTGCTGAAAACTGTGGTGCATGGATACAAATGCATGTTCATACATGCGGACATTTGATTACAACTTTCCAAATAAACCTACCTACATATAACTATCATCCCATGAGAAGATTTAAATGTCACTATATACTTCCACAGACATAACAGCTATGGTGTTAAAAATGCGTAAAATATCCATAAATCAGTAGCAATAAGAACAATTCACTTACATTTTCCAGACACTTTTCTTTCTTTGCAATTTTATAAATGCCACACAACTCTCTGTGAGCTTTAGCACACAAGTCACTAAAGATATTGATCAAATTTGGGCATTAAGAGCAGTTGAAGTCAATCTATCTGGCCAAATCAATAAACAGAATGTTAATGTGTGACACATGAAATATCTCCAAGCAAAAGTTGCACATAGGCAGTCTGTAGCAAATGAAATACTGCACATAGTGATTTGAAATTACTGTTGTAATTCAAAGTGTTCAGCTCTAATATAAACATCTAAATGCAAGCATAGGAGCCTGAAAAATTGGGAGCAACTATGTCTTCCTTCCCAAGTTTTTGACTACAACAAACCCTGAATCTGATCTGAATATAAAAAGCTGGGTTAAAAGGGTTAATTTTAAAACATAATGAACAGCCCATGTCACTAGCATTCCAGATACTTCATGTAACACAGGTTTTGATTGCCAGTTGTATGCTCTGTGTGTTGTTACCACATGCGTGCTGTGGCATATAGCACCTTTCTTTGCAGTTTCCTTGAATGCTATGACATAATCTGCTGGTGTGCGAAGAGCGGCCCACATTGAAAGAGCCATAAAAGTTGTTTGTATTTTGTTTGTTTTATATGCCGCATTCCCTTCAAACAAAGCTGTTGTTTCATGCTCCACAACTCTGTGCAATAACAATCTTATGGCACCTTTCCAAACATTTTAAAGCGCAGCCAGATGCAGGTGTCTATACACGGATTTCCTTTTAACTGCAAGGCTGGAGATTTCGGTGCAAGTCCTAGGCATGCGTGTAGCATGTAACTGCTGCCAAAACTTGGTGGTGTAAGTGTAAAAGGTCTACTCATCTACATTAAGTTCTCAAAAAAAAAATACCTCTGCCCGTTTGTCTAGATTGTGTCAAACTGTTGGTTTTGTTATTGAAACCATGTTCATTACCTTTATATATTGCTCTTTTAATATTTCACTATTCGTCTGGCAATATCATGTGGCGATTGCGCTAAAACTGAACCTGCTGTTTATATTTTAATGAGGGTGTCAGTGGAGAGCTTGGAAAAAAAAAACAAGATTTTTTTTTTCTTCCCTTTTAACAAATTTCATTGTACAAATTGAATGGATTAAATATGTAGTCAGAGGTGCTACTACACATTTACATGGCACCATAGTAGCCATGCAAAAATGTAACAGTGTAGAGCATGATCCAGCTGCTTACTTCTTAAACTAAAAATCAGGTATCATTCCTGCTGTGTCAGAAATGATATGGATTAGTGCATTTACAATGATTTTATTTAAAATTTCTCACTCATTTTTAATACATAAAAGAGAAAAACTAAATAGAATAATGCTCAAGTGTAGCTACCAGACTTTTATTCTTTTATTTTATTCTGACTTTCTACTAAGGACACCAGCCTTTACCTGACTGTTTCGCAGTTTTACCTTAATAGTTTACCTGAATAAGGGTAGACATGTAGCTCTTTTAGTTTCAGCTGAAAGTAACTGAAAACAGATCATTCTGACACTTGGTTGCATCTCATTGTAATTACTGTAAACCAGAGAAAGGATAAATGTTAGTAATGTTTTAAAATCAGGTAGGGTATTACTTGCTGACTGGTTGGCCGTCTCTGCTACGCCTCGTGCATTAAATGTCATTTGAATTTGACACTCACATGACGAACTGTGAAAACAAGTTGCTTTTGTTTTACAGAAGATAGCTGGTATTTTAAATTCAAAAAGATTTTAGATGGACTCATTCAAAATTACACAATGACATTATCTGCGTTTCAGTAGGGATCTGCTGCTTTCCCTGTCTCAGGTTTGTAAGTATTTTAAAAGGCTGATTAACATATTGTTGCAAACTTCGGCTACAGAAATCAAATTCTAATAATTCAAATCAATAAATACCATTACCAAAAAAAACTATTTTCTAGTTTACAAGCCATCAAAAACATAACTGCTCTGCAGATAGGATTATGTCCAGACTGGAACCTGAACACTATTGTGTGACAATCCATACAGTTCCAATATTGTTCTGCCTATGAGAAGACTTTGCTCTGCCAGCTCTCAGAGACAGCAAGCCCTAAACCTAACAGCTAGCACTTCCAACTCTTTTACATGCAGCTGTACAGTTTGTAACTTTTATTGAGGCAAGCTCAGATATAGGCAGCACTGATATAACTGAAAAATCATTATGAGTAAATCATTCCCAATATACTAGTATAAAAAAAAATTAATAGCTAATTAATTTTTTTCTCCATCAGGTCCTGCCTCTTGTGACAGACTTGCACATGGAAAATTTCCAGTAATGACTTGCTGTATAAAAAAGATAAACTCCTGTTGTGTGCGAAAGCCAGTTTCAGACAATAGCTGAACCTGATAGCAGTTTAAGACAACAAAACAATGGAGAAAATTGGTTGTGCATGGTCAGTTGTCTATCATGCAAGCCTTTCTGATCAGGTCTCCGTTTTGGTGTATGCTGAAAAGTCACATATTTGTGTATTTAAGAAGTTCTGGAGCTAGTGCGGTATTTGTCTTCCACCTTGGGCAAGTCTGACATAGTCCGGTTATCTCACTAAAAGATGGAAAAAAAATATGAACACACAAATCAATGCTTCAAGCTTAGAGTGCCTTGCAAAATGTTTTCATACATAATGAACTTTTTCAAATTTTGTCAAATACAACCACTAATGTCAATTTCTTTCATTGATATTTCATGTAATAAGCAAACACATCGGTCACTGGGTTAACATGCAGCCAATAACCCATTCAAAACCAGAATATTAGCAATTACCCAGTCATGCACAGCCAAGTAAACACTGGCAAAAACCTGAATATGCCCATGTTCGGTTTTTAAAAATCGAATATTACCCCTGGGGTACCCCTTTTCTTTTGTCATGCATATCGGCATGTTCTCATCAAAAGGAACATTGATTTTGGTACTGCCCATGTTCTATTTGCAAGGAATCTTGGTCTTTTGAGTAGAGGAACAAACGTCTTGTACAAATACAAAATGTATATGTGAGTAAATCTCTCTGCCCAGGCATGTGAACGGGTTATTCCATTTGTTTCAGAAACCCAAATAGTGACCTTAACCCCACCATAACCTGAATATTGGCTGCATGTAAACATAGTCATAGTTTATAATTATGAAGCAGAACTAAAATATTGCAGGGTTTTAAAAAAAACTCATCTAAAAATGTTTTTAAAAAATTATCTATATTTGTATGCAATATTCCCATGGTAACTCTGTGAGAGCTGCAGAGTCCACAGCACAGGTGTGAAAACCTTTGAGGATGACTGCCAGATATGCATTCAACAAACCTTGCCTAAGGCCAAGTAGTGGACAAAGCAAACATGTGGGAGAAAATGCTCTTGCAAAATGACATCCAATAACTTCTTTGCTCAGAGACAAAATGCTGCACATTCAGACGTCGTCATTGCAATCTAACCCAAGTCACTTTGTTAAGAAGAATAGAGAAAAATATAACTGTCTTGCTAAACATGAAAGTCAAATATAATGTACAACACTTTCGGATATTTTTTTTTTTTTTGTAAAACCTAGGTAAGCCTTTTCAATCACCTCAACTATGCACCAGTTTCTGTTGGCCTATCATAAAATAAGACACACGGAAGAAAATTTTAAGGTGTATGAATATTTTTACAAAACCTGGTGGGATGGAGTATCAAAAGGAGGGAGAAGAGAGACAATCTTATTGTGTAAGCCAGCAGCTGCCTGTCACTTGTCAACATGAGTCAGAGTTTGGTTGGTGACAGAGCATTGTCGTGATGGGTATATTAACTGAGGCCCAGTAAGATTCCAGCTGTTGCTAATGACTAACAGCTATCAGTAATGGCTCTAAAATGAGCCAGCTCTCATCAGCATATTAAGAAAAGGTCACATTTTGTAACTTGGAAGGTAATGTCTAATAGCTGCAAAAATACCTCACAGAATTAAACTTCAAGTGCTTTCCGCTGGTAGAGCAGAAGGAAATAGAAGGGACTTCTTTTTAATTAGTTGGATGAAAAAAAACTAATCACTGGATGGGAGGACTGTGATAAACGTCGGCATGCCTCAACGCAAAACTAATAACACAAGAACACCTAACTTTCACCTACTGTCTAAAGTATTAATGAAAAACCACATTTGCTTGTACGACCTTCTTCTTAATTGAGCACACTAGAAAAAAAAAGGCTATCTGGGTTAGTAAAATCCCTCCACAGCTCTCATCCCTCAGTCCACCGATTCTTGCAATCTTCATCCATCATCTATCAGTGGTGCTGTAGCCAGAGGGAAAAGAGCTGCTAAGCAGGGCCTGACTAATGGCTAAACAAATACCATTATCAGGCCTTGGTGGCCGAAAGCTGAGCTACAGGAGCCCCAGAGCAGCTGAGGCTCTTTAATGCTTAATCCCCGCCACCCTGCTTTGCTGCAGCTTTTAAAAACTATGGGCAGCGTGGAAGGTCCTCTAATAAGGAAATAGGCACTGAAACATGAGGAAGGATAAGGTGTGATAAAAGGAAGGGTCACAATATTTAGGCTCGCACATGCACAATCACTTGGAGCTGTGAAAAGGCCATATTAAGATCATGTGGGGACAAGTGTGGCCTACTCGTCTCGACCAATTCCCCCCTTAAAAAAAAAAAAACGATTCAGGGAGAAGTTAATGAGCCTGTTAGAGCCCCACACCTCCCCCGACGGGGTGGCTGATTGCACCACACGTCTGGAAGCAGGAGAACTGGCGGGTACATTGGAATGCATATTTCCAAAGGGTACGCTGCCTGACCTAAAGCGGTCATCTACTAATTGTATGTTCCCAACTCAGGAATGCACATTTACTGATGAACATGCATTCACCCACAAATCAGCGCTCTCGGGCTTGCAATCTATCCCACTCACACTCGAGTCGCTTTCCTGCATAAACCCATCACACCCGCCATGGCGTTTCACATACACACAGACAAACGCACTCAATCAAGAGTGACTGAGTGAGCAAGCCACTCAATGAGAGTGGGTGATTAGGCCCTCGGAGAGTAGACCTGACCTTTCCCTTCACATCCAGTCTTCCACGCGCATGTGTGTTTTTATGAGTCAGTGGCTGTAAGAGTTCGGGCTCGCGCCACTTCACATCAAATGTCACAGACTTAAATGAGACGCCCAGACAGACAGGATGATGATGGAAGAGGGAGGGGGAGAGAACAGAAAGAAACAGTTGAGGAGAAACAAACACCGGAAATGTAAGAATGACATGATTTTTTGGGGGGATGGGAGAGTGGTGTGGTGTTCCAATAGCATCCAAACAGAAGGAGGATGGAAGAAAAGAATCCCTTCATCAATTAATCTGCTGTATGACACCTCTCTCTCTTTCTGCACTGGAAACAGCAAAACACATATTTTTAAAAGTCCTAGTTGAGTTGAGGGAATTTTGCACAGCCCTTCTGGGTACACAGACCTCCCGATCTGACACCAGACAGAGTTGAGTCTGCACTTCCGCATTCCGATGTCAAGACGGACAGAACCGAATGGCAGACAGTCTGAGTCAGGACTCAGGGGAAGAGTTTGAGCAAAAGAGAAGTGTTTTTTGTTTAAGAGGTTTACAGCACCACCAAAATGTTCTGGGCAAGTTTTTTTTTTTTTATATTTTATTTTTACTTCAATTGAGCTTTGTAATTATTTGCATTACTTCCAAATTACTCCTAAGAGGCTTGTTGTTAACAGAACACATGCCCCTCAACATCATCGACTCCTTGGAAAGCTGATCTTGCATGACCGTACCCAATTAAAAAAAACACACACACCAGAGATTGAGAAAAAGATCCAGCAGAGAGGGCATTTTATGAGGAGACTGAAACAAATATCTCACTGCAATATAGTGTGATGACATTAGACATGTGCCTGTATGAGATTCTCATGGAAACATAACCTTGATTGAAAACAAAAAAGCTTCTCTGTACCGCTGCATTTACACAACACGTGATAATTGCTTTTATTTAACAGTTATTCATATTGAAATCAAAATATATTTAAGGTAGTATAATTACCTATAAAATTTACTATATATCCTGATTAGAGATATTATACCTTTTTACCATTCTGCTCCTTATAGCCAAATAATGTCAGTATAAAAAAACAAATATTACCTTGTTGTAGTAATGCTATCCTGCTGAGTGCCGCTAAACAAACATTCAACATCTATAGCTTTTATTTAGTGTGAAAGGTTCTAATTAGATGCAGCATCTCTTCTAAAAAAAAGAAGAAAAAAAGTCCGGGTAAATGTGCCACTAGTTTTAAAACCACAATACTTTATGACTGATATGCGTAATTTCTTTACCTTTCACACAGTAAACATTGGTGTCTTTAGCAACACTGAATTTGTTAAACCAATAAAAAGCTAGAACATCACAGGGGTTGAATACTTTTCACAGGAACTGTAAAGCTAGTAGTAATACACATTTTCATTAATTAATTATTAGTAAGAAATGTCCTGACTCACTAATAAGCAGGATACAATAAAAACAAGATGATGCTCTGGTACAGTTATAATGGCTAGTTTAGAAATTTTGGAAAATAACTGCTGGATTAATCAAGCATGGAAATCAGTAATTTACATGACCTGCAAATATCACAACAACACTTCATCCATTAACATTTAATGAAGCAGGAACACTCCATTAATAAGAGGTTTCAAACTAGCCTGAGGTTAGTGAGACCAGTCTGAGGGAGAAAATAACAAGAAATTACCAAAGATAGCAGCAAACTGCTAACTCTTCATCAGAATTTATTGTTAAGTTAAAATTAGGGGAGTGAAAACAGCACACTTTTCTTTAGTCCTGGGAGGGCTGGATTAAACCTCATTACAATGCTTGCCTTTATTTAGCCTCCATTTTAGGAGATTTTTTTTCAATGTTTCAAACCCGTCAAGCTGACTGACCCCTAGTCAGTGATTAACTGGGCAAATACAATGCTGCTAAATGCAGAAGAAGTGGCTTCTAAAGTATAAAAACAAAACTCACATTGAGGCAAACAGTAATGTGTTGATAATAGCAGGCTATGGTGTGTGTCAGAACTGGTGCGGCAAGTTTCCATCCGTCTCATATCGCCCTTATCCTCCCCTTTTTTTTCTCCCGGCCGCCATCACAAAAGATCTCAGAGGAGATCGGCGCTCGCTGCAGACGGGCCGGAGGATGTGTGCCGTGATGCCCAGGTTAATTAAGTTTGAAATCATAGAGATGACCACTGGTACTGCCATCCTCCCTCTCTGTTAATACCAGGGTATTCAGCTTGTCTGACAGGTAAATGGGGGTTTGTTTGCATAGGTTTGAACGAGATAGGAGGGGTTTTTTTTAATGTGAAGGAGAAAAACAAGGAAAACTAGAAAAATTTGCATTTCCTGCGAAAATGCAGTGTGAATGCTGTAAGCTGAATTTTCTTGCAGAAAATTGCTGAAGAAGTTGGACACAGCTGCAAAAATTGTGCTAAAATGTAAAAAACAGGATTATCAAACTCATTAATAAATTTGAAAAGTGTACTCAGTAGCAAAAGTTAAGCACACCAACATAAAATTGTCTAAAGTCTTATGCATTGAAAAAAAAAAAAATCAAAAATCAAAATTGGCTGAAATGCCAGTTTTAGATCAAATAAGCTCAACAGTCAAATAAGCTGAAATTGCATAAAATGCTATTTGTAGCATAATGCTGAAATGATATGTGTAGATGAGCTAAAAAAAGAACCACAGTCTTAAAGCACACAAACAGAACAAAAATGTAAATAAGCTAAAATCCCCATTGTAGCTAAAATGAGCTAAAATCTTAAAATTAATCTGAAAATTGTCTTACAAAGCAAAACTGGGAGAATAAATTCAATTCAATTCAAAAATACTTTATTGATCCCAGAGATAAATTAAGTGTTGTTGTATCTCATGAAAAATTAATTTTTCAAGGAGGTGTTGTAGACCATGATGGCTGTTGGGAGAAAGGATTTCCTGTAGCGGTCTGTGTTGCAGCAAAACTGAAGGAGCCTCCAGCTGAAGATACTCTGTTGCCACAAAGCGGCATCTTCTCCATCTCTGATACACCCGACAATTGCGGAGTCGTCTGAGTATTTCTGCAGTTGACAGGTCTCCGTCTTATACTGGAAGTCTGAGGTGTACAATGAAAAGGAATGGTGAGAGTACAGTCCCTTGTGGTGTTCCTGTGCTGCTCACCAGCTGGTTTGACACACCATTCTTCAATCTCACAAACTGTGGTCCATTTGTCAGGTAGTCATTGATCCAGCTGATAATTGAGGCCTCCACCTGTGTCTTCAGGAGTTTCTGACAAAGCAAATAAGGCTGAATTGTGTTAAATGCACTGGAGAAATCAAAGAACATGATTCTCACAGTGCTACCTGCTTTGTCCAGATGACAGTTGGTTGGTTGAAGCAAGTTTATGATGGCATCTTCAACACCAACTCCATGGCGATAAGAAAACTGCAGGGGGTCCTGATAGGTTCTAGTTTGCTTACACAGGTGGGGCAGCAGGAGTCTCTCCAGGACCTTCATGATGTGGGATGTCAGGGCAACAGGTCTATAGTCAATGTTGACTGAAGGGTGAGGTTTCTTTGGTATGGTTTGGTTTAAATTCAGCAATACAAGCTAATGCTACATAAAATGCAATTTGTTACATCTTGATTCATGCTAGTATGTTGGGTAACAGTAATCCATTGCTTCAGTATAATAAAAATGAGCAGAACTACCAATCTAAGCTAAATTAGCAAAAATGCTAATATTAGCGAAAAATGCTATTGGTACCATGTTGGAAAATACTAACAGGTTGGATAACAATGAATCAACCAATTCAGTATGTTGAAATACACCTAAAAAGAATTTGTTAGTTTAAATGAGCTAAAAGGCTAATGCCAGCTAAAATGCTAATATTAGCTTAAATGACAGTAACAGCATGTAGGCCAACACTAACATGTTAGTTAATAGTGACACAAGGTATCCAGTATGTTAAAATATACTTAAAAAGCATATGTTAGCTTAAATCAGCTAAAATGCTAATGCTAGCTTAAATGCTATTGTTGGCTTAAATGACCCCGACAGCATGTAGGCAAACACTAACATGTTAGTTAATAATGACACAAGGTATTCAGTATTTTAAAATATATTTAAAAAGCATATGTTAGCCTAAATCAGCTTAAATGCTAATGCTAGCTTAAATGCTATCGTTGGCTTAAATGACCCTGACAGCATGTAGGCAAACACTAACATGTTAGTTAATAGTGACACAAGATATTCAGTATGTTACAATATACTTAAAAAGCACATGTTAATTTAAACGTGCTAATATGCTAATGCTAGCTTCAATGCTACTGTTATCTTTAATGACCCCAACATTATCTTGGCAAACACTAACATGTCAGTTAACAATGAAAACACCTTAACTGGAGCAATGTAAACCCATATACTGAGAAAAAAAGAACACTCCACACTAATAGGTTCAGGCAGGCAATGGTGTAATGTATTTCCATGAGGTTACAAAACCCTTCCATAGTACAACGTAAGGCTGTATTGCAAAAAAGTGGTCTTAGTAAGCCAGTCTAACATATAATAATTAAATCCCTATGGCTGTGAGGTTCTCTTGTGCTCTGTCTTTCATCTCTCCAGAGCTCCCTCCACTCCATATAAGGCTTGTCATTTTCCGACCAATCACAGGCGAGGGTTCACTGACACACACACAGGCACACAGACGCGTAACACTTTGGATACTTAACTTTTAGGCTTTTTTGAATGGGAATGCGCTTCCGAACAACTCCTAATATCTTGAGAACCGTGAGGCCTATGAACATCACTAATGCACCGTTTTTATCAGAACGGATAGGGGAACGCTCGGATCCTACTGAATTTTTTGAAAATATAATATTACAGCTGTAAAACGATGTTAAATATGCCAATAAAATTGAGAAAAACTGAAAACTGCCTGTGCTTAGTTCCGAACAACTTCTTGTAACTCGGAAACTATAAGGTGTATCAAAATATGTTTTTCTTTGTAAGTATCAACAGGCTTTGATGGAAAATCGTACTTCATTTCATGTCTGTACATCAATTTGTGTAGGAGCAGGCAGTGATTTTGTAAAAATGAGCATAATTTTTGCATTTCTGAATATGAGCCATTTTAGCGAGGAGCAGATTTGTTACACTCGAACAAGTCAAATTTATTGAGAAATGGTAAAACGTATCATGAACGTTGCTTGATCTTGAGCGTCAGGAGGGTCTGAACTGTAATCTGTTCAAGGCTCATGTTTCTACATCGCATCGTTTCTGAGATATGACGTTACGAAAATAGGTGAGAATCAAGCTGTCCCTTTCTGAATTTTTCTCTGTCCCAATGCATTTTCCTATTCACTCGAGGGTTCCGCTCTGTGGCTTTGGGTCGATTTGCCAAAAATCTGTGACTGTCACATTCATTTTGCCCACATTTCCTAAATCCAAAATGTTTTTCCTACGTTATAAGATATAATATGTGCAGATAGTGGGAAATTTATGGAAACGGGAGTAATTTGTTTGTGACGGATCAAAAGTGTCAAAAAAACGTAAGTTGCTAGAGTGTACACTCTAGCAGGAGAAGAATTCCGTCATTGACTTACATTGTAAATCTGAAAAAATTAGCATGATTTTCAAATTGCGATTTCAGAAAAACTGTAAAACATATCAAAAAGCTGAATCATACGAGGATAGCATTAGGCCTTGTGAGCTTTTTAAAAGTTGAATGGTGTTTCTAGCTGAAAATTTGTGGAAATAATTAGCTGTGGAACAGCACAAAGTTTTTGCTGAATTTTCGTGAATTTCCATTAATTTCAATGGGAGCAAAAATCGCATAAAAAGCTCAATATTTGAAAAAGTATGAAAAGTAGAAATACCAAAATTCATAGCCGGAAAGAGCAGAAAAAGCTGAACGCGTGAAACTTTGAATCGCAAAAATCGCATGAAAATTGCAGAAGTATTTGAAGTCCAAAAAAACGAGCAACCAGAATAATAAAAATAAAATAATAACAATAAAGAAAAACAGGAACACAATAGTGTGAATGCCTACAGCATTCACACAATAAAAATGTGGATTAGAATTTAGGAGACCAATCAATTAAGAACGTTTTTCATGCTCATAAGATGGGAATTGTTCCTAATAATTTCTAGTAGATTTTAACAGACAAATCATTAACCCGACTTTCATCCGAGAATGTAGTGCACACATAGGCAATACAAAAGTAATTGAGTAACACATTATAAATTGGTTTGGACAGATAAGCTTTAAAAGGCACTAATAGGTGCAGACTATTTACCATTTCATTTATATGTAAAAGGTAGAGAGCGATTGGTTAAAGTAAGGGATCTGTATATCTCTTATGTCCCAGGTGAAGTTCAACCACTATATCATGCATATGTATATAGTCCACCTTGATAAATGGCTACGGTTAGGTTTTATTTTCTGTACTCCCTTTGATTAATTGCCCAATCCATTTCTAATCAAATGCAGATGCACAAAGGTCAGAGGGCAACTCACTGTCTAAAAATAAGCTGCTGTAATCAGGTTGCAGATGGTATGAGTGATAGGCTGCGTGATGGCAGGGAGGACCAGTTGTGTGGCATACAGAGATGTGTCAGTGATATCATCTGTACCTCATCTCTAAAAAGGGGTCACTGTGTCTTTTGTGACAGGTGAACGTCTCGACATTTTGTGACGCAGACCCTCAAGTGACAGGGTGGTAGTGTACTGTTGCTGAAAGAGGTGCAGTGTCAGAAGATGCATCATTATAAGCATAATTTTCATTACTTTGGGGATTTTAATGATGCATTTGAACTGGTCTATTTTCAAGGTTAAATTATACATTATAAATAACAAGAACATGATGAACAAGTTAGACCGTGTTGTTAAATTTCCCTAATATAGACAAGTTCAAAATGATACGTACAGGATTTAATATATAGAAAAACACTTCCGCTGCTTTTTTTTGAGTAAAAAATATTTTTTTTCAAGTTGACTTTTTAAAGGCTTTTTGAAGCAACAAACAAGCTTCTAACATTATTTTCTAACATTCAGCCTTTTCATGTCAGTTTTGAGGGAGTTAAACTAACTAAAGCCCTAGTTTCTAGAACTGATGTATCCCCGAATTTACCTTCATTGTGTATTTAGAATCATTGTCCATTTACAACACCTGACTGCTTCTTTGAATGTAGATTAAACTAATTTAATCAGGAACAATCCAAAAACCAACAAAGCTAAAGCCTACAACAAAACTGCAAAATGTTCTAACACCATTCTGTACATTCTAATTTGAGCTTTTGTTGGTAATTAGTCTAATGGCTTAGCCAGAGTTGAGGGCTGTGTCCCAGTTTATATGTCATTTAGACAATTGTATTATTGAATGCCGTGCGTTGGACTCCATGGCGCTAGGAGGCGACATGCGCCCTTTCGCGCTGACATTCTCCCGTTGGACTAGAGTCACCCAGATAGTAGCAAAAGCTAAAATAAATGAAGCAGACAGAGCAAAAACGGGAAATGCTGTTGCTCTCTGTTGTTGCTGTTCCTGCTTCCGCAGTCTTGTTACTTCTCGAAGTGGGAGTCTCAAGGCTTCTTATAGCTTTGCTAGTGGTGACAGCTTTTACTTGCACAGAAATTTGATTCTTCAGTCACATTATCTGGATACCTTTTTCCGATTTCTCAAACAGTTCAGTTCCACTTAAAATCGAGCTAAGGTGTTTAAATGCATTTCTAAAGTCCGATGTAAGTCAGACTAAGGTAATAATTCAGATTTCATTTGCTACATGCAAATGCACTGATTGTTAATGTGCACAGGGAGTCCAGTATATTGAAAGATCTGGAATTTCCAGCTGCAAGTTTAGATGATTAAAATATCTTTTAGGAAAAGTTTCCCTGTCAAGAAAGGCAAAGAGAGCTGCTTGAACACCATGAAAAAAGCATGAGATGTTGAAGTGGCACTTTAAATCTAAGGGCATAGTACAACCCAACATGGTGGTGAGTGAAATAATGAGCGCAAACCAACTCTAAATTTGTCAACCTTCCCCTTAATCCTAAATCCCTCAAATCATACTAGGGTGTTCAAAAATGTAAATAATGCAATTTGTTACAGTCTGGATTATATAGAACTAGAGGTAGGACTCATGTATTGTTACTTGTATCTGCTTATTTGTAACTTGTACACATGTTTTGAAAAATACAAGTATGCATTCATTTAATAATACAAGTACAAATCAGAAAATACAAGTACAAATGAAAGATACAAGTACAAATCGGAAACACAAGTACAAATCACGCTACTCCCAGAATCCGATTTCTCGATTCCCTAACCAATCACGGAGTTTGGTTGTGAACACAGAAGAACACCGCCCTCCTCGCTCCGTGATTGGTTAGGGAATCGAGAAATCAGATTCTGGGAGTAGTGTGATTTGTACTTGTGTTTCTGATTTGTACTTGTGTTTCTGATTTGTACTTGTGTTTAATGACTTGTATTCCCTGATTTGTACTTGTATCTTTGATTTGTACTTGTATTTTCTGATTTGTACTTGTATTATTAAATGAATCCGTACTTGTATTTTCCAAAAAATGTGTACAAGTTACAAACAAGCAGATACAAGTCAGAATACATAAGTCCCAACTCTAGTTCCATAGGATTAGGGGGGGAAAAACACACCCAATTCAATCTTGTGCATAAAATTATATATTTTTTTTAAATTCGTCAAGTTTATGTTTTATCACTAGCCCACTCTGAAAATGAAAGTTTCTCCAGGAATCATCAGTCATGCCCAGGAGGATTCTATGTACATCTTTAACCAGGACTGTAGCTGAACACACCAACATTTAAGCCTGTATGTAGTGCTGAGGTCTGCAGCTGAAGCCAACTTTTCAGTCTACGTCTCCTGCGACTCTCACTTAATTAAATCTGTCTCTTCTTTTGGACTCTGTCACCACAAAGCATTTGGCCCGTGAATGTTAAGCCGAGGGGTTTATCAGCTCTGGACATCGCAAAACAGAGCATCCCAAGGTCAGGGCCTCTGTTCAATTACACTTTTGATTCCATTCCACCTTTCTTTCTCCTCTACCACTTATCCATTCCTCTCTCAGAGACAGCCCACACTGTCACCACTGAATTTCACTCCAGGGCTAACCCCTTATTTCCAGAACAACCACCGCTCTGACACTCATTCATTTCCAATCTTGCAGAGTGGTGGAGTGAATAGAAATTGACGATTCAATTTTTGGAATGAAACTCAAGAAGCCTTTTGGAATTGACTCCCCCCTCCTTTCCTTTGCTTGGGTGCCTGCTCTTCTGCCCCCCGCCAGTCTCTATCTCCGTCCTGGTCTGCTGAGTACAGCCAATTTCTCTGCTTCTATGGAGATGTGGGCGAGATGGCTACCTCAAAGCCCAGTCTAGGAAGGAAAAATAAATGCCCTGCAGCTCCCACACAGTTTTCTCAGACACCTTTCCTCCATGCATGTTCCTTCTCATCAACGGAACTCCCGTCAAATGCGTTAAAAGCAAAAGGTTTATTCTCAGTATTGCTCCCAGCAGGATGCTGTGTGGCAATTTAAAAATGATCTATGCAAATGTAATTTCTCTGTGTGTCATCCAACACAGCCAATTAATGAATAAGCTTCCCCAACCCTACCATAAATTAACAAGGCCAGATATAACAGCTAGATTAATGTGTTTTTCTGGCACTTGTCTAATTGCTGGAAGACTCCAGTGGGGCTAGAGTAAGAAGACTCATCTCTATATGTGACAGAGCATGTTGAGACAGTGAAGGATAAGCCACCAGATCATTTCTGTGAACTATGTTGTCTCATGTGTTGGTTTGCATTGATGATAATCTAGGTCTCAAGAGATGGCCAAAGACATCCTGTCCTCAAGGAGATTATGGTTAACCCAACAGAAATTGCAGGTATCAGTTGTTAGATTGAGTCCATCTCAAGTAGGACATTAGTTTCAGTCAGATTTACGAATTTATTAGTGAAAAACAAATCCATAAACAGTAGTCGGTATACGTATTAATGAGAAATGGACGCTCAAGGCTGAGGGAATGGAGGTAAAGGAAGTGGCGCAGATGAGTAACCCTCTGTCTAAGTCATGGGAAGGATGAGAGTGGGAAAGAGGGAAAACAAGCTCAAAGAGCCAAAACAGCACATCACCAACAAGGAGGCCTTTTGTTTTTGCTTCTTTCAACTGATTGTTGGCTTCACAGAGGGTGAGACGGCTAATCCGCTGTGGAAACTAGAGCTGGGAGGATTTGCTCTAAGTATCCTTATTAGTAGGGACGTACAGATATGAGGGGAGCTGGGGTGGGTGGCGGGGTAAAGGTTGAGTGGATAAAGCAAAGAGCAGAATGAGTAAGGAGGAAGTTAGCAGCAGGGGAGTAGTGTATTCTGAATACAGTGTAGGTGCCATATGAATCTTTAATATGGAGCCTAATGGTTTGGGAGGGAAGATGGGGGGGTGAGAAGAATATGGGGAGTGATAGGAAAAAGAATCTCAGAGGAAGTTACTGAGCTCCCTGTATATCAATAGTCACATTAAAGGAATGGTTCAGAACTTTAGACGTTCTGTTGAGAGATTATAAGCAGTTAATGTCTCAGCAGCAGTAGATAACACTTCATTTAGTCCTGGAGTCTGAAACGAATGGTTAGTCTGAGAGGGCCTAGATGAATGTGGGCCTTTCCCATCTCAAAACACCTGCAATCTGATAAACACTTTAGCATTGAATACAGGTGCTATTTTATGAGCTTTTCAACCAGAGGTAGGCAAAGATTTTCCCCACTTTGCCAGATAAACGGAAGTTACTATTACTCAGAAGTCTCAGTCTGGTCTCTACAACCCGGGTACCCCTAAAGTATTTGAATCCATTCTACACTTTCACAATCTTTAACAAAACTGTCCATCAAAAATCCTGAAACAGCCCTTTACTGCAACAAAGTGCATCTCTCCACACCTCTATTCCTAAAGCAGAGTCTCGATTAGCTGCCGAGGGTTGTCACAAAAGACAGACTTCCCTTTGTTGTCCTACAAAAATAAGGCGTGTGAGAGAGACAGAGAGAAAGAGGCAGAAAGAGAGGGAGAGAAAGATATGGGCCTGATATGGAGATAAAAATAGATAAAGGATCTTTCCAGGTGATAAATTTCCTAATTGTTTTTGTAGAGCACACACCCCGCTGAAAGCTTGGCCATGGAACATTGTTTTAATTACACACACAAGAGCCTAATTAGTTGTATCTGTTATACCAGAGGCTAACATGCATGCAATTAGACCCAAATCAAAAGGACAGTACGTTCAGTCAAAGGAATTTGTAACTCTTTGTTTCTGCCCAGAAATAATCAAATAACAGGAAAGTAAAGACAGCACTCAGCTTCCCTGAGCTGTTGATGCCGAGATCACCCGGCCATCTTTAAACTAATTAAATATATTTCCTTGTGTGAGTGGTTGAGCGAGTGGCTGCTTGACTTGTCAGGGTCTCCATCTCTCTGGCTCGCAAGCTGAGGGTGATTGTTGTTGGAGTGAAAAAAAAAAATGTTGATGCAGTCACAACAGCTAAACAACGGTGCCAACAACTGTGGCCTTCATGAAACAGTTTGTGGATTAACTCTGGCAAAGTATGGCCTATGGAGCCTAATCCACCAGCTGTCTCTTAAAGAAAGAGAAAGACGAGAAAAGAAGGCAGGCTGGATTCTGAAGAGCTTCAGAAACACCATGAATTTGCTCTTTTGGTTGAGGCTATATTAGTATATCATTACAATAACAATCTAAGGGAGTAAAGATACCAGCATAAATAAAAAATCAAGTGCGTCATTTTTTATTAGAAAGGCAAGGGTTGAATGTTAAACTTTGTGGTTGTTGAATGTTTGTGAACTAAATCATCCACCTGGAAAATACCAAAGCGTGAAAAACATTTCTCAAATAAAAATGTAATTCTTTCCTGGGGTAAGAGTTCAAGAAGGTTTGGCATTTAGTGCTGTGATCATCTTCCTCCCCTGTGCTAACTTTAAGCGTTTCAGTGAGCACGTGTCTCCAGGGAAACTTCTACAGCTGATTAGATAGGAGCCAGCATTTTTAGAGAATGCTACGCTTCATGTCAACTCGTTTCTCTATGAGACATTAACAACTGAAGGTCTACTCTATTCCACAATCACTTGCATCTAAGGGAAAGTAAGAGTGCATCACAGAATTGGCTGCAACTAAATAGAGTCCAGCAGTCCTTTTTTTCTGGCTGACTTTATAAACAGAAATCCAGTTAGTACTGTTCTCGGTCTGTTTGCACCTGAACACCAAACGAGATACAATTTTAAAAGGGCTTTTTGTTGCTTTTCTATGATTGCTTTTAATGGTATGTGTATACCCTTTAACACATGCGTTCTAACCAAATGCTCAGCAATCATACTTATCTGGTCTGGTATAAAGTAAACTTTGAATAATTGCTGATTTCTTCAGGGAGTAACTGGCCCCAAGCACAGATGTAAATTAAATTAAGTTTTCCTCTTAAATTAGTTTGTCTTAAATTTGCATTACTTCTGAGACACTAATCACACAACATTTTTTTCTTTAACCTTTAAGACTGAAAATTAAAACCGCAATGATCACAATGGCAGGTTTCTAATTAGCAGGCTCAGGACATGGGATTGAAATAAATCGGACATTTATGTAAATCAGTATTTACAGCTCATAATTTACTGCTTGTGTAAATTTAGATTAGATTTAGATTAAAGTGGAATGCATAGAAATAAGTTTGTAAAAGCACAAAAAAATATGCATTTGTGTAGATTACAACTATCTTTAAATTAGCCAAGCACCAAAAAGCTTATTTATGAACTTATCAGTTCAGAAATAGGATGTTCTGAACTGATTAGAGGTCCTTTTAAAAACTACTGTCCAATTTGGAAAACAGTTTATTTGTAAAATTAAAGTTAAATTAAAAATTAAAGTTCTACGGAAAAAAAAATTGTACCAAAAACATAAAACATTTGCATTTAAAAGTCTAATGGGATATAAATAAAACACAAGGCTTAATAAGAATTTCAATGCTGAGAGGAAGACTTGTAGGGTACTGAAAGGGTGTGTGTGCCCTTTCCGAGCCATTAAGTAGATTTTCTGCTCAGCTTTTGGTGAGAGAGCTTTCGTGAAAAACCCAGAGCCTTGTTGGACATCACATAAGACTTGCACAACTTTATCACGACATCGGTGTTTCATGACAACAGTAACGTTTTCCTGTAAGATTTTGCTAGCACACAATGAAAACTGTTTAAAGTTTGAGGAAGAAAAAAAAAAGACGCTGACTTGTCAAATCCAATTGAAGTTTTTCCTTAAAAGCTATAAAAGAGGATTAAATGACCCACTATTGATGTCTGACAGAACATCACAGGTCTGCTTTTTTAGAAAATGCTTAAGCGTCTCAGCACTCATCATCAAACCCATAAACTTCACACGGTTTATCATTTTACTTCATAAAATGATACGTATGCACTGACAACAGGTGCAAATAAATAAGTAGCTGTACAGCTGAATATGAGAGTGCGCAAAGGGGGTAATGCTCATAAGTGGCACCTGGTCGAGCCAGTCCATTTCCTTGATTGGTTCTATTCTAGCTCTGCAGAGGACCTGCTGGGCTTGTGGCCTGGCAATCCACATCCTGAATAGCACCTGACAAGTCACATCTGATTGGAGCGAGGGATGGGGCAGCAGCAGTGGTGGCTGGGTGGCATAAAAACGGATTTTTACCATGGCAATTGCAGACCAAGGATCAGGAGGTTAGATTGCATGCTGTGCAGCTCTTCATAGCTACATGAGGGCGTGCATCTGAGTTATTTCTGAGGTTTATAATCACTGTCTACCATCAGCTCAAGTGGCCTTTGCACACATGGGTATTTACATGCAAGTATTCAGAAGTAAGCAAGTGTGCTCGCAGGAGAATTTTCCCCAATCTGTCTCAGAAACTCATCTGGCCTAAGCTTCCAACTGGCAGCAAAATCCTAAAATCCTACCCACATCTTTTCCATGAGTGACAATCTTCTTTCATTACATCCTGTGGATTCCTACTTTCAGAAGAAGGAATAAAAAGAAACTTATAGAAAGCAGCTTGTGTGAATCTAACAAGACAATCTTTACAACCCGCCAAGCAGCTAATCCGACATTGCTTATGTTTTCGTCTTTCCCAATCAATAACCAGTACGCACACCGACAGTAGCTCTCAGAGTTATGTAAACATGCATTTGGGATGAAATCAATGCCAGCCAGCTTTAAAATAAAATCTCATTTCTCTGCGGTGTTCCTATTTTGCTGTTCCCCTTATCAACTTTCAGTGTGAATTTTTATATTTCGCCACTTAGTAGAGACAGGCGTGTTTAGAGTTTCTCTCTGGATGGGTGGGTTGCGTCGATTAAGCTGGGTTAATCTTTATCACAATAAATACCATTGATTACGAGCACGAGTGTTGAAATTAAAGTGTAAAGGAAGGATAGGGTTGACAGATGACAAGAGTGCATGAAATCAGTTATGGTAGATTGACTGGGATTTATTTATATTTAGGAGACGGTTTGGGGGAGACAGCATGAGAGAGAGATTGTTTCTGAGTAAATGTGCGTGTGTGTGCACGAGAGTAGGGAGAGTAGGTATGGCCAAACCTTAAAGGGTATCAGATTCTCAGAGACTCAGGGTGGCAGAGTGCTAACAGACAACATTGTGCTTCTCTGGGGAAACGCATGCACAGCAAGCGAGCAAAGAGGTAGCAGACCCCGTTTCCTCAGCTAAGGTGAAACAACAACAAACAAAGTCGAATCCAACTTGTAATGAATTTGCGGCCGCTGGAAATAATCTACGGTGTTCACTCGTGAAGAAGCATTTTCTTTTTTAAAGCTGACACAATTCACCCGAGGGTCACATTAGCAGAGAGAGGGATCGTCCTCTGCTAAATCTAGTTCTGCACTCTAACAATAACTCCCTGACATCAGGGAAAACACCAAGCTTACTCTTTCCCTCTGCACAAATTAGACATTTTGTTTTCACTTCAATCGATAACTGGAGGAAAAAGTAGCCTCTTATCAAATTTAACTTCTCATACTGAACCAAATTACTTTTCCATTTAGATCATTTGCTAGTTAAATGAATGGTTAGCCTTTACAAGAGGGAGAAAGAACTACACACTTAAGTATTATTTTCCCTTCAACAGAGTTATTCTGCTTTTGCTCTGTGACACTTAAATGTTTCAAACCATCAGACAAATTGTAATTAGACTAAAGTACCTTACTGATTATGAAAATAAGTTTTCAAATAACTTTAATAAACGTAGCACAGTCTGAAAAATAATTCCACCTTTTGTTAAATCACAAATTTAGCATGATCAAGATTTTCAGAAAAGCTGCGTCCAATTTCATTAGCCACACCAGGACTCGATTACTGCCAGACTTGGAAAAAAAAAAAGAACAGAAATAATTATGAAATCAAACAGAGCCTTTCAGTACCATGACAACATGAAGTAGGGTACAACATCTAAAAAGCAACTAATCAGACTCCAGTCTGAAAAGGATAACAAAGCTCTTTCTCAAGCTTCAAGACACCTGTGAAACAAAGTGAGAGCCATTATACATGGAGTAAAATGGCATTTATGGCAAAATTCGAAGATGAAAAGACAGATTTCTCTCTTAATTGCCAAAAAACAAATATTGAGGTTTCCCAACCCTTCTGTGAAAATATTCTGTATGGACAAGATGCCCTATTACTCAGTGACAAAACTAATATTGTTAATAATTTATTCATGGTAGTGGTAGTGCTATGGAGCTGCTTTGTCATGAATTCAGTCATCTTCAGAAAAAAAAATCCTGAAATACAAAATGTCAGGCTAGTTTGTGTCCTATAATACCCAGCTATGATTAAGATTACGGTCACAATGCTCCTAAGCATACTAGCAAGTCACTTCTAAACAGCGAATAAAAAAAAAAAAAAATTTAAAAACATTTTTTTTGAGAGGCTAAGTCAAAGTTCATAACCTGCCGTAAACAGGCCGATCGTGTTCAAATACCCTCCTGTGTGTCAAATAAAACTCTTCTACAGTGACTAAAACACTAATAGTGGCAGCAACTAGAAAACCGGAGCTTTAGAAATGACTCCCTAACAGGACCAGTCAGTAGGTCAAGAAGGCATTTACTTAAATGCCCAGGTTCGTTTGAAAAGTTGTTTTGCCTCAGACTAAATTAAATCAATTTGAAAAATTTATTTTTGTATCGTCTAACGTCGTCTCCAATGTCAGCTAGCAAAACATGTAAATGTGATAAAAATATGAATATACCAAAGAATCTGTAAAGTGGCAAGTACTTAAATATTTCTCGTAACTGCATTTTGTGAAGAGCAGTGACCTTGCACAGCCCAATAGATCATTTTAAAGTTTGTTACCTTGGCGCACCACTGAGATCTGTTTTATAGCCTTGGATGCCAAACATCCTGAATCTGACATTGTTCGGCAAATACAAGGGATTACTAGTCTGCACCTTTGCTTCTCATTGAACTGAAATCAGAAAACAAACAAAAGACGAAGAAAGAAAACCTCTCAGCTAACATTTAGATGTAAAGACTGTGTAAACAGGACACATACTAGTAAAGTCATTCCTCATGAATAAACAAATGATCTGACAGAATGATGTGACAGAGATGCATGATCTTTAATGTGTTCTCCAAGAGTCACACTGACAATGTATCGGGAAAGCATAAATCAAGAGGCAGTGTTGACTGCAGGGTGGACATGACATAGGGTAGTTTTTATATCAGAAATATGGTTAATATCTAAGCTCTTTATCCTATTCAAGGCTGCAGTGTGATTTTTGCCTGACACTGCGGAGGAGTGAAATCCTCTTACTTTCATCTGTATGAGGTCAGCAGTAGAAATGGACGGAGTTCAGAGAGATGGGGGTCTGAGGGAGCAAGGCAGAGGAAGGACAGGAAAATAACTAGGAGCATCACAGAAAGCAATACAATAAAAATAGGCGACAAGGAAGACATAAGTATTATGTGGCAAAACTGTAAATATGATTGAGAAAACAGGACCACAGAGATTAAAAGCTTTAGCATGGCACAATATACAGTGTTAAGAGTACTAAATGCTACCTAGCACACTTCACAGTGGGATGCTGCTATCAGAGTTTAAAAAAAAGAAATGCTCAAATGAACAGTTTTTACTCTGTGGAGTTTTGTTTGCTGACACTTTGTCAGCTGGCCAAGAGGATATTTCCCTATCGATACCAAAACTGTCACAAGATGTATTGCACTAACACTGAGATTGGCAAATAAGCTCTTTATGAGGAAATTATGTATTTTAAAATAATAATGTTTTCCAAGCCATTACTGGGTGCAGTGCTTAATCATAAAAAGTACCCTTATAAAGCACAACAAAATGGCTGCATTTATAGCGATTTAGAGGTTCACCAATATGTTGAATTTACACTTTTTCTGGCTAACAGACTAAATGACAAAATAAAAAAAATAAAACAATTAAGTATTAAAAGATTACTCCCATATAAAAAAAATCTAGAGTATATCCATTGACTTTTATCTAATTTATGATCAAATAAGAAAAGTGCAACACAGTGTATACTGTTTTTTAATGCCTTTGTGGAAGCTACATGGAGGGAATTGTTAGTCTTTATAGATTTTTTGCACAGGGAGGAAAAAGTGATTTATCAGTTTTGACTTGCTGATCAACAATGAAGAGAACTATTTTGTGATACCAGTCTATGGCTAATTGATTGGCACATCTTTACAGCATTTGCCAATATGTTTTATGCTAAAAGGCAAATGTTTGTCTTCATAATACATTAATGAGCAACCGTGGCTGAGGTGATAGGAGTTCCAGTGGCTGGTTCCAAATCCCCCTCGGTCTGTTTTGGTCGTTTTTTCCTTAGGCAATACACTTCATCTGCCTTGTCTGCTGGGGTCGGAGGGCCTGGTGTGGTAGCTGTGGCTGCAATGTAGCTTACCACCATCAATATCATATTGTTTATGTGAATGGGTGAAGAAAAAAACAGATTGAATTACCTGGTCATTCAGTATATACAGGTAGTCAGCTGACCTCATTCTTGGAGCACATACTGTGGATGAACCTAGACTTGACCAACTGCAGCAACCCCAGATCATGGTACTGTCCCCACAGGCTACAGAAGGCACTAGGCATGATGGGTCCATCAGGGTCTGATCTTTATGCTTTATGCTAGCTTTATGCTTTCCGGTTTGCCTCACTGATTAGTGGTTTTCATACAGCTACACACCTTTTCTGTCCCAATCCCTAGAGTTGCCTTCTCATTTTGCGGGTCTGAAGTGCTCTTACTTTCACCATTAAACATAGCCCTCAGTTCTACCGTTTTTCTTCAATTTGTTTTTTCCAAACCTTTAAGTGATCGCTGATAACGATCATTCAGGATTTTTTTCCCTGGCCACATTTTCTCTTCAGAGACAATGAGTCCCTACTATCCTTCCACTATTTAATAATGTGTTGGACAATTCTTAACGCAATTTTGGTAGTTTCTGTAATTTCCTTAGATGTTTTCTCTGCTTGATGCATACCAATGATTTTACCCTTCTCAAATACACCAACATCTTTTCCGTGTCCACGAGATGTGCATTTTGAAATGGTTGTTCATGAAATGAGAAGCAACTCATTGCACCAGTTGGAAACTTGCTGCTAGTTCAAAGATAATCGCCCAGGCAGTAATTATCCAATAGGAGGCTTGTACCTATTCGCTTAGTTAAATCCAGGTGGCAACTTTTTTTTCTTTTCTTTTTGCCAAGGCAGGGTATTTATACCTAAAGGTAGTAGACCTCTGCTGTCATGACTTATTTTTTCCTTAAAAATATTAAATTCTTTTGGGCTTTTAGTGATGGTTCTAGGGCTGTGAGTTTAAGGCAAAAATATCAATTTGAAAAATATTGTAGTTGCTCTGCAGCTGCAGTACAGGTGGTAGTTCTTCAACTTTCTCAAACTCCCGCTGTTATTATTCTGCCTTAGCTGAAAGCAGCTATAACATGTACTGAAAGAGATGTTGGTGGGGGTTGCTTGATTTCTTCCTGGATGGTTGGAAATGGTTTAAGTTAACGGACAGGAACAACCTGTAATAAAGTGCCTGCAGATAATAGGCACCATCAGAAAGTACATTCATTTAGTATTTAGCTGGGAAAAAAAACTCTCCCTCTCAGCATATTTTTGACTAAAGAAAAGCCCCTGTGTTTATCAAATTAGAACAACAGTCCTGCTTGGATCTCTCTACATACTTAAATCTTCTAAAGAGTTGATCAACTCTACTTTGTCCCTTTTTCCCACCAGGGCTGTTAACTCTGCCCTCCCATGCCACAGGGTCTTCCGTAGAACCAACAGGTCACCAAGCAGTGTTTGAAGTGAAGCTTTGATAAAAGAGTGCCTCTTTTCCACTTCACTACTCAGATCTTCAAGAACCAGCCTCCCCCAGTATCTCCCACTACCCCATTCCTCCTGCTCTCTCATCTACCCTCCAAGCTCCTGCTATCTTGCTCTTAGAAATGAGGCAGGCAGGCGGAAGGGCCCCTGCTAGTCTCCATTCTGGGAGCAAGCTCGCATGGCCCTGACAACTATCTCCTCCCTGTGACAGCCAATCCCTCTCCGCAGGGCTGCCCAAAGAAAAGTGTTGATGCTAACAAAATGCATGACAGCAACTCACTTATGTTAACAGCCAGCCCACACAGCGGAGAAGCATCCCTCCGCTTGAGTTTGGTTTTATTTTCAATCACCCTGACTAGCATCTGAACTCTGCATTCCCGTGGGGGGCAAAGACGACAGTTGACAGTGAGCCAGATGACTCTCTGCCAGAGATTTCAACTTTTTGTCCTGCTGGGAGCGAAGGGTGTGTCATGTGGGATATAGCATGGGTGGGGGTTAGCAAAGAGTGGGAAATTGAAGAGACGTGAGAGAAGAGACCCATCACTATCCTGTCCTGGTTACCAGGGAGAGCTACTGCTGTAGAAATGCTGAGATAACAAAAGACAGACAAATGAATTTCCTTGATTTTTTAAGTCAGACAGGAAAACAACAGGGGATATTGGTAAAAATGTTTCTCTGTACTTCCGGAAGAAAGAATATTCCGATTATTGGAGGTTTAGATTATTAATTTGTTCTTCCATGGTTGTGAGTTTTATGTAGAGAGACATGATGAGAAATCAGATGGTGACAAGAAAGAAATGGCCATTTTCAGCTCAAATGCCCTGCATCTGCAAACGTCTAGCTGGAAACTCAAATAAAAATTTATGAATCCACAACACACCAGAATGTCCACAGGTTGCACAAGAAAGAACACACTTTGGTAGGGAAGTTATTACTATGGTAAACAAGCATTAGTTGGCCATTTTTCAGTAAAAAAAGGATGAGCCAACCAAATACCAAATGGAACAATTACTGACTGAACAATCTATCTTGTCCAGATAGAATAGTTCTCTGCTGATGGAGATTATGTTCTGATGGATTTTAATTTGACAGTCAGAGCTGACAGCCACAAAATTTCATGCATACAGATTGATATTATTAAGTATATAAAATAAACGTTTTGAATCTACTGTAAGGCAATTAAAAGCAGTGAAAGTTTTCTAGCATGAAATAAGAAAATTTGTGAGAACGGTAAATAATGAATGAAGAAAGAGCTTCATAAGACAACAGGAAAAAACTATAATATAGAAAGTTGTTTAGCATTATTGTATTGTAATGTTAACCTCCGTTTACCAGGGGCAATAAGGATTTGGAATTGCAGGTTGTCCACAAAAATTTGACCCAAGTGGGAATGTTTAGACAAAGAGGTTTTCAAAAAAAGAAGCAACCACAAGGATTAAAATAAGTCTAACGTAGAATTTATATTAGCTGTCAGAATTCTTCTTAAATTAATCACTGCAGACAGAGGAACCTTAAAGAAAGCCTAATCTTTCTTTTTAGCTCTTTATATGTTTTTCGTACTTTCCTGTTATTTATAATGAATTTAGTGGCTCTCAATGACCTATCTGTGCATTCCGTGTGGGAGACATTTGCTTGTGAAAAAATAAATTATCCAGTTTCAGCGGTATGAAAGGAGAAATGACAGTTTCCATGGACCATTTATCATCAGCACTTACAATGCAGGTTCAGAGGACGAGACTGGGAAATTAAAATCCATATAAATTACCCCCTTTTCGAAAGTAGAGGTTTAAAAGTAAACTATCACTGCCTAAGTATAACCCACTCCTATTAAAATGCATTAAAGCAGCATTCTGAAATGTGTGAACGCTAAAAGTATGTTCTTCTGACTCGTTTTCATTCTGATTTGCACATTTGCTCCAGTCTGAAGGGATAACATTGGACTGTATTTTGTTTCAAAGCAAAGCTCAACACATAAAAGACTGATAGTGACCCAGTGATAGTGTGCGGTTGTTTGCCTGTTAAGTAACATTTAATAATCTTCTTCCTCTGTGGTTGCTTGACTTAACTTTGTCAGTAAATCTCTAGGCGGATGGGTTTCTAATCATGAAGAGATTGTGGTCATTTTGCTATTTTAGTCATGGCTTAGAAATTTAGAGGTTATGCTGATAAACTTCATATCTTTGCAGCAGTGCATGATAATTAGAGGTGGGTTACCCATGGTGTTGAACCACTGAAAGCAAAATAGCAAAAGTCAAACATTTACATGCAGTTCTTTTTGCGGAGCACAAAAATATTCATATACTTGAAAAATGTATTTGCTAAAAGGAAATAACATCAAAACAGTACCTCATTTCTCAATCGCTGAAGCCCAAGTTGTGAATGGTTTCAGTGTACATCACACTTTTATAAGTCACGTTTCATAACCACAAACAGTTTCCATCCCACAGTTGCTTGTAGTCTGAGCTATTCTTAAACATTGTAACTCTTCTTGTAAAGTGCCTCGAGATGACATCTGTTGTGAAACGGCGCTATATAAATAAACTGAATTGAATTGAACTTCTTGTACACAACTAGTGAAGGGCTTTCTCTAGTTGCTTGTGCCGTAACGATCCACTTAAGTTGGCAGCCAGAATGCTTTTGCTAATTGAAAGAGGGAAAAACCCTGAACCTGTGGCCCTGTTAAAAAAAACACAAGCTTTCCAGAGGATTGCTATGTGTCACTCTTCATAAAGGGTAATTTATTTCCCCCGAAAAAGGCAATAGTTTTACCCTGGAAATCCAGAGGTCTCATGAGAACACAATTTGAATAGTCTCTGCAAGACACTCTAGGATCGAGCAATAATACTTCACAGTTTTTTAGTTCATTAACTGATATTGCTGAAGAAAGCTCACAGTTTTTAACACAATAAAGCATTTACAGTAATTAAATCAATAATTCGTGTGACAATTAAAAACAAGCAAGTAAAAACAGTTACTCATACGCAAGTCTAAATAGGTAAGCCTTAATCCTAGATTTAAAAGAGTTCAGTGTCTCTGCAGCGCCGCATTCTCCCGGTAGTCCGTTCCAGACATGAGGAGCACAGAAACTGAAAGCTGCCTCCCCACGTTACTGCACATTACTGCCTTACACGAGCAGCTATGGGAACCAATCAAAATGGTGTATCTGATGTAGGCGGGCCAGAGGCAAGCTAAACTGATGACGACAGTGCTGCAACGTCTGGAATAATTTAGTAAACATTGAAAGATGGCTACAGATGAACAGCAGTTGTTAGAAACGGCTTTGGCCTCAACAATGAACGAGTTAGACTTGGCTTTTCATCTAAAAGACGGACAGAAAACCATGCTCGAATCGTTCCTTTGAAAGACGGATGTTTTGTTGTTTTGCCGACTGGATACGGCAAGAGCTTAATCTACCAGTTATTTCCTCTGGTAGCTTAGCGTACATCCCACCGTGTATTGTAGTGATTACTTGTGACGTTATCCAATGGCGTGCAATGACAGCTTCAAATGCATGCTTGGTTCCGGCCCTTGAGTTTGGCCCTTTTTATTACTTGTTGCCAGACCCTTAATCTTAATATATAAGGGTCTGGATTTTTTCAGGCTACAATAGTTTATGACAGTTGGCAAGTTTAGCACCAGTGAAATAAAAGGACTATGATAAATTAGCTATGAAGACGGATAGCAAAAAACAAGCCATCATCATCTTTTCAGCCTTCCAATATAATATTTAAAAAAGGAAAATATCCGAACATGCCATCTTTTCAGGTTTATGTAACTGGTATAATGTTGCTTTCCATTTCTACTTGCAAATAGGAATTTCAAAGCGGAAACATCCAACTTGCAAAATCCATGATTTCTCACTATTCCTGAACACAAAATTCAATAGTGTTAGCTGCATAATAAACTGTTAATCTGACAATTTGCTCCTTTGACACTAATTGAGAAAACTCTTCAACAGGTTGCAAACACAAATGCTGACTCAGCTAAAAACATGGAAGCAACTGAATGCATTTAGGCATTGGACCTGGTGAAGACGAGCTGCTGAAGCTCAAACTGAGCATCAGGATGGAGTGGAAAAAAGGGAAATCCGCTTTTTGGTGCCAGGCATGCTGATGTAAGCATTTCATTAACTGCTGATCTACTGGGATTTTCACACACAACAATTGGGAGCTTCTTCTTGATGTCAAGAGTAGAGTAAACAGACTTGTTTGAAATAAAAGGCAAAAGTAGTTTTTCTGCAGAGGGGACAGGATGACAGCACCGTATTAAGGGGTGGATAGATGGGGCCATGTATTGTGAGATCTTGGGCAACACTCTCCTACCCTCAATAAGAGCAATGAAGATGGGTCGTGACTGGTTCTTCCTGCATACAAACAAAGATTTCTGTACCAAATATTGAGTTCTCTTTGTCGGATGTATCAAATACTTGTGTCATGCAATAAAATGGAAATGAATTGTTTAAAAATCATCCACTGTGATGTTCTGCATTTTTTCTTTTAGATTCTGTGCTTCACAGTTGAAAATTACCTTTGATCCAAATTATAGACCTCTATATGATTTGTAAGTGGGAAAACTTCAAAAATTAGCAGTGTATCAAATACTTGTTTTCTCCACTGTATTCACAAAAACACTTTTTGGTGATGGCTGTTTTCATATAACCCACAAATTCTAATCCACTTGTTCCTGGTCCCATTGCAGATATTTCCTGAAAATGTAATCAAAATCCACCAACTTTTTGAGTTATGTTGCTGACAGACAGACACACAGGCAGACCCCAGTGAAAACAACCTCCTTGGCAGAGGTAAAAAACAAAAAAACAAAACCAGCATGTAAAGAACACTACCAATGAATGTACAATATAAACCTTCACTCTTAACCCGGATTATTTGACTTTATACCACTTTAGTTTTAACACAAGCTAAAACCAAATATGATGAGTATAACTAATGCAGAACGTTAACTTTTTATGTAAGCTAAAACAAAGTTTGTTGAGTTCGTAATCTTTAATTTTGAATTAAACTGTGACCCGAGTGAGAAACTTCTTAATGAGATAGCAACAAATGTCAAAGGATATTCAGCTGAATTATAGACCATGTCATGTATGACAGTTATAAGCCGATGGGAAGATTGACATCAGCAATGACATTCAAACACAGAAATGTAGCCAAAATATTTTAGGAAAAGGCTATCACAGTACTCTTATTCCCTTTAAATGACCTTTTCACTCACGGTGCCAACCATGACACAAACAAATAAAAATCACATTTTCAACACTGGACAAAGCAATAACATCAATCAACACAAACCTCACAATAAAATTGCAGCAAATGTCCCAAATAGAAAAAAATAATCAAAAACATTCATACCCACAATGCACCTCGCACACAGCAGGTCATGCAGCAGCCCCTCCCCTCTCATAAAACTAAACATACCAACTTATCTGTACTAAACCTGTTTAGTAGAATTGATCTTTCAGCCAAATAGTACAATCAACTAATTTTTAGTAATAACAGCAGGTTTTTACAAAACTTAACAGTATAAGTAGTGATCACACATAAGTTTGACTACAAACTGGGTTTACAGTGTTCAAGTAGAAGGGCTAAACCGGCAGAAGACCACTCTGGTTGACACTCTAAGGCTACAATTTGCACAGCCTCACCACTGGCCAGTTACAGATACGAAAAAGCCTCACCTGGTCTGACGAGTTATATCAGAGTTTGGTCTAAACAGCATGACATCAATTCACCTTTGTATCAACGGTTCAGGCCACTGCTGGTGATGTGATCATGTATGGGGTCATTCTTTGAGCCACTTCGTATCCAGAAGTATAAAATGGACAGAATTGATCTAGTACTTCTCTAGTCATACTGACCACTCAAAGCACTTTATACTCTAACCACATTCACCCAACTGCTCTCACTAACATTTATACACCAATAACATAGCTCGGTAGGCAACTTGGGGTAAAACACCTCAACATGTGACAGGAGGACATTGAAATCAAACCTACAACCTTCCTTGTGTTCAGCATTGAGTATTGTGAACACAGACCGTTATCTGTAAGTAGATACTTTCAACAGGGTAATCAAACTAGTCTGCAACAACCGTGTGATACCATTATGTTCAAGCTAAAAACATTTTTCACACTGGTTTCTTAAAGATAACAATGAGATCACCGTGCTCCAATTGCCTCCAGGGTCACATGATCTGAGTCTACAGAGCCTCTTTTGGATGTGGTGGAAAAATAGATTTGCACAAGGAGACTCAGCTGAAGAGTCTTCAGCAACTGTCTGAGGTTATCTTGTCAATATTAACCAAAATTTCCAAAGAATGTTCCAAACATACTTAATCTAAAGATAAAGACGAGAACATGTGGGTACTAGTGTTAAATTAAATTCCCAAATACTTTATTGATCCCAGAGGGAAATTTTTGTGTCGTTGTAGCTCATACTAATTAAGTCTACAAGGAGTTGTTGTATATGCTGATGGCTGTAAGCAGGAAAACTTTTCTGTAGTGGCCTGTGTTGCAGCAAAACAGAAGAAGCCACTGACAGAAGACATTGTTATTGTAGGTTAGTTTTGTGAAGCGGATGCTAATGGTTGTCCATTTTCTGGATTTCATCTCAAGTTATTCTGGAATCATCCCCAGAACTAGCCTTTTTCAATAGGTTGTTTAGCCTTTTTACGTCCCTGGCTCTGATGCTGCTACCCCAACAGATGATAGACAAGAAATTACACTCTTAACAAATTTGTTAAAGAACTGCAGCATCTTTCTGCAAACCGTGAAGGTGCCTCAAGAAGTACAGCGATAGCTTGAGGTGCTAAAATAAGTTATTCTGGTCTTTTATCACACCTAGATGACTGTCCAGCAAAGTCTGAGGTCTGTCACATCCAACTTTCAACTTCTAAGATAAATGTAACATGGCTCTTTTATTTATTTATTTATTTATTTATCTGGGGGGGGGGGGGGAGCACTGCGGAGATGCACTGCAGTTTTGCCATGTAAAGATGATATATTCCGCAAAAAAAACACTATTTTCTGATACTACAATCTGCTTTGCAACATCATCCTGCACTTAGAAGGAAATCATGGCGAAGCCACTGGTTTCAATGAGGCTCTGTTCTCGGCGCACTGGTTAGCTGAAAATGTTGTCAATCCATTAGGGGACATTTTAGCGTTAATCTATTGGCTTCTACCAATTTAAAACTAGAGAGAAAAATGAGAAACGTTTAATGTTGTCTAAGAAACATGTTTAAAGTGTGTTGCCAGTTATTTACAACATTAAAACATGAAATTGTAAAAGATAAAGATGACTTCTTTACGGATTTTTCTTGTTGTGGGTTATTTTGTAGAACCCCCGCAATAAACAAGGGACCACAGTATTGTTAATTAATTCAAATAATATTGATTTAGTGTTGCAGTGTGTGTGACTTTGATCAGGTCCAATAAAATAGATTGCAATGAACTGCAAAATTCTCTTGTGTTTTACTTCTTCTTAATGAAAAGGTAAAAGTAATATAATTATTAATAAAGGCGATTAACCGTAAAAATAATCGACAGATTAATCAATCAGTTAGTTGCAGCCCTAAATATTACATTTTAAAAATACAGGGATATATCAAAGGCAACAATATCTGATATGACTTCAAAAGTAGCAAAATAAATATTTAAAATAAAATACTAACAACAGATTATAGCTTCATTTTTAACCTAAAAAAAGAAACCATTGTATTTTTGTTTTAAGGTCATATACCAATAGTTTCACCTGCTGCCTTCAGGTAGGCGGTTTCGGTCCGTTCGTACTAGAACAGGGATCCTCAAGTCCAGGCCTCAAGAGCTGATGTCCTACCAGTTTTAGAGGTGTCTCTGCTCCAACACAGCTGATTCAAATCCTCTAACTTCCTCCTCAGCATTGCAAAGTTGGCAGAGGCCTGCTAACGAGCCATTATTTGATTCTGGTGTTTTGAACCAGGGAAAGAACTAAAACCTGCAGGATACCGGCCGTCGAGGCCTGGAGGTGGGGATCCCTGGACTAGAACCTCTCTCCATAAGAATAGTTTATTCCTCTCTGCAATTGGACTCATGAACAATAACCCTAAGACTGTTCATACCAACCGCTCTGTTTCAATCAAATGACCCTGTGTTGTGCGGTCTGCACCTGTTCTTTTTTTTTTGCACTGATCATCACCTGCACTCATGTATATATCTGTTTAGCAAAGTGTATTTTTATTTAAGTGTTTGTCTTATATGTTTGCACAAAGTATGGCAGCAATTTCCTCATGTTCTAAATCTGCTCGACATTTGACAATAAACCCTTTCTGATTCTGATCCTACCCAAGGTTCAGTCATGGCCTTACTATCGCCATTGTATCACAGATTAAGCTTTTGCTATTCCTAATCAAGAATTCAGTTTCTGTCTTTATATCAATTTCATATAAAGAATTTAAATTCCATAAAAATGCTCTTGCAGTATGTCCTTTAAAAAGTCCTGTAACACTGTCCAAACATGTGGTTTGATATCTTAACATCTTATCTTACAACTTTCTTTGTAAATTGCCTTAAGATGACGTTTATTGTGAATTTGCGCTATATAAATAAAAGTGAATTGAATAAATAGGTTCAAGGTGTGGAAAAAAAAAAATAATATAATTTTTTTCAAAGAATTGACTATGTGAAAAAGGGGAACAGCTTACATAAAAGGTTTTTTTCCCAATTGGAAAAGAACTGAAGCTACCTTGTACATTTAATGTTCTTTAAAGTGTTTAAAAATAAAATGTTAAAAGGTCAACATGATCAAATATTTGAACTCAGTTCTTTTTTTCTCATCTTCTCTACCTTATCTGTCCAAAAATGTATTGATATATTGTTTTTATAAAGTAATTCACACAGAAAAACATGGAACTAGTGCTGTGTTGAGTCTATCACAAATAAGATAGGATATCACAAAGAGGGCTTCAGTGACCAACCCTCATCCAAAACAGATCCTACTGCTGTGGTTTTTATCTGTTTTTCTCCTTTCTGGCAGTGACACTGAAGCACATTCCAATTTTGAAATAAGCAAGACTGAGCTTCTTGGGAATGCAGATTGCAACACAGTGCCTTCTGTTTGCTAAGCTGATAGACTGAACCCATTGACTAAAACATCACAGAAATAATGAACATGTCAATTGTTTTGATTAGCACAAGCAGATGGTAGGCCAACTAACAACATATCACACTTCAAAAAGGCTGGGTTGGTTTCAGTTTTTGTTGTACAATGTTTTTTTTGGCTTTGTTACCACATTTGTAAAAAGAAATCAAACACATTTTCTAGCACAGTCTTAATTAATCTGTGTAATACATTTTTAACATGTATGATGGAAGAAGTCCTCAAGCGTCCTTAATCTTTTAGGTTTAGATGAGTTCAAAAAAAACTACAGTTTAAAAATATTCCCTAACAAGTCAAGTTGAAATATGTTGATAAGAAAACACACATATCAAAAGAAACTTGATAGTGCACTAAAGTTATACAAGATCAAATACTGATGTGTGTCTTTACCTCACTTGCAAACCTAAGCTAATACCTTCAAGAATATGATTCCTTCAAATTTTGATAATATGAATCCGATGGGTGTTATAACTTAAGTTTTGAAAACCAGAAGCCGTTGCTGGGATGCTTTGAAACTCACTAAAAGTAAACTAATGGATCTCAGTCTATTTTCTAGTTTTGGAATATGTTTATTTAGGTAATAAACTGAACAATTTCGAAAAGACAAGGCTTGCTTTGTAGCCCAGGACTAATTTACGTAATTTGGCGAGTGTAGCAAGTTTAAATTGATAAAGCTCACGTGTATAGCTCCACAATGTTCTGTTCTCAAGACACTTTTGTTCTAAGCCTGTGAATATTCTCATTCATTCAACTTTTGTTCTACATTCACATGCGCTACCTTGCTAAGATTATAAAAGGATTATAACTTCTCCTGCCATACTTACACTGATAGAACAACTTTAGATTGTTTTTTGTCAATATTTTGTAATATATTTTCTGGATTAAACCTCAAGAGATTCTGACCTGTTAATGTAAAAGATTACTTTACTTTTTACTGAAAAACTCTAGGTTTAAGATCAGCATCTATCTGATCCTAAATGAGAATTAAAAACAACAGGTGATACCAGAAACTTGGGTACAGATTTGAACTCAGCTCTACATTTTATCAAGCATATGCATCTTTATTACCAAAGAAGCCTACCACCATCTCAGAAAAAAATCAAGAATATGCTTCTTTTAAGAACACAATATTGATTGAAAAACTGTCTTAAGTGGTTAGACAATTTAATTTTGTTAGGTTAATTGTAACTGCATCTTTAAAGTGACTGTGTGTAGTTTGGCAAGCAAGCAGCATTTTTGTGTTTGAGTCAGGACCTTAGCAAGGAATTGCCATAAAAGCCAAAAATTCCTAGTGTGCAATTTTCGAATAAGTCTACTACGTCGCCAGATCAGTCAACCTCCAGCAAAACCATATATGCTGCCTAGAAATATGACTAAAAAATCACTCTTGATTAAAAATGTTTCTCGTCAATAGAGCCTTGAGTGGTCTGTGGTTATGACCTGCACAAATACAGATGCACAAATAATCAAAAACAAGTAACTATTAGAGTTGAATCAGCAACAAAAACTACTAATGCTTATAGGTTATATAGCTGGTCTAGGGATACAAACCCCCAGCAGTTTTGGAAAAATAAAAAAATCTTCAGTTTCCACATCATGCTTATAACTTTTCATTTCAGGTCATATACTGTATATTTTGATATTTTCAGACTCCCTTCACTCAGAATGCAATCAGACAACTGAAGGGTGAACTACATGTTTGAGAGAGTCTATAGTGCAGCTGTGACACCAAAAAAAAAGGTGGAAAGGGAAACTAAGCTTAAGTCTGAGCTATCTGGCTTCCTTTGATCAAAAGGGATGGTGGATTAAAAAGGATTCTCCAGAAGTTTCAACTTAATCCGCAAAACGTTTTATAAAACCCGCCAGTAAACGTTACAGCAAACTGAAGCCCTGTGCCAAGGTCAGATTAAACCTCTACAGAGCTAAGGCCCCTCACAACATCAACCAGAAGTTTTTCTACCTTACACCAAATCACTCCAAACCATTAGGTCACTGAACACTGGTCAGACTGTGGTCTCTCCTGAAAAACACAGAAATAAGCCATTTATCTTTAGCTTTTTTTTTCAATGATTCTCCTCTGATGAATACTGTTGCACTGAACCAAGCAGGTCAACTATTCTTCTACATGTTAGACTGACTCTCTGAGCAAGAAGTTTGTGAAGAAGGAAGAGTGAAAACTTTTGCCGGGGGTGTTAACTGTCAAGAACTGAGATGCTTTCTGCAAGCAAAACCCCTCCAGCCTCCTTGAAACTTTAAGTTTCACATCTGTGGAAACAATCAGAGATTGTGTCTGTGACATGTTTGCACATACCTTTGTCCTCAGAAAGCGTATTATGTCTGTGGGGGTGAACTAAGGCAGAGTCATCTTTTGAGTCGTCAATCACCTTCACGTACAGTAAATGATTTTTCAACAAGCTCCAGGCTGATGGATAATCAAAACGAAAAGGTGGGCTGAGTGCTCCTGATTTTCCAGTGGATGACCAAGTAAAGAGACGGTCCCAACATCACACTGCTCTTGTCGTGCACTGCACGTTTTTCCATTTGGGCACCAATATTAAATGTAACGCCCTGGGCCAAACACAATGATGGATTCCCTATTCTGGTTGCTTCCCTTGTTTTCAAAAGAACAGTCAGGATGAGAAAAAGTGCGAGGGAGGGTAAATGTCTGGGGACAAAAACCCCATCTCGAATGAGAAGCTGCCAAATGGAGCTTCTTCATTAGGGCCGGCAGTCCTGAAGGGTTGGCTGCTCCAGGCAAATGCTAAAAAAAGCTGTAAGCCAGAAAACACATCTGTGCAGCGCTCTGTGGCATTATGCAGAGAAACCCCTCAGTGAGGAGGAGGAGGCAAGTTTGGAGGCTGATAGACAAGTTCATAGAGGAAAAAAAACAACAGGGGTATCTACTCAGAGAAAGATGAAACAGAGGAATGTTGGGGGCATCTGTAGCTTTTGACTCCACATTCAGAAGCCTATCGTTTCTCCTGCCCTTATAGTCATGTACAATGATCTGAAACTAAACACACTTAGGTCACCAAAGGAATTTAAGGCAAATGCCTGTAGTAATCATCTCTTGTCTCTCCAGCTATAACACTTATATATTTTCTCCTTATTTTCACTCAGGTATAATTAAAGCCCTCTATTTTTTTGTGGGTGATCATAAATTAGGACAATTCACTTGCTGGCGAGATTACTTTTTATAGCTTGATGGGATTGTTGTTGTGGCATGTCAGGCTGGAGGAATTTATACACCCCTGATGCAGCAGTTTGTGCTGACATTTACTTAACATATGATGTTGTTTTCCCTCCCCTCTTCAGCCTCATAGATCTCTGCTTTGAAACACGTTTATGCTGTTGCAATCAGCACACTTTAAAGATTTAACTCAATGTGACAGGACAATTCAGAAAGAAGGGTTTAAGTTTCTCTTTGCTGATGATTAATAGCTTTTTTTTGCGCCAAATCCTCATTCTTATTCATATTTTTCTCACAATCACGTACACAGTTTGGATAAATATAGTAACGCACGAACTAAAACAAATTGGAACAAAGTTTAATTTTATACATGTGTATTTAAACTGAACCTGTTGATAAACTGCCTTGACATAACATCTGTCAGTTGTGCTTTATATTATTATACTGAACAGAATATTACTTTTCATTCTGTAAATAAAATTTTCACTGAAGTTGCATTTTTCTTTAAAATGAAGCCCTCAAGTTGGTCCTGTCTAACATTGCCTTTAAAATGGTTAAAATCCCAAAAAAAACAACAACTGGAAAACAAGATCATGGATACAAGCAACGGAAATGAGTGTCCTCCCTATGGTGGCTGGGCTCTCCCTTAGCGAAACAGTGAGAAGCTCAGTCATCGGGAGGGGTCTCAGAGTAGAGCTGCTGCTCCTCCACATCGAGAGAAGCCAGTTGAGGTGACTCGGTCATATGGTTAAGATGCCTCCTGGATGCTTCCCTGGTGGTGTTCCGGGTACATCCCACCCGGAGGGGTCCAGGGGAAGACCCAGGACACTTTGTAGGGACTATGTCTCTTGGCTGGCCTGGGAACGCCTTGGGATTCCTCCTCAGGAGCTGGCCCAAGTGGAAGTCTGGGTCTCCCTGCTTAAGCTGCTGCCTCCGTGACACGACCCCGGATAAAAGGGGTGGGCAGGCGGACAGACGGATGTCCAAGATACCAGACAGGTGAAGTAACTGGGTCTCTGCAAGTTTTAGTACATAAAAGTTTAGTTTGTTCGGACAAGAAGAACAGTCCTGGGAATGTGTGTGAATGTAGTGTGAAGTGCTTTGGGGTCCTTGGGACTTGTTAAAGTGCTCTATAAATGCAGGCCATTTACCAAGAACCTCATTAGGCTACCTAACTTCAGTGCCTATAGTATGTATAAAGTATCCACTGGAATCATGTTATTCAATTTTAATGATTATAACAACTAAAAATCTAAAGTGAATTTTCTCTGAAAGTAAAAAAATACTACATAGGGCCAGTTAAAAACTTGAAAAGCAGGTCAATGTACTAGATTTTAAATGCATTTAATATTTGGTCGTAACTGCTTTTGTATTGATTACTGCATCCAGAAGTATGCAGCATTGCATTAAAGAAAGTGTCAGGAAGCATCCACTCTACCCCAAACTGTTGAATTGCATTTGCTTAGCAGTCATGTAAAGGCTGTGGTTATCCATGTTGCTTCTTAAATTTTTCTTAAGGTTTTGTGGTCACAGTGGACTTTATTAACAGTGGACAGTGCAGAAATGGAGAGAGTAGTGGGGCAGAGAGAGTCTGTAAATGTCCACGACTGGGAGTCAAACCGGGACAACCACTTCGAGGGCTGAGGCCTCTTAACATGGGGCGCCCGTCTCATCCACCACACATTGCGACGCTCCCTTGTGCCACTTTAGTGTTTTTTTCCGTCCACTCAATTTTCTATGCCATGAAGAGCCACTACTTTAGGAGTTATCTTTTGTGCCTTTATTTTTCATATCGAATATGTTATTGACAGCTGGAAAACTGGCAGTTCAGTAGTTTTCCCAATAATTGTGTAGGCCACAACATTTCAGTATTAGAAAACCTTATTATTGGTCTAATATTCTATTCTAATACTGTAATGTTTTGAGAAACTAAATTTGTATTTTTGTATAATCTGAAAGACAATCAAAATCAACAAAAATAAAGACTTTAAATAAAATGACTAAAATTACATTTGACAGTCGTATTTTTAGAGATATACCTTTAGTGACTATTATGTTAGGTTTTAAAAAAAAAATATTTAAAATCTCAGTTTAAAGCAAAATGTCTATAAATACAAACTTTGTCATGACCAACGAGGTTTTGATAAGAACCTGCGTAGACACAATAAATGAGTAAAGGGAAAATGTTAAAGAAGCAATGAATCAAACAGAGATTTAATCCCCAAATATACTCTACCGTTCAAAAGTTTGGGGTCACATTGAAATGTCCTTATTTTTGAAGGAAAAGCACTGTACTTTTCAATGAAGATAACTTTAAACTAGTCTTAACTTTAAAGAAACACACGCTATACATTGCTAATGTGGTAAATGACTATTCTAGCTGCAAATGTCTGGTTTTTGGTGCAATATCTACATAGGTGTATAGAGGCCCATTTCCAGCAACTATCACTCCAGTGTTCTAATGGTACAATGTGTTTGCTCATTGGCTCAGAAGGCTAATTGATGATTAGAAAACCCTTGTGCAATCATGTTCACACATCTGAAAACAGTTTAGCTCGGTACAGAAGCTACAAAACTGACCTTCCTTTGAGCAGATTGAGTTTCTGGAGCATCACATTTGTGGGGTCAATTAAACGCTCAAAATGGCCAGAAAAAGAGAACTTTCATCTGAAACTCGACAGTCTATTCTTGTTCTTAGAAATGAAGGCTATTCCATGCGAGAAATTGCTAAGAAATTGAAGATTTCCTACAACGGTGTGTACTACTCCCTTCAGAGGACAGCACAAACAGGCTCTAACCAGAGTAGAAAAAGAAGTGGGAGGCCGCGTTGCACAACTGAGCAAGAAGATAAGTACATTAGAGTCTCTAGTTTGAGAAACAGACGCCTCACAGGTCCCCAACTGGCATCTTCATTAAATAGTACCCGCAAAACACCAGTGTCAACATCTACAGTGAAGAGGCGGCTGCGGGATTCTGGGCTTCAGGGCAGAGTGGCAAAGAAAAAGCCATATCTGAGACTGGCCAATAAAAGAAAAAGATTAAGATGGGCAAAAGAACACAGACATTGGACAGAGGAAGACTGGAAAAAAGTGCTGTGGACGGATGAATCCAAGTTTGAGGTGTTTGGATCACAAAGAAGAACGTTTGTGAGACGCAGAACAACTGAAAAGATGCTGGAAGAATGCCTGACGCCATCTGTTAAGCATGGTGGAGGTAATGTGATGGTCTGGGGTTGCTTTGGTGCTGGTAAGGTGGGAGATTTGTACAGGGTAAAAGGGATTCTGAATAAGGAAGGCTATCACTCCATTTTGCAACGCCATGCCATACCCAGTGGACAGCGCTTGATTGGAGCCAATTTCATCCTACAACAGGACAATGACCCAAAACACACCTCGAAATTGTGCAAGAACTATTTAGAGAAGAAGCAGGCAGCTGGTATTCTATCGGTAATGGAGTGGCCAGCGCAGTCACCAGATTTGAACCCCGTTGAGCTGTTGTGGGAGCAGCTTGACCGTATGGTACGCAAGAAGTGCCCATCCAACCAATCCAAATTGTGGGAGCTGCTTCTAGAAGCGTGGGGTGCAATTTCTCCAGATTACCTCAACAAATTAACAGCTAGAATGCCAAAGGTCTGCAATGCTGTAATTGCTGCAAATGGAGGATTCTTTGATGAAAGCAAAGTTTGATGTAAAAACAATCTTATTTCAAATAAAAATCATTATTTCTAACCTTGTCAATGTCTTGACTCTATTTTTCATTCATTTCACAACGTATGGTGGTGAATAAGTGTGACTTTTCATGGAAAACACAAAATTGTTTGGGTGACCCCAAACTTTTGAACGGTAGTGTACATACATTTTACTATATACTATATATGATCGCTGTCTTTAAGACTGTTTAGGGTCTATAATTGAATTTTTTTTTAAACTTTTATATCTTGTTTGGCAAAACTTTCCAAATGGTTGCATCTTCTTGTGTTTAGGTTGGTGCACAAACAGAGCTTGCTTGGTGACTGAGCATCGTCTGACTTATTTGTTGCCCATATTTCAAAACTAACACCCAGACAATAACAGATGTTGAGATGACCAAATTTGCATAACCATTTTTAATACACTCTACTCCACTTTCTGCATATCGTTCTTGTCATTGCACATCTCTGCCTCTCCGTTCCTCCAATGTATTTGTGATGCTCCGATTTATTGCTAATTACTCTGTGGCAGAGATTCTGACATTGCACCATGACACAAACAATTTCTGCTTGCTTTTTAACAAGCAAAGAAAATAATATGAAAAGACATATGATTACAATATGGTCTCCATTGCAATAACAACCCTACTTATTACGCATATATGCACACCAGCCTTGCATAATGTGAAGTGTGACCTTAAGCTTTATCACAGCAATCATGACCCTTGCGAGGATTTCCATTAAAGAATATCTGTCTCATTAGATTATGGAAGGCAATCTGTGCAGAGCGCGATAAAGCGGTACCGGGTCACACAGTCAATATCTTATCATTATGTAACAACAGGGAGTGCAGCCACTGCTCTACACACTCGCACAAAAACTAGTTCTGTGCCACATTATAGTCAAACCTGACAGCCCTCATCAATTTACAGAATGAGCACCATCAATACTGCAGCCATGTCTGAGAAGTTGGCATTTTCGAAACGGTTTCTATTATCAAATAATCTACAAATCTACAGAACGGCTTTCCTGCAAACCATAAATTCAGCCATTTCGATCCCATCATCATACACTGTGAATACAAATGGAGAGTGTTAGCACAGACATGCAACATTAGCAGAAATAACAAGTGTATAAACTAAAATAGCAGCAGGGCAAATGGGCCTTTGAGGTGTGATTCTGGGAAATTCTTGGGCAAATGGTAACTGCAGTGTCATCCCAAAACATTTACATAATATTTACCATTTTTCCATAACTGAGTTGAAGAAAATGGCAGTAACTCTCCCTTATGAGAGGCAAAATGCCACGCAAATGGATGATTGCTACTCAAACATTGCCCAGCAAATCACTTAATGCAGTGGGGGAAATGGGCATTTTCATCTGGTATAACGGCTCTTTTGCGATGGAGTAGAAGATTGTCAGAGTGTAATTCCAGTTTTGCTCTCTGCCAGCGAAGCCCTCCCTTAAAACATTTCAACCATGATTTAGGGATTAAAAAGAAAAAAAGAAAAAGAGCACCACTTCCTAAATGCAGCTTTTCACCCATTTGTGGTGTTATTTTTAGGTATGAAAATGCAGAATGGGGAACTGAAAGACAGAGAAAGAGGGTGGGAGAGAAATATGTCCTAAGCAATGGCAGTGGATTATTTGTCATTTTCTAAATTCCATCATAAATGATGGGGGTTAAGACATATTGCTCTGCATTACATTAGGAGTAAGAGCCGCCACACATCGTATGGCTGTGGCCCACTGCTCAGCTCTCAATGCATTTCTTCTCAGTTCTTCCCCCTGGGTGCTGGACACTCCTGGGGAATTAACCCTGCACTCATTATGCTGGTAAGGGTCAGTGGATCTATGGCATGTGTAGAAACACCAGCAGCGCTCTCACTTCATTTCTCAACTACTCAGCCTGTCTGCATGCCTTTACAAACACATGTTCTATTGACTTCCATTCATTTTAGTAACTGCATCTATGACTAACCCAAATATTTACCCAAACCAAAACTTAATTTGTAACAACCTAACTTGATAACACATAAAAATAAAACCGTCATATAGTGGTACATAACTTATGTGTAAATAAAGTAGAATGACATTTTGAAAAAGTTTTATCACACTTGCTTTTGGATTGTTTTATGTCTGGTAATTGATTGAGACAGTCAAGCACATTTACCTCTCTCTGAAACCAAATGAGAGTTTCTTTGGCTGTGCATATGGGATCATTCTTGCTTAGATTCTTATCAGGATTCTCTGAATATTTCTTCAATCGGTTATGTTAAGTCTGCCAGCACCATATGTTACTACAATACCTATATTATCGCCTCTAAAATTCATTGTTTGTATGGTGTTTATGCTGTGATGTGCAGTGCCTTTTCTACTCTAAACATGGTGTGGGCAGTACAAATAATCCTTTATAGATCCTTTCGCAGCGAGTGTGCGTTAGAGGCCATGGCAGTTCAGAGCAATTCTGGTTGCTTTCAAGGAAAAACTGTCCTTGCCAATACCCGGTCTTTTCAAATCTCTTTGCAAGGGACTTGGACATGTTTTTTGATTATTGTTCTGACCCTCTTTTAAAAATAATTTGTGGGGCTACCAGCTATGACTCTTCTGGATTAAGGTCCCAGCAATGCTCGGTGAATTCAGAAGTTTAATAATGTATGTGCACCCAAAGTCAGCTCTTTCCGGCTCTTTGCTTTTACCCATCCTGAGATGCTTCTTGTAGGGTACCATGGAAAATAGAAACTTTTCATTAAGGTCATCAGTTAGGACAGAACTAGAGGGTCTTATTTTAAACTGATAGGGTGAAGGATTGCCTTCTAAATACTGACAAATTTAAAATATTTTCTCGGCTTTGTATGCCTTCCTTTGTGTGTTCCATACTTGAGCCCCTGGTCAGTCCACTTTAAGACCCATGTCAAATTTAAGAACTTTATGTTTTTGAATGTGTGAATTACTAGGGGTTGTTACTCACCAGCTGGTTTGAATTTCACAGCCATAGCTCCCTTAGAAAAACATTTACAGAGAAAAACAATGACGTATTTAATAACCTATTTTGCCTGCTATGTATACATGCATATCCCGAATTGAATGGTGTCATGAACATTGTGAAGGCCCACACATTCAGGCTCGGTGCCCAGTCACCAATCAAACTGCTTAATAAGGACTCCAAATGGTCCCTCCAGCAGTAACGGCACAATAACAGAAGCCATAATATTCTCCCTGTAGAGTGGAGTTTAAATGTCTCAGTGTCCAAGTGAGGGCCGCATTTTCAGACAGCCTAATGAAAACGTTCCACTTGAATCGGAGCTGGAATCGTGAGGGACTTGTTTTCGGACTTAGCCGCCAGGGGGAGACTGACTTGGCTAACTCCTAAACCGGCACAGCCTTGAAGTTCAACAGGTAAAATACCTCACCAGATAATGAGCCTGATGAGAGTCGGGAGGGCAAACAATAGCTTGAGGCAGAGATTTTCAACTCTGGCATCAATATCTAATTGCCACTGTTCGCTTGGTTGATAAAGAAGGAGCAGTCTTTTTGGTTTGCCTTATAAAAAGGGGCATACAGACCATTTAACCTATAACTGGAGGAATCAAACAAATGAAACTATAATCCCACTTTAGCTCCCATCATGAAAAGCTTTTCAATACACTGCCCGCCCATAGTAATTTTCCTCCCTCCTTCATCGAGTAAGGTGGCAAGAAGAGCAAACAGACATTCAAGCACATACTCACCCCCCAGGGTATCATTATCCCAGACACAAGAGTTGCTGCCAAAAGTAATGGAGCTCTGGGTCCACCTGGCTCATGGCAGCTTTTACTTTCTTAAATTGAAATGGAAGGAACGGGAGAGCCCTGAACACGGTTTAAAAAAAATTAAAAAAAATGCTGCCATTGGCTTTACTGTGGGATTATGTGAATTGGCCCAGAGTCAGGATAAGGAGGGAGGGGTGAAGGGGATCAGCCGTTACACCCCCCCGTGTTGGCTGGTTTTGCACTGTACCGAGCTGGGTTATGCTGGGTTGGGTCAGGCTTTTTTCTACTGCTGTTTCCCAGAACACAAGAGCCCTTTTTTCTCCTGCCAATCACATCCAGATGTGCCCAGACTGGTTTTAAGAATTCCGACTCCTCGCCCTGTCCTGCTTTCAGCAGTGAGTTAGCCACACGAGTTGCAGCATGCACACACATACACACAACAAATTTAGTAGCCCAAGGAAACGCAGACACACTAGATGCACAAAAACATACTTTCACCAAAGCCCTGTAATCAGAAGGGTCTAAAAAGATTGCTGTAGCCGGACTGGGTTTCAATAATATGCTTTTTAACAGTGGACACTGTTTCATTCACCCTTTCCCATAGGATGTCTCTGTAGCTCGAGGAGATTCAACAGGACAGGTTTACACGGAGAAGATAGGACAAGGTATCAATGGAGAGCACCTATCGATCGTATTGCCAGGACCTTATCAATTGTAGAGAGACAGGACCTCTATACCAAGAATTTCTTCAGCAGGTACCTTTGCAGTCCTAAAAAGCTAAAGTATAGTAAATAAGTGTGCCACGTCGGTGCATAATAATATTTGACTTTCTGTTGAACATGTTTTGCCTGCAAAACCAGTAGGAACGCAAATTTGAACCCTGTGGCTATATGAAGCGTTGATGTTAATGATAACATCAGAGAAGTGCAGACATCAGTTCAACTGTGCTGCTGCTGTTTGAGCATAAATAATCTACGAGGGGGTCATATGTTGTGTACACAACCAGTAGGAGACGATGTGAAATTAACTATTCATTACAGATAACTGATTCGGGAATCATTCTTCCACACAGTTTAAAAGTTTAGGTTTAAACATAACACCGGAAACATAACATTACCCCCCCTCCCCCCTTCCCCTGTGCTCTGGATGATCTATTCTCCCCTTTCCCCATCTCTCCTCTCTGCCACAGATCCACCTCCACCAAACACTATCAGGGAGTACCATCTGTTCCCTGCTGCAAGTGTAAAATTGAGCTGCTTGAAAGTCATCCGATATCGATCGTAGCCACATTAATTTCATAATGTCACATACAGTGGGTCACCATTCACAATCGCATCACGGAATCTGTGCAACCGCTTGTGCCACCGCTCATGACTGGCAATCAGTGTGACTGACTGCCTATTGGTGTGTGGCGTTTGTGCATCTGCTGTGTTAGTTGCATGTAACAGAGTTAATTTTATGTGTTGCAGTTCATAATTGGAGGATAGCAGCGTCCTCAGAAGATCAAAACATAGCAGGTTGTGTTGTTTGCACCTGACAAGTAAATTCCTTTAACTTTTCATTTCGGTAATCTAACCCAGAATGTTGTGTATGGAGGTGTGATATCCTTTTGTAAGTGTTAATGGTTTGAGGTTTTCAATATTTTAAATAAAACAAGACCATCTTTTTTTTCTGAGAGGATCTAAAGTGCAGCTGCTAAAAGAAATTTAGATACCCAAACTTCAACATGGAGATGCACCTTTCTGGTCTTTCCTGGCCAATTAAAAGCCGTGCTGATTTGGATTATGTCTAGGGTGCAGCAACACATAAAATATATGTTTTATGTGTTGCTTCACCCTAGACATGAAAAATATTAAAGAGAAAATGTGTTCCATAATGCATATTAATCCAGGTTTTGGATAATCCATAATAATCCATAATCTTCATGTAATCTTGATCCAATTCAAAAACATGCCTCAAGTTAAATGTTATGAGTTTATCTTTTTTTGACAATTGAGTTTTGATGTATTTAACAAATGGGTCAATTAATTTTTTTAATTTGATAGTTTTCACCTTTAATGATGATGATCAAAGACAATAAAGCAAATTAATGAATGCTTCCATTGGAGCATCTTTACTCTGAAACAGATTTTTAAGACATCTCATCATTTTAAAACTAGCCTTTACAAAACCAAGCCAAGCACTGTCATCGTGAAAGATCAACAACTTTATTTTTTTTAGATAGAAGCAATGCCACTAGGGATGTCCTGATAAAATCCAAATAATCCTGATCATAACATTTTTGGATGATCCATATAGGAGAGTCCCTACCTGAACTCACTAAACTCAACTTCCAATCCCTGCAGTAGGTTTACTGTCTTCTTTTTTTAAGATGCTACCAAATGTTGTGGAATTTTTGCAAGGAATGAAATATGAACAAGCTTTATCAAAATTTAGATAAAAAATTATCAAAATGGAAATCCAATATGCAAGTTGATTATAGATTGTAGCCATTTTTGTTAAGCCAGATACACAAAGCTGTCAAACAGAAATTGTTCCTGGGACAAAACATCTGTTAAGAAAAATAAATCCTGCAACATTCAGAATGACACTGATGAGTGTGTTCAAAGGGAAACAATAACTGTAGACCATGAATACTTATGAAATGTGTTGTTTTACTACATTTAAAGTTGTCGTTTTTTTGCCAAATTTTTTTAATCAGCTTGTATGAGGTAGAAGAAATGAAGTCCTAATCAGGATATCCATATATGTTACACTTATTCATTTTAAATGAAAGGAGGCCAGAAAGTATTAGAGTGAATCTTCGAATGCATCCTCAAAAAAAACAATGAATCAGGCTAGAAAAACTAAATACAATTCAATACAATAAGATTTTACTCCTACAGTGTTAAAAAAAGAACACTGTTTACCAGTAAGCAGCACTACATGACCGGTATTTCATAAATCATTCTTTTTAACAGCATAAAAATCCTTATCAAACCTAATGGAAACTGCCTGAAGCTGTCACAGACTTGTGGGCACGCTGACCAACAAGACTCGTCATCTTTAAGCGGTGCGGCGGGGAGGAAAAATGAACTCACAAATGCTCTGGCAAAAATGCATTAAACACGGGAGAGTCGTTTAGTGGAGTCTTGCAAATCCCGGAGGATCTCACCCATGACAACCTCAACAACTGCAGTCACACTCAAAAGGTGCCACAGTGCAAACAAGACACGAAGCAGGATCCAATCAGATGTGTCGCTGGTGTGCAACTAGTTTCTTCACATTTGTTAGAGTACATCAAGTTAACTTGTATACACAACAGGCACTCTATAAAAAAGATATCCTCGCCCTGTCAAGATGATATTTTATGTTGTTTACTACTATCAGTAAGTAAAACTCGCCTCAAACATCGATAAACTGGGCTGTATTTGAAGGCCACTATCTTCTACTTTACTCCCTTTTTAAACAAACTAAATATGCAGCTGACAACTGATAAAAGTCAGAAACTCAGATTGCTGCCTCTAGAGTTCCTAGTTTGTTATAAATACAATCTTTAAATGTATTTTACTGGGATTTTATTTATCAGAAATTAGAATAAAAATTATACATGTTTGGAATTTTGGAAGTGTGGAGTGTAAATGTATTTATATAAATCTTTATTTTGTTGTTTTCAGTGGTATACAGCAGTTTTCCTATATCTGCTGAAAAAAGCCTCCTCACACCCTCACCCTCCCACTACTATGATTTATATAGATTTTGCATGCACAGCAAAAAGCTGGATTTTGGTCCAGCTCCGGCCAGAGCTCTTTCCACATAAATTAACCATTTCTTTGTCCTTGGACCTAGATTCCTTAGTCTTCATGATGCTTTTTGTTCACTTATGCCTTCTAACAAACTTCTGAGGAGTTTGCAGAACAGCTGTATTTATATAGATCAATACAGATTTTTTAGATTTGAGAAATTCTTTAATAGAAATGGATGTCATTGGATTTTATTTAGGGGCATCAGATAAAAAGTGTTACATATATATGTATTCCACACTTTCCAGAGTTTTTATTTGTTAAAAAAATGTATCCTTTTTTTACACATCAGTATAACACAATACACTGTTAGCCTATCCGGCAAAACCCCACCACAATACACTGTATACAAACAGGCACGGGTTAACCAGAGGTACAGAGTTAGCAGCTATTTCAGCCAACAAATCCACATTCACATGACAAGCAGCACTGGTTGCAGAGCTGAAATAAGTAAACCACTTTACAGTCATGTGGCTAAAGCACATTAAAACCCTAATCTCTAAGGGGCTACACAGGGAATGCACAGTGGTGTAGATTGCTAGCAGAGGAGATGGGAGGGTGCGAGTTGAGTGGAGGCAGGCCAGGGAGGAGTTCGTGCCCTACAGGCTCCTCTTTGGTAGATGGTCCATTGTGGTTGACTGTACAGATCAATAGATCAGGTCAATAGATCATTAAGCGATCCCTATGCTCCTGAAATAACACAGGGATCAGAGTGGAGATAAGAGGCTGGATCGATGCTGTTTGGATACAAGGTTAGAACAAGAATGGGGGGTATAGAGTATGTTAGTGTGGTGGACTCTGTACCATGTCAAGAAAATTTAAATACGTTTCATACATCATAAAATGTACATTTTTATCTTATGGATAGGTTTAAGTATTTATATATCTACAGTAACCTTAAAAAAGTAGATCAAAGATTTGTGACATGTGCCTCATGCTATGTGACGGTCAGACCAGAAGAACCTAAATAGCAAATTGCTACAATCCAAAACAGCTTCAGTCTTCACAAAATTCAGAGCAGTTTGAGCAAACAAAACTGGAGGGATTTTTCCAGCCCATTACTTTTGTATCAGAAAGGTAATTACGCAGAAAAATTTATGTGTTGCAATACAATCTGTGTGCAAAATCATTTGAAAAAGTGAACCATGTTTTGTAGACGTGACCTATGTAACTGCATGATGAAAAGCTGTCACAGTGGAAAAATTCACACTACAGCAATTTGGTCATACCTCGATGAGCATTTTGAGTTTAGTTTTATGATCCAAATATTTTTGATATGTCGTACATGTGTAAATTAGCACCTCCCAACTGAGACTGTCAACTACTGTCTGCTACAAGTGAAAGCTGATTAGAAATAATAAACGTACATAATAGGAAAATGAACTATTCACTTTAAATTAATTGTGGTGTTGAAAGCTTCCATGAGGCCACTTTGGTAGAGACAGTTAAAAAGAACCAGGAGTGACAAAAAAAGTCCCTCCTCTCTCCTCAACTAATAGCTACAGTTCCAGACAGTATTTAAACAAATGGTAAATTAATGAGGGCAGGTAATGACAAGTTGTAGGGAATTATGTGACCAAAAGCCTTGGTTTCAGTTCAGTCATTGAATATTTTAATTATACTACCCAAATTGAAAATCTGAAATCAGACATACAGCCACATCCTGTCCCTTCCCCTCCTGTTGTGGATTAAGCATGAGCTGGTTACCAGCATTAAGGTAGACCAAGGTGAAATATCTTGTTCTTCACTTTAAAGTCATTCTAATTGGATGCCAGACAAAGTGTTAGGGCGTTTTCACATGGTACGGGAGTCCGTACTCGGATACCGTATTTGGTCAAAATCCACTTATTTTATACCATGTGAACACAGACTGCACCGTGCCAGGATATGGCCAGAGAGACCTGCCTTGGAGGTAGTATCCGAGTCCAGGTACCAGCGGCCACGGATCATGTGAACACAACCCGTACTCTGGCCGTACTCAAGACAATAGACGCCCTCCACGCGGAAATGACGACACCGCCAGCCAAAATTAAAAAAATCACCTCGCGACCATAAAAATACCAAAACAATTCGATTTAAGCATCCCACAGCAACAGAGCAGATTACAAAACGGCGGGTTTACGACAAAACTCACCCTGTAGATGGCTTCAGGTAGCAGCTGACCAGTAGATCAGTTTGTTTACATTCTAGGCTGTCGCTCATTTTATGACGTTGGTACTTCTCACTCCCTTGTTTGTTGTATAACTACAGACTTATTTGTATACCGCCACCTGCTGTTTAGGTGTAGTAAAACACTGGATTCAAGTACGGGTCAAATACGTGCCATCTGAACAGAGGAAATTTGCCATTTTATTTGGCCATATTCTGGCACGGCCACACATGTGAAAACGCCTTTAGTGTGTCCCCTTGTTCGCTTTTGTATTGATCAGAGGAGGGTGGCGGTCCAAAACTGCTGCAGAGCACTACTGGTCAGCTGACTAAACCAAGGCCATTCCACTTTTCCCTTGCTCACAAGACAAATCTGCTTAAGGCTGTAAAACAGTAGAATACCATTTAATGCAAATACTATGGTACATAAGCCTGGGCAATAAACAAATTTGATTCAATAAATTAATTCTTTTTTTTGGGAGGGAATAAAAAAAAAAGTAAAATAGAGTTTTTGTGTAATGGCTATTTTTGGCTCCCTGCAGCTTCTATAGAAGAATTTGTATGTGTTTGCTGTGACAGACCTGGAGCAAGGGACTCCACACTTTTACATTTGCCTAAGCCCATCGAGGTCAAAGGCAGCAGCACCACAAACCTATTCCAACACCTGAAACAGAGGCATCTGGCTGAATATGAAATATGGCCGTCTCTTAGACGAACAAAACAGCTAAAAAATGGGGGGGATGCAAAAATAAAAATAAAAATAAATCCAATAAATTAAAAAAATAAAATCTGAGATTTTATTTTTAGGCCATATCGCCCAGCCCTATTTGTACATATTACAATGATGATTAGTTGCAATAAATTCACATTTCCTCACCCGTCTATCAGGCGTGGGGATACACTGGGGTGAGACTCCATACAACAGACTGAATATTACTATCGAATGCAGAAAGTCAATGTTTGTCACAGGAATATATTAACCAACAATTTATGCCAACCCAAAACAGTCCTTTTTGATAATATTGTGCAGACTGATATTTTTATCATGGTATATTTGCAATGTACTGCATAGCCCTGAATTAGATAATGGTATCCACTTTTGATTAAAAACTTTGTTATGATACATTGGGTTCAAGGTATCTGGGACTCCGGAAAAATACATTTTCTGAAGTCCCAGACACAGAGCAGTCAGCTAAAGCAACCACATGTTTGGTGGATTTTGAGTAGTGAATCTCGATGGATCAGGAACACTTTCCAGAAGTGCTGTCAATACAATTTGAATACAGAGATATATGAAAAACAGAAAGACTATATTGGTCATAACATTAGGACAAATGGCAAACAATCATTTTGGTCATTTTATGGTTAGACGGCTCAAGTTTGGATTTTGAATAAGACATTATCCAATGCAGTTTGGATTCTTAAAGAAAAAAAAATGAACGAGGCCCTTTAGTAAAGAGTTGAGACACAGATTAAGGCCATGGCAGACACGGAGCAGTTTTTTTTTTTTTCAATTAATATTTTCCTCAGCTCATCTAAAAAAAATCCCAATCCACATGTTACAGTGCATTTTTAAGCATATTCATAGACATGGTAGACCTGTAGGGTGCAGTAGTTCTCCCAAATCCTGTCCGCTCAGACTAACTTTCTACTCTCCAACTTCTACATTCTGCAGAATTATAGCTTGTAAAAGCAAGCGAGCAAAAAGCGCTTGGACAGTCAATAATGCCAACACAGCTCTGAGAACAGCGTGCTGTTTCTGCTGTTTAAACACAAGTCACACAAGTGATGTTGGAGCCCTTTTTGTTGTAACAGTGACGTCAACAGGCAAACGCTTAAAATGGAGAAAACACAGATCTGCACTTTGCCCGGAGTTATTTATTTTTTTGTTTTCAGCGCTCTTTCTTGTGGATGACAGGCGCAACTCTAGAAAAATATCTCCATTTTGTAAAATAATCGGCTACGTGTGGACGCCATAAAGTGCTAGCATAGCCAAGCGTGGCGTACCACAAAATTTTCTCACAGTGCTTACAATCTGACCAGGTCTTCTTTGTAAAAGTTTCTTTTTTCAACCAGGTAACCAAAAGGTCACCCTGACATTAGCTGCTTTGGGAGACAGCCTTGACTTTGACGAGAATGATCATCATATTTTACCATCACAAATTCTCAGGTTAATAGGTCTCTCTAAATTGCCCTTTGGTATGAGTGCATGTGTGTGCATGGTTGTTTATTGTGTGTCTCTGCATTTGCCCTGCGATGGACTGGGGACCTGTCCAAGGTGTAACTTGCGCCCAGGTGATAGGCATCAGCCCCCTGCAATCATGGATAGGATAGATGGTAGATAATGGATGGATGGAAAATTTAATGTCAAGCTTGTTACACCCCGAATGAAAAGGTCAGCGGAGTCATTCCGTTTCTTTAGCAAAACAGATGTGCACTAAGCTGATAACACTCATTAAAAGCAAAGGTAGCACTATGCACCGAAAATATATGACATGTTCAAATTGTTTCTTTGGATTGACCTAAATTATGAAAGAATAACTTGTTCTGTAATAGCTATTTTTGCAGTTGGGGACTGAACAGAAATACTACAGACATCTAGACTCCAGACTAGATTAAATCACTACCCAGTGCAGGGAATTCTGTCCCCTCAGATTTAACCCCAGAATGCTGAAATATAGAACTAACTTTTGTGGTAGAAAATACAACCTGTAGGTGTATAGAGAGAAATCTGTAGATTTGCAACAGTGCCCCTCAGAAGTCAGAGATGTGTTTAAATGCCAGGTTTGTGATTTAAAAAAAGTTCATAATGAATCTAAGATTTTTTTGACAGTTGTGATCTTCATTGAACAGTAATTAGACAGTCAAGGGAGTAAAGAGACAAGGGGAAGACATGCATCAAATACCCAAACATCAGGAATTGAACCCAAGACTGCAGCACTGAGAAATACAGCCTCTGGAATGGTGTGCTAGCTCCAAATTTCATGAAAATTCTAAAAATATTTTGACCTTTATCCTGCACAATTTTGAATGAAAATAAGTATATCTGAAAGAAAACTAACAGAAAAAGATCCAATAACCTGCCTGTGACTGTGTGCACACCTTTAAACTAATACTTAGAGGAAGCACCTTGAAATCCCTGCCCAAATCCTTAGGTTAAGAAATTATCCCAGAAGGTTTTGGGAGATTTAAGCCAGGCCTGGATATAATTTTTTTTTAAGCAAAAGGCTTTAGTCTGGTGACCCTACTCCTTAGTTCAGACATATGAAGTGGAGATTGTGTCATGTGTAAAACACATCCAATTTTTTTCTTGAAATTCTTTGCACTCCTTTAGTATTGCTTTTGGCATCTTAGCACCCTTCCCAAGAGGTCTCCATCTAATTTTGTTTCTGAATAATTTTGGAGAAATGTCCAGCTTTTGTAAAGTGATGGTTGTTTCAATTTTTCTACCAACATTATTGACCCTTTTAACTGTGTCACAGTCAGTACGTTTACATACTGCAAGAGAAAGTCATATTATTACCCTAGTCTGACTGAAATCAGAGTTTTGAAATGCATGTAAACACCATAGTCTGGCATGTAAAAGTACTGATTGTATAAATAATGATGCAGACTTTGTTTGTACCCTCCTCCTGATTTATACTTTTACATGATAAGATCCGTTTGTTCCTCTGTCACCTCTAGGCAAACTATTGCTTTAATTAAAGAACTAAAATGTAAAGTAATAGAAATCCAATACAGACAACGAATTTCAGGTCTAATTCCATATAACTGGTGTTATGTGAAAATGCTACAAGATCCAATGTTAAAGACTTGTCAGAAGGTGTTTTAGAACAGTATTATTGATAAGTTGGTTCATACTTGTGCAATCAAGTTAATGTATTGTTGTCTTTTTACATTGCCAAGCTTTCTTTTTCATAGTTTTAAGATGAAAAGTGCACAAAAAATGTCATAACTTATGTGCAAAAAGTTTTCAGCATTCTCACTTTTGCGACACAAACCTAGTATTTTAGACAGGCCTTTGAGAGCCATTGTATTTCATAAACTGAAAGTGTAATTTTTATTTTGCTGTAAAATGAAGTCTCTTTACTTTTTGTGGGATTTTATGGTATCAAGAATGTTGAAAAAGTGGGCTTTTCAAAATGCAAACATTTTACCTACAGGGCTAAAAACCATAAAATTGAAGGCTAAGCTGTTATCTTTACGTAAAATGGATGAAGTGGCTGCTTAGAGCATTAGCTCAGTTGTGCATGGGCAGTTTCTCTGTAGGCCCAGAGCTCGAGAGGAGCACCTGAACAAAATGAAGTATAGCCAGGAGGATTTGACAGTAGAAAAATGGATTGAGGTTCAGCAGAGGAAAAAGGCAAAGCTTTGGTGGATAGAAGTCACATAATCCTTTCTTACTAAGGCTAACATTGAATTTATTGCCTCTTTAGAATTCACTAATATAGACTACTCAGTGCTAACTCATTAACATCAGTAGCTATCTGACAAACCAAATTAAGAACATGCATTATTCTAAACAGCCCTAAGCAACAGTAGTACTGTGTGGCTGTGACTTTTAAAGATGCCTTCTATCAGATAAGGATTTAATTATACAAAACTAAATATTGTATCGACTGATGCAGAGTTAAACAGCTTGAATGAAAGAAGGAATTAGTGTGCTCTTCGTAATGCCTTTCTATATGCCAAGGGTCTGTGTAAACCTTTTCTTATGGCAAATCTTTTCATAATCACCGAGATACATTTTTAAAGGTCAATGTCTGATTGTTGATTTTTTTTTTTTTATAAAAAGGGCTGAAAGATTGATTTAGGATTATACCAGCATCAACATTCTGTAAATTTGATTTTGCATTACATCAATATGTCTGTCCTGTTTATAAGCAGAAAAAGTCCGTGGCTTTTCATCAGATCTTCATTATCATCTTTAAGCAGGACTCTTCTTCGAGCCTGAGGACTGGGGTTTCCTTTTCCCCGCCTAATACCGCTTTGACATTTTCGTGTCTGGGCATTTGGGTCCAAACCAGCTCATTGTAAACCTGATCAACTTTGTGCACAGAAGCTGGGAGGGAGGAAAACGAGTGGCTCAAAGCCACACACAGACGCTGCACCTAAAGAGAAACAGCACGCCAGCCCCGGTGGACATCTGTTTTCACAGGTGTGCTCGCCCAGTGTGATTAAGATTGCGGCTACACACCCACCGAGTGACGCTGTGCTGGTGCGGCAGCACCATGGGTGCTGGGGCATGACTGCGAGACGCTGGGAACAGTTGTGTTGTAAGGGGCAGATGGAAACGATGATGAGACTTTGAATGAAAGAGGATGGAGCAAATGGAGGAGAAAGCAGGAGGCAAGTTATGAGGATGTGATTACAAAGCCTATTTGCTGCAAACAACTGTTTAAAGAAACATCATGTAAGAAAAGCGGGATTATTCCAAGCACATGAAGATTATCCCCTTCTATTTCATTCTTGCAGAGAGAGGAAGAGATCACAGGAATAGACTGAAGGAAGCCGAACATAGGAGCAGTAAAAACAAGCACCAGCCGAATAATTCTTACAGAGAACACAACACGGCCTGAAAGAAAACCCATTCACCTCCTGGAAAAGCCTATACGATATAGGTGGGCAGCGGTTTTGGCAGAACCATGATGCCCGATACCAAATCCTACAGCACACCTGCTTCCATGGCAACCAGAAGACGGATTGCTTTCGCCCTTACACCAGCAGGCCGCTTCATGCTTTAATGTAAAGCGACAAGATGTCGGCATTAATTTGTGCATTGTCAATATAACAAAATATATCCCGAACAGATTCAATTCTAAAAAAGAAAATAAAAAATAGAGAAACTAAAGCAATTTTCCCATTCATGTTGGTTTCCACACCCACCACTCCTCTCCAACACACACCCCTACTACAACACCATAATTTTCCAGGGGGTTTCAGAGAACTTTCAGCCACTTCAAGTGATCTCACTCCTGAAGTAGTACAAGGCAGCGACAAGAAAATCTTTAACGAACGAGAAAGCAATTCCATTTCACAGCAGCGAGAAACCGAGGAGGAGGGGTGGGGGAGTCAGGCACTGGCTTCTAAAGAGACATAGAAGCCATGGAAAAAAGCTGCTCACCCTAAGATATCTCCAAAAACAGGGAAAAAAAGCACACACAAAAAATACAGCGGCAGACAGACTTAACACCAAATCATCCTGCTGTACGTCTCCGAGGCTTACCCAGCTGACAGTCGAAACAGAGAGCTGCACACTGTGCGTAGCTTATTAGCATTTGTGAATACTACTTTGTTTGTTCCCGAACTAAACCTTCTTAAACCTCTATCTGCAACCAACAGAGTAACAATATTTTGGTGCAACGATCTGACAAACAAGGGATGAATCCAAATAAAAACTATTATAATGCATGCTCAGGTTGGGTAGTGGAGTCTTTGTTTCAACAAGAAACACTAAATGCTGGATCATAAAATATGTTGTTAATCCTTGATTTACCAACAGCAACTGAGCAGGAGTGATACCTATGCAGGCAGTGTTAGAATGGACTGTTGGATGATGCGAAAACAAGCTGCAGGAGAAAAGACAAAAAACTACAATGACTTCCTAAGTATTTTAACATCTCTACTTTAAAAATTACTCTGTTACAGAACTTTAGGGAACAAACAGCAACAAGAAGAACACAAAATATGGCAGCCAGGTGAGGAATAAAGCCCTGGAGTTGTAGGGTTAGTTAATAATAATAATTATTATTATTATTATTATTAAATCATTTCACAAAGGACTGTCCAATTTAATATTTGAAATTGGGAAGAATATGACTCGGCCACAGTATCAGTAAGACATGAGCATCCATCTAAACCAACTGGCAGAGTAAGGATACTCATCAGAGAAGCAGCAAAGAAACCCTATGTTTTCTCTGGATAAGCTGCAGAAATCCACAGGTCAGAGGTCACCCACCTTTTGTTATTTATCATTTGCCATGTAGAGGACACTGCAAACATGTGAAAGATGATGATGTGGTTTTGTAAGAGAAAAACTCAAGTTTTAGTCCCAAATAAATAATAAAAGCACCAGAGTTAGAGTACTTTTAAATTCATGCTGTCCACTCCAAGAGCTTTTACTCTCTGCCAAAGGGCACATAAACATGCGGCCGGAAAGGCTGGACTTGAACTCACAACCTTTTTTTGTCACAGTAGCCCAAAAATACTACGCAAGGCAGAACAAGAACACACATAATCCTGAATCCACCATTCTTACTGTAAAACAGGGTGGTGGCAGCATCATGCAGTGGGATATAGCCAAGCTGCAGGGCAATTATTTCAGATAATCTATTACCACTTTGATGATCCATCTTGTACTGTTACAATGGAATAGTTTAAATGAAAACACATCCATGTAGCCAGGTCAATATCCAGGCCTTTATTTAAAGCATCAGTTTTTTATCTGTGAGAAAGCTATATCCCCGTATCATTTACTTTCAACTATACAGCTATGCTTGTGGTAACAATATTGCAGGTGTAAAAAATGTCTTTTTTTTTTTTTAAATCAAAGGTTTAGAATCTTTTGAAAGACCCTATATCCCTTCAGTCTAGTCTGGGATTGATAACAAGCAAACCTTTGGTCCTGTGTGCATCTTAACCCCTTACAAACTATTCACCCCAGCCATCACTGAGGCAACAAAAGGAATCAATCAGAGACCTGTTTTCAGCTTGCCTTATTCATAAGCCTCTATCAACAAGCAATACAATTTCTCTCATACTCTAGATGTGAGAAACGTATACATTTGTAAGTGTTAATATGTTTGAAAAGCACCACACAGAGGGTTCTGAGATAGTCAGAAGATCACAGACATTCTTCCTCATACCCACTCTGTCGTCGTTCCTCTATTTCTTCTGAGAGAAAGCCCTATCACAGCGCTGCACAGTGCCAGGGGAGCTTCCATGTACAAAAGCAGCCCTAATTCCCTCGACAGTGGAAGTGGTTCACTTTACCAAGGGTATCAAAGTACTTCATCAGTGAGAGAATTTTAAAATTTAATATCACCACAGCCCAACCGAACATTGTTTGGAATATAGTGGAAGGCTCTCTGTGCCTGGAACGACGTTTATTGGAAAATCAGCCAGATAAAATAAAACGACAAAACAAAAAAAAGATGAATGGAAATGGTTTTGGAAAAAACTGAATTGGAATGAGGTTACTTCAAACAAAAAAACTGTCTTATCTGCACCTAATTTAAAGGAGTAATAAGCATCGCCCAGTGTGTCCTTTAAAAAGACACAGCCAAAAGATTATTTGATGTAATCATTGACCAAAAGAGCTTAATTTACAAATCTAGAATACTCAGGAGCAAATGCTGAAGTCCCTGTATGTGCAATGTGCATCTGTGGATGTAGAAGAGATGGTTTTCATGTCTTTATTTGACATAAATGTGTGTTACAATTGTCACTTTATAGGAAACTAGGGTCAAACAAAGTGCAGAACTTCTGAGCTCCTCCACAGCACGGTAGACTGGGCTTCTCAACCACTGAAACACACACATTTAAATAAATGGAATTTCTTTCCCACTCAAACACACCAAAGCTCCCACAGGCAGACAAACTGAAAGTCTCCAGACAAACAGAAAACCCTACTGTCCATTAACTGAAAAAACCTGGCTGTCTGTGTGAGCTACACAGCCACACTTTCATAAGTCATGTGTATTTCAGAGTACCAGCGAACCTCCTGCTCCTGTCTGATTCTCTCCCTCCATGTAAAACTCAGGAATGAAATTTGCTACAATTCACCCACAGAGCAAGGAATTCAATCAGGGATGAAGATACAGTAGCAGAAGTGTTGCAAAGTAGAAAAAGACTTCTCAGCCTGCTGGGAAGAAAGGAAGGTCAAGAACAGAAGCAGACAGCTTATTGGGAATCTCATTGTTCGGATATACATGCACACTCACTGGGCAGTTTGTTTGGTAATACCGGGCAAGACCCGCCCTTACCTTTAGAACTGCATTAATTATTTATGGCATAAATGGAACAAGTTGTCTGAAACATTTATCTGAGATTTTGTTTCATATTTACATGACAGAGTCACACAAGTACTCCAGATTTGTCAGGTGTACATCCACAATGAGAACCTACGCTGGCCTATAAGACTACAATCTGGTAACTGTGGAGGCCACTGAAGTACAGTCAACTTATTATCATGTTTAGGAAATCAGTTATAGGTGATCTGCGCTTTATGACATGGTGTTAAATGATGATTAGTAGGTACCAAGGGTCCTCCCACACGCTATTACACTGATGAACAGTGGTTGAAATAGAACCATAAACAGGGAAATGTTTTTCCAAACCTGTTATTGTCCAATTTACCTAAACTATATGTAACTTCAGTATCCGTAGTTTTAGTACCAGTTTTATATTTCTGTAGCCAATATGCTGCAAAATATTAGGAAATCCAAATAATGTGATGACTATACGTATTGTGAATACCCCCTTTTTTCCTCACCCTATTATGTGTATTTTTTATTTTCATAACGTTTCCATCACTCTGAGCTTTAAGATCTTAGTCACAAAGATTTATATCAGTAATGGGTTTAAAAGGACAGTGAAAGTCAATCGACCCGACCAAATATGTAACTGAAAATACATTGTGCTACTCTACTTGTAACAAATGCGTTTTTTTAACTACCGTTGCTTTTCTGTAATCTCTACCCAGTCTCCTTTGACACTTGGGTATGTCTGTCCACACAACTGCCACTCCTGGATATTTTGTCTTTTTCAAACCATTGTCTGTAAACCCAGGATATGGTGGTGTGGTAACATCCCAGTAGATCATTAGCTTCTGAAATGCTCAGATTGGCCCATCACCAACTACCAAGCCATGTTTAAAGTCTGTTGAATACCATCTCCTGTAAATCACCTTCACCCCATCTAAATGCCTAAAAGCATTGAGTCACTGCTGTGTAATTGGGTGATTGAGATAAACATCTATATAGGCATAGCTGTAAAAAGTAGCTGGTGAGTGTAAGAGCCCCATTTGTGTGCTGGTGCTCTCTTGACCTTTGATGCTGTAGAAAGCCGACAGCACTGGGGTGCGAGGGAAATTTAGTCTATTTTGCTCTCAGCACACTGCTCACACATTGGATGGCTGGTTTGGCGCAGTGGACGCAGACAGTCTGTCGACCTGAGTGATCTCCAGCCTACCTGACCTTTCTGGAGTGGCACCAATGTGCCATGAGTGCTCCACAAAAACCCTCTCCCCAAAAGCGAGGCTGGAAAACCCAAAAACGGTCTCAAGACACAGAGTTCATTAACAGGTACACAACGGAGAGTAGTGAGGAAAAACAGAAAGAGAGATGGGAATAAACAAAGAAATGACAGCAAACTGTAGACATGAAGAGAAGTTGGCACTAGTCCATGAAAAGACAGCTGGCAGCGACATCCTTCACAAACCTGGCGGCGCAAGCGGCATGATGGAAGCAACCTCGAGAGACACCCAGAGAGAGAGAGGAAATGGGGAGAGGAAGGCTTGAAGGAGGGGGCGGTGGCAGTAGATAACGTGGCTTTCGTCTCCAGACTGCTGTGCTAATTAACACAGTTCCACATACAAGGCCCCCTGCTGGCCTCACAGGCTGGACCCTGCCTTGTACTCCTACAAGAAGAGACAGAGTGAAGGGTGTGTTGTTGTGTGAGAGGAAGGGCTGGGCGACTGTGAGAGATGAAATGGGTTGAAAGGTAAGGAGAGGTCTTGTGGCCTTGTCTGAAGGTGAATCAGCTCCCCCGCCAGCCTTCAGCCCGGTTCGTCTGGCGTGAAGAGGTGGAGGGAATGAAGACGAATGAGCTGGTGAATGGGGATGCTGATCAACAGCAGAGTCACTCATCGGCTATCTCCCTCTCTCTCAACATCTAGAGGGAATAGGAGAGAAAAAAGAAGAGAGCCGAAGAGGGACAGGGCAAAGCAAGGAGGCCAATGAGCCGGCACCAGCCCAGTCACAACACCACGGACACAAATCCTGGTTCTGTGCAATTAGCTCCAGACTGTCATAAATCAGACAAAGCCAGCCAGCAGGACGAGGAAGAAGGCCAAACAGAGAAGTCAAAAAACAACAGCCGCACAGCACTGACCAGGCAGGGAGGAGAAACAAACTGCAACCTCTGGACAGATGAAGCTTTTGTAACCAGCACCTGCAAACTTAGAGATATAAACACATAAAAGCTGGATATTAAAACCATAGTCCATGAAAGCCTTTGTTTCTGGTTTGATTTTTTTTTTCTCAACTAATGAGAAACAGGAGGAGGGGATTATGTTCATTTCAATATCTCAACTTGGAAATATTTTCATCCTGGAATTGCCAGTCAGAAACAAATACTTGATTTTTGGAAGTTCCCAAGTCTACAGCAAGCTTGCCAAAGGGCCTTTAAAACTGTCACCGATACACAAAAAGTTCTTAAAAATAAGACGTCAACAGGAAGCAGCTTTGGCTAATTATCATGCTAAGCCTTGCATCTCCTAATCTATTGTCCATCTATGCCATAGTCTCCTCCAACCGCAACGTCATCCTGAATTTTCCATTGTCAAAGTATCCATCATGTTAAAACAACCTAACACACAACATTATCTAGAGGCCGTAAACATAATTTGCTGTAAGTCGGTGCTGGGCATCAGTACACTGTGTGATAGATTTAAGTAAAAATCCCTAGAGTTTCAAGGCATCACACTATTTAGAGAAACGTTTACAATAACACGGTATAACATTATATAGTCTCATTGACTAAAAACAGAAAAGCAACAAACATTACAAATGTTTTAAAAATGTACCCAATATTTATTACTGTGGTTGTGTTGTCCGTTTAGTTATTTTTCATACATAGACTTGACCTAAGAAAAATGCAAATGCTATTTTATTTGTTCTTTTAAGAACTTCTTACAAGAAATATGAGACTTTTTGGCCATTCTGTTCATTATACACCAAAAATACCAGTGCCGGCGTGGACGCTGACGAGGCAGATACATCGGCTTTTTAGTATCGTTTTACGGTGAAGCCCCGGGAAGAATCCCCCCCAGAAGACAATCAAGGAGCACTTCAGAGTTGTTTGTAATATGAATATAAACATGGTAAAATTAAGGCGTTTGGGGCAGAATAAACCTTATTACTAGAGGCATTTGTACTTCCCCGAGCACTCTCGTTTTACGGATGTACGGCAATCAAGTCTGGATACTGTATAAATACTGCCGAATGGCTCAAACTGGCTGCACACTTCTCAGGGTGAGGTGAAAACAAAAACTGCTAAAAAAATAAGGTCCAGGGTGAAAAAAAACCAACAAAAAAAACGGGATTTCCCTTTAAGCATTTTCAACTTAAATAACGTGACAGGTATGAACCTAGAATCCATATTTTGACTGCCTATTTGTAAAAAAAAAATACAAGCAATTAAATTATTCTTTCTTTCAGTCAAGGTAAAATGTAGTCTTGTGCCAGCCAGCTGGCTGTGTGCAGCAACAGGTTGGGGAGAGACAGCTGCATTTCTCTATGCTCTTTATCAGCTGTGAAAACTTCAGTCACTTAAGCACTTCCTCTGGAATCTCACTAAAATCACTCAACATGGTATGGCAGATCATTTTAGGGGTTTTAAACCATCGTTATACCTTGATGGTAACTAACTGGTTAGCTATCAAAAAACCGAATATATATTAAATCGTACATTTTAAAAGGAACATTTGTGGGATGGTATTATCTAAATTTAGCAGATTTCAGGACAAAAATGTTCCATGAGCTCCTAAACACAAGTTTAAGCCTATGGTTACAGTTTTGGTTTTTAATTAAATGCCTGTCATTTAATCACAGAAATTATCTAGATTACACTGATTTCAGCCGATTGGTTATTTTATCATTATGACTATCAATCCAATTTATGGTGCACATTCAGAAGATGAGGACTAGTGTGTTCATTAACATTGATGTTGCCGGAACAATTACCATTTCCGCATGTAATAATCTCAACAGGGGATTTCCTGACCCAGATTTCAACCACACCCAACACAGGCATGATGCTTTGGCATCCACCCTTGATGGCAGAGTAACATCTGCTTCTCTGCTCTCAAAGTTGTACACATAATTTCTATAAGACGCTGCTAAAAGGCATCTGCTCTGCAGAAACAAGAGAGCGAGAGAGTGTAAAGAGTGGGGTCATGCAGAAACATTTGATTTGATGCAAGACTGTGTGTAGGAAGCAAGGCTTCAGACTGGCACGAAGTGGCAGCAGAGCAGGCTTTTGCAGAAAGATCCGGTATGAGTGTGCCAATCCTGCCTCACACAGCAGCACACCATGGGGAAGCTGAACATTTTTACGGTTGGATCCAATTAATTTCATCTCCACACACCACACATTTCAACATGCTATGAGCGTTAAGGAGAGGAGGTGGCGGTTTCAATAAGGTGGAGGTGTGCAGTCAGGCAAAAGGGAATGCAAAATAAAGAGGAAAGGATGAGCCAAGGTTGGGGAATCTTAGAATTCCCCGTTTCTTGCAAGAGGTGAAGAAAATGCAATTACACATGCCCTCTCAGGCTTTTCAGGCAAGTGTGGTGTGTAGACGTAAGAGGTTAGTGGTGGGGTTTGTGCCCGGTGGCAACAAGCATTGCCATTTTCTATGCTAATAGACGCTTGTTCTGCATTATAACAGACATTTGGAGGCACTGCTCGGAGCGTGAAACAGCGGAGGGTGAGTGCACAGCGAATCTCTGGGTTGAGGAGAAGGAGGAAGAATCTGTCGCCTCGTGTCTCTGGAGATAGCGGGTATAATGAAAAACTCTCTGCTGGGACTTCAAAGCAAACGGCTGGTCATTTCCTGTGCTGATGGCCGATACAGGTCTGCATGTTCAGGCAACAAGCACGCACACACTTAGTCACACATTCCTGTTAGCAGAACCTCAGCCGGTGAACACTACTTCCTTTGATGGTACAGTTGGGCAAAAAAAGGAGGAGGAACAAGGCTTTCGGACAATGAATAAATTTGAAAAGCCTTTGTTTGGCCCTAGCAGAATCATCCAAGTCTTTAAGTCACTGCCTTGGGGTGAACACTTATGCAATGTGGGTGTAATGTCAGAAACGACATGACGTTTTACTCTGCAAAGAAATTTCTAGACGAAGGACTTTTAAAGACAAACATATCCTCGGCTTTTGTTATTCCATCTGCCAAACTTCAGACATTTTTTTGGATGATAAAAAGCAGAATTAAAGCTCAGGTATAATTAATCATCATTCATTAAGGTATTCCAATTCCAGAAATCTTGGCACAGACTGGTTTACCATAGCCTCAAGAACTGATGTTGAAAAGTTTGATTTATTGGACATCCAGAAAATGAGTAGTGTCCTTCTGGCAGAACTTCCCTTAGGCTGTCAAAATGAACACAAAGTGAGCTTTAGAAGATTTGGCAGTCAAAACTATGTAGAAGTGTGGAGATATTATGGTTGCTCATTTAATCTCATCTTTGAAACAGACTCAGCCTCAATGATAACCTACTGGTAATCTATGTCAGGACAGAGGGCAATTTGGCCAGCATGCTATTCAGACAAACAAGCCAGCAGCAGCCATGTCTGGCTTATCACATTTCTTATCACATCATCTCTTTTTGTTATGAAAGTCAGAATGTCCTGCAGGCTTTTCATGGTATGTAGTGCACGTGTACCAGTTTTCATTTAGAAACAAATTCATACAGGTCTTCTCAGTCTAACATGCTGGTTAAAATCTGTAGGAGCTCACATTGTGCGACTGAGTGAGAACAAAAACACAGGAACATCTGGTTCTATTCAAAATGCCACAGATTCTTCTGCTGCTTGGCTCACATTACTTCCTGAGCTCCAATGCTGGCTGTGCAGGTCAACAGATAAACTATGCCCTCTAACACAATGCCTTAGCTTTTCAACATGTAACCGAGATGGTGTAATCTGAGGAGTGAGAGGTTTACACAGAGTTTACACTCTGTGTGGATGAGCTTTAAGAAAGCTCCAAAGAAGCTACTCTCATTTACGCATTCAAATGTGCTACTGACCTCCCTTACACTGCGTCAGTCATTAGCAGCTCCTAAAGGAAAGCCATGTTATGGCAGGGCAAAGACCTTCACCCTTCCCACTCATTTCCACTAAGGAAATCCCCACCAGCAGAGGGTGAGCAATGTAAAGACTGAGGCCAGTAAGATTGAAATACACGATTTCATGGACCAAAGAACCTGCAAGACATTACACGATTTAGCTAAAATTCTGAGTGAGGTTCTCTAAAGTTGTTTTACCTGTTGTATATGGATGTTATATCACTGCTGGTTGGTAGAAAAGTAAAAAGAAATGTATTTTTCTCTAAAAATAAAATGTCTGAGCTGTAGAACACCAACAGCTAGTGACAGGAATCCCTGCCTTTAGCACTCTCTAGGAAGTTAAACTGACTCGACCTGAAAGTGTCTGTGGGAGGCAATGGTGAATTAGAAGTTGATTAATGTCTACATTGTGGCAAGAGACTATTAGGTTTGTTTTGTAATTTTCTCAGCAGAACACCCACCTCAATGGTTTAAGTTTGTTTGCCCAAGTTTTCTGACAGTAGGAACTTTCTGGATCAACTGAATTAGTTGATAAAGACTCTGCCAGGATACTTTCCAAATAACTGTAAGACCTGGGAAACCACAAGAATGCATAATCTTTGATGCCATTACACAAACGATGGCCTGATTCAAAAATTAAAAACTTTCCTGCAAACCTATGCTGCATTTTAGTTGCCTCACAAATCATGGATCAAAACTGGGACTTTGCAAACATCCACGTGTTAATATGAAAAGACAAACAGAGCGATCAATTGATCACTAGTTTAATGACTTACAAGCTGTTAGAGGTTGTAAGTTGTTTCAATTTAAAGGGGGGTTCCTTTTGTGTTTCCAACTGGAAAATTACCTAAAAAGGTGGCACCATTAAAGCAGCAGCTGATGAGGGGGATTGATACAGCAGCCGCCTCAGTCACTATAAATTAACAGTAGTAACATGGACATAGTAGTGGGTAATATAAAAGGTATAAGCTAGAAATTATATACATTTTGCCAATCGCCTAGCCCTACATGGACACAGTTCTGCTGAGATAGCAAAGTTACACTGAGCTATATCTTGCAAAAGGATTGATGTTAAAATCCACCAATAAAGTGCGGTCTGCCCGGAATATGAAGACCTTTAATTGGAGCTTCTTTGAAAGTGCCAAAATCAGCTCCAATGAGGATCTGTCTGACTGCCATTTAGCCTATCACCATTGTGAGGAATTTAGCCAACTAATCCAATCCATGGTAACTAGATATTTGTCTAATAAGGCTTTTATTGATAAATTTACAAACCTCACATGAAAAATAAAACAACAACTTTTTAGGACAGTGTTGTGTAAAAGTTTTCCAATGGTGGTATCAAGCCCGTTTTAAATCCATCCAACAGAGCTGGTTGAAATGGCTAAATTACTTTCACAGTATCTCACCAAGTTCTTTAATACTAAAACCATTTATTTGATCCGGTTTTGTTCAACAGGGAAAAATGTCCAAAACCGGCAGCATAGCCATTAGGGACTGACATTGGCCACTGTTACCACTTTTAGCTGTACAGAAAAAAAAGAAGCCCAAACAATTATCTGGAAGATGTGCTTCTGTTTTTTAAACCACTGTTAAGCCAAGCTTCGTTTTGTTCTGGATTTTACAGTGAGAGCCCAAGAACACCCATTTTGATTTAAAAACAAAAAGATCAACACACTTTTGGAGCAGCTCGTTTTGCACACCAAGCTGGCTATAATTCCCATACGTTATCCTTCCCTTAGATTTCAGGTCGCACTTGTTCCAATTCTCCCACCCTATTCTTTTATCTCCCATGTTTGACAGAGTGATGTCTTCAGCCAAAATCACCCTGTCTACTGCAGTGCCCCAGGAGATGGAGTGCCAGTGATGTAGACGATTCAATCAGAGAGAAGTGAAAGAGCAGATCACAGACAATACGCCGCGGCCCCATTACCCCCAGTACCCGCTTACTGCTAGCGACGCTTAGCTTGGGCCCCCACCTAATGGGCCATAATATCATTTTACGCCATGTCCCAGCTCCTTATGCCAGATCTAAACATAACTGTGTCGTCAAGGCACAATAAAAACAGATATATTTCTTTATTACTCCTCACAAAGCATATCACAAGACCTGAGCACCCCTTCAAAAGGAAAGTAATATCTACAGGAACATTCTCTTTTCCTTGGCTCATTTAGAGCAGACGCGCTGTTATTACTCTGAGCTGCACTCTGCCGGCCTCACACTCCCCGTGCCGTTCACTCAAAAAGTAATGGATGTTTTATTATAATAAAAAGAATACAATATCTTTACCATAAATAGCGTACTTAAAAAGGCATTTTCGCTGCCTGTCAGTATGTCTGAATGTCCACCATGCCTCAGGCAATCAGGGGCTAAATGTTTAATTCAGAGTCACAGGTAGTTGTGAATTGCGTGTCACTATATAGATGAAAACAGTAACATGTCTAATCTTTGGTCACCTTCGTCTCTCCCTTCTTTTCACCCAATAATGCTACACCATGCTACACCTTCTAACAAGAGGTCATAGAGACTCATTACTTTGGTTGAAAGCTGGAAAAAGAATTATCGCATTGGTTCTCTGGTTTTATACCTATTCACTTCATCACCTGGGTTATCCATCAGCTGGGTTATCCATCAGCTGATTAGAAAATTTTACACCCCCCTTTTTTTCCCACGTTTTTTGAGCTGTCCACTTTTAAATAAAGGCGACTATGACCGCAACCACTTTTTTTTTTCAACACCAATTCTAGAGAGAATACATGCAGAGACAACTGTTTCATTTATGTTAACTGTTCCAAAAGTGCTATATGTAAATGAACATGGAAAAGACCACATGGAATAAGAATTATAATAAAAAAAAGGTAAAATAATCAATTCATCTTTGTTTTGATGCATTAGTGAAATCTTGTTTAACTGCATACATGAAGCGACGATACCCCTGGTCTTAAACGGCACTAGACATAACTCAGAAAATCATGAATTAGCGATAGTATGTTTGATTATTGCAATGAGGATAATTACCTTCATTATCCTAAATATTCTCTTCATTTACAATCATTGCATTGTCTTCAGCATTTTCCATAATCTTATCCATTAAAATAAGCATCTAAGGCACAAACAGCAAGAAGAGTCCCTCCAACTGGGCAATTATATAATTGGGATGCAGAGATTGAATGTATGTTGCTTGAAATATGACATCCCATCAGTAATTGCATCCAAGCAATCAGTTACAAGGATAATCTTGTAGACATGGTTACAGAGATGACAATTATGATTCAATATATTGTGAAGCGCTAGTCTTAATATAAATATTTAATCGTCAATTAATACAGACAAGGTACCTAAAGCTCCTGTATAGTTTAAAAAGATTATTGATTAGAATAGTTGTTTTATGTTTTCCATTAAGCGGAGAAAGCTCAACAATGGCAGGCTGTTTTTAATAGTCATTTGAATTTTCTACAATAAATTTCAATGTCTAATTTAAGGAGAAAATGGGAAGAAGTGGCTATAGTTTTTAGGAAGAAATGTAAAATCTATTAAAAATATATTGCAAGTCAGTATATTATTGCGAAGTGGTTACAAAGCCTGAAATTGCAGGCAAACTGTTATTAAATGTTGTGCTAGGTCTTAACAGAATCTCAATTTAGGAAAAAAAAATTAGGTATGTGACTAACTCACCCCGTCAATCCTCTCTGCATGGCACCTGAGGCATGAATGGCGTTTTTAGAATATCATAACTTTCTTGATATTTGTCACAGCACAATGATCCAGGTACCATTTGAAAGGTATTTTCAAGCTCTTTCCAGTAGTATGCCACTTGCTGGGATTAGGGAAATCTGAATTTTTTTGTCACATACCTAAATATATTATATATATATATATATATATACACATATACACACACACACACACACACACACACATACATACATACACACACACACACTCACCAAAACGATTAATAGAAACACCTGTTCAATTTCTCCTGCAATTATCTAATCAAACAATCACATGGCAGTTGTTTCAATGCATTTAGGAGTGTGGTCCTGGTCAAGACAATCTCCCGAACTCCAAACTGAATGTCAGAATGGGAAAGATGGGGGATTTAAGCAATTTTGAGTGTGGCATGGTTGTTGGTGCCAGAAGGGCCGGTATGAGTATTTCACAATCTGCTCAGTTACTGGGATTTTCACACACGACCATTTCTAGGGTTTAGAAAAAATGGCGTTAAAAAAGGGAAAAACTTCCAGTATCCAGCTAGCCTGACGTAGCCATACTCAATTCTAATTAGAATGTGAGTCTGATACTACTCCATTGGGCTGTGATTATGAAGCGTGTTTTACCCGAAGCGGGAAAAAAATGCCTCTGCATTAAAATTGATAGAGCAACGTATCAGAGCAACGTAAGTGTGTGACGTTGCTCTGAAGAGCAACGGACGTTATCTGTTCCTCTTTTAAAACTAATGCACTGTCGATATTTTCTAGAACAGAGTCGATGGCAGAATCTACACATCTCAGTTCTCCAGTGGCAGCCATCGTTGTTGCGAAAATGCCTTGTTGATGCTAGAGGTCAGAGGAGAGTGGGCCAACTTATTCATGCTGATAGAAGAGCAACTTTGAAATAACCACTCGTTACAACCGAGGAATGCAGCAAAGTATTTGTGAAGCCACAACACGCACAACCTTGAGGCGGATGGGCTACAACAGCAGAAGACCCCACCGGGTACCACTCATCTCCACCACAAATAGGAAAAAGAGGCTACAATTTGCACAAGCTCACCAAAATTGGACAGTTGAAGACTGGAAAAATGTTGCCTGGTCTGATGAGTCTCGATTTCTGTTGAGACATTCAAATGGTAGAGTCAGAATTTGCCTTGACATGCGCTTGCCTGAGCAGGAGAACCTTGCATGCACTGCAGGATTTTAATCCATAACAGCAGAGTGTTTTACTGCTGGGTTTCTTTGAGACTGTGGACCCAGCTTTATTCAGCTCATTGACCAGGTCCTGCCGTGTAGTTCTGGGCTCATCCCTGGTCTTCGCCATTGTGGAGAGGTTGGAGTTTGTTTGAGTGCAGACAGGTGACGAGTTTAAGCAGGTGCAGGTAATACAGGTAATGAGTGGAGAACAGGAGGACTTCTTAAAAAAAGAGCCAACATGTCTATGGGAGCCTGAATTCTTACTGGTTAATAGGCGATGAAATACTTCTGTCATGCAATAAATGGATTTTTTTTTTTTTTTAAATCATCCACTGTGATTTCCTGCATTTTTGTTTTAGCTTCTGTCCATCACAATTTAAGAGTGCATTTGATCCAAATTACAGACCTCTAGATGCTTTGTAAGTGGGAAAACTACAAAAATCAGCAGTGTATCAAATACTTGTTCTCCGCACTGTATATATAAGGTCAAGCCAAGCTATTTACACTATGAGGCTGATGAGATGAGCAGACCCTAGGGGTGATAGAGTGTGTTTGTGTGTGTAGGCAAGAAGTTGGGAAATCCAATCTCTCACAGTGAGGAGCAGAGACAGGTAGGCAGATATGCTACAAACAGAGGATAGCCCCAATAGTATCTATGAATGAAATGCCAGGATTACAGGGGCATTAGGAAACCGGCTGAAATGGTCGATAATACTACTTACTTTGGAAGTCACACCGGGAAAAAAAATAAATAAAAAAGTATGTCTCACAAATGAAAATATGAACAACCCCTTCTCACAGTCATTGAGCGGAAAATTCAAGGACCGGGGTCTCCTACTCCATTGACAACGATGAGTTTATGTTGCCCACTTGACAGCTTCTTAGAGCAAATATTAAAATATCTGTGTATTCAATCACAATTTTCTGCCTGAACCTTTACAAACTGGCATCAGTAAACATAAGCCCTACTATCCTGGTTGAGAACGGGATTATTGTTGTGTCAACAAACCCCCAGAGATAACAGTAATTACTGCCCTGGCTGCTGTGCCATCAGACTCAGGCAACTTCACTAGCTGACAGCTTGGTCCTAATTATGGAGAACCACCAATTACGAGCTTCATTTCATTATTTATATTCCACGGAGCAACTAAATAAAAGAGACTTCAGTTACTCCGAGTGCTCACATCTCTAGCAGTTGCAGAGGAGCGTCCAGAGACCTGCTGAATCATTCTCTCAGTTTTTTTTCTCCCTGATGATAAACTAGTAACCAGGCAAATAGAGCACTGATGGCGAACACATTTATATGCAAAAAAACCTGGAAATTAAACCAATGGGGAACTGCAGTATCTTTGTTTTCTTATCAGCCACAGGAAGTAATTTAGATTCATAGGAAGCGCATTATCTACTCCTCCACTAAAAGTTAACATTTCAGTCATTCCACAACCCGATGTGTGCAGAAATAACTGACTAAACCGCTTCCAATTTCAAGATGTCCCCAAAAATATTGAAATAAACACCAGCTTCTTTATCTGAGGAGTGTATTCAACTACACTGATTTCAACAGATGTTCCCCATCACCTCCCTGTTACCAAGCGGCGTCCAGTGAGGGCTGACAGGAGGGAAGCAAGGAGAGGGCTCAGGGCGGGGGGTTGGGGGGGGGTGAAATTCAGCTATTCCTGCTTCAGTGATTTCAACACAAACTTGGCAGATCATTGTTGAGATCAGTAGGTCTGTGCATTTGACATGAAACCGTTTGAGAAGCTCGTCTGGAATCAGTCTTTCAGCAGGCTATCCCTTCACCCTCCCCCTTGCTGCTGGTGTTATGTTAATATAATTCTTGAAGGCCACAGTTCCCAGTCTAACAAAAGCTGCAGATGTGGTGATTATTTCAGGATAGTTTATAGCTTGTATGAACCACAGAATGACGATCATTATTACACCTGCTGACTCAAAAAAGCTCCAAACGTGTGTTTAGAAGCTACAAAATAGGCAGAGAAAACAAAAACAGCATCTGCACAATCTATACAGACATCTGCAATTGCACACCTTGTTGAGCTCTATGATTCAGTGCAAATTCAGTGATTAAATGACTGAAATGAAACGGAAACTCACACTCACAAAGCTGTAAAGCGTGCAGAGCTTTGACGTTCCAAATAGAGAACTGATCACAATAACTGAAAAAGTAATTACAAAAGAGGAATGCACTGTAGAAATCAAGAGTTCTTTTGTCGATGGCAGCTGCACAGGGCAGGCCTTGTTTGCACGGCCTGGAGAGGAGCAGTATATGTAGCCTGGAGGCCGGATCCATTCCAACTGTGTCCTGGCACAAAAATGCTCAGCCCGCTCCTACTCGACAGCTTGGATAGTTGCAGGGGGCGATGGAAAACTGGAACGTTACGGTACCGTGATGAAGGTGGGGGAGCTTGCAGGAGGAAGGTCGGAGGGGCGGTGATGAGTCAGGCACAAGGAGGTTTTTATTATTTTGGTACCGCAAGGACGTGACATTTGCAGAGTGATGAGCAAGACCACACCTGGGTAAGTGAAGGAGGTCCTATTCAGTGCAGGCCTGAGGCAACCAAGTTGATCAACTAGCACATTTTTCTAGAGGACATATGAGCATTTTTAACCGTTTTCAGATATTTATTAGGCGTCTATATAAGCTGTACTAGTCAAAATCTATGTGGAATGATGCACTCCTAAAGCCTGGAGTTAGTTTATGTAATTATCATTGGGGACAAAAATAAACAGAACTGAACTCATGTAGCTAATGGGAGGAAAAACAAAACGTAAAAAAAAGTATGAAAGTCACTGATATCATGTGATGCTAAACAACAGCAATTCACTGTTTAACAAAAATGTAGCGTTTAATATTTATTTAATTTAAAGAAATTTTATTTATGGACACAACTTACAAAGTTTCAGAGTTTGAGAGGTGGCATAAACAAAACTCTAAATAACTGTGGAGGTTTTGAAAAATTACTAATCAAGAAAATAACTTTGAAAGAGAAATCAGCTAGTAACTGGTATTCGCATAAATTAAATATCCTATCTTCTACCTATCAGTGAGCAAACTACACAACACCACCATTTGGGTGGAATGTTATTAATGACCAAAAAAAGTCTCAAAGCCAATTATTTTTTTTAGAATCAACTACATATGATTAAAACTAATGCAAAGAAAGACATATATGGAAAACCAAAACACTCAGGATTAAATTAATAAAACCTTTTGAAATATCTACATGAATACATATGCAAATGACCTTCTTAGTCCATCCATTTTCTGAACCGCTTAGTCCTCCAGGGGTTGCAGGGGCGCTGGTGCCTATCTCCAGATGTCAACAGGCGAGTGGCGGGGTACACCCTGGACAGGTCGCCAGTCGTTTACGGGCATTCTTAGTCCATTACTATAAAATATTTTATTTTTCCTTTAAAAATGTATTTAATAATATAAACATTTGTTTGATTTATTTTCCTAATAGAGATTATCTTTAAACCACTTTTTTCTCCATTTTCAATTCCATCAGTTTTTATTTCAAAACATCTGATTTCAAAAAAATACCTTTTATTCCATAATGGTGATTTTCCTTGAGGCATATTTATTTCAGAATGTCAATTTTCAGCTGAAAGACCTCATATTCCAATCAGAGTCAGGAACAGGGTGCTTCAGTCAGCTTTATACCAAGAATGCTGATGTAACACCTGTCGATTGGATATAGAGAGCCATGTTAAAGAGAGTGGGTAAATATTCTGCCAATATCATGAGAATCTGGATTACGATATAAACAAAATCCAACAGCCATCATATTAAATAATGGCATTAAACAACTTCAGCCCTTCCTCACCATTCTTCTCCTCCAGGAAGTTCAATGTTTAAGCACTAGCCAAGGAGCGTTCAGGTCCAACCCACTGACTGTGATTTGCATATTAATTTATTCTGTTGAAAAGTGACCATGTGAAATAAACAAGGCACTAGGAAAAACACCATTATGAAATAAAAGTGGGATTTGTGAAAATGACATTTTCAACTAAAAACTGATGGAACAAAATGCCTAAAAGGCAAATCTATTCGGGGAAAAAGTGGGGTAAATGTTTTATCTTTATACATTTTAAAGGAAAATGAAAAATATTTCATACTAGTGATCTAAGAATCTAATATGAATTCAGTTAGTTTTCACAATTGTCACATACATTAGTTATTTATTCATGTAGACATTTCATAAGATTTTATTCATTTATTTTTGATAATTTTGCATTTAAAGTTAAATCCAAAATGATTAACCCTTAATCATCCAATGAAGTTGTGTGGAACTGAACTTTCTATGTGTATCAGATGTTATAAGTAAATCGAGTTTTCATGTAATGGCACATTTTTTGCTTCCCACAGCTTCCATAGCGGAATTGGTATGGGTTTCATGTGACAGACGTGGAGCAAGAGACCCCACGCTGTTACATATCCCTATAGCTTATCACAGTCAAAGGCAGCAGCACAACAAACATATTCCAGCATCTGAAACAGAGGCATCCAGCTGAATATGAAAAATTCCAGTCTCTCTTGACAAACAAAACCATTAAGACCAACAAACCATAGCTTAAAAAACGGCTAACTACAACTAAAATCTTTTGCATCTACGCATTGTTTTTCTTAATTAGTGGCGGGGAATTTTAAATTTATTTATTTTTTTATCATTAATCGAATTAACCAAATCGAAATTGGAGATATTTGGGGGGCCATATCCGTCAGCCCTACCAGTTACCATGACTATGAACGTGTTTTTCTGTAACACCCGGAAGCTGATATGTTTCCCAGTGTGGGACATAAATGATAGAAGCAGACATTTACGCCCCTACTCGAAATTTAAAGAGTTGCTGTTCATAAAATCTGCAAACAGAATGCTGGGCTGAGCTGTTTGTTTACAGAGGTGCCGCTATTGCTGCATAAAAAGCGATGCAGCTATGTTTCCGTGTGGAAGGAGTAGAAAACTGCAGTTCCTATCCTGTTCCTAGAAAAAAAAATCTATAAAATTTGTTTGATTCACTGCATGCTAATTCGTTCATCCCCAATGTAGCTCATTGCTCTGGGGCAGCACAGATGCAATACCTCCTGGGAAAAAATGATTGACACTTCTTAATCCTCAAGGATAGCAGAAAGCATGTCATTAGCATGACATTTACACCGTCTTCTGGGACATGAGATGAGGGGTGTAAACAACAAAAGGGATAAACAGCAAAAACTCCATAAATAAGTAGTGTGAATGTTTAATGGAATGTATTTTTGGGTCACACGTGTAGTCTAAATATTTTATTCTGGCTGTGCTCACTTAATAGAACTAGGGTGGAGAGATGCCAGTGCTCTAGCACCTGGGGTAGCCAAGATTTCAAATTATCCACATTTTATTTATCTGTAACAGCAGAGGCCTGGCTGATGGGCACAGAGGACTGCAGGAAACATGATGGAAAGTGCAGCAAAACAGTAATGACCAAAGAAAACAGCTGATAATGAATAAGATGCATTTAGGGAAAAAAGGAGTCATCTGTCAAACTAAGCACTCCACAGATGAGTAAGAGGCATCCAGAGAAATCAGCAACTCCTCAAGCTTTCAGACAGCTTTGGGACTTAAGGAAACCCACAGAAACAGTTTATGACAAATAGATAAATATCAAACAAGCCTTGATATATCATTCATAAGTATGCTGAAATGTTCTTCACCTTAATTCATCTCTTTGACCGGATGAGCAGCTTAGTGGTTTTCCTCTTCAATTAAACGTAAGGAGAAAAAGTTTTAACAACGCTCTCTATAAAACCATTACAGAAGCCGTTAATTACTGGGGATCTTCAGTTAATGAGCATCAGAGCAGATTTAATTACTCATATCCCTTAATAAACAAACAGAGACTTAATAGGGTGCAAATAAAGTTTGAGCAGAATGGACCGACATAACTTTTAGAACTTCCCTCAACGTGTAGGAGAATGTTTGGCTCATAACTGGGCCATTGTTTCCTGACACCGAGTGCTGACCATTTATTGTCCAGAAATGTTCCACATCCATATATATATATATATATATATATATATATCCATATATATATATATATATATATATATATATATATATATGCTGGTATTTTGGAGGTAAGCACTGCCAGCAAATCCCCCCAGGTGAGATAGGCTGCTATATGCTGGGGAACAAAACTTGTTTCTCTGTGAGTCTTGTTTTGAATCCGTTAAGTTTCTTTCACTCAAAACTGCTGTGCAAACAGATGAGTAATAGGACTCAAAAAATGTTGGCAAGTGAAACGACAAGGCTCAACTAATTGCTGGGTTTCCTAGAAACAAAGTCAAAATACCATACTTTGCCAAACTATTTTCAAAAACTTAAACAGTTCTGTCAGGATTTGACCCTTTTTTGTAAGATGGATGGATGAAACCAACTAACTTAATGAGAACTGTATTTATAAAATAGACACACGTAGCTAAAAACTTAATAGTTTAAAAGTTACCATTATCAAGCTGTACTCATATACACTTATAGGCCATATGGTGAACCCGGTTTTCATTTGATCTCACTCCGAGCCCATGCATCTACGAACCAATTCATTAATAAACTACACACATGTTTTTACTGAATTCAAAAGTTAAAGATCTCCTCTTGTAATAGCTCAGTTTTTTTATGATTTTTAAATTTGATTATTTGGGACTATTTTGTTTTGACCGTATTGAGAAAGCAGTAAAGTAGCTGCCTTCGTAACCGTTTTACACCAGAGCGGTTGCCGAGGTTAATCAACCACAGGTGCAGACCCAGACCACAGTGAGACCGTATATAAATACCTCAGTGTTTACCTGGACAACAGACGAACATTTTTATTTTAAACTGGGTTCACCCTATGACCTATCATAATTTAATGTCTAAAAGGGTGGGGCTATTTTTCTCTGAAACAAGTGTGAAAAATATCCTTATACACTCCTGAAAAACAACCATTTCAAATTCAATATCTTTTCAGACGGCATAGGAACACTGTAATTATACCACCTCCACACCATTAGCTCCACACCCTGCTGTTTACTCAAAGCAGTTTGATATGCCGAGGCCTGGCCAGAAACCGATTCACCCATCAGGAGGAACACAGGAGCTGAACTCCTTTTTTACTCTCCCACTTTGGCTTCTGCCCAATGAGAGACCATAAAAAATTACTTAAATCCAACTGTGTTTAGTGAGGACAAAGAATGTGAACAGAGAGCGAGCCAGAAAAAGTGAGAAAATGAAGGGACCAAGTGTAAGAGTCTAAGGAGACTCTTAGCAAAAAGACAACTTAATAAAGAGCATACAAATTGTGAAAATTCTTAATATTAAAAAAATTGTCATGCACAGAGCTGATGATACAGAAAAAAAGCGGAACTCCAAGGTTTTTTCTTTGCACAAAAAACTCAGAAAAACAGACAAAAGTGAATAGTGAAAAAGTGAAAACTAAACCTGCAAGCAGCCTTGAAAAGGACCCCTGCAGTTTAGCCCCACTCATGTGTTGCAACAATACAACTTAAGCGATTTAGTCAGGCTTTTTTTTTAAACAAATATTCTCCCCACCATTAAAAAAAAAAAAATTCCAATCCACACCTAACTGGATAAGTGCAGTTTTAAGCACATTCATAGACATGCCAAACCTGTCTGGAGCAGTAGTTCCCCAAATCCCCTCCATTCATGGTAACGTTCTATTTCCTAACTTCTACATACATAGAGTAGTAATTGAGTTTGCAAGCGCGCAAAAGCAACAAGCGAGCAAAAAGCCCATAGACAATAGATGATGCAAACACAGCTTTAAGGGGAAAAATGCAGTTTCTGAGTCAAAACTGGTCGCACAAGTCATGCTAGAGCGTTTTTTGATGCGTACCATGACGTTGTGTGCCGTGACATTGTACATAAAGAGATACTTAAAACCAAGAAAATACAAATCTTCGCTTTGGCTGGAGTTTTTAGAAAAACAATTTTTGGGTGCATTTTTGTGTGGAACCACTGACTCAAGGCCACATCAATGCTTCCACTGTGCCTGCTGATCAAATCCACCTGACAAAGTGTTCAAAACGCACAAAATGGCAGCTTTTAACCCAAATGGCTGATTTCCTGTGGTGGCTGGACCCTGGATTTTACAGACTCTTTACAGGTCCTCAGAAAAAATATATATGAACTGAATTTCACAATCCTTGTTGAAAGTATTGTTCTTGGCTGATAGCTTCTAGGGGGTTCTGTGCAGGATTAAGGTTACGCCCACTAAATATTTGCATATATATCCTAATATCCATGCTGTAGAATTCTCTATGAAAATTCTCTATGTAAAAAGCTATAGGAGGAGTTTGAACAAACAAAATGTGTGTAAATCAGAATCAGAAAGGTTTTATTGCCTGATATGAAAACTGTTTTAAAACATTAGGAAGTTGCTGTAACATAAGACAAACACTTCTAAGGATGCAATGGCAGATTTGATCCAAAAGAGACGACTTCTTGTGGGGTTTAGATCACGGCTCTATGATACCTTTTTTATGCCCTGAGAAACTACATATATGTACCAAATTTCATAATCCTAGATAAAGATAAAGTATGGGCCACCGTAGGGCTGGCCAAACTATGTAATTAGGCCATGCCAACCAGATGTTGGCATAAATATATTTTAGGGGTTGTACTAGTATTCATCATGTTGAATGTGATCCAGATCAGATGATTTTTCTGTAAATTAGAGGCAAATATATGGCTATGGAATGACGCTGGACTTCACCACAAAGCCACAGCCCCCACCCTCTTTCGTAGCACTCATTACTGGACACAGAGTTATACCTACTTGTTTACCATCACTGCACAGAGTTTAAAGTTCATTAGTGTTTATCATGTTGATGTTAAATATGGGTTTTTCAAAGCAAAACATTAAACTTCCTGTTTTGAGGGGGCAGGGCTTAAGTGATATCAGCATTTGACAATTGGGCTCTGTCAAGGACATGATGATGATCTTCTACAGCAACTTTCAACCCTGTGTGATTTTTCTAATAGGAGATTATGCAACTTTTATATTTTTGGCATTTACCATGAGTTTGAGACCTGAATCCACCCCATATACAAAGAGTCGATTATTTTCATACATGGTAAATGGACTGGATTTGTATAGTACTTTTCTAGTCATACTGATCCCTCAAAGCGCTTTACACTGTAACTAGTTTCACTCACAACAACGCATTCATTCATACACTGATGCAAAGCCCAGTAGGCAACTAGAGGTTAAGTTCCTTTCCAGGCTCACATTCATATGTAACAGGAGGACGCTGGAATTGAACCTACAACCCTCAAGAAATGTTGCAAGAAAAGTACTCTACCTACTGAGCCCCAGTCACCCCAACTCTAACTTTAGACCCCCCAAGCCTGAAGGCCATCCAAACCAATTTTCAAGCCACTCTCAAAATCTCTGGGAGATCGACCAAACTCCAAAACGCAGTCAAAATCACATGCCCAATCTAAGATGGCCAACTTCCTGATCGTTTTCGACGTGTTTTTGGTAATTCTTTGAAGGTCTACAAGTTTACCACATTTAATAGTTCTACAATATGGGGAGGGTGCTTTGAAATTCTTATGGGGGCGCTGCTCAGCCAATTCTGGTGCAAATTAAAATGCACAAATACCACATATACCTGGCATATCTGCAAAAAAATATTGAGTTTTACATATATGTGTAAGCATCCTAAGAGCCACATAATTTGATGCAAGAAAAATAAGGTTATAAATAAATAAACCTGTAATAAAGTTACAACAGGCAAAGGACCTGATGAAATGACCTTGGGTACTACTCACTAGAAAGAAGCAGACAGGGGTGCTGGGTGCGTCTTGGCTGCTGGAGTGGAACAGAGAAAGGTGCAGCAGCGGCTGCACAGTGTGTGCTCACTGGACACTTCAATCACAGGTAGCCGCAGCCCCAGGCGAACTTGGCCAATTAGCCACACACCGCCGCTGACCCCCGGCTTCATTAAGGGCTTGGGCTCTGGAGGGGAAGAAAGAGGGGAGGATTAGAAGGTGAGAGGGGAGACTGTCATTACTGGTGAAGGTTTGAGAAGACACATCTACACTTTTACACAGACACATATGCTTAAGGTGAAGCTGAAGGTTACAGATAAACACAATCAAGTGTGGGAATGCACTCAACTCCACATGTACCCACTGTTCACGTCTCTTCCCACGTCCCTGAGGGTTTATACCTGCTGCAAAGGTGGAGGAGGTGAGAGTTAGATCTACAGAGGCCAGAGGGCAACGCCCCCACACCCAACACAGCTGCAGTGACAGCAACAGGTGTGGTGGCCGGCAGACATGCAATTATCAGGCTGAGATTCTGCTCTTTGTGACAGAGACAGCAGATCAGAGGGAAGATTAGAGCTACAGCGGAAGAAGAGAGAAACAGGATGGGAGGAGACAGAGATGAGAGGGAAGAAAGGAGGATGCAAAACTACATCTTTTAGAGGATGGAAGGAAAAATAATTTCAGTTATGCTCTTTTAAATCTACAAATCCCAAGAAACTAAATACAATGCTGATCAAAATCCAACCTACACCGTATATCAGAAGTTTACTTCCACACATCACTGCAATGAAGGTGATTAGCTATGGTCTTTCAAAGAATGCCTTTGAATTATTCTTTTCTCAGATTGGTAGGATTATAAAACTAATATATATATATATATATATAAATAAAACTTCAGGCAATGGTAGAAGTGATTCTTTTTACGTGTGATGTTATTTTTTTCTAATCCAAACATCTTGAAATATATACAGACAGCCCACTAATACTTAACATGGTTCTAGCTGAATTCCAGCTGGATATCTGCCTATATCTCTTCTGAGAAATGGTGGAGCACATTTAATCAGCCATGGATTCAGCTTTGGATTCAGGCCATACACTTTTAGTACTGTTGAGGTCAAAGCTATTCCAGAAGCCTTATATTAGCCTGCTTTACCATTGCAAAGCTAGTTTTGATGGTTAGGATCACCAACACCAATTTGGATCAACAATCTATTTGTTTTGCTATTCACTACTGTTACTGCACGTAAACAGCCACACAGTATTATGCTACCACCACCATGCTTGAGAGTTGGTACAGGGATCTCAGGTTTGAAAGATTCACCTCAGTCTTTAAACAGTCTTGTTATTGTGGCCAAATAGCTCTCCTTTTCTTGGTTTCAGTTTTAGAGAAAGGGGATCTCTCTTTGTCAGCACCCTCTATGCTGATGTGAATGTCACTTCCAAGCGGATTGTCCAAATTGGTTGTGTTTCTGCATCTTCCAGTTCTGTTCCAACAGGACAAGAATCCTAAACACATCAAAACAGGTTTGGGGCTGGATGAAGCAGGCTGACATTAAGCTCCTGGAATGGTCCCAGCCTCAACTGAATAGAAAATGATTCTATTATGCTTAAAAGCTTAGTCTTAGGACATGAACATATGTAAATGTGCTCCACCAATTCTAATTAAAATAGTGGTCAATATGGAGTCAATTTATTACAGTGACATGGTTATGGCTTTATAAAGGGAGCAGTTTATTTGTTCATTTTACTATGAAATGCTTATCCAAATAGCAATGGGTGTGTGTTCCTTTATTAGTCTGTATGTGGCACTTCAATCCTATGTAGAATTATTTTCTAATATCTAATTATTTTCTCCTATTTACCTTAGACTTCTAGAGTAGGAACAGATTTACCCAGGATAGCGGTCAGAAGAAACCTCATATGCACATTTGCACTCCACTTAAAAAAAGCCAAAACCTCTGATGTCATTTCAGGGTAGGTGGAGCAGTTTGCGGTTATTTGGGACATGCAAGGCTCAGGAAAAGCTGGTCATGTACAAATCTTTCTCTCGCCTACAAAAACATAAAATCACATGGGATCTGTGCATGCATCACATTTACTATGGAAGCCTAAGAGCTACTGGGGGGGTCGGGGTGCTTCAAACCAGTGTTCCTTTTGATTAGAGGGCCTTGACCTAGCGAAAAAAGAAAAAAAATTCTAAGGTGGGCTGCAAGTATATATTTTTTTATGCACGGGTGGAGGAGCTACCTGCCCTTAATTTAAAACAAGCCATGGATAAAAAGATCAATGGCCCAATTCAGTGCAAGAATTGGAGGGAAAAGTTTACAAACATGGTAGGAGATTATGAGGAGGAGATGTATGAGTAGATGAGGTGGGGGTGTGGAGAGAGCACGAACGAAGAGGGATCTAGCTCATCTGGGTGCTAGTGGCTTATTGATCGGAGAAGACACACAGCTCCGAGCCATTCATCACAGGCCACTCTCAGGTCCTTAGATAAGTCCTGTGATAGTGCCTGCTGCTGAGCAGCTGCAACTGGCCACATCCATTATCGTTCAAACGAAGCCCACTAGCCTGGGAATAGGCACAGAAAGGGCTGCTGGGTGACATGGCAGAAGGCTAGATTTAAAATAGAAAAGAAGCCTGTGGCTAAGGGCCTGTGGCTGAGGGTAATGTGTACAAAGGCAGAAGCTGATGTTGAAGGGCTGGAGTTTGATGGAAAATTGTGCCCCAACTGCCACAAAAGAAATGAAAAACTGTCTGTTTGCACCAGCAGGAGGGGGGATTTTTTGATGGTCCAATTGTTTCCATTTCTTGGCCAAACAGTATTAGCAAAGCTGTTTTATAGGAGATAGTACACCATCCGAGTGACAGGCAGCTCTGAAAACCGCTGAGTGGTGCTGTATGTATTACTGAATGTGAGTGTGTATGTGTATAAAGAGAATTCCCCAACTGGGCAGGTGGGGATCAGCCATAATGAGCCAAGCAGGGAAGGAAGACAGAAAGGCAGGGCAAAAAAAAACACAACAGGAGGAGGGATGGCGACAAGCTCAGAGCCAGAGACAAGGCCCCAAAAGAGCAATTACAGGAGCTCCAGAGAAGGTGTGGGCCTGGTCCCAAGGCATGGTTTCAAACAGTACAAAGCCCTGCCAGACATGTACTCACAAGGACACACAAGCAAACACACAGAAACGTCAACTAGTTTTATACACCATTTTTTATGTCAAGACTCGATCGTTTTCCATACTGAAATGTCAATACAAAAGTTTACTATGACCTTAAGGTGGTCATTTCTGCAGAGGCAAATATGAGCAATAAAGTAAAAGAAACATACAAAAAAACAAAAAAAGTAAGGATGGATGTTCTAATGCACTAATACAACACTATTGATGAACAAGCGGATGGATGGATGGATGCTCAGAAAGACAGGCAGACAAACATTTGGCTGGATGAGTGGAGAAACTGATGGCCAGACAAAAGGTGGGACAGGGAATAAAGTTGTAAATTACGTATGATTTTTCCATGCTTTTGGCAGCTTCCTAACACCACGAATTGAAACAAAAGCCCAAAGTTCAAGAGTTTGGTCAGCGGGCAGAAAACTTTCAAGTCAATTGTGCTGCGAGTGGTGGGCGCTAAACAAAAGAGAACAGTCTGGACAGCCTCTCACCATGGTACCTGTTACAAACAGGGGTCTAAAATAGTTTCTGAAGGCAACCATTTTTGGCCTTCCCCACTCCACCTCTTCTACCACTTAAAGGAGAATGACAAGACACGGGGAACAGACATAACCGATGGGAGAAAAGGAGAAGATATGCAAACAGATATGTGGGAGAGAGGAAATTAAATTAAGAGAAAAGTTCTTGCGCACCGGTACGGACCATTGATTTCCTATTCTTTTGGAAAGATTTAATGAGCTTAAATAGGAGTCTGGTTTGACACTGCCACAATGACTCTGAGAAAGCTCCCTGTGAGAGGAAATCGTTCAGAGGCTGTGACGGCTACCAGCAAGAGGGGAAGGAGAGAGGAGGGAGATAAAATGCAGGGAGGGAGGGAATGTTTTCATGCCAAAGTAGGAGACATGAGGAAGACAGATGTTGGATTATGCTTGGGAAATGGTCCACATCTAGCTTTACTTGTCTAGTTCTCAATGAGCACAGGGGGAATGAGGGATGAAAGGGATTAGAGCAAGAGAGGCAGATGCTGAAAGAGGCTAAAAGGTGGTCTACATTCAACTGAGCTGCCAAGTTATCTAGGTGCTTACTCACAACAGGCGCTCATTATAACCCAACGATCTCCAAAGTGATTGACAGTTCCTGCTCGACTGCTGCGCTTCACCTCATTACTTCCTGGATGACCTCCCTATGAGCCATTCAAGAGATGCAATTGCTTAGCAGCCATCTTGTTTTTCTACCCTCCCCTCTCGCCATTATACCTCCGTGGGCAGAACTGTTCTGACTTCCGAGAGCAGAGTCCTCAGACGCTTCACTGCGCTCTGCCGCTGATGAGGGCCCCACTGGGAATCATCAGTAGCCGTTTTATAAAGCCGCCTGGCAGAGTGAATGCACTCAGCATCCTGCCAACTATTGTGGGCAATCACAGTAATAGGAAAGTGGACATAGCTGTGCGCTAACAGGATGAGAGCTTATCGTCGCCAACTGTTGGATGTCTTGATGTGTTTAAAGGTTTTCTTAATCAAAACTTAAATCAAGAACAGAGTTACCCTAGAGATGTACTTGCTCAAGATGATAAATATGGAACCATTCCTGATGAAACAAAGTCATTGGGTCACTATTTAAAGATAAACAGTGCATTGCAAAGCTATCCTGACATTAAATTAACAGATTCTCCATTAACCATTCAGATTGCATCCAAAGTCAGTTGAATTAATTTATTAAGTTGCATCAGAGTATAGAGGGCTACCGATATAGACACACAATTAAAATCCTAAAACCATGCATCTTTCTCCATTAGAGTTAAACTCCCAAAAAAATACATCAAATTGTTTTTTTAAATGTTCAAGGGGAATAAAAACTTTTGAAAGGCACAATAGGTTGGAGCAAATTTACCACTTTTATATTTGAAAAAAAATTATTTGGTTAGAGTTAAAACACACTAAAAAGGAAAAAAAAGGTGACCAAGGGACAATGAAAAAAAAACAGAGCCGGATCCTTCACTATTTTACAGGGTGTTTGTTTTACAGGCTTTTGAGAAATTATGCTTTCTAGATTTTTAGATTGATTGAAAACTTTTTTTCTGCTGGGTACAAAACAGATGCTACATCATGTAATAAATGTAATTTAGATTTTTATTCATATATGTATACATACACATGGAACAAATGTTGTGATTTTGCAAAAGTATCCAGACCTCCACACATTTTGTTCCGCAACAACTACAAACTTTTGTAATTTGATTTAAAAAAAAGTAGTGATTAGAATAGAATAATCATTTAACAGTCCCACCATTGTGTAATGGAAAGAAAACACTTTTTCTCCTGTTTTTTTATATAGCGGGGAGTCTATAGTGCATTTCTATTCAGCCCTCCTCAACTTAAAATAAAATCCGTAGAACCAATTACCATCAAAAGTCACATAGTAAATAGAATCTAGATGTGAAAACATTTATCTCAGTATAAATCCAGCTGCCCTATGAAGACCTAAGAGATTTGTTAGAGAAGATTAGCAAATAGCATCATAAAGACCAATGAGTATAGTAGGGAGGTCAGACAGAAATTGGTAGGTTTAGTCGAGAGATAGGTAACAAAACAAAAGCTTTAAATGCCTCAGAGGACTATTCAATGAAGTATAGCAAAACTACAAAATAGTTATGGAGGATGTGGACCAAAACATTTTACTTACTGCATTTTGTGATAACCATAAGAGCAACAATAAAAGCTATAAAAAAAAAAAACTTTCTTTGCAGACAGCCCAACCGCCGAATATACAAATAACATTTTAAAAATGCAAATTGGCCACTAACAGATAAAGATACCTCAGAATGCCATTTACACTGTGCACCATTAAACAGTACATAATAAGTACCGTTACCTTGCAGCAAGAAGGTCATTAGTTCAAATCCTAGCCTGTGTTCTTTCTGCATGCCGGCCCGTTTGCATGTTCTCCCTGTGTAAGTGTGGATTCCCTCCAGGTATTTCGGCTTCCTCCCACAGATCAAAAAAAATGACTGTTAGGTTAATGGGTCTCTCTAAATTGTTCTTAGGTGTGTGTGTGTGCATGGTTTGTCCTGTGTGTCTCTGTGTTGACCTGCGACGGACTGGTAACCTGTCCAGGGTGTACCACCCCTCTCGCCCAATGACCACTGGAGATAGGCAGCAGCCCCTCCGTGACCCTTCATGGATAATGGCATAGACAATAGATTGATGGAAAGTAAAAATGTCAACCATATGGTTAGCTTTTTGCAGTTGGTAAACATCATTGAAGTATATTATTATGGGAATGAATCAAAATCATCATAAGCCCTGAAAGGCATGGGCGCAGATGGGGTGGGGGACGGGGGGACCTTTTCCCCCCCAGACCCAGATCCACCCAGATCGTCCCCCCACTTGTTGGACAAGAAACAAAAAAATGGACATTAAGAGCTTGAAGCTCCTTTTTCCAATAACACTGAAAGCAGCACAAAGTAACCCGACACCGACTCCAGAGGCTCCAGTGAGAGGAGTAGGAGCCGTAGAGCCATCGATGCTTACGCCCATTTCACACCGGCAGTGGTAGGAAAATCACGCTCTATCTGCTATCCAACTGTTCACACCGGATATGTATTTCTCCGCAGCAGTCGACAAGCACTTCTGGTCAGCTGTTGTTTTTTTTTTATATTGAGAGATTTTTTTATAATCATGGGTAAGTAAATAACCTCATGAAACAATTATGTTTCTGTTATCAGTAAGTTTGTACACAATTTATCTGTTGTCACACACACAGCCAGAGAGAGTGTGTAGATACTGTTGAAATATACATATTTGTTTATCGTCTCTTCATATTTATTTTATTTTCTCTTCCCGTTTCTGAGTGTGAGTGGACAGGAGAGATCTCTATATATGTTTGTTTGATTTAACACATATTAAAAAAAGTACAAACAATGTATGTAGAGGAAATATACATAAAGATACATAAAATCCATGAGTAGAGAAGTGGTAGAAGCCTGGATAGGCTTATATAGAAACATATAAATAGGGTTCCAGAAGGCCAATATTTGCATTTTTTTTCAGTGACAGAAAAGCTGGTCTGAGTTAATGGCAACATGGTCATGGCTAAATACAGGGCAATCCTGGAAAGAAAAAATATTAGAGGTTCCTAAAGACTTGATAGCGGGGCAGATGTTTACCCTGCTTCAGCATAACAACCCAAAACACACAGCGAGAATGGCCATGTCAAAGTCCAAACCTAAATCTAGTTAGAAATCTGTGGAACAAATTGAAGATTGTTGTTTACAGATGTTCTCCATCCCATATGACTGATCTTAAGCTTCCAAAGAATAATGAGCAAAAAGTTTTGTCTCCAGATGCTCCAAAAGACAGGTTATTGTAACTACAGTAAAGCAGAACACCATAAGAACATTATTCTAAAGCAATGGATTATATTCTTTCCATTTCACAATTGCAGTTTACATGGTGTACAATATAAATCCTATTGAAATATTTTAAACATTTATGTGAAATATTAAAACAAAAAGGTAGAAAATCTCAGCCAGTAGGAATTCGTTTGCAAAAAGTTGTATTTCAGGAGCCTGTGCGTGCATTTAACGCAATGTTGTTTAATGGCTTAGAGGAAGTTTTCTATCAACAACAAAAAAAAAACGATTTCTCAAATCAGGAGTGCAAAGAGAGTTATTGAGTTTCTGACCATCTAACATCATTTCTGCTTAAATGTTTGCTCAAGAGCTGGTTACACAGCTGGGTGGCATCATGTCTCAGTGTTTATCCATACAGATGCATAGCAAGCAGTACAGCAGTGACTATGGGTGTTATACACAACTGGCAGCAGTGCTGAGGCCATGCCTCACTGGGCATTCGTGTGTGACTTGCAGTAAATGTTACGCTGAGGAGGGACATATTTTTCAAGAAAATGCATCTTAAGCTGAAACAATCATGTGATCCTCCGGTGATTAATTATAGTAAGAGAAAAACAGCCTGTATAAGAGTTTGCCATTTACTTCTGAAGAACTGAAGCAGAGGCACACAGGCGCATACTCCCACACAAACTGAAAATGGCTAACAGGAGCAATAACAACTCGAAGAAGACGTGTTTTACTGTTTGAGTCTGCTCTGCCACTTCAAATATCCAGAAACAACATTTTGCGCCCGCAAGACACAAACTTTCACTGGAGTATTTTCCAGGCGATTCCATTGGTTCAAATTTACGCCGGACACCGGACCAATAACCAGATCATTTATACTGTTCTATATATATGGACTGTGGATAGAAGGTTATTATAGAAATAGAAAGCTATATTTCATAATTGCACCACCATGCTTATGTCCCTTCAGTGAAATTGGCTCTCCAGAATATATTCCCTCTCTCTTTATCTCTCTCTTGTCTGGCAGAGAGGGTGATTTTGACAGGCTGACTGTCTCTGCTCATGCAATAACCACCCTCCATTTGTATCTGAGGAGGGTGCATTAACTGGACAGCGTAATCAGCCCGCACAGGAAAAGCAGCGAGCCTCAGCAACCGACTCGTTTTTACCACTCTAGGCTATAACAGCTTGCCATTAGGCCACAATTAGTGCAGCTCATTTGGGGGGAAAGTAGCCCCTCCAAAGCCCCTTGGGCTGCAGAGCGGATGTGAGAAGCAAGACTTCGTCCAAGTCTATTGTTGCGATAAACATTCAGGACAGATAATCTGATTTGTTAACATTCTTGATGGTAAATGCAAGGGGACTTTAAAGGAAACGTATGTACGAAATTAATTTTAATTAATCATAAAATGGCCCCGATATGTCACTAGACATTAAGAAATTATGTTCTTTTGAAATACTTATATCACTGTCAATAGTGGTCCGGCCAGGGTATTGTTATGTAAAAGTGAAAGTTGCAGCCCTCAAGTGATGTTATTGTTGTCATGTTCTGTTTTGCTCTGAGGCTCAAACCCTCAAGCTATCTACAAATCACGAAGTCAGTAGAGTTTCCTCATCCGGGTTGCCAGCTCTGCTCTGTTTACCACAGCTGAAGCGGTTTTGAATGTGATTGCAGTACCTATTTTGGCCACAATCCTACATACGTTTACTTTAAAGTAAAAGCCACACAAAGCACCACGGGACATTGCTCCAATCCAATTTGAGGGTATTGACACTGTGATGCAAACAGCTAATCACCTGATGATGCAGGCAAGAGAATATTCTACCTTGTACAATACAAGGTAAAAAAGAAAAAAAAACATTTGAAAGTGCATCTTTTATTCAAATGCATATATTTTCCAATGTAGGAGAGAGTGTTAGGTGTAAATAGTAAAAGTAAACACAGTGTGAATCTGAATATCTAGCAGAGAATACAGTTGTGCGATCATGCAAAAGCTAAAATAACACACAAACACATTCCCTTCCCAAGGGGCTTTGAAACAAAGTGAAAACACACGTCCCTGTGGTCATTTGTGGCATGCTGGCAGTGGGCAGACACAGATAAGAGTTTGGATCGGTGGCGGCTGACACTTTGCGATTATCTCTGGCCGCTGGAATTGACCGTCCATCAATCCAGACGACCAAGAGAACCGGGGCTGGGCAACTTGATTGTTATCTGGAGGCAAGATTTTTCTGATTTACCAACCTGAGAGGGAAAAAAAATAAAAATACTTAGTGTTTCAGATACTTTAGTTTTATCTTATAAGCTGCAGTTTAGATACACAAAGACCAACACTGAATAATACACAGTTTAAAAAGACAAGGTAACTTCTTAAAGATTTTATATAGGGTATGGATGTCATAATTTTCAGGACGTATTTGTTTTCCATTCAATTTCATAATTCTGCACTATTTTGGGATGATCTATCACATAAAGCATCCCCCCCCAAAAATACACTGAAGTTTGTGGTTGTAATTTGACAAAATATGGGGGGGGAAAAGTCAAGGAGTTTGAATACTTTTGTAAGCAATTTTAAAGGGGGAATCTAAATGAACCTCCCCACATCAAATCTTTCCAAACAATCAGAAAGCACCACCTGACTTTCAAGGGCTCCCTCTCACGTTCCAATCTGCCTTCTTGGCTCTCTTTGCCTCACCTCATGCTGCACATTCTGGACCTGAAAGCAGATCTACAGACCAGAGAGAACCACGGGAGAGAAAAGGATAGGTGGATGGAGGAAAGCAAGAGCTAAAGACGGAGACTGTCAAGAAGCACATTCTTTCTCCTGAGTGCCATCTGGAAGTGGAAAGGTAGATAAACAATGACGTGAGCTGCATTCCATCTCTTTCCCAAAGCCAGAACAGACACACAGTCACCACAATGCTCGTGCGCCGCAGCCACTGATCCCATGCCGTGTGCCAAGCATTGTCAGGGATTGGGTCTTATCAATCGTTGGCCAGATCCTGAGCAGAAGCGTGAGGCAAACAAAGGGCGGGGAGAGAACAAAAATGGACGAGAGCTGCAACGGACAATGAGAAACACAAATGAGAAGATGGCTGGGAGCCACCCGTCCATGTGGCTTGGACCAGCTCCATTTAATCTGGTCAAGTTTGCCCTGCCCCTCCACAAAAAAAAGAAATCAAAGGACTCTTCTCCCTGTTGAGCTAAATGAGAAAATATTGGGATATAGAGCATTATGTAAAACGTTTACAATGTTACAACTGGGGAACACGGCATTATTTAAAAAACTAAGACAAAAAAATCATCTGCATTCACTCACAGGAAGAATTTGAAGCCAAACTGAGCTTTACTTAAGTTTCTTTACAATTCTTCACAGTTTTAATAAACTTCAGTTATCCAATATATTAAAAAAGGCTATCGAACATAGCAATGCTGTGCTGTTCCTCCCCCTCCTGTTGCTACACTCTGCTGATTAGCTGTTTGATTACACAGTCACTCCATGGAAATCAAAGGTCAACACACATTGGTGGCATTTGACGAGCTATTTTATTTCCTCTTAAAAGCATGGATGCCTTTGGTCAGCAGCTGATGCTCCAACCTGTTCAATTTAGAAATTTTGGCAACTCTGAAACATCTATATTTTCATTAATCTTTTTATGTAAACATCTCTGGGTCAATATTAAGATCTGGAAAATGACCTTGAGCTGGTGCTTCCTATTATGGTATACTAAGGTTTTAAACACTTTTACATACAAGTTTTAAAATCATTGAAATGTTAATATTATCATAGCTGATGTATCCCTACAAACTACTAAGAATGTAGAAGTGCAACATTGCCACTCCCCCACCTGTTAATGAGGACTGCCAGCAAATAGCTGACTGAAGGCAACAACACCTAAAGCCTAGTTTATACTACTCTGACGGCGAATTTGCACGCAGTCGCAGACGTATTGACAGAGGTTTTTCATTTGTGGTTCTCCGTTTCCTTTCTCTCCATTAACTCCATTCTCCATTAATTTTCTCGACCAGGACAGCAGGGGCTGCTAACTTTCCATGACGGCCCTGACTACTATCGTAGTGTTGTTTCAGTTTTTTTCTTCAGTCTGTGAACGCATTTCCCCCTAAAGGAGCAATGGATGACAGAAAGTATGTTTTTATTAAACTGTAAAGCTTTTTACCAGAAGTGCAGCTCAAAGAATACTCTAAAAACGCATGGAAACAAAGCAGCCGTTTTTGTTGTTTTCCTACACATCCTTGTGCTCAAAATCGCCAAAAGACCAGATTAGATAAATTATCCTTTCAAAATAAAGCATGTAGTGGCCAAACGCTGCATTAACTACTGATTAAAGCGAAAATAGAGCCCCGTTCTGGTGAAATTATCTATGGCTGTTACTGAGCTGACCAATCACAGGAATACGCTCTACTTTGACGGAGACAAATAGTTAGAAAATGGGGCTTGACTCCATCTGTCTTTGCATAGGTGACAGAGAGCCCTTGCGTCGATGGATAATGACGTTGCGTCAATGAGTCTTCGTCAAAACAGAGTAGTATAAACTAGGCTTAACAGAATTGCTGACAAAGTGTCCATCAAGAATAATTATTTGATCTGGCAGCACTTTGTTTCATTTTACAACAGAGCGTGTCAAAGATCAGAGAGTGACAGACAACATGCAAATTATTTGTAAACACTCAAAATGCCATAAATGCTAATGTTAGCAACGGCTGATGCCAAAGCTAAATTGCTAAGTGCTAAACAAAAAGCAAACTAAAATATTCTACACAAATTCTCTAAAACAAAGATTTCTGAAACCTTTAATAAAATTTTGGAATTTAAGAAAATTGAGATTTCTAGTTTTACCTTTAGCATAGTTCAGATATCTGCTTAATTGTATCCAGTTCTTGATGTCATCTCATTAGCTGCTTGCATTTTACAGCCCTGGTAATAACCAATATGTTATTTTTTTCTGAGCAGCAGTAGGGAGTAGTGTTGCTTTTCCTTTTCAATACAACAAATGAAATCATACATTTTATAGTTTGGTTTTATTCTTGAGTGTTAATACAGTGATACTGTGGTATTCTGACTCCAGGTTATCCTTTTGTGAGAATCTCACTCGGGCCCCGGTCTTCTCCTCCCCCTAGCAGCCTGCAGGGAGGTTTCCTGTAGGGACTGTGGCTCTTGGGACCACCCTGTCCTGAGAACCAAACTAGACTAGATTACAGCAAAAAAGAAAAAAAGTTATAGCCCTTAGTGGGTAAAACTACTAAGAAAGAAGGACAAAAGGAAGAGACATCGACCGATATCCCTCAGGCAGCAAGAGGAGCTGCACCTGTGTGCCCTTCGTCTCTGCTCAGTTTAGTTTCCATCTCCTCAGACTCTCAGAAGCAATAGCCTGTTCAGCTCTATTGGCGCTGGCGGAACAACAGGAGGGAGGGATCAGGTGGCTCAAGCGAACAGACGAAAGAAGGCCTGGGAGGGTGGCTGACAAATGAGTCCCGTCAGGTAAGATTCACAGATGTGAAGGGATGGGAGGGGAGGAAGATGCAGGAGATCGGTCGGGTGAGAGCTTGTGTCAGCTTACATTGGTTCATCAACCCATATCCCGAACCCTGATTAGAAATCACTGTTCTCAGAAGACAGAGGAACTAATGAGTGCTGCTTGCTGATTTAGAAAGAGGAATAACAAAATGCAGCCTCCATTTCCCTTTCACTGTGACCACTATATGCAGAAATGACGACTCCTGCCACAAAGAAGCAGAGAACCTGGGAAGAACTCCAGCGCCTTTGGTAATTGGGCCAGACACATAAAGCTTTCATAAAAGTGAGTAATGAAAAGGAAAGCAATGAGAATTGAAAGAAGGCCAAAATAGGCACAGCATAGATGAACTGTGTTTCAACTTGCACTGCGGAGAGAAGACAGGAACCCCTTTTGCAAAAGACTCGAGAAAATAAAAAGAGCATGATTAGCTTAAAGTGATTTCAACAAATGAACACACAACCCCTCAGCTGGATTCAGATCTTGATAAATGCCCACTGTCTTCGCCGTTATTAAACACAAGAGACACTGGTGGGTGCTTGTGCCAGCCAAAACTAATTAAAGCCAAGCAGATGCGTCTGGACAGTGGTACGCCGCACACTCACCATGATGTTACACAATTGTTCCCTTTTATGCATGCTTGCACTCACGTATTCACAAAAGGAGCCTTTAGATGGGCTGTTAACCCCGTCCACAGAGTAATCACTGCTACCTGATGAGACATCACCCAGGTAACTAGACAAGGTGAACATAAATCAACAGGATCTCAGCCTCTGTTTCCAACGTTGCAATTTCTGACTTCAGAAACTTTGTGCAATGCCTTTTTCTCAATGACTTATTATCCTACCAAAACCACCAAACATTTTTATTCCCCACCTTCCCTCCTGCAGGTGATGATGAGATAGAACTAACAGCAACCAATTAATCTTTCAAGGTGGGAGTGCGTCATGAGCAGTATGACACTGCAGCCTACAATAGAGAGCTGGTGACGCTTTCATCAACCTCCTCTTTCCACTTCGTACTTTTCAGCCTTATACTTTGTGAGCAAACACCTGTGCTTTTCCTTCTTTTTTTTTGCAAAAGCTATCATTACACCACCCAACAGGCATGAGAGCTGAACTCAAAATTGCTGATGGAAGCCCCCCTAGCAGAGTCGAAGCAGGAGATGAGATTGCAGTGGGGATACATTTTGGAAAGGGTGGGTGATGGAAAAGGATGCCGCTTTTAGGTGTTGCACACCAACAAGTAGAAATGCAGAGCAGAACAAAATGGAAAACCTCTGTGTTCAATCTTCATTTAGACTGTTGTATGCATCCAGCCATAATAAAACCTATGCAGGGTCACATCCAACAGAGGCTGTCACACAGGTTTCATAAGATGAACAAGTAGAAAGTAGAGAAAAATCACCAATTTGGTGCAGCCAGTCCCAGTTGTGGATGGAAATAAGGACTTGTGCCAACAAATGTAGGAAAAAGCCCTTATCAACAAATTGCTCAGGCTGCATTACAACCAAACAGACAAGTCTAAAGCTGGAGAAGGGAGGGAGAGTACGACCTGGATCAGACAAGAAAGGACAAAGGAGGAAGCAAGTGACAACACATGACATTACAAATAAAAGTGATGTACCACATTTTGCAGGTAGTAGCTGCATAGATCAGATAACTTTGTACATGCCCTCAATTTCAATAGCAGCTTCCAGAATCAAAGGTGATATGAGGGCAAGAACGAAACAATAGGGGGGAAAAAACATCTCAACGCAACTATTCTTGTTTGTGAAGTGAAAAATTCACAGTGGCTTCCACAAAGGGTTTTGCTAAAACCCTTCTGTCGGAAAATAGAGTTTTGGCAGCCGCAGGTGCTAGCCATCCGCTCAGAGAGAAGACAGTGGGTTAGCGTTTCTCCTCAAAATGTCTCCAACGCTGCAGAACGTCATTTCCCAGGTAAGTAGTCTAGCTGTCAGAGCCTAGGCCATGATGCAAAAGCTACAACTGTTGTGTGCAGGAATGCTGGATAAAATTTGATAAGATCCAGAAATCATTAGCAAGGAATGCGTCTGACACAACAGGCAGAACATGGCATTTTCAAAAGCTTAAAAGACCCCAAAGTGTACGGCGGTGAGCAGTTCTAGGCAGCTGTTTCATTCAGGTCTTCTGATAACAACCCCCCTATCCAGACTGGCTAATGCAAGGCAGCACGAATACAAATCACTTCTTTGATGGTACACACTGAGCTAAGCAAAAACTAGTGAACTGGCACACACTCGCTCATTTCTGAGCCGATCAAACCTCTTGTGGATCATTGTGTGGAAAGAATTTTAATGTAGTAGTCTGCATTTAGATTAATGTGCATCCTTAAAAAAGATCTTATGATAGTATGGTTAATAAGAGGAACACTTCCGCTATCGGGAAGAGCCAGAAGTATGAAAAGACAAAGATCTAGCTAACGGACTTGGTCATATCATTAACCACACAGGCTTTGCAGATACATGATCTCGAAGCAGCTCCAACGACGCTGAAGAAGCAACACTTTCATTATTTACAAGATAACATCCTAAGAATACTTTAAATGGGATGAGTTTTTGCATTAAGCTCCCTTTGTGAATAAACACACAATTGGCACATCGATTATGACTTTAAGCAATAAAGATTTAGGGGACTTAATTCTCTTTCTCTACTTAAAGAGAAACGTTAGGTTTATTAAAGGAAGGTAATTTGAAGTCATCAGCTGTAGTTCTCTTGCCTGCAGTTGGCAGATGCCAAATCACAGTACGTTTTTTGAAAAGGTAATATCTCCTCTGAGCAATAGACAGCTACCAGCTTTTTGGATTTGGGTCCATATTTTGGACAATTTTTGCAATTTAAGTAAAGTCAAATTAAAAAAGAAAACTATGCTGTTTTTTTGTTCTTTTTTTTTACAGGATACAAAGTTATGAGTCTACAATTTTGCATGTTTTTTTAACCATTTTCACAGGCAAACAATTTTTATGTTACTATGCAAAATTATGCTGTTTTAAGCTGCACCAATCAGCCATCTCAGCAGTGTATGTTATATTATACAATATAATGAATTAACTTTGATTAGACTAGACTTTTTAGAAAGCAGAGTTTAATTTCACAAAACAAACTCAGGACTGATTATTAAAACATCCTCCAGATATAATATACAACTTAAATAGAACTTCCCTGATAGCTGAAAACTCTCAAATGGCATATCACCTAAGAAAAAAACAAAAAATGGCAAATAGAAAAAAATTATTTATTGACACCCAACAGCCTGGAAAGGGCTAGAAATCAATTTCTAATGGTGCGTTCAGACCGCAGACTTTGTCAGCGTCAGCAACGTCAAGATTACATGTTAATACTATGGTTGAGGCTGTTGGAGGAGCGTCATAGTCTCTGCCGCGCTTTGTGAGCGTTGGCTTCGTCATTTTTTCAAGCTTTTCTCGCGTTTCAAGCTTCAAAGCGCATAACTCTAGCAACGCAGAAGTTCAGCTAGCAGAAGTTTTGCCTGCCTTAATGGTCTTAACGGAGCATGGCAACCAATCAGAGCGTCTCATTGTAGTGACGTTGCCCGACGTCAAGGCTGCCTAGCCAACCATGATCCGCAAGTGTTTAAAACATCCAGCAGAGAAAGAGCTTTGCACGCTTCAGCTTAAAAATGTATTTTCTGTGTATATGCGTCAAACTAGTCGCTTTATGAGCGTTGCTTGACGCTGACAAAGCTTGCGGTCTGAACGCGCCATAAGACTTTCTTTCTAGGGCTAGAAATCCATTTCTAAGACATTGAAAAAAGGTGAGAGACAATACAACAAACACAAATGGAATCGCTAAATTTTACGAACAAAACTGAATACAAACAAAAACGTAAAAAATGCTAAATTTAAAAGAAATCACTGATATTACCAGGCAGGGAAAACAATACCATAGTTTCTATAATACTCTGGCTGCTGCAAGACTGCATACTACGTACATACATACTACGTATCTGATGCTACCTGGTAAGGCTGGGCTCAACTCAGCCTGGCTCTTCTCTCCACACGGAATAAATGGGCCATCTGACTTCTGTGAAAAACATCAAACAAAAATGTTGAAGCTTGGCACAAGGATTAAAAAGGGAGTCTTCTGAATAGAGAGAAAGTTTTTTAAAGCTTTGTCACCACACAATTGAGTGGAGGAACAAGGATGCACGCAATAACCACTGATAGTAGAGTCACAAAAGAAGCAAGCTAGCAGGAGCCAGTCACTCCTGCCAACTCTTGAACATTTAAATCAGTAAAAGCGAGGGGAGGTTGTATTGAAGGTTTTGTTGCTCTGTGTGCCAACACTCATTCTTGACAAAGCAATGCAAACAAATGGCTGCAGAAACCTAAGAGCTGATAAGAAAAATGTCGACAGGTCACATACTTTAATGAAGATGTCTAGCACAGAGTAAGGTAAAAAAAATTAACAAAAGGTCCTGGTCCTTATGGAAGTGTGCACAAGGATTTATGTTTGCAATTTTTTTGTGAAAAATATTTTTGGTGTCAAGTTCAAACACAAGAATTCTTAAAAACAGGAGATTTTCTTTTAAAATTGTGAAAAACTTTATTCTTTGTTTTGCACATAATTTTTTTGTTCTTTGAGAAAAAAAAAGAAACTGACAGGAAAATACTTTTGTAGAAATCATTCAATATTCTGTTGAGCTACAGCACTGTCATCTATGTTAAACCTGATCAGTAAATGTGGATTGTTTTGGCTATCAACTTTTTATTCACTCCATAATTACACACTTTCTTAGTTAATAAATAAGGTTAGAATGGAAAAAGATAAATCCAGAAAAAAACACGGAAAAGGTGGAATTGGGGAAAGAAATAAAACTGATTTCATAAATGGTAAATGGACTGAACTTATATAGTGCTTTTCTAGTCTTACTGACCACTCAAAGCGCTTTACATTGAAGCCGCATTCACCCAATCACACTCACATTCATACACCGACACCCAACATGGCTCGGTAGGACAATGTAGAATTTGGGGGTTAAGTGCCTTGCCCAGGGGCACATCGACATGTGACTGGAGGAAGCTGGAACCGAACCTACAACCCTCCGATTGCAAGCCAACTACTCTACCACTGAGCCACAGTCGCCCCATACAGCCCTTAAGTTAAAAACTGACAACCATTGTCCGATACTGACGTCAATATAATGTGCATCCCTATTAAAATACTTTTTGCCAGTTATCACAAACTGTTGATGTCAGTTGTCAGTCAGTCATAGCCACAATGTAAAGATGCAAGGTCTGGAGTGGGCACAGAGGGTTTGCCAACAGTTGTTCCTCAGACCAGAACAGGGGAGGGCAGCCATGTTTACGTAACCGTGGGCAAAACCAAAAGGCAATGTTGGGCCACCGTTTAATTCTAGAGCCATCTGCCTTCCAACGCAGGCAGGCAGGGCTGAAGCTCACTGACAAAATTAGCTGTTGTCACGCCTTCAAAAACCCATGGTCAAGAGTCATGTTTCTAAAATACAGAAATAAGTGGGAATCAAACCCTGAATTGAAAGGCTAGTTTAAGCCATTTACTGGAGCTCTAACACAGGCCTACTGAATGCATTTTAAAAGGGAAATTCCGTTTTTTTTTTTTTTTTTTTTTTTTTTTTTTTTTTAAATCAACCTGAACCTTACTTTCAGCTATTTCTATGTTTTTTCACTCACCCTGAGAAGTTTGGTGCCAGTTTGAGCCGTTCAGCAGAATTTAGCCTATACATCCAGTTTTGAACGGCTGTATCTGTACAGAAGTGCTCAGGGAAGTCCAAATGCCGCATGTAATAAGGTTTAATCTAGGAGTACACCGAGCAGACTTTTTCAGTCCCGATATGGATTTTGTACATGTGACGATACCCGATACCGATATTACTGTTGAATTAATAAACTGTATAACTTCCATCATATACCTTTCTTGAAGAGACTAAAGGCACCAGACTTTACTAACTAAACATAATTTAGACAAAATAACAGATGTGAAATATAAAAATACCACAAAAAGAAAATTTTAAGTGAAAAATTAACCTGTTTTTGTGATTTTTGTGAATTTTCCACATTTTGACTATTGGTTCATGGTAACGGTTAAGTTTAACTGATAAATGTACATTAGACGGTATCGGGAGCGATACCAGTATCGGTGCATCCCTAGTTTAATCTGCCCCAAACGCCTTAATTTCACCATGTTTATATTCTCCTTGGACTTACAAACACTTCAGAACTGCTTCTTCCAGGCCGATTTGGGGGCATAACAATAAAACAATAATAAAATGATGAAGAAATTTGGACTTCCCCAAGCACACTAATCAAAGAGTTAGATCATAACTACTGACGTGCTATTCATAGACACTCGTTCACATGTCGCGTTCACAATTTTGTAAAAAAAAAAACCATTATTCAAAATTGTAAGCCATACTCCTTGATAAAGACTAAATGCCTTAATATATAGACATGCAATGACTAAATATGAAATACATGTTTTGATTTCAATTATTGATTTTAAATTGATCAGATGAACAACGAGCAAATTTCCTTCCATCACTTTTGTGCATTCTCACTTTGAGATGACTTGTCTACATAAGGTTACAGAGCCTCACCTCTAAAACTTCAAACTAGTCCTTTACTGCTCAACAAAACTACTAAGCTAATAGCCTAAAACAAAATGTTATGAACAGATGGAGGAAGAACCACATAACCAAAGCAAAACAGGAGTTTCATTCCATTTTGAGTTTCTGCAAGATTTCTTGGCAAGTTTAGTCACATTTCAATTAAAAATTAGTGGAACAAACAAGTAAAATACCACTGAGAAACCATCTGGCTTTGAGAGCTGCTTCCGCCTAACAATCAGTCACAGTTTCAAGTAGAGTGTGTGATGCTGTGCTGGCTCACCTATCGCATGCTGACCATTGCAATCACCAAAAACAACAAGCCCTTACATCTGTGACTCTGGCCCAGTCCCATTAAAAACCCATCACAACCACTACAACCATGCTACGCTTACTGCTCACAAAACCCATTGCTATAATTGGTTCCACTGCACCCTGTACCGTACCAAGTCTGAACAGCCAAGGCTACAAATGCAAACGATTCCACAGAAACTGGAAAAGAATCATATCCCAGTCATGTCTCAGAGACAATCGAGCATGGCAAATTATTTCCAAACAGAAAAGAAATGAAAAACAGACGTTTTGCTTTCAATCAGAAAAGACAGAAATAAGGTATGAAACAAAAAAGAAAAGACATGAGAAGAAACCAAACAATGTTTATCTGCTATGGAAGACTTGAAGTAATGACAGCTCGACTGTGGACCAACTGAAAGCTTTGTGATAAGAACGCACACTTCATCAAGCCACACATGTGGACAGAGGTGCAGCAGTGAAGCAGATCTGTTGTTTCAACACTACCACAGTGAGACCCACAACCATGTCATTACCTCAGCCAGAGGCAAAGAGGAACACGAGGGCTTAGAAATCTCAGACAACCAGACAGTCAGAAAAGTGTTGCTGTGAGGGTGACGGAAAGATAAACAGACAGAAAGACATTGAAATCTAATTTTTCCCCCATGGGAGTGGAGGTGAATGTGTTTTACTGAGGATCAACTCTGCTTTAAGGGAATATCATAGTAACACCAGACAAAGAGAGCATGTCTGGACCTGGATGAAACAGAGACAATGCTGGGCTTAGGGCCCCCAGAGTGATTCCAGTGTCTCTTCAACTGCGTGACTGGAACTTAAGTACAAAAAGTACAAAGAGGAGAAAGTTGTTTATGAAGAAAAAAAGATTACCAATTATCAAAAGGTAGAGACAATGGAAACTCACAAGCAGTCATAATTGCTTGTTGGTGTGACAAGACTGCAGATAAATTAATACTATAATTGATATTCTGAACCAACTTTTGTTAATTAAGGCACTGATTATTCTGCTTAGCGGACATCGACAACCAGAAGCACAGCACTGCCCTTTAGAAAAGGTGCTTTGCGTGGTGATGAACTAAATTCCTTCATGGATATCGTTTAGGGAGCAAGCGGTTGTGCAGGGAATGCTCTGATATGGAAGCAGAAAACAAAAATGGGACAGGATTTATTACTAGTCAATGCCAAAACCAGACACTTCAATTTGTTTTGTGCAAATAACGTTCAACTCTGTTAATTGACTAAGCTCAACAGGTGGAGAAAGGTCAACAAGAGTGGAGACTATTCCTTCTTCTTTAGTCTTAGAGAGATACTGATGTGCCAAAGACGTTCACAAAAATATATAGACTGGTGTGCAGAAATATTTATATCCCTAAGCTAATGCAATAATTCTATTATTTTTTTTCCAAAATATCTCAATCTCCATCAGATTGAATGGAGAGACTGAGCGTTTTCACATGTGTGGCCGTGCCAGGAAATAGCAAGAGAAAAATGAAAAAAAATTGTGCACATGGCGCATATCAGTCCTTGCTCGAATCCAGTGTTTAACATGATGGACTACACCAAAGCAGCAGGTGGCGGTATACAAATAAGTCTGTAGGTATCCAACAAACAAGGGAGTGAGAAGTACCGACGTCATAAAAGGAGCAACAGCCTAGAATGTAAACACAGTGGTCTACTGGTCAACCTGAAGGCATCTACAGGGTGAGTGTTGTAGTAAACCTGCCGCTTTGTAACCTCCTGTGTTGCTGTGGGATGCTTGAACAGCGTTGTTTTGATCTCTTTATGGTCGAGTGGCGATTCGGTAACGTCGGCCATCATTGTCGTCACTTCCGCGTGGAGGGCGTCTATTGTCTTAGATACGGGCAGAGTATGGCATGTGTTCACATGATCCATATCCACTTGTACCTGGACTCCGATACTACCTCCAAGGCAGGTCTCTCTGCCCGTATCCTGGCACTATCCAGGCTCTGTTCACATGGTACGAAATGAGTGGATTTTGACCAAATACGGTACCACAGTACGGACTCGAGTTCCATGTGAAAACACCCTCTGTGAACATTGATTTTAAAGTATTTCCACAAATTCTAAATTAAATTTAGGTAACGTGGGAATATGCTAATATAAACTGCTGTATGTTTAGTATAATTGACCTAACGGAACATGAACCTCTGTCCCAATCTCAAGACTTTTGTTTAACCAATTATATCTCAGAATTTTCCTGCATTTGACCCCTCCACATTCCAAGCAACTCCAACCACCTTCCTGGTACACCATACCCGCATGATGATGGAGCCACATCCATGTTTTACTGTACAGATGCTGTATTTAGTGTGAAATGTAGTGCTGGATTGGCTAGTTAGACCAGAGTTCTTTCCTACAAATAAAAAATAGCTGAACAACTAATGTAAACTTTAATTCATTGGTGAGAAAAAAAATTAAAACATAAGAAGGAATCTGACAGAAAAATTAAACATTTCCAGTAAGTATTGGAAGGGCTGTGACCAAGCTGGTGACCCTATACACCAGCGGTGTCAAACTCATTTCCATTTTGGGGTCACATCAAGCTGTTGAATATCCTTAAAGGGCCGGTTGTGGCAGAATGTATTGATAAAAGTATAACAAACCATTAAAATCAGCCTCCGCATTCCAAAAGTATGTTTTAAAAAGTAATAATACTGAACATCATTACATAATGATGTGATTTAGGACTGTTCAAATAAGCATTGATTTTATTTTACTGATAAAAATTGTATTGAGGTGCAGGAAAATAGAACTTAATTTTCTATCTATAGGGTCCTTTAGAGTTCAGAGGGCCACATAAATGGCCATGGAGGGCCGGATTTGGCCCATGGACCTTGAGTTTGACACGAGTGCTATATACCATACGGGACTATCAATTACTAAAAAGATGCAGGTAAGACACATTTACAGAGGTATAGAAATGTCTGGCTTAAAATATTCTGCTAGAACCTTCCTTACAGAACCTTGAAATAATCCAAAAAAACATTGATCATGACAAGCAAGTAGTATTGGGCCCTACTTTTATAGCTAAGAAGGCAATAACCGTTTCATGGATTGTAGGTTTTGCAATAACAACAAAATTATACCTTGAAAATGACTTAAATCCTCATGTATGGAAGTTTTAGGTTGAAGGGTTTGTGAATTAGCAAGGCCGGACACTGAACAAAAGACACTCTAAGAGATGTGGTTCTGGGCATATGAGCGAGGCAGCCGAGGAAAGCACACTTAATGGAAGTGACAGTCAGCAGATACACACCAGTCTGCTCAATCTGCAATTGCTGAAAAAAAAACATATAAAAGAATACCCCCATCCCATCTACTGATTACACACAATGCACCCCACCGTACTGTGAGGAGGGGGAGCAGGGGGAGTGAATAGACAGAGAATGTTGCTAGGACCCACTCTCAGATAGCGTGGTTATCAGTAAGAGAAAGAGGGAGGGAAACAAAAAGGAAGTTTACTGGCATTGTTTTATCTGGAAGGGCATTAAACCGAGAGGCACACAAGGGATGTGACTGCCAGAATAAAGAAAAAGACCATTCAGAGAAAAGGAAACAAACCATCTAAAGTCTTGGAGCCTTTAGATGTGTCCTATCTCACTCAGTAACACCCATATACATGCACAGTTTACCCTTGGCTCAAAGTCATCCCTGGTTCATGGTCACTGGCTTTGATAGGAGCCCAAGCCCTGGAACGAGCTGCTAACGACACAGAAAGCTCCTCAGCAGGCCACAGGTGCAGCTTGATTTGCAGCAGGAGAAGCTGTCACAAGAACGGAAACTTAGAGTGGCCTTAGATAAAACACTCAAACAGGGATAAAAACAGAACAGAACCCCTCCCAACCCCAATAAAGCAAGCAAAGCAGCTTGATACCCCGCTGGATCCAGCTAATCAGAGAACTTAGCAAGTGACCTCTCCACAGGCTCTATACCTTTTAATAAGTTCTGTCTTTGATTTGTCTTGCCGCTTTGAGCGGGAGACAGATAATCCAAAAACTTTGTCACATACACACATCAGAAGTACTTCAACTTAGACAGCAGTGGATGGACACATGTAGCTGTAGTGACAAAGAGAGAACTGAAATATATACAGTTGAAATAATGAACATACCATTATCCAAAGTGACCAAGAGCTCTCATACGTGCACACAAAGGCACAGGGGAAGTGTATAAACAGTGATGGAGTCCACAACAACAGCTGCCTGCAAACTAACTGAAGTCAACCAATCAGCAAACACACAAGGACAAGAAACCCACACTGGCATAAGCCGAACAAAGCTCAAGGAGACAACACCCACCTTGTTAAGAGAAGGCCAGAGTAGGAGCAGGTGAGATTGGGTCCAGACATGCTTGCTCACAGATAGAATTGAATTATTGATCAGCCAACAGATTGTGTTATGAGAAATTCATGGATCCACGCCGTGGCCGGCCAGTTCCCCTAGGCTCTAAGACTGTGTCTGGAATATATATATATATATATATATATATATATATATATATAGTCGGCCAAAGTCTTACTTAACACTAAAGGAAGAGCTTTGACTGATCACACATACACACACACAGTTTCTTCTTCCTGAGCACTTAGGCAGTAGTACAGTCTTAAGTTCTTAATACCACCAACAGAAATGGAGGAAGCACGATTGCTGAGCTGCTGATGATGATAATAATGCAATAAAACAAAAATAAGTTCAGCTCATGCCTTGTCCACACAAAGCCTGGTATCTCACTAAACAGATATTTTTCTATGGTTTGGCACGTCATCCACACGAAAACGTGCCAAAAAAGATGCTTTCTAAAAACTACGGCCTAATCGAAGATAGTTTTTCTCTCCGTTTTAAGCATGTGTTTCTCACAAGGATGTCACGTCTAAAAGTCCATGTTACTCCCTAACCTTTTGACACTTTCTAAATACTGAACAGCATGACAAAGAGGACAGTGTGACCAGTTCTTTGCTGGACCGTGTTATGTGGGTCTTTAAACCCACAGACTAAAACTAGCTTCTCAAATACCGTCACACAGAGAAAAAGTAATGGCTTATAGACCTAAAATCAAAAAATATAATGGTTTATGGCATTCACACAAAATAAAACAAATGTATGGTATGATCAAATTTCTTATTTCAAAATCGAAAACAAACTTTAATTCAGCTGAAATAAAAATATATATTCCAAACGTAAATTAAATGTTATAACTCATATTATCCAAGGTTTTTTAAGAGCTGTTGTAGAAGGATTTTTTTTTAAGAATTAGGACGAGTTACAGTGAAATTAGTGCAGAAATTAGCCTTAAAGTCCCTTTTGTGTCATTGACATTTTTTTCTCGGCCAATACACTATTTTCACCAGTGCAGACTTTTCCTGACCCGTGGCAAAGTTTTTTTTACAAATATGTGAAAAGCAATGGTGACCACAAGTTCTGCACAGAAATAAAAGGATTGGGTTCATTCTTAGCATTAATTGAGTAGTAATGCAAAACTGGAAACATTAGTTTTGTGAACTACAAAGAAACACAGACTACTCTAATTACTTTGTTCGTGAAATGTGTAATTTAATGCATTAGTTTCATGCGGTAAGTAAGCAGTAACTTTGTTATTTTTAATAAAAGTAAGATGTTTTTTTAAAGACTTTCTCTCAGTAAGGAAAGGGAAATCCCGACTGCCGCCTGCTTTTTGTCAGGCAGTAGAACTAGGCCTACTGTGCCACCTGCGGAGGCATCAGTGGAGCCGAAGCGCTGTGATACGTCTGTGCCCTGCTCCTGTCCTAACCCTGTGTGTGTGAATGTTTTCAAACTCCCAGCAAGATGGCAAAGTACAGATTTTGCATTAGGGAAGTATGCACCTTATTTTCAGTTAATCAACTAAAAAGGAAACGAACATAACAGTAAAATGCACACTCTGTGTTGGTGAAAACTTCTATTGACTGCTATGTGGAATAGCCGATTGCTGACTGTCTTTCCTGTTATTGTTATCCTGCAGAGTTAATTTAGTTGGGTGGCTGACGTTATTCATCGTCACGACTTCTCAGTGCATTTAAAAGGTGTCTGTGAATTAAGTTGCTGCATGTGCGAGGCGCTTCAAACTGGCCCTTTAATGTTTTGTAACGCATAAGTACTCTAACATGTTACTTTTACGAATAGGTAATACAGTAACTGATTCATTTTAATTGCTGTAACGTTGTAACCCAATTATCTACTTTCCAAAGTAACTGTATCCAACACTATTGCTATGACTGATCATTGTAAGGGCAGGTCTTAGGAGAAACTGCACTTCTTAATTTCAATGCAAAAAGTGTAATTTTGTCCTGCATAGAAAATCTGACTAGACTAGACTATATTTAATAATCCCACTGGTTTTCAGTAATTAGGATTTGGTTTGTTTACATCTTCTGTGGAGAACAGATGTGTGGTTTTAGCAAGCTGCTCAAGGGGGGATAATGTTTTGTTTTCAAGTCGGAAGGTGGAGAGACACAAAGAAACCCAATGGGAACAAGATGTGACTTAGTTTTTCCATTACCCAAAGAGGCAAGCAACTCTGTATTACTAATTAAAAAACAGACATGGAGGAATGTGTGATGAATTCCTGACAGCAGACAAAAACAGGGACTTGAGAAGAAGTAGAGCAGAACCTGGTTAAACATAAAAATAAACCCAACGGACCCGCCAAGGGAGACGCACAGACACGTTAGTGTAAGTGTACAATTGATCTAGCCAAGAAGAAATACAAAGAGAACCTAATGGAGGTCCAAAGTGCTAGATAAATAGCTCCCGAGGTCTGGTCGGAACACCAATCGACACCAGTCAACAAGTAAACAAGCTTAAGTGAACATGGTGTCTAACATCCCAGCTTTGTTACAGCCTGTTATTAAGCTGCTGCACACTGCACAGTTGACCATATCCATTTGAAACAGGATGAGGGTAGATTTGGGGGGAGTCTCCTGGTGAAACTTGTGCGTGATTTGGGGATGCAATTGGCAGAATGTGATCTGTAAACAGCGTAACAGCAACTTGTTTTCAAAGGAGCCACTAGAGAGAAAGCATCAAGCCGTCTGCTGTGTGGGGCAAAAAAATAAAAACAGAGAGACAAAGTCTTGGAAATAAGGTTCTGTAACCCCAGCAGCACATCCACTATGGCTAATGACTGTAATTAAAGAGCTGGGCTTCAAAGAAGGATGTGACGTGGGCTGGGCTCAGACGAGATGGAGGATAGACGTAGTCGCACCAGATTGAAACGACCACAAGGCTGAGTTTAAAAAACTAACAGGCGGAACATATCCAAGACTGAGTGGTTGGCTAGCATGTGTTATGAGAGCTTGTAAATATTGAGGCATTCCTACAAGGGCATGTGGCTGCAACTCTGATGTCATTTCTCCCAAGACTACCATTTGCTTTAGTTAGAGACTGAACAGCCAGTGCAGAGCAACTGTAAACAGAGAGCTGTAAAAAGGGGAACAGTTGGAAACAATGCGCCGCAGGATAAAAATAAAATATATTGAAGATGGATTCTGAAGAATAACCTTTTCAAATCTGAGCATCTACATGAGAAGTAGAAAAAAAAGCAGTCAGTGTCTAGATAATATGTAGATACCACCAAAAACGCCCCAAGAGCTTCCTTTTTTCAACTGAAAGAAGTTGAGAGGGGGAAACAAAACTAGGTAGCTTAAAGACTGCCCAGATGAGTCAGAGAGGAATAATGCATGTCATCATGGCTGCGTGAATACAGGAGTGAGGCTAGGGGGCAAGCGCTGACACCTAAGATATAGAGCAATGATGACACCTTCACAGATCTACATTTCAGTCGACAGCTTCATGCTCCAGGCAGGTTACGAACGCCAGGAAAGATGTTCACGTAGAGTACAGACACGCTGCATAAGAATAGTTTTAAAACAAAAAAGTTAAATGGAGCAAAAGAGGAGAGTCTGATAAAGAACAACCAGGCGAATTCAGCAGCGGGGATGTTGAGAGGAAGTTCTAAACATGAATGCTTTGGGCACTTCCACCCTGTTTTAGGCCCACGAGTTATGATTGGTAGATTACACTTACTGTACTTTCAATGTTTTCCCCTTTTTGACACATAACAACCAAAAACATCAAATGTATTTCTGGGCCCTACTTGTGATAGACCAACACAAAGAAGAAAATTACAGAAATAGAATGAAAATACTACAGCTTTTTTATAGTCTGGCATACATTTGTACTCAGCCCCCTTGTATACTGATACTCCTCATTAAAATTTATTGGAACCCACTGAAAGACCCGTGGTAACTCTGAAGGAGCTCCAGAGACCTAGTTATAGCTCAAGTGGGATAATCTGTTGACAGGTCAACTCTCAAATCTGGCTGTGATGGAGACGTGGAAAAAGAAAGCAATTTTTAAAAGAAAGGCACAAGGCGGCACATTTGGAGTTTGCTACAAGCAGGGAATTATCCAACAAACGCGTTTGGTCTTTAGCAGGGACATAAAACTTGGTCAGAGGCAGTGAAAGGGTGGACAGAGCTAAAGACAGGGTAAAGCCTAGTTTGTGCTTCTCTGTTTTGACGGAGAGGGATTCACACAGCACCATTATCTGTCAGCGAAAGGGCTCTCCGTCCCCCACGCAAGGACGCACGGAGTAGAGCCCCATTTTTTAACTATCCGTCTCAGTCAATGGAGAGCGTATGCCTGCGATTGGTCAGTTCAATAACAGCTAGTAATCGCTTCACCAGAACGGGGCTCTATAGTCGCTGTAATTAGTAGTTAATGCAGTGTTTGGCCACTACATGCTTTATATTGAACGGATGATTTATCTAATCTATGCTTTTGCCGATTTTAAACTCAAAGAGGTGTAGAGAATCAACAAAAAAGGCCCGCTGTGTTTGTTTCCATGTGTTTTTAGAGTATTCTGTGAGCTGCACTCCTATTAAAAAGCTTTACAGTTCAATCGAAACGTACTTTCTGTAGTCCATTGCTCCTTGAGGAAGAAATGCGTTCACAAAAAAATTTGAAAAAGAAAAGATGTAACCTTACTTTCAGAATTCTTTGCCACCTTGTCCTGGTTTAGTCAAATAAAATCTCAATATAAAGGGTTGGGTCAATTTGTGTTTGTATCATGATAAGCATCATGGTTTTGCATGGCACTGAAAATAATTCTGCTGTTTATTACCATAAAACTAGAACTGCATGCACTCCAACGGGACAGCTTATAGCCCACAGTCATGCCCCAACACATCAAGGTCAATGGTGAGGTAAAAACCTGAGTCAAACTAATGCCTGCTATAACTCTGCACCGCAAAATGAAATGTGCAACGAAATATGAAAAAGCTGGCCTCCTCAGAAGCCATTTTTCGCTGTTTTGGTACATTTTTATTTATATTTATGCTTGCACTATACCTGTCTTTTTCCCACTGAATCATTCTCCAGCTACTCCCAGGAGCCAATTTCTCCATGGAGATCAACAAAAAGAGATTCCCTTAAAAAATTATTGCAAAGTCTACTTAATTTTTTTGCAACCCGACGGTCACTGGCAAAATGTCAGTATCAGAGGTTGAGGCTATTTCTTAGGCAGTATTATTACTGCTACTGAGACTGCAGCCACAGTAAAACGGTCTGTCAGTTTACAGATGAGAAGCAACAGAGCCAGTGGCATTTAACTAGATTCTCTGCAACTTTAACAATCGCTGTATGAACAGATTTTAATGGGTCCCTCTTGGATCATAGGCTAGCAAAAGGCCACTATACCCACCTCATTTAACAGAGACAAGGACATGATACTGAAAAAAAAATAATCATTATACTATTTCATTATAAAATGTAATAAAGCATAACCTTGTCCATATACTCCATTATCCCAGCTTGATAATAAAAGGATGTGGATTTAAATCAGGACAAGGGACAAGATTCACCAAGGTTCCTGAATTTGTGTACAGTGCTTTGAAAGATGCTAAGATGTTAAGAAAACACATACTGTCAGGTCTATATGCTACTTACCCTTAGAAATCTTAAGATGCACAGCAATAGCTGTGAAGAGTACATGTCTTGCAAAAACAAGCATAGGTAAGTGGAACAAAACATCTTTCAGCAGCTAAACCTGGCAGACTTCAAAATTTGACTGATAAAACCAAGGGACAGACATCTATCAGTACAGACTGCCACCCCAATGAGCACTTCTACCTGGCAGCATGTTTCAATACATGCCAGAAATAATGACAGCATATGGTCCCAAGAACTGATGCTGCTCATGGTATTTTAGAGCTCAAGTCAGCAAAATTACTGTTTTATCGTATTACTCCCAAATGGATATCCATTTTTTATTGTGGTTTGGAAGTTGTAGCAGGACATTAACAATAAAAAACAACAACTGACATTTCACAAAAAATCCCTACGTTTTGCAACAAAAAATAGCCATACTGTTGCAAAATTTTGATATCAGAAAATAATAAAACATTACGATTTAAAAAGGACATATTTTCTATAATTTTCCTTTCTTCCATTGCGAAAAATGAATGGCATGTGAAAGCATGCAAGAAAGATTAGGTGTTGGTGCTAAGAAACACACAGGGGATTGCTTTGTATAATCGGCATCTCATCAGTAACAGTCAATAAATATCTTGGCCAAAGGCTCAAATGTAGCCAAAATATGGCTAAATATAAACTGAAGTTGTGCGAGGACCATCCAACCCTGTTAAAAAGTGCAAGGTGTTAAATAAACAAACATTAAATAAGACTTTCAGTTTTAATGTTTAAAAACCTTAAAGACGTACTCCGCAACTTTGTCGATATTTGCTATCTATTGCCCTCTCAAGGCTTGGGCATAAAGTCACTGTCGTAAAATAAAATCTCTATGGAACGCTTCTGAAGAGGCCAGTGTGCTGGCGGTTTTAGAAGCTCACTAGCCAAAACATTTCAAACTAAAAAACGTAATATCGGCCGAAATATTGATAAATCCCTAGTTTTATTCCTATGTTTGCACAAAGTACCACAGCAATTTGCCCAACATTTGGCAATAAATCTTTTTTGATTCTGATTATAACACCATCATAGCTGACCGAACACAATGACCTCACAAGAAGTATTTATTACTTAAGCTTTGTTTAGGACAGAAGGGGGTTCTAACCTTTTGTGGCATTTCTGCCTACCATTGCAGTGTCAACAAGAGTTTATTTACTTCAGCTTGTAAACACAATCCCCCTAAACGAGCAACAACAGTCAGAAAATAAGTTTTGACTAAATTAGAAAGCTTTTTATAAGAAGTGCAGCTCATTTAATACTCTAAAACACATGTAAACAAACATCTGTTTTGTTGGTTTTCTACACCTTGTCTTTAAAATTGCCAAAAGGCCACATTAGATAAGCTGTCCTTCAATATAAACCTTCTAGTACCCAAACATTGCATTAACTACTGATTACATTCACTATAGAGCACGATTCTGGTGATCTCCGGCTAATGTTGGACTGACCGATCACAGGGATAGGCTCTCGGTTAACGGAGACAGATAGTTAGAAAATTGGGCTCTACTCTGTCTGTGCTTGCGTAGGTGACGGGAAGTCCTTGCGTCAATGGATAATGGTGTTGCATCTATCTGTTTCGATGTAGACTGATAAGTATAAACAATGCTTTAGTAATCCAGTAGCAACATGCCTAGTTTAGCATCCATAGTATATCCATCCCATTGTAGAGCTTTTTAGTCAGGAAAAAGCATGCCAATGTTGACTCTTGTCTCGTCTCTTACTCCATCATTTTCTTTTTGTCTTTTCCTTACTTCTTCTGATAGCATCTTTTGGTGGATCTGTCACAGGTCAAGTTTCAAAACGCAGGTTTGTTTATATCCGTTTGGTAGCGTGTGACCTAATGCAGTAAAGCAAAACTCAGTCAGTACGTCTGGGAGGGGTCCCGGAAGAGAAAAGTTGTACAGTGAAGGACCCTCCCATACAGTGACAGCTCTAAAAATAAGCATAATAAATGCCAGTGTCCTGCCAAAAGGTTTGGAAAACATGTTTTTAATGTATAAAAGTTGTGGAGTGCATCTTTAAACAATCACCACAAGAGTACCATTAATTTCTCAATTCTATAAAGAGGGGAAGCTTAAGCACTTATTGAACTGCATTATCTGTCGGTCAAAATTATAAAAGATGCACCAATCAATTAGCCAGAGCTAAAAACTGGCTATTTTTTTATTTTCTTGGCTCTGCCTGGTCAATTGGGGGACATCAAAACTAAAATGTTCAGTCTGAAAGAGATGAACTAACAGAAAATACTTTGAAACGTTTTTTATTTCAATCACAAAAAAAAAAAAAAAAAAAAAAAAATCGTACAGTTTGGAGCATAAATTATTGATGATAATTCATTTTATACTGGATTACATTTTTCTTTATTCCTTGATAAAAAATTGCAGTACCTTTTCATCTCTTTTATTCGTTTCAGTCCTTAGTAACAACAATCTGAATAGGTAAACACAAAAATCAGCAGCCATAAGGAGAAGCTAATGATTTACATTCTACATTGACAATCATAGCATTGATCATTTGGTTGTGAACACCTGCTTTCAAAGTTTTGTTTGCACTAGACATCCCTCTCTCTTCCGCAGATTGTCATATTATAGTATCTCTTTGCTATCTGACACTGTGACCTTCGCCTCCAGCTGCTGCCACTGCACTGACCCCTTCATGCATCTGTCACCTACCATTTCTGGCTGAGCCTAATTTTCGATAGTTCATAATTAATCACCCAGTGTGCATGAAGAAAAAAGAAAAAAAAAGAGAGACAGAAAAAGCAACAGAGGGCCAACAGTCGACAGCCACTACCCTATTAACATCAACCAGCTGGACATCATATTAGCTGTAAAGCAGAGGTGATAATTAAAAATGATCTTGGCGGGAGTAAATTGGTCAGTTTGGAGGATTAACTGTGAAATGACTCAGATGAATGAAAATGAATTGCATCCTCTGGTGCCATTGCTGGGATTAAATGGCACTCAGTGTGGAGCAACTCTCAGTTGAAGACTTTAAAAGTGTGGTGATAAAGCATTACAGGTGGAATAAGTCGCTCTAAACATTTTCCATTATTCTGCAGCGAGCACAAGCCTAAGTCCATTTCAGACCCAAAGCCTTCTGAGGCAGATGTATCAGCAAGCTGCCAAATCCTTCACGGGTACCCTCAATTTGCACAGAAATGAAGCATCAACTAATTTTCAGTATGTTTCATTTTGAGAGATATGAACCATCTTTTCATCATAAGCAAGGAGAGAGTGACTAAACATCAGCTGCCACATTACCCTAGATGAGACAACCAACTTTCCTCTGAAGTGGTAGTGTTTTGAAAGTAAATCAAACTAGGCTTAATTACAAAACCAATAGACAAATTAACTTGCCGCCTTTGTCCTCTTATGAAATCGTAAGAAGAAACCATCAGCATATAGGGAAACAAGGTGACCTAAACAATGTTTTAGCTGAAGAGTTTTCACAAACCTATCAGTGGCAGCAGGCAAAATGGCTTACCGAGTGTGAAATGTTGCCTGTGGCCTGAGTTGGTGGGCTGGATGACATGCCTCAGGTAAAGCAGCACCATCAAAACATAAAGTCTGCTTCGGCCAAAGGAAAGTGACTCAGATGAGGCAGATTGAGGCAAACGTTTGTCTACTGTTTCCATCATTGGGTTTCAATCTTTCCTGTTGGCAGTAGTCCATACTGCTGTTTACAAAGAGCCCTTCTAACAGCCATGACAATAAGCAGTGTTGGGAACGTTACTTTAAAAAAAGTAATTAGCTATAGTAACTCACTACTTTTTTCAGGTTTATTTTGTCTTTCAAAATTTATACAGTTGTGAATACTCAAAAAAAAAAAAAGGAGTAGGCTGACGCAATTAGCTTATAAATGCCTACCCCAATATTCAATGCAATATACATTTACACAACAAAATTACTTAGAAAGGTCTAAATTACATTAACTTTTGATACAAACAGTTCCTTCCTGGATAACTAAAAAGTCTACTACTCTTTATACATATGACTAGTTACCATGGAAAATAGCGGTTTCTGATTGATTGATTGATCACAGTTTCATGTTTTGGTGGATGATTGTTCTCGCTGTGTCTCACTGGAATCACAAATACTTTTAAATGAGTTTTTAACCCATTCTAGATAAATAGTGGTTAATGACTGTCTTTTCTGGAATTTCTTTAGATCATGGTGAGATGTCTCACTTTCAAATATATTTTAAACTACTTCCTGTCGTCAGACATATTCCATTTAGGTAAAATATGGATTTTATACCTTTATCAGTCTTTCCAAATATGTGGGACTAGTGAAATCACAGACACATAAGTCCAGGTAGGTTCAAATAGCTTTTTTCCCTCATAATTAATCAAATCATTCTTTTAAAAAAATCTCTTTAGGTTAATTGAAGTATTTTTCCTCCTATATTGAATGTTTTCTTAGTATCCGGCAAACTCCAGACAAAAGAACAAAATCAGAAGGAAAAAAAATAAAAAATCTGGCTGCACATACTTTTTCACACCACTGTCAATGGGGATAACTTGTAATTTCTTATTTGTTTGGAATGGATTAAAAACTACTATCTCCATCAAAGAATATTTCTTGTTCTTCCATGCTTTAAAGTCCTTAGACGAAAGAAAATCTGAATCTGTCAAAAGCAGTGTCAGGTCTAACCTCAAGGAAAGGAAAAATCTTTATCAGCCAGGAACTGCCTGATTGGAGGGGCTCTAATAAAGAAAATTTCCTCATAATCATATCAACCAAATGTTCCTGTTCCATTCTTCCTTTTATAAGTATATAATATATATCCCCTTTGTAAAACATCCTGACCCACGGCTCCTCAACTAATCAAATAAGACAGTTTTCCTCTAGGTGATTCGTTTAGCCTTTTCAGAACGGTATTTGCAAGATTCATCATGTTCCTCTCACTCATGCTCCATGAGAGGAATGGGGAGTGGCTATAGCTCTAAAATAGAGGCGAGGGCAGAAAACATGTGGAGTGAGGAGCAGCAACACAGAAACTAATGTGAGTCAGCAACTATCATGGGTTGAAAGTTACTGGTGGACATGGGGGATAAAAAAAAAAACAGCTTGAATAGTGAAAAGCATCAAGGTTGTCTTAGCAGAAAAAAATTAAACCATGATGAGCTGTGATTGACCCTTCAGCTAGAAAGCCTAGAGGACCTTAAAGTGAATTTCCTCTGCTGATGTGTGACTTTAACAAGAAGCACCAGGCCTCAGGCCACGTCCACACTAAGCCGGGTTATACCGTAAACGTATAATTATTTAGTCTACACCCCCCTATCGTCCACACTAACCCGGCGTCGTTTAAGTTCTGTGGCCGGATAACTATTAGCCGGGTAAGAGAGCCGTGTAAATCTTAATTCAACGGCTAAACGAGCTAGTGTGGACAGCTTCCCCGGATAATGAAAGGAAGTGGCGTCAATAGATGATGCGTCAATAACAGTACGACACTACAGACAAAGACAAACAGCGTAGAGTAATAAATCCATCTTCTTCTGAGCAGCTATTGTTCTCTTCGGTTAACGGGACAAGCAGATATGTACTGTGCTGTAGAGCTTCTTGTATATTATGTAGGCACTGGCGTCACGTAGATTATACGCGTGTTCAGTGCGTCTTTTCGCGCATGCCCAGTATTTGCTCAGGTCTGTATTGGATTGCGCAACCATAGGAACTTAAACGGACCTTAAACGGGGCGTAAATGCTCATGCTGAGTGGATAACATTAGGCGTCTAACTCCCCGTATAACCTTATCGGCTTAGTGTGGACGCAGCCTCAGTCACAGAGCCAAATTCACAGTCTGGTGCTAGGGGACTTGAGATGAGAATTAATACAATCACAACTCCTAGATCTGTCATGCATCTGCTTTGTTTACTCTGATCTCAAGTGCATGAGAGGACAGGAAACGTGCTGAGTGGAAAGGGTAGCGAGCTTTTAGGTGTGTGAAGTGCAGACACCACATCAAACCGAGGGGGGAGGGGCAACAAGACGCCAACCGCTCTGAGGAACGGTTCAGGACAAGACCCTGATTTCCAAGGGCAAGGGTGGCAGCTGTAAAACCCAGTGGAGATAAGATCAGAAATCTACCTCCGCATGACGCTTCCTTCATCAGAGGATAATCCTTTGACATGAAAAGACGGGTCTATCTCGAATTTAAAGGAAATCTTAATTCCCTCCCATCTTTCACCAGCCTAATGCCGGGCTGACACGCCCTTTAAACGTCTGCCCACACTCTCCTGAATGTTATGTGTACATAAGGAAAGCAAGAGGAACAAGGTAGCATACATGCATATTAGTACCACATTGTTTTTTATGGTCAGTAAATTTATAAAGTCTGCTCCACAGAGGGAGAATTGCCAAATAATATGAAGTTGATCTAAAGAAAGGCAAAGCAATTCAGCAATATTCTAAATTATAATGATTATAAAGGACTACAAAGAAAAGCTTATCTAGCCATTGAAAAACAAACCACAGGTTCTGAACAATGATATAAACACTTGTGTCTCTGCTTGTCCGGTGCTTTGTTCCTGACTCTGTGCTGCCGACAGGAGGGATGGGATTGCTTGTTGTTTATGAGGATTAAAGCTTTATTTTCCAAATGAAAATGACAGGAGTCGGTAATCCTTGGCAACGGAAACAAAAGAGACAATGGATGAGTATGAATTCATCTGACCTCAAAAACACTGCCATACCAGAGAAAGAGACTTGCGTTCAGGAGACACAGTACACTCTCATAATGTAGAAATTGAGGAGGACGTGCTGAATTTAAACTTCAGGCAACTTAGAATTGCCCAGAATAGATAGCATCTAAGCAGCACTTGCTGTATAGTAAAATACAATGCATTGATTTGGGGGTGGGGTGGTCAATATACTAGCTTTACAGGTAGAGCTTTAATCAGAGAAGCAATAAGGGGGTCCTTGTTAACTCTGGAGGAGCTGCAGAGATCCGATGCTTAAGCAGGACTATCTGTTGATAGAGCAACTATTAGATGTGCTCTCCACAAATCTGGGCTTTTTGAAAGAGTGGTGAAACAGAATCTGTGTCAAGAGTTGAAATTGCTCTTCATGGACCCTCACCATGAGATCTCTTGCAGGGGGGGGGGAACTCAACTTTAAAGTGTGCAAAACAGGTAGAAGCAGTGAAAAGTACTTCCATAACTTAATGATATGGAGGAGCTGAATGCACTTTTCACAAGTTTGTAAGAAAAATAATAGTGAAACCATGTATAATATTACACAGCTTCACAATTAAGTACCATTTTTGCTTTAATGAAATCCAAATACTTTTAGTTCAACTTAATAGTTTGTCTTTTATATATTAATATATTACATTAATAATTAATATAACACCAAATCCCACTGAAATATACAAAAATGTATCACATCCGAAAAAGTTTATGTGGTAAGAAAACGTTTCCAAGTTAGCCTTTGCTGTACTTTACCTAAACGTTTATTTCCAGATCTGGGTGCTGTTTACCCCAGTGGAGGAAAACTCAGAAATGCTTGGCTTGTTGTTTTTTTCCCACTCGTCTTACATTAAATGGGTATGAATCTGTGCTCAGCTTTGGGAATTGTTTTGCAGACTCCTGAAACCCCTTACAGGACCTGAATGAGAAACGTCTCCCCTTTCCCTGTCCTGAAAAAAAGAGCATCTATGATGAAGAAGTGTGGTACGCCCGTCTTCTTCACCCTTGTGGGGAGCAAGAGAAAGCATTTATCACACTCTCCTCTGCACAGATAAGGTGTCTCTATTTATTCAGAGCAGAACAGATAAACACTGAATGAAGCATTGTGGGGCAGGAAGAAGGGGAAAGACACACTAAACCAAGTCGGGGGGGGGGGGGGGGGGTTACTTTTTTAAACTGCCTGTGTATGTCTCTGTGTGACCAGAGGGCATCTCTCCCAGTGCCGAGAAGAAACTGGAGGCTGACCCCCTGCTCGAACTCCCTTCCAGACACCAGCAGTCACCTTTCCGGCTTTCACACGCCCCCTTCCTGTGCTAATCCATTCCCCACTATGAGTCTTTGCATGAAATAATTGAATTGGAATAATCTCCAGGAGGTAGATCATTCCATGTACAGTAGGCATTTCTTCCGGAAATGGGGTGTAGATGATTTAAAAATTGAAAATAAAACTTTTAAACAGGGCGACAAGGCAGTACAGTGGTTTTCTGAGGGCAGCGCCAGGGACTGAGAGATACAGACTGGCAAGAGCAACATTTGAGATTCAACAGGGACATCAATAGTGCCTCTGTTGTACTCCACAAGAGAGAAAAGACAGAGCGGATACAGAGTAAAGGAGGGGGGAAAAAAACCAAACATGAGGCATGGCTCTCTACTTCATCTGTACTCTCGGATGCTGATGTACGGCTCGACTGTCCAGAGCTGAGGAACACGTCTCACGTACCCATTTCTCACTGAAATTGCCAATTGCACAGGGACAGACGGCCCCTTGTGAGGCGACTGGGCAGATGCTGTGGCTGTAGTTGCATCTGACGTTAAATGGATGGTTTTAGGGAAGCACATGTCTTCTAGGACCTTTATTCCCTCTCCTTGTACCATCAATCAGCAGTTGGGTCTGAGAACAGTAGAACAAGTTTTCATCGAGACAGTCATGAGTGCTACTGTGAAGCGCTACAATGACACAGCTCATTACTCGTATACAAAAAGACTTCTTTTTTTTTTACATTTAGGTATGCAGCACAGAGTTACTGGTGCGTTATATGGTCAGGATGGAGTTCTGGTCGTGAACAAGGCATGCTTGTCTTCGCTGTTTTGTTTTTTTTCATCAGCAAACAGTCTATAGCCTATGGGGCTTTAGGCTTGAAGGGGTGATAGTCATTTTGCCCCTTTGTTTTTTCACACCTTTGCAGTTTTGGTCTTTCCATAATATATATATATATATGATTTCTTTGGTAGATGGGTATGTCTCATTATGTAAAGACCTAGCACTGTTTAATACCTACTTAGACAACTAATTTCTCATAAAACTATAATCTGCTTATAAACTACAGTAAATAATTGTAGATATTTGACTCTAAAAGATAGTATCCATCAGAAGGAAGTCATTTTGGTTTGATCAGGGATCTTATATTTCATACAGTCTAATGTCTAAAAAAGCGTTTAGAAGCACAACCAATGACCTGATCAAAAACCTCCCTGAGTTAAACGGCAAACTGACTTGAAAACATTATTTGCAAATGTTCTCTTAAATTCCCATATCCCACATAATCAGCAAATTCTCTTGAACAATACATCGAACTCATTTAATCCCTGCAACAACAGACTCTTTGCTCATATTTGGTGTAGCCTAGTACAGGTCTTCAGAGAGCTATTGGTGCCTTCATCAATTTTTGAGGATCAGAAGCCCGTTGAATGTGTCTTGATCAGTCACTATTTGACTTTTAAGCCCTTTGCCACAGCTGTCTGCCCTCATCAAAACGGAGTTATTTTGGCTGGCAGTACAGCTGACAAGAAATGGCAAGGACTCCACAAAACTGGATAAATAACTTTAACTTACAACTTTCCCATAGATATCAATTGCAAGGGATAGTGTTATGCGTAAACGCTGGGGACTGACAGATGATAGGTTCGATTTAACTGGAGGAATGCATATTTGTTAATATATACACAACAAAAATGGTCCCAAGGAGAGCAGGGGTTATTTATTTTTGTTCCATTATGCTGAAATGAATACTTCAGAAACTAATCTACATTTAAATGTAACTGTAAGTTATGCAATTTATATCAACAAGAAAAACAATACACTACTCACAACAATAAACTGAAGCGCAATGGTTAAAAGAATAGGTACGAAATGGTTTGCTCACTGGTACGAAACAGTCCGAAAACGGAGTAAATGGGTCATTTCAGTTAAAGTAACAACATTCCTCACTCTGCCTTTTTCCCCGTAACGCAAACATGCATTGAATGTCTGTCAATTTTCTCACTTACCGGAGACAGAAACTCATACAAAGTCAAAAGGTGATGAAAACAATGGCTGTGACAAGCTTTCTCCCGGAACTCACCTTGAAGGTGAAATAACGGAGTAGTTTCTCTAACGTAAACAGTCCAAACAGCCAACTGAAGAATCCCTCTGATGAACTCTGGTGACTTTTACTTATTTGTCAAAAAAAAAACAACCGTCCGTAAGGAAGTTTACATCTCGTCTCCCATCCTGTGAGTAGATCTCGGGAAGGGTAAAAAAAAGGCACTATTCCGCTAGAAGAAGGGGGAAAACAAACCCCGGGTCACGGTGTTTGACCAGGCAGTCGCTGCTAGTAGGAGACGGCGCGGTCAACTCCTCAACAAAAGACTCTCCGGTCGGAATATGAGGACTTTCTCCACGCCCAGGTGCAGAGTCACATGGTAATTTCCAGGTATGCGCGCGCGTGTGCCTCTCCAGTTGAGCCGCGAGGCACCGTTTGCTTTGGCTGCAACACACCTGTGGGATGGTTCTCTCACGCGCTCGCCTTGAACCTCGTCGCGTTCTGGAGCCCCGGCGGAGGTTTGCGCACATACGGAGGGAAGACGAGGAGGGAACCAGGCGGGGAGGCTGCAGAGAAGCGAAGCGCGCACTGGAGGACAACAGACGACACCGACAAGAACAGAGAAGTATTCCCCTGCTCTCCCACTCCGTTTCACTCTCAAGTCGAAGCCTCTCTGTGTGGAGGCAACAAGGAGAAGGATACGAGTTGTGTTGCCAGTTCGCCGACACGCACGCACACTGAAATATTTCCGCCGGTAGGGAAAGCAGCGGCACGGACTCCAGAGGCAGGCAAGCCCCGCGCTGTGGCTCCCAAAGTGTTGCCCCGGATTCAGCTCTCTGTGGGGGCGTTTCCAGGTCACTTCAAGCAATATAGCCTAATATTCATCATGAAAAGTAATGGCTTTTACTTAACCTCCATAATTCAGCTGGATGTGTGCTTGGTACGCTGTTACATAATTTTGTAAAGCCAATGTGAACACTTTATAAAGAAAAAAAATGCATAAGACATCAAAGAGCGTTAAATGTTTGGTTTTCACAAATTCAAACTAATGTTTTGGACACTCCTCGATCAACCACAAACTGAACCTTAACCCTTTGCTGTCCATACAGTGGAAGAGCAAGATAAACTTAAAATCTGCAACGTTGGATTTTCTCCTTTGGTTTTGTCCTGACCAGATGCTACATTATAGACTTTCAGGGATCTTGTCTCAGTCTGGAAACGATTGTCATTATTTAAAATCAGACTGAAAAGTCTTGGTATATCTGTAATCTTTTCTCGGCATATTTGTAGCTCTTCAAGGAATCCTGAATCTTCCATCGTGCTGTAATCAATTTCAAATGGGGCTGGGGGTTTTGTGTTTTTCAATGCAGGATGAGCTGAGCTTTTCACCCCAACAGTGATTGGTTCCAGATGGATTAAGGGTCTTTACTTCCTTGTTTATAAGTGTGAAAGTGACTTGCTGCAGCCTTGATATGCACAACTTTAAGATGTCGTTATACATATATTAAAGGTTGAATGTGGAACAGTTTTCTTAAAAGCTATCTTTAAAATAAAAAATACCCCACAGGGCGTTTAGAGTTACAGAATGAAAATACCACTTTTCTTTTAAAAGTTCTGTTTTGACTAAATACATAAAAAAGAATTTCTTCTTACGGGAACGGCACTGTGTTTATATTTACATATTCCAGCCAATATCTGGCGTCATTGCGGGTTGCCAAATAGTTTTTGAAATGCCGAAGTTTCTCATGGATAGCCTGCTATGGGCTAACGTTAGCTGTCAGTTAAACAGCTTTCCAATACTTGATCCTGGATATGAGAGCACTGATCACAAACCATCAACTTCCACAACGGGTAAACCGAAGAAAAGGAAGCGGTTTTATCCTTCTGTCCAGTATAGCAGGCTTACTTTCACCACTGCGGTGACTATATATATAATAGACTGTTCTAGCTGACTTTCTGTATTGACATAGGTCTCCAACCATACACCTTAGTCAAATACGCACACTATGTAAATTATAATGTATAAATGACTCTTTTATAGAGAACATCACCAAGGGGAGAGTGGAGGAGACACCCTCTCAGCCTTCGAAATAAGATTCCTAGAGGACGGGTTCAAAAACATATTGTTGCTTTAGAGCTATTTTTTGTTATATCTATATCGTTTAGTATTTTGATTTAAAATATTTTGATATAAACTAAACTTATTAGTACAAAACTGTACTTACTCTGTAAGATTCGTCGCTAGACATGATGGTGGCTTGTCACAGCTACGAACCTGGCAGCTGCACGGCCTAAAATCAAAAAAATTTTTGTTCTTGAAACTATATATTCAACCTTTAAAATCTTTAGGTTATTTCTCCATCACAAACACGTTATCAAACCACTTTGCAAGACAAATTCTACATGATCAACTATACGTGTGTATGCACTTTATTATCAATTGTGGTGTGGGTCAATGTTATTTTTTGTTCTAAAGAAAAACTTTAAGAAATATTCTGAGCAGAAAACTTCAGTGTTTGAGCATCTTAAAGGTTAAATTGTGTCTCCTGTAGTTTACTTCGATTGGAGTAGATAAATAAGAGCTTTCTATATTACGCAGCCCTTTCATTACACTTTGTTCCCCATTTACAATGTCTACAGGGAAGTTTTATCAAAATAAGAGGGAAATTGGCCATACTTCACAAAGTTAAGATCACTTTGCATTAAATGTAGATTTTTGCCCAATGAAAATATTGATACATGTAACCTACACAGATGTAAGTATAGGAATACATCTTTACAATTAGCAGTGTGTATAACACATGGGTTTGTATGATCATAAAGCTAAATGGACTGATTGAAAATCAGCCCTCATTACTATATTATTCCACTTATGTGTTTCATTCTTATGTCAAAATGTTGGATGCAAACAAATGCTAATGGAGGTCTTGGTCTGTACTTACAAACTACTGAGGTCACAAGTTCCCTTTATTCCTTTATCTTCCACATTTAACTCCAATTCCTCCTTTTTTGCCTTCTGGCAGAGCTTACTTGTGTTGAATGATACTCAGATGAACCAAAATATATTTGATGCTTTAAAAAATGGAGATCCAGGATAAAGCAAGATTTGTTTGGACACTTTTATGACTTTTTTATTAATATATTTTCCTTAAGAAACACATTCCTCAAATTATTATTGGATTGTAAAGTAATAGATTATAAACTCCACTTCAGGGCTTTGTTCTACTTTCCATTTTAAGACTGAGGACATGACTTCAGGTAATTTCCTACACATGCTTACAGCATTTAATAATTAAAATAGAAAAATACAGTTCAGAGACAATGTGTGTCTATCCAGAAGCCATCTTTTGATGCCCAGGATGATCAAAAGGCATCACTGTGAACAACTTCTTGTTTGTATTGCTTTGGATTGGTATAAAGCAGTTGCCAGTTGATGTTGTTGATAGCAAGGTCTTATAGCTTTGGAAGGGAAGACATAGCGGTTGTCACTTGGTGATCCTGTCTGAATCATCCAGCAAGTTTCTATTTTGTTCTTGTGGCAGCAACAGAAGCCTCAGCATCAGCTCCCCTTAAAAAAAACTGACAGTAATTGGAAATAAGCTGTCACTGTAAACGATACACATATGTTGAATTTTAGGTGACTGAATGTAATGATGTTAATTGCATTTTTCTTGGTACATAAACAAGAAAGTATACACACACCACTCTTATTCCAAATAAATCAGTCCTAATTAATGCAGTGCTGAGGGAAACATTGGTTTAAAAATAGTTTTCCAAACCAACACCGATTCTTTCATTTACATTTCCCACTACCCCCATTTTCTTGTGTCCTCAAAAGAGAAGGTTCAGCAGTCTAAAAAACACAAATTATTTGTGCATATTCTCTACCTCGACTGCTGAATCGTTAATCAGAAGAAGTAGCTGTAATTTTAGAGCTCTCATGTTTTTTTATATTTAGCTGTGAACACTTAACAGGCTTTGAAAGAGCCATATGTTCATATCATCTTTCATTGGAGTTTTCAGCGATTTCTTGGCGAATTCAAGCTTCAAAGAACAAAAAGTATAGAATTTAAAGTAGTGGGGCATTTTGTTTAGAGTGTTGTTACTGCTAAAATAAACCAAGGATCTTTGGCATAAGTTCCACTGCTGGTACTTGGTAACTTCATTAAATTCTGATAGATGTTTAAGCTTGCTGATGTTTCCATTAAACAGGAACTACAAAACGCACAAGTGCCATGAGGAATAGCTTGAGAACTCCCAATATAAAACCGTAAATCAGGGTCCTCACTTTACCTGTTTTGATTATGAATTTTTAAATGATACCAAACCTTAATTTAATCATAATCTGTTTACAAGTAGGACAACCAGTGTGTGACATTAATATCTGGGCTTAGGGACAGTCTAACTGCTATTAGCAATGGTAACTAATAACACTGAACTTCTTCATATTTCGTATACCAAAACAACATGTTCACTAACAGGGATTTAAAAAAAAAAGATTAAGTAATATGGAAACCATAAAAAAAGCAAATAACGTTTTACAGCTGCAGCTAGCACTATATTTTAAACACGCACTGGCCATGTTAGATTTTATATCTGTCATATAAACATTTGACAACATTGACAACCTAGTTTGGACAAATGTATGCTTAATATCAACCTGGAAATTGACAACTTTAAACTTCTGAGTAAAGACTAAATACAGCTAAGTATTTTCTTTTGATCTTTTTCTCTAAAAAAAAAATAAACTGAAAAAAATTCTAAATTGTACTGTGTTACAATGTTAACATATCTGCCAGAATAGTAATAATTAAGCAATATCAAACGAGCGGGAGTACTTTTGTGCCGAATATCAGCACTGGTGTGATTTGGTCGTAGGCACGAGGCCGCGCAGATAGTTCCGACCAAGTAATTTGATTGGACAAGAGACTTTCCAAGAGTGCTGATATTGGAGTAGAACAGCACTGGGACTTTTTTCAAACAGCATCCCTCTGCCATACGAGAGTTCTAATGTTTGTATTTGAAATGTTTGTGTTGCCTGGCAACAGCCTTTTCTCCCTTCCATTTGGGACTATTTGTGCTGGCGGAGCTAAATAAATGATTAAACAAACAATCAAAACATAATCTGTTGTTATTTTTAAATAATAAAATGTGCTTGCAGAACTGTTGTATAAAAGCAATATCGCACTCGAGGTCGTGCTGTTGTGCGGAATATGAGTACTCCCTCTCGTGAGATATTGCTTAAAAATCACTTTAGTAGAACATGTTCTAAAAGCTTTGAGAACAACATGCTTAAAGCACACAGACCTTTATAGAATAGGAGTTTTTGACCTGTGACAAGTCTAAGTGCAAGGCTCAAAGTCCAATGTCAGATCTTTTAGTGATTTATTTGCATGCAAATGGATATAAAAAGCTTGAAAGGAAATGGACATGCTAATTACTTCGATGAGCAATAATAGCTAAAAACAGTTTTTTAATAATCCATTCAAACACTAATGCATGTTGTGTGTTAAAAAGATTTTTTGCAATCAAGCCATTGACAGTTAATTACTACAGTTATTGCTATGGTTATGTTTTGTGTGGATACCACTTTTGATTTTGAATTTGGGATCAATGGCAAAATCATCACACCTGGAATTTTTATTTCAAAGGACTTCCTGTCCATTGTTTTATGTCTGAACATAAAAAAATTAATTTCCAAGTAGAAGTGAAATCCATACTTAAGCCCAATCTTTCAGCTGAATGTATTGTGCTAATGTCCAATTACACAACAAAATGAAAAAGTGGCAAATCATGCTATGTTAGGGGTTTATATTCTGAGGTGATATTTCCTATAAAAGGTTTGAGCATAACTGTCTTGAAGCACATTGACTCTGAAGGGTTATATGAATGATTTTCCCTAATTAGAGTATTTTTCTCATAATATTAAGAAATGACTGAGTTGTCCAACTGTGACATGTCTTACTGCATGGCTCAGTGTCAGATTTGTGAGTGATTTATGAGCATGCAAACGAGCCTGTCTGCTGACTTGAGGCAGAAGTGCTGCCTTTGCCCAGTGGGCCCTGAAGCAAACTCTGGAGACTGCGTGGGTTTTGGAGTCAGTCCCTAACTGCTGACACAGGCACAGAGCTGGCAGGGATTCACAGAGCAAGATGGAAAGATGGCCTTCACAGGTCTTCACACTGACTGATGAGATCAAGACGAAAGTAGGCCAAGCCAGACAAGTGTCAGGCAAACAGACAGCCAGAGACAGAGTGAGAAAGACAAACACCCTCCTATCACACATAAAGCCTGGAGAGTGGAAAGTGGCGGCACGCAGCCTGGTTGTTTTGGGTCTGAGTTCAATATGTCCAAATCTGTTTGTCTAAAGAGTAATGAGGCTGCTGAGGCTCGGAGCATGCTAGCCCAGGGGATCTGGGTAGTAAAGAAAGGCCTCTTGGAGGCTCTTTAAATTCACTGGAGCGGAACAGAGTTTTACTTTGTTCTATTAGATATCCTGATGACACTTTGATCAATGCCTCTACACCTGCCTGCACCGTCCTTTCATGTTGCTCGAATAATGATGATCTGTTATTATGCCGGTGTCAAACACTACCATTAGTCATGCAATGTCCCTCAGCTGGTCCAGGCTCTAAAATATTTGACCATCAACACATTATATGACCTCATTTACGATGCAGTATTCCAGGTGTTTGTAATGATGTAGTGGTCATAGCACATTCAAGGTTCACAGTTCGCAATGCTTGCCGTAATGACAGACTGCCCTCTGTTGGCCCATTTTAGTATTGCTTTCTGAACACAGAAGGTAAATGTTTTCAGTCACCCTTTTCTGATCATTTTGTTCATTCATTGTATGTAAAAAGGTAAGGGACCAAATCTTTTTAAAAAATATTTACATTTTTTGTGTAGTATGTCGTTTTTGGATGTAAACTTTATGAAAGAAAAGCACAGAATCATACAAAATTGCAACAAAATATCAATAAAATCGACAATGATTTGAGGTAGGAGTTTTGAAAAAATTTGCAATACGTCAAATTACATATACTGCTGCTCTTAATTTATCAAAAAAACATATTTTTCGTAAACCAACAAAATAGCACAAAAGTGGTTATATAGAGAGCACAGCTTATATATAAACAAGATGGAGGGACTCTGGATGGTTAATAGCCCTAAACATAAAGCTTCAGAGGAATGGCTTAGAATAAATCATATTCAAATTTAAGATTAGTCCTGTCCAAACCCAAACCTATCCAGTTGTGAATCTTTGGGGGGACTTGAAAACTGATTTTTGCATAAGATGCCTCTCCAGTCTGACTCATTTGAAACTATTTTGCAAGTAATGGGCAAAAACTTCCTTTCCATATGTCCAAAGTTAATAGAGACATATCCCAAAAGGCTTGCAGGTTTAATTGTAGCAGAGGGTAGGGATGAACATAAATGCACAATACACCTTTCACACGTCTATTTACAGAATATATTTAAAAACTATGTATCCTCAAGGTTTACAGTCTTCACAGTCTTAACTCCACAGTCTTCACTTTGCAATCTTATACAACTATGTGTTGGTTTATCTCTTAAAATCCCCGTAAAATGCTTATGGGTTTGTAGCTTTAAAGTGACAAAATTATAAAAAAGGTTCAAATGAATGATGTAACTTCTGTGTAAATGCATTATTACTTTTGCTAATTTGATGTGTCAAACTGGAACCTGACAGATATGTCTTTGTGGCAGATCATGAAATGCAAGGTCAACAGATGGATCAGTTCACAGACAGGGGAACTTGTTGTGGGGGTGGTGATTAAGGTGTGAAGACAGACTAATGAGGGAATGAGGGGGTTATTCAAAGCAGAGACAACACCCTTAGATGTCTGGCTTGCTAACTGTGTGGAGAACACCTCCAGCTGGACGACTGTGAGCTATTCGAGAGGCACGGAGATAAAGGAATAGACATGACTTTAACCTGGCAATGGAATGATGCAAGGCTCACATCCTTGGCAAAGCCACGTGCGGCAAGGAGACATCAGGTTTGGCATAAAACGGACAGACAGGCTTATGGTGTCACTCTGACTCAGTCTGGGAAAAACCACAAGCTGGGAATAGCAGGGTGGCAGCAGTGTGTGGGTTGTTGTGAACAGTCTCCAATTGCCGGACAGAAAGAGTGACATTCGAACAAGTAGAATTACGTCTGAGGATATATCACAATAATTATGGGGTTATATAAGCCAAGTGGTACATTATGTGGATCAGTAAAACACAGAAGGTGTGGTTTTTGGCCCTAAGTTTTAGGCAGAAACCAGAAGGCACGGTGAGTTGTGTGCATCCCTCTCATATCAGATGTTCACTCACACTCGCTCTCAGCTGTCACTTCACCCACGAAAAATGTCATTGTTTTCCTTCCCCTGCTCTTAACACAATCTAATCACAGTTTTACCATCTCCAGGTGGCCCCAGTCTAGAGAGACAAAGGGACTTTTAACATAACTAGATGTCTTTAACGGAGCCCTGATCTGAAGCAGACCAGGTTACAAAATGACTCTCTTCATGTTCAGCTAAAAGCACAAACACACCTGCTTCCTCTCACATGCTCTTAGAAGGGCGCACCATCCATTTCAGCCGCTGATCCGAGATAAGAAGGAGAGGGCGTTTCTTTGATAAGGTCAGTCATTGCATGATTACAGGAAAAAGCTGCATCATTGGATTTACCCAATGTCTCTGTTGTCCCCGTGCCAAAACAGAACCCAATGAAGCTTTTAAATGTTGACAATGACTGAAGTGTAACTCTTGTTTTGTTAGCTTTCTCTAATTTTTGATGGTTCAGGGGGGTGGGAGAAATAGCTCTCAGCATGGTAAACTCTCTCCACTGAGCCCCTTTTGGATGGCATGGTACCCACCAGCCTGCACTGAATGGCGGAAACAGCTAAGCCATCTGTTCAACTCTATTTTCATCACTCTGTCTGCCATCAAGAAAAGCCGGGGGCTGGAAGAACTTAAACAACTCCTAAAAAGTCATAATTATTCAACAGGTCAATTTTAAGCTTCCTATAGTAGCACCACTAAATGGCAAGGCCCAGGTGATTGCAAAACCTGCACGGAGCTGCAGAGCCGCTGATAAAAAGAGACTGAATAGTGCTAAAAAGCAATTATGCTTCAAAGAAAATTACAGGAGATTATAACCGTCAAGGTTCTTAAATGACCATAGCACAATATATCCTCAAATGCACTTTAAGCCTGGATGAAAGGTTGATTTTATGAATTAAACTTTGTCCATGTAACATTCTTCTTGGGTTGAGAAAAGAGAAATTTGTGCATTCTAGGTTGAGGATGAAACAGAACCTGGCAGGATTCATTTGAGATTACTCGGTGCGAACATAGTGTAATCCCCTTATCTGCGTACTTACCTGTCCCTGACAGTGATCCAAGCCTACAACTATGAGCCTCATTGGCTTGACATTCTGGCACGGGCAAATCCCTGTCTAATGTGTCAGCTCAGGCGGCTTTAACACCTGGCACAGCAACGCTTATCTGCCGAGCACCCAAAAGCACCTGCATTACACGACTGAAGCTTCAAAACAAGTGAATGGGTTTCTAATATCCACACAGTGAAATTACTACTTGTGTCGAAACATGCAATGTGTAAAGCTAAGTTCGTTACTAAGGGCTTAAGACCTGCTTTAAGTACATGTACAGTATGACACATACAACCACATTTTGGCATGAATGCCATATTGATTTGGATCCTTTAATCATTTATTCAAACTCAAGGTGTGAAGTGACAGTACAAGAAGTATGGGCAAAGTTTGTATTACGGATGCATTAGGGATACCGATATTGATACTGCTATTGGCTAGCCTGGGCGCCAGCTGAAGTCCCACCCACAACATGGTCTGGAAATTTGGTCTGGCATTCCTCTGTTTAGGAGCAATAATGCCCGAACAAGATCTGTTCGGACCAATCAAATCTGGTTTACGATGATTGACAGGTGAACAAGAGTAACGTAATCAACCACGTCGCCAAAGAGCGTCTGGGTTGAATTTGTTTACAACAATGATGGCTCCCGCTGGTGAACTGAGATGTGTAGATTCTGCCATAGACTCTGTTCTAGAAGATATCGTCAGCGCATTAATTTTAAAAGAGGAATTTTAAAAGAGGAACAGATAATGTCCGTTGCTCTGCAGGGCAACGTCACACACTTCCATTGCTCTGATTGGTTATAGGTCTATCCAATTGATTGCAGAGGCATTTTTTCCGGCTTCAGTTAAAACAAGCTCAATAATCACAGCCCAATGAAGCAGTTTCAGACTCACATTCTGATCAGAATTGAGTATGGCTACATCAGGCTAGGTATCGGCCCCAATACCATCCAATGTACTTAAAGTTAACCGATACTATGAACCGATACTTAAAATGTGGAAACTGCATTTTTTATTTTGTGTGTGGAGTTGGAGGATCAGCATTGGCACTCGGTATTGGCAAGGATTCTGATCCAAGTATCGGTATCGTTTTGAAAAAAGTGGTATCGTTGCATCTCTAGTTTATATGCATTGCAAAATATTTCTAATCCACACAGATTCAAAATGAAAAATACAGCCTCAAACGTACCAAGACCTACACTAGGATTTAGATAAATATCTCTGAGCAAATTGTAGAGGAAACTGCACTCTGTAAAGATAAACAAGCTTTTGGCATAATTCTGAAGAAATTTTTGATGAGAACATGTAGAGTTCATTTAATTGGTTGATTTTGTAGCACTGATCTGGTTAGCTGGTTTTCCAAAACCCGCTCTGATGTATTTTAGGGATTTTTGTCCTGTTTGAACCCCCCAACATTGTCCAAATTTCCACTGTCTGGCTGTTAATTTGACTCAAAGTTATAATTACAACCTTGCTGTGCAGTGCACCAGGACCACATGGAGCTGAACAGAATATCAGCATGATGGTATCACTACTATGCTTGGCAGTTGGCGCAGGTCTGTTATTCAGAAGGTTGTTAAATCACAACATTTTGGACCCCAGCTTGATCTTAGTGTTGTCTCACCACAAAACATTCACCAAGAGGGTGTTTTATTTGTTTATGTCAGCAACTGCAAATTTAAGATGAGCTTTAACTTGTTAATTTGGAACAGAGAATTGTCTCTCAGTCACCATCCTACAAGTTCATAATGATGTTACACGAGGTAAGAGTACCGACATTTCAACATCTTCAACTTTGTGACAAGCTTAACTCTTCAACCTAGTTCCTAAACATTCTAAGTTCCCTTTCATCTAAGAAGGACAGTTTGTGTCAGAAAGTTTGAGAAAATCAGAGATTATAACCTCAAACCATCTCACTAAAAAAGGTCTGTTCAGTTCAAGGACATCAATCAGTTTATACACATTCTTTCCTTTTTGATGAGTAGATAATTATTCAACCGTACTTCGAGCAGAATCTTGTGCTAAAGGTGCAATTTGCCAAGGAACATTCACCTAAATATTAGTGAGAAGGGGACATTAAATGAGTGTGTAATTTTTGGCCCATATGAATTAAAGACTTTCAAAATAAATTGATAAAAAATATGTTTGAATTTATTGAAATGCTAGGGTTAACTAGTAAAGACAGAATTACGCAAAGAGAAGTGTCAAACATAAATACATTGATAAAATGAGGAACATGTTTTTTTTTTTAAACAAAAGAGGCAGCCCAAATCAAATGTCAGGGTTGCAATTTGAAATGCTGCACCCAATTTTTATGATTTTTCATAAAAGCTAAAACATCTAAAATGATCCTTTCTCTGTATAGAAACCACTAATAAAACTAACCAATAACTTAATTAGTCAATTTCCGGCGCTACCCCGCCTGCATCACCGAAGGGCCAGTTTGGATCTGTTAAGGGTGGAGTGAAGACCCCAAACGGAATTACGCTATTTGTTTTTGGATTTATTATGATTTATTTTACTATGGTTATCTTGTTTTTAATTAAGACTTTACATTTAATCGACTGAGACCCTGTCACATCGTTTGAAAAGGCGAGAACATGTTTTATTATCACGCTGATTGGAGTCCGTCGAGGAAGGGAGGTGATTCACTGATGTATGTTTCGTGGAGGGAGTACTACCTGAAATGACATTATTTCTTTGATTAAGAGCTTCTATGTGATATTTTTAAACTTAGATTGGGGGTAATAAGTAATTTCAGACATGAGCCAGGCATGCAACGTGGATTGCAAATTTACGGTCGCCTAAGCAAGCTGTGGAAAATGCAAACATAGTTGTTTCTACGTATTACATGTATTTTGCTTATATTCAAGCTTTTTGATTTGATTAGGGTATATGACAAGTAATACTCTAATATTTAGGCTATATTTTTCGACGTGTCACAACATACAAAAGAACATAGTGGCGGCCTTTTGAGTAGCCAGACCTGGTTTACTCCAGTTTGCTCTTGTCTACACTGCCATCTGGTGGCTTTGTGCTACTATTGCCTTTTTGAGGCAACGCACATGTGAGATTTGGTGATGCCTGGACCATTTCAAAGATTGCAAACCATAAACACAGCGCTTTTAAATATTCCCAAGCCGAATATAAGCCAATTGGCATTTCTGATGGGTTATTTAGGTAAAAACAACGACAACAACAACATGGTGATAATTGATCAGTTACGTTAGATATATTTGGACGCTTAACCCAGAATGCATTGCGCAAAAATCCACAGTTTGAATTGTGCTTTATCTTAATACAAACAACTATTGTGATTTTTGATGTCTTAAAATCCGAAAGTCATCCCTTATTTGGTATAGGCAGTTAAACACGTGAGTGCCTTGAACGGATCTCGAAACCATAAGGTAAAGTGGTATGTAGAAAAGTGACTAGCCTTCCATTTTGCAGTTACCGTCAGCTTTGCGCAGTGGCAGTATCGTAGCCTATGAGGTTTATCCGAGGCGCGATTATTGCTAGTTGAAAACTTTACCCAATACCCCGCCTTGACGACTTGAAATATAGTCGGCAATGGCAATTTTTGACGGTCTCTACGGAGGCTGATTATATTGTGAACTATAAGAATCCTTGAAACGAATAACCGCTGCTGTTCTTATAAATGTAGAGTTCAGTGTTTATTCTGATTAGGCTTTGGTGATTTAATTATATTTATGAAGTTATTAATTAGTAATCTTCGAGTTCGATTGAGATTTATTTAGCTATCTTCTAATAAAAAAATCATGATACCCTTTGCATTAAAAGCGGACTTTCTCGGAGTTCTTTCTGCTCCATTAGTTGAAACCGAACCTTCAAAGTAGACGTACAAGGATGTGATGTCATCGCTGTTGAAACACGTCAGTTCAGTTTTCAACAGTTTTCCTTTAGCTTGACCGGACTGCCTATTTTAATGAACTAACTTTTTTCATACTGATTTACGTCAGTCTTATTAGATCTGCCACTGCCCGTTTTCGTTTTAAGTCGCGTAAAAGCGGTCGGCTGCTTCTGGGTACTTCCTTGCACCACATCCTGTTTAATAGTAATAGCATGAGTAATAGTCCTTTATCTCTTTAATCTAAAGCTATCTTATTGTTTGTAGAGATTAATCTTTCCCATTTGTTTAAGGGTTGGTCATTGCTTAAATTTTCTACTATAGCAAAAAAAGTTTTAACCAACTAGTGTACGCTGAAACCCCGCCCACTGTTAAACCGTGACCGAGAAGGATTCAACCCAGGGTAAAATTTCCCAGTGTTGACTAGGAACGTTAGCTTTGCGCAGTGGCAGTATCGTAGCCTATGAGGTTTATCCGAGGCGCGATTATTGCTAGTTGAAAACTTTACCCAATACCCCGCCTTGACGACTTGAAATATAGTCGGCAATGGCAATTTTTGACGGTCTCTAAGGAGACTGATATTACTGTTAAGTAAAAGGAATTGACTAAATAATATTTTTCCTACATAACGTGGTATGTTAGCGGAAGTGTATTTACTATGTGGTTTTACCGTAAGGAAGCTTAAGAAGTATGGATGCAGTCACCCTGGCTTTGTTTGTAATCATGTTCTGCTTAGATGTAAATGTATAGCTGTTACTGAGAAATTGCATTATTGTGAATGTGGTAAAGATACTTGTCATCTATAACTAGTTATATTGTTTCATATTTTGACCACTGGCTGCATTTCCTATAATCAACAGCTCTTCAAATTTTAGGAGTGACTGCTTTGAAATAATACAATCTTTGACAGAAACTTCACAAATGACTTTTTAATGGTTTATGTCAGTACTGTAAAATGCTTTAGGTAAGTGTTAGTTGTGTCTAACGTTAAACTGTAATTTTTTTTTCTCCATCCATCCAGCCATCCATTGATTCTGTTGCCAATAATTGGTAAAATAATACATTTGGTGGACTAAAGTTGAAGGTCTAAGGCTACTGATAAGAGGACCATCTCACTGGAAACCCGACTGAATGTAATCTGGCATAAAGAATGTGAAAAATTTATGTGCTAACCGATCTCTTTATTTTTTAAATAGATTTGTGTTTAAGATGAGCTATTACCATGTTCCTGTAAGTCTATACTGATTATGGTTTGTGTTACCTTTTTAGTTAGTGTTTGATAATTTACCTCCTGTGTATATCATAGTAACTTTGCTCACATACATCATCATTAGTTTATTGGTGACAAATATGATCAACAAATTGTAGTTTCTATTTGCCTGTTTTAATTCTACCACTGCTACATTTAACAGCCATGTATGCTTGTCATTTATTTTTTATTTAATACATTTCAATTGTAATTTTAAATATTACTACCCCATCCATAGTTTCCTCATGTTTGTGCTGCTGCCATTTTCAACTTTCCTCTTGGAGTATCAATAAAAGAGAAATTTATTTTGATCTGTAATAAGGTTGTTGATTAGTTTTTTTGAATATTTCTGTTTCATTGCCATCTGTGAATGACGGTTCTTTAATGACGCTGTAGTTGCTTGGGATGTTTTTTTTTGTTTATTTGTTTGTTTTTACATCCGGCGAATAAATGATGATCCAAGGAATCATATGCAGCACTATACAATTATTAAAATATAAACACAGTAAGGGTCTTACTGAAAAAAACTAAACACAAATCTCGCCAGTATGTTGCGTCAAGACTTAAAGAATAGTAGCGTCATTTAAATTCTTAGAGTTGATATTTAAGATATAAATAACTCTTTTATGCCGAAGTACAATGTGGTTAACAACTTCATTCTACTTAAATTGAGCGCTGTATTCACATGATTGGCTGTCTACACTCAGCTGATGATCCCATTGGATATCTACATAGGTTCTGGGCCAATCAGAAGCCGTTAATGTTGTATTCGTCTTAAAAGGCGTCTATGGTAGTACGTACTACTATCTGCAAGGTAGTATCTGAACTAATGCTTATCTTTTTCTTTATTGAGCGAAAGGTAAATACTTTCGAGTGAAACTAAAATTGTCGGAACTCTCTCTGTTCCATCCGTAGCTGCTGAACCTTTAAAGTAGATGCAAAGGATGTGATGTCATCGCCGTTTAGATCATTTATATCCAGGCAGAGAATGTCTAAAAAAGACCGGCTCTGGTTCAGGCTTCAAAAATGTCTCTTTAACTTGAAAGTACTGTTTTTTTTTTAATGCACTAACGTTTTTTTTTTAACCCGACTCTCAGTTTTATTCTTAAAACTGACACTACCCATTTTCGTCTTAAAGCTGTCGGCCACTTTTGAGTACTTCCTCACACATCGTCTTCCTCACACATCGTTTGTTATATCTATTTAAGTTCAAGCTAATTTGAAATATATATAGATTAATCCTTGACATTCGTTTTAGGGATATGATTGCTTACGCTTGTAACTACAACTAGACGTTTTAACCGGCGTGCATATGTTGAAACCACACCCACTTTTAAACCATAACCGAGAGGGATGCAGCCCAGAGTAAGTATTCTTAGGGTTGGCCGGTAACGTCAGCTTTGCGCAGTGGCAGTATCGTAGCCTATGAGGTATATCCGAGGCGCGATTTTTGCTAGTTGAAAACTTTGCCCAATACTCCGCCTTGACGACTTGAAATACAGTCCGCAATGGCAATTTATGACGGTGTCCACGGAGGCTGATCTTACTGTGATATAAATAATACATTTTGCTGTTTGATTTAGGTCTTGTAACGTCCTACCTGATACTATAAATCAATAGTGATTTGAGTTGCAATAATGTATACCCAGGCTTCAATGACAAAATAAATTAACTATTGTCTGATGCATTTAACCTGAGCACTATGACCCAAACTAAACCCCAAAATAACTGCAGTCTTACTTATTATCCTTAATAAAGTACACGTGAATCACAACTATAATCGCAACAACAATGTTGATAGTTTTGGGCTTTTTACTTAATAACCATAACTTAAACCTTTTTATAGCTTCAAATTCACCAAATATGTTACATCCTAAAAATGCTTGGAAAAATCCTTTTCCCGATATGTAGTTTTAGGAGGGTTTTATATTTTTTATTTATATGCATACACCCAGGGCTGGATTATGATGGGGCTCCTGGGCACAGAGTCTTGCCTCCTTGCATTTCATTCTTTTCTCCTCCATGATGTGCTGACTACCTTTCTGTCCATCTCTTTATTTGTTCACTGAGAAAATGACCGAACTGACATAAGTTCCAAAATGCTAACAAATTTACCACTCTTTGCTGATCCAAGTTATTCATTTTCACCCCAGAAAACCAGACCTGTCACCTAAAAACGGATTGACAGCTGCAACTCTCCAGAGCAGCTCCTGCCAGTACCACATCTCCTCCTCCAGCTGTCCCAGTTAAGAGAAGCCACTAACGAACTGTATCGTATGCTCTCTAAATAAGATGAAGGAAAAACATATATTATCCTACCTGTGCTCGGTGAACATGCGATCCAGTCTGAAGAAACTTTTTCTCCACTTGGGAAGTGACAACAGCATAGCAGATCGTTAATAAGAGCGCACATTACCGGTCAAACCTCGCCACAGGATGAAGCTGGATATCTGGTCGACCGATCCTATGAATCAGCATCTCCACCATCGATCAGCACGAATGTTTCCATTAGCTGTCCCCCACAATGCTGCAGATAAACCCAGTCTGGGCTGCTGCTGCTAGCTACAGGCTGTGTAGCTAACAGGTGGGTTAATTGGCTCACAATCATCAACATCTTTTTCCTGATTTTCGTCTATACAGTTACAAATAACCTGTAAGTAGATGACAGACTTTAAACATCTTCTCATCTTTCTCTCTTTCATTTATAGAAACAGTCTGTTTTTATCATTTTAGATTCTCTTACTACTACTCCCACTGTTCGGTGATGTTCACCGGAGCCAACATGCTACTATCGGGGTTAGGGGCGGCGCATGTTACTATGGTTTCCCCAAATGTGCCTTAATAACTCTGCAACTCTGTTAAGGTCAAATAAAAATGACTGGTTATTGTGGCAAGGTACACAATGAGGGCCCGAGTGGGATTTGATTCCACAACTCCTGGGTGAGAGTCATGCTCAATAACCAGTCAGCCAAAGGGATATGCCTCTGGCCAAGCAGCCAGGGCACATCATCAAACGGAGCCATAGTGACAGGAACTCCACACTGTCACATTATCCCACCAGTGCAGATCTCTGCCATATTTGAAATTTGAAGACAATTTGTTTTTCTTCTTTAAACTGCTGAAGTGGATGCCCAGTTGGCATGGGCCCCCGAGTGGGCTTGGGCCCCCGAGTGGGCTTGGGCCCCTGGGCCTGTGCCGATAATGCCCTTATTATAATCCGGCCTTGGGTGCAGTACATCCAGAACGCTGCTGCTCGCGTCCTGACAAGAACCAGGAAATTCGACCATATTAGTCCAGTGCTCTGGTGTCTGCTCTGGCTTCCTGTCACTAAGAGAATAGAATTGAAAACAGCTTGTGTACAAGTCTTTTCATGGTTTGATGAAGGGTACGTAAGATGATAAGATAATAAATGGGGTGTTTTTTTTCAATGCCACGACTTCTCCAGAATGTGTGTAGCTTGAGAAACTGTAATGAGTAGCCGTTTTTGGACATCACTGAAAAACTTCAGCAACTTAAGATGAAGAGTAGTGAGAATAGTATTTGTTAACAGCTGTGAAAAAAATAATGGAATAGATAGATTATTTAACTGTGCTGCCTTCATTGTTTTTCATCAAAGTTTTATGAAAGAACTTCTTCTTCGTGTATTTTAACAGCGGTTGGCAACCAAGATTAAGATGCATTACTGCCCCATTAAAAAGAACTTTATTAATTACTGTCATTTATTAAGTGAACATGGAATTTAATTTGTTTTGTTGTTTTCACTTTAGTTCTTGAAGTGTGAATTGCAATTTTCAAAGTAGAGTGGTTTGAATCAGTTTGAAACCACACCCATGATGGTCTCCACCAGAAGATTAGCCCCGCCCAATACCCCATCCAGCAATAGACACAATGAACGTAGACGTAAACATGTCAAACTGAAAAGTTTTTAAGGCTATTATATGAGCAGCTAGTCGTTTTAGCAGATAGATATTATTTTATTTATCTGTCATTGTTTGCATTGTTTTTCTGGATGCTATGAAGCATGTTCCTTTTTACTGAGACACCAGTCTTAAACAGATGGACAGGATGTGACATGATTGCTGTATTTCTTGTCTTTTGTGTTTCTTGAATTGGTTGTGTATTACTAAATTACAGTATATGTTTTCTTATTATTTAGGCTTTGTTTAGTCAAGTTTAGAAATGATTCTAATATTATTCCAATTTATTCAGCAAAAGAGGTGCTGAGTGATGATGGATCAATGTTCAAGACCATCAGTTAACATGATAGGGAGTGAATGGAGTACCCATCCGACGAGACCATGCGGTCATCTTTGCGCAGTGGCAGTATTGTAGCCTATGAGGTTTATCCGAGGCGCGATTATTGCTAGTTGAAAACTTTACCCAATACCCCGCCTTGACGACTTGAAATACAGTCGGCAATGGCAATTTTTGACGGTCCCAAGGGGGCTGACTTTTTTTGTGAGATTAACTGTATGTGAACAACCTATCACCAAGTATGCCTTCTGACAACTGATGAATTATCCTGAAGATTTGTCTGGTCAACAAGGTATGGTAATCAGTGTATTTGTACTATAATATATTTCACATTTTTGTTGAAAGCCACGTTTTGAAAGTGACAAAGTTTGAAAAAGTGGCTTTTTGTTCTTTCTTTGTTTGTGCTCTGTCTTCTCGAAACCCCGAAGGCTGTGGCAGGTGGCTGTTCGCACTGAGGCAGGTTCTGCTGGAAGCTTCTTCCTGTTAAAGGGGAGATTTTGCTCTCCACTATCGCTACATGCTTGTTCAGTATGATGGTTTGCTGTGGTTGGAGTCCGCATCAGCGGCGCACAACTGAAAGTCAATGACTCAATGCAATGTGCTGGGATTACTTAAATAATAATAATCTTTTAACTGATTGGACTGTGATTGTAATGAAATTAGTTTTGTTGCAAGGTGCCTTGAGATGACATCTGTTGTGAATTGGCGCTATATAAATCAACTCATTTGATCTCAATTTTTTTTTCTAATTATGATCCTGTTTAAATTAGGTTTTGATGATGTTAAAAGAAAAAAAACTGCATAAACATTATTTCAGTGACCTGTACGTAGCAACATATTTTTCTTTAAACTCCTTAAAACAAGGACATTAGAAGAGTTTTATTACCCTTGATATTGGTAAAAACATGTACATTTGAAATGTATTTAGAGAATATGATTACGTCTAAAACAAGGGAGGAGATAATAAATGGGGTGTTTTTTTTCAATGCCACGACTTCTCCAGAATGTGTGTAGCTTGAGAAACTGTAATGAGTAGCCGTTTTTGGACATCACTGAAAAACTTCAGCAACTTAAGATGAAGAGTAGTGAGAATAGTATTTGTTAACAGCTGTTAAAAAAATAATGGAATAGATAGATTATTTAACGTGCTGCCTTCATTGTTTTTAATCAAAGTTTTATGAAAGAACTTCTTCTTCGTGTATTTTAACAGCGGTTGGCAACCAAGATTAAGATGCATTACTGCCCCATTAAAAAGAACTTTATTAATTACTGTCATTTATTAAGTGAACATGGAATTTAATTTGTTTTGTTGTTTTCACTTTAGTTCTTGAAGTGTGAATTGCAATTTTCAAAGTAGAGTGGTTTGAATCAGTTTGAAACCACACCCATGATGGTCTCCACCAGAAGATTAGCCCCGCCCAATACCCCATCCAGCAATAGACACAATGAACGTAGACGTAAACATGTCAAACTGAAAAGTTTTTAAGGCTATTATATGAGCAGCTAGTCGTTTTAGCAGATAGATATTATTTTATTTATCTGTCATTGTTTGCATTGTTTTTCTGGATGCTATGAAGCATGTTCCTTTTTACTGAGACACCAGTCTTAAACAGATGGACAGGATGTGACATGATTGCTGTATTTCTTGTCTTTTGTGTTTCTTGAATTGGTTGTGTATTACTAAATTACAGTATATGTTTTCTTATTATTTAGGCTTTGTTTAGTCAAGTTTAGAAATGATTCTAATATTATTCCAATTTATTCAGCAAAAGAGGTGCTGAGTGATGATGGATCAATGTTCAAGACCATCAGTTAACATGATAGGGAGTGAATGGAGTACCCATCCGACGAGACCATGCGGTCATCTTTGCGCAGTGGCAGTATTGTAGCCTATGAGGTTTATCCGAGGCGCGATTATTGCTAGTTGAAAACTTTACCCAATACCCCGCCTTGACGACTTGAAATACAGTCGGCAATGGCAATTTTTGACGGTCCCAAGGGGGCTGACTTTTTTTGTGAGATTAACTGTATGTGAACAACCTATCACCAAGTATGCCTTCTGACAACTGATGAATTATCCTGAAGATTTGTCTGGTCAACAAGGTATGGTAATCAGTGTATTTGTACTATAATATATTTCACATTTTTGTTGAAAGCCACGTTTTGAAAGTGACAAAGTTTGAAAAAGTGGCTTTTTGTTCTTTCTTTGTTTGTGCTCTGTCTTCTCGAAACCCCGAAGGCTGTGGCAGGTGGCTGTTCGCACTGAGGCAGGTTCTGCTGGAAGCTTCTTCCTGTTAAAGGGGAGATTTTGCTCTCCACTATCGCTACATGCTTGTTCAGTATGATGGTTTGCTGTGGTTGGAGTCCGCATCAGCGGCGCACAACTGAAAGTCAATGACTCAATGCAATGTGCTGGGATTACTTAAATAATAATAATCTTTTAACTGATTGGACTGTGATTGTAATGAAATTTGTTTTGTTGCAAGGTGCCTTGAGATGACATCTGTTGTGAATTGGCGCTATATAAATCAACTCATTTGATCTCAATTTTTTTTTCTAATTATGATCCTGTTTAAATTAGGTTTTGATGATGTTAAAAGAAAAAAAACTGCATAAACATTATTTCAGTGACCTGTACGTAGCAACATATTTTTCTTTAAACTCCTTAAAACAAGGACATTAGAAGAGTTTTATTACCCTTGATATTGGTAAAAACATGTACATTTGAAATGTATTTAGAAAATATGATTACGTCTAAAAAAAGGGAGGAGATAATAAATGGGGTGTTTTTTTTCAATGCCACGACTTCTCCAGAATGTGTGTAGCTTGAGAAACTGTAATGAGTAGCCGTTTTTGGACATCACTGAAAAACTTCAGCAACTTAAGATGAAGAGTAGTGAGAATAGTATTTGTTAACAGCTGTTAAAAAAATAATGGAATAGATAGATTATTTAACAGTGCTGCCTTCATTGTTTTTAATCAAAGTTTTATGAAAGAACTTCTTCTTCGTGTATTTTAACAGCGGTTGGCAACCAAGATTAAGATGCATTACTGCCCCATTAAAAAGAACTTTATTAATTACTGTCATTTATTAAGTGAACATGGAATTTAATTTGTTTTGTTGTTTTCACTTTAGTTCTTGAAGTGTGAATTGCAATTTTCAAAGTAGAGTGGTTTGAATCAGTTTGAAACCACACCCATGATGGTCTCCACCAGAAGATTAGCCCCGCCCAATACCCCATCCAGCAATAGACACAATGAACGTAGACGTAAACATGTCAAACTGAAAAGTTTTTAAGGCTATTATATGAGCAGCTAGTCGTTTTAGCAGATAGATATTATTTTATTTATCTGTCATTGTTTGCATTGTTTTTCTGGATGCTATGAAGCATGTTCCTTTTTACTGAGACACCAGTCTTAAACAGATGGACAGGATGTGACATGATTGCTGTATTTCTTGTCTTTTGTGTTTCTTGAATTGGTTGTGTATTACTAAATTACAGTATATGTTTTCTTATTATTTAGGCTTTGTTTAGTCAAGTTTAGAAATGATTCTAATATTATTCCAATTTATTCAGCAAAAGAGGTGCTGAGTGATGATGGATCAATGTTCAAGACCATCAGTTAACATGATAGGGAGTGAATGGAGTACCCATCCGACGAGACCATGCGGTCATCTTTGCGCAGTGGCAGTATTGTAGCCTATGAGGTTTATCCGAGGCGCGATTATTGCTAGTTGAAAACTTTACCCAATACCCCGCCTTGACGACTTGAAATACAGTCGGCAATGGCAATTTTTGACGGTCCCAAGGGGGCTGACTTTTTTTGTGAGATTAACTGTATGTCAACAACCTATCACCAAGTATGCCTTCTGACAACTGATGAATTATCCTGAAGATTTGTCTGGTCAACAAGGTATGGTAATCAGTGTATTTGTACTATAATATATTTCACATTTTTGTTGAAAGCCACGTTTTGAAAGTGACAAAGTTTGAAAAAGTGGCTTTTTGTTCTTTCTTTGTTTGTGCTCTGTCTTCTCGAAACCCCGAAGGCTGTGGCAGGTGGCTGTTCGCACTGAGGCAGGTTCTGCTGGAAGCTTCTTCCTGTTAAAGGGGAGATTTTGCTCTCCACTATCGCTACATGCTTGTTCAGTATGATGGTTTGCTGTGGTTGGAGTCCGCATCAGCGGCGCACAACTGAAAGTCAATGACTCAATGCAATGTGCTGGGATTACTTAAATAATAATAATCTTTTAACTGATTGGACTGTGATTGTAATGAAATTAGTTTTGTTGCAAGGTGCCTTGAGATGACATCTGTTGTGAATTGGCGCTATATAAATCAACTCATTTGATTTCAATTTTTTTCCCTAATTATGATCCTGTTTAAATTAGGTTTTGATGATGTTAAAAGAAAAAAAACTGCATAAACATTATTTCAGTGACCTGTACGTAGCAACATATTTTTCTTTAAACTCCTTAAAACAAGGACATTAGAAGAGTTTTATTACCCTTGATATTGGTAAAAACATGTACATTTGAAATGTATTTAGAAAATATGATTACGTCTAAAAAAAGGGAGGAGATAATAAATGGGGTGTTTTTTTTCAATGCCACGACTTCTCCAGAATGTGTGTAGCTTGAGAAACTGTAATGAGTAGCCGTTTTTGGACATCACTGAAAAACTTCAGCAACTTAAGATGAAGAGTAGTGAGAATAGTATTTGTTAACAGCTGTTAAAAAAATAATGGAATAGATAGATTATTTAACTGTGCTGCCTTCATTGTTTTTAATCAAAGTTTTATGAAAGAACTTCTTCTTCGTGTATTTTAACAGCGGTTGGCAACCAAGATTAAGATGCATTACTGCCCCATTAAAAAGAACTTTATTAATTACTGTCATTTATTAAGTGAACATGGAATTTAATTTGTTTTGTTGTTTTCACTTTAGTTCTTGAAGTGTGAATTGCAATTTTCAAAGTAGAGTGGTTTGAATCAGTTTGAAACCACACCCATGATGGTCTCCACCAGAAGATTAGCCCCGCCCAATACCCCATCCAGCAATAGACACAATGAACGTAGACGTAAACATGTCAAACTGAAAAGTTTTTAAGGCTATTATATGAGCAGCTAGTCGTTTTAGCAGATAGATATTATTTTATTTATCTGTCATTGTTTGCATTGTTTTTCTGGATGCTATGAAGCATGTTCCTTTTTACTGAGACACCAGTCTTAAACAGATGGACAGGATGTGACATGATTGCTGTATTTCTTGTCTTTTGTGTTTCTTGAATTGGTTGTGTATTACTAAATTACAGTATATGTTTTCTTATTATTTAGGCTTTGTTTAGTCAAGTTTAGAAATGATTCTAATATTATTCCAATTTATTCAGCAAAAGAGGTGCTGAGTGATGATGGATCAATGTTCAAGACCATCAGTTAACATGATAGGGAGTGAATGGAGTACCCATCCGACGAGACCATGCGGTCATCTTTGCGCAGTGGCAGTATTGTAGCCTATGAGGTTTATCCGAGGCGCGATTATTGCTAGTTGAAAACTTTACCCAATACCCCGCCTTGACGACTTGAAATACAGTCGGCAATGGCAATTTTTGACGGTCCCAAGGGGGCTGACTTTTTTTGTGAGATTAACTGTATGTCAACAACCTATCACCAAGTATGCCTTCTGACAACTGATGAATTATCCTGAAGATTTGTCTGGTCAACAAGGTATGGTAATCAGTGTATTTGTACTATAATATATTTCACATTTTTGTTGAAAGCCACGTTTTGAAAGTGACAAAGTTTGAAAAAGTGGCTTTTTGTTCTTTCTTTGTTTGTGCTCTGTCTTCTCGAAACCCCGAAGGCTGTGGCAGGTGGCTGTTCGCACTGAGGCAGGTTCTGCTGGAAGCTTCTTCCTGTTAAAGGGGAGATTTTGCTCTCCACTATCGCTACATGCTTGTTCAGTATGATGGTTTGCTGTGGTTGGAGTCCGCATCAGCGGCGCACAACTGAAAGTCAATGACTCAATGCAATGTGCTGGGATTACTTAAATAATAATAATCTTTTAACTGATTGGACTGTGATTGTAATGAAATTAGTTTTGTTGCAAGGTGCCTTGAGATGACATCTGTTGTGAATTGGCGCTATATAAATCAACTCATTTGATTTCAATTTTTTTTCCTAATTATGATCCTGTTTAAATTAGGTTTTGATGATGTTAAAAGAGAAAAACTGCATAAACATTATTTCAGTGACCTGTACGTAGCAACATGTTTTTCTTTAAACTCCTTAAAACAAGGACATTAGAAGAGTTTTATTACGCTTGATATTGGTAAAAACATGTACATTTGAAATGTATTTAGAGAATATGATTACGTCTAAAACAAGGGAGGAGATAATAAATGGGGTGTTTTTTTTCAATGCCACGACTTCTCCAGAATGTGTGTAGCTTGAGAAACTGTAATGAGTAGCCGTTTTTGGACATCACTGAAAAACTTCAGCAACTTAAGATGAAGAGTAGTGAGAATAGTATTTGTTAACAGCTGTTAAAAAAATAATGGAATAGATAGATTATTTAACTGTGCTGCCTTCATTGTTTTTAATCAAAGTTTTATGAAAGAACTTCTTCTTCGTGTATTTTAACAGCGGTTGGCAACCAAGATTAAGATGCATTACTGCCCCATTAAAAAGAACTTTATTAATTACTGTCATTTATTAAGTGAACATGGCATTTAATTTGTTTTGTTGTTTTCACTTTTTTTCAAAGTAGAGTGGTGTGAATCAGTTTGAAACCACACCCATGATGGTCTCCACCAGAAGATTAGCCCCGCCCAATACCCCATCCAGCAATAGACACAATGAACGTAGACGTAAACATGTCAAACTGAAAAGTTTTTAAGGCTATTATATGAGCAGCTAGTCGTTTTAGCAGATAGATATTATTTTATTTATCTGTCATTGTCTGCATTGTTTTTCTGGATGCTATGAAGCATGTTCCTTTTTACTGAGACACCAGTCTTAAACAGATGGACAGGATGTGACATGATTGCTGTATTTCTTGTCTTTTGTGTTTCTTGAATTGGTTGTGTATTACTAAATTACAGTATATGTTTTCTTATTATTTAGGCTTTGTTTAGTCAAGTTTAGAAATGATTCTAATATTATTCCAATTTATTCAGCAAAAGAGGTGCTGAGTGATGATGGATCAATGTTCAAGACCATCAGTTAACATGATAGGGAGTGAATGGAGTACCCATCCGACGAGACCATGCGGTCATCTTTGCGCAGTGGCAGTATTGTAGCCTATGAGGTTTATCCGAGGCGCGATTATTGCTAGTTGAAAACTTTACCCAATACCCCGCCTTGACGACTTGAAATACAGTCGGCAATGGCAATTTTTGACGGTCCCAAGGGGGCTGACTTTTTTTGTGAGATTAACTGTATGTGAACAACCTATCACCAAGTATGCCTTCTGACAACTGATGAATTATCCTGAAGATTTGTCTGGTCAACAAGGTATGGTAATCAGTGTATTTGTACTATAATATATTTCACATTTTTGTTGAAAGCCACGTTTTGAAAGTGACAAAGTTTGAAAAAGTGGCTTTTTGTTCTTTCTTTGTTTGTGCTCTGTCTTCTCGAAACCCCGAAGGCTGTGGCAGGTGGCTGTTCGCACTGAGGCAGGTTCTGCTGGAAGCTTCTTCCTGTTAAAGGGGAGATTTTGCTCTCCACTATCGCTACATGCTTGTTCAGTATGATGGTTTGCTGTGGTTGGAGTCCGCATCAGCGGCGCACAACTGAAAGTCAATGACTCAATGCAATGTGCTGGGATTACTTAAATAATAATAATCTTTTAACTGATTGGACTGTTTGTGTGATTGTAATGAAATTAGTTTTGTTGCAAGGTGCCTTGAGATGACATCTGTTGTGAATTGGCGCTATATAAATCAACTCATTTGATCTCAATTTTTTTCCCTAATTATGATCCTGTTTAAATTAGGTTTTGATGATGTTAAAAGAAAAAAAACTGCATAAACATTATTTCAGTGACCTGTACGTAGCAACATATTTTTCTTTAAACTCCTTAAAACAAGGACATTAGAAGAGTTTTATTACCCTTGATATTGGTAAAAACATGTACATTTGAAATGTATTTAGAAAATATGATTACGTCTAAAAAAAGGGAGGAGATAATAAATGGGGTGTTTTTTTTCAATGCCACGACTTCTCCAGAATGTGTGTAGCTTGAGAAACTGTAATGAGTAGCCGTTTTTGGACATCACTGAAAAACTTCAGCAACTTAAGATGAAGAGTAGTGAGAATAGTATTTGTTAACAGCTGTTAAAAAAATAATGGAATAGATAGATTATTTAACAGTGCTGCCTTCATTGTTTTTAATCAAAGTTTTATGAAAGAACTTCTTCTTCGTGTATTTTAACAGCGGTTGGCAACCAAGATTAAGATGCATTACTGCCCCATTAAAAAGAACTTTATTAATTACTGTCATTTATTAAGTGAACATGGAATTTAATTTGTTTTGTTGTTTTCACTTTAGTTCTTGAAGTGTGAATTGCAATTTTCAAAGTAGAGTGGTTTGAATCAGTTTGAAACCACACCCATGATGGTCTCCACCAGAAGATTAGCCCCGCCCAATACCCCATCCAGCAATAGACACAATGAACGTAGACGTAAACATGTCAAACTGAAAAGTTTTTAAGGCTATTATATGAGCAGCTAGTCGTTTTAGCAGATAGATATTATTTTATTTATCTGTCATTGTTTGCATTGTTTTTCTGGATGCTATGAAGCATGTTCCTTTTTACTGAGACACCAGTCTTAAACAGATGGACAGGATGTGACATGATTGCTGTATTTCTTGTCTTTTGTGTTTCTTGAATTGGTTGTGTATTACTAAATTACAGTATATGTTTTCTTATTATTTAGGCTTTGTTTAGTCAAGTTTAGAAATGATTCTAATATTATTCCAATTTATTCAGCAAAAGAGGTGCTGAGTGATGATGGATCAATGTTCAAGACCATCAGTTAACATGATAGGGAGTGAATGGAGTACCCATCCGACGAGACCATGCGGTCATCTTTGCGCAGTGGCAGTATTGTAGCCTATGAGGTTTATCCGAGGCGCGATTATTGCTAGTTGAAAACTTTACCCAATACCCCGCCTTGACGACTTGAAATACAGTCGGCAATGGCAATTTTTGACGGTCCCAAGGGGGCTGACTTTTTTTGTGAGATTAACTGTATGTCAACAACCTATCACCAAGTATGCCTTCTGACAACTGATGAATTATCCTGAAGATTTGTCTGGTCAACAAGGTATGGTAATCAGTGTATTTGTACTATAATATATTTCACATTTTCGTTGAAAGCCACGTTTTGAAAGTGACAAAGTTTGAAAAAGTGGCTTTTTGTTCTTTCTTTGTTTGTGCTCTGTCTTCTCTAAACCCCGAAGGCTGTGGCAGGTGGCTGTTCGCACTGAGGCAGGTTCTGCTGGAAGCTTCTTCCTGTTAAAGGGGAGATTTTGCTCTCCACTATCGCTACATGCTTGTTCAGTATGATGGTTTGCTGTGGTTGGAGTCCGCATCAGCGGCGCACAACTGAAAGTCAATGACTCAATGCAATGTGCTGGGATTACTTAAATAATAATAATCTTTTAACTGATTGGACTGTTTGTGTGATTGTAATGAAATTAGTTTTGTTGCAAGGTGCCTTGAGATGACATCTGTTGTGAATTGGCGCTATATAAATCAACTCATTTGATCTCAATTTTTTTCCCTAATTATGATCCTGTTTAAATTAGGTTTTGATGATGTTAAAAGAAAAAAAACTGCATAAACATTATTTCAGTGACCTGTACGTAGCAACATATTTTTCTTTAAACTCCTTAAAACAAGGACATTAGAAGAGTTTTATTACCCTTGATATTGGTAAAAACATGTACATTTGAAATGTATTTAGAAAATATGATTACGTCTAAAAAAAGGGAGGAGATAATAAATGGGGTGTTTTTTTTCAATGCCACGACTTCTCCAGAATGTGTGTAGCTTGAGAAACTGTAATGAGTAGCCGTTTTTGGACATCACTGAAAAACTTCAGCAACTTAAGATGAAGAGTAGTGAGAATAGTATTTGTTAACAGCTGTTAAAAAAATAATGGAATAGATAGATTATTTAACTGTGCTGCCTTCATTGTTTTTAATCAAAGTTTTATGAAAGAACTTCTTCTTCGTGTATTTTAACAGCGGTTGGCAACCAAGATTAAGATGCATTACTGCCCCATTAAAAAGAACTTTATTAATTACTGTCATTTATTAAGTGAACATGGAATTTAATTTGTTTTGTTGTTTTCACTTTAGTTCTTGAAGTGTGAATTGCAATTTTCAAAGTAGAGTGGTTTGAATCAGTTTGAAACCACACCCATGATGGTCTCCACCAGAAGATTAGCCCCGCCCAATACCCCATCCAGCAATAGACACAATGAACGTAGACGTAAACATGTCAAACTGAAAAGTTTTTAAGGCTATTATATGAGCAGCTAGTCGTTTTAGCAGATAGATATTATTTTATTTATCTGTCATTGTTTGCATTGTTTTTCTGGATGCTATGAAGCATGTTCCTTTTTACTGAGACACCAGTCTTAAACAGATGGACAGGATGTGACATGATTGCTGTATTTCTTGTCTTTTGTGTTTCTTGAATTGGTTGTGTATTACTAAATTACAGTATATGTTTTCTTATTATTTAGGCTTTGTTTAGTAAAGTTTAGAAATGATGAATGAAAGCCACGTTTTGAACGTGACAAAGTTTGAAAAAGTGGCTTTTTGTTCTTTCTTTGTTTGTGCTCTGTCTTCTCGAAACCCCAAAGGCTGGGAGCGGGGAAGACGAGCCGAGCCGCCCGCTGGAGGTACGTGGGGAGCGGGGATGACGAGCCGACCCGCTGGCAGGAGCCACTCGGGAGAGGGGAACATGGAGGATGAGCCGTGCGCTGTAGCTACTCAACGAGCAGGGTCTCTGCAGTGATCAGAGGGGAGTCGGCTACATGGAAGTGGATGGCTGGGGAGTTGGAGACTCAGGAAATCAGACTTTATCTGGTGGAAGTTATGAGATTGCCAGGTAAGTTGTTATATATCTTCTTTTAACTTTCTTGTTATGTTAGCTAACACTAGAACAAATACGGTTAGGGCAACTACGGTTATTATTATCCGCAGTACCAGCTGTGCTGAACAGACTGTTTATCTTATCAGGCAAACCGCTATGGCGCCCGCTATTGGCTGGTAGATGTAAGCAGAACGCCAATGTCATTCCCGTCAAAATTTTTATTTTATTTTATTAAATCTCAAATACAATTTTGTAAGGAAATGGTGTACTTTCATTCTGCACCCCTCTAAACGTCCCATGGAAGTATAATTTTTTTTAAATATAGCTTTTTATTAAATTGTTCCATATTCAACCTTTAAATAATAATAATCTTTTAAATGATTGGACTGTTTGTGTGACTGAAATGACATTAGTTTTCTTGTAACGTCCCTTGAGATGACATCTGTTGTGACTTGGCGCTATATAAAGCAACTGATTTGATCTGAAACATTTTTTTAATTATGATCCTGTTTAAATTAGGTTTTGATGATGTTAAAAGAAAAAAAACTTTTCTTTTACTTTCTGGTAGACTTTAATTCTTATTATGAAGAAATATGTCCTCAAAAGACACAGGACTCTTCAATTCATGTGAGAGAAAATGAGAAGGTGAAAATATCATATCATAGAATTAGACTCAAGTTTGTGCTTGAATGAAGCCCTGATGATGTATAGGATGGTCCACAACCATGGAAATTACAGCATCCAGTTTGTATTGAGTTTTGAATGCCTAATCTTTGTAATATGTAGTGTACTTTGTTAACCCAAAAATTAAGTTGTGTGACATAAAAATAGACTTGTTGTCAAGATGTGGTCATACCCAACCCTATTTATTGATTTAATTTACATTTTTGTTGCTGTCACTCATATTTAATTGCTTAAATAAGAAGCCATCCCCCAAACAGCTTCGTTTTGATTCGTTTTCTTTTTGCCTCTTATTATTTAGATGTTATCTTTAAACAGGACAGAGTGGGAAACAATGAATTGGAGAAGCATGAGTTATTGGATTCCATGGATCTCTAAATGTATTCAAACACCTTCCATACTTATGTAACACTTTGAATGTTATGAAAGCCGATCATCACAGGAGCTGAAGTGTTTAAAAGATTGTAACATGTGCAGACCAAATCAGTAACTTACTCTAAATAAAAGGTAAATGTCCTGCATTTGTATAGCGCTTTTTCTGCCAGAGTAATTCACCCTTTCACACACACATTTACATACTGATGATAGCAAGCTACTACATTGTGGCCCCAGCTGCCCTGGAGCACACTGACAGAAGTGAAGTGGCTGGACACAGGGACGATTGGGCCCTCTGACCACCACCTACAGTATCACTACTTCATATGTTACAGCTTCATAAGTTCTGAAAATTCCGTAAAACATCAAGGCCCAACTTTGCCTTGGAATTCAAGAATCCTAACACCAGTACTCCTACTCCTGTTGAATCAAAGTGAATAAGATTGTCTTTCAGTGCTGTTAGTTTTGAAGTTATCAGCCCAACCCAATTAACATACAGATAGTTTTATCACTTATTAAAGAAATAACTAAATTCTGACCATCTTCTTATACCTGAAACCTGATTGAAAATATCCATATTATGATGCATTGTGATTTCTACAACAGACGGGGGCGCTCTAGATCCATGACAATGGAGAAGTGAAAACCAACTATAGCAGAGGAATGCATAGCTGTATATGTTAAAGGTTAATTATCACTTGACATTCAGTTTTTTGTACGTTTCCTTAAACCTAAAATTTTAGTGTTGTCATGTTTTAGCATCTTAGTGAGAAACATAATTGCCTTGCTTTCTGATTAGAAAAAGATTTGCTTTTGTCAATTACCATACTGAAGAGCTTAATCAAGGCCGTCTGTTTATTTACCAGCTAAACTCAAAGACTCTCGTCTCACCCCAATAACGATCTTATAACTCTTATGTGTTGTAAACAACCTTAATTTCCTCACATTTTGTTACTATCCATGCCGGTTAAAATGAAGGGTTTAATGTCACTGTATCAACTCAGGTTGCCTCACTGACCGATCCAAATATTTTTCTTACATTTGTCTATGGTCTCCCAATTTTAAACTAATCGTGTTATTTTACTACATGTATTTAGTCTACTTTCTTTATTATACTCTTTATAATAACTCAACATTTCAGATGTGTGTTGTTAATGCTCAACTCAAGTAATGACACTGAAAAAAAAGCATGTTGTGTACAGACTCATGGAGCATTTGGTCATCCTCATTAAAACTGAAACGTAGGCTTTGAAGAGACATGTATATTTACCTCAATTATTTAGGAGGAATTTTATGTAGACCTTATATTGTGGTGATGCAAAGGGTATTTGCATTGGCTTCCATCTATGATGTAGCTCCCCAGAGCAATGATCAGTCCATGCTTGGTGAATCTTTTAAGCCTTGTATTTCCTACGAGTGTGTGGTTCTCTTGACCTGCTTATGATCCATGAACATGTTAGGATGCAATTACTGTTTCAGTTCAGACTACTTGAGATTTATATAGATTGACCTTTTATTGGGTCAGTGTCTGATCTTTTCCCAAAGATTCTCCAATCTTCCAGAATGATATGAAAGATATGGCTCTAGTCTGCGTAAACAAGAGCCCAACAAAAGCCAAATATAAACAAATACACAGCACAACTTGGCAGGACAGTGCTCACGATTGCTATGGAAACCAGTGTATTTCCCCCCTCCTCTCTCTCTTTCTCAATCTCTATCTCTCCCTAACCTCGGTTAGTACATTTCTGAAAAACTTTGCTTTCATGTGAATAATCTTGTTTTGACAGTAGATTACTTTAAAGTTTATATTGGAAGCCTTATTTTTCCAATTTCCATGAATTCTGGATGAAACAACACTCGCTGATGAATTCAAAAGTGAAAACTGCCTACAAAATGACAACACTAGTTCTTCAAAATTTTCAGCAAACTAACCTACAGCTTTCTTTTAAGCAGGTTTTGTATTGTTTGTTTTTGTTATAGTGGGTGTTGCATCTACATTTTCTAAATAGAAAACCACATATGTCTTCAAAGACTAAGAGATCATAGACGCTTCTATTTAAAAAGCAGGTGCAAATCCAAAAGGGATGCTTTGATTTGTGGCCAATTATGGACATCTTTGTTGCATCACCTTTGTAGCTAGTCTTCTCTCCTTTTCTCTCTGTTGTTTCTTTTGTGGGAATGGAATGTTATTTAGGAGACAACCCATATATTTACAAATCACATGGTTGAATGGAAAATGTAAAAGTTATTTAACAAACCCAGTTAAATGTGTTGCAGTCCTCCAAAGCCATCTGCCTTTTAATCTCTGCATGGTATACAAGGGATTGGCCCCAATTAGTTACCTTCTTTGACTCCATGACATTGAAGATGGCTATCCTGATTGTATTTCAGCTTCAATTATTTTGTAGATGATGTAGGCAAGCTGGGGAAAATTGGTATATTCTGGTCTTGATTAGTTTTTTAAAATTCTTTTGCCGTTAGGGTGTCTTCAAAGTGCATTATTTGATTTTGGAGAACAAAAATCAAATATTTAGCACAAAATGCGTGGTTGGCCTAATTTAAAGCAGTTGCTATCTTTTAAAAAGCCATTGCAATCCTCCAGTTCCATATAAAGCTCTCCTCAGATAAAAAGTAATTCATTTTAATTTCTTAAGCAAAATGCGTTAGCTGTAGTTTTCTTATAATCAGAGGGTTATAGGTTCAACTTCAGCTTTCTCCTGTCACGTGTCAATGTGCCCCTGTGCAAAGCACTTTACCCAAGCTACTTAGCTCTTTATTGGTGTGTGAATGTGAGTTTGAATGGGTGAATGTGGCTCCAGTGTAAGCCAATATTGAGTGATCAGTATGACTAGAAAATTCGCTATAAAGTTGTTTTTGCATGAGGCATTCCCCAACACACCTTATGATTAAATAGATGCTGTTTTGTTAAAATAATAATTTTCTTTATAAAACATTGGTTTCAGGAAATAAAAACAAAAAGAGATAATAATTTAGAAAAAATCTACAAAATTTTTTTTTACTAAGAAGTTGTTGTTTTGCATATACAATAGGTTTATGATTAATTCTTACATGTGTAGCTGTTTAAATAGTTAATTTTCAATATAGTTACATTTTCAAAAATGTTAATTTTGAGTGTAATGTAACTGGAATATATAAAGTCTGCTAAGAAATGGATCAAACTTTCAAGACACAAATCAGCTTGTTGTAGAGATTGATTATGTCTGGGTGGAAGTGCTGTTTCAACGCATTAATTTACTTTTTGCAGTGAATTGTTGACACTTCACTCTTATGGTAGGCTAATTTTGCTTAAAAACTTTTGTTTGATATCATCACCCCTATCTTTTGACATTGTTCTTAGATGTTCTCAATATTCTGTCTCTCTCCATGTCACATAATAACAGACCAGTTGGCAGTGTGATGGATAAAAAAAAAGCATTGAAACAGAAAAAGCACTCACTTAGATTTGCCCCCCTCCTCCCCAAGATGGTTATCTGGATAACCCTCAAAATTTTAAAATCTAGAATCAGTTGTTCCTAGTAGCATTGCAGAACTTTCCTGAAAATTTCACAAAAATATGTCTGTAACTGTTTGAGTTATGATGCTATAGTGTGGAGAACAAGTATTTGATACACTGCTGATTTTTGAAGTTTCCCACTTACAAAGCATGCAGAGGTCTGTAATTTGTATCAAAGGTACTCTTCAACTGTGAGGGGCAGAATCTAAAACAAAAATGCAGAAAATCACAGTGGATGATTTTTAAATAACGAATTTCCATTTTTATTGCATGACATAAGTATTTAATTGCCTATCAACCAGTAGAAACCCTCATGTTCTCTTCTCATTAGCTGTATTAACTGTACCTGTTTGAACTTGTTACCTGTATAAAAGGCACTTGTCCACACACTCAAACAAACTCCTACCTCTCCACAATGGCCAAGACCAGAGAGCTGTGCAAGGACATCAGGGATACAATTGTAGATCTACACAAGGCTGGGATGGGCTACAGGACAATAGGCAAGCAGCTTGGTGAGAAGGCAACAATTGTTTGTACAATAATTAGAAAATGGAAGAAGTTCAAGACAACGGTAAATCTCCCTTGGTCAAGATCTCTCCTCGTGGGGCATCAATGATCATGACGACAGTGAGGGAAGAGCCCAGAACTACACGACAGGATCTGGTCAATGACCTGAATAGACCTGGGACATCAGTCTCAAAGAAAACCATCAGTAACACACTCCGCCGTCACGGATTAAACTCCTTCAGTGCACACAAGGCCCCCTTGCTGAAGCAGGCGCATGTCAAGGCCCGTCTGAAGTGTACCAGTGGTTATCTGGATGACACAGAGGAGAAATGTGAGAAGGTCATGTGGTCTGATGAGATAAAAGTGGAGGTCTTTGGTTTAAACTCCACTTGCTGTGTTTGGAGGAAGAAAAAGGATGTATACAACCCCAAGAACAACATCCCAACTGTGAAGTATGGAGGTGTAAACATCATTCTTTGGGGAACCTTTTCTGCAAAGTGGATGGGACGACTGCACCGTATTGAGGGGAGGATGGATGGGGGCATGTATGGTGAGATCTTTACCAACAATCTCCTTCCCTCAGTAGGAGCATTGAAGATGGGTTGTGGCTGGTCTTCCAGCATGACAGCGACCCAAAACACACAACCAGGGCAATGAAGGAGTGGCTCCGTAGGAAGCTTTTCAAAGTCCTGGAGTGGCCTATCCAGTCTCCAAACCTGAATCCAATAGAACATCTTTGGAGAGCGCTGAAAGTCCCGAAACCTGAACGCTCTGGAGAAGATATGTATGGAGGAGTGGGCCAAAATGCCTGCTGCAGTGTGTTCAAACCTGGTGAAGAACTACAGGAAAACATCTGATCTCTGTAATTGCAAGCTATGGTTTGTGTACAAAATATTGAGTTCTGTTTCTCTGATGTATCAAATACTTATGTCATGAAATAAAATGGAAATTAATTATTTCAAAATCATCCTATGTGATTTTCTGCATTTTTGTTTTAGGATTGAGTCGCTCACAGTTGAAGAGTACCTTTGATACAAATTACAGACCTCTGCATGCTTTGTAATTGGGAAACTTCAAAAATCAGCTGTGTATCATATACTTGTTCTCCCCATTGCAACAAGCTCAAACCCCCCTGACTGTGATTTGAATCACCCCCTAAACCTAATTAGTCGTTGGTGCTACTGCGGACAGTTCTTGAAAATTTCACCAAACTCTCTCTATACAAGTCCTTCTCAAAAAATTTGCATATTGTGATAAAGTTCATTATTAAGTAGTTCAAGCCTTTTATTGTTTTAATATTCATGATTTTGGCAAAAAAGTAAAGAAAAACCAAAAATTCTAAATTTTTTTTAAAAAAGATTAGCATATTTCATCCGAGCAATAAAATAAGTGTTTTTAACACAAAAAAAGCCAAGCTTCAAATAAGGATGTTCAGTTATGCACTCCATACTTGGTCGGGAATCCTTTTGCAGAAATGACTGCTTCAAAGCGGCGTGGCATGAAGGCAATCAGCCTGTGGCACTGCTGAGGTGTTATGGAGGCCCAGGATGCTTCGATAGTGGCCTTAAGCTCTTCCAGAGTGTTGGGTTTTGCATCTCTCAACTTTCTCTTCACAATATCCCACAGATTCTCCATGGTGTTCAGGTCAGGAGAGTTGGCAGGCCAATTAAGTACAGTAATACCATAGTCAGTAAATAATTTATCAGTGGTTTTGGCACTGTGCGCAGGAGCCAGGTCGTGCTGAAAAATGAAATCTTCATCTCCATAAAGCTTTTCAGCAGATGGAAGCATGAAGTGCTCCAAAATCTCCTGATAGCTAGCTGCATTGAACCTGCCCTTGATAAAACAAAGTGGACCAACACCAGCAGCTGACATGGCACCCCAGACCATCACTGACTGTGGGTACTTGACACTGGACTTCAGGCATTTTGGCATGTCCTTCTCCCCAGTCTTCCTCCAGACTCTGGCACCTTGATTTCTGAATGACATGCAAAATTTGCTTTCATCCAAAAAAAGTACTTTGGACCACTGAGCAACAGTCCAGTGCTGCTTCTCTGAGGCCCAGGTCAGGTGCTTCTGCCACTGTTTCCCATTTCCTGCACATGCCTGTGCACGCTGGCTCTGGATGTTTCTACTCCAGATTCAGGTCCCCCAAGGTCTGGAATCGGTCCTTCTCCACAATCTTCTACAGGGTCCGGTCACCTCTTCTTGTTGTGCAGTGTTTTCTGCCACACTTTTTCCTTTCCCACAGACTTCACACTGAGGTGCCTTGATACAGCACTCTGGGAACAGCCTATTCGTTCGGAAATTTCTTTCTGTGTCTTACCCTCTTGCTTAAGGGTGTCAATGATGGCCTTCTGGACAGCAGTCAGGTCAGCAGTCTTACCCATGATTTCGGTTTTGAGTAATGAACCAGGCTGGGAGTTTTTAAAAGCCTCAGGAGTCTTTTGCAGGTGTTTAGAGTTATTTAGTTGATTCAGATGATTAGGTTAATAGCTCGTTTGGAGAACCTTTTCGTGATATGCTAATTTTTTGAGATAGGAATTAAATAAAACAAATAAAAACAAACCCTGGCGAAAATATAACCTACCTTGCAGAAGTAATTAAAAATTTTTGCCACCAGGAGTTTTTGTAATTTAGTCATTTAAATTAATATCTTAATCGTTTTTGACCTAGTTACTGTCACACAGAAGCCACATGCTATCCCAGAATAAAATATCTACATGTGAGTCACTGTATATCTGTGTTCGGAAAATATATTGAAGCCCAACATAATAATGACATATTCTGTTAAGAGTGATTGTTTATGGGAAAAAACACTAAAAACAGTCATTTATCAAAATAAAAGCAGTGATGTGATCCAGCAAAGCAGCATTAGACCCAAGTCTGTTAGCTTTCCTTGATGCTGTTACTATTCTGTGATGTTATTGGAATTCTGACTAAAAACACAGAAACAGATTATTTTGCTGCAAATAGTCACAAATGAGTTGCAGATCCTTTAAAGAAATGTTTTATTTAAATAAGAATAAACCCGGTCTATTGATGGCCATAGGGTGTAAAGTAAAGATTATTGAGAGTGTATTTGGGCTGACTCTGGTGAACAAAATGGGTCCTATGGAACAATGAAGGTCAGTCAATCTAATCTAGGTTTACGATTCAGACCCTTCAGGAATTGAAAATGTAAATTAAAAAGTATATACTGTTCGCCAATGTCCAGGATTTAAGTGTTCCTTTATGTTTTGCAGTCCCCTCCTCAGTGCCTCGGAGCACCATAAAAGGTTATTGAAATGTACAGTGAAATAATCCTTGTCATACCTCTAAGTGAAACTATCACACAACCCTAGTTTGTTTTAATGAATATATATTTTTTCTAATATAAACTGACCAGGGACAGATAATCTCCATATTTACATGCAGAATGAAATGTAAGAGGACATCCTTAAATATATATGTTGTGCTACTGAACTGAGGACAAACACCTGCAGTGCTTTAATCTTATTTATAGTACACCAGTAGAAGGTTAGGAGGCTTCTATTGCAGAGTAGGTATTGACCTCCAGATTTTAATGTTGTAATGTTAAGTTTAATGTGTTGTTTACTCTTTCTTTTTGTGTCAGCATATGTAATGTATTTTAAAATGAACACATGTTTTATGTCTTTTTATACATTTGAAACCTGTAGCATATTTTTAAGAACCTTGATTTCTCTAGTGGTGCTTAAAATACACTTAAGCAATACACCCTAAACTACTGACAGTGTTTGGAGAATCTTTAAAGGTTTGTGTCTCTGCTAGTGTCTTCTGCACAGTTATCACTTTTAGATTGCCAAACAACTTTTGTCAGCAAGCACTCTTTCAGAAGTAATTCTAACGGACTTTCAGTGTGATAGTGACAAAAAGAAACCATATGTTATGTGGCTTCCGAAGTCAACTGGTAAAGTAATATTTTGAAATGGCTTACATGATTGTTTCCTGGTCGTCAGAAAAAAGTTCCTCCAGACTTGTCTGAGCGCAGCTCCCAGTAGTATTTGGTAGCCTGCAGCTCTAACAATTATGTAATATATAAATTTAATTCAGTGCTTTATGGCAAACACATACAAATACAACTATAAAAACATCAAAGCATAAAAGGCAGCTCAAAACAGACTCAGATGATTAATTTGAATTTGGGTCAAAGGTCTTAGAATGGTAGATTATTATCAGGGGCAACCATTGCAAATGCACAAACTCTGTTTAAATAGCTTTGGAGGTTTCAGTCTTCCCTTTTTCTTTAGGATCCAGGTGTTTCTAATTCTTTTTTTCCCACAGGATTAGTGTCTCTCACAAGTGCTTCTACATAAACACTATAATGGTAAATGGACTGAACCTATATAGCTTTTTTCTAGTCATACTGACTACTCAAACCACTTTACATTGAAGCCACATTCACCCTCATACACTGATAGCCAACATGGCAGATGTAGAATTTTGGGGTTAAGTGCCCAGGGGCACATTGATGTGTGACTGGAGGAAGCTGGAATCAAACCTACGACCCTTTGATTGCAAGCCAACTACGTCTACCTCTGAGCCACAGTCCAACAGTAAGTATCTGAGCTTGTCTGAACTTTTCCTAAGTCATTTTGTACAATTTCTTCTGCCAGACGACAAAATACCCTGTACGTGCACAATATAAAAGCACTTCTTCCACAGATTTAGACCTTTTGAGGTATTCTGACCTTTTCAGATGAGACTGAAATTTAGGAAGAGCATTTACTGAAGGCATTACGCTATATTCTACAATCCCTTAGAAAATGGTTGATTTACAATCCTTTATATATATATACACACATTTTTTTTTCAGAACAGCTTGACTTTGGTTACGAAATACAGAATATACGGTTACTTTCTAGAAATATTAATATCATCTTAGGTTACTGTGCTGCTTAATATTAATTAAAGTAAAGCACTGATTTGAAAAGTATTTTAATATGTAAGGTAGGCTTTTACACATACTTTAAAGGTAATGGGTAATGAGTGCTGTTTGAAATGAAAAGACAGAAAAATCCTTATTTGGAAAGATTCATTTTCAATAACTGAATTACGTCAGTTGTAAATTGTTACATCTCCTCATATGTGTTTGGGGCTGTGACTCATGTAGGAAGAGTAATCATCTGTGAGAATCTCCCAATCCATGTTAAAGTATTCACACTGCTCTGAAACAAAGTTATCTATGTGAATGTTGTAAAATAATGCTGAACTAAAATTACAGAAGGACTTTATAAAAGTTGATTGTGTACAATAACCCGCTGGTTTTCTTAGTAAACATATCATCTCTGTGAGTCATTTAATCCTTTTTGAGGTGAGCATAGCTCGGACACTGTTTAACTCTGAAAGATGTTAGATAAGACAAGAATCCAGTCTTGGTTAATGAAGGCCCGTTTTCATTTTTATTTTGTTTGGTATTGTGTGTCTTGATCATGTAGTTGTGCTCAACACTGTTGCATGATCTGTGTGCTGTGGTTTATTTTTAGCGATGTCCTCCTAGCTGCAAAGCACAACCACTGTTTTTACAAAGACACAAATATGAAGGAAGGAAAGGGTAGCAACAAAACAGAAAGTCAACATACTTAATTAAACAAGTAAAGAAAAATCCATGCCATGTCTAAAACCTTTCATGGTAATAATACACACACATAGCTAATTATGCCTAATTTAATAATATTTAAAACATTTGGAAGAAAGTGACCAGGATGTAAGTGTAGACTTGTAGGTTAGACTGCAAATGTTTCTAGTTTTACAATAACATTTCAACGTGTTTTGAATAAGAAGGGCAACTTCTTTAAGTTCTTTTACAAAGGACAGTTACAAAGCTGAAAGTGCATAAAACAAGCTCATGATTGGCTGCTTAGCATTAAAATTTAGAGAGTTAACTGGCTGGAATTTGTGCATTAGATTTTTTTAAAGGTCTCATTTAATGGTGTTTACGTTCATTTTTAGTTCTCTGGTATGAAAAAATGCAGTCTGAGTCGGTTTCTGCGAAACAAAGTCTTTCTAGTATTTATTTTCAGTTTTTGCTAGTTCAGTGTGGGAGTGGACAGAGAGACATGACAAAATTTGTGAGCTTGCTCATTATGATTAATGACATGCAAGTTTCTGTCGTCTAATCTACTAACTGCAACACAGCTCTGTCTCTGTTTACTAAAATCAGTAACATGAGACAAAAATCGTGCCAGTATTTAGCCTTAGATGGAGTTTACCACCCAGTTTAAGCTGCCCCCCCCCCAAAAAAAAACAGGACTGCGATGCAGTGTGACAGGAGATGTTACCGGGCTCACACTGAGTTTGTCGAGTGACACCCGGCAATTGTTCCATTATATGCCACATGCCCGCCAGTTGGACAGGGATTCAGCGCTACACTCTTACCTACTGAGGTAATCCTTGATAGTTTACTTTCCTCCGTTTAGTAATATGCTTAAATTTAGCGAGTCGTCTTGTCTGACGTGTGGTGACAGTCTGTTTGGCTCGAACTCATGACCACCTCCGTAGGCCAGGAGATTTAACTCCTGGAAAATTTAACTACGAGGAGATTTAGGTGCTGATATTCAAATTTGTGGTTGGATTCAAAATTGTGACAAATGAAATATGAAACATAACATATTTGATTACATAAATATTTACCCCTTTCAAATCAGTGTTTAGTTGAGGTGTACGGCAGTCACAGCACAGAGTCTGTCTCAATCAGTCTTGCAAAACTGGATGCTGCCATTTTACTCCCTTCTTCCTTACAACCTAACCAAGCTCAGGTTGCCTTTTGAAGTTCAGCCACAAGAGTCTGTCAGCTGGCTTCCAGAGTCTGTCAGCGTAGTGTCCAGAGCATAGAGGTGCTACCAGGAGAGTGTCCCCTTTATTTTTTAAACAGTGTATAATGTTATAAAATGTCTAGGAACATGCAATACAACAGAGCAGTTTGATAAAACATTTCATGACAAATATTCAACACAATATAAACCCTTCCAGAAATTTTGGGAATGTTTAGCTCACATGAAATTAATTAAAAATTGTCCTCCTTTTGAATTATCCAATAGATCCCCCAGTTAAACCCTGCTGAGTAACTCGGCATCCCACAATCTTTTGTTAAATAATCATTCTCTTGATGTCAAATGTATCTGTGGGGGTAGAGGAGCAGTCAATAAAACTACTTGGCTTTGACATTTGTTTTCCAAAGCTCCTCTGTATATACATCAGCAAGTCAGCTCTATCAAAAGGAGGATCTATTGAGTGTGAGTAATATCAATAAAGAAACCAGCATGCAGGACCAGTGTCTTACCCAGCTCTGATATTCGTTTCTGTTGCAGCCTTTCTCTTGCTTTTGTGCATGTGTCTTCATTTTCCAAAGAGCAGGCAGACCTCTGTCTGACTCCAGGTCTGGTAGGACACATTTGCCCACATAAATCCATGGGAGGTAGCAATAGTTCAAGATCAGCTTCCATAAAAAAACAAAAAAACAAAACAACAAAGCAACAAAGTAAAAACACAAGATAAAAATGCTTCTGTCTTGACAAGGCCTGTTGTCTTATCTGATGGCTTTAAAAAAATCATCTTTCTTTAAATTCCTGTATTGGTTATAGTACTTAAACAAGGATTATAGTTGTGTTGTGTGGTTTTAAACACCTTATACATTACTTGCTTCAGATCAGAGCCTTGAAAATATTTCTACTGAAGTGACACTATGCTGCAAAACACTATTGTGAAAGATTTTGAGAGGGTGAAATCTGGTTAGTTTCTTTTCAGACTAAATCTGTCAGATTTTTTGGTATAATTCCTCCTTTTCCCATCTGGCTCGTTTCATAGCCCTAGTAGTATTGTGCTTTTTTCAGTGGTATTTAGTTTATATTAAAGTATTTGTTTTTCCTCTGAAACACATACAAGTGAAACTATAGGAAAGATTTCAGCACATTCATTGCTCAGTAAGGCAGCACTTTACAGTGTCATACATTCTTGGCTACCTGGAGCAGAGTCAAATAAAACGTTGAAGCCTTTTCATCATAGGAGCAATGTTTGTTGATAGAAGTGTTAAGTTGGCAGTGAAAACTCAAACTTTGTTTATGGTAGCTGTAATGCAAAAATTAAATATGGTGGTTTCAAAAAGGTCATGCTAAAGAGTTTTTTTTTTTCATTTAAAATTGTATCCAAAAATATAAAATATATGTTAACTGAACTATTTGTACATATATAATCTGTGAATTATATACAGGAATGTGAAAGTAAATAAAACAAAACAAACAAAAAACATTTAAGGCAAAGATTTCCAATTTTGTTTGAAAGTAGGGTTGAGCAAAATAGCAAAACCTATACAATGACCATTTGGAATCATTATCAAGATTTTAATCATAATTTCTCCATTGTAAAATACATTCTTCCTAAAGAACAGTATTCGGGCTAATAAAAAAAGTCTTTTTCGTTGTGCAATTTTGGTAGTTTGAATCTAGTTCAATTGATATTTATTGAATATTTAAGATTTGAAGTATACTCTGCCTCAGACAGTTTTTTTAATTTAAGTGGTGGTACCACAATCAAGCATGATCCTGGCTTGTCAATCAAAAGCCAGTTCATGAAGCTAAAGAAAAGGAGAAAAGCAATGAAGTTTTTCTTTTACAGACAAGTTGAATTATTCAGACCCACATGCAGAAATGTATAGCAACCAGTTATCAAAAAAGATTCCTGGAATATTTTTAGATCATTTACAAGATTTGTTGTACAGTCAGTGACCAGCAAGGACTGGGACCGAAAAGTTGCCTGGCATTTTTGCCCCACCATGATAATTTTTAAAATACACAGAGCACACGGCATACAATAGGATATATGCATGTGTTGTATTGTTTTTAAATAAAATTTAAAAAAAAGTTTAACAGCCTAAAGTACTCATTGATTTGTCAATTGTGGGAGAATTGCCACAGTGTCACAATTCTCATTTTGAAGGGAGATTGGATGTCAAAGAAATGCTGCTAAAGACACCCTTTTTTAAAATGTGTTATGAAATATGTTTACAAAAATACAAAATTATGTCTTTAGTAAGAGGATATATCATGTAGAATTAAAAGCTCAAAAAATGGCACTGGTGGACACAGAAAGTAGATTTCAGGTAAGCTAAACTAGACAAATATGAAACAATTATTATTTATGTTACATACATCTGTAATTGTGGTTACATTTTAGATTGCATTAATTTTAAATATAAGACTGTAACCTATGAAGGATTTGATATAATGAAAAATGTTGCATGTGCTTATTATTATTAGACTGTTTGCAGTTGACTGTAGTATGGTGCTCATTTGAAACATTAAAGCTGATCCATATCCAAAAAACTATTACTTTTATTTCTTTATCCAACTACTCTCTGTGTTAGACTGTGACGGAGACAGCAGTAGGGGGAAACTGCTGTTTGTGCCAAAGAGAAGTCACTATGTGCAGCAGAAAGGAGAACCTGGGAAGCATACAGAACAGGACACAGAAGTTAACAATCATTAAGATTGGAAACAGGTGCATTAAAAGGAAGTTTGACTCTACTACTACTATGGAGGATGAGCAATACACACCTTTTAAAATTCCCATCAGGCTTATCAGAAGATTGCAGTCAGGTGTGAACGCTGCTTGTTGCTAGGACATGCCAACTGCTGGAAACCTGCAGCTCAATGAAAGTAAAGGAGTGTGTGCGCACATACACAAACACACACACACACACACACATTAATTTTGCAACGTAGGTAGAGAGGCAGAGGTTACCTAGTGGCTTCTAACAGTCTAGTTTTCTGTGTGATTCTAAGTTTAGACTACTGTTTGTTATGACTTGCATTTTAGTGACTAACTTCATACCTAATGTCAGCTGGATTATTTTGTGTTTGAAACAAGTACTGGAATGCACCAAAGGGTCCAGACGTACTAAGTCAGAACTTTTAAACAAATCAATAAAAGCTGCCTAAACGCTTTTAGATTTTACTGTTACTTAAAATACCTTTTTTGTTGTCCCCCTATAGTTTTTTTTTTTTGTTGGCAGCAGATTTACAATGCACTTTCTACTATCTCATTCAACAACTTTGCAATATATTTTCAGAAAAGAAATTCAATGATTTCAATTCAATTCAATATATCATAACTCTAGCATTCAAACATTGCCATAAACGCAAAAGACACCAGAGTAAGAGGCCAGAGTGCAAGCTTTACTGTCTGAAGTGAGAAGGAAATAAGAACAGGAACAGATAAGATTGGCTGATGTTTCGGTTGAATTGTCAGGTCTTGTGTGCTGTCTCCAAATAGCCTGATTATAGAAACAGAATTGAGGGAGGTTGCCCACTTCTTTTTCACATCTGTATTTCACTCGAACATGGGTTTAGGCTTCGACAACTGTATTGAAGTCACTGGTTGAGATAAATGGGCTCCTCTAGGGATAGATTGCAGTTAATTTTAGATCACACTGCTGCCCAATCACTACCTCCCAGTTGGTGAGCCAGAGGATATCTTGCAATTTGTGATTACTTTAACCCTGCAGACGGCACATGGGAGAAGAATAGTTGCACTTTGGCATACAGACGTGGACAAAATTGTTGGTACCCTTCATTAAATCAAAGAAAAACTCATAATGGTCACAGAAATAACTTTAATCTGACAAAAGTAATAATAAAAAAAAATTATATAAATGTTGACCAATGAAAGTCAGACATTGCTTTTCATCCATGCTTCAACGGAATTATTTAAAAAATAAATGCATGAAACAGGCCTGGACAAAAATGATGGTACCCCTAGAAAAGAATGAAAATAATGTGACCAAAGGGACATGTTAATCCAAGGTATGTCCACTAATCAGCATCCTAGGTGTCTACAATCCTGTAATCACTCAGTGGGCCTATATATAGGACTCCAGGTAGTCACTGTGTTGTTTGGTGACGTGGTGTGTACCACACTCAATATAAACCAGAGGAAGCAAAGGAAAGAGTTGTCTCAGGAGATGAGAAAGAAAATCATAGACAAGCATGTTAACTGTAAAGGCTATAAGACCATCTCCAAGCAGCTAGATGTTTCTGTGACTACAGCTGCACATGTCATTCAGTAATGTACGATCCATGGGACTGTAGCCAACCTCCCTGGACGTGGCTGCAGGAGGAAAATTGATGACAGATCAAAGAGACGGATAATCCAAATGGTAACAAAAGAGCCTAGAAAGACTTCAAAATAGATCCAAGCTGAACTTTATGCTCAAGGAACATCAGTGTCAGATCGGAACATCCTTCGCTGTTTGAGCCAAAGAGGGCTACATGGGAGACGAACAAGGAGAGGACAAATCATTAAAAAAACAGACTGGAGTATGCCAAACTACATGCTGACGAGCCACAAAGCTTCTGGGAGAATGTCCTGTGGACAGATGAGACAAAAATTTAACTTTTTGCCAAGGCACATCAGCTCTATGTTCACAGACGGAAAAATGAAGCATATCTAGAAAAGAACACGGTCCCTACTGTGAAACATGGGGGAGGCTCGGTTATGTTCTGGGGCTGATTTGCTGCATCTGACACAGGGTGTCTTGAATCTGTGCAGGGTACAATGAAATCTCAAGACTATCAGGGGATTCTAGAGAGAAATGTGCTGGCCAGTGTCAGAAAGCATGGTCTCAGTCGCAGGTCACGGGTCTTACAACAGGAAAATGACCCAAAACACACAGCTAAAAACACCCAAGAAGGGCTAAGAGGAAAACACTGGCCTTCTATGAGCCCTGATCTCAATCCTATTGAGCATCTTTGGAAGGAGCTGAAACGTGCTGTCTGGAAAAGGCGCCCTTCAAACCGGAAACAACTAGAACAGTTTGCTCATGAGGAGTGGGCCAAAATACCTGCTGAGAGGTGCAGAAGTCTCATTGACAGTTACAGGAATCATTTGATTAAAGTGATTGCCTCAAAAGGTTGTGCAACCAAATATTAAGTTGTGGGTACCATCATTTTTGTCCAGGCCTGTTTCATGCATTTATTTTTTAAATAATTCTGTTGAAGGATGGATGAAAAGCAATGTCTGACTTTCATTGGTCAACATTTATATATGTTTTATTTATTATTACTTTTGTCAGATTAAAGTTATTTCTGTGACCATTATGAGTTTTTCTTTGATTTAATGAAGGGTACCAACAATTTTGTCCACGTCTGTATCTGATGTTTTAATGCAAGCTTTTTAAGATGTGATGCAGGATTACAATTTTGTAGACTCAAAATTGAGTTGTCACATAGATATTGGGCACAGTAATTTTATCAATAAGGTGCCAAAGTAAAAGAAGGGAACAAATCAAAATCAAAATTAAGCTGGTCATGTTTAAAGCAAATATCCAGAGATCCAATTCATGTTCAACAACTACACAGTTATTATAAGAAATACTGATCAATAATAACTTACAAACTCCAACAGCAAGTTTTCGGAAAAAATTTAAATGCTTTTCCAAAAGCACCCTATTGTTGATTGCATAGCAGAGATCAATTTCTGCAATGTCACAAGGGGAAGTTAGGATTGACAGGAGAGAAAAATAGTAAGCAACTGAAAATAACTTTGGTTGACAAAATATTTTAGTTAATGGAGACTGCGTTGGTAAGACGTATCGCGTCATTTCCTGTTTGTTGACTCACTCGGTTGTAGCAAGTCGGGGTTTCTCTCTCTCTTGAATTAATCTAATTTTCTCTGTCCAGAAGTTTTTCTGAGTTGCTTTAACACACAAACACATTAAACATTTATTTTCTGTTGGTGTTCTTTACGTTCTGGGACTCGTTAAGCGTTACACTGGTTTTCTGGGCTCGGTAAGGTACCGCTAGGTTAGCTTAGCTTCATGGCTAGCATGGCTTCGGCAGCTTTGTCTCCTGTTCCTCAGTCTCTCTCTGAACCTCCTCCTCTCTCCTGCTCTCTCTGTCAGATGTTTAGTTATTCCTCCGCCTCATTTAGTGAAGTTGGTAGGTGTATTAAGTGTAGCATTTTTGTAGCCTTGGAGGCGAGGGTTTCTGAGCTAGAGGCCCGGCTCCGCGCTGTAGAACTGCCAGGCCCAGCATTAGCTAGCGCGGAGTCAATTAGGACAGGACCCCTTAACCGTCCTCCAACAGCTCCCGTGCAGCCGGGATCTGAGACGAGCTGGGTGACGGTTCTTAGGAAGCCTACCGCCAGACCCCAGCCCGCGGCCAACCTCCAGCCCCTTTCTCTGAACAATAGGTTCGCCCCGCTCAGCAACGCACCCGCCGAGCAGGAGAGGCCGATTCATGTAATTGGCAGCTCCATAGTTAGGAACATGGCTCCAGAGACATGAAAGACCACCGTCAAATGCCTTCCAGGGGCCAGAGCTGCGGACATTAGGTCCCATCTGAAGCTTTTGGCCAAGGAAAAACGGCGGTACAACAGGATCGTTATCCATGCTGGTGGCAATGACACCCGGCGACGGCAATCGGAGGTCACTAAAATTAGCCTAGCTTCTGTGTGTAGGGCTGCCAAAAAGATGTCTGACTCTGTAATTTTTTCTGGTCCCCTGCCTGATCGTACTAGCGATGACATGTACAGCCGTGTGCTGTCGTTTCACCTTTGGTTGTCAAGGTGGTGTCCAGAAAACGATGTGGGCTACATTGATAACTGGGGGGCCTTCTGGGGAAAACCTGGACTGTTACGTAGAGACGGCATCCATCCCACCGCGGACGGAGCTTCGCTTCTTTCCAGGAACATTGATAGGGTTATCTCTAGTTCCCCAAAGCCGTGACAACCCAGATTCCAGCTCAGGGACCAGGGACTGCCACCCACCCACTACCCTATAGAGACAGTTTCCTGTCCACTGCCCAAAACTAATGAATTAAAAGTTAATTCTACTAGAGCAAAGTATAAAAATCTCATAAAGATAATTACAACTCCGACTGAACAGAAAAATAAATCAATTAAATGTGGTTTACTAAACATAAGATCTCTTCCCTCAAAAACACTCTTAGTAAATGACTTAATTTGTGAAAATAATATTGATTTGTTTTGTCTTGCAGAGACATGGTTGCAGGAAGAGGACCATGTCACAATAAATGAGTCAACTCCCCCTAGCTACCTAAACCTTAGTGTCCCTCGAAGTACTGGTCGAGGAGGTGGTGTAGCCACCATCTTTCATTCAGATTTACTAATTAATCTCCAAAAAAATAATAATTACAGTTCCTTTGAGCATTTAATCTTTAGCCTTCCTCATACACATAACAAAGCAGTAAAGCCATTTTTATTCGTGGTCTTATATCGTCCACCAGGCCCTTATTCTCAATTTTTAGATCAGATAGCAGATTTTCTATCTGACTTAGTTTTAAACACTGATAAAGTCATTATAGTCGGAGACTTCAATATTCATGTTGATAGTGAATGTGATAGTCTAAATACAGCTTTTAACATTATCTTAGACTCAATAGGCTTTACTCAAAATGTGCAGGGACCAACCCATCGCGGTCACCACACCTTAGATCTTGTGCTGACTTATGGCATTGACTGTGAAGAAATAACAGTCTTTCCACATGACCCTATCCTGTCTGATCATTTCCTCATCACTTTTAAACTTACTCTAACAGATCATATCAAACCTGAAAGAAAACTTCATTATACCAGAACGTTATCAGACAATGCTGTAGCAAGTTTTAAAGAAGCTCTTCCAACTTTAATTTCCTCAGTACATAAAAATACAATAGAAAACAGTGATTTAACTCGTGACCCCTCACAACTTGACGTTCTAGTTCATAGCGTTAATTCCTCCCTGCGTCTGGCAATAGACAAAGTTGCCCCACTGAAGAAGAAGGTGGCCAGCCTTAGAAGATTAGCTCCCTGGTTTAATTCAGAGCTACGTACCCTGAAGAAGAACGTTAGAAAACTAGAGAGAAAATGGCGCTCCACGCATTTACAGGATTCCTATTTAGTGTGGAAAAATAGTCTATTGCTATATAAAAAGAGCCTTCGAACAGCTAGAACAGCATCTTATTCATCTTTAATCAAGGAATAAAAATAATCCTAGGTTTCTTTTTAATACAGTTGCCAAACTCACACAGGATCATAGCTCTATCGAGCCAACCATTCCCCAAGCTCTTAGTAGTGATGACTTCATGCAATTCTTTATAAATAAAATAGACTCTATAAAAAATAAGATAATTGGGAACCTTCCCAAAATGCTTGCTTCCTCCCTAGTTAATGAGGCAACATCAAAAATGGTTGAACCTAATATACGCTTAAACTGCTTTAATGCAGCCGAACCTTCTGATGTACTAAAATTATTAGCTTGATCTAAACCTTCAACTTGCGTTTTAGACCTAATCCCAACTAAACTCTTAAAAGAAGTTTTCCCTCTGATCGCTGCTCCAATTTTAGATATAATGAATCTATCCTTAGTCACTGGATATGTACCACAGGAGTTTAAGATAGCTGTAATTAAACCTCTACTTAAGAAACCCTTTTCTTGATCAAAACGACTTAATTAACTATAGACCGATATCTAATCTTCCCTTCTTATCTAAAAGAAAATATTCATATTGAGAAATATATTGAGAAAATAGTTGCACACCAGATATGTGAGCATTTAAACAATAATGAGCTGTTTGAGAAGTTTCAGTCAGGCTTTAGAGCTCATCATAGCACTGAAACAGCTCTGGTGAAGGTTACTAATGATATTCTCATAGCCTCAGACAAGTGACTGGTGACCATTCTGGTCCTGTTAGATCTCAGTGCTGCTTTTGACACTGTTGATCACAATATTCTCATAGAAAGGCTTCAAATGTCGGTATAATAGGAACAGCACTAGGTTGGTTTAAATCTTATTTGTCTAACAGATTTCAGTTTGTTCAGGTAAATGATAAATCTTCCTCAACCTCAATAGTTACTTGCGGAGTACCACAGGGTTCAGTGCTTGGGCCGATTCTTTTTACTATATATATGCTTCCTATTGGTAAAATAATTAGGCAGCATGGGATAAATTTCCATAGTTACGCAGATGATACACAGCTATATCTATCCATAAATCCTGATGAATCCAATCAGTTAGGTAGACTACAGGCATGTCTGGAAGACATAAAAACTTGGATCACTCTAAACTTCTTGCTTCTGAATTCTGATAAAACAGAAGTTGTCGTCTTTGGACCAGAAGCTCTGAAAAAGAAACTACTTAGTCAACCCCTTCACCTACACGGCATTAAATATGCCTCCAGTAATAAAGCAAAGAACCTCGGTGTTATTTTTGACCAAGATATGTCATTTAGATCTCACATTAAAGAAGTCTCTAGGATTTCCTTTTTTCACCTTAGGAATGTTGCAAAAATTAGAACCACCCTGTCCAGGAATGATGTTGAAAAACTAGTCCATGCCTTTGTTACTTCAAGGCTGGATTACTGTAACTCTTTATTATCAGGTAGTCCACAGAAAACAATGAAAAGTCCAAAATGCTGCTGCTAGGATTCTGATGAATATTAAAAGAAGAGATCACATTTCCCCTGTTTTAGCTTCTCTTCACTGGCTCCCAGTAAAATGTTGAATAGAATTCAAGATCCTCCTTCTGACATATAAAGCTCTTAATAATCTAGCTCCATCATACATAAGAGACCTGATTGTTCCATATGTTCCTAATAGGGCCCTTCGCTCTCAGACTGCAGGTTTACTGGTAGTTCCCAGGATTTCTAAAAGTAGATTGGTTTGCAGATCTTTCAGCTATCAGGCTCCCCTTCTATGGAACAGGCTCCTAGGGTTGGTTCGTGAAGCAGACAATTTGTATATCTTTAAAACTAGGCTTAAAACTTTCCTCTTTGACAAAGCCTACAGTTAGAGATATGTTAATAGGCAGTTAAATACAGGTTAGACTGGAAGCTAGGAAAAGATAGGTTAATGTTAGTAGCCAGGTAGAGTGTCAAAAGCTAGGAAGAGATGTGAAGAGGTAGAGTAGCTACGTAGAGATAGATTAATGTAAGCCAAGTAGAGAGTGTTAGTAGCTAGGTCTCCTAGTAGCTAGGAGACAGGTTAATGTTAGTAGTCAGGTAAAGTGTCAAAAGCTAGGAAGAGATAGGAAGAGGTAGAGTAGCTAGGTAGAGATAGGTTAATGTAAGCCAGGTAGAAAGTGTTAGTAGCTAGGTCTCCTAGTAGCTACGAGACAGGTTAATGTTAGTAGATATGCTGCTTTAGGCTAGGCTGTTGGAGGACATTATTAGGGTCTGTTTCTACTTTCTCTCCTACTTTTCCCCAACTGCATGATGTGCTGTCAATTCAAGCGCTAACCTGTTTTCTCTTAGTCTCTTCCTACAGTTGGTGCTCCTGACCCGCCCTGCTTGACGACCCTAAGATGGCATTGCAGTGACGGAAAGTTCTCCACGTCCTGCAACAAACTTCTGCATCAGTTCTGTTGCTCTTTCTGTGTCTCTTTTCTGTATCTCTGTTCTGTATTCTCCAAACCACAGACGGTCTCGGCAGATGACCGCTTGTGCTGAGCCTGGTTCAGCCGGAGGTTTCTTCCTGTTAAAAGGGAGTTTTTCCTTTCCACTGTCGCTTCGTTCTTGCTCAGTGTGAGGGACTGCTGAGAATTACACGACGCAATCTTCTGTGGTTCTCTAATTTCTACATTAAACATTGTATTGTAATAACTCTTCTTGTAAAGTGCCTTGAGATGACATATGTTGTGAAACGGCACTATATAAATAAACTGAATTGAATTGAATTAATAAATCATTATTTATAATATATGTTACATATTTTTTTGGACAAAAACCAAACAAAAATGTAAAAAAAAAAAATTGCCTAAAGAATAAGACTATGAATAAATTGATTGACATTTTTGTCAATGAAAAAAAGAGTAGACGAAAAACAACAATTATGAAATTCCAATCAGAAGACGGAAAAGATGCAAGGAACAGAATGGAGAACCACTCAACAAATGGAATAGGCGGGACTAGCTGAGAAGAGAACCAATCAGACGCCTTACTGAGACATGAACGTCAAGAGGCATTTAAAACTTTAATGTTTAAAGTTAAAGCTAAGTGTGTGCTAACACTGTTATCACAGTAAATGTGACGACTTGAAAGTAATTGCTAGGCGGATAAACCAGCACCATCTAGTCTACTCAGTGGCACTGAGATAAACCAACCATTATTGAGGATTTTTAATGTGATTAAATGTTTTATGCTTGCTGAAAGTTGCTAAAGGCCTTAGAGGAAGTAGTATCTGATATGAGATGTGCTGTACCATAGAGGGAGCTGTTTTTAGAGAGAAACTGCAGAGCCAGGCACCGTCAGGCGCCGCCAGGTACCCTGTTATCTCGCAACCAGTAACTCAATGTGTGTGTGGGGAAATAAATCAGCAAATGTATTGGTGTGTATGTGCTGTGAGCCATCATGTGGATTGAATAAAGCAAGCCTGTCTGCAAAAGAGAGGCAGAACGCCTGGGATTCAGACTACTGAGGACAGGCCTTCTCCACGCTCTGCAGAGGTGAAAACTAAATTAAGTCTCAGCCAGGTTTTTCTCTACTTAAGATGTTTTACTGTAAGTACTCCTGAACTGGGGGTGGTTGATTGACCACGACACCATTTAGGTTTCTAGCTTCCCATTTGAAAAATGGCTAAAGGGCAGTTACAAATAACTTTTCTCTACCCTGAGCATCATTAATCTGCTCTAGTCTAAAAAAATACATAACCTAAGACATTTCAAACTTGGACTAGATTATTTAGTATTAATAGCATACTAGTTAAAACTAAGTCTATGATTTGTGAAACCTTTATCTGATTTGTGAGTCTTCAATAGAGGTCATTTTTAGTTTTTTTCTATAATGTGTTTCCCTTAAAGTTGAAGGATGTAACCTGCACAATCCATATATTGAGGAGTATGGAGGTAGATTCCTCTAGTGGCCGTTAGGTGTAAAAATCCATAAATAAGCTGCACCATTGTATAGGTTGCAGGGTTCAAAGCATGGGAAAAAAGTAGTGGCTTATAGTCCAGAAATTACGGTAGCTATTTTTGCCATAAGTAGATCTGCCATTGGTAGAAAATTATTTAATTTTAAAACATAAATACATATTTTAGTCGTCTAAAATAGCAAGTAACTTTGGTTGAATAAAATTAAACTAAAATTAAACTAAAACCTATGACTAAATCTTGATTTTGTTTTTCAAAATCACCCATGTATCATTATTAAACTGGCTGCACATCACTTGTGTACTACTAGATAACATCAGGGGAGTGGATTGATTATGGTCAAGCTCGAGGATCTTGTCATTGTTAATACTAAGGGTAATTTTTGTTTCCTATGATGATTAGATAATGGTTGTGTCAGAGTAGTGTGCTTCCTTTGTTTATCTTTTGAGTCTTTCCAGAACTAGGCTTTGCCATGGCAAAGCTGTTAATAAGACTCTTGAAATAGCTTTATGCTTTTTTTCCCAGGAAGTTATTTGCTTTTATTCTGCAAGTGCTTCAGAGGTCCTGCTACAGAGCTTCCTGTTGTTTCTGAGAAGCAATTATTTTGCTGTGGTTACTGGCTGTGTGTAGTAGGGGTGTGAACAGCAGTCTGTATTATTATCTGTATTTGTATTTGCTGAGCGGGGAAAAGTATTTGTATTTGTGTAAAATTCCAAATAGGTGTACAAATCTTTTTGTGTTACACATTTTACATTACATTTACATTATATTTAATTATCCATAATAATTATTATGGATATGCACTATTGAATGATGTTTTTAAATCCAGCAATTAACATTTAACAAGTAAAATCAATGAAAAGACTTTAACACAACATTACTGGGACTAATAGTGAAAATGTATTCAGTATTTGATGAGGCGACGAGTGCACTGAATGTTGCCGCCTTCATATTTTTTTGAACCAAAGTAAGCATTGTGATGGGAAGTCCGCTAATCCAGCCACTCCGAAGACCAGCAGCATAGCCAAGAATAGAAAAAAAAACATCCTTACCAATGCTGGTGATGTAAGGGTTATAATATGTAAAAGTATTTATGAAGAAAAAAAAAAGTAACTTTATTGGTTGTACTAAAATCTGGGTTGAATGCTGGCTTTAAGGTAGGCATGGTTTTGGGTTCACATTAATTAAGATTTGAGTGAAAGACACTATATTGAATATCTCTAATAATGTTTCGCTTGGAGAAATCTGGGTAAATCCGGGTCTCTAGGAATATGTTTTATTTCATAGTGCTTAGACTCCATGAGATGCTTTACTCAGCACGACAGAAAACAAGTTTTAGAATTCTTTCCTGCTACAAATTGGCTCCCTTAAGTATTGTTCTTTGGAGGTTTATATATTTCTGTTAATGTCAGTACATGGTTATCAGATTTTAGCTGGGATGGTATTAGAGTTAGAAAATTCCACATACATACATTATATTGAGGCAGAGGTTAATGGAAACATAATTGAAATTGATGTGCAAATAGTGGAAATTTGACATTTCAGTTATATGGGTCGTACTGGTACAGCGGATGCTAATGGTGGAAATTACAATGATTATGCATAATGACTGCTGCTGATCAGATGGAAGTGTAAAGCTCAAAACCTTAACTTTGACTGACATTGCGTTTCTTTTTGAGCTTAAATGTTTAAATGTGCATTGCATGCTTTCAGTAAACCCCACACCAGCACACTCTTTTCAGTCATAAAAACACAGCTCTTTTCACAATAGTTGTGTTTAAAACAAAATAAATTATATAGCTTCATATAGGTTCATAAAAACAGATTAAATATAGATCTTCAAACAAAACAATTAGTGAATATCAAGGCAAAGAAAAAAATCACAGTGCAAATAAAGTACAAATAAACAATCAATTCAGTGTACCATTGTTGCGTAAATGCAAAATAATGAATTATTTTGCATTTACCAAACAATGGTACTTTTCTCAGAACCAAACAAAAAAACCTTTGTAGCTGTTAATAGTCTGGGTTGTTGGTATGTGTAGTGGGTCTTCATTTTCTCCAGTTTTTCTGGTTATCCACTCGAGGGCGCAGGTGAGGTACCAGGGGCCTGTACCATGAAGGTAGCTGAACAAAGTCGGGGTTACAGGATTGGTTTTGAGTCGACAAAACCAAACCGATGCAATCAGGCTTTATTGGTACCATGACGCAGCTCATCAACTTTTTCTGTCAACTCAGGCTTTGATCCTTAAGCTATGATTTATCCACACGCGCGTGCACATAAAAGAGTGACATCGACACTGAACAACCAATCGCGTTCGATATGGATAGAGCGAGAGCTATATACTTTTCAGCGGAGGAGCAAGAGATAATTCTTCAGAAATATAAAGAATATAGAAGTATTTTTCGAGCATGCAGTAACACTGTATCTGCTGCCAAAGCAAGAGAACTGTCTTGGAGGAAGATTGCTGATTGCGTTAATGCGTGGGTTAAACAATTAATGTACATTTATGTAGGCTAATCATATTAAAAATATATTAAATGCTAAAATGAAAATGTATTCGTATTGAGATATATATATTATATATTGTATATGTGTGTAGATGTATGTAAAATGTGAATGTATAGGCTATTACATCCTAAGAAAGATTGATTTTCATTGATTTTTAGATGCAACCCCAACTCCAAACTTTCTTGGCAGCAGATCAAAACAAAATATAAAAATATAATTCAAAGTGGTGAGTTTTTACCATAACCTTTTATTATTTTTTTGAACATTTAATCACAAACACTTTTTTGCAGCAAACAGAAAAAAATGTGAAAGGAGGAAAACTGGGGGACGGCCACCTCCTCAAGATTACACTGTGGCGGAGTTGGCTCTGAGCAACAATAAGGGGCGGCCGATAATGGATGCGGTACAGTAAGGGAAAGGCTTTGACGAGTCACATTTGTTATGTGCGGCTCAAGAAGTTCACAAAGATAAGACATTCCGTCCGCGGAAAATCTGTATCTTTCATACAAGTAAGCATCAGGAAAGTCAAATGGATTTTGTCTGTCCCAAAAACTCTTTCTCTTCGAAGTGCTTGTCTAACAATTTGCGCGGAGATGTCCACAGGATTTGGGAGAAAAGGTGAAGCCATTGCAACAGAGAACAGACGCTGGGAATTAGTTACGTCACCTATATGTTTCTTTGTTCACAGCTGATTGATCAAACTTCTGTCCAAGATCTCGAATCCAGAACTTAACCTGCAGGTTAGCCGTGCAGTGTAAGATACCATGGCAACGAACACCAATTAAAGAAGAGCTACTTTCATAGTACCTAAAACCCAGGGTTGGCAGAAACTAAGCTGAAACATAGCTGGCTAGCCACCTAATCCGGCTTCGTGGTACAGGTCCTTGGAAGCCAGTCACTGTTTTGCAAAGTGTTGACTGATGTGGTAACACATCTCTGTGAGTTCCCTGAAGTTCTTCCTGTTACTTTACTTACCTTTTGTCCTCTTCTTTAAAGGTTAGCTTCCTGCTCAGTAATTGTGCTCCTGAGCAATACTGGGCAGTTACAAAAAAATTGCAATATTTTTTACATAACTAATGAAAGCCTAAAAAATGTGGGCCGTTTTTGCTTTTGTTTACTGTTGCTTTTATGTATGTGTGTGTGTGTATGGCAGATGGGCTGGGTTGGGTTGGGTGGGGAGGTGGGGAGGGGGATTTAGTTGTGATGATGGTTTTATTTTTGGTTTTGGGAAGGAGGGTTGTGGGGTCATTTTAATCTGTAAAGCACTTTGAGAAGCTATGGTTTGAAAAGCGCTTTATAAATAAAGTTTGATTTGATATGTTTGCATTACATATTACTGTCTCAAAAATGCAACTGAGTTACACTACTTTAAATTACTTTAGCAAAATATCTTAATGTAAACACAGTGACTTCTCAATTTACATTTTACACAAGTGTGACACCACAAATACTTTATTTTTACTATTTTACTAAACTTCAGGTCTGAAGTGCCTTTGTATGCCCTCTGGCTAATGTTAATATTTGTTTAATCATATAAAAAGAAGGCACCGAACATGCTCATTACAAAGACAGTTGGAAAACGATTAGACTCCTGAGACTGAACAGTTGTCCAACAGGTGGTTAATGGTTTAGGGGAAACAGTTTGAATAATAACACCATGTAAATCTAAATTTTCCTGCCATCCTGATTTTCTGATGTTTTGGTTTGGAGAAACAGGAAGTGCACTGTCGATCTTCTACGGTATCCAACTCGATTTGATCCGCTGTATTATTTGGGTGGAAAAAATTTTTAAATGTGCTTGTAACTTGAATCACTGAAATTGTAACGGGTCATATATTGCTGTATATTTCATTTTAACTAATGCGTTACATGACTCCATTACTAAGAAAAGTAATGTCCTGTAACTCGTTACTTTTATAATGCGTTACTCCCAGCTTCTGAGTGTATTCTGTGGATCTTATACCTCAAGTTACCTACCTTAAATAACTCTTCCCCACCTTCGTCCTCCTATGCTCCATTCATCTGCCCAATGAGACACCATTCCTACTAGTAGCATAAATTCCTTATGTCAATGTACTGCAAAAATGTGGGGAAAAAACTGTTATAGGGATTTTTTTTTGATTTACATCATAATAAAAATGGCATGACCAAAAAATAAAAAAGGCCAAAAATATAATTTGTTTGATATGAATGTTTCAGACTGAAGTAGAATAGAAAAACTAAATGTTTAAAGAATGTTTAGACAACTGGATATCTTTAGGCATTAGAGGACCTCTATCTTTTTATACTGCCCCCTGATGTCTGTGGATGAGTTATACATTTTTAAAAGTATAAACTTGAGACTATCTAAATGGCAATCAGAAAAAAATATCCAAAGCATGATCATGGCCAGGGGCCCATTTCACAAAGCAGGTTTAGTGAAAAACCCTGTAATGAGGAAAACTCTGGTTTTTCAGTTTCACAAAACCATACAGATCTCTCTAATATCTGATATATCTGAAAGGCTGCACAAAGTATGTTACAAGACCGGAGTCTTCATTGCTGCCTTTCTTTAGAATGTGTGATCAAATGGAGAGAAAAAATTACTGATTAACCTAAAAGCCATAGTAGATGCATGTGGAATGAACCACTCTCAATATACTGTTCACCATGTTCTGCTTTGTCTATAATATGGGACTGCAGCAGCAAAGCAAAGGACAAATAGAATCAAAAGTTGTTACTTTTTAAAACTGTGTCCAAACAGCTGCACAGTATATAGAATTGCAGCCATCATTGCAATCAGAAAGGACTGTTTGATAGGATACAATATTTCAAGTGCCATGCAATCAAGCTCAGTGGATGAATACAGCCCACCTGATTTATATATTTATTCATTAGCATGGACCACGCCTACGGAGATTAGATTAGTTTTGATTAGTTCATTTATTGACAAAGGTTAGATAGATGATGTGTCTGGAAGGATGCACTGATGGAGGCTTGTAGACTCTGTGTGGGGGTGCAGTCTTCGGAAGTCTGTCTTCTTTTCGAGCCTGCTCAGGACCCCCCCAGACGAAGAACCTGAAAGAAACAGATATTAGTGCTGGAGTTTGAAAGAGCAGATAAGCAGATGATGGGATGAGGGGATGAAGGGATGAGGGAGGGGATGAAAGGATGAGGGGATGGAAGGATGATGGGGATGAAGGGGGGATGAGGGTGGGGATGAAAGGGATGAAGGGATGAGGGGTGAAGGGATGAGGGAGGGGTTGAGAGAGGGAATGACGGAGGAGATGAAGGGATGATGGGATGAAAGGGATGAGGGGATGAAGGGATGAGAGAGGGAATGACGGAGAAGATGAAGGGATGAGGGAGGGGATGAAGGGATGAGGGAGGGGATGAAGGAGGGGATGAGGGAATGAAGGGATGAGGGAGGGGATGAAGGGATGAAGGAGGGGATGAAGGGATGAGGGAATAGTAAAATGGGGATGTAATACTGAGACGAGATAAAGAATCAGGTGGAGGGAGGGTGGGGTTTACGAGACCACAGTCTGAGCGACGCTGATGGCTAGGTGCTCGGGTTTAAATAGATCACAGAGTAATTAGGAATGGAATTCAGGTGTGAGATGCCAGGTGAGTCAGATCCGAGTAGATTAGTGAGAGAATACTGAATATGAGGTGTGGTCCAGCTCACGAACCTAAGTTAACATATGAACTTACATTTCATTAGCATGGACCATGCCTACGGAGATTAGATTAGTTTTGATTAGGTCATTTATTGACAAAGGTTAGATAGATGATGTGTCTGGAAGGATGCACTGATGGAGGCTTGTAGACTCTGTGTGGGGGTGCAGTCTTCGGAAGTCTGTCTTCTTCTCGAGCCTGCTCAGGACCCCCAAAGTTGGTCATTATTTAACAAAGCAAGGAATAAGCATGGTGCAGATCGTCGAGATTATTATGAATGTAAGAACGGTATGCTGAAGATGACAAACGACCTAGGATTTGAATAGTCTTGTTGGAAATGCCTAACTGAGAAGCTGAAGTGCCTGCGCCCATGCGGATGGAGTGGATTGAATAATTATCAGGGTTGATGCCAGATCTAAACGGGATTGATTAGAGGAGAAGAGTAACCGTAACAGATTGTGTGGATGCAGCGGGTAAGGAGGTCGGAGGTTATAGGGAATCGGTGATTAGGTTAAGGTGTTTCTTGATTCTTAAGACCTTTGAGCAGCATGGATATGTGGCTATGGATGAGAGCTGGACGGGAGTTGCCGGTAGCCAGTTTAATGAAGAAATTAATGCCAGAAAGGTATGATTGAATAGTGGCAACGCGGATTTATAGGATTGTATGTGAATAGGTAATGAAGAGGCGAATAGAAGACGGGATGAGTGAAGGGAATGGAAGGTTATACGTTACATAGAATCTTTTAAAAACTGTTCCATCTTGAAAGATAAGATGAGAGAGTTCTAGGAGCAATGCTGTTGAGGATAGCGTTCTGAGAAATGAAGCTTCAAGAGGTCTTGAAGCTGTGTAGTTCGTTATAGATGGTTGCTGAAAACAGTGGGATCGGAGTTGGATGAGGATCTGCGTCTGGTGCCAAGGACCTGAATTTCTGGAAAGAGATGCGAGAGAGTGAATCAGTGATGGAATTCCGATGGTTAGATACATGAGCAGCACGGAGAATGAACTGAAGTTTGGCTGGCTCCAGAGTGAGTCTACGAATGAATTGCATGATGCAGGATGAAAGTGAACGGCCTTTGTTTATGATGTCGACAACGGTGGAGTTGTCTGAATAGATAAGAATAAAGTGTTGAGACCACTCATGCCCCCAAAAAAGGGCTGCAATCACAAATGGGATCGATTTCATAATGAGAGGATGAGAGAGAGACCGACTGGAGCTGCCGACGTTCAAACTCGGGGGCCATGTTGAAGCAAACCGCCTTCCATTGTAGAAACCTCCAAAGCCTGTGGAGGGTGCTGCATCGGTAAATAGCCAGATGTCATCTGGATGAGAAATACATAACGTCATTGTAGAAGAATGAAATGCCGTTCCAAGATAAAAGAAATTCCTGCCAAAAGGCGCATTTCTGGCAAGGTTCTCGATGGCGAGAACATGAAGCAAAGGGATGTTGGCGGTGGTGGACAGAAGGTGAGAAATAAATTATGTCCCCTTAATGGGAGTGGCGAGGTGCTGTGATAGTCAATCTGTTTTGGAAGTGGGGTTATGGGGGCAGGTGTACCTAGCATGTGCCCCTCCGCTGAAAGAGCAAGAATGCAAGAGCCTACAGCTGGAGGCTGAGCAGACAAGGTCATTGAAATTGTTACACACCATCCTGCCACCTTGGAAAAGGATTGGCTAGCCGCGCTTATCCATGCCCCCGGAGACAGGGGCATTAGGTTTAGACTGTGGTTGAAGAGATTAAGGAATCACTGAAGGGGGAGGGGCAGGTGAGGACGAACGGTTGGGGACTGATGAGCAGCATGATGATGAAGGCCGAGGTCAGAGAGGAGTGACAAGAATGCATGGAGTAACAGGGTGGGAGGAAGCGCCGCAGAGGCTGCAAGATAGGGATGCCCGGGTCGCAAAGATGCGGCAATATAACTCGGAGTCTAGACAACCCCAGTATGTACCTTGATTGTATTGGGAGAGACGACCCGCTGCCTGGGATGAGAAAAGGACGTGATATTAATAAAACCGTTCCTCCAAATCTAAGGGCCATGTCAAGGACAATAGACAAATAATCGTCTAACTCGATCCGCCGGTCTGGAAACACGGAGCAAATGATGTCCCTGTAAAGAGAGAATGCAAAAGCAAACTCTGTGAGGGTCAGATCTTTGGAACTAGAGCTAAGAGCTGAACCTAGCTGCATCAGCCCCATTCTGGTCTGCAACTCCCGGGGCTGACCTGAGAGACCTAGAGAGGGTTGGAGAAGGAGACCTAAATCGATGTAATTACCATTCAGAATTTGTTGACGGAGAGCGGGTGAAACTGGGGAAGGGCGATTGATGGAAGAGGGTGGCCGAATGGGGGGTACTGCTGTAGAAAGAGTGTAGAGGTTACAAGCTGGAGTGTAAATAGACAAAGATGGCAACTGAGACAGCGGACCAGTAAAACTTTGAGGTAATGCGGTGATAGGTTGTTGAACCTTTGAGCCTGCTGGTAACACGGAAGGGTTAGAAGATGTTCCTGGAGCATGGATGGAAGCCTGAATTGAACCTGTAGGAAACATAGAAGGGGGAATGTGGGGGAGAGGAAGTGATTGATTTAATGAAGATGCGGCCTGAGAGGCTAAGAAAGAGAAAACATTTGTTATGAATGAGGCAAAATTTGAGGGAAATGAGACGGAAGAAGCTTCCGCGCCAGCAGGGGGAGCTGTGGGTGTTGGCCCGGCAGCTGAGGGCTGGGATATGCCCTGAGAGGAAGTGGGGACTGAGGCTGAAATAGGAAGTGGATTATTAGAGGAGTTTGGGTTAACGGTGAAGTAGAGGGAAAAAGGAGCTTGAAGAGGCTAGATTTATTAGCAGAACGGCTAAAGGGAAGGCCTCTTTCCCTGAGTGAAGATTGCAAGCAGGCTACTGTCCAGCCAGACATGTCCGGACAGTTGGAGACGGAGGCGGAAGAACGACGAACTCTGGGTGAGTTCCTAATCCAGAATGAAGCCGGACGGGAACGGGGAGGAGAGGCCCTTCAAGCTGGACTGCCAGAGAGATCGCGAGGAAAGTGCTGAGCTTGTGGCGAACGGGGAGCCTGAAGTGATCGGGAAGTAGAGAAGCTTGGAGCCGATTGGCCTGCAGCGCCTACTGAGGACTGCTGAACTCCAGAAGAAGTCCCGGGGCGCGACGAGGACGCACTGCGGGAATGGGAGGCAACTCGGACCGAAGCCAGAGAAGAAAAACGGGGAGGCGAAGCCTCGAGACGAGAACAAAGGGAGTTAGATGTGCGGGGAGGAGATGGAGAAGGGCGGCGATCTAGGCGGACGAGTGTATGGCCTCGAGGCGCGGAAGTTGCTGGAGAGGGATCCGACCGAGCGGAGCTAGATGGAAGAGCTCTGGTTGACTGAGAGGACTGGCTGGAATCCCGATGAGCCGATGGAAGCCTGGGACAGCGAGAGACTTGACGGACCACGGATGGAGGTGATGGTCCAATGATGGAAGTCTCGCTGGAGAAGAGCTCCTCATCGAATTCGGAAGGATCAAGGGTATGCACATCCATGATAATAGAGCTTGTCTTCGCTAACCAAGGCGGGTTTACGAGAGCACAGTCTGAGCGACGCTGATGGCTAGGTGCTCGGGTTTAAATAGATCACAGAGTAATTAGGAATGGAATTGAGGTGTGAGATGCTAGGTGAGTCAGATCCGAGTAGATTAGTAAGAGAATACTGAATATGAGGCGTGGTCCAGCTCACGAACCTAAGTTAACATATTAACTTACATGTGGATGAAATGTTAAAGCTCACAGAAATTTGTTTGGGCATTGTGTAATGGTAAAGGATGAAATGCGTCTGAAGAATGCAAGTAGACTGTAATTGATATTTTTCACAATTTTCACGAATAGTTGAACCGTTTTTAATTGTTTTCATCTTGCTTCTGAATTATTTCCAGTAGAGGGTGATTTAAAGTCAATTAGATAGAAATACATGGTGATGCAACAATTGTTATTTCTGTGAATGCAGAAAAATAAATAATTCAATAATTTCATTTCAATACTCCATGCAATTTGAGCCAATCAAATAATCAAGTAATTATCAGCTTACTCCCCAATCAACAACCTATATTTATTGCCTTCTGAATGGTTCATCAGACAAAGTCTAGGTTAAGAAAAACATCCAAGTTTGGACCACTTATTTCCAGCAGGGGGATTTTGCATCCATGGACACTGGAAAGAAGAGGGAAGTTAATAGGTGCCCCGCAATTTATTTTTGCAGTTTGGGTCCTTTGCAAGATCACCCAGCCATGAATGCAGTCCCTGCATATAGCTTATTAAAGTAACATCACTGGCAGAAAAGTGACACTTAAAAGTTGCAAACTGTTATTACTGGCAAAGTAAAAGTGTTTGAAGCGATATGTATTACCCACAAACAAACTTCTAGTAAATTAGTGTTTTTTCCATGCTTTATTTTCTATGAGGAGGATTTGGTATAACAGGGTTAACTCTTAAAAATTGTATGTACTGTATTTCCTTTCAAATTCGACCCTCAGACACTGAGTCATATTAAATATTAATCTTTCTGGACAACATGTTCTCGTGTGTTCTGAGCTGAAGCTCAACTCTGCACTATGGTATTAAACCTTATGAGCAACCATCTGCTTTTTGGCAGTGAATAAAATAAAGTATTTAACAGGTTGTCTGTATTCTGTATGAGAAAATTCAGATAGACACTAGACGACTATACTTTCAGGAAAGGGATAAAATGACACAAGGGCACGGCCTTATTTCAGATGTGCAGGTTCACCTGTTTTGTGCTCACTCTGGACTCTCTCCTGTCAGTCTAAGCAGACAGGTTTTTCATGCTCGTGGACCTGGTTGATGAATATGTTTGACATATGTATTTCCCCACCAGCTTTCCTTTTTTGCAACAATTTTTTTTCTTCTGATGATCTTTGTCTAACAGACTCTCTCTGTCTGTTATCCTCAAAGTGATAGTTTCATAGAGGCAATCCTTTCAGACATGCACAAGTAGCAAACCAAATGATCTACTGTGATGAATAGAGCAGAATCAATATTTCTGCCTTGGCTTCTCATCGGTGCGATATATTTTTTTTTGGAATTTGAATTGAATTTAGAATGAGCACACCTGCGGCTGCTCTTTGAAATGACAAAACTAGGTTTACAAAGTTTCTTTGACTTTATTTGACTTTTTATAGTTTGTAATATATTAGTGGGCCAAACCTTTTGCTCCTTGTACTGTAAGTAGATTACATATTGAAAACCATTGTGTAGACGCTTTGGGGAAAACAATAGTTAAGAAAGCTAGATATTTTACTTCATGCAGTTTATCCCAATATATTCAACTTTAAATCTTATTAAATTATATTTTGTCTAAAATTAGAAGTATTTATGCCTCTTTAAGCTTTCCTTTTATTTTGAAAAATTTCACTTAATTACAGCGATATTTGAATTGTAGACCAACACACAGCAGTAGAAGTAAAAGGGAAAAAAGGTAGAAGTGAACGGGAAAGTATATAGGATACAATTTTACCAGCCTCCCACAGCCAGCGACAGTGTTGCCCATTTTGTCTTTGCAAAACAGAGTAGACTTAAAAGTCTGATCACTTCCTAAATCTTGCCACAAGTTCTCAGTTGCATTTAAGTCTGGGTCTTGACTGGTTTAATCTATGTTTGAATATGCATTATACTAAACCACTCCACAATAGCATCAGTTATCTTGTCCATCTGGCAAATATTTCTTATAGACTGGGAAAGGGTTTTGCAAGTGTTTGAATTGTTGAAATTTAGATCAGAAGAAGGTTAGGGAGCAATAAGAGCTTCTTTTTTATCTTGCAAGTTTAGACTCCATATTGGGAGAGCACATGGTGTTTGCATTATTTTAAGATTTTAATTTTGTAGGTTAATGAAAACATAATCTTTTTTCCGTACCTTATATCTTTTTGAGAAGTTGCTGATGCAAACCAAGTTTTTCCCCCCAATAAACTGTTCTGTAATCCTAAACTAATCATAAACCCAGCAATAAACATGCATTGTCAGGATTATCATTATATAATCAAGAAAATAACTTGAACAGAGCACTGAATTGGCAGTGTAACAATGGCAGGCTGAAGTTTGTTTCCTGGACTTGGTCTTGAGACAAAGTGTTTCTTGGCAGCTAGGAATGTAGAATATTTTATCCAACTACAGTAAATTTGAGTTTGGTTCAAAAAAGTATAATAAAAAGTAAGGACATTTGTTTAAAATTATTATCAGTTCCTTTTCTTATATTAGGTATTAGGCTTACTCACATTAGGTAGATTAGGGGATAGAGGATATACAACACAGCAAATACAGTAGAGTATTGCAGATAAACTGACTGTTCTGACTATATTTAATCCAATGAAACTTAAACTTACTGATTGGATACTGAGCCTTGGAGGTGAAAGTTTGATCATCAGTTTGCAACCTTAAACTCAAGCATTTAATTTGTGCAGCATGACAAAGATCTATAAAAGAAAAATTACAGTTATGTGAGACCTGGTACAGGCAACAATTTTGGACAATGAATAATAGCTTGAACTATTTATTGTTGACAAACAAGAAAAAAAATTTGAGAAAGAAAAGTAAAACAAATCAGCAGGAATCGTAGGAGCAGCTAGAGGAAAATTAAGAAGATTCACGGAGAGAATCGTGTGGTGAGTTGAGTTTGTCAGCAAACTCAGAGAATGAAGAAGGAGAGGGAATTGATCCAGGAAGTACTCTGCAACTGGAACAGGTTTCCTTGAGGAGAACAACAAAAGGGATAGGAGCATATTAGTGAAGGCCTGATTAACACTTGTGGAGAGAAAAAAAATCTGAACTGAACACACAACACTAGAATTCACACAGCATTGTGAATATGATAGAATATAATTGTATTATTGTTCATTGTAAAAAGGGGCTATTATATATAGCTCTGCTTAAAACAAAGATGAAACACAGTCCTTTAGGTGTTTAAGCATTTGATGGAACAAAATGTGCTCAAACTTGGGGAGACTGAGTTTACTGACTACAGTTTTTCTGTCGGCCTGGAGACGGCTGTCTCTGACAGCCCGATAGTGAACCAGGCTTCCATCTGACAAGGTCCAAACGTACTGTTGATATCAGCTGCTTACAACGTCTGCATGGCCGTCTGATGCATTACTTAACAGAACAGGACACAAAAAAGGCCTTTGTTTTCTCTACATGACCTACTATGCTGCATGCACTCACTAAAACAGACAATAAGTAATTAAATCATAATTACATAAGAAAATTACCATTACAGGGGCAGACTTCAGTAATCAGAAAACTCTGTCAAGAGAAGAAAGCTCTATTTCTATTATTCCTCCTAGCTGTTAATAATAAGTAATTATTGATAATAGTTTTGGTTTAATAATGCCTATTAAACCCTAAACCAATCACATTTAAATTCATACAGAAGGAAATTAAAATTAAACTCTTGTTAAGGATGAGGGACAAGATCAAGTGTAAATTGTACAATTTGCATATCTAATTCTTCTAAAAGGACATCTTATGAGGTTTCACCCTTTTCATAGCCTTATTACCTCTTCATTTTATGTTTCCCCTCTATGCCATTACACTGTACCATAGCTTTTTATCTGTACAGGAATGTTTTGTTCAAAAGTCGACAACTCGTACAGCCCTCCATCATAAACCTCGGCCTCCACATTGCTCATTTTACTCTTTGAGAAGCCAGGAACCAACCTCCAGCACCCATGGGAATTGCACTGAGACCATGGATTACTTCCAGTGTGAAGAACCTCAAAAATGTGCGATGCTTTTAATTTACGCCACCCTTGAGACCCCTCACCAACTCTAAATCTGTGACCATTAATCCTTTCTGTTAACCAGTTGTAACACTGCATTCAACATACATTGAAGCAAAGAAGATATTGAGGTATTCCACACAATTATGAACAGATAAATTATGATAAAGAGTGTGTCACCTAGTGAAGTGGCTTTAGATATTAAAGAATACACAGGAAAATGCCTAATACTTTCAGCCCTTCTTTGTCTCAGGGATTCATGTGTATGTTTTTCAGAAGGTCCCACACCTCATTCATTTAGGATTAGTCGCTGCCTTTTACTCCAATATTAGGTTCAGAGGCTGTTGCTTTCCTGGTGTAGTTTGTGGATGAAAGTCTGACTTTTAAAAAACGGTGCACAGCAAGAATTGATTAAACTAAATGACTGCTATGGGCTCATGACTTATTGATGTTAGAACTTTAAAAGTCAGCCAGACTGACCAACTCTCATGCATAAATCCAGCATATACTGTATGTGTGAGTCATTCCTCATCCATTTGCATCAGATCATTGCACAGACATCCTCAATTACTAGAGCCAGAAGCAGGAACACCAACATTTTTGTAGTTTTCAGACCTTTAACACATAACTGCAACATCTTTCTGTATGTGTTATCTTTTTTGGCATTATCCTTAATTTCAGACCTCATAGATTTGTTTCATCACTTTTTTTTCACGTTATTGTTCTTTGTGTGACAGGATGAGGGACAAACCAGTGGCACAAAAGTTAAACTTGTCTGGTATTGATTTGTGAAACAGAGCAGGCTGTAAACCAATCAAGTTAAAACATCAGATAGGTTTACTCTGTTTGGTACTCTGAACAAGTATTTTTGCTCTCTTACAGGTGTTTTTGCTTTTCTGTCACACTTAATTTCTCAGAAAATTTAACAAATCTTATTAGCAGATAAAGATAACCTGAGTAAATCTAAAAAAGCCGAATGATGAGTTCATATGTTAAAAATGAAAGCTGTCCAAACCCAACCTTATTTTAGGCAGAAAAGTAATTAATTATCTGGGATCAATTCCCTTTTGGAAACTATCTTTCAGTTTTACTAGCCACATTGAGGCTTGATTAATGGCTGTAGATTCAAGAAGTCTGTAGGATAAAAGATCCCAAATGATTCCAAACTTTATGGTCTGATGAAAACAACTTAAAAAAAGGAGAAACAAAATCACTTATGTATATCAGTCTTGAATACAAACTTAATATACAACCACTTGAGAAAAGCAGTTATTTACCTCTTTTTCTTCGCAATTACAATCTATGAAAAGTATTTAAACTGAAACTGAATAATGAAAGTGATTCTGACTACGTATGAATGTAAACTGCATTCTGCATTTTTTTATTGGTCCCAATAGCCTTGTGTTACCTGTTAAAAAGTTAAATATTTCCTAAAATTAATATAGTTATTCATAAAAAAACCCAGTTTTTTTTTCTTTTTCAGAAAAAAAGAGAGATGACAAAAGAAGACAAAAAAGAAAAAATACCAAAATATAATGACTGCAGGTATACAATTTGCAATGTTTGGTCGTAGCTTAACAATATTACTAGAAGCTTCAGTTAAACATGATACATGGCAATATAGAAAATGCAACTTTCGATTATCACTAAGATTATGTCACTAGTTGCTGATGACAAGAGTATACTTCAGAAAAATTCAGCAGAAACACAATGTCTCTTTCAGTCAAAAAAGTAATTAGCTACATGTATTTGATGTACTGTCGCCTTTCACTCCTGCAAAGTGATTTTTCAGCCTTTCAGAAGCACGCTCCTGTTAGAAAAAGGGATATCAATGTGTTCAGACAACCCTTAAGATAAAAGCTGAATCCAAGATTTGTTAGGGTCACATTCTTAGGAGAGTTATAAATTTCCCCTCTGGCCATTTTACTCCAAGGGTAAAATCATAGCAACTTTTCAAGCCTCTCAACAATGCACAAAGCTTATGAAGGTCTATTTTTATTTTCCAAGAAATCCCAAAGCAGCTTAATACAGAGTCTAGCAATGTCCTCCGGTAATTGAAGCTCCTCCAACTACTCCTATAATTTCATGGTAACATTCCTCACAGCTTTAGAAGGTTCAAGCAGATTTAATCGGTGCATGGATTGAAAGACTACACACATAATGAGGTTAGAGGGATATATTTTACAAATAAGACGATTATTTTACTTATTTAAATGTTCTCAGTTTCAAAAATGCAATCAGAAACATGATCACATAATAGTTTGATGTTTTTCCCTGTAATGTCCCACGATAAAATACTAAAAGTTCCAGGCTTATCCTGATATAAACGTAGTTCTGTACGTTTTTTATATTTTTTAGCAGATTACTAATTCTACCTCAGCACAAAGCAGCGATTCCATGCTATGACCTTGTAACGTTAAGTTAATCATGACAGCATATGATAAGTATGTAGTAGTGAGCTGTTGTTGAATGGCTTTGTCATTGTGCCGGTAGCTCACTCTCACTAATTAGCTGAGGGAAAGCAGAGTGTCTTGTCCCTTTCGAGGCTGTTTGTTGATCAAAGGCATCTGACGGACTCACTAATCTCCTCTGACCGGCTCTGGGGGGAGCAGTTACATCAGGGTGCAGAGTGGCAGCTGACACACTAAGGACTTTTAACAAGGACAGCATGTTTTATATCACTTTCACTCATGTTCAAGATTCCTGACTGTGAATGGGAGAATGAAATGCAGTTGTGTTTGTTTGGTGGATAAGACCTGCCTGCTGTCATTTAGTTTGTAGGAAGAAGCGACCAACTGCTAATGGGAAAAAAACACTCTCTCTACATCTGTACTGTGTATTTACTGGATACTTTCCACTTCATATCTTTACAGTTTTGTTGGTTTGTGTCTACCGGCCATGGGATGTTTCATATTAACCTTTTTTTTCCTGTGTCCGCTTAAAAGTCCTGTCATCCGTTATCTGTGCTGCTTACAATTGAAGGTTTATGGGGGTATTGGTGCCTATCACCAGCAGTCATTGGGTGGTAGGCAGGATACACCAGTCCATCGCAGGGAAACATAGAGACACAGTTACATCCGAGGACAATTTAGGAGATCAGCTGTGTTTTGGACTGTGAGAGGATGCCAGAAAAGAGGCCACTCATCCATATGGAGAACGTACAAATTCCATGCAGAAAGAGCCCAGCCTGGTATTCGACCCGCCTTGCGTCAAGACAACATGGCTCACTGTACAGCCCAGAAATGTAATTAAATCATACAGATTTGAGCACCTATGATCATTAGTAAAATTACTAACCAGCCAATAAAGGAAACTGATATAGATTGGTTTTTAGTACATGAGTATAAAATGGTATGATGTGAAATGGAAATATTGGAGAGAGGAAATGGCAATGGGAAGGTGCAAAATGGTGTTATAGATTGGTGAAGTGATGTGGAGTGGCATCAGACATATTATATATATATATATATATATATATATATATATATATATATATATATATATATAATATAAAAAACTGTAAATAAAAGTGAAACTAGGCATTTGTAACAGTGGCCATATCGACTGAAAGTCATTATCTCCTTGATAGGATTTATTTTGGGTGCAATGGACTCTGGTTAGATTTCACTATTTCCAGTTTTTCCATTCACACAAGTTTAAGGCCTCTGTACAAAAATGATATAATTTCCTTTGTTTCTGTATCACCTTCCTCCTTTGCGACTCCAGTAGAGACTCATCAACTGACAGCTTAGATCTGAGTTTAGAAGGACAACAAATGTCAATTAAGACCGTAACCTCTGTCTCTGTGGATCTTCTCTGCATGTCTACTGATAAAGCTATTTGGGGAACTAGCTGAACAGTCTTTTTGTTTTTAAAGAACAATGGACAGCAAAGTGCTTGGAGACTCCATTGATTAGATCATCTAGTTGTCTGACACACCGGAAAAGTGCACTTCCGCATTTAGGTGGCTCCTCCACTTAACATAGCAGAGACAGGTTCTCTGCTCAATAATGTCATGGAAGGAGAAACAGCGGGCTGCTACCATTTCAGCTTCAGGGCAAACTACCCGAGTCCCAGAAAGAAAAACGCCATTCGAAGTCACGGAAAACAAGAGACAAGTGGGTGAAGTGCAGTGTTTTAGCTGACTGCAGTGTTTAAGCTTATTTCTTTCTTTATTTAGTTATTAAGACTAGTATTTTCAATCAATCAGAAACACATTTGCTAATGTTCTTGCACTTATTTTTCTGCAGGTTAAGGTCTCAAACTAATGATGAATGCTCTTCAGAGTTTTCAGGCTAGTTTCATCAGAAACTTAGAAGTCTTAGGGATCATCAAGATGTTGTTGTTTTTTTTTTGTGCGTGTGTGTTTGTGTTTTCGGTAGGGCTTTTTTGTTTTTTTCTGTCAAGAGTGTTTTTTACCTTAGAACTCTCTCATACTACATGCCAATCTTTACCCAATCCTTTTCTCATACTGACTGTACAGAATAACCAGTCAATTGACGGCTTTTAAACCAGATTTAGGTATTTTTGGCAGTTTGGGGAGGTGCCAAGTCCTCCTGGAAAATGAAATCAGCATGGTTAGAAATGTCCTTGTAGCAGATGACATGATTCCCCGAATCAACACTGACTCTGGAAACTTCTCATTGGATTTCAAGCATCTTAGATTGTGTGACTCTCCATTCTTCCTCCAGACTCTGGGACCTTATTTTCCAAATGAGATGCAAACTTTGCTCTCATCAGGAAAGAGGACTTTGGACCACTGAGCAATAGACCAGCGGTCTCTTTTATAAAGCTTACTTACACACAAAACAGGGTCTGAAAACTACGTAAGCAACTTTATACGCAAAGTTTGGGATTAATAGAAAAAAAAACGTAGCGGGAAAATGGACCCAACTTAAAGCACACTAAGGAGCTTGCTTACTCACTTTTTGGACACAGAGGGCACTGCCCGCGCAGCAGGACGGATACCAAAATTTAGAATTTAAGCCACATTTTCAGACTTGTAGAGCATTGCACACACAAACAAACACAATATATGTCTTCATATTGTATAGCAATTGCATGTATTAGTGCATGTATGAAAAATAAATTGTTGCAGTGTCCCAGCATAATTCTTCACAATGGACACACTGGCACTCATGAAGATTATTTTTTATGTGAGGCACGCTGCTGCATCTTTCATCTTTCTATGGACCATAAACCTTGCCATATGTGTGTGCTGAATCAAGAACGACAACAGTTACTTTCTAAAAATACAAGATTTATTTAAAAAAGTGAAAATAAGAAAAACATTTTATTCACCAAGCTAGAAAAAGAACACACTACTGATTAAAATAAATGAATAGTTAAAATAAAATAGCACAAAAAGATGAATATGTAATAAGATTAGAAACCATTAATTCTGATATGATTCTGGAGGAATCTGGGTCCTTTAGGAACCAAGGCTTGATCTGCAGATCCTGGAATAAAAGCTGAATTAGTTTTACTAATTGTAATTAGTTTAACTAATTTAGCAATAGTGGTTTACCTCTAAACCAATAAGCAATGTAAGAAAACACAAAACATTCTTTGGATTAAGGAATGTTATGTTTAAAAATGATCTGGATAAGCGTAATTAACCTTTGGAGAATTACTTAATTCACGGATTGATAATGAGAGTAAAACAATCCAACTCCTGTATTTTGATCAAATAAGGCGAGTTCAAACACGGCTAGTTTCTGTTCTTAAACAATCTTTTTTTTAACCGAGTTCTTTTTGAACCGTTGATAGCAATCTTAGTTTGTGAAGAGCCGGCCTAAACCAACACGTGGGCTTGTTTAGCTTTAGCTCTCTGCAACGCACGTGGGGCATTTAGAGTGGCTCAAATACATTTATTAAACATTAAACAAAAAAGGGAAAAACTGTCTGATTGAGTAGCTCAAATAACAAGATTTAAAACAACGCTTTAATGGGAAAAGTCTTTCAAAAACACTGATTTAAACTTCAGGCCAATGCCTGGTTTACCCAAAAATGGCAGAGGAAACTTAAAAACTTAACAATAAAAACAGGAAACACCTTTAAAATTAGCTATCCTAACTAATTTGCCTCTGCCCAAACAGACCTTATGAAACTTTAAACCTCTCCAAGCGTTCTGCGTTGTGGATCGGTGAGGGGGCTCAGACGACGTTAGCCCAGCAGGCTAACAAAGGGTTGCTAAGCTAGTTAGCAGGCTAGTAGCTCCTAGAGCTTCAGATTGGGACGTCATTTCCCTCCTTTCTGGCTTCAGCTGCGCGACAGCTGGCCCCGACACTCACAAACAGTACCTCTGGATTCTCCAACGGCCACTCTTATCAGTGTCGGCGGCTCAATGCGGCCTCTGGCACGAAGGGATGCGGATTCCATCCGGTTCAGGTATAAAGTCCGGCTGGGTTAGGTCCTCCACCACGTGTGGCTCTACTGATAAACAACGACTTTGTTTATCAATGTGTAGGATTCACCTGGTGTCGGCAGTCTTTGGGTTCCTTGAAGCGAGTTTCTCCAGAAACTCGTGCCTTCCTCTGCTACCCAAGGAATAAGGTTGGAGATTCTGTTTCTCTTCAGTTGCCCACCACGGCCAGCAGCAGCATGCAGAACGGTCTGCAGAGCTCAGGCAGAATATTCAGGGTTTCTTTATCAATGTTTTTCAGTCACCTGATCGGTCGTCCGTCGGTGTTGCTCGAATGAGTTCCTCCTTGAACTCAGACGTGTCTCCTTTGTCCGTGAAGGAAGGTTCTCTGAGTCCTGCCTGCCACAGCCCCGGCCGGAGGCTATTTGGCTAAGAGTGAGCAGCTAGCCGAGCACCTCCATTTATAGATTTCTGCCCACCCAAGATGGATTCTTGCAAGATTTGGAGTTTCCCAAACCCAGGAAAATCCATCTTGGACCGCTCCCATCTAAACCGTACGACCTCCGACCTATATTTCGCCGACCAATCGTTTGTCAGCATTGTGCTTTGAGGGAGGAGTTAAGTCGTGATGGCATTATCAAGAGCCCAGCTAAGTTAAACCAACATGGCCACGCTGGGTTGACACTCGCATAGAAGCAGTTGTAGAAGATAGACATACTGAATCGGTTGTAGAAGAACCGGATACTATTTCTTTGGTAAAAAATGAGCAACGGGAAACACTTTGTGAAAAATGAAACAAATAAGGCAGCAGAGGTTGACACTCACATACAAGCCATTGCCAGCCGGACGCTACCTTGCGTGTCCTCCAAACAGTTAAAAATATTTTACCAGATAGCGCTCCCTCTTTCAGACGGTTTCTGCTGCAAATATTCCAGATCGAAATGTGTAGGCTCAACACGGGGCGGTGCTACACATAAATGAAACATCTCGCTTTCCATGTAATGAGTTTATGTCATATCTTAGTTTAACCTTTTAAGTTTAATTATTGAAATAAACAAACTTTTGCCTGATACTCTATTTTTTCAAGTTTCACCTTTATTTAAGCATTGAGCCATATCATCCATAAATAACTATCACTGGATGTTTGTGTTGATGCGGATCTTATTAGAGCCTGGTCAATCATGAGATTACACTACTCCAACTTAAGAAGAAAACAAAAAGAGCTGAAAGAAATGTGTTTCACTTATGGGTGAGCTTGGCTGAACATTCACAGCAGTGTGCAATTTAAGTAACACGGTTTAAAGAATTTTTCTCACTTTTTGGAGCATTGTTTATGCTCCACATTTGCACAGGTATACAGGAGATTATTAAAAGTGGAAAGAGATTGAATCCCATTTACCAGCCACAATACTTTTTATTAAGACCATCTATTGGTTCTCAGGCTTTGGTCCGATCTCTTTTTATTGCTCCTTCTAAGCATACGTTGCAGCAAATATTTGCTTTTACAAAATCAGACAATTCCAGGGGCAGACCCAAAGTTATGGTTGTTGTGAAAGGCTCTTTAGTCCAGTTGTATGCCGAATCTCTCATAGACTCCACTAAACTTTTATATTTTAATAATGTTCCTGTTCCTACTAGTGTAGATTCTGAATGTCCTGTTTTATATCAGGTTCTCAAATAATTCCCTAAAAAAAGAAGACAGGAGTAGAATGTGTAAATCGGATCATTAAAAATTTCTGGTTCAGACACTTCTTGGCTGATATGAAATAATAAGTTTCTTCTTCCAAAGAAAATGTCCACACCCCTCATTACTATAGCCAGCTGAATGTGGTCAACTGTTATGAACTTCATGAGCATGAGTCATAACTCGCTTGCTGGAGTAAATGTACTTTGTGTGTTGAAACTGACCTTTGAGTATGCCAAATAATTTGCAGACACTAATTCTTTGCAGGACAACCAGGTTTTAGTGTGGTAAATGTCTAAATCACAAGACTTAGAGGGATGTTTATGCTTTTTGATGTAACAATGGCTACTTGCTTTCAGATCGCGACTGAACAACATTAGGAAGCATGCAATTTCTGCTAATGTTTGATATTGCAAGAATGATATTGTATGGAATTAATAAATATTTTCCTCTCTGTTTTTGTCAATTTTTTTCATCATAACTCCTACCATTCTTGTGGAAAGTAGCATCTTGGCTACTAAAGTCCACATCAGATGTAGCAGTCAAAGCCCGTCCACTTGACCAAACATATGATTGATGCTCAGAGCCTGGAATTGAACAGCCTACAAATATTATATCCAAGTAGTCCTTTGCAAGTGTTATATTGCTGCCTTTGATTATGAAATGAAGATTGGGAAACAACATAGTGTACAGCTCTAGCTTCCAGATAGCCTCAAAATGATCTCCAGGTGGTGTTGCTGCATACTAGATGAGCATCACTTATATTTTGTAATATATATATATATATATATATATCCATTAAAAAAATTTCCGACAAAACATGTTTAAATGTTGCTGCCATGCAAATAAAGCTGATGCTACCTTGTGTCTCAAAGTGAGGATTTGTACTAAGAAATTGTTTTCATGTAGGGTTATATTTGAATATCCATGCTGCGAGACAGGCATCCCTTTTTACAAATGGCCTTTTTAATAACCTAAATCACTTCAGAGTTTTATTGGGACTAACGTAGTAAACCGGGGTTGGCAGTGTAGGTATGGTTGCCCACATGCATCCAGCAAAAATCTTTTCAGGCTTCCACCAGGAACAATATGTGAATTTCTTGGGCTCAATTGCAAATTCTCCTCCCGCACTGAAACCCAAATAATCTCCGGCTTTCTAAGGTCTGGCAAGAAGTCTGTTTTTCTGTTGTTTCTCTCAGGCAGCCTGTCAAAGCAAAAGGAATCCTGACATTTTCCCCCACAGATCTGAGATATGCAAACACCTTTCTACTTTGTCAGTGTTGTCACAATGCAGCACAATGATGAGGGACCTGCCAACAATTCTTCAACCACTGAATACCAATGTGGTGCAACCAAATGGCTTCTCTGAACTTACACCCACAGGTATGTTAAAAAGCATGACTGCTGAGCTAAGACTGTAGGAGTCAGGAGGAAAAGCTGAAGGTGCTGCTTCTGTTTATTCCCTTGCAAACACCTTGTCATGCTCATGTCCAAAGATACTATACGTGAGGAGATTTGAGAGAGCAGTGTTAATGCTTTCATGTGAAGCAGATAAAGAATGCATTTGGTCTCTAAATGACTGTCAAAGTTTTTAAAATGCCTGTCTGCTTCTGGTGTATATATGTTTACAGATGAAACTCTAAAATAAGGGAGATATTGTCCTCAGACAGTATAAAAATAAACCCATTTTTAATTACCTCTGCCAAAGAGGTTATGATTCTGCCACTGTATAGTTTATTTCTTTTTTGTTTGTTTTTCTGTCTGTTAGCAAAATAACTCAAAAGGTTATGACAGTTTTTGATAGAATTTTAAGGAAATGTGTGCAGTGGAACCTTGAACAAGTGATTCGATTTTGGAGGTGATCCAGATCATCGTCTGAGAGAGGGACAAAGCTGCTTTGACTGCGGTCTGCACTCTCCAAGTGCTTTTCTAGTTCAGTATATTTTCTTATGTTTCAGTAATTACATGTAAATTAATTTATTTCTTCTGTAGAAATCAATTCTGATAATTACAACAGTTTATTTCCCTTTTGGTGGCATTATTCACAAATAAAGCTTTGGGCTGTGAACAAGGTTGCAGTCATATTGGAGTGTTTAAATATTTAATTTAAAAAAAGTGCTTTTTTTAAGAAATAGGATTTGATTTCCCTAAAAATTAAATGACTGTGATTAGATAATGAGTTATCTTGATGCTGCCTCAGGCAGCTGCCAGAAATTGTGGAGGATGAGGACTAATGTCATTTTGGGTTATTTTTTCTTTTTGCTAGCCTTCACTCACCTTCAGTCAGTTAGTAAGATAGGAAGAAAACCTAAAACAGGCTGTTCTGTTGTACTGACTGAACCACACTGCATTGTATCCATCTGAACTTACATATTGGCTGTACTTGGTGTTCAGGTGTTCGATATGTGCTTTCTAGCAACAAAGGCCCTGGGTTCAAATTCTATCTTGGCTTCCAAGATCCAATTAGATTTAATTGCCAACCTTAAAATACTTTTCCCTCTGGTGTTTCTATTACCTGTTGTGACCCATCAAACTTTCATTGCACTGAACAGACCTGTAAATAGTTTCATAAAGTCATTATGGCCATTTCCTTCTGTGCATCCATCCATCCATCCATCCACTCTCTACAGTGCAGTGCACCTTAGCTTAAAACTGAGCTGGGGCCTTTCTGTCTGAAGTTTCCATGTTCCATGCATGTGTGGGGTCTCAACGTTCTCCAACTTCTTCCCACAGTCTCAAAATAATGCATGAGGGCAGGGATCCTAAAGCACTACTATGTGAATATAGTATCATTTTAAGTACAGAAACAAAAGTTTTTTTTTGTAGCACATTGTGCACCTGTTCAAAGCACTGATTGTGCTTAGCTCCTTTTTTCCTGGAATAATTTTGCTTAGGAGCGGTGTCTCAGCTTCCCTCATGATATTGCTGCACACACTGCTGCTTTTCAGGCAGGTTCGTTGTAATTCAGAATCATCCACTTAGTCCCTTGGTTTGCATATCTGCTGCTATGATTATTCATGTTTGTGTCTGCTAAAAAGAATAAATGTTAAATGGGAGAGCTTTAATGTTAGGCTCAGATCACAGATGTACCCGGAGGGAACCCACGCATGCACGAGGAGAACATGCAAACTCCATGCAGAAAGACCCTGGGCCAGGATACTGCAAGGCAACAGTGCTAACCACTGCGCCACCATGCTGTCCTTTTTTTAAGTTCAATTCAATTTACTTTTACTGCATATTGTCTCAGTTTTTTTGTGATTGCAAAGTTGTTTCAGCTGGAAAAGGAAGTCGCACTGAAGATATTAGATGTATTTATTCCATAATGGCTGAAAAAAATTGCTTTAGGCCCATATCCAGCCTGTAAAAGAGCAACTCCAGAAAAAAATGATTTAATTGTAATATTTGTTAACAGCTCCCTTTACAGAGTGTGTACTGTGTACAGTAACTTTATTGTCGGTGATTATTCACAGCACAGACTGATGTGTATTTAGCTGCTGTGATGGATTGGCGACCAGTCCATGGTGTACCATGCCTCTCACTGGAGACAGGCACCAGTCCCCCCACGACCCTACAAGGATAAGCAAAGTAGATAATGAATGGATGGATGGATTTAGCTGTGCATTTTCTGGTTTTCTGGGAGCAAAAGGCAAATTGTCATTTAATAACTCTATAAAATTAGGTCAGTCGGAATTTGTTAGCTGAGTGTCAACTGAGGTTAAAGTTATTCTTTTTCCTAAATGTGGAGCAGGGAAGCTTTGGGTGGTATTACCATTTTAACGAGGTGCTCCTCTCCACATGAATAGGCCGGGGGTAAAGCTTAATTCTCTGACTGGGTAAAGGTCAGTCACAGTGGAATTTGTTTTAAAACACAATGATTAGAAAAAAAGCAAAGGTGGACTTTCATGTTATAATGTTCATTTTCTCTCCCTTTTGGAAATTTATGATGTGCATCAAAAATGGTCAGAGGAATATGACATGGAGGCCATCAAGCATCTCAGTGATGGCTTGATATCCTTCAAATACCACTTTTGCTTTCTCAAGTGTCATTTATTTACATGCTTCTAGGACATTTACAGGTCTGAGTGACATTTCATGGTCTGCTTCCAAGGAAACCCAAGCATGAAATAAATTTTACATGAGCTGGAGCTAATCCGCAGAGGGCTGATTAGGTGCTAAAAAGGGAGTAATTCACCAGATAATGAACACAGTTTGATAAAAATTTTCAACAAATGCCAATGATAATGCATAATCCTTCAACAACTGTCACGTTTTATTTTTTCCATCTCTTTATTCTCTTCTACCGTTTTCATGTGACCCTGCCCACCTTCTGCTACCCTGTAATTCAGAAAAATAGATGTGGTGCCAGTCAAACAGACACAGATGAATACAAAAAACCCACACCCCTCATGTGTCTTTAGACATAAGCTGCAATCAGACCAAAAAGCTCATGGTGAAAATAGTGACAGAGGGGTTTTACGATTATGCAGCTCTATATTTTTAACGCTTCAACAAACACAAATATCTTGACATCGAATTCTGATTCAGGGTCTCACTCTTCTGTTTTGGCCAATAATACATTGAAGCAAAAAAATAAATAAAAATAATATGAAGCAAGCAACTATGTATGAAAAAGGGCTTTTACATAATTTAAAACAGACAGAGTGGCACAGTTGGTAGCTTGGAGAAGGAAGATAATGATTGGCTGTGAAAAGGTCCAGGTTGGACTCTGCTATCTTTCCAAACACAATGGGAGACACACTCCCATCCAGGCTACGGTGGCGAGCCTATTGTCTGCTGGAGGCGAGGCACTCAGCTGACAGCATGACAGTAGCTATTGTGTGCCAATCCTGAGATGGGTACTTTCTAATGTACTGGCAGGACAGTAGCAGCCAGTGGTACCACTGGCCTGTCAGCATGCTTCTTGGGTTTGCCCTCACAGGGCAGATGTGACATTTAGCTGACTATTTCTCTGCTGGTCCTTCCTTTGGGGGTTGGAAGAGGAGACAATGACATGGCTCACTCATAGTTAAAGAAGTTCACTGTGTGCACAGTGTCACTTGTGACCTTTCCACGTTTATGACACAATATTTGTCAGCTTCATTTATCATAAGCTCACTTAGAGGAATTCTCCTTCTCTCCTGCTGCAGCAATACTTCAGCTCCTTTCGGACGTTAGAAATCAACATTGAAATGTCAGGTTTTGCATGGCTGATTATGTGTTTGAGCTTTTAGGCCGTGATGCAGGTAAAACAAGATGGGGAAATTTTCATCTGTGGTTAATGATAAAAGGAGGACAATAAAAAAGCAGATAAAGGATTTATTTTCTTATTGCTAAAAAGAGTGGAATTTATTTTTTATTAAAAAAAAAGTTTTCTAATTACTTCCACAAACTTTAAGAAAATATTTTTTTGCCCATTTTTATCACCCACTGTTCCATCTAAGTACAGCCCTGGGCATCTTCAGATTCTGAATAGGCCAATACTTCCCGGCGGGGAATTCCAACATCTCGGCCTCATAAGTTTTATCTTTCTATAACTCGCTTCTCTATACTATGACCGCAGCAGCTGCACCTCGCGTCCTCAGCTCGCGGCGCTGACTTAAAGGCCGATTTACTCCAAATGTTTCCGTGGAAACACACCTAAAAAGGTGTCCAAGATTAAAGGTACACATGTCCGCCATCCCCTGGTGTAAAGTAGTAATTAAAGTAGTGGCCCTATCTCCAGCTGTGGCTCATTAAAGTCAGCAATGTTACTTGTCGCAATATTGCAACTTTGGCTCCTAGAGGGTTAAGCCTCCTTCTTGCTTGAGGAGTGAGCTGGCCCTTCTTTCCATCTGATGGGGTGGCATGGGAGGATCACATTATTACAGCCAGATCCTCCCCGCCTCCTCTGGCATCCTGGCCAGCCAGGAGGGGGTAGTGTACAGCCCAGGACTGATGCATGTTTTTTTGGGAGTAGCTCACATTAGCTGCAAAGGTAGGGAACACAGGGAGAACACGCAAACTGCACACATAAAGGCCCTTTCGCCAACTCCACCCAGGGTGTGGGTGCCGATGATGCGGAAGAAAAAACACACCCCAGGATCTTCTAGCTGTGAGATGAGCTGCTCTACCAGCTGCACCACCGTGCCCCCCGTATTACTTCCACAAACTTTCATTGAGATTTAATTTGAGCTATTGCAAAGGTTAATATTGTGTATGAACGCATTCATGATCTTTGCTCATAGTTTTAAGAACTCTGAATTGAATTATGCTTTTTTAAGTTTTTTTTTGTCAAATGTCAACCAAGCACAGTTCTTCTTGATGTCATTTAACAGCACTCTGTTAGAGGATAAAAAACAAGTTTGCAGACTCTTATGGACAAATGTCGGATATTTGATGGGGAAAAAGCTGCTGCATTTTCGCATGCTTAAAGTCTCTTAAATTAGCACACAGGTAGCAGTGTGGCGGACCGATATAGTAGGTAATTTATACCCACTGACATACTTGACAGTGCTGCTTTTGACATTTTTTTAAAGTCGGGATGTTAACCTAAAGTCTGGAATAAAACCTAAAAGCTGTAAGGTTTCTCTGAGAGGATATTTTCTGTGTTTATTTTTTGGTTTGTTTATCGATGAGTCCAGTCCAGAGAAGAATCTCTGTCTGACCATACTGCAGGTAAGTAACCGAAAGAACAACGTAGATGGATTTAACTTAGTGTCGTTGCATAGAGAATGCAGATAAGGGGCAATTTAATGTCTGGTTAATAGCAGTAGCTATTATCAATATCTTAATATTAATATAACAATTGCATATTCACATAAAGACAGTAACAAAATGTAGAACCGCTCAAATGAAACAAATAGTATACCAAACAACAACCAGTCACTCACTTCACTTCCTCTGGATCGCACCAACTGGGTAACAACCTTGTTCTCTGGATTCTACTACACAGACCTCCAGCTAAGATTGCCTTATTCTTCCCTGACATTTTCACAATACCCACTTGTACACTTTTCATTGGCCTTTAACCCATCAAACCATACTGGTGTTCCAGTCCCCGGTCCCCAAAATCCTTTGCAAACTCCAGACTTATTCATATTAATTTTTTTGTTTAATACATAGCTAAAATTTTACTTGTCTCCTGGGAGCTTTTGGGCATGTGGGTGAAAGAACCTTCTAAAACCATAGGAGTTATTTTGGCTAAAATTAAATATTTAGTAAAGTTTAGTAAAGTTTGATTAGTTTACAAAAGCAAAGTTTAGTAAAGAAGCCAACAAAAAGAGCTGTACAAGAGGTTGCTTCCAATCAGATTCAGACCGTGAAGGTAGGGATGTCAAGGAGCTCATTATTACATGGTGTGCATATTAAATGGGTATTAGGAATGTAAAAGTGGGCTCAATTGCTAATCCTTTTCAATAGGCGCACAAGTAATGATCACCAGAATGTTGAGAATGTTCGGTGACCATTTCTTCAACACAGAATAGCTCAAGCTCAACATGAGCAATCCTCTCTACTCTCTGGTTGTCATGGTAACTCATGAGAAACTGAGAGCACCGATGTGTAGATGTATATTTTTTTTCTCCCCAGCAAATTATATTTTTGAACAATTTCATGAAATGCCACAGACATTTTTCTTTCTGTCCAGATGTTCATTCATGATTTCCACTTTCAGACCTCTCTAGTCATCTGTATCGAGACTGTATACGGAATTATGCAAGTAACCCCAGATGAATATGAGACTTCAGCGGGAATTTTCTCTAAGGTAATTGTATGTGAACAAGTCTCAGAGTGGATTTTCAGGCAAGCTGTTTCACTGATGCTGAAATATGAGGGAGAACCCTTGCAGTGTACAAAAAGAAAAGTATTTTATAAATTGTCTGAGGATGTAGTGGGACAATTTTGTTGTATTTTAGTCAAAATAATATGAGATAATCATTTTATCAAATTATTCTCACTTTTAAAAATTAATGTGCTCAAGTAGTTATTCTAAAAACAAAAAAAATGAAAGTATAAAAAAATATCCTCCTTATATTTTGTGCTTCTTAAAGCTGCTGTTTATTATTATTCTGATTATTTGATGGAGAGAAAGATTTTTTTGAATCCAACATAACAAGGCCCCTCCCACTTAACATCCATTTTCTCCCCCCTCCCTCTAGCCCCAACTCAACAATTGTGCACGCACACCACCTGTGGTGTCACAGTGGGTCAAAGGGGAAAGCAGTAATTGCTATCGAGCATCACCAGAGTGTGTGTTTCATGAACATTTCAGACTTCTTTACTTCTCTATGACTGATATAAACAAGGTGAAAATTTGAATTCTGTTGGCTAAAAAAATTTCAATCTCTGGACAGCAGCTTTATAGGGTATATTTGAAATTGAATTACATATTGTATTACCATAAACAAAAGAGCTCATGTTCATTTAGGATATTTGATGCATAGTTCAGCTTAGTACACAGTGGTACACTGTAAAATCAAATATTTATCATGACTTGCTTCAGAGAAGTTACCAGTACTAATATGAGCTACTAAATAGATTTTATAAATTATCATGTAATTAGATATATGAAATGTACATGTTGCTACTTATTCTGAGTGACGTTTGCTTGACATAAGTTACCACAAAGAGCACATTTTATTTTACTTCAACTTGACAATGTCTTTAGTTATTATCATTCAAGGTTCAACTTTTAGTTACCTACTAAAAGCAAGTACCTCGAAAACGATCAATGACCTAATTATCTTATTTCCCAGGGTGCTTAGGGGCATATTATTGAAACATGAGTGAGTTTGAAGTCTGTTGTATCCTGTTCTTTCAATTTCCAAGACATTAGAGTTTTTCTTGATTTCAAACCCCCAAGTGATTGCAGGTATACTGTATTGAGGTAATAAAATGCTTGATACGCACTAAGTTTTGTGTACTATAAACAGCACCAACAGAAAATAAGAAACATTCTGTTCTATTAACACAAAATAAGAGTTTTTCACTAAATGGTAAAGGGTCTGTTTGTGTACTGCGCTTTACTCAGTCCCTATCGACCCCATAGAGCTTTACATTACCTTGCCATTCACCCGTTCGCACACACATTCACACACTGGTGATGGCAAGTTACATTGTAGCCACAGCTGCCCTGGGGCACACTAACAGAGGCGAGGCTGTTGGACAATGGCGCCACCGGGCCCTCTGGCCACCAGCAGTAAAAAATGGGTGAAGTGTCTTGCCCAAGGACACAACACCCGAAACAGTCGGAGCTGGGGATTGAATCGGCAACCCTCCAATTACAGGATTTATCAAGATTTTTAGCTGTGGTCGGGCTTTAAGAGAAACGTCGGCTGTAAATTTGTGTTCACTGACTTTGTAAAGTACTGTTGATTTATTAATCTGGATGAATAAAACTGAAAAACTAAAGTCATTGTCAATAACTAAAATATTTAAATGGCAGTGAGTAAAATACTTTTAATTGTGAAATGAACAATCTTAATTACACTGGAATCAAAAATGAAAAGTAGAACTAATTTTTATTAAATTTTTGAAAAATTATCAAGTTTCGGTACGTTGTCCTGGTTTGTCTTAGTTATAATAACTTGCATGTAAGTTCGTTTTACTTTCTACACATTAGTGGACACACATAATTACAACAATCCAACACATAATTACCTAGTCCTGTGCACTTATTATTTTAAGTGCAATCGGTTTCTGAATATTCTGTATAACTGCACTCCTAAATATTGTTGGATGTATTAATATTGACAGGTTTTCAAAAATCTTGCAAAGTATGGGTGGAACTAAAAGGACACCATCTGCTATTTAAAACAGCTTTTATGAATTACACTTTATACTTAAGTAAGATAATGTGACCAATGCAGTCATCTATTGAAAATCAGAATATAGCCAAGGAAACACAAAACATTAACTAAAAAGAATCATCTAGCACAGGGGTCTGTAACCTTTGCCATCCAAAGAGTCATTTTGCACTCAATCCAGCTAAATAAAACTCATTCAGACTAAAATGTGTTGTCATTCATGAAGATCCACCATTTTACTTCTGTTGTTAAGGTTTTAATAAAAGAAAAACTTAAAACATTAGCATAAAGAGTATGTTAAAATATAATTTTTTTGTAATGAAAAGTGAAATTAATTATTTTAAATTATGTAAACTGATTTTTTCACATTCAATTTAACATTTATATTAAACAATTCAACATGACGACAGATTTTTTATTTATTGTTGAAGTACCCTGTTTTTTCATTTTCATCCATTAGGTCTGATGTAGATACAATGTAACATTTTCCATACTGTGTCAAATTTAGTTATGTACTCAAGGTAGTCCATAACGTTCTTATTTCTAGTTGTCTAATAGTCACCTTGAAGGTTTATGCCTGAACTTACTAATGTTAGGAGCTTTTTTGAGTTTCATCCACTTTGATCAAACTGATCCATCTGAAAGGAAATGAACCCTAGATCATGATATCACAAACTCCATGTTTCTGGGTTCTTCAATTTTAGATAAATATGATCTAAACTGTTGGTGTTTTTTGTAAATGTAAATGTAGAAAAAGCTTTGAGAGAATTTGATCTCTAAAAAATCTGCATATTAACAGGGGTGTGTGGACTTTTTAGAGCGGCTTGCAACTTATTAAATTCCAACTGGGAAATATGTTTGTTGGAACAGCAGACATAACAATATACACACTGTAAAATAATCTATTATCACTGCAAAATACCATGTAAATTATTAATAAAGCAATATTACAAAGTACAAATAAGAACAAACCCAAAATATAAATGACTGTTTGTATACGATTTAAAAATGAGTTAAGATTAACAAACTGTCCAAAGAAAGAATTAACTTTGGATCAGGATCACATATCGGTGAAAAACAAGTATGTGTATGTTTTTTCAAAAAATCAATTGCATAGTCTCCACATGCAATTGCATTTTCCCAAGCTTGATGTCATATCTACATGAAAAATACAGGTTGATTAAGTAGTAGTAATATACTATAAGTACTCTGTATGCAACATTTAGTATTCTATATAATGATCACTCAAATAAGGGACAAAATAGACAATGTGGTTTTTAAAAGTCAAACATCTTCATGTAAATCAGTTGAAACCTGCTGCCTGTTTTTGATGAATGAGGCTCAATTGGTTTGAGTAAGTTAAAAACACACCATCACCACTGTCGATACAACAGATTTGTCTAACTCGTGATCACAGTGGGAAATTTGTAGAAGTCTCTCTCTCTCTCTCTCTCCCTATGCAACATTATTTCAATTTAGACAGTTAGCTAATGGTTGTGTAGTTGCCATGGGAACATGCTCAATTTGTGTCCAGAAGAAGTGAGACAGAGCATTTTCATCGTACAACAACTCTGAGATATAGGAGGAAAACAGCAGAATAATCCTCTGACGCTTGCATGAGGTTGCAGCTTACCATGACAACTCAAACAAATGTTGCTTGTATTCGAGGATGAAGCCTGGGGGGCAGAGGGTTTCAGAATGAGAAGTGATTTTAAACTTCCTGTGGCACTGGGTAAACAGATGATTTAAAGAAAGCTTTGTTTTCTATTATGCACATGATCATTGACTAAATTGTGTATTGTTCTTTTTCCGGTGACCTCTGGGAACTCTGTTGCTGAGAATAGCCACCATGCAGGCTGCCAATTTATTGCAAATAGAAATTCTTAAAAAAAAATTTGTGATTATTAAAGTCATTCATAGATACTCGTAATTCCTGCTGCCTTTGATCTCCTACTACTAAACCTTCCTATATTATTATCATCTTCTCTTTATTTTCTCATTCTTTCTATACCAAAGCTTTTTTTGGTAACTGACAATTTGCAGCCTGACTCTCAGACTGTCTTTGTCAAACTCAAACCCTTCTTGTATCATGCAGTGTGAATAAAGTACTAAATGTAACTGAGACACATATTGTTGCTATATAATATTGAGTGAGTGCACTGCGTACTCTGAAAAATCATCAAGACTGTCAAAGGGAAAGGTGTTTATACCAGCATTTTAGGAAATCAAATGTTCATTTGAGGTGCTAAGATAGATCCGTTATGAGAACAAAAGTTAGTGATATATAAGCTTTAGGATGATACAGTAAGTGAGGAACATATAGACTACTAGGTGCAGAAAACATAAACTTAGTACTTCTGTTGATAGGAATTTGTGAAACAATTATTAATTATTTTAACCTTTTCATGTTTTTCACTTTAAAAGCCCAAGGTATTCCATTGATATTTTAAGAAATAAATCAAGACAAAGTCACTCAAATTGTGAAGTGTAAAAAAGGCATTTAAAGAATTCGGTTAATGACTTTATAACAAGTAGGAAATGCATTTTTGTTCAACTCCTTTTACTCTGATACTGCTAATCAAATTTAACTACTGTTATGGCCACTAGAAGTCATGTAATGAATAAATGTTGTCCACCTGTATGTAATTTATAAGTCCAGCTGTTCTGTGAAGACCTCTAACATTTGTTAGAGAACATTAATAAACAAAAATTGTATTCAAGATTAAGAAACACTCCCAGGGTAAGTTTTAGAAAACAGGTTTAATAAATTCTGAGTCAAAACTCTAGGTTGGTCAACTCTGAGTTTTTAAACTCAGTGTTTGTAAAAAAAAAAAAAAAAAAAAGAAGGCTGAGGCCTGCAAAACAGGTTCGTTTTGGTGCGCTACCTCACACTGAGGCTGAAGAGATGGCCCTTAGTCAAAACAGTGGGCAGTTATTGCTGAGGGGGAGCTCATCGGACCCAGCCACAACTCAGGACACAAGGACCTACATAAGAGTCAACTTATGCAATTTAATGGCATATGTTAGATGTAATGGCCATCCATTCTTCTGTAGGCTACAGTTCTCTATATTTGGCTGCTGTTGCTTTCAGATATCAGTCTACTCTAAGGTGACTGAGTCAGAAAAAATGTGATGTGACATGCACTGTATTAAAAGAAAAAACATTAAACTAATTCCTGTCTTTTTCCCCAAAGTGGTTGCAGTGTTTAATCAAAAAATGGTATTAACACCAATGCTATGTCGGTTCTGAAAAAAAAAAAAAAACAACTCTATACAAACCAAGAAACTATTTAGAGGCTGGTTAGTTAATGTTTAATTATCCCCCTACTTTGTCTTGAAGGGTTGTAGTCCATGTGAACATTTTAGCCACAAAAATAACTTTGTTTATCTAAGAATCACCGCAAACAGATACTCCACCTCTGTCCTCTTTCTTCCTCTGGTGGGCAGAGAATGTAACTCAGAATCTGATCATGGTTGAGTTTACCATCTGCACGGCAAGGAAGTTCCCTGATCTTTGGTTGGTTGGTTGGTTGCATAAAATGTATGAAAAACTGGATATATTGTATACATTCAGTTAATCTTTTAATCTGATGTTTCAGTGCTTTGTGATGAGAAACAAATTTTTTTTTGTCTTAGCTCTAAATAGCTTACATAACTTTAACTAGGTGAAACGTCACATTTTAGTGGGTTGTGGCCATTGTTAAAACTCCACTTGTCATGAAATGTATTGACAGGAAAAACTATGATCTGACCAACTTACCTTGCTTTTCACCTGCAGGGGTTGGTGATGGAAATTCGAACTGTGCAGGCAAGATACATTCACAGCTCATGAGGCTGGTTGGATACACTCAGAGATCATTTTGAAGAAAAACTGCATTTTCTCGCTTCAAAATATAGCTGCACATGTCTCGGGGAGAAAATAATCATGTTGGCTTTTAGAGTTTCTTTAAACCAGCAGAAGTGGACAAACTAATGAAATGTCCGAATGTAGAGTTGTTATCCACCTGCTGAGCACATTTTCCCACGCACTTACTGAAGCTAGAATATAGATCAAGAAACATATCACTCATTCGATTTATCACAACTTCCTACAAAAGCAGGGCCTATTTGCAATATTTTTTATTTATTTATGCTGAATTTAAAGTAATCTCTTGGTCAACCAGTGCAGCAACCATGTGGAAAAAAATGAAAGCCACCATAAAATTAGTAGCCTGGCCTAGTCAAACTCTGTGACAGATGACAGCAAAATAAACTGTGACAGGGTTAGAGACAGTATGATTGCTTTAGTCAGATGCTAATCTTATAGTATTCCTGAAGTGCGATCTTTGTACTGCTTTGTTTTTTTTTTTTCATTGTTTTAAATTTGACAGAGCCAAAATTAAACTATGGAGTGTTGCCCAGTGACTTTGCCTCCTGCTCCCGGTGAAAGCAATAAGTAAGCACTAGCACCAGTTTAGTATTGGATGAAATATAAGAGATGCTAATGGGGATAAATACAAATGCAGGCCACAATTTTCAGATTTTTTGGGTAACATATAAACCATAAAAAAAATGGCTAAAATATGAATGTTGAAGAAATATGAAAGATTTTGCTAGGCACCTTGCAGAGAAAACTGGGCCACACTCTCAAATGAAAAATGTTACTTGGATGCACCTTTTTCTATCTATAGAAAAATGCAAGAATTAAACTCAAAATATTGGTATTCTAACCAATTTGGCCAGTTTTGAAGCTAATCTGAATACTTAAACAGGGAATTTTTTTATCTCTGTCATGGCAGTTGTGAAACTACAAAGACGATATGTATTTTATTAATTAATATTAAAAACCACCACCTGAATAAAGAAGCTGTGTGCTCCTTTTCCTTGCTGCTCTCCTTGCACATAAATGTTTTATGGATACTGAGAGCTGTACATCTTTAATCAGACATTTACACAGATGTTTGATGTTATCTGCTCCTCTCTTTGTTATCCAGACTTGTTTAGCGTGTCCCTATGCTGCAGTACTGGTAGAGTGGGGCTCACTGTCAACTCTTGGCCTGTGATGTAATGTAACCCAGGAGAATGGTGTATGGATCATATCCAAAACAAACTTTGATAACTGGGTGTGCATAACATCATTTTGACTGAGTTTCATGTAAGAAACTAAACAGTGTGTTCCTACTGCCTATAAAAAGAAAATATACCCCATAAATATGAGCTTTTCTTGAAAGGTTATTAATATAGAGCACGTCATAATTTAGAAATATTATGCAAAATATTAAAATGTTTTAATACAATGACTGTTAGAAGGAGATTCTGTTTAGAAAATTATGTGACCGAATTAAGATAGTTATCTTAGTTACTGTGCAATTTGTCACAGCTAGGGAGCCAGCCAGCAGACAAATTATTGCATCATTTTAACGATTTCTTATTCTCAGTATCTGCGCAGGACTGCAGGTCAGAAATAGAAATACACGTCATTGTATATATTTCATTCTCAGTTTATAAACATCAGTCCAAATAAATTAGAGTAGTTTGTTACACAGCAAAAGCAAAGATTTGTCTCCCTCTTTAAGAATGGCCTTTGCTTGTGATATACTGGTGCCCAGAGAGAGTTGCTTTTTGTAGGAAGAAGCATTGATGCAGCATAGTCACATCTTTAGCATCTCCTTTAACACTCAGCAGACATCAGAACAGCTTTTGTCATATTTTGTAGGCAAGAAAACAATCGTGGGGTGGGATGGTTGGGAGTGGAAGGTAGGTGATAAGCAGTTGCACAGATTATGCACCAGCAGGGGGAAGTAGCATCTCAGTAGGTTGCATTCTGTGTTAGCATTATATTCAATTCAAAAATACTTTACTGATCCCAGAGGGAAATTAATTTTGATAAACTAAGCATGAGGGTAATTAGATGATGAATATGCGCAATATTTTATAATTTATTATATGATTTATTTATATCTCGTAACAAAGCAGATGTTTTCTTTTTCCAATCTTTCTTTATCCTTTTTTTAGGATTTTTTTGGTCTGATCTTATAAATTCAATCGCTTACTTGAGTGGTTTAATAGTTTCTATTCTGGCGCGTGATACTACCAAAAAAAAAAAAAATAATAATCTGTATGCATAAAATTGGGATACATTCAAGGTTTATATGAGTAACAATTTAAGGGGAAACCCTCAACTTGTATGTTAGGCCCAATACCAACCAAATTATCTAAGAAGGTGTTCCCTCTGGTTACTAGCCCTATTTTATATATAATTAATCCATATTTAATAAATGGATATGTACCCGCAACTTAAGGTTACTTTAATTAAATCTTTACTTAAGAAATCCTCCTTGGATCAAGATGACTTCGCTAATTACAGACCTATATCTAACCTTCCTTTCTTATCTAAAATTCTTGAGAAAATAGTTGCTAATCAAATAGGTGAGCATCTAAACAGCAACAGCCTGTTTGAAGAATTTCAGTCAGGTTTTAGAGCTCATCATAGCACTGAAACAGCATTGGTGAAAGTTACCAATAATATTTTAATAGCCTCAGATCATGGATTTGTAACTGTTCTGGTCTTGTTGGATCTCAGTGCTGCTTTTGATATAGTCGATCATAATATTCTCTTAGAAAGGCTTGAACATTTTGTAGGGATCATGGGAACAGCCCTAGGCTGGTTTAAATCATATCTGTCCGACAGATTCCAGTTTGTTCATGTTAATGACAAATCTTCTTCTAACTTAAGGGTTACTTGCGGAGTACCACTTGTACAGATTATCTTTACTATACACTCTAAAAAGTAATTCAGGGTGCCTTTAGTCTTAACTTAAATATATACATTGTTATGAAACTAAAAATCAAGTTCATAAATGCTGTTAGACTTTTTTGATTTAATTGTTACTTTATTGAACTCTGGTGACACAAAAATCAAAAGGTCAATTGTTTATGGTGCTAACTGCATTCACTAATTTCTGTCTGTGAGCAAGGAAAAGTACCAGCGGCTATTTGTTTTCCACACAAGTATGCAGATATGTTTTGCACCATTTGTTTTGGATCAACTGGGGCAAAACTGTAATGTAAGATGTTTTAAAGTATAAATCAAATAATGCAATTTGTGTATTGTACTTCAGAAATTGAAAAGGCTCAACTGTTGTTTTGTATCTGTGTATTAGTTGTTAGTTGTTACGAAACTGCTAATAAATTTAACTCTGTGATAGTCGTGTGCAAAGCAGCTGGTATTTGTATTTTTTGAGGGGGGGTAGTATTAGTATTTGTGTTAGAGCAAAATTCAAAATAGGCATAAAAGTCAATTTTTCAATATTACACTTCCAATTTATGTTATAATCCGTTTTGATTATTATGGATGTACAATATTAGTCTTTCAATGAACATGTAATGGGAACGTCATTGAAAAGATACCAAAATAAATGCCACTATGGCCACAAAACCTTTAAAAAAATAGAAAGAAAAGAACAGTTGGGGCACGGTTTTTTGCCCCAAAGACTTTTGTGTTTGTGTTAATTTTAGAAGTTTTCTGTTGTATGTTATAGTTTGTGTTCTAAATAGGGGTTGTTTGTTTTGGGTTGTTTTTGGTTTTTTGTTTTGGTTTTGGGGTTGTTTGGTGTTGTTTGTTGTTTTGTGTTTTTGTTGTGTTGGGTGTTGTGGTTGTTTGGGTGTGTTGTTGGTGTTTTTTGTTTGTTTTGTTGTGTGGTTGTTGTTTTGTTGTTTTTTGGGGTTTGTGGTTGTGTGGTGTTTGGTTTTTTGGTTGTTTTGTTGTGGGTTGGGTTGTTGTTGTTTGGGGTGTGTGGTGGTTGGGTTTTGGTTGTTTGTTGTGTGTGTTGGGTGGTTTGGTGTTTTGTTGGGTTTGTTTTTTTTGGGTGTTGTTTTTTGTTTTGTTGTGTTTTTTTGTTTTTTTGGTGTTGTGTTTGTGGTTTGTGTTGTTTTTTTTTGTTTTTGTTGTTTTTGTTTTTTTTGGGGTTTTTTTTTTTTTTTTTTTTTTTTTGTGTTTTGTGTTTTTTTTGTTTTTTTTTTTTTTTTTTTTGTTTTTTTTTTTGTTTTTTTTTGTTTTTTTTTTTTTTTTTGGTTTTTTTGTTTGGTTTTTTTTTTTGGGTTTTTTTGTTTTGGTTTTTTTTTTTTTTTTGTTTTGTTTTTTTTTTTTTTTTTTTTTTTTTTGTTTTTTTTGGGTTTTTTTTTTTTTTTTTTGTTTTTTTTTGTTTTTTTTTTCTTTGTCTCTTCTTTTTCTCTTTCAGCTGTCTCTAAGTCCAATTTTGGTCTCGTATCTGCTCAGGGTTCTTTTTCCTTTTTAACACTTATAAGCAAATTTGACAGCTCATCTCCCGGGAGATATTGGCTGCAGCGTATTTCCGATAGAAGCTGATAAGCTAGGAACTTCTTCTGACTTTAGCATCCAGACAAACTCCGACACCAGAGGAGAAAATGTAAAATTATTTTACCTTTAGAAGTCTATTTTGCCGCCTTTCTCCCCTGACCGGGTGCGTCGGCCGTCAGACTGTGTGTTGTTGGTTTTATTACATGCAAAACTAATTAGATATATAGTATAATGAAGACTCAGACAACACAGCCTGTTCTAGAAGTAGCTTCAGCGTTTTATTGGTCTTGGTCTCAATACAGCTACATAGTCATTGACCCGAATTAACATTTGTATCATTGTCTGTTAAATTGACTCCTTATCTCTGAGCAGAGCTGAGATCCCAGCCCAACAAACCCTCTCTCTAAAGAGCTATATACTTTCATGCGTCACGGGACTTGTGTTCTTGGCAGCGTTGGTTATCTAGCGCCTATTGTCTGGTTCTGAAGAGGCCAGAAAAGCTGGGAACAAAACATTTCCTAGAATGTTAATGAAAGTCTTTCGTGGAAGTACCACGTACATCTTCTCAGCTCCTCAGAATTGATGCACGTGTTGATTACACGTGCCACGCAGGCCCAAATTTTGGCTTCTACATTAGCTGTGCTCCTTAGTTATCCTTTGAGTTATGTTGTTGTCAGTGTTTATTGGTTATTGTCTGCGCATCGTTATAGAGATGGCTGTGCACTGGTGTTCGGTCTCTCCAAGGAGGGCAGCTTAATAATTTTTTTGAGGTCATAAAACTTTGATGCTAACCACCAAAATGTCACAATTTGTTTGATGCTAAAAATACTTTAATAAAATAAACTATTTTCCATATTTGAAAAGTCATGCTGGGTCAACTTAATTACTTGCATTCATTTAAATAGTAAGTTCATTTTACTTAGAAGTGTGCTTTATTGTGACCAAATAAATACTTCACCATACTTGAAATTCCATGTTAGATCAACTTTAATACTTGCATTCGTGTTGACAATTATTAAGTTCATGCTACTTAGAAATGTCTGTTATTATGACCAAAAAGCTATTTCACCATACTCAAAACATTGCTTTGAATTAATGTAATTCTGCCAGCAGTTGGCTTAACTTAAAAATTCTAGTGGAAAACGTTAACATCGTTTTTTTTTTTTTTTTTCTACCCCAATGTTTTATTTTTTAAGAGTGTAAATATATGCTCCCAATTGGTAAAATAATTAGACAAATTGGAATGAATTTCCACCGTTATGCTGATGATACACAATTATGTTTATCCATGACCAAGACATGACATTTAAATCCCATATTAAACAGGTTTCCAATATTTATTTATTTTACCTCTGTAATATTGTTAAAATTAGAAGCATCCTGGCCAGGAGTGATGAAGACAAATTAGTCCATGCATTTGTTACTTCAACGCTGGACTACTGTAATTCCTTATTATCAGGAAGTCTGCAAAATGTAATTAAAAGCCTTCAGTTGATCCAAAATGCTGCAGCTACGTAGAGTTCTGATGAATATTAAAAAGAGAGATAATATTTATCCTTTTTTAGCTTCTCTCCACTGGTTTCCTGTTAAATCCAGAATAGAGTTTAAGATCCTCCTCCTTACTTATAAAGCCCTTAATTATCAAGCTCCATCATACATCAGAGATCTGATTGTTCCATATGTTCCTAAGAGAGCACTTCCTTCTCAGAATGCAGGTCTGCTGGTAGTTCCTAGGATTTCTAAAAGTAGAATGGGTGGCAGATCTTTCAGTTACCAGGCTCCCCTCCTGTGGAACCACCAGCTCCCAGTTTTAGTCCGTGAGGCAGATACTCTGTCTGTTTTTAGGCTGGGCTTACAACCTTCCTTTTAGATACAGCTTTTAGTTAGAATGAATTAGGTTATCCTGAGCTATTTTTGTAGTTATATGCTGCTATAGGCTTAGATTGTTGGAGGACAGACCGGACACTTTTCTTCTATCTTCTTTTTCTTCTACCACTCTCCAGATATTTTTTTCTGCTGTCATTGCGATTGTTAAACATGTTTTCTCTCAGTATTTTTCTCCCCATAGAAGCTCCACATGGTCTGGTACCCTGCTAAACTACAATGCCCCCTGCTGGATATGGAACATCGGTCCAGATGATGCTCAAAGTCACCGAGCATCCTCAATGCTGTCTCTTCTCTGTCTTCTCAGACCCCCAGATGGTCGTGGAAGATGACAGCTTGTACTGAGCCAAGTTCTGACGGAGGTTTCTTCCTGTTAAAGGGGAGTTTTTCCTCTTCAATTTTGCTACATGCTTGCTCAGTATCAGGGAGTGCTGAGGAATTTCCATGGTTGTAGGTCTGCATCAATGGGGCCCAACCCCATATCAACGACTTCATGCAATCTGCTGGGATTCCTTACATAAAAAACTTTAACTAATTGGAATGTTTGTATAAGTATTGAAATTACTTTTTTTGCAAAGTGCCCTGAGATTACATCTGTTGAATTGGCGCTATATAAATATAAGTGAATTGAATTGAATTATTGTAGTTTTATTTCATTTTAGGTCATACAAATATGTTTAGGACATACAAATATGATGTTTACGAATCAATTTATGCATACATTAAGCCAATGTCTATGCACATATCTGGATTAGCAACATGAAAAATGAAGATGTAACTATTGTAGTTTTATAAAGTGCCACACGGACTAATCATAATACAGTTCATTTTTATCAAAACAAAAAAAAGAATGCAAATAATAAAAGCTTGAAAAGCAGGTGTTTGGTCAGGAGAGAGAAAGGAATTGAAGCCCACTGGCTCCCATAAGCTTTCACACGTATGCCTCTGTGTCTTTACCCAGGTGTGCAGGACAGCTGCCTGAAATTATTTAATATAAATAGCCAGGCACAGGTGTCTGTCTCGTCTCAGAATCAGCCTGGTAATAATCTCTTGCTGCTGCTCCCAAACTAATTGATGTCTGAAAAGCAAATCCGAGCAGGTCCAAATATAGATTTGAAATCTGACTTTCCACATTGCAGGGAATCCAAACTGGCAGTTGTCCAGACCGGATTGTCGCTTGCCTATGCATCATAGCTGCATGACAAATGGTGGGCATTGCTTGTCTTTATGCATCTAACACTTTGTCTTGCATTCAAAATCATGAAAATAACTGAGGACATGAAAAGTTTCATTTAACGGCTCAGAATCTTAGGTTTAATTTACTTTACTGTAGTTGTACCACCAAGATAAACACTGCATCTAATGCAGTAAAAATGCTTTCTAGATAAGAGAAGAATTGTCTGATAACATGAGGGTTTTCTCCTGGAAAGCAGCTAAAACTCAACAGCCGAAATAATAAGTGTTTTATATGACCCAGCTGCTTGGACTTCAGGTCATGTTACCACCTTACTCTCACCAGTTCACCTATATGCTGAGGCTCTACCGCTGCCAGGCTCTCATCTCTGTCTGAACTGCAACGACCACAAATGGAGGACTCATATTACATCTAATAGTAAAGCTTAAAATAGCCAACAGCTGTCTGTCTGTGTCTGTGTGTGTGTGAGTGTGTGTGTGTGCGTGTGTATGTGAGTGGAAGGAAGTGTGGTTGGTTCTGGTTTTGCGTCAGCCCTGCCATGGCAACCAGGCCTTGCAAGTATCTCCTTTCTTCATCAAATGTTTCTGTTCATTAAGATCAAAGACTTTGTCCACACCAATTCAGCTAATTACATCCTGATTGGGCTGTGTTACATGATTATTAAACTACCTAACAAACATTCTGAAGAAGTAAGCCTGCACAGTCTCAGTACACAGGGGACAGTGACAGAAGTATTACACGCAAACTTACATTAGTTCACGTGCATAATTTTCGTTACATCTTCATTTCTAAGCCACCCCTGGTTGTTTTTTAGATGTTTTTTCCTTTTTGCATGCAAGTGTGTGCTGTAAAATGCAAAGTTCTGTTTTAAAAAAGATTGTTGTTCTGACCCAGCTGAGAGAGTCAAGCATCCTACTTTCACTTATGACAGCATAATGAGAAACGTTACTTTGAAGCCGTGACAAGTAGATAGAATACAGCTGAAGTGTGTCAGGTCAATTTTCTGTTGAGTGTTAGATGAATTTCTGCTTCATCAGCCAGGGAACGACTTACACATCACAGACAAAATCTTAAGACTGGAGCTGTTTGTGCCACGTAGTACTGATAAAATCCTCATTCTTAATTGTTTAATTTGTAAATCCCGACAAGGAAAACATACTTTTTTAGGAGTCTGAATAAGACATTGTTGGATTTTTTAAGCAAGGCAGAGGAAAAGAGGGAAAGTTTAGTTTTTACCTGATTGGTGTCAAAAAAAGAAATTTAAAACTGAAATTCCTTTTCTTTAGGCTCTAAACAAAGTATTGAGGAAAATAATTAACTCATTCGCTGCTGAATGCTTCCTGCTGTTCTTTTTATAACTGGCTTCCACATAGTGGCTACAGCTTGTTGGGTTTGCTCAGAATATATTGAATGGACTCCCAGCATCCCGTGCGCCGGGCTGGCAGCCATTTTGTGAACCAACAGCTTCCCATTGGTTTCTGGCCAGTGATGATGTCACTGATTTGATAAAAACCTTCTCTTCCCTTCTGACTTTGACATTCCAGCATTGCTTTCATGAAGCATCGGAGGCAAATTCGAGTATCCTCTAGCGACCCATTTCCCTTCTTCCCTCTTGATTCTGGTCGGAAGGGAATCATGCTGAAAATTCCCCTGGGGTTTTGCTTTTCTGTGCACCATTGAGTCAAAGCCGAGAAGCTGTCTGTGAGTCTTTGTTTCTCCCAAGAGAGTGTTTATCAGCTGCAGCCTGGAACACGCATCTCTAAACTCCATCGTACCCCCCTCCCATCTCATCACACGGCCACACTGGTCGGATCTCCCTGTGACGTCAGTTTTGTTTGATTCTTGCATTCCTCATAGAATAGATACACTCAGTTAGAAGTGTGGCATAGTTTAATTTGAACTAGACTGAATTTATTTTATGATTGCTTCTGATAAGGGTTAAGCAATTTCTAATAAATTCCTTATACTTGAAACAAAATATCTGTGCTTCTTTTAGTGTCGCGTGATTCAATACATTGTTAAAAGAATTCATTCTTCAGATAAAGACTGATAGTCTGGTATAATTAATAGTTTCTTGTATGGATTAAGAAGCTGGTGCCCAGTTTTGCTAATTTTGTCACTGACAATTTGAGTCTTTTTAATAATTATCTCAGTATTAGGTTATTTGTATAATTATTCCAAATTATTATTAGTCAGAAACCATAGCATCCTCTGTAGTTAGAGAAAATAAGTTTTCCATCCAAGCACATCTGGTTGCAGATGAATTTGTTTAGTTTTGATGAGTAAATATTAAAAGGTCAATAAGGGGAAATGCAAAATATATTTTTGTAATGTGGGTTAAAATTATTTCACCAAGAATCCGGGAGAGTTAATTACACTGCAGTACTTTGGAACATTTTCTAAAGTGAAAAACGATTTGAGGAAATTATTACATAAACTTGTCTGACAGGATACAGTGAGTGGATGATTATGTTTTATATCCAGAAGGACGGAGGTCAAATTCAGTGTCCTATAAATTACATTTCTTGCCTCTTAAAGTCACTTAGGAGGATAGAGTGAGACAGTGACATTAATCCCAGCTTCCCTCTTTACAGATTTATTTTTCTCCTGCCAGACTTCAGATGAGCATGAATCTTCCTTTTATAGAACTAGATGTTCTACCAGCTTTATTGGTTCAAGGTGCAGGCAGAGATTATTACCAGGATGTACTGAAACTATTCCAACTTTTAGATTCAGTTCATTTATCCAGTGGGACACACAGTCATTGTTTTTAAGATATATATATATATATATATATATATATATATATATATATATATATATTTCTGTGTTGATTTGGGACTACTTTCTCCAATATATTTTTGATGAAAAATCTAATGACGGTTTTTAGTTTCAAGTTTTCATGTCTGGGATTTCATTGGGGCTCATGAGGCCAAACAGTTTAACAAGATTCTCATGGCATTTATAAGTCAAAATCTATCAACTTTGTTTGTATTAAAACCATCAAAAGCTATTAAAAGGCCCTCAGGAGTATTGTGACACAGTCACAAGGAGCTCTGCTATGGGGGCGATTTCACCTCTTACACTGGAGTAAAATCTCCACACATCTCACTCATTGTTCAAGTGAACGCTGAGTTGTAAGTAATGTCCCTTTGGTAATGCTATCCCAGCTGCATTCTCTGAAAGCACATATGGCTTTTAATCCTGATGGATCACCACAAACAAAATTAAAAGAAAAGCTAATCTGTGAGGCGGGTTTGTTGTTACATGTTTGTTGTCCAATAATCAAAAAGTAGCATTGACGGCTTTTGACCAAAGAGTAAGAGTGAAATAAGCATTTAGCAAATTTCAAACATGTTGTGATGTTGGTTAGTTATTTCTTGGCATGCCTCCCAAACAATTGGCGGACATGTAGAGAGCATCTAATGGTTGCTATGGAGACTTGGTGGATCCAAGATGTTACTTTTTTTTTTTTTTCATTTCCCTCGTCCTACTTCGGATTATTGCTTAAAGCATTTACAATCCTGGAGGGATATAAATGTACACAATCAAGGTTATCGAGACCCAGATCTGGAATCTTTCTACTAAGACTGTGCACCTGGAGGGTAAGTAGAGTAGCGAGCATATAGGTTATGTCCGTGTGCTTTTTATGTGTCAATATCTCTAATCAATCATTGCTTCAATAAATAAATAAATGACAACTTAGTATGTTCCTTGCTGTGATCACAAGACATGTAAACAGCAGCATGTAAAAGATTATGATTCTGCAAAGTTCTGCAGGATGTTTAGTTACTTACTGCTGTGTGAGCAACAAGACAGAAAAATCCACAGCAAAATAACTGTGAATCTTAATAAAAGCAAAATATCCGTTTAGTTTACTGTTCCACCTTTTCTGTTACACTACCACGGATAACTTGTCAGCATTCATAAGCCATTATCATTAAAACTGTGGCCACATTTTGATTGCAATCGTTAGAAATACTGATTTGAAAATTAACTTTAAATGATGTGTTTGGGTGAAGTTACCTGAAATTAAATGGTCACTACTAGGGATGCAACGATACCACTTTTTTCAAACCATTTCGATTCCGATTCTTGGATTTGCCGATACCGAGTACCAATACCGAAACTTCTACCACACACAAAAAATGCAATGAATTGTAAGACAGGTTTTATTTTCTTCTCTGACTGTACAACAAATGATGGTGAATAAGATAAAAAATAATATTAATAACCATGACCACAAAAAAATAACCCTTTTCATTGAAATTATTAATGGGTTTCCACATTTTAATTATCGGTTCATGGATAACTGTAACCGATACCGATACAGTACATAAGAGCAGTATCGTCCCCCGATACCTGATACCAGTATCGGTATTGGTGTATCCCAAGTCATTACACACAAAATCCATTGAGACACAGGCTCCAACGCTTATTTTTTTTTTTCATCACGTGTGGCATGGTACACAACGAGGGCCTGGGCGGGGACTTGATCCCACGACTCCCAGGTGAAAGTCATGGGCGCTAACCGGTCAGCCAAAGGGAATCCCTGTGGCCAAGCAGCCGGGGCATGTGATCTATTGGAGCCACAGTGACAGGACCTCCACACTGTCACATCTCTCCCCCTCTTATCACAAGCACATCCTCGTGCTCCCGTGCAGGGTGCCACCAATTTCAAATCCATGGACTTATTACCAGTCTCACATGGATCCTGCCAGCAACACCAAATGTGGCATGGTACACAATGAGGGCCTGGGCAGGATTTGATCCCATGACTCCCAGGTGAAAGTCATGTGCGCTAACCAGTCAGCCAAAGGGAATCCCTGTGGCCAAGCAGCCGGGGCACGTGATAACGCACATGACTTTCACCTGGGAGTCGTGGGATCAAGTCCCCGCCCAGGCCCTCGTTGTGTACCATGCCACATTTGGCGTTGCTGGCAGGATCCATGTGAGACTGGTAATAAGTCCATGGATTCAAAATTGGTGGCACCCTGCACGGGAGCACGAGGACATGCTTGTGATAAGAGGGGGAGAGACGTGACAGTGTGGAGGTCCTGTCACTGTGGCTCCGATAGATCACGTGCCCCGGCTGCTTGGCCACAGGGATTCCCTTTGGCTGACTGGTTAGCGCCCATGACTTTCACCTGGGAGTCATGGGATCAAATCCCACCCAGGTCCTCATTGTGTACCTTGCCACACACGCTCCTCATTTTGTAGCAGAAATCCATCTTTCCCTCCAAACTAGATCTTTTGGAATGTGATAAAAGGCTCTGTATTTAACCTGACCACAAAAGTCAATCATTTACTCACAGCTGGAAAACTCTTGAATAGCAAGATAGCTACTGTAGCTTGTTTACCATTTTTCCTGCCAGTGTGACGTCATCTCCCAGAGCTCTATGGTCAGATCTACTCTGGAGGTCTTTTTACCTTCTTTACCATACTGATCACTGTCTCATAGTGGCAAGACTTGAGTTCTTGTCCGATATTGTGGCCTAGCAAAATGTTCCACTGTTTCACCCTATATTTTCACCCCCAAGAAACAAAAAAATACAACACTAATTAGTTCCTGGAAACCAAAAAGTAAAAAAATATATATAAAAATATAAAAAAGGATGGGTATTTGCTTCAGTGTGCTGTTTTTCTACTGCAATTTATTAATTTATTTATTTGTGATTTTAATATTTGCAGAGGATCCTGTTCTCTCACATATTTATATTTGCTCCATTTGGATGTTTATACTTTTTTGATCTTTTATTTCATTCTTTCAAAATACTGTACATAGTTGTAATGTTATCATTTTAATACATCATACAGGAAACATGAGTGATTTGTAGAAAGAATTACTGTACTGTGGATTGATTTACCCTGTGGCACTACAGGTATCACCCATGTTAGCATACCTAATTAACATGTTAAAGACTCAACATTTTTCTCCAGAAACAGCAAGTCATTTCTTACCATGTTAATTGCTTTCAGCTGCGATCTCATTGTTATTCTCATTTCCTTTCACAGGGCTGCATGTTTGCTTTGAAGACGGTAGCTTTTGTTTACTTGCATGCTGTCAACACTTTGCCATTTACTGTGAATAATGAAACCATACTGGGTTTTTCTTCCACTATTGAGGTGCATCAGTGCATGTGTATGTTTACCTGCAGATGAATTAGAGAAGGACATTGCAAAAATTCTCTTTCACCTCCAGTGATCTGTGGACATCGTGTTGTTAACGGTTGTCAGATTCAGTGAGTGTAAAAAGAGAAAGATATTGAAACTAAACACTAAATGAATTTCAAGAAGAAAAAAATAATCAATTAGATCACCCTATTTGTTGTTATTAGAATAATTCTTTTTGCACAAGTTAGTGTTTTGGCATTTATGTTAAAGCTTTCTGTCTTACCAAGTTTACTTGATTAGCTGCATAAAATTATTCTATTTCGTTCTCATACAGTGAGGAACATAAGTATTTGGACACCCATCGATTTTGCAAGTTCTTCCACTTAGAAATTATGGAAGCATCTGAAAATCACACTATAGGTACATTTCCACTGTGAGAGACAAATATATGGAAATCACATTGTATGATTTTTAAAGAATTGAATTGCATTTTATTGCTGCACATAAAAATTTGAACACCTGGCAATCTGCAAGAATTCTGACTCTCAAAGACCTGTTACTCCGGCCACCTCCACTTATTAGTCTAAATTAGTAGCACCTGCCTGAGCTCATTAAAGACACCTGTCCATCCCACGTCAGACTCCGACTACTAACATAGGCAAGACCAAGAGCTGTCAAAAGACACCAGAAACAGAAATTTGAGAACTACACAGGGCTGGAAAGTGCTATGGGAGGATTGCCAAGCAGCTTGGTGACAATAAATAAACTGCAAGATATCTGTGTTGCTCAATGACCCCGAAACCTGACAGATCTAGCGAAGATTTGTGTGGAGGATTGGGCCAAAATCCCTGTTTCAGTATGTCAAGAACTACAGGAAAACTTTGACATCTGTAATTGAAAACAAAGGCTTCTGTACCAAATATCAACACTGGTTTTCTCAAGTGTTCAAATACTTACGTGCAGCAATAAAATACAAATTAAATATTTTAAAATCATACAAAATTATTTCCTGATTTTCTTTAAAATGCTGTCTTACACAGTGGATGTGTGAATTTCTATCATATCTAAGCAGGAGAATTTGCAGAATTGTAGGGTGTTCAAATACAAGCATATTTTCCTCACTTTATTTCAATTTGGCTATTTTCCCAGCCTTGGCTTTCATTAAAACTTTTTCATTAATACATATTTTGTTTTGAAAAATAGGGACATTTTTAGGGGCTATATCAGAAGCCATTCAAAAAATAAAATGCTTTGTAAACATGCTGCTTTTTTCTAAACCAGAGTTCCATATTGTATGAAACAATCCCAACAGTGACAGTCAATTTAGGAGAACAGCAGTAGGTCAGAAACTGATCTATTCATTTGACCCACAGTTACAGAGAGAAAGTCTGACCCATTTTCACAACCTAAATGCTTTCTGAACATTTAGACTCTAACACAGGGCCCCTTTGCAACTGAGTTACATTGTTTTAAATGAATTTATGATGCTAGGGGTCAATGCTTTTGAATTTTTTCTTAAGAAGCTATAAGATATAGTTTATAGACTGAATGACAGTGGGAAATTATCATTTTATTGGTGTACTTTGTTGTTAAGAGTTGATGTTCCTGATTTACAAAATGAGCTAAAAAATATGCCAATGAAACAAAGGAAATGTTTTCTTTAAAAGATTTCTTGAAATAACAGAATATATTCAAAAAATATGAAAAAAAAATATCCATTAACAAGGGATTTGACCTTCTTAAAAATATTTTTTTTTGCAGTGAAGAATGATCCGACTGGACAAAGTAAGCACAGGGAAACCAAGATAGATGGAACAATTATCTTAAGAACCTGGCAAGGAGGTAATGACACAGACTGGTGTATAACTGTTTGGGAGGAGAATAAATGACATGAGAGGTGAGACTAATCTGGATACAGGGGAGCTGGGTCAGAACCCGAGCTAAGGGAAGGTGACTATTTAACAAAATGAACACATAGGGATCTGACAGGAAAGGTATCTAAGGAAATCAGAAAAGAAACACTAAGAAGCAGTAAAGCAAGGGGAGGCAATTGTATGTGTATAGCACACTCTCAACAAGGTAATCAGGTGCTTTTCATTATTCAATTGTAAAGAAATAAAAGATATGATAAAAACGTGTTAAGTAAAAACAGCACTTAAGACATAAATGCATAAAAACATGAAAAGCATAAAAAATGCAATATCAGAGAAAGAAAAACAGCAATTATTAAAACAGCAATTTACTATCTCCGTGGGTAGACCCTTCAGAGGAAAGTTTAACAAAGATGCAGCTCAAAGAATGCAGTAACGCTGTTATGAAACAGCACTGCCTTTCACACTTCACCCAAGGTATCAAAACTCTTTGAGAATTATGGGTGGTGCTTCTTATGCTAGCAAGCAAATAATCTTCATATTTGCAATAAGGAGACATTTTTTAAAACATTCAAATTGGACTTTCATGAAAGTGAGAAAAATATAAATGTCCCAATTGTTTTGGTCAGCTATTGAGCAACACACTATCTTTCATTTCATGCCATCTAATAAAAGTGATGTTATGGTGCATTCAGACTGCAGCCTTTGTCAGCGTCAAGCAATGGTCATAAAGTGACTAGCTCGACTCATATACACAAAAGATACCTTTTGAAGCGTAAGCTCGCAAAACTCATAGGCGGGCCTTTCTCCGCTTGATATTTTAAACACGCAAATCATGGTTGCCTACCCAAGTGAAAAAAAAAGAGTACTTTAGTGTATTTCAAGTATGTTTATATTCCCAATACTAGGTTGAAATTGTATTTACCCAAATTGTACTTATTGTAAATATATAAAACATGTGCTAGCATCACTCTTTAACACTAACACAGAAAATAATATTACTATGTTACACTTTACAGAAATAGATTATTCTAAAATGTACTTTAAATATAAATTTATGTGTGCTTTTTAAAGTGTACTTATCTGATATTTGTTTTTTCACATATTTTTGATATATTTTAAAATGTATGCTCAGAATTGTTATTGTTTGATACACTGAAAGCATACTTTAAAAGTACACATTTTAATATCAACACTGTAATATTAAGTTTGAGTGTATTTTAAGTTACATTTGAGTCTTATTATGAAGTGAAGTTATTCACGCTAGTTCTTCGATTCTTTTATAAATTTCTTTCTGTGTGTATAGTACACAGATAGTAATTCTTGCAGCTGTTCTGTAATGTTTATTCAGTTTGGTAAACAAATATGATATTCATTTATATAAAAGCAGAGAAGTTAACAGGTCTATAAGTAAACCTTATGTTATGGGTTTTAGTTAATGTATATGCTTTTAAATGTGTCCAACAGGAAAACAGAAGAAATTACCCATAATTCACTTGGGAGAAACCTGACACAGAACCGTGAGTCAAAGGAACGTTATGAAAACCGAGGTCTTGAGGAAATGCACAACTTGTTTTCCAGAGAAGTCACTGTTAACTGCATGGATAGCAAAGCCCTCTGGCCTGTAGGAGTATTAGTGTATTGCATCAGAAGTTGCAAGGTCAATAATATTAAAGTAAATAAGTAATAATTTCATCTATGGAAGTATATTCTCTTAGTTTAAAATAAACTGATATCATTAAACATTTTTGCTTATTAAGAATATATAAGTAGTGTAAAGTTTTATATATTTTTAGAATGTTAACAAATAATTCTTAATGTACACTACTTACAATACAAAGTATGCTTTAATTCTACTAATTAAGTATATATTAGTACATGTAAAACCATATATTAAAGTATGCTAAATATATTTTAAGTTGTTCAATTTTAGCATATAAAAGTATACTAAATACACTTAAAGTTTAGCTTTACTACAATTTAATTACTATCAAAATATATTTAGTACAAAATTAGTTGTTCCAAAATAGCATGCTTCAATTTAAGGGTCACTACAGCTCACTTTGTTGCCGTGCTGCGTCAAGAGCGTTAGGACCATCAAAAGTTCGACTTCTGTGTTGCTAGTGTTATGAGCTTTGAAGCTTGAAACGCAGGAAAAGCTTGAAAAGTTGACAGAGCCGACGCTCACAAAGTGCCGCAGAGACCGTAATGCTCCTCTAACGTCCTCAACCGTAGATTTACCATGTAATCTTGACGTTGCTGACGCTGACAAAGCCTGCGGTCTGAACACAGCATTAGTCTTAAAATTATAACTCTACCCATAAAACCTTATCTACCTATCTATCTATCTATCTATCAATCTATGGCAGAGGGAACTGTTTGGACATGAAGTACTGTCATGTTTCATGTAGATTTAATGTTCTTTGATTTATGGCAAATCAAATTGAAATCACTTTGTTTGCTTTTTTGCAAAGGTTACAAGAGGCCAGGATTTGTTCTATTCAATGTGACATACACACACACTGAGACAGACAAAACACAGGCCCAGAGGTGCATTATGTCTAAAGAATTGACAGATGGAATCAAACAGTGAAAATAGATAAAAGACAAGACACAATATATCTGAGATATCTGTGTGTGTGTAGGATCAAAGCTGATCTTGCCTTTCCTCAAGGCGATCCTAAAAAACAGTGTCAGTTAATTCAACAGAGGCTTTAGTTTGAACACTTTTCAGTGATTAAAACAGCACCGCTTTTTGTATACAGTAGGAAAGAACACAGAACTGCAATACTAATTCAAACATGCAAAACACCGATCAGATCACCCAAATAGAACGTGACAGCAAAGTAGAACGTTTGTTTTGCCTTACTTTGATAAACAGAAAAAAAAAGGTTTTTGAATAATTTTATGACCATTAGAGAAAGCCTTTGTGCTGGAAAATTTCATCATTTCACTCCACTTTTGATGCATTTGTTACATCAAGTGTATTATCAAATCCAGTTGAACTAACCTGTGTTTTGTGAGAAATCTTGTGACACTTTGTTGGTGACTCAGAACAGAGGAACTTTAGGGAGAACAGTATTAACATAAAGCAAATGACAAAAATATTGTGAGTGTATAAGAAGGCAATACTCAGGACTTGCTTCATGTGTCCATTGAAGGTATTTAGTATCAGGGCCGGTTCTGGTCATAGGCGACATAGGCCGTTGCCTAGGGCGCCCACGACGGAGGGGGGGCGCTGCCGCGAGGCGGGGGTGGGATGCTGGTGAACAGCAGCACGGTGCAGCAAAATGACAGAGCAGTATCCAGTTTGTGGAAGCTCAATTTAGGAAGAGAGCAGTGATGTCTGCTCTCCCTCAGCAGGAGCAGGCGGTGTTGTTGTGACAAAGCGGGGGGCATACTGGAACCTCCGTATTTTCTTTCCCGCCGTCTTGCCTTATTAAAGTTTACTAGTAAATTTCATAAGGAAATCCTCTGTCTCTCAGTTTAAAGAAGTGCGAGAGCTGCTGCCTGCTGCAGTTACACTGGCAGGTCTGGCAAAGTCAGCTCCGGGAGCAACAATAAGATGCACCTGGTGAAGATAGAGTCCTTAAAAAACGAACTAGAAGACGTGTAAATATATCGGGGAAATGGGACAGCAAGTTTCCTTCCCTCCAGAGGAACTGGATGGGGCGCAGCATCAGCACAGGTAGGCGTGGTTCTGTTCACTTAGTGAGCTGACTAGTAGCAGATGTTGGAAAAGACCGATGAAGGTAGGAAATTGTCGGTGAAGAAGTCCAATTTAATAAATCTTAAATAAGAGGTACTCTATCCGCCTCTGTCTCCCCTTGGATCAGAGTTTGAATTAATAATTGTATTTAATAATGTGAGTCAGACCTGCAGTATTTATCCTTGAAATTGGTTGAATTCAGCCTACTTCATATTCAAAATGGCTGAGAGAATAGAGAATGGCAACAGACTTTAAATTAGGAATAAAAAGTTTTTTTTTTTTTCCTTAAATCAGTCAGTCTTAAAGAAAATACGATTCATGTGTAAGTTTCTTTTTGAGGCCTCAGACAAGCCCATATTGGTTTGTTTCCTCTCTGCTACAGAAAAAAAAATGCTTTCTTTAATATATGTGATGTGCACTGTAATGCATCTTGATGTTTCGTATCAATGGCCATGTTTGCTGGGGAAGAGCTGTATTTCTGGGACCATTTTCTAAACCCTGATTGTTTCCACTATGGGATCCAGAACAACCTCAGATTACCATGCTAGAAATTTTGCCCAGAAACTGAGATTACAGCCGTGTTAGTCTGTTTGTACAGTTTGGAATAGATAAAAGCAGCAAAACTTCAGTGACCTTCTCATCATCGCAGGATATAACTATATAAACAGCACAGTTTTGGACAGTGCAGTGGAAATTCGTGCAAATGACAGCCGGGATCATGTTAAAAACTCATGGAAAAACATTCCATTCACAAAGTACATACAAGATTCACAAAAAGATTTTCATGAAACATCATGTGATTGCAACACCATGGATAAAAAACAAGAGGAGTGACAAAAACATGTTTTAAAGAGAAAAAGTCCAAACATTCCTTTTGCCTGGATTTTTTCTCTTGATTTGGAATCGATTCCCAGAGGAAGCAATGATGGAAACTGGGATGACTTATATATCCTCTGACTAGCTTGAAGGAAACTCACCTCTAGGTTAAAATAAAAGTATAGGAGTTCTCTGTGGGATTGAATGTCTCCACATTGTCTGGAAAATTCCCTGAAAATTTTTTTTGTTATTTTGGTATTTTTCAGGTTTGGTTTGGTATGGACAAAGAACAAAGAACACGAAAAAGTCTTTGTCTTCCTTTTCCAAACTCAAGTGATTCATCTATCCATCCAATGTATGTAAATACCCAGCTTTCATTTCTATAGCACATCCTGCAATACATTATGGGCTTGACACCCGGGGAGCGACGTGGCTCCTTCTCCATTTCTTTTTCTATGGAACTTGCGCGATGAGGCGAAAATCGCCTGACCTCCTCCAGCCAAGCGACAGGCGACATTCGTGCCCGTGAGATTCCGCGCTCGTTCTCGGGTTTGCGACGCGACACAAGAAAGTAGAAAGATGTTCAACTTTTGTCGCTGTCTAATGGCGCTACAACCAATCAGCGAATGTTTAATTGACTGACCAAATAGCTGAGAGCATGCTACTTCAAATTGCAACCGCTTTGACATGGAAGAACAGATCACTTTAGCTGTGTCCGATGTTCTTGAGGTCCATCATCAAATGATGATATTCTCCATGATGTTTCCTTGTTTCTAATATTGGATGAACCCAGAGTTGCCTTTTTCTTTTCTTAAGTAACGTGAACAGCAAAATATCTGTCAATTCCAGCAAAATATTCTTAATCTTCATCCTTGATGCTTTGTCTGTCACGGATCGCTTTTCAAAATGTCCGAATTGCTGCAAATTTAATAACCAATAAAATTTCTTGGAGACAAGCGATCTGAGAGCACGTTGCCGCAACCGCTGCTGTTTATCGCGTCCCGTGTGTTCATTTTCACCTGGATGGCGACGAGTTTCGCCTGTCGCTTGTCGCTCCCCGTGTGTCGAGCCCATTATTGTAAACTTTGACATTTATACTTCCAATTCGGAACTCTGGTAGAAACCTTTAGAATTTCCATCCATCATTTACCTACAGTATGTTGTCTGTCCTTTGCAGGATTGTGTGGGTGTATGTGTTTTTGTGTGTGGGGGCATGTATATATCATTGTGAGGACCATCAGGCTTGGCATCTTTGAAAGGCCACCAGCACTGTGTTTACATTTAGTAGTTGTGAGGAGATTTTGCTGGTCCTTACAATGTTCAACAAGTGACTGTGCTCTACTAATTAGGTTTACGGGTATGGTGTGAATGACGTTTTAGTTAAGGTTAGGGTTAGGCATGTGACACTAATGGTTAGGTTTAGGGAAAGTGTCTGGATGAGGCATAATAAAATAAATGGAAGTCAATACAATGCCCACACAAGGATAGCTATACAGGAGTGTGTGAGTGTGTGTGTGTGTGTTAGTGCATATATCCAGCAGTCATCGGCTGAAAGGCGAGGTAAACATAATTTAAACATAAAAAACATGTGTGAACCCTGTTCATAGACTGACACACCAAACAAGTTACCATAGGCCTGTGTTTGATTGAGCACAAATTGGAAATAGCTAGAAATTTTGAAAAACACTGTCCAAATGAGATCTTTGCCAGTGCACAGTATTTATTTCTTGTGGATCTTGGAGGGATGCCCTTCTGATACACAGTTATCATCAGGCTCTTTAAAATGTAATTGCCTTCTTCTGCACTCCATGTTCCCTGTTCTTTTCCTTAAGCTGTTAAAATTATATTGTTGGTTTCACAATGGTCTTTGAGTTGATGATTCATGCTTGGAGGATTTGAGAGCCTTGCCTTATGCAGCCAAACCTCAACACTGCACAGCATCACAAAGGTCTGAGAGAAGCCTGTATCTTTTTATTGCATGGGTTTTGGCCAACCACCAAGGACACTAGTCTACTGTAATTAAGGTGTGAGTATCAAGATAGATTCAGTAAATCTGAGCAGGAAAGTCCAACACTCCACCTCAGTTATGAAAGTATTTTTAACAAACACCCCCAAGAAGAAAGATAATAGGGAAACTTAATCTCATGCACCAAGTCGGAAAACAAGTCGGAGTTTTAGTGTTGGAAAAAACGTGTATTGAGGTGTTTTTTTAACTGATATTTGGACAGTTTGACCAAAGTGAAACATAATATAATATTTGCAGTGGTCAAATTGACACATAAACCAATCCCAAAAACCTGACTTGACTTTAATGCCTATGCCTATGTGAGCCAGTATGCCTTATGTGTTTCCTGCTGAGTGGCTTCAGGTAGAGAGAAGCTCACAGAACCTTTCATATCATTATTTCTGGCCCCACTTCAATCAATCAATCAATCAAACTTTATTTAAAAAGCGCTTTTCAAACAAACAAAGTTACTCAAAGTGCTTTACAGATTTAAAATAACCCCCCCCCCTTCAAAAATAAAATCATCAATGCAATGCAAATACAACCCCCTCCCAACCCAACCCATCAGCCATACTCACTCACACACACACTTAGCACTAGAACTACCCGAGAGCAGCCATTTGGCTTTTCTACCTATAAAGCCCACAGGTAAGCCGAAAGGCTGGATGGCCCCCTGTGAACCTTCCTTTTGTTATGTAAACGGGGCAATCACTGGGACACCACAGGGGGGGGGATATGCTGAGCCACTTCACTCAAAACACCTTGACATAAAATGGGGGAGGGGGACAATCAGGAATAAATCACTTTGACAAAGGTCATAAACCCTGGTGTTTTGTTTGTTAAAATAAAATCATTGCAATATTGCATTCATTTGCAAAATGCACATATCAGTAAAGCCATATGTCAAATTATCACACTTTTTTTTAACTGAAAACATTTTTTGACACAGCAAAATATGTAAGACAGAAAGTACTGAAACTATTTCTTTTTTTCTTTTCTTGTAAATAAATTCTAAAAAAACTCCAAACATGCCACATTTCTCACCAGATGCTTTTACATCCACTAAACAGGGAAGCAACGTCTAAAAGATGTCATAAAATGCTTGAGATCAGCATTGTGGTGGTGACCTTGAAAGTCATATCCATACTTGTCCCATGATGTCACCATAGGCACGTGAGATAAAGAAAAAGGATTTGTGACTTTTTACACGTTGTACGTAATTATCAGGTTTCAGCTGTATGTGGGAAAAATGAAACAAAACTTGTAGTAGTCTGGCAACTTTTTATGCTCTGAATTTGGTCCCATTGCATTATTTAAGATGTTCCAAATTGCTTTCATTTTCCCTCTGTTAACTTCTAATTTTCTATCAAAGTAAACGTTTTTAGCATTTCTTAACATTTTTGTTAATTTATTTTTAATATATTTTGTATTTTATCTCACTATTGAGTTTCTGCTTCCTAATGTAATCTTTGTAATGTTTATTCTTCTTTTTACATGGCTTAGTTTCTTTTCATCAATGGCTTTTCATTTTTGGGAAATTCTTTGCATAATTTCAATGAACAGCTATTATCATAGAGAGTTGTGTAAAATGTTACACTCTAAAAAAAGAAAAATTGACTGAACTTAAAAAAGTAAGGCAACCAGCTGCAAAGCCTTTTTAAGTAAACTCAACTAATGTGTTTACATTGTGTGAACCTATAAAAAAGAGTTTAAAGCTGAATCTTAAATTTAACAAACTGAAGATAATTGGGTCTACTCATGTCTTTGAGCTGACACAACTTATCTTGTTAAGTTATCACTATTTAATCAAGTTGAGCCAACTTATTTTCACAAATTGGTTCAACTTAAATGTGTAAATAAGTAAAAAAAAATAAAAAGATTTAAGGTGACACTCTCACGTTCCCATAACCTCCCCACCCACCCTCCCATTCATAAAATAAATCAACATTAATTGTGGGTGTCATCTCCACACTCCCATAGAAATAAGATATTTATGCCCTCATTCCAGCAGCATTGCCATATAACATTTTTCCATTTATCCAGACTGGATATCAAGTTCTCAGCCTGACTTATGTCTTTAAATACATAGTCATTGTTTCCTCTGGTAAGTTTTACTGTTGCAGGGTACAAAAGAAAAGCCTGGAAGCCTTTGGTGCGTGCTTCATGTATCACCTTGTAGCAGGCTTTACAGTGTTTGGCAGTAGCCTCGCTATAATCTGCAGCGAATTTAAGTTGGATTTTAGCCACCTCTGGAGTAAAGTAGGATTAAGACATAATATCCCAAGCTTTGAACGGAATATTAATTATTGTTATTTCCTTCATGTCAAAAATGAGAATTGCACAACTGATAACCTACCAAGAGATGACCATCTATACAAACCGACTCAGCGAGGAGAGTATTTAACAGAGAAGCAGCCAAGGGGGCAGTAGGATCTCTGGAGGAGCTGCAGAGACTTACAGCTCTGGTAGAAGAACTGTCATAAGTACAACTGTTAGCAGAACAGCTCTTACAACTGGCCTTTATGTCGTGGCAAGAAGAAAGACATTGTTTAAAGACAGTTTTAGAACGGGAGAGATCAAACAGAAGAATATGCTCTAACCAGATGAACGCTTGCTTCCTCATTGAATGCATCTCACACTGCAAACCACACTGCTGCACTCAGTCTAGAAAGCAGGGACAGCATGGAGATAGACAAAGCACTATGAATCTTTACCACCATTTACAGTGGCAACACGGCTAACAGCACGAATAGTGTGTAAAACATTGTTCTCCAGGCCAGAGGCGTCCTCCTGACCCGAAACCAGGGGCAGGCTGGCCATAGGGAGGATCGGTTGAACCACCGTGTGGATCCTACTGTGTGTCTGTTTGTGTACGTGAACCATTTGATGTGGTTCTGTTCTATTACTTTTCTTATGTGTCTGGTGGGGATGTTGGAAGCCCAGTGTTGTAGGGTTCTGATAACGTCTACATCCTTCTACATATATTACATTTTGATTCAGCTCATATGTTCTGCTCAGACAGTCAGTTAGCAATCCTGCTCCTACCTGATTGTCCCCCTCCCCCATTTTATGTCAAGGTGTTTTGAGTGAAGTGGCTCTGCATATCCCCCCTCCTGTGGTGTCCCAGTGATTGCCCCGTTTACATAACAAAAGGAGGGTTCACAGGGGGCCATCCAGCCTTTCGGCTTACCTGTGGGCTTTATAGGTAGAGCAAAAAATCCTGGGTCTTCTAGTGTTAGAAGCTACAAAAAGCGGGCTGAGTACAGATGAGCCAGGAAATGCCATCATGGGAGCCATCTGCATCAGCAGCAGCAGATCAACAGCAGCAACCAAGGCTCCGTAAGGGCGCCCAGATGAGGGAGGGCTGGTACCCCCACCTCCACCCAAGCGCTACCTGGGGGGCACCCATGCAGCCACAGCTGACCACCGCCCCCGATGCAGGGGGCCCCCCAGAGAGGAAACACTGGCAAGAAAGATTAAAATACATTAAAATATAAGGTTAAAAAAATATAAAGTATATAAAGTATAAAACGATAAGTGTAAAACAAATAATAAAAATGCAAAGCAGATTAATAAATAAACAGTTAAAAGCTAAACTAAAAATTAAATCAGGTAAAACATGCTGAGCGATTATAAATATATTAATAAATAATACTTAGTTAAAGGCTAAGCTAAAAAGGTGAGTCTTGAGCCTGCTCTTGAAAACATGAACATATTACCAGTTTTATTTAATAAGAGACCTCTGTGAGAACTGTCAGGAAACGTCATCTAACCCCTGAGGTGGCTACAGGTTTTTCTTGAAGTTTTTAAAAAGTTTCCTCCTGTACTTTTACCTGCCCCCTGTGATTTTATTTTGAATGATTTTAACAGTAGGCTTAAATCTGCTCTCAACCTGCCGGCTCCACTTAAAGTTGTAAACATACATTCAAAACATACAATACCATGGTAACACTTTATAATAATGTTTCGTTTTTAAACATTTATAAGTGCTTAGTATGTCATTAACAGATCATTTACAATGTATTAGATAATGATGTACCATTAATTTATAAAGAAGAAGAAGATTTCTTCTTTTAAAACAGAAGCTGTGTCTGTTGCTGCCATGAAATTGGTTCTGTATGGCTAAATTACTTAATTAGTTATTCAGGATGCTGACCATATTATAAATTTGATGAATTCTCCCATTGTGAGAAATTTATTGAAGCACTCACTTGTGTGTCTATTTCAGGATATATTTGATTATTTTTATCAGAGAATATATAAAAATTGTTTCTCTGAGGGTTTTCAGTGTGATTCTGAGTCTATATTTCAATTGTACCAGGTCTTGTCAGCATCAGCTACACATGACCTTCCATGAGTCACTCAGCGAATGTCCTGTGACTCTAATCAGCCAACTCACCATTCACAATCATGCTTGAGCAAACACAGGTCATTGCTCATCCACATAGTGCAGGCCTGGTCAAAGAGACCAAAAGAGATGAAACACAAACATGATATTATGAGACAGATGTGCAACAGGCACAACTGAAATGTCAATATTGTTGTTTAGGGAGTCAACATTTATGAATTATTTATATCATTATAAATAGCCTATGATGTTTCAGCACATATAACCCCACATGCAGGGCTTGATTAAACCCCACCCCATACAGTTTAGAGTGTTTAATAGCCTTTATTGTAGAGCAGTCAAACAAAATAGTCAGGTTATTGTTAAAGGAATAAATGCTCTAGATCAAACACATAAAAAGCCCTTGGTTATCTTATTAAAAGAAAGACATACATTTTTCTAATTTATTTATGTAGATTGTTGTTTTTTTATTTGTTTGGGAAGAAAATAAAGTGTCTTTTCATTAACAAGAATGAGATCTGAGTCATTTAAAACAAATCAATTTTGAAAATGCTTTTGACTAGACAGTAGATGTTTAGATATATGTGTTTCTATTTATTGTAAAACTCTAATTAAAGCAAAAAGTGTCGTTAATAAAAGATAAATACTTTGACTTGTATTTTAAAAATGTAGATTTTTAGAAGATTAATCAGTGTGAAAATATCTTTCTATAGAAAATGTTAAACAGTGTCCATCTGCATTAACAGCCTGTGCTGCTGGGATAAATTTGCAACGCAATTAGACCCCGGGGCAAAGACAGAGTATCAAAAAATTATGCACTGGTCTAACTTCGGTAAAAGAAGCATTTCACTCATATTAAGATCAGAAACTCCCTTATGAACTCATGCTGCTTCATCAACTTTTATCAGAGCTACTCTAAGATGTCCTAATTAAGCCTCTCATACTAATCTTGTTTGAGCTATGGAAATAAGATATGTGGTAAGATAGACATTGATTGGGATATAACGTTAAAATTATATATTCTTAGGTACTTCTAAAAATGCGTAAATATTCATTTCCAGTACCTAAACCAGACTTTACTGTTTTTCTATGGACACTCAAAAACAATAGGTCAGAGGTGAAGTCTTTACCCCTGGAGAGAATATTCTGTTCCTATTCAGCACGGTAAACTCAAAAGCACTTTCAGGCTCTTGGAAAGACCTGAACAGCTTTTAGAGGGACCTTATGCAATCACATGAAAAGGCTGTTGAACTGATTGACAATTTAAGTGCTAATAATTATTTCCTCTCCAATCAAAAACACATTTCAGAGGAGAGAACTTTGCCCCAGATGTCCTTGTACAATGTCTCTGCTCCTCAACCCCCATCATGATTTTTTTTTTTTTGTGTGTAGGGGAAAACCCCCCAAAAAAGACATTAATTTGATAGTATTTCAAAAGTGATAAACAGACCTTGTCTGTTGAGCAGATGTTTGAGGATGTTTCATGAATTACCTGCACATCTTGCAATGAAATTGCAAGGTTACTGGAGACTTGTATTTGTATGAAAGAGCCAGCTCTTCTGCAGAAATTTGCTTGGAGTAGCCAGGTTGTGGAAAACTAGCAATTATTTTACATCTGTGCCTTTTTTGATGAATTCCCAATGAAATTATCATGTAATTATTTTGCTTTCCTTTCATTTTTTGGCAGATGGACATATGTTGTCATCCTGTATTCTTCTGAAAGCTTCAGTAACACTTCTAGTTGTTTTTGGGGGACCTTGCCACACATAGAAAAGGCTTACCCTTTTAACTATAGACAAATAACAAAGTAGGCTTATTTACTCCTAATAAGGATGGATGGATGGATGGTTGGATGTTTCCAGCCACAGCCACACTGTGTGAATAAAATTTTTTTTGAATACATTTTATTTTTAAAATGATATTTAGAACTTTCCTCCAAGTACCACTAAAGAGAGCTTAAATACCACTGGTGGTACACGTACCACAGTTTGAGAATCATGTCTTTAGACCGTACCGTTATTGATGTAAGTATTTAAATATTTACTCTGCATATGCTCTAGTATAGTATTTATCCATTGTATCCTCAAGGGAAAAATAGTGCAAACCCACAAATTTAAATAACTTGTTGCTATCAATTTTATTCTTATACTATCAGTTTTTTTAGGGAGTGGAGAGTTCCTTGACAATAATTTCCCTATCATTTAAAGTGTACATTGCTAGTTTCCTCAGCAGAGCAGGTATGTAAACATTTCCAGGTCTTCAACTTACTATTTAAAACCAGCCTTAAATCTCTCTAGCAAATACTGCATTTTGGTGGTACCATGGTAGTTATTGAGAGAGATAGAGATATCATCCCCACAGCTATTGACAACTGTGTGACTGTGTCCCAGAGCTATTAACCTCCAAGCCATTTGAAGTCCCCCTGGATACATCCATCTCTAAAAGTGTCACATGTAAACACAATATAAAGGTTCCTGAGCCCTTCTGGGTGTACTTCTCGTAAAAGACCTCGTGACAGGCTTCTTTTGAAGCCTCAGTGGACTTAATCGTTTTCACCAGAGAGTTGGACATCATCTCACATTGTCAGCTGCTTCTTTGCTCTGGGTTGCTTGGTCCTACTTTTAAATGAAAGAAATATGTATTCACATGTAATTTATTACTTTCAATTACCCAATATCTTTGGGCTGAGGTAGTCTGAGCACCTGATAGGAAAACATACGCATCCACATTCAGCTTTATAAATGTATGTACTCTCTCTTTGCATTAGAAGACATGCAAAGGACATAAACCAAGACCTTCCACAGAGAAACCAGTGCTAAAAAACTCATTACTCTGCTTTAAATTATATAGCAGATGAAATAAATTTGTGAAGACCAAAATGCATGGTTGCAAATGTTCGTATTGACGGATTTTGATGAGACGTAGGAGTCTGCTTAGAGTGGTGAAAAATACTGAGGCTTAGTCAGGTAGAGACAGGGGAAAGTATTTTAAGGTTGGCAACAGCTAATTGGATTTCTTGGAAGCTGAGGAGGTTAAAAGGTCAGTTTGTGTCTCACAACTTCCCAGCTCACATAGAGCACAACTAAAGAAATCAGTATCATTACTCTGGGGAGTATCTCATATTTTATGAAATAACAACATATAAGTGCAGATCTTTCTTAATGTAAGTTCCTCATTTCTGCCAGTCAGCCTGGAAATAGGCTGCAACCTGATTGTAACTGCTTCAAAGGACTTTTTGTGTGGTCAGAACCTGATAAATGAGGCCACGCCACTTAGAGTAAAATCTATATCTATTCTTTTAGCGCATTCCGGTTATTAACTGGAGGAGAATTCTGACCAACAGTCTGAGGCATGTGCAACAGTGCTTCATGTGTTTTCTCTGGTACACATTGCAGGATTGTCTTGGTCCGATATCGTTGCAACATGTATGGTTTTTTTCCGAGGGTAAACCAGCATGCATCCTGTTGAATGTGAGGCTTAGCTAATCAGAAAGCGAGGTGCCAGGCAGCGATAGACATTGGAAGTGTCTATTATTATTTCCAAGAGTTGTCTCTCTTGACCACAGTCCACAAATTTAGGGAAATGTAGATCAGTCAGAGCAAAATGGATCAACGTCCCCCAGTGCAAAAAACAAAAATAATTACCTACATGTACATAGGGGCGACTGCGGCTCAGTGGTAGAGTAGAGTTGGCTTGCATTCGGAGGGTCACATGTCGATGTGCCCCTGGGCAAGGCACTTAACCCCAAAAACATCGTTCTACCGAGCCGTGTTTGTTGTTGGTGTATGTATGTGAGTGTGAATGGGTGAATGTGGTTACAATGTAAAGCGCTTTGAGTGGTAAACATGACTAGAAAAGTGCTATATAAGTTCAGTGTATTTACCATTTACATTTTATAGCAAGTAGAACTCCTGCTCTTTTATCCAATGCCAGAAGTTATTATCTCTGTTTAAACTAGTCCACAAACTATTGTAATTGCCATACCATCATTTTTTTCTATATTTTATTTACTCCTGACTTTAGATACATATTACATTGTGAGGTAATTGAGATTTGCTTTTTGAGCTTGGAATGTTAATGTGTAAAATAAGTTTGTGTGTGTTGTCTCATCATTGCTGTGTGGCCGCACACCACACTTGTGTAGGACCAAAACAGGAATATCTGTGAATTTCTATCGCCATGTGTGTGGTATGAAACTTTTGTGACAATTTTAAAATCCCACTGTGTGAACCAGATGTTAATCAGACACAACAGCCCCATGTAAGTTGATGTTTCTAATAACTGTTGGGTATGCAGTTGCTACTTTGGAAAATAGTTAATTAGGTTACGTTGTCATCAATTAAAAGCAACCAGTGATGTTACAGCATTGCTTGTTTATGAAAGTGTTGTGTTAGACTTTCTTTAATATAGAAGGTACTCTTACACCAGTTCTTTTGTTCTATGTCTCTGCTCACTGGACTATCATGTGATAGTAAAAATTTAAAACCAGTCTGCACACACTGCAACTTCAATGACAGACAGAGCCTCCTTTAAATACACAGAGAAGCTGTGACAATGAATAATGTCAGTCATCCAACTAAGTTAGCTCTGCAGGATAATGGAAACAGGTAAGACAGTGAGCAATACTCCACAATACTCTCAATACTCCACATAGCGGTCGACAGAAGCTTTTCACCGATGTAGAGTGGACATTTTATCGTTACGTTGTTTTTCTTTTTGTCAATGAATTGAAAATAATGTACATACTTCCACAATGCAAAATCTTTACTCTGCCATCTTCCTGGGAGTTTAAAAACACTCACACACAGGGTCAGGACAGGAGCAGGTCATAGCTCTTTGGTTTCGCTGATACATCCGCAGGTGGCACAGTAGGCCTAGTCCTGTCTGACAAAAAGCGGGCTGCAGGATTTACCTTTCCTTACTGAGAGAAATTCTTACAATATCAGATTACATATTTAAAAAATGAAGTTACTGCTTGCTTAACTTACAATAAGTTAAGTCACATATTTCATGAAAAAAGTAGAGTACTCTAAGGCATTACTTTCTAACTTGTTACCCCTCACAGCACTGACTATTAAACATAATTGTGATAATGTCAGAAGGAGCTGGATGTGTCTGAGCTTTGGTTTCATTATAGAGCTTAACATTACTGAACCCCTTCACACACACTTTTTTGTTTTTTGTTTTGTTTTAGAAAATTACAGGAAATCCAATATATTGGTTATAGCTCCGGTTAAATATTTGCCTTAAACCTGGGCAATGTTTCATCTTTTGTTATCAGTCAAGCTTCAGTCTTTAGTCATGTTTCCATGTTTACAGTTTGATGTCCTGAATTGCTTTGGTGATATTATATTGATGCTGCAAAGACAAAAAAATCTTTAGCAGCCTGTGGGTCTGACACAGAAAGGAATTGATCTCATGCTTGACAATCCCCATAATGTTTTCTCACTAATTATCCAGAAGCATAACTGCAAAGGCGTCAGTCACAGCGAATGACATGAGTCATTTTAAGGTGAAGAACTATAAAACTTACCACAAGGAAACAACTGAATCCCAGGGGCGAGAGGGGAATTATTGCTGCAATCATGTTTAATCCTCATTTACAAACGCAAAAGGAAATCTGGTGCTTCATGACGGCAATAGCAACATCTCATCTGTGTTGGTGACTGTGAGTGAAGCTTTATTTTTGGTACTGCCAAAAGTGGATTTTCACCTAAATTCCTCTTGAAAGCTTTGCCCCACAAAAGAAAGCTCATGCAAAATTTAGCTGGACCCTGAGTGGACCACTTTGACTGACAGATATTCTCCACATTGAGGCCTCAAAGCAACACATAATGACAGGTGACAGTACTTTGAGGGTTTTACATGCAGATGGGAATGAAAAAAGCAAATATACAATTGACAGATACTGAATATTTCATGGAGGGGCCTGTCATCTGACACTTTTTAGCCTCTTTATTTTTTGAGCATGTTTGAAAAATAAACAAACCAAAGGAGTAAGAATAAAGAAAATCTAATTTACGGAAATATATTTGAAAGAATCAACAAGAAATTTGTTCTTATGATCGGATAATAAATATGTTGGAGCAGACCAAAAATCCTACATAATATTATTTGGATGGAATTACGTTTAAACAATGTCTACTTTTATTTTAAATTAAATGCATAGTAAATTTAAACCAACTAATATAAATTATCAAAGTCTGCCCATAGTTCTCTCCAGGAGTCCTGCCAACTCCCTCCATCAAAATCCTCTTGATTTCCAGCCATACAGTTCTTTCAATAAACTTTTTAAATCTGCTTCTGGTTTGTAGATATGTTCTGTCTGTGGGTCAGAAAAGCAACAGAAATTATGACAGAAGTACTCTACATGTTACGGGGGGTGAGACTCAGGCGCAGGACAACAAGACACAACTCAAAAATTCCAAATAAAAGTTTTAATAAACAACCAGCAAAATACAAAAGCAAACTGAAACAAAACCTATACTACACTAGAAATATCCTAACAAAAAACAACTTCAATGAGCGAAAAGTAACTACTAAATAAAAGCTTAACTGGGGTGCAGCAGACTGTGAGGGAAGGGAAGTCCGGCGGGTGGATCGCTGACAGGGTGATGGAGGGTGAGTGGTGAAGCTGTGGAGTCCCGGTGTAGAGGTCCAGGGAGTTTGCAGGGGGGCAGAGGGGAATGAAATCCAGACTTTGTCCTGTTCTTATCCACAGAGGTTAGAGGAGGGTTTGGAGGTCAGGGTGTGCAGAGTTCCAACTAAAGGAATAAAGAGAATGGTAAGTACTGGCACAAATATACAAACAGACTGATTTTGTGGTCAGACACTGACTGTTCAGCTTTACAGTCCGACAAGGAAGTGAAGTCCAGAGAGAAGCTTTATGCAGTGGAGAAGATCAGCCCCAGGTGCACTTAATCAGCTGATTGAAGACAATCCACCTGCCAAGCTGCCACCCACCTAAAGGGAACAGAGAGTGCACTACCTGGCTTCTGAGCCAGAGGGCATGACACTACATTATCCCTTTATTTTCTACTCTTAAATTCAGGCAAACACAGCTGCCAATAATTTACCGTAACACTGCTGTAAACTATTAATAGATAACAGTAATATGTTTTACAGTTTCACTGGAACCAACTGTTTGAGACTCTTATCAGTTAAGCAACATATGTTGTTATCACATGAATTACCATAAGGAGTTTTACAATGTTTATTTTAATTTATGGTACCATAAATTTTAAGGTGGCAAAATTAGTATACCTATGTGCTTTCTTAATTTACACTGTACACACATTTATTCTGTACACCACCGCTGACAGTAATTCACTGTAAATTCAGTATGATTTTTCAAGTGTAGAATGGATGTCTAGAGAGGTTTTGGAACATTTATCTCACTTTCTGGTCTAATTTGATTGTTTTTCACTTTTATTTTGTGTATAGATAGATAGATAGATAGATAGATAGATAGATAGATAGATAGATAGATAGATGTGTGTGTGTGAGAGACTGACAGCTGTTGTTTTGTTTTCCTAAGAACTGACACAAGCTGAGTTTACCACATCTCTTATCTTTTTTCCTTTTTGTGTTCAAAAAGCAAAAAAGTAAGTTGTGACATGACGAGACAGACCTGTAGAAAAAAAAATACCTTGCTGACCTAAAATGTTGGAACCTGGTGACAGCTCTAATACATTAATGTTTGGACAGAGTAACTTTGAGACAGCAAAGCTATTTCTGCACAATGCCAGGACCAGTTTGTCACCTCATCTGCTGTGAGAGATAACTTCAACTGGAATTGAGGCTGATTCACATGAAAACCTCTCAAAGAGAGGTTTTCCACCCATTATGTGTGGATTTAGAAAAACCTAATACAAAGCGACTTGGGGATTTTTTAAAATCACAATCTTATAAACTCTACTCAAATTGTTGTTTATTGAAAATTATATTTTAAAGCTATGGCATTTGAGAAAATGCATATCTTCTTCACTTTTAATTTATTCCAGCTAAGAAATGCAACAAAACAAAAGAGAAATTTTGCAAATAAGGGGCGTTATGTGGCGTAGTGGTTAGAGCGGCACCCCGTGTACAGAGGTGTTGGGATTTTGTGTTTGCACTAGTGTTCTGCTGTGTGTTTTTGTTCCTACCTTCTCTACAGGGGCGTGGCAGGCTGCTGGCAGCAGGTGCAGCTCTCTGGGCTCATTAACTCCAACTACAAAAGAGGAACGGGTGCTGCAAGCGTGGTAAACACGGCCAACTTAGATTTAGAAAAACCTTCCTGAAGACTAAACTTGAAAAGAAACTATTACTTACCTTGCCTCCCTCGCCGATCCTGATCCTGAATCTTCCTCGTCCTCCTGGGGTTTCCTCCTCTGACCTCTGCTCCTCCAGAAAGATTTCCTGGAAACCACTTACCTGCTTACCCTGGATGTCCTCCTGGTCAGCCTCTGCACCGTTGCTTCCACCCATCTGTCTGCCCTCCTTTCACCTGCCCGTCTGCCCACTCCATCAGCAAAACACACAGCAAGGACCTCTGTCAATCATCTGTCAGCCACTGGTTACGGAATTCCACTTGCCACCTCCAACATTAAATCAATCTACTTTCCAGTAATTCACATCCTTCAGCATCTTTTTCTCTGCCCCATCTACAAATCTAACCTCTCCGTTTCTATCCCCCGGTTCTCCACCCGCTTCCATGATTCCTGGAGATCCTCATGAGACAACTGATATTATTCATTCTGTTAAATAAATGTCATTTTATCATAACCACAATACTGCCTGGTTTTCTGAGTTTGGTGCTGCTTTCTGAGTCCTAAAATCCGCAAACATGACAAGAGGCCTCAGTCCTCAACGCGTCTCCGGTTCGAGTCCTGTCCCCCACCTCTCTCCCCCTTCAAAAACCTATCCACTGTCAATGAAGGCCAATCTGGCCCAAAAACCCTTTAGAAAAATGCAAATATATCGAAACCTCATGCATACATGAGGTAATACATATAGTAAGGTTTTTAGAGCTAAAATCAATGTACTTGGAGAAGAAAAGCTACATAATTTTTCCAATTTCAGGTAAAGATTTAGAATTTTGTGATTCTTATGTTTACGTTACTGAGGATTTTTAATTCAGATGTCCTATTTGCTGGATGCAACATTTGTGTACCATAGCTAAAATAAGCATTGGTTAAATCAACATAACAAATTTAGTCCATGATGTTGATAGGCTGACTGCCTGTTATATTGCCCTGATATCTAAAATGATATTTAATATCCTGTGTAATTTTAATACAGGACAAACCAGAAATATTTTTACCTAAAATAAGGACTGGCACAATCTAGGCTCAAACTTCAGAGAAGGTAAATTCAAGGGCTACTCAGTGCTTGCTGCAACTTTTTCCTGATTTGATATTCATAGCTTTCTAATAGTGAATGGAATTTCCATAGAGAAAGGGGTGTGAGGCGAACTGTTATACTGCACCCTGAGCAATCAGGCAAAAAACGTTTTAAAACAGTGTTTTTAAAAATGATACAATTTTATTAACAACCTTGGAAAATGTCAGTTTGTAAAAAAATGTTGTGAGTAGTCAAATTCAATTTCACACACCATTTATCAACTACTCACTGTGTTCTTCAAATTTTAGGCACTATTCTCCCTCCTTTCTGATGCTTGCAGGTTTTAGTGATGAGAAAACCAACTGTGAGCTCTTACCTTCCTCTCTAATCTCTGACAGTGATTAAAAGGCTTGCTGCTTCTTATCCTGAATGGTTTTACAGATTGTTTGTGGGTAGGATTTTGCCTTTTTTAGCACCACAAAGCAAATGTTTTTGCCCCTAAAAATAATATGCAGTAACATCCTTTGTAAAACCTTGGCTTAGCATCAAATTAAATCCCATAAATAAGTACTGATAAGGTTAAGAGTGTAGGCTCTAATGTTTGAATGTTTCAAACCTTGTCCAAATGTTAAAGTGACACGACAGTGTGTTGCAATGGCCAACCTTTCTGAGGGAAAGTGAGGTTTGTTTGGTTTGGATCGGCAATCTTAATAGTTTTTCAAATGGCTAAATGACTTGTGATAGAATCTAGTAGTTGTCGATTAAAGGTGACACCCCATTGCTTTTAAAATGAGGTTTACAGCTTTGAGGTAATGAGGACAATATACTCCACTAAATTAGGAAAAGTGCATTCAGAGACTTTCTTTTTGTAAGAAAGCCAAAATCACTTCGCACATTTGGTAGTTAAGGGGTGCTTTTATATAAAACTGCAATACATAATAGTCAGAATAGTTAAACTGAAAACTTTTATTTCTTACTGACTTTGATTCTTATTTTTTTTTAAATGTGTAAAATGTATTTCCCTATTGGCCATTTTCACCTAAACAGGATAAGCAGGAAATGTACAGTTCCCTGTTCCATCTTTGATCTCTGTCTGTGCACTAAAGAGGTCACCAGACAAAGACTTGTGAAGATTCTCTTTTACAAGTACCACATTAATTTGCAGCATCAGCTGCATGACACCAATTCATGGCTACATTTTGCATCAGTCTAATTTACAGTGGGTCCAAAGTCCTGTTTAGACCCACCATTTTAAGATTTATAAACATAGAAAATGCAAAAAAATATCTTCAGTATGAAAAAATAGACATATTTTCAAATAAGTACTTCTTACCTTTATAAAAACATAAAGTCTTATTTATCTTAAATCTCCAGTTGGTTTATTAATTAACCACGTAAGCCTATTCTCTTCAGTTTTGGAACCTACTAAAATGATTTCAAATATCCTCTTGAACCTCTCTAAAGAAAGAAAAAAACTTTTCTCGTATTTTCTGAATGTTTCACATAAGAATAATAGAATAGAATAGAATAATCCTTCAGTTGTCCCAAAACTGAAAATTTGGTTGTAACAACTGCAAAAACAGAACAGCAAACTAAACAGAAACACAATTTTTAAGATTTTTAGATCAAAGTACAGAAAAAGTGGCATACCCGGGTTTTAATGTGCAAGAGCAGGAATCTGAAAGATGTTTAAGTAATTAAAAATATTTAGGATATTTAGAAATACATGCAGATTGTGCATTGTACCTGGAAGAGTCAAGTAAACGTCAAGAAAATATGGAAAAACAAGGGCATCAAAAATTTTACAAAATTGATGGAATGACAATAAACTACTTGGAACTAGACATACTGAGGCTGTGAAAATGAATTGATCTGGTTTTCTTCTAAAATAATTTAAATTCACCATATGGCTGGAATAAGAGGCATGTTCACAAGAGAAAAGTATTTTCTTCCAAAGAGAAAATTCATAACCAGTTAAAATCTCCCAATGCCTTGTAGAACTCTGGGTTAGCAAAAGTCTGATTAAAAACCAACATCTCAGTTTTTTAAAATTTTATTTCAAAAAGGGATGTTTGTCACAAAACTTCATTGTAGATCAGTCAAAGAACAACATGCCTGTAGTTTAACATAGTGGTGGTTGCACCATCACACTCAAGGGTTACTGATCTGCAGGTGTAGCCAGGTTTTTTTTTTTTGCCAATGTGGATGAAATAAGAAATTGCTTAAATTAGACTGTGATGAGATCTCATGGCATCAGATCTCATGTGAAGCAAAACAATATCTCACATCAAAATGAAATAGTCATGTCATGTTGTCTGATAAAGGAAAAAAAAACTATTATTGATTCCTGGATGTGAAGTAGAGTGGCCACAGCTTGAAACCAATTTGTGTCTGTGTTTGAGAGTCTTCATTTGAATTTAGATAATGTGTAGTTCTTGCTTTGCTTCACAAAACTACCTTTAAACTATTTGGCAGCATTCTGGGTACATTTTAGAAAATGTAAACAATGTTGAACAGACGATAAATACTCTGGGTTTAGTGCAACTAACCAGTCGTTAGCTGACTATGCTAACAAAGTTTTCTTATGTTTTCCGGTGTAAGTCTGAATACTACATTGAAGGGATATTCCACAATTTCTATTCAGACAGAACTACATTTGATTCTACTTATTCACTATAACTTTTTTACTATCAAAAAATTTAGTCTCCAGGTAACCCAAGTGTGAAAACTGTCATACCATCTTGAATCAATACCTCCATAGACAGCTCAGTGTTTCCTCCACTACAGTAGCAATCTGTGTTGCAGCAAAAATGTAGAAACCTCTGACTGAAATCACTCTGCTGCTGTAGGATAGTCCCATTAAAAGGATGCTCAGGGTTTTCCAACAGTAACAAGAAACAGTCAGCTTCACATACAGAAAATGTTGCCCATTTAGTTTGTGTTACCAACTGGCTAAAAGAGCAATAGTTTAAAAGGTTAATGTGATTGTGGAGTTAAAACAAATCTATTAATCTCTCTTTTATGTCATTTCATGTCATATGTAGGAATGTTAATTTGTCATGATTAATTCGATTAATATTTTTAATCATTTGACAGCCCTAATACCTATCATAATCATAGCCCCCCTGGAGAAAATTTCACCAGCCGCGACTGCTCAGAGCTGGATGTATCATTACGCCTCTATTCGAAACATCAGTCCTATTTGGCCCAAACTCTTTAGTAATCTGAAAGGAAACAGACGATTATGCGACTTTTTTAAAACCATTTCAATTACCTTAAGCTAATGACATCCAACTTAACAATTAAGATGGATTTGTACAGGAGAAATCCTCACACACTAATAGATGTTGAGAACTATTGCAGGATCTAGCACATAAATATTGTCAAGTCAAGATATGGGATGCTAATAGACTCCATCCAAAGAAAAGTGAATTCAGACAGCTAATAAACATATACTATATTCAAACATGAGTTTAGGCTTGTGGTTTGAATGTTTTTAACAAGTGCTGGTTTTTTTTGTTTTGTTTTTTGTTGATTTATCCATGAAATTTGGGTTAATTATTTTTTCTTTTACTTTATTTTAAGTGAGTGGACAGTTTTGTATTTTCACTGTATATGATTGAAAAAAAAGGAAGCACTCAGGTTCAGTTGTGTGACTGCCAACCCCCTGCAGTTTTGAATATAATTCAAAAAGAAGCCCCATAAATATGACCCCACCTTCATGTGGTCACTAACCAGATGTGTGCATTATCCTCTCCTTAGAGAAGGTTAACACATGCAGGTGAAACACTCGGTACCGAAAAAATATGAAATGACTCATCTAACTTCACAAGATTTCAAAACAAGTCATCACAAGGATTATCTTGAGACGAATGAACAAGCCAGACAGCTTGCCTTCTCATTCTTAAAGTATGACCTAAATTTCTGTACATATTTCAATCTTTTCAATATTTTGTTGGTTTTTGAAGGAAATAGTATGTACTGTGGGGGAGGATTCCATATGTATTCTTGCAATGATTTCGTCATCTTAGACAAATACTTTTTATAGCTATACAATAGCTCACACGAAGGACGTTTCAGAGTAAAACAATCTTACTTGAGACTGGTCATGCCACTTACTAAGTAGCTGTAAGATGCACTAAATGTTGTAATAACAGGACTCTGCTCGTGGATAATTGTACTAAAAATTTATTACAGTGTTCAGGTCCACATGCAGAGAAATATTCCACTCTTAGGATACATTATATCTCTCCCCTGCATATTTCCTCCTGGCTGAACATCATACAGGCCAATCACCACACAGACACGCTTCAGGCATCCCTGTCGGCTCATCTTCCCTTGGACACAAACCGGCCTTCAACAATGCGCCCGGTTCGTCCTGCATGTTAGCTGTGTGTGTGAGAGAAAAACCTACTGGATAAAACGGCACAGTACCCACAGTGCTCAACGGGGGCATCTATCGCTCGCCCGGTCACCGGCATCAAGATGATTGTGGCCATATGTCCCTACCATTCATAGGGTAGGGTCATATGGACATACCTTTATTGGGTATGTCCCTACCCTACTTCTGAGAAATTCTCTCTCCCTGTTCATCTGTGGTGTGACTGATAGTCATTGTAGCCTTGGCTCTAGTGTGCACTGAGACATTTTTTGACACTTTATCAACTGAATGGAAGAAGCTGTCAGTGTGACCCTTTAATCACCTTTCAGTAATGGTTGGGACCTCATTGATCTGTAGCTCTATGTGCATACTGACCCAGTATTCTCCACACTCAGGGGACACACACTATTCAGCTGTCATGATACATCAGAAACCAGCAGAGCATGCAAGATAGGCACTCACAGGATGCTCCTCCCATGCAGTACATGCTGGGCTTATAACTACAGGAACAGGTCACCGGTGTCAATAGTGGTTTGCTTTAACATCTGTAAATGTCACAAAAGCCAGTGCTTCCTACTAACTTTTGAGTTTTTCATTTTGCATTGTTCCATATCAACTGGTATGTACATCTACAGAATAAATCCTTAATTATTAAATTCTGATTTTTGTTTTTTAGTTGAAATCTTTGAAGGTTTTGTCACATAAAGAAGCAAACTACGTAAATCATTTTAGGGAAATTGATTTGTTAAAAAAACGATTGTGATTTTATTGCTGATTGAATTCAAAATTTTGCCACAAGGAGTTTAAGTACTTTTTCAGAGCTCAAGTTGCTATGAAAGCAACTTTTCCTCCACAGCCAAATTCAGTTCATGACATTCAATAAAGAAAAACAGTTATCAAAATCCAATGTTACTATCTTATATAAGTGGAATTAGAATATTAATTCTGCATTCTTGTGGCCTTTTTTGGAAATTATGCGATTATTAGCTTTTCTGATGGCCCAATAAATTATTATTTATACTGTATTTAATTAATTACATTTGTAGTTCACTGCATGTTTTATATCTTTGTTGTTTATCCAGGTTTTTATGTTTATGCTTTATTTCTCAAAAGCATATACAGAGACAGAGGTTGACAAATAGCTTTGGTTATAAACCTGTATTCATCACGTCTGGTTTGTATTACACATATGATGCAATGCTGACTGAATTTTTCTATGTAAAATGAAAATGTAATATTGTACAATAACAATAAAATATAATCCAATAAATACAGATAATTAGCAATTACAGAAAGATAAAGAATAATATTTTACCATTTAAACACACCAAATTCAAACATATGTAATACATTTAAAGATGTTGTAGTGTATAATGATGTAGATATTATGATATTGCCAGTATGAATAAGAAGGCTTAAATGAGAGTAAATTTACAGTAATCACTTCTTAGCTACTACTATTTTCATTCAGATTTGATGGATTGTGAATAGAAAATGTTCTTCAATCTGCTCATCTGTATTCTCCAGAGAGTGTCTGTATCGCCTTTATAATGGGAGAGCGTGACCTTTTCTGCCTTTTCTTCTGCAGTGCTGTCCATAGAGGTCTTGGATGGGTGTCAGTTTAGTCCAGTTAATGCTGTTTGTCAACTGCACCAGTCTTTTCGAAACGTTGAGGTCTAGAGCACTGCAGTTACTAGGTTGTGATGCGACCTGCTAAAACATTCTCAGTGGCATGGTTCAGTGAGATCTGGAGCTAATGCCTTGACCAGTGTTGGGATTGATAAGATTACTTTAAAAAAGAAATTCATTATAGTTACTTACTACTTGTTTCAAAAAGAAAAGAAGAGTTAGTTACTGAATTACTCTATGATGAAGTGATACAGTAAGTGTTTGCGTTACTGTAAAAAAAAAACTGTTGCTATAAATCAAATAAATTCGATTTTTCTGAGCAATTTTCAGAAGTCAGTTGAAATGCATAGAGGAGACAGTCTACTTGTACATATAGTTCGATATTGCACTTCAAAAGACAGCGAGAGGTTTATCCTGGATTTCAAGTATTATCTTTGTAACAAAAATAAAAAGCTACACAATCTAAAGTGTGTTTAACTCCATAACAACATAAATCTAATTCTTACAATCTAAGATTGCTGGTCAAGTAAATCAATCTGGACGTCCAAATACTTTGTACACAACAAATGCTAGTTAAACAATATGAGGTGTGTTTACCACTGTATTGCAAAGGTCGCTTTAACCCAATTTTTTTTTGTATTTCACCGCTTTTTTTAAAGGTTGATGAAAAAATCTGAAGACCTACCATCATTTCGACCAGGGGTGCCCAATTCCAGTCCCACAAATTTTAGAAGCGTCCCTTCTGTAACCATTCAGCCATTTAATTTTAGTGTGCTGGAGGAGGGACACATCTGAAAGTTGAAGGATGGTAGCTCTCGAGGAGTGGACTTGGGCCCCGCTGAATTTGACAGATTAGTATTGACACCTCTGACCATTTGGTACAATTTCCCAGACATTTTCAACTTTACACACGGAGTGTGACAGGTTGCAGATGCAGGACGATTTCCTCCTGCTGAGGCGACCAGAAAAGCCTTTGTTCAGAGTTTTACTTATCTGATCACTTCAATAGAAAATTTTTTCCCAGATTTAGAAATTATGACTGAAGTGGCGCTTCACCCTCCATTAGACACAGGCGGAGGCCAGTTCAGCTCCTGCGGGTTCATCGAATCAGTTTGGGGTTTGTGTGTGGCACGCATATCCTAGCTTGTTTGTCCAAACACTGGCTCCAAAGGCTACTATGAAACTTGAATCTCCCTTAGCCCAGTTATAATTGCTTATCTCATTGTTGACCCACCCAACTTTTCCACACGCAGTTTGTATGTGCAGCAAGGGGTGTGTTTGAAGTACGCAATTTATTCTATCAATTAATGGTGACACGCTGCATTTAACGTTCAATCATCATAATGGCTTTGTAAGCACATAAACGGTAAGTTAGGTTACCCTGTTACTGATAAAAGCTGGTTTTGAATTCATATTCAGCTGGTATAGTCAGATTCTTACTGACGTTTAATTTTTCAAAAATTTAAAACAGCCGACCAATTCCACCTCTGCCCCCTAGGTGCAAACTAGGGCCCCTTTGCATCCTCCTGCTTTCCACAAGGAATTCCTTCATTTTGCTGACATTGACCAGCAGAAAGTTGTCCATGCACCACAGTGGACCCCTGTTATGCAGCCTTTAATCATTATATCACCTGCAAATTTAATGAGGGAGTTTGATTTATGTTTGTCGGTACAAAAATGGGTGAACACGAGGGGGGTTAGCAGGCATACTGGGGAGCACTAGTGTTAAGGTGCATTAGGAATGAAGTGGCATTTCTGAGCGGTACCACCTGTTGTCTGCCTGTCATGTGGAACCAGGACTCAGTTGCATATTGAAACCTTTGTGCCTCTTCAGTCTTTTTGGAGCTTTGATCATAGAAGCAAATCTACAATATAGTTAAAGGTAATAGCAAATGGGGTGGATTAGGAGTTTAAGAAACAAGTTTCAGATTATTATTTTTTTTATTTGGAGCATTATTCTACTGGAAATAAGTATTAGAAGATGAGTACACTGTGGTTCTAAAGGGATGGCAACAACTAGGTAGACTGGGAGGTTGGTATTGAAGGGTAACAAGTGTGCCAAACAAGAACAAGTGTTACCGAAACAATTACACCACCAGCAGCAGCCTTAAATAATACCATAGGGGAGGGTAGATACAAAGATTTCATGTTTACTCTAAACGAAATGAATGCTGCAGCTGAAACGGAGAGTCAGAAATATGTGTCTGGCACCAACAACCTGAATCCTCTTTATTCTTCACACTGCTGCTGGATTTCAACCTCAGCAAGTCACCATCACATCTAGATAACTGAACGCTTTGAGTGGTGTGCTACTGGTATTGACAAGCAATTAAACAGTTGTACCTATCAAAGTAGCTTGAGAGTGTGTAGTCATTGTTTTTCTTTAACATTTCAATTGGTAAAAACATAATAGCTGTGAGAACTTTGGAATAAAATTATGTAATTTCTATACTTGACGCAAATGTGAAGGAAAGAAAATACTAAAATGAGGGTCATTAAAATGATTTGTGCTTTGTAATTATGCATACAATTTAAAACAGAAACTGGTGAACATGCAAATGCATGATGTTGTATAATACAGTATGTTTTTACGTTTAAATTGCAGCAGATAGCTGAAAAGAAGGATAACCACTGCAAAAGCTATGTTCAGAGAAAGGAAATTATGTTAAGGCTGCCTGGGATGCTCATAAGTCTCGGTTTAGACTTTTAAACCGAGGACTGCTAAACAGAAATATGATTGCATGAGAGAGGGAAATTATTAAAAACAAGGAGAACCATCACGCTCAAGGCGCTCTCAGCCGTGAGGAAAGTTGAGGGTAGAGCTAACAGGAAGTCTTTTCCCTCAGGAGGAAACCAAGTCTGGTTGCTGTAAAAGCAGCCGACCCTGTGGCTTCTGTCGGGGAGGAATGCATGCACAGGAGACAGACAAACGGAGCTCGCACTGTACAGAGGATCACCCTCTACTCTCTCACACCCGCTCACTCACCCGTTGAGTATCATTTCCTCCTCCCACCCCCCCCACCCCCCTCTCTCTCTCTCTCTCTCTCTCCCTCTCTCTCTCTGTCTCACATACACACACACACTTTCGGTTGCTGCGCTCTGACAGATGGGGAAACACTGCCAAGGAGGACTAAGGGGTGAGAAGAGTGTGTTTCTTCTCCACTCTGGTGTGTTTTCTGCCTTTCTCTTATGAGCCGTTAATTTCAGCCCCACATCCGAGGATGAGGATGATCTATTAGGGAGGAAAACACAACAAAAGAAGAGGAGAACCAGGAGCAACAGGGTGGCAAATTCTGTTGGTGGCGTTGAAGCAGATCTTTTCTTTTTCTCCAGGATCGTGCAAGGTAACTAAAGAAAGCTAAAGGCATCAAACAGTGATAACCATAATTTCCTATGTTTGTTACCTCTCTTTTTAACAACTTCTCTCCTTTCAAAGCTTTCTTTGTTTTTTCCAGCTTTGATTATTCATCCTCACAGAGTAGTTTTGTAAATGAGAACACATTTTTTTATTGCATAACAGTGATATTTATCCAGTTTCCGTGTTGGTTACTCAAGTTTTACTGCAGGGCAGCATTACTGTTTATTTCCAAAAGGTGTAAAGAATAGTTCCCAGGAGGAATCTCTTCCCTGGAAATGTAGCAGAGACACTGATGTGCAAGATAAGGCGAGGACAGCTCCCTCTCATTGCTCGCTCATCAGCTGTCACTTTACACAGGAGGCAATTAAGCAGGATTGGCAGACAATGCTGCCGGTAACTTAGAAACAGCCGTGTGGGAAGATGCACAGCGCCATATGATAGGACTCAGTGTAAGAGGGAGAGAAGCAGGGGAGGAAGGAAATTCCCTTTGTTCATTCACACAAAAGCCTTTCTTTTGTGAAAAAATCCTGCCGTTTCCTGCACAAAAACTGGCCCTGGGGCAGAAGTTGTGAGCTATTATGATTTTGCACATAGGTGAGCACTGCTCAAGTGTGTTAACTCCAAAGAATGACTGGAAGAGACTGTAGTCGGGTACTATAGTAATAGCTGTAAAGAGAGTCTCCGCTGTTCGTTGCCCTCATCTTCACTAAGAGCAAACGAAATGATTCTAAAGGTTCTACAATCATGTTGAACAAACTCATTTCAATTGTCTTTGTTTCATATCAATTTGTACACACATTTCAGACAAACTGATTAAAATCCTTGTATTTCCACTTGTAAATCTTTTTTTTTTTTATTGTTCAATATTTTGTGGCAGTTACGTGACTGAAAATGTCTAGTTGATGTCAGAGGTCAGGTAAGAATGGGCAGACTCTTTGGATGTAATACAAAGGTAAAAGTAGCTCAAATAACAACTAACCAAAGTATCTAACAAAGTAACAACACAATTGGACACAATATTAAAGAAAACGTTGTCTGGTCTAAAGAGTCTTTTTTTGAGATGCAACAATCAGATGTTAGGGTTTCAATTTTTAGAAAAATTGAAAACTAAATCATTTATCCTTTGTTGTCTTTACAATCCAGGCTGGTTGTCATGGTGTCGTGGTGTGAAGGATATTTTTACACACTTTTGCTTTGTTTCCAATGAGCATTGTAGCACAGGTTGGTGCGGTTTGGTACGCTATTTGTCTGCTTCCTTTGCAAAAGCAGCCATACAACAGACCCGTACCGCGCCATTCTCAGGCCCCTGTTTAGTTTTAGGTCCATAGAACAATGTTACCGTATGGTTAGGATGGAGCTACTGGCTTCACATTACACAGTCCATTGAGTGGAGAACAGGAAAACCTCACTGCTGAGGACAAGCAAGAAACACAGTTATAATAACAGTAATATGTTGCCACGTTAAACTTTTGGGTTTAACCCTGCCTGTCGGTGAGGTTCCAGTCAGCGGTGGAAATGCTTTTCTGATCACACTGGAACATAAAGCATACCAAACCTTGCAGTCCATATGTTACAAAAACTTTGTATCAAACAATTTTCCCATTGGTTGTAATTCTGAAACCTACTCATTTTCATGTAAACATGACAGACAAACACTGCTTATTAAATAATGTTAACTGAGCTAGTATATGTTAATCATTGGGTAATAGAAAATTATTACCTTTCTCTCTAGTAAGTGTGAATTAATGCATGATCAGTAAAAACTACAAAGATACAAAATGGTCATGGAGGGAAAGTTTAAGTACTCTGTGTGGCACCGACATTCATTTACATGCAGTAAGACAAAACCAGACTATTGCCTTAGTCCGACTGAATTCTGACTTTTGAAATACATGTACAGACCTTAATCTAGCTGCAGTTGAACCGTACTGGCCTGCTCTTAATAAGACTAACACACCCAGATAATGTGGTTAGAAACCCCAATTTCTCTGCATGTTAACACCAACACAGCTTTGCCAAGCTATTAAGAGCCAAGGCGCGCCCCCCTTCCAGAAGTGACAAGACTGTGGAAGCGGGATTAACAACACCGGAACGATAGCAACAAAAACATGAGTGTAATGTTCTGTGCTGCAGCGTTGTTGTCTTTCATTTCTTCACTCATTGTTGATATCCTGTTTTTGTCCTGTCTGCTTCACTGCTGCCAGCATTTGTTTACTATCTGTATGACGCTCTAGGTCAGCTGGTGGAATGCCATGGTAAAAGGGAACGTCGCCACCTATCATCATGTTGAGTTGAACGCACTTCATTCAACAATTCAATTTTCTGAGTGTCATTCAAACTGGGATAAAGTCTCCTATTCTGGTGGAGCTATTTGCTCGCCTTTTGCCAAAAGCTTGATTTAGATGTGCATGTGAACCTACTTACTGAAACTGTTGCAGCAATCAGAAACAAAACCCAGTTTTTTCCAATTTACATGGTTTTAAAAAAGCTCACTTGTTCAGACACGGTTTACTTCTGTGACTGAGTAAATCTCCTTGAAACCAACAAAACCCATCCATGCTCACTTTTTATCACAAAGCCTTCCTGCAGCCATTTTTCAGCACGAAAGAGATAAGAGCAGACGTGAAAGTTCGCCCAGCTGCCGGCAGCGAAGAAGTCCTTTTGATAAACACTGGAGCATGCCAACGAGCTGTGAACCTCCTTGAACATTCGTTGTTGGGTGGTAAGGCAGTTATTCTGGATTGTGAGTGTTTAGACATGAAAAGAGAGATATTACATAAGCCGCCGGTCTATTCATTTTAGTGACAGGAAAGTGCTGGTGAATGTTCAGTGGGATGTGTTTATACGAAGACCCCTAAAGTGAAAAATGAGCTTTTAAAACAGAATTGTTCAGCTTTAGGTCAGTGCAGTGTTTGTGCTGGCTTTGTGTTTAGTCTGTATTCACACAATCTGCTCTGTTTGAGGGACTGAAGACATATGAGGTCAGGATGTACAGGTTCAACCATCAGTCAATAGTTGATGGCCACTTTCTGTGTCACCTTGTCTTAAATATGCCGACAAAAATGTGCTGCCACATAGAGATGGTTATTGCAAGTCCTTTGTGGCTCCCTGACTTTTCTGACTAAGAGGAATCTGTGAACTGAAAAGGCAATAATGCATGCTCAGATTTACTCTCACATACAATAGAAATGCCTTGTTTTTCTTCTAGTATATGTCCATGGTTCGAGAAAGGGACTTACAGTATATGGAGGAGGCAGAGTAAGGAAAGCTGTCGTGACAGGGTGTTTGGCAGGATGCTGCAAGGTGAAATTTTAAAGTGTGGGGAATTTCAAACTCAGAACAGATGATCAAACCCACGTTGAAACAGCAGAGCAGCTGGGGGGCATCAGATCTAAACAATCTTCTGGCTGAGAGGAGACCTTTTGATGTCTGAATCAAATCTGAACAGAATGATCAGGAGAATAGTTTAATGAAATACTAACTTAGGTCGAAATCAACTTGCAGAGTTCCTTATCATGGCTAAGCTGAAAAAAAAAGTTTTTAATTTCCTGAGAGGTACTTTGTGTACTTAGATTATCCCTTCACACCTAATTCTGTCATTCATCAGATCAGAGGGCAAATAGGGGAGGGTGTGAATGAGTGAAGACAAGCCAGGAGTCTGTCACTTTATCTCACACTGAACAGACCTGAACATTCTGCCAGCTGTATAACTGCCCGCAGGAAGTCAAAAATAACCTGTGCTCGTCAGCTTAATAACTAATAGACACTACCTTTGTATTTAGACTGCCTAAGCCGTGTCCTTTGGCACTCCTTTATCGCTTGTACACAGCATGGCATGATTTAACAGTATCTCAAGGATTAAGTGCTACAGAAAATGTTTTATTTCACTGGATTCTAAGACACAAGACGCTCTTGAAATTGTCCTGAAATTGCACAGAAAATGTAAAACTACACACATTTAGGTAAAAAGCACGGCCGTCCTTATATTGACACAATAATGAAGTAGTGTGTGAGATCCCCACTTCTTAGAGTTATAGAACCTGCACGCTTTTTTTGTCATCAATCTCTATTGCTTGTTCTACCTACAGTTAAATTGCTGACTCTTTACTTGCAGCTGTGCCACTGGAAACCAACTAGTTTTCCGGTTTTTGGAGGGCAAGAAAACCACAGCAGGTGATTTGCTAACGATGCACAGGTAAAACTGTGTCTGTTAAACCCTCAGCAGGATGTACACAATCCTTTTAGCACTTTTGCCCCCGATAAATAAGCAATGTGGGCGTTTCTGTCAGAAGACACAAAATATTGGGAGGAAAACAGACAAATAAATAGGTGTTCCAGACTTGGTGTAACTTATCAAACATCACATTTCTTTGCACACATTTTGTTTTAGGGGCTATTTTTAATGCCTCTGAAAGGCATGTCTTAACTGTGTGCCACTACGTTCAACATAGGTTTATTTCTGACAAACTAAAATATATAATTCACATACATTCTAACCTAATGGTAATTAACACTCTAATAGCCATACACCTTACAGTTATGAAAATTTCCCTTTTTTTCCAAAACATGCATCATAATTCACTGTGCGCTCAACACATCTCCACCGGCTTATTATTTATTTGGATTTCCATTAGTTTCCAGCGGAGTGGTTCCTAATCTTCTTGGGGTGCAGTTAATAAAATATTAATTGTCATGTAGAATAACCCAATAAAAATTACATATATGACATTTTAAAAACAAAACTCATTACATTTCAAACTACATTCAAAAGCCAGATGTATTTAACATGTAAGCTTCCAACCTTCAATAAAATACCTAAAACATTCTGGTAGATCCAAAGCTTATATTAGATTTTAATACTTTTTAAAAGAATAGATGCCATTAAGTTCTCTAATATTTTTAGATAATTTATTCCATTTCTGAGATGCTCTATGGACATTAGATTGTTGCAGGAAGTGTGTGTTTTATATTTAATTTAATACATTTATTAGAGGCCATTATACTGTAAAGTGCAGTGTGTTTCAACTATATTAGTAGTATATAGACATCTTAGACCTGCAAGCAGCCTAGTTCTGGACAATTAATCAGTCAGACTCTGGAATACACTTGCATGGAGCAGGAACACCTGCGATGGACAACCCACTGTCACAAAATGTTTACAGTGCACAAAATGTTATACTCTTTATTTGGAATTTTTGATAAATCTGGCCCATATTCCTAATATACTTTGTATTAGAGCTGAAGTGAATGAATGTAAGTTTGCTTCAAAATATTTGTTATCTGATAAGGTTACGTTTGTTATGTTAAGCCAACATTTTAAACGGACAGAGCATAAAATCAGAAATACACCAGTTAAAATGTGGTCCATTTCCAGTCCTTATTCTCATTTATGTTCAGAGCAGTAACCATATAATACACGTTTTCCATCCACTGGCCTCTGCTTTTTTCATTAAGGTCAAATAGGCCCAGCTGGGCTTGAGCCAGCCCGTACTTAGCATGTTTCCACGGCATTTGTTTGGGCACAGCCAACCCTTTTAATTGGAAAACTAGTGGCCAAGTCAGTAGCTGTCTGAGGCGACCCAGCACACCTATGTATGGACTGATTGGTCCTGTAAAGTGATGTCACTCTCACTGGTACATACAGGCCACTGATTGGTCTGATGTTGTGAGTGTGATATCTCAGAATGGCAACACATGGGTTCCAGCAGAGTTCAAAACATTTCTGGGGGAAAAAAATGAAAGTGTGAAAATTGGACCGTGAAGGATAACAATGGCCGGGGTGAGGCAGACTGCAAGCGCTGCTCGTGCTTTGCAGAAATTGAGGCATTTATGGTGATAGGCCAGCAGGCAACAGGAGAGAGAATTGGTCCACCACTGGTATCTGAGTGATGATGTATCTTTACTGGAACATTGCTATGCCGAGTTCCTCAGATGGAAACACAACCAGGCCATTCTGGGCAGAGCTGACCCGGCCCTTGTGAAAAAGGGGCATAACTTAATTTTTTAACTCTTCACTGACACTGAAAATAGGTAGTTAAGATGTTTTTTTTATGTATGTGTAGCAATCTCCACACCAAAGAATGTTGTCAGAGTGAATTACAGGCGAATGTTTAATTCTGTAACATTAAGCCACCTTCTATAATGCAACATTTTCAAGTTTGGATTTTCTTCTCAGGTCACATGTGCTGTCAGCTTTAATTCTGGTGTGAAAGAAAAGGATGTTTTATAACTCATGGTGCAATCAGCTGACTGAGAGTTTATTTTAATACAAACATAGAGACTGTAGTGGAGAAACCAAGAATATTAAACCAGTTTCTTTGATTACATATAGTTATTCATTTAGTCAGAAAATAAAATGCATATGCTGATCTGGTATGGAGCATGAATTGTATACTTAAGATAAATTTGAGAATTGACGTGGTTTCTTAGATAGTTGTGTTTAAAGTCACATTTCCAAGAAATTGTGTTAGAATATCTCCTAAAAAAGTTTGAATATCACATCCCTTTTGGGCACACCATCATGGATCTTGCAGCAACATCTGGTGGTAAGAGTGAGAGTAGCTAGCCATCTCAGTACCACAGAAGAAGCAATGAGATGTGTAAAGACTTGAGCCAAAAATTGTAGTGTCAGCAGTCCATCTGATCTCTTGTGCCTAGCATGACTGTTTAAAAATCCTTCTTTGTGCTTTTCATTAATATCTATATTTGTCTGTCTTACACATTCCTGAAAGATTTTTCTTTATGGATCTTCCTAAGAAGGTCTATTTTTATTCAATTCCTAAAGCGACCTGTTCCCTCTCATCTACTGGAGAAACCTCCCTTTACTCAGCCTAAGCAACCCAGGCTGGTTTTAAAGGCAATAGCCAGAGACATCTTAAGCAGAGATAAGCAGAGGTGAGCAGCTGGTATGTTGATGCCTGCCTGCTAGCTAAATGTCTAATATCCAGAAATCGAGGCATTGCTTTTCCATTCGAAATCAGGTGGAGAGAATCTGCTGAACTGAAACTAGATACAAACCATATGAAAGAAAGAACTTGAAACCTGCGTTCTTCCTTCTGTCCCTCTTGTATTACGATAATTTTCAGACTATAAGCCACCACTTTTTTAACATACAGTAGTTTGGACCCTGCATCCTAAACAGTGAAGCAGCTAATTTATAGATTTATTACTGGCCAATGGCCTTGCGGTGGACACTATAACTGGAAGCACAAAAGTGAACCAGGCATGGGGGAAAAGAATATGCGTCCAAGAAAACAATCCCAATAGTTTTTGTGCACACATCCTTTAAGTTAAGGATAATCTAGCTGCCCATCAAAGATGGATATAGTTCTGACGCTCGAAAGTTTGACATAAGTGAATTGAGAGTATGGCATCAACACGACAGTAATAATTCTGTTTAGCAAATAAAACATACTCGAGCCTACCAGAAAAGTCATCGGTCACTATCTTCATTTACCTCCTAACAGAGGAGGGACGAGGACCTAAATCCACTGAAGCCATCTTCTTCATTAGCTTTATGTCCTCTGAAATCTTTTGTCGTATTTTTACACTGACTAAGAACTGAGTTATAGTGTGCAAGAGGAAGATGAAGATAGTGACTAATGACTTATCTCATAGACTAAAATTTGTTTTATTTTCCAACCAGGCATATACTGCCATGGTGTTATGATGCTGTTTTCAGGCTGAGTTTTCAAAAAAGAAAAAAAAAAACATCTATTGAATTGAAACAAAAAACAGTCTGCTGTGTGCCGTCTTTCTGAGTAAATATTTAATGTTACAAGACCAAAACGTTCCACTTGTATTCATGTGGGGTCTATATATGTACATAATTTATATTCTTTTCAAATTTAGTTGATGTGGCTTTTATTCAAACCTTCTCAGCATGAAATCAGGTTCTACATAAACCATCTAATGACAATTTATTGGTTCAGTTCTGTTGAACGAGCGACACATCTAAAAGTTCCAGGTCACTGGCCCTCCAGAACTGGAATTTGATAGCCCTGGATTAGAGTTAAATCCATTGAATAATAGGATTGATGGATATTACTTTATAACTTCAGGCCCCTCTTTTATCCCATTTCTATTAAATAGAAGTAGATCAGTTGTTGTTTTTATTTGTTTGCCCTCATGTTTGCTGTTAGTTGGATTCAATTCACTTTTCAGTTCAGTTTATTTGTATAGCGCCAATTGACAACACATATAATCTCAAGGCACTTTACATTAGTTTTAATTCAGTCATATACACATTCCAATTAATCCTTCATTTAATTATTCCAAACAGTTTAAAAGCTTTCTTTTTAAGGAATCCTCACAGACTGAAACAAGTCAATGATTTGCAGCATTTACTCCTCCTGAACAATGATGTAGCATCAGTATTCAGTCACCTCCATTGTGTCGTTAACCTCAGTAATCCCTTATATTGCGCAAGCATGTGGTGATAGTGGAGAAGAAAAACTCCCTATTTACAGGAAAAAACCTCAGGCAGAACCTGGCTCAATATGAGTGGGCCATTTGTCACGACAGTCTATGGATTTGGGAAGACAGAGTAGAGACACAGAAAAAGCAAAAGGACGGATTTAAGATTACTTTCTATATTTAAGAAAATAAAAAAGTTGATAAATGGACATGGAGAAAATTCTGTTATTGGGATCATCATCCCAGTCAATGCCCCACTCCACCAAGGCATCATAGCTGAACAGGATGCCAGACCACGTGTAGCTTCTATGGTGAGAAAAAGAGTGAGACAGAACAAAGTCTACAGTTGAAATAAAGGCAAATAATGCAATTGCAGTATAATCAAATGGAAAAGTAGCAGAGTGAAGAAAAGTGGTCAGTCTGTCCTCCAACAGTCTAAGCCTATACCAACATAACTAAAGAGATAGCTCAGGATAACCATAGCTATTTGAATCATAAGCTTTCTCAAAAATGAAAGTTTTAAGCCCAGTCTTAAAAGTAACCAACCAAACCTCACCCACTAAAACTCCACTGGAGAGGAGCCTGATAACTAAATTATCTGTCTCCCATTCTACTTTTAAAAATTCTAGGAACTACCAGTAAACTTGCTGTCTGAGAGTGAAGTGCTCTGTTACTAACATGTGGAACAATCAGATTTCTGATGTATGATGGAGCTTGTTCTGTGATGGACTGGCGACCTGTCCACGGTGTACCCCGCCTCTCGCCCGTTAACATCTGGCCGTTGACAACCCATGGAGGACTAAGCGGTTCAGAAAATGGATGGATGGATGGAGCTTGTTTATTAAGTGCTTTACATACAAGGAGGAGGATCTTAAACTCCATTCTGGATTTAACAGGGAGCCAATGAGGGGAAGCTCAAAACAGGAGAGATATGTTTTTAATTGCATTTTGTGGATTTCCCAATAGTGAAGAATTACAGTAGTCCAGCTTTGAAGTAACAAATGCTTGGGCTAATCTTTCAGCAATACGGACAGGATGTTTTTAATTTCATTAATATCCTGGAGTTGAAAGAAGGAAATCCTACAAACACGTTTGATATTGGATTAGAATGTCATGTCTTTCTCAAAAATAACTCATTACTTGTACATCATTACTTACTTATTACGAATCTGTAAATATAAGTACTTTTAAATTAGTTTGTTTGATATAAGATTTACACTTTGATTTTATTTTTAAACTTCACGTGAGCCAAAAGTTATTGTTAATGGTTAAAAGATCATTAAAAAGCCAAAAAACACAGTTCTGATCTACCCGCTTTTACAAATTTTTATAGAAACAGCTGTGTTCATCAGATTTGTCAAGAGGCCCGGATCTTACCATCCATCATCCATTCCTCCCAAAAAAAAAGAAAAAACCCCACTACTGAACCATTCCAAACTGAGAATATAACCGATTAATGAACACCAGCAGCAGTGGCAGTCAAGTAATTACATTCTCCAGGCCCTTCAAGTAAACAGCAGCGTGTAGCCACTCTGTAAACACTAAGGTGTCTTGTTTTTTCTCATCCCACTGTGCCGGTTTATCTGTTCTTTCTTCAAGACGTCTCTCCAGAGGGTTCAAACCAGGGTCCCTTGCCCTCAGCCTTGTTTATGTGTGAGAGAGAATGAGTAATTTCAGTTTCAATGGGTGCTTTAGGCTGCATTATCTTCAGACAGATCGTTGTGTTAAAGCAAAAGTTAGAAAAACTGAAAATATTTGTGCATTTTGTTTGCTTAGTTGTCCATTAGCAGCATAACTCAAAAGGTTGTAGACATACGTTGATTAAATTTTATGGAAATGTCCCCAGTAGACTGATCTGCCTAGGTGGTTGCCTGCGCTGTCATAGTGCTTTATAGATGACCTCCACCTGGAGGTAGATGTTGTCATGCCCCTCTGTTTGTCTGTCTGTCTTTTATCAAGATAACTCAAAAAGTCATGGACGGATTTAAATGAAATTGTCACAAAATGTCCGCACTGGGACCAGGAACAACTGATTACATTTTGCAGTTGATCCAATATGAAGCCCGTATCATCCCACCAACCAGAGGTGCAATCTTGGACTCCTCTCCCATTCAAAGATGGATAAAATCAAACTGCAGCCCTGCTACAGTTGGTGCATATGCAGAGCAAATCAATCATGCCTGCACAAATCTCCCCTCTCTGCTGGAAGAGCACAGCACCAGAACGAACACAGACATGTATCCCATTACAGATTCATTTTACCGGAAAAGTAAAAGGCGTGGGGGGTCTGTTATAAGTTTGTTTATGAAAAACTGTATGGAGGAAAGCAGAGGCAGAGTAACTTTATAAAGCAGCAGCATTGCCTATGATGGCAACTTTCCTTCAATATCAGACTGTGAGCAGATGATCATCTAGAAGAGCATTCAGAGCATTACGCCTTCACTACTCATCATTCCTAAGGATTCACAGCAGAAAACTATGGTGGTTCCATTAAAATATCAGTGCTCGTAAAAGTTCTCATTAAGTGGTAACATTGTGTACCCCTACCTTGAGGCATCATCTAACACCTCTCTTAAAATGCATTCAATGTCACAGCTTACCTTTTCATTTCATTCTAAAAAAACAACTCAAAAGTTGTTGTTTTTCCTCATATCTAAGTAATAATATATTAAGGTGAATTTCATCACATCACCATCCTCTTCTGTATGTCTGCGGGTTGCTTTGAGCTTGCTTGCTGTAGATTTTTTTTATTTTGTTTAGTTGTTTTGTTTTGTTTTCTTATCAAGGGGGCGGAGGCGTTTGGGGATCAGAGAGGAATTTCCTCTGTTTCTGCAGATCCAGAAATAAATAATCAAATCACAGACAAGCTGTTGCAACTCTGATGAAGGTTTGCCCAGTGGCTCTTTTGAATATTAACGCAGTGTTTGCTCTGTGTTTCTGTTCATCTGCATCTTGGGTAAAACACAAAACGAAAGAAAAATGACCTTGGCTCCTCTGAGCATTAACCCAGCCGAAAGACTTAAATCATACATGAAAAATCTGCCACAGGAGGACAGACAAATATTTATAATAATATGTGGGTTTACTAAAGAAATTATGATCTGTAGATTTTGGTAATATAATTAGGCACTTTAGATGCTTAAAAATACGCAACGGAGTTAAACCAAAGTATTCTATAAGCACAATTAAAAGTAACACAAATATTTTAATTTTAATGTTTTAAAGTGGATGTTAACAGTATTCTTCCCCTTTGAAGTTTTTCATGTTAAAACCACAACCTTAAGTGTATTAAAAGGAATTTCAACCACAGCAAATGCGCATTTGCTGTGGTTGAAGGCTGCATGTTCAGGGCACAGCCTCATGTCAATAACTCAATGCAATCTGTTGGCATTCCTTAAATAGAAAACCTTTAACTAATTGGAATGTTTGTACTATTGTATTGAAATGCTTTTTCTTGTAAACTGCCTTGAGATGATAGCTGTTGTAAAAAATTGTTATAAAAATAAACTGAATTGAATTGAACTGATGTGTACATGTATACCTGGGTCAACTGTTAAAACTTCTGTAAACAAAGAACACGTTCAGAAATATAAATGATGATTGTTGATTTTTTTTATCAGTTTACAGAATGCAAAGAGAGCAAAAAGGAGAAAATGCGAATCAAATAAATATTTGGTGTTGATACATTCTGCCTTCGAAACAGCATTAATTCTCATAGGTACACTTGCAGAAAGTCATGGATTGTGTAGGATTATGGTCAGGTTATACCAAACAGGTGCTAAAGATTTGACCTTCTAAAACACATCAACATCTTTTCCATGACCATGTGACGTGTCTTTCCACATTGGCTTTTTATGAAATTATAAGCAACTCATTGCACCACTTGGGATTAAATAACTTGTTGCCAGCTAAAAGTAATTGCCCATTCAGTAATTATCCAGTAGGAGGCTCGTATTTATTTGCTTACTTAAATCAAGTTTGCGACTTTTTTAATCCAGGAAATGTATGTTGTTTAAAATGAATTTGATGGTAATTAAAAACAAAATCCAAAAAAACAAAAGTTGGCTTAGCCTGCAAAAGTTAAGAATAAAAAAATAATTAAAATTACACATATAAGGCCTAATATAGCACCTTCATCATTGGTTTGTGCTTGTTAAAACAGGTGCAAACCTCTCAGCGGCCACATAAACAAGCAGCAAGGCAAGGCAAGGCAATTTTATTTATATAGCACACTTTCAACACAAGGCAATTCAAGGTGTTTTACATGATTCAGTGATAATAATACCAAATACATGATTACAGAAGCATGGTTAGAGAAAAACAGAAACACATAGGTTTAACAGATAGACACAATCAATCAATAAGAAAAGGTGGTCTACTAACCATGCCCAGTTTAGACTTTGCCTGTCTGCAAGATGTCTGCAATTCTTTTAGCACTTTTACCCTTGATGAAAATACAATGTGGGTGTTTCTGTCAGAATTAGCAAACTATTGGGAGGACAACAGGCAAATAATTAGGCATTCCAGATGCAGTGGGAATATTTAAACCTAAAACTGTTTGCGTCTACATTTTTTTATTACTGACAAAACACAAATATTATTTCCACTCACCGCACTTGCTGCTGTTTATTTTTTATTTTTGGATCCTCATCAGTTTCCACTGAGGTGGAATCTTGCTAGGGTTTATTTTATAAAGTGTAATAATCATGAACAATACAACAAAGACATTTAGGATACATAAATGACATTTTAAAAACAAAATTCATACATTTCAAATTACATATTTTCAAGAAAATATATTTTTTCTACTGCGACTTAACAGTTAATAGAGGCCATGATAAACTACATTGCATGTCGACAACATTAGTAGAGAATAACATTTTTAGCAACCGTATTCTGGATACGCTACAGCTTTAATAAGCCTGAATCTGGAATACACCGCACCGAGCAGAGAACGATGCATGTACACCACACACATTAATTTCATTACTGTCAGACTAGAAATAAATTTCACAGTCATTCTGCCCTAATATTAATTAACTCTCCAAAAGCCCTAACTTGAATTCTATGTTTTTTTAATCTATTCTGAATCCATTGCCCCTACTCACTATAGCTGTGGTGCAGTGCATTGGGTAGAGCATCTGGCACACAGATAGGGGTGAAAAAGTCCTCATTTTAGTACTTCTCTTTGCACCTGCCTTGAATTACACACACAATCTTAGTAAATCACCCAAAAAACTGGGAATAACCTAAAGGCACTTTTTTTTTGCAAATTTGAACTCCTTATTATCAAACCTTTAATATTTATTTGTATTGATAACAAAATGATCAGTATTGAAGTCTCTGACTAAGCTCAATTCCTCATATTTAGTTTTATTATATTCTGGTATTTATGCTTCACACCCGCATGCTATGCAAGCCTTGTTTTACTAAAAACAATTTTTAAAACTCATAGGGCCTGATTTATCAAAATTCCAAATAAAGAGCACAAAATTGCATGCACCGCAGAAAAATGTGCCGGTGGGGTGTCCTTCATTCATTACAGGCGTAAAAAGCAGTATTAAGATGAGGACGTTGCACCCGCTACGGTGTGCACGGCACCACAGCCAGAGAGAGGAGCAAAAGGGGATATTGATTCATGATATGTACAAAGTTAAGACATGACTCCTGCTGCAGGTTTAAGAGGCACAGTCTTATCTGAGCATATATACTGAATCAGCTACCGCCTGTTTTGTGATGCCGTGCAGTTCTTGCTAGTTTTAACAAGCGCAAACCTTTCCTGTTAATGTTATCTTGTTCGAAGGACTATGAAGAAGAACAACTTTTGCTGCAACTTTAGCTTGCATTAAAATGGATTGCACTGAAGAGTGTTCAAAACAGAGAGTTAACATCATGAGCTTGACACTTTGGCAAGCTGCTCAGTATGATAATTTACAGGAGCAAGATAGTTGTTTACTGAGGGCTTTAGCTGTATGTGCTGAATTGGGTGTATATAGGACATTACATGCAGCTGATTTGAAATATAAATGATGACGTCTGTTGTGTGGTTTGCTTGTGAGCAGATGTTGTGGTTCATAGTAATAAGGCACTGATAAATAGTGGTATTTTACCGCATCTTTGCGCAGTAGTTTTACTGGAGATTTGTACTGGTAAATGCTTAATATTTAAAGACCCGTATTGGCATATGTGCCAAAAACCCTAATTGGGCTACCCCTGATTTAGGTATTGCTTTAGAGTCTTCATGTCCCTCTTCAAACTAATCCTAATTATCCTCAGCTGCCCTACAGACCTTTTCCCATGATTTACAAGTGCTTTATTGAATCTGTTTTTCTCACTACAGGTGAAGCATTGCCCGTGTTAATGGTTACAACCTACACCCAGGTTATAATCAATCAGTCTCTGTGCCTGTTTGTCATAGAGGAATTTTGGCATAAGAAATTCAGGCAAAATATATTTTTTCTATTCCCAGGACGTGCTTTTACTATAAATCAGATTTGTTCATCTAAGAAATTATCAAACTTCTTGAGTTGAATTTTGTGTTGCAGAAGCAAGGTCTCTTGTCAAGAACATACTGGGTGTCTGTTGGAGCAGCGTATCTTTTCCCTGATCACTTTGTATAAAGGCAGGGAAGCTTTAATATGGATAAAAACTCAAGATGCTGAAGGTTGGACTGAAGTCAGCTACAGGCAAATGTAAATCCAAAATCAACGTCTGTTGAATCTGCTGTGAACCTTCTTATTTTTTGTTGTATCACACATGCACACCACGCAAACAGGGATGATATGCTAAATTAAGCCTCACTATAATCCATGAGTCATTATGGGCTCAAATTACTGTAATTTTACCTTCAATGTGTAATATAATGGCTTGTACTAATCTGTTTCGACTATAATTACTTATAATTTAAATAAGCACCAAAATCACATTCACATATTATTGGAGAATAGCAATAGGTAACTCTATTGTTCAATATAATAATTAAAAACAAGTGATTCCACAGTCAGTTCAGCGTAGCAGAGCCTTGCTGCAGAGATGCATGAGCTAAGAGTTGAATTTACAGGCATTCAAGGAGCATTTGAGGACGTAACAGGAAGTTATTATTGACAGAGCACCAAAGTGAGGCGGGTCAAAACCAGGACAGCCTTGTTAATGAGGTGCGATCCCACTGTGATGGCCAGCCAACCAACACTTCAAGTAATAATCACTGGAAGAGAACACAAACAGTTTCTTGACTTCTAGGATATTTTTTATTGGCTGTTTAAACCGACTGCCAAATCACCATTAGCATTTGGATGAGGAGGAGTGCGGAGTAGTATCCACTCACATCTGAGGTATTCTTGGCATTATGGAGTGGTATGGAGTAGTCTGTGACTAAACCCCTGACACCTAGAGGTGACCAGGAGCTCTCTATGTCCACTTTGTATCTACCGGAGGTATTTCAGGAGTGAGAAGCATTTAGTTGGGTCTGAAGTGTAAGGGGTTATCTGAGGGTAAGCCTTTTCTTGGCATGATAATGTTTTGTATTCAATACAATCGTTAACATCACTGCAGATTACAATTTGTTTTTTTTTTTGTTTTTTTTTTACCATTGGCTGCTGTGTTGGATCAGATCATTGAAACACCTGTGAAGCAGAGTCTCCAGTGACATTCTGTTCCAAGTAAACTACACAGCAGAGCACTTAGACATTTTTAAATCATTTATAGATCGATCACTCCCTATCGTTAAGTTTAATGGACTTAAAGCTTTAGTCATTTTTTTTCCTGCTTCATTTCAGCAATCTCTGTTCCATCTTCATTTTTAAAAGATTGCCTTCTTTGCATCACCTTTATCTTAGATAATATTCAGATTTAATGTGACAAAAAGACATTTCACTGAGAAAAAAATGTAAGAGCAAGACAAAAAACTATCCTTCTGTTACATCTTACTTTTGAACTGCCTCCATTGCTTTTATTTTGTTCCTAGGATCCCGTTGACTAACAAATTCAGTTCCTGAATCACAGAGACAAGGATCTCTTGTCACTGAATTCCATGAAGGGCAATGGGAAACTTGTGCTCTAAATGAAAAACAAACCCCAAATTAGTCTGTTGGTTCCCTTCTGGATTATCAACATATTTGTATGTTGCATAAATGCTTGCTTTTAGTACTGTAAAACACATATTCTCTTTGCTTTGGTGGAAGATGTTAAACATTGACATTTATGCAGCCAATAATGGTAAAACAAAGGCCTGACTATTTTAGCTGTTTTATTTCACATTGCCATGTCTTGCTTTTTTTTTTTTCTGCCGTTGTTTGAATTCCCTTTGGACTACTTGTCTTTTCGTAGGAGCTATTTTAAATCCTGGGGTCATCCGATGATGACAGGGAACAGTTCCAAGAGAAACCAGATGAGTGCTGTATGTAGTGTCGAAGGAAAGTCAGACAAACAATGTCAGCTTTTTGTCTGGGATGTTCTGCCTTGTCTTTCTGCATCACAGACACAGAAGGTCTGCAGGATATGTCTCCCTAACTTCAGGGCTAAAATAGGTCCTGTAATTTGCATGAGTCACAGAGTAAGATTGCCGGAGAACCAGATGAGGCCTCCACCGCCAGCAGAATGCTCAGAACCATGATGAAAGTGTGTGTGCTAGAAGATGCTTCAGAGCAAACACTTGAATGCTTTCTGAGGCTTGTTACAGAACTGTGTATACCACTTAGTGATACAAATAGATATAAAGGTTCTACACACGTTAGAAAAGGTTTTTGAAATATTGAAGAAAAGATAGAGCATTATGAATAATTACGGAATTTTTCCACCCATAATGTGACATATATTCTTTATTAATCAATTTACTGATCAACTGAAAAACTATTAAATATGTGAGGAAGAAATTTGATAAACCGGTAACAACTTGGCTGCCAGTAGGCTGTTTCAAAAAACAATGCCATCATCAGTCCCAAGATCAATATCGGCATCAGTGAGCCTTTTGGTCAATCATAAGTAGTCAGCCTGTGGGGGCAATGTGGTGCCAAGAAGGCCAGAAGCTCTCAGATGTCTGCATCACTCCAGTTTGCCATTTCAGCTGATGGAGTTTACAAATTCTAAATGAACTACCCATGTCTGCTTCCGGCACTCAGCAAGGACAGAGGCTTTTATCTTTCTCCATCCCTAGTGTGTCTTATTCCACAGCCCTTTGTGTGTCTGCTGCCATGGAGCCTCTTTCTGCATTCTCATCTGAAAAGAATCAGCGGTGGATCTGGATATGGACTGGTCGGATGGTCTCTTAACAAAAATGTAATGCTTTTCCCAGAGTAGGCCATAAGGGAGTGACTTGCTGTTTGGAGGGATTACTGTGGGAGGATCCTGGGTCTCTAACTTTGAGCATCGAGACAATAGAAACATCTGTACAATTGGATTCATGATAACTGGATATCTTTTGATTATTGCATGGTGGATTTTTCTGAGGTATTATAAAATTGTGGCTTTTAAGGCAAAAAAATGGCATGCTGCCTGGGCTACAGAAAGCTATCTGGTTGTTGTAACGCTCAGACTCCTGCGATTTTCAAGCAAAACTGGACTCGATTTTTGCTGTGTGGTGAAGCAACTCGGAGAAAGTTCTCAGCCAGGCTGGAAGGAAAATGACCCCACAATTGGCTATAAGAAGGGAGACCACTTGACAGAGTCTAATGCAAAAAAAATAAAATAAAAGTAATCTTTGCCTGTGCGTTTCTTATCAATTGGAATTTGGCTTAGACCAAACAAACTCCATTGGATGTGAATGTAGAAGGACGCTCCATCCCCACCATACGCCCACGCCCTTAAACCACAAGCTGTCTGAGCTCTCCAAGGACTATAATTACATCATAGGCGAACAGACTGTGGTATTGAGCTGTGTGGAGTTCTTGGGTTACTGACTACTGACACACACACGCACACACACACATAGACACACACTACCTTGTTATCACTGTCCTGGCTGTTCTTATGAAGCTCAATCCACTTCAGTGAGCAACTGGTGTGCGCGCTGTGTGAGCCCCCCAGCCCCCACCTACATTGTGAATGTCTAAATGCGTGCTTAAATATTTTTGAGGTGTGTTTTTTTTCTATTGTCTGGGTTTTGCTCACTTGAATAGGGAATCAAGATACACATGAGCACTTTTTTTTCCACCCTCGGTCCACCCCAACCCTAAGTAGATCTTTTCATATCTGCAATGTGCTGCAACGCTCGAGCCAGCTGATGTACCACAGTATGCCTGCATCTGTAATGATGTTGTTTGTCTGTCTACTCTTGATCGGGCTGTGTTGAAAAGAATTTCCCCTCTTGGGACAATAAAGGATTATTCAATTAAATTCAACCTTGACTTGCATTTTAAATACTGTTTCCGATTGGGGCTCATTCAACAAATCATCATGATATCACCTTCTGTTGTGAGAAGGTGTTATCTTCATTAATAAGTCCAGTGTAGCTGCAAAATCGGATTAATATTACTTTCAAGCATGCTGGCATAAATGCTACAATATTCGTACTTCACCATGCCACCACTACGCATTCGAAAGACACACTGTGCCAGCAATATTACCCTAATATGTCGCTAGGGCCTGGACGCCTCCCTGGTGAGGTGTTCCGGGCACGACCCCGCGGGAGGAGGCCCAGGGGAAGATCCAGGGCTCGCTGGAGGGTCTATGTCTCCCGGCTGGCCTGGGAACGCCTCGGGATTCCTCCTGAGGAGCTGGCCCAAATGGCTGGGGAGAGGGAAGTCTGGGTCTCTCTGCTTAGGCTACTGCCCCCGCGACCCGACCGGATAAAGCGGAAGAAGATGGATGGATGTCGCTAGGGTATGTCTGTTGAAAACACCTCTTGTGTGAACAGCCTTAAATATTCTGTCCAATCACGTTTAACTATTCAGTCCTTTTTGACAAGAGTTTATGAGCGTCCCATGTCTTGATTTGAAAATTCTTGCCCAATTGTTGTGCAAGTCTAACAGATTGTGAGGACTTCTGTTTGTAGCAGCCCTCTTCAAGTGACCCCACAGATTTCTTATTAGACTCCATTCTGGACTCATGCTAGGACTTTTCAGAACTTTGATCTTTACTTTGATTGACTAATCCTTTTGCTTATTCTGAAGCACACTTGGAATCAGTGTAATGCTAAAAAATTAAACCCATCTTCATATTTAACTTTCTAGAAAACACTTGGAAGTTTTGGACCAATACTTACAGCCATGAGTATTTTTTTTTAAACTTTCATTCATATTGATAATTAGCATAGTAATCCCAGAGCTTTCGTCTTCCAAAACTACTCCCTAGTCCGTCCATATGGAAAATACAGTAGATTCTGTCCCATGTAGAAAGCAAACAATAACCAGAAATTCCTACAGCTCCTTTATTCCCCCTTTCCACAAGATTTGGGTTGGCCTGGTTGTGTTTCTATAGCCATCTCATGAAGTTGGCAGTGGGTGAGGACTTCGGCGGACTCAGCGTAGGAAAAGTTCCAGTAAAAATCACTCATTACTCATCGTTTTCTGAAATTACAGACGCCAATGTTGGAGTCTGCATCTAGCCCACTCTCTCGCCAGCCTTTCACCATTAATGGCCTCTATTTCTGGTCCACCTCAGGTTGTTGTGGTGCTTCAAGGCACATTCGCATTTACATTTTTTTAGTTTCCCCCAACAATGTTTTTTTAACTCGCTGGAAGCCATGCATAGCTATTGTGAGACATTACAATCTAACCGCCAGCTCAAATATATATGTATATCTTCTCATTATTAAGTTTATTGAAGTTGAGGTTGTATTCATTTTTTATTTTTTTATTTACTGTTGCACCAAACTCCAAAAGTGAATAATTTTAGTTATTTATTACTTAATTGTTCAAGCTAACTTGCATAAGTGCTCTGTTTGTTAACAAAGTTGTTAAATGTTAAAATAAGGCGAATTAAATAAAAAATAAGGAACATCCTGAATCTATTTATTCGTTCTTCTTTATTCTTTTTTAATGTAATATAGAAGTATCGGATCGGGACTCGGTATCGGCATCGGTAGATGCTCAAAGTAAAATGAGTAAGAGTTGGACTCGAGGGCAAAAAAAACTATTGGGACATCCCTAATCGAGCATTTCATAATGCCATTGTTGTTCCATCATTTTTCCAATTGCTGACAAATGCTGTGACGTTTCTGATTGCTTCTCCTAACTTATAGGTTCGAACAATTAGAGCATTTTGATCTTTGTTACCTGCCTGCAAATTATAGATTTGGCTAAAGGATGCAAATACTCACCACAACCTTAACTTTGCTCATGGTAACTTCGATTCTGGTACAATTGATGAAAGGCTTTTATCCAGAACTGTGAATACTAGAAAAGAATCAGAAGGTGATTAATCAAATTATAATTTCTAAAAGTTTCCATGCTTCTGCAGCAATGTCATGTAGCTTTTCCTACTTCTTTTTTCCTACATTTTTACCTCAGCACCTTAGTTTATTTTTCAGCTGACTAATACAGAAGACGCTTTATGCTGAAGGTGAAAAAAGGTCTGAAATGATTTATTATGGTCTCTTTTTTATAGCAAGATCCTGGTATCCACATTTTTTATACCCACTGTGTTTACATGAAAAACGCTGCAAAAGCTTGGGACACAAATCAATACAAACGTTTTAGAAAATCCATAAAGTGTTAATGCAATTGATTAATCAGTCAACTCAAAATTCACTAAATTCTCACTCCAGTGAATCTCATTAAACATGAAGAATGCATAGCAAACTGTATCTTGTTAGGTTGAGACTAAATTAAGCTTACAATGAAAATATCATATTTAAAAAATTAATTGAAATGCCAAAAATGTATTTCATCACCAAAAGTACAAAAAAGTAAAATAGACCACATTGATTTAAAATAATGTTACATATCTAGTCTCTTGGAAAGGTACGTGGTGCATTGAGTGTTCAGTACCGCAGGAAAATGAGGTCTTTGTACATTTGCATCATTTTAGTTTGGCTTCCAAGAACTCCCATTCCCCAGGTGACTTTGAGACCTTGATTGTATAATTAATTCAACTTATTAAACTCCAGTAGCTGTCTCATTAGCTGCCTCTCTCCGTCTGCATGCATACATTTATCACCACAGAAAAAGTACTGATAAAAGAATGCCCCTGTGGTAAGTTCCCATTCAGATGCAAACAGATTTTCTTGTTTGCTGTGGGAACTTGTAAAACTTTTCATGTTCTGTCACATTAAAAGCCCAAACTTTATCTACGTTTATTATTTGGATTTTGTTTGACCTGTACACATTTTATTTTGCCTTTTACAAACAAAAGTCTAAAAAAATGTATTCTTCATGTCTGCTATCTCTAAATAACAGTGCAACCAGTATCTTTCAGAAGCCAAATCATTTGTAAGTAGAGACCATCTTAAATTGTTCATCTCTAAGAAATTCAGTCTCACTATAACTGCAGGTGGTCTGCAATGGTCTTAGATGATTGTTAACTAGATGTCCAAAGCTCACTTGATAGTATTGTGCATGCCACAAATTGGGCTATTTTTTTTACTTATTATTATTATTATTATTATTATTATTATTATTATTATTATTATTATTATTATTATTATTATTATTATTATTATTATTATTACTTTATTGCAGTCCATATTATACATCACACACAACCACATCTGTTATTGACTAGTTTGTTGTGTGCTACAAGGCACATTGAAGAAATAGCAAATGTTAGAAAAAAATGCTCATACAAGACAACACTATATTTTTTGAGCAAAATAAAACAAAATTTATTTGAGGAGGAAAACCATTGATTCATTGTTCTTTTTATTCATTCAGTGACTCATAGTGGTGGCTGTATGATGTGCATGATGAGTATTGCTTTTTTTTCAGTAATGGCAAAGAAATTGGTCAGAATATTGGGGGTAAAGGGTAGAGGAGAGTATAAATGCATGCCACATTTATCAGTTTATATATATATATATATATATATATATATATATTAAGCTTTTTGGTCGTAATGTGAGAAGTAGTCATGGGTTATGAATACATTTGCAGGGCGCTGTACTTTGCTATAGACATATCTAAAGTGAATAGGACTGATGGGATAAACCTGTTTACTGTTCAAGATCTCACATTTAGAGTGAGTTAGGATTTTGGGTTTTATCAATGTTTGGGATGTATTAGCGTAAAAAATAAGGCACTAGCTTGGTAATTGAAGAGATCAACTCCAGTAGATCAGATTTACCTTCAGATTTATGGCAATATTTCCCACTGAAGCAATGTTTAAAATGGCTTATTCATAAACCTCTTGCCATATAAACTGTAAGGTATTATTCTGTCTAGCTTTTTGGGGTCATGAGAGGATAAGCCCCATTTTCCAGTCTGGCATATGAATCAAATTATTAAGGGGAAAGGTCGAAACCCTGAGTTAATTTGGGAAGCAGGATGGTTTCCATCACGTGTCAGGTAGTGATAGAGCAGACCTCCTGCAGTTTAGAGTTTGATTACATTTCTTCTTCCTCTTGTGTTAATCTAACAAATCAAATTAGAAACAACAAAAAAAGACCACCCATCCAGCTAAGTAGAAGCCCTGCCCCATAGTTGAGCTCATTATGCAGCCAAACAGGTCAGAGTCAGCCCAACAAGCACTATAGCAACCCTATTGTTTTTCCCGTTCAGCTTTTTCCCCCTCAAAGATGGACTGTATTAATTTCCTGTATAATACATTGCTGGAGCTAATTATAAGGTGGTACATTTTTCCCTGTCTTCTGTGACGTCGACGTCTCCCAGGCGACATCAATCCACTCGACCAAAACATGCTGTTGTTACTGCCTCTGGGCTTTATTTAGCAGATTTGATCTGGAAAATTTATTCAGTGTCATATAAAACCAAAACTCCTGTTTATTCTGTTTTTCTACTAAATTTATTTTGAGGTCTGCAGCTGTAATACCGTAGGGTCAGCTATTACTCAGTTTCATGAGTTCATAATAAAGAAAAACACAAGGGAGACGTCTATGGCTGGTTGTATCATTTCAGCTGAATAATTTATGCATGTGCAATGTTGTCTGTATTTAAAGAGTGACAGGATTCATGTTAAATACTGTTGCTGAAACATAGTTCTTTTGGAAATTAGTGCTTTAGACTATTATGTTGTGCCATACATTTTATTTTTAATCTTCACCAAAACTGCTACTGTTGCAGGTGAATCAGATATTTCTCTTGATTTGGATTTATTCACAGGCTTCATATATAATATAAAACTGCAGCAGGCAAAACCATAGTAGTATCCACAGATACCACAAGACAAAATTTTATTTTCTGACATTTTAATCCATCCACTTTAAGAAACAAGTGAGCGATGCCAATTATCCTCCAAGAACTACTGAAGGCAAACTTTAAATGAAGAAAATGACAATTTAAAAGCATTGCAACAGCTGGAAGACATACAACTAAGATACACATTACACTACAGAGCAGGTTTTTTTTTTCAAGAATATATTCTCATTACTTTGGAGAAAGGCACAGGTGGAATACTGAACATCACAAGTACGCATAAGATGAACACAAGACTGCTGTATTTATGTTTTGATCATCTTCATGTTCACATCTCTGATTTCAACTGGATGCACCAGCAGACAGGTAGATAACATCCTTCCATCTGCATGACAAAGCAGTGGGTCGGCTGTGAAACCTTTTTCTCGATGCAGTAGTGTATATTCATGTTAAAGCACTGATTGAAGAGGTGACGACTACTGTCCCCCAATGTCACAATTAAAAAGCTGGTTACTATGGAGACTAAATGTAAGCTGGTGAAGAGGCACTAGTGAAAGATAAGTCAAGCTAACTTCTTAGTCAAAGCTCTCAACTGCTTGGCCTCATAAAATGAGACAAGTGCTCTCTCATCTGAAGCGCTGTTCGATCTACTGCATCTAAAGGAAGGTGCTACTTAACCTACATCATCCAGACAAGAGAAATAAAAAGTTTCATGCACTAACAGCAAATCTACAGCTTTTCCTAAAAATAATCTCCCCATACAGGTTGTCCTCTCTGTGCACATTACAATAAATAGATCGTAGCACAGCCTTGGGTTACAACGACACTCAGAAGGGCCTTTTAGAGAGACTCTAATGGCATACAAAGTGAATGAAAGGCAATTTATTATGATGACAGTCAAAAGGAGCATTAATTAGGCTCAGGGCCTATTGCAGTTGATCAGTCCTTGGACTCAAACTCATCAGCAGACCCACTCTTAGCTACTTGTCAAGTGAAACGGGAGCTCCATCTATAACCTGCATTTCACTCCTAATGCTCTCAGGCTCATGAGATTTATCGTAATTGATGCTGTATGTAAGCATACATAGAACCACGCAGCAGTGTGGAGAAGAATATGCATACATATTCTGATAAATAATGAACTATTGGTATATTCTTGATTAAAATAAGAGGTTTTAATACTTGCTCTTAAAAAATCTATTAATAAAAAGTTGTTAGTTTCAGTTTTCTATCTGTGCAAACTGTAAAAGCTGCTTAAAATATTTGAGACCACCATACTATCCTTTTATTTTAAGAAAGCATATTAACAAGTCACATACTTTGAAGTTTTAATCCAAACAAAAATAAAACTTGAAGCAGGACGTTCATGAGATATGACCAGTGTATCACTGCATCTAATCTCTAAATATTCCAAAAATGTTCCACAGCACATTCCCTCATTACACCACTGACAGATCTGGGTCTCGTGCTGTGTTGTGATGAAAAGTGTGTTACTTTCACAGTGGTTGCCGCAGTAATTGGTCACTTCACATTCATTTCTTATTTCTGGCTATAGTGGGAAGCATGTAGATACATAAATTAGCTTCTAACAATTATGAATTTGAAGGGTTTGTATGTACATATTTGTTTTCAGCATGCTTAAAGGAAAATAAATACTCATACTTATAGATTGCTCCCATTCTCGTATTATTTGGTTTGATCTACATAAACATGTGCGTTACACAAGCGGTTTTAGTATGATGGATGACAATAGCAAGTTGGATAAAAATTCTAAACATAAATGTCTGTAACTGCCCTTTAAAAGTAATCACTGTGCATGTTGCGCAAGCATTACTGTTTTATTTCCTTTCCTTGGAAGCAGTACACTGTTCTCCAAACTGTTTTTTTGCCTCCCTACACATTTACAGCACATGCTCTGCTTCACTACCATCAGAGTCTTTACACATACCTATCAAACCCACAGTTCTTCTTTCCCAACAAGTGCTACAAAGTGTACATTACCCTTTGAAAGGCTCAACAGCAAGTAAATGTGTAAATGTTGTGACTACATATAAAACAGTCAAATTGAGTGTACAAAAGCCATGTAAAATACCATAACAGTTAACAGGGAGCGTGTGTCTGAAAAGACCAGGATTCCATACCTTAGCTGATGTACCATCATCTGACATTACACTAGAGCTAAAGTGGGGAAATCTATATGAAATGCCAATGTACCCCAAGCTGCCTGCGTTGCTACAGCAGGAAGAGCGTTACTGATCAAAGATATGTTTAAAGACTCTAGCACACAAAGCCTGCTGTGCTACACAAACATATTCTCCATTATATGTAAATTGGATGGGTTTGGCCATGAGCAGTCTTCTGTCAATGATGTCTGAACTGCATATACAGTGTCAGAAATAGGGGTACGGAAGAGGTACATTACTGTACCCGAAGGTACAAAAGAGAAGTTAACACAGTGTAAGGTCAAATTGTTGACCTCAAGGTGACAATCTGTACCTTTTTCATGGTCTGAAAGGGGCACACATGTTCCTCAGTATTAAAAATACATATTTGTACCAATTGCTAGATAGGGTACAATGTCTGGTGATTATCTTTTTCATTTAAAACAAAAAATCCATTAGTAAAGCTAGATTTATGTAAATGCACTTCATAGTTTTATTGTTAATACATTTTTTACCTTGTTTGTACATTTTTTATCAAACAAATAATTTTACAAGGATCTTCCTGTGCTTTAAAGAAAGGTTATTTTTTTATTTTTTGACAAATTACATTTTTGATATTATTTTTGACAAGAAATGTTGCAATGACAACATAAATATTTTTGATAAATAGTAAAAATTCTTAGTTAAAGTTGCAAAACAACCAGCAGGAACTCATTTAGGTAACCAACACCTAGAGAATTGCATTCTCTGAAGTGTTTCTATCCTATTTGTTAATCAAATAGGCCTTGGTCAAGGTTGCATATTTTTTTCTATATTTCATAAATTAACTCTTGTGTTTATAAGTCACAATAGAAATAAAGCAGATGGTTTGGTATGAAACAGAACAAATGTGACTGAGCAAGACGGAGAAAGGAGGACTTCATAGGTCTCTTGGCTCATGAACTTAATCGGATCAGGTCAGGAGAGAGCTCACTCTAATGCTGATGAGTAGCTGTGACTGGGTGTTTAACAGCTCTAATCACATGATGATATTTTTATTACATGAGACAATGCTATTTTTACCGTGAGACATCCCACTGTGCTCCTTGCTAACTGGTGGCATATCATGTTGCTGCTTTTTTGGAGCTCTTTCTTTATTTGATCTTTATTTATAAAGTATAAACATCACAGCGGAAAAAAAATAAATTCAAGAGACCTGTTCCAGTATTATCTAAACTCATAAAAGTTGCATGCAAAAGAGTGCATATTGCGGTAGAATGTCAACAAATGGTTGCTTTCTTCGATAACAGAACTTGGTTAATAGCTCCTTACATCTCTTTGATTTCTTTGAATTTATTTCATACCCTTTTATTAATACCCCCAATTAGTTTGCTTTGAGTCTTCTTCACTCAGTAACAGCGTCCACACCAAAGAGTATTGTGAGTTCATGTGTTATGCAATAACTGATGAGAAACCAATTGTTTTAGTTTCTAATCTGGGGCACATTAAAATCAAAATTCTTTTCAGTATAAGATTTCTCCAAGCATATCTTGCCTTACACATTTAAAGCATATAGCTAAATATCTACAGTACATCATTTAGATAATTGATATTTCCCCCAAACTACAATTACTGGATTTCTAAGTGTTTAACTATAAGGTTATAAAGGAACTTGAAAGTACTTCTGCTCCAAAGGAGACCCAACTAATGCAATTTCACTAAACCGTCAAACAGCCGGCAGCTTGGAGGATTTCAGCTTCAGCAGCCAAGTTTTGTTAAAGTGTGAAACTGCCATTAGCTTCTTCTGAACCCAAGAGAAGAAGAACAAGAAGAAAAAAAAAACAAAAAAAAACACAGACATGTAGTGTGCTTTTAAAATAACTAAAATGTATTATAGGTATTCCCTGTGTAAAACAAAAAGTGATTTCAAAAAATCATTTAAATATTGATTTAAATCATACATTTAAATAACAGATTGCCAAAATCTGTATTATTTTAATAATAATTATTATTAAGACAGCGTCGTTTAAATTGCTTGAGTGATTCCTAAACCAGATGTCTTTGCAGTCCTTCAATGACCTTGACCAATACTTCTACAGACATTTTTTTTAATATTCTTTGGCTGCTATTTTACTTTTTTTATTTTTTACCTGAATATTTTCAGATATATGTATTTTATTTTACTTATGAACCAGTTTCTGTCTACATTGCAGCATATCTGCTTTGTGGCAGTAATGATCTATGATTTATTATATTGCAAAATTTCTGATACAGTGTTGGTACACTGTAACCCCTTTCCAGATTATTTTTTGCTGTTTGTGAAACAGAAAAATGAGAATCCCTGGATTAAGTATGCGTTTGAGGGTAGAGTCAGACATCAATAGGATCATGAAAACACAGCTTTAACAATAAACAAATCAAACGGCAAAATTTATAGCTCAGCACAAATGATCTTACGAGAGTTTTCTCTGAATGACGAGTAGATTTGGTACATAGAGCACCCGTCTGCTGTTATGACCTGCAACAAACATGATGTGTAGCGCCATGCAAGCTGCATGGAGCGATCCTGAGAAATTCAAACCCTCTCCTCATTTCCTAAAGTCTTCAGTTCATTAATATTCTTTGGGTTCTGTGCTGCAGCTGCCGTTTTCAGGTCTCAGATATTTTCAATATAATTCAAGCAATGGCCACTCAAGTATCTTCTAGGACGTTGTTAGAAACAAGCCTTGGTGTACTTTGAGATATGCTTGGGATCAATGTTCTTTTTGAAGGACAATGCTTCGGCTTCCTCGCAGATTACATAAAATGTTCTCGCAGGAGTTTCTGATATTCAAGCTTCACCAGAAGTATTACTGCAAAGTCCAGAAAACAGAATTTTCCAATTAACCTGATTTGCAGTTCTAGTTGTAGTAATGGACTCAGACCTGAACCTCCAGGGTCACATAAAAGCAATAACAAGGTCAGGCTTCTGTCACCAAGAAGAATAATCCTAGACTAATGTTGCAACGGGACCTCAAAAAACTCATCCACAGGTCTGGTTGATTACTGCAACATTGTCCTCACAGGTCTGCCTAAAAAGTCAATCAGACAGCTGCAGCTGATCCAGATCGCTGCTGCTCATGTTCTCATTGGAACCAAGAAAATAGAGCACATCACCCCAGTTCTAAAGTCCTTACCATGGCTCATACAATAGACTTTAAAATACTCCTACTAGTTTATAAATCATTAAAAGGCTTACTACCAAAGTATGTTAAAGATCTGTTTTCACAATACCAACACCCCCAGAACAATCAGGTCTTCCAACTCTAGTCTGCTAAATATGGAGAAGTTTGCTTTTAGTTTCTATGCTCCCCTTATCTGGAACAAATTTACAGTTTACTGCTAAAACACTGAGTTCCTTTAAATCAAAGCTAAAACTCATCTGTTAAAGCTTCCTTCAAGTAAGTTGTTTATGATTGCTGGAATGTAATATGTTTTAATATGTCATATCTTTTGTGTCTATAATGTTGTATTTTTTTTGCTGCACTCCCCAAATCATGTAAACCACCTTGACTTGTCATCTTGTTGAAAGTGTGCTATACAGATAAAGTTGCCTTGCTTAATTAGGTGAGTGAAAAGCAGCCAAAGTCTAAAGAACATTGATGAATTAATCATATTGGTTATTTATGTTTTGTGCAAAGCTTATTTGGTTTCATTATCTTTTTGATGATCACTTATCTCATCATCACCTTACTGTAACTTTAAAATAGAGCTGCTCCATAAATGATGTTAAATGTTGTCATTGCTTTACTTTGTGAACAACGCTCTGTCTCCACATTTGGTAAAAACTAAACTTTAATCTTACTAAATTATCCTTTCATCTCTAAGGTGTTTTAAGTAAAGTATATATTTTTTATACATTTGAAAATAGTTCCCTCATTATTAAAGGATGCAGCAGAGTAAAAACATTTGTCTTTCCGCTATCAAAAAAGTGTGGCCATGTAACCATATGCACTGTGTCATGTCTACTAATGTTTTGTCTTTAAATATTTCACATGCACACAAAAGAGAGGATTCCCTGATTGAATTCAAAAGTGACACTGAAGGAAGCTGCAGGCTTTCCACTCTGAGTATTACATTCAGGTCATTTTCAATAAAAAAAAATAAAAACTCTGCAATTTCTCTTCAAATGGATAGCTGCCTGCTCTCAGAGGTTGAAACAGCTATAAAAAAAACTTGAAAGAATGATGATGCAACTATGAATTTAGTATATACTATGATTATATTTTAGCATAGATGGCCTTCTACATTGATGTTGCTGCTCTTTTACTGTATGAGTGGTTTCTTTTCTGCTGGTACCCATTATTCCCTTGTCAATAATTCAGCAGTCCACTTTTGCAACACTCCCTCCATGCAACTCATGCTGGGAAGTATTTCAAGTTTCCTGACGTGAACTTGCAGCTAAAGATGTGAACAGTATGGAGGTCACGTAAAATTATTGTTGCATACATATTTATTTATTTATTTTAGTCTGCAAACAAAGAGCACATTTACTTTAATGTCACTAATTATTTATTTGTTCATTGGCATAATTTGTAAATCAACCTTAACAAATGCAGTGACTGAAGTTGCTGATGTGTGGTTTGTTCTTGAACTTTAAAAGCAATAGATTTGCACTGAAATGATGAAGCAGGTAGTGCCACCGTCTCATTAATCTCACTTATCTTTAGTAGACAGAGGACTGTGACAAAGCTTTGAATGGTAACTGTGAAGTGAAACAGTGGGAAGAGGAATGCATGACCTCCTACGATGCATCATTTATAAGCAATATGCTCCTCTGCAGCTTCATAATCCAAACTCTAACACTGTGCTGAAGGTGCAGATTCTGTGTAATTTATTAAATATTTGATACAACATCACTTTTTTTTTCTTGGAACACTGCAGTTTTATTGCATTACTCGGATTTCTTTCCCCATATTCAAACGAGGTCATAGCACACTCGTGGATGTTTAGCTTTGATTCATTTCTGCTCTCTTTAATATAAAAAAGAAAAGCCATATTAAAGTATAATTGTATGATATATTGTTGCAAAAACCACTTCTAATAAAAATATATTTGACACTTGATTTTTCTTCTAAATAATATATTGTAACTGCATTGAGGAATAATACATAACTAATCTGACCCTTGTGTTTAATTTAATTGCATTAGTTTTAACAAATTTCCCCTTGTGGGACAATGAAGATGTGTCCATTCTATTCTATTCTACAAGTGGAGCCATTGTTGAAAAACAGGGATAAGAAGGTAATTGCTGGTAATTACTTCCACAAATCATGTAGGAGACACAGCTAAGATGTGACAGAAGGTGTGTTGAACAGAGGAGACCAAAATGCAACATGTTTCGTGTTGAGCAAAACGTAAACTCCATGAACAGAAGATCCACATGGTGAAAAGTGGTAGGGGAGGCATCATACTCTCTGGAATGCTCTTCTTTAACATCGATCTGGATCTGGTCAGAGTTGATGGAAAGATTACTGTAGTTAGTTACTGTACAGGGCAATGTGGAAAGAAAAAAATGCTAGAATTTGCAAAAAAGATTTCAAATTGGAGTGGAGATTCACTTTCAGTTAGGACCCTAAACATATATACTATAACCCTAAACATACAGCCAGAGCTACAATAGAATTGTTCAGATTAAGCATGTAGACGTGTTGTAATTGCCAAGTCTAATTCCAGTCTGACAATGTCTGAAAAGAGGATTGAGATATACAATCTTAATGAGCTTCCACTGTTTTGCAAAAGACAGTGGGTGAGTTCAATCTATACAAAATGTTTGAGACATACTGTAAAGATATTAAGTGCTAAAACGAACTGGTTTTACAAAGATTGAACTCAGGGAGTGGAATACAAACGACCACCACACATTTCTTTTATTTTTATTTCAAGGAAAATTTAAATTTTCCTTAAACTTTTTGTTTTCTTCAGGGTTCCGAAAATAACAGAAATGTTCATACATGTTGAGGGGACATTTACATCAGTACTGGCATATTTTGAACCCCATTGTTTACTTTTATGTGTTGATCTATAACAATGAGCAAATGTAGTTAATGTTTAAAGTAACTATTTCATGTTGTCATGGATTCAATTTAAGGGATTTCAATTGTTTTTTTATTGCTCCTCCAACTACTTACACATTCTAAGCAATAAAGTGTTTTTCTTGTAATTTCTAAAACTTGTCTAATCACAGCTGTTATTTGGGCCTCTGTGGCTATTCTTGTTATTTGATTGCAGAATGTTACACAGCACACCCTTTGGGGGTAGGTTATTAGATGGGATCTCTGTGGACTATGGCTGGATCTTCTGAATTGAATTTTTCTCTTTCATTTGTTCTTGATCAGTTTTGTGGTAATATTGGGTCTACTGTCCTGCTGGGGGAGCCAGCTGCCATTGGGAGAGGGTTGTTGTGAGGATGTTGCCGAATAATACTTGGGAGGTAGGAGGAACGTGTCAAAATGACATCTGGATGTCGGATACAGATGATTCACTGCTGAAACCTGCTGGAATAATTCTGATGTCAGTTTGTTTTCTTTGTGTCTCTTCTGGTTGAACATTTGAAGTTATTCGTATTTATAAGTCTTGTTGAGCAGCAAACATAAAACCCAGTTTTACCACTGTCAAAGTTCTTGTTTCAATTAAACTGAGCGCCCAGCTATTATGTTACGTGAGATTGAGGACACATTTAGGGAGGCATCACCAGTGTTCGCTGCCAGACATGCTGTCCGCTCGGTTAGGTAGAACGTCCAGAAACCAAAATCAAATATCTTAATCTTTTCTCTCCCTGCTTGTCTTGTTCCCATCAGGAGTCCTGTCTCCCAGCAGCAGTCATGTGAGAGGAGCTGTCAGCATGCAGAGGATGCCCACATCCAGCTAAAACAGAGCGGTCCTCCCCCTCCTTCCACCCCTACCTGCTCCCTTCCTCCTTCCCACATGAGGACAAGAAGATGACTATCACCAGCCGGCAGTCCTTTAATGTCCTGACGGTCATCTTCCTCCTGCTGTCTACTGCAGGTATGTGAAAGTTAGAATTGTGCCCATCACCAAGTATCTTAACAAGCAGAGACTGTCTCTGTGTACGCACATGTGCGTGGACTGCAAAACAGCCAATCAAATTGCTAAAAAACTAGCCATCCTTAAACCTAGTTTATAATTCTCCATTCTGAAGGAGACAGATTGACGCAGTGCACATTATTGAGGCAAGGTTTCTCCGTCACCTACGCAAGGATGTACGGAGTCAAAGCCCATTTTGAACTTTCCGTCTCCGTCAACTAAGAGCGTATGCCTGTGATTGGTCACTTCAGCTACAGCGAGAGATAATTTCACCAGAACGGGGCTCTATAGTCACTGTTATCAGCAGTTAATGCAATGTTTGTTCACTACATGCTTTATATTGAAAGGATAAATGATCTAATCTGGTCTTTTGGTGATTTTGAACACAAGGAGGTGTAGAGAAACAACAAAAAATGCTGCTGTGTTTGTTTCCATGCGTGTATAGAGTATTCTATAAGCTGCACTTCTAGTAAAAAGCTTAAAAGCTTAATGAAAACTTACTTTCTGTTCTCCATTTCTCCTTGAGGGAGGAATGTGTTCACAAGCTCAAGCAAAAAACTCTAATTAACCATAAAACTATGCTGCAACGGCAGCTAGACCCGCCATGAAACGTAAGGACCCCCTGCTGTCCTGGTCTATAATTGCTTTGCAACACAGAAAATCAACGAAAAACGGATAAAAAGAGACGGAGTACTATGAACGAAAAACTTCTCCATGGATACATCTCTGTCTGGGTGCAAAGTTGCTGTCGGAGAAGTATAAAGCTTTACCTGCTGTCTGCTCTATACAGTAGGCAACATCTCCTTTTGTCACATTTTCCAAACCAGAAAAGGGGAAGAGTTGTTCTTTAAGTAAATAACTGTGACTCTTAAAAATCTAAATATCATCTTGAAAAATACATCACCGATACTCTTTGTAAAATCTCTTTAATCCTTAGCAGTGAAATTATAGTTCAAAGGAAAACTATTCTTATTAGCAAAGTTAGATTAAACTTTACAACATAGAGGTCCGAGTTCAGTAAAACAATTCTAAATTTTATTAATTCAGTTGCACTTGTTTCATCAGGTATTCAAATAAATAAATATTTAAAAAAGCATGGTTTATGATTTACATAGAAAATTTTATTGCAATGTTGTTTTTAAAAATGACATGAAATTTGAAATTTGAGACTTGGGACTTGAATTGAAACTTGCAAAGCAATGACTTGGTCCCACCTCTTCTGCCTGTCTCCTTCCTAAGCGGTATGACGTTTGGACATTCCCAACATGTCTGTACTTGCATATAATTGTTTGAACACATGAGGTCGGCACCTTCAAGTGTTCAGATCATTTTCAAGGATGAACTAGACTTGTGCAGCTCCACAATTTTCTTGTGTGATATCTTAGCTGAATTTCTCCCCCAATTTGTCAAAAAGGAAAGCTGTATTTTCCAGGTGTGGCCTTAAAATACATCCACAGGTGTGCCTCCAGTTAACTCAAATGTGTCAGTTGACCTATCAGAAGTTTCCAAAGGCATCGGTATCTGGTCTTTCCCTCGTTATTTCTAGAGACAGTGATCATCCTGTATGTGAACTGCTGATTTTGAAGATATTAACTTTACTTGACCATGCAACTATGGTTTAATGAGCAAAAAAAAAAAAAAAAAAGTCATGTCTATTCTCGTCTGTGCTGAGTTGATGGTAATAACAGCCTTAAAAGTATGATAAATGAAAGAGAACAAGTTCATGATGGAGCTGTAAAGTTTGACATGATTAACTGGTGAACTCTAAACATTATTCGTTTGTTTTTTTTGGGGGTTTTTTTTGCAATTGAGGTAGCTAGCCTGCAGACAGTTCCTAAACAGACATGTTACTCTTAGCTTGTTGTACTGTAGTCATAGAACAGTATGATGGCTGGTGTTCTTTTTTTCACACTATGAACATCTGGGATTTCTTGAAAAACTGAAGAATTTGTCTATGTTGTAAGTGAGAGAAATCTCAGTTAGAAAAAGAGAAATCTGTAGCCTTCTTTTAGCTACAGCTAGAGGTGATGACCATGACACCTTTGTGAGTAACATCTCTGATGAATGTAACTATTATTTCAGATGGATTTTCAGAAATTAAGTTACTTTATTTAGTTTGCCTTTCCTTTAAATTAGAGTTTATTTATAAGGGTCTATTAACGTTGATGCCTCAGAACAGAACACTCTCTGATGTTCAGTGGCTTTTTGTTCTGCTTACAAGGAGCAGTGGTAGTTTACCGGTTGCAGGTTGTAAACAAACTGCGTTGAGGAAAGCCCAGCTGTTAAACGGTGTCCTGGATTTCAAGAGGTGTTAATGATGTTAAGCAGGTGGGTGTGTGCTACAGTGGCAGTAACTGCTAGAGAGCATCTGTTTTTCATCTCAGAAGCATAACACTTGGCATGAACTTTCCGGCCCATGTTTTGATGCTGACGGCCGCTGATTTCCTCACAAGCCATCTTACTGAAACAAAGCACTGCATAATTTTCTATTACTTCAACATGTCTTTCACCTTTTGTTTGAGAGATCTGCTTTATTTTAAACTCTGCTCTTAAAGTTAAGTTTGCTAAAAAAAAAAGAACATTGGTGGATATGCTGAACCTCATTACGGTCTTAGAGAGCGCTCTTTCAAATGCCGATCAGTCTCTGGCTGAGATTACTGAAAGACTTCTGTCTAAGTGGACCTTGAAACTGAATCACAGCAATTGTTTCATTACCAACACTGCCAGATTTTCTAAGGCTTAGCTGATAAAAGGCATTTCCTGAGACAATGACAAATTACTTATAGCTGAAGTGATATGAGAGCACTCAATGTCAACAGGCATCCTTTTATTCATGCTTTGTCTGATGATTATGAGGCACAGAGAAAGATAGAGTGAGAGTGGAACAAATCATATGAGCATAATCCACAAACAAGTTGCATCAGTTCAATTCAAGGACAGTGCTCAATCACATATTACCCTGCAAAAATATGAATGCCTATTTATCTTTTTCACATGTGAATGCATTTACATACAGCCCCCTATACTCTGGCACCCCTTAGAACAATAAAGTGGAATCAATGGTCTTTAGAAAAGGATTTATTTGGAAAACATTCTTGCTAAGTGTAATTTGATCTAAGCATAAATGCTGCTGTTTTTTAAAGGCCTCAGAGGTTTGTCAGAGAACATTAGTGCACAAACAGCATCATGAAGACCAAGAAACACAGTAGACAGGTCGGGAAGAAACTTTTGGCAAATTTTAAACTAGAGCAGGGTTACATAACACTATTCTGAGCTTCAGACATCTGTCTTCAAACCTAGAGCGACATGGCCATTCACCTTGAATGCTAGGTCATGCAAAGAGAGCATTATTCTCAGAAATTGGCACACACAAAAAAAAATTAATCACATTTTCGTACTACTTGGAATATCAGAAAATTCTGATTAGATGCACTGTAACTTGTGGTTGTAACATGACAGAATAGGAAACACGTAGGTGGGCATTTATACTCTTGCAAGGTTATTTCCTTTTATATGTGCCGGAATTTAAAGCCACTTTAAGCCCTGTCTGATTCTGTGTTAACTACTCTCTGCTGTTTCTTTCTGTTCAAACAAAGATTGAAGATTATTAGAGAGATACACACAAAGGCAGCCTCAGCAGTTTTCTTTATGAGTATGTATAAGTCTTATGGGTAAGAGAGCTAGTTCAAGCTCATTAAGTGTGTGAATAAATGTCCTCTGAGCAGTTTTTATACCACAACAACCCAGCTGTCTCATTGAAAACTGCAATTTTTTTCTTGCTCTTATCATGAGCAATGAAAATGAAACCACGCTAAGAAGCTGATGCTGACTTGTAGGTTAAACTCGGTAGAAATGTGGCATGTTTTGATTTCAGTTCTTCCTTCTTATAGACATTGTTGAGAGTAATGGCCTTTAAGTATAATGGCGTTACTAACGGCGTTATTCTTTAGGTAACGGAGTAATATGATTAATTACTTTTCCTATTGTTGCAATGGCTTTACTGTTACTGGAGATGTAAAGTGGCACGTTACAATGTGGCTGAATGACGTGCAGCGGCGTCACAGTCACACTTCTGCTGTAGGGAGAGAGAGCAGGTGTCTGTGATGATTGTGGGTTTGGTGGAAACCTTGACTGCTCTTGCTGTCTGTATTCTGTAAAACCGCGGTGAGATTAGTGTTTAGTTGGATATTCGATGGGCATTCGTTTCATTAAAGCAGAGACTCCCTCCAACGTCTCAAAGAGAACTGCGCTGATGAAAATGTTGCTACCAAAGGCTCGCTCCAGAATGCTATGGTTTTGGTCAGGGTTCGGTTTTCTACTTACATCCTGGAAAATAAATCAACACCTGTGAGATCTACTGACAAAGTAACCCCAAAATATTTATATCTTGTTGCTGGACACCAGATGAACCTGACACACCGATATATTAAAAATTAAGGAGAAAAATAAATAACATTATGTAATATTTCTTAATAATTTACCGTAAATTTGTGATTTTTCTTCAATAGCTTCCAGGTCGTGTGACCAGGTGACACCAAATCAATCTTTAAATGTCTTACTACATATAAAGAACCAGACAACAATTTATTTGACATGTGAATGCAAATAATATTATGCTTTAATATTTCTGCATACAGCTTCAATCCTATTGAGTCAAGGTCAAATATCTGATGTTCTAACACTGCATATGATGTTTTTATTCGTCATTCAGTTACAAAAATATTTGACGTTATAGACATTATTGAACATAACTGCAGAAGTAACATCACAGTTACCTTGCTGAGTAACTAATTACTTTTACAATAAGGTAACTGAGTTACTAACTCAATTACTTTTTCGAAAACGAAATTTGTAATTATAACTAATTACTTTTTTAATATAAGATGCCCAACACTGCTTATAGATTTTGAATGTTATCATATGGATTATGAGCTTGTTTTGAAGTTGACCACGAAGATCCATTGTTGACTAAAAGTTTATATCCTAACAGATTAAATCGCAAAAAATACTTGAATATTTTCCCAGTAAATATTTTCTCAGTAAGAAGCAAGAATGCAGAGATTTATCTGCCTCTGAAGCTGTAGGAATGCAAATAAGCTGAATTACCATTTGCTCAGTACAGTTTTCTCTTACTTGATAATGATCCTACTCTTCTGAACTTGTACCTTTAGATTCCACAAAAAAAAACAAAAAAAAACGCACACAAACAAAAAACGAGACAGGCTTTTCAAAATTTTACCTTTTTGTAATTATTTCTCACTATGTTGTCTTACATGTGAGGATCCATTTCAACTTTGTTACACATAGTTACTATCTGGTTATTTTTGTACATAATTTCTGCTTGTTTTGTGTTGCTCATCCTGCACATTTATTATAACATGGATTATTTCCATTCGTGCCGATCCAGTAGCTTCCAAAGCAAACAAACAAAAACAACAACATTAACTATTCAGAGGTCTTCCAGTACAGCAGCTGCAGGCTAAAAGACCTTTCCTGCAAGAGCTGTATTCCATCAATAAATCTAATAAAGGGGGAGAGATAAACACAATTTCTGCCTCAAAGGTCATCAGTTACATTTTTTTCTGAGTGGATGGATCTTTGCCAACTGAAAACAGAAACAGTGGCTTCTTGTTTTCTCCTCCAATGCTGCAGCTCTCTCAGCTCATTACCGAGTGTGCGAACCCTACTTCGACCAGAAAGGGCGGTACCACTTTGGATTTCACTGCCCGCGCCTCTCAGACAACAAGACCTACATGTTCTGCTGTTACCACAACAACACGGCCTTCAAGTACTGCTGCAACGACACCGAGTTCCAGATGATCATGCAGGTCAACCTCACCACCACCTCAGATGGTTATGCACACAAGTAAGTACACATTAACATGTGCAGTTGCCTTTTTTAGAGATCTTTAAAAATTCATGGGTTTAACTTAGGGATGTTCGATATTGGCTTTTTTACCGATATCCGATATACCGATATAGCCTAACTCATATTTTCCGATACCGATATAAACCGATACTGATATGTGGGGACCCTCCCTCATAAAAAACAAAAACTACTAAACCCTTTTTAGGTAACCACAATGAAATATCTTGTATCATGCATACTTGAGCTTTAAAAATTTAGAAAATGTAATAAGTACTAGAATTTTAGTTAGGCAATTGAAAAAGGTGCCATTTTTATTTTGTCTTCAAAAGTAGCTGGAACATTTTCTCACACAGAGAATACTGACAAAGGTCCACCACTCAGGACAAATTTCTACTTTTAGAAAATGTAAACAACATTATACCTTTATAGCAGTGAGGTAAAGTGGAAACAACTGAAACAAGAATAAAAAACCAGCAAACATTTAAGCAGGGCCAATAATTAACCTACCTTTTGATATATTGAAAGTTGTCTCAAACACATAATATCTCAAAAACTAAACCTCAAATCTGTCATATTTTTACATTCTGAGAGAGAAAAGAAGTAGCTGAAGAGTTTGATATATAATATGTGTATGGTGTGAAAAACTCATCTTATTAAAAAAATAAAAACCGATACCGATAATTTCCGATATTACATTTTAATGCCAATATCGGCCAATAATGACTTTAGGCCGATAATATCGGACATCCCTTGTTTAAATCACTTTTTGACTATAAAAAGATAAAACATGTAGTGACACCATTTATTTATTCATACATTTTCCTCCTAGTCTGTTTAATCTTGTTTATGATCACAGGGGCCTGAGCTTATTCCAGCAGTTACTAAGCAAGAGGCAGGGTAAAAAGGGGAACTGACATTAATAGTCAATAAAACCCCAATTATCCCATTGTAACAAACCACATTAAAATCTGTTATTTATACTCATATTATCACTGAAATTGGTGCTGCTCAGTTCTATATTCGTTATTTTACACCTTTTATTTTTTTTGGTGAGCATGAAATGAATCTTCCGGGACATTTTATGTCAACCATTTGTCACTTCAAACCTGTAATGACAATTAGAGTTTTAAAGCAGATTTCTATGATTGATTTAGGGATGAACTGAAAATTCTGCACAGGGCCTCATAATCTTTGGGCTAGCTTTGTAGAACAGAAGAAAAAATAACGCTGGCACATGCGTTTAAAATGAAAAGTTTTTTGCCATGACTCTTTAGCAACTGTCCACCTGCACCTATTTTGGAACAAAACGTCATTTTCTGAACTCGTGAAAAAAAAAAGTGATCTACGACTTTTGTGGGAGGCTGACCTGTTCTTCAATGTCTCTCTCGTTGATACTGTTCGTCTTTTGCTGAAAAGGTTAATCGACATTGATGTACAACCACAGAAGCATTCAAAACCATGAAGGTGATGAATAGATACTAAAAGCTCTTGCTGTGACTGGCCCACCTGCCTACAACACTGTTCCTATGATATTATGTCCTCTGTCATATCATTATTATGGTGTTGTAGTTTCCATCAAAGTGAAATTGTAGAACAGAAATAAGTATGTTGTATTTTCAATACTAAGGTGCGCACTGGTATGACGTACCTGGAGGATGGGCTTATTGCTGGTAGGCTGAAGTGATTTCTGTTTCATGAAGAGCACAGAAAAAAGGTTGCTCTTATTCTGTGGGGGCTCTCAGTGGGAGGTTTAGGTGACAAAACCACAGCTCTTTGTATTAATGCCCTCGCAGCATGCATCTGCTTCAGACGGTTCACGCTGCCCACCCTGCAGGCCGTGATATTTCATTTTTAGTATTGGGAAGCCCGTTGAGCAATTCTTTCATCTTGGCTGAAAAGGTGATGGGCCTGCGGGTTTGATATTTACCACTGGCAAAGCAGAAAAAAATACATAAAAATACAGGCAACAACTCTGCTCCCTCCTCTCACCACATGGTGGAAATATTATTATAGTTTTGAGATTTACCGCTGCAGGTGTTAAAAACCAAAGGGCATTTGACCTTTGAAGGAGTTGTCATTATATGCAAGGCTAAAAAATAAATATCATTCCACAGTATTCAAGAGGAGGTGAAAATAGAGCTATAGGAAAAATATTCAGAACCCTTCAACTTTTTTTACATTTTGTCCTGTTACAACTATAACCTTCAATCTATTTTATTGGGATTATATGTGTTGGTCTAACTCAAAATAGTACAATTGTAAAGTGAAATGAAATTAGCAGGATTGTTAATATTGTTTTGCATGTATTTGTGTTACACATTTACAGACTGACAATTTAGGCATTCTTCTTTGCAAAATGGCATTGTTAAGCATTGTTGGATTGGATGGAGAGCCTCTGTGAACATCAGTTTTCAAGTCTTAGGTCTGGACTTTGAAGCGGCCACTAAAACATGGGAATATGCTTTGATCTAAACACTTCCACTATAGCTCAGACTGTATGCTGATGGATGCTAAGGGTGTGGCACTTTTTGCATGCCAAAACGTTAAATTCTCTTTGCTATCTTACATTCTTCTTTCTCTCTAGTTCCCCAAATGACTTGAGGTCATGAGAAGTCCTAAAACAACAATTGAGACTTTTTATAACTTTTCATCAATGTTTTTTCTTCTTGTCTCATAAAGTCCAAATTGATGGAGTACAAAGTTAATTTCCCTGTCAACTGATTCTGTAGCCATAGCTCCTCCAGAGCGACCAAATACAATACAATGATCTGTGGTTGCAAAGTGACAAAAAGTGGAAAGTTTAAGTAGCACGAAATGCTGCGACAAGGCAAGCTGGTGCAGTCATGTCAAAATGAACGCTGGTAATACAAGACAGGGAAAGTAGAACTGTTGATCGCTGATTAATTTCATCAGCCTCCACCCTTAGAGGAAAATATGTTTATGTATTTAATATCAAGTCGATGATTCCTTATTAGCAATATTCAAAAAATGTTAGCATCATATTGTAAACATTTTCCCTCAACATCTATCACATGATTTAATAAGGACTGGGTAAAAGCAGGTAAGCATGCATTGTTGCAGATCTGAGTGCAATGGCAGGATTTTACACTAATACACTCCTGGCCAGTTCAAATGTTTAATCTAAAGCAGTTTCTTCACATACAATATGAAAAAAAACTATTGGTCCCTGAGATATCAAAGCATAATACAATCACTGGATTTACTAAAACTAGAAGCACTCTCATGTCATGGTTTATAAAGCCTTCATTCGATGCAGTTACTGTAATTTGATAGTGAAGCAAATAAAATCTGTTTCCCTCCAAATAAATCTCTATTTTCAAGTAATATTGTGTGTCAGCTCTGTCTGGGTGAGTTGTTTTTTTTCTCTTCATCCATTTGTGGGATATTCCCCAAACTAAATGCCCTCAGTGCCAACTCAAGCAGAAATGTCACTCTCAGAGATAATTCAATATCCCTGTTTGCTCAAAGGCCTAGTCTCAGATTTCTCGGGAGGCTTATTTTCTGAAACTATCTTTACTCGTTTACCTTGTTATGCTTTATGGATGCTGGTAGACTAAAGCAAAGTTTAAAACTGAACTACATAAATCCAGATGGATTAAGTAATGTGCAAAAAAAAATATGAGAGGTGAAAAATATGAAATTTTTTTGTTGTGTTTTTATGGCTTTTTTTGTCGGAGGGGAATTAAAAAGTCTCCTGTGCTAATTAAATTATTTGTCCAATTTGTGCAGCTGAATTTAAGAACCTGCAAAGGGAACAGATGGAGGGTTTTAATATATTTACTTATTTATTTAAGTGGTGTTTTTTATACCAAGGGAGAATTTGATGAACATCTTGGTCTTGCCAAGTGAATAGCATGCATTCACACCTGGCAGCACCACTATAGCCTTTGGGATTTAGGAGCTTAGCTTTAGAATATCCAAATGGAAGCATTCAGCGTGTGAAGACTGTTAATCATCATCTTTTCCAGATAGAACTGTGCTAATGCACCCTCGTCTGTCTCTTTCTGCAGTAATTACACAGCCCTGGTTGGCGTGTGGATCTATGGCTTCTTCGTTATGGTGCTGCTGGCCCTTGACTTTCTCTACTACTCAGCCATAAACTACGAGCTGTGCCGGATCTACTTAGAGAAGTGGGGCCTGGGCGGACGCTGGCTGAAGAAGGCTCGCCATCAGTGGCACAGATCCATGCCGGAGGATAGCGAGGTTCAGGCTCAAGCCCAGCCTATGGTCCCAAGCAGCCACTATCAACCCAGACACAGCCTCAGAGGAGAGAGCCACAGCCCGACGCTTCTGCCCTACAACACGTCCACTGCATGGTGAGTTGGCCCTTCTCAACACAGTATATACAAGTAATGAATGACTGAAGAGATGTTGTAAACCAGTCTGAAAATTACGTGGAAGGTTTTCTGTTATATTCTCTTGAGTTCATAAAGCACCTTTTATTGTCCAATCACCTCCAGAGGTTTTCAGAACAGTCCCCAAAACAGAGCCAGCCTTCTTAATAGGCTTATTGAGCCTTTCAAGCTCCTTGTTACATGGGGACAAAACGAGTATAGTTTGAAAAATTGATTTAAAAGAAATTCTGTCTACACGGCTGCTGAAACTGCTGTAGTACCTATGCTAGGCCCATTGGTGATGCTGTGACACTGCCCGAGAAACAGAGAAAAGAACACTGAGTATGCTCAGTCAAACCAGTGGTAAACACAACAAATCTAGCTTCAAATGATAGCTTTATTCAAAAGTATCTGGAGTCTGTGGTTCTCTGGATCCATTTTTTGCCACTGGTGATGGAGGAGGGACAGTAAATCACTTTCTAGGATCCATATTAAGGTCAGTTCATTAGACACTTATCTTAAGGATTTGCAAAAGGGTGCCAACATATTTAAATTCAGACTGAAAGCTAAAAAAAATACAGATAAAACTAAAATTATTTGCTGCATCAAGAGCTTTGCTGTTATTTTTGCTTTCTTTCAGGCTAGACTTACATCTATGGAGAATGTATGTTTCATTTATAGTAGTGTTTTACACATTTTCCACTAACTTTTTTTTAAATCCCACTGGAATTAAAAAAATTGTAATCTTGGTACACAATATCTACGGTATACAATATATAAAATGCTTAAAGACACACCAAATGTCATATACTCAATGTTTTTTCTAGTCAGATGCAAAGACATAAATTAAAAATCCACAAGAAGCATACCAAATCTAAGGCTAATCACTTTCCTAAACCATAGAAAACTATTACTCAAGAACTCTGTAGAATACTACACCAAGCTCTGTCTTCTGAGAAATGAATTAAGAGGAATTGAAAAATATTTCCATCACATCACGTTACTGGAAAATCTTTTTTTTCTAGTAGATTTTGCCTCCCCAAAAAACATTACAGTTTTGGTTATCATAGCTGAATGTTTACATGTTGTATGGCCTTTTTACCTTTACAAGGGACCTGGTTAATGTCACAGAGCAGTTCACAGCAGCAAGACACTCAACAGTGAGCGCTTTAGTGCAGGTATGCTGATGTTTTATCCAATAAAACAAGCAATGTAGCCCTTCCTTAATAAATACAATAAATATAGTTGCTATCTTTGGATATTCCTTGTGAGTAACAGCATCTCAGTAATAGCAGACTGAACACAGTGGATATTACATGCTTTAATGGTTAAAACATCAGATTTGCAGGAGTATATGCACACTGATTCGTTAATATCTGGTTAATATTTCTTGCACAGAGACAGAAAATATCCATAAGTGTATTACATAAACCTCTGTGGAGTAAAACACAATGTGATTTGTTCTGCCCTGATAAGAGTATTTCTAACACAGATACTGATGTCATTTGGAAAGGAATGGTGAATGAAACAGATGTTTGGATACCGTTGAGGCGATTAGCTTCAGTAATGTTGTTTATCCCACTTTTCTAAAGCCTGTTTTTTTTTTGTATGTGTTATATTTTGCCAGGGTTTTTTCATACTCTGTGCTTTATTATTTTAAAAGTAGCATGGTGGGGAATCCACTACTCTAACAGCGCCAACAAGAGCATTTTCAGAATACCTTCTGAGAAGTCAACAGGGTAGCGGTTCAACCATCGAGCTCAAGATTTAGTTGAATTCCTTTTAAAGAGCAAACATGAAGATAAGGAGACTGCATACAAACTATTAAAGAAGACAAAAGATAAAATCAGACATTCTCTTTTACATCTTCATGGAATGCAGATTTCCATCCCTCTGCCCTGATAAATGTTTTCCTCCAGAGCATTCTATCATGCGGCACCCAGTGTTTTCACTGGGAGACATCTTTTTTCTTTCTTTCATTGCATGTTTTTTTATTGTATCGAAGAGCAGTCAGGAAGACTCAGGTGTGTTAGCCCACATGTGAGTGGAGTTAAGACAAACAAGATGATTAACGACACCCAGAGTGAACCGTAGAACACTGTAGCTGAGGGGGACTTCTCCTCTTTTCCCAGACATTGCTCAAACTATGATGATAAAGCTGCAGAATCGCAGAGCACAGCCTGAACAAACATCCACTTTTGCTCAGTCGATTTTTTATCTAGGTCTCTGTCTCAGACGCCATGCACCCATATCTCTCTGACTGGAGTTCAGTCTCTTCCTAGAGGTATACATGTCTCTTGGGCCATGATAATTTAATGTTGCAAAGGTTTGACAAATGGCTCAGAGAAGCGGTGCAGATTGTGTGGACCTGGAGATAGAGGAGTGTGGTTGCTGTAGAGGGGATCTGGAGACCGCTCTGCTGGTGGAAACATGGTTAACTTAGACTCAAGAAATCCATAGAGCTTCCTCATTAGACATGAAGTCTGTTCGGTATGATAGGACTCATCAATCCTTGACTGGCTAGGCTCCCCTACAACCGTTATGTGCCCGCTTGAAAGTGGATTATGTCAAGGGTTTGAAATACATGAAATTAAAGGGGCCTAAAATGTTAACCAGGTTGCGTTGAAAAAGTAATCTTGCCCCTTGAATTGTTCCAAACTCTGTCACATAGAAAATTTGAAGTATTTCAATATGTTTTAATATTGGCACATTAACACAAAGTATGTCTAAATTCAAAGTGGAAGGGAAATGATGCACGGTTTTTAAAATGTTTTAGAAATTAAACCCGACGAGTGTGGTGTGTAATTGTATTTAACCCTCTTATTCAGTTTGTAGACCTATATTTCATACAATTTGAGTGGCAGAGCTTTCGATGTGTCTCTACCAGCCAAGTAGTTCTTTTCATTTGCAAAACAGCTCAATCTCAATAAGATTCTCAGTGAAGTACAATTTTCCAGGTTTAGATGACAAACTGATGGCCAGAAATCAGAATTCAGAGTTCCAATCATTACAATACGAAACTTTCAAGATTCTGAACTAGATCTGGACTTTGACTGGACCATTATAACACGTGAATCGGCTTTAATCAAAAATATTTTCATTGTAGCTTTATGTTAAGGGTTTTTGTCCCTTGACTCTCCTGAAAAAAGCACCCCCAATGTATAATGCTATCACTAAAGGCTTTTATACATAACAGTTTATAAATCCACAAATATGAGCCACATGAGCTGCATCTGGCTGTTTTTAAATTCACGCTGACAAAAAATTTATATTTTAAAAATATAGCACATCTTTTTTTCTGATCATAGCACATCAGAAAACTGATTGGGAATGCGAGGAAATGAGCATTACATATAAATAATTATATGTATAATTATTATACATATAAATAATTCTAAATTGTTGGAAACATCAATAGGTTATGGCACAGATGTTCTTCTATTTTCAAGCATCGCCAGCACTGAAGAGACTACCATGAATTAGATGATCTTTGTTAAATTGTGATTTTTCATTTTGTAATCCACCCAGTGTGTTAATGTCCTAAAATAATAATTTAAAAAAACAACATCACACCAGTTGTCTATCAGTGTATTTGTCTTAAATCTGACAGCCTGTTGGTTGCGCAAAACCACCCTTGTTTATTACATTATTTAGTCTAAACTTGAAAGTGTTATTACCCGCAGAGTCAAGGAGATATAAAAACTACTTTTAAGACTGTATTTCACGAAAATATGTAAACCCATGTGTTATCTCAAACATTGTTATACACTTCTTTATGGTCGACTGTCAAATAAAATACCAAAAAAGCAAATGGAAGTTTGTTATTGTAATGTGATAAATCTGGACAACATTATATGGTGTTAACACTTTGCAAGGCAGCGTATGTTCTGTATCACATAAGAAAGGAAGCCAAGCTCTAACTTGGTCAAGATTCATGTCATCTTGTACAAAATGTTTTGCTAGAAAAGGAGTTTCCACTTTTTTTTTAAGAAGCAGGTCAGCACTTACCAAAAGCTAAAATGGTTCTTGCACAATCAGTAAAGCAACTTGACAGATGCTTGGAGCTAAATTCATGCACAAGCAGTTTCTGAGATATGATTAGAGGAGCCTGTTTGCAGTTTCACACATTTAAGCACACATCTAAATGCTGATAGTGCTCACACTTCTAAAAAGTGTTAAGTAACCAAAATGGGGAATAGTGTGCCACAGTGGGTTATGCCCACGCAGTGCGTCATCAGGTGGACCCTTGTTTTATTTGTTGGGACACAGATGGAGGGTAATGGTTCAGAAAACTGGGTCCACTTGGTTTAACATCTGCTGGCCAAATTTGAATAAACACAGATCGTGTCAAGTCCCAAAAGCGCCACGGCGGCAGCTAAAAACAACTTGGGCATCCACAACGTATGGTTACCAGTGCAGCAGAAGGATCCAGGCAGCTAGTCAAAGTATCTGCTGAGTTCTCCACACACGGAGAAAGTTCAGCTTGGCATCCAGCAATAGGAATACTGCTCTCCATTTCGCTGTGTGAGCATGCTGGTTTATACTGCTGCAGATCAGCTGGGGGTTTTAGTGTAGGCGGCCTGAGAAACTGTTTTTTACTTCCTCTCCATGGATACCATTTATTAAACTCAGCTATTCACATATTCACTTCAGATTGAGCAAATATAGAAAACTTAATCATCCATCTTCACCGAATTATGTTCAAGAGGAAACTATTGGGTTAACCCGATATTGTGGTTTATCTTAACTTTACTGGAACAGTGCAGTAGTTCTCTGCATACAGGAAATTGCCTGCGGATGGGAGAGTTTACTCACAGGATAATGGGAGACCTAATGGCGGCAACATCCGAGTTGGTGATTGATTTTTTTTTTTCTAGAGCTTGTATCTGATTTTTCTTTCTGAATTAGGATACAGTGTGGTCAATGAAGCAGCTATGCCTAGCCCCTACAATCAGTGCAGCTGGTTCTATTGATTTAGTCAGTTCTATAAAGCAGGGTAGATGTCAGAAAGTAAATATAGTCAATCAAAACAGTTTGTACCTCTCAGAATGAAAAGACAAATAAACTCAAGATAGAATTTGTTGAATAATTGTCAAAGTACTGAGCTTTAAAAAGGTAGTTGTCCCTTTTTATCTTTTTCTCAGGCTTCTTTCACGTTCTTTTGCACAAAGGTGGTAATGAGGATGCAACCTAGGGCGATGTTTTACAAATCTACTCAAATCCTTTTAACCTTTTCCCCTTTTTTTACAAAACCATGAACTTCAGTGTCTGTATGGTCTGGTTTTATTCTACAGACAAATACAAAGTAATGATAATTGTGAAGTGTAAGGTAAATTGATTCATTTAAAATGTGGTTGTTGTTTTTTTGTTTGTTTTTTTTATTGAAAAAAATGTTGGAAATTCTTTCACGTATAATGTAGGTTTTGACTTTCTATAGGCAATTTTAACCAATGGATATGCTTCAATACAAACCATCTAAAGGTATAACAGGATTTTCACAACAACAAATCTTACTGTGAAATATTATTATTACAAACCATTAGCATTAATGTGAAATGCATTTCTCCAAATAGCATGTCAACTTAACGCAGTGAAGTTAGTTGGATATTCAGCATACATTTGTATTAAAGCGGAGACTCTCCAACATCTCACCGAGAGCTGCGCTCATGGAGTGGATACAACGCCGCCAAAGGCTCACTTCTGAGGGCGGTGGATTTGGTTAGGAACCATTGTTAAATTTCCATACATCACAGAATATAAATCAATACCTATGTGATCTTCTGACAAAGTAACCCCAAACTTTAGCCTATCCGTCTGATAAAGTCTTGGTGATGGAGGAATCAGTGAGGAGCCCGACCTGTGCTGTCAGCACACGCTATCGTTAAATAGAATGTCCCAAAAACAATCTGGTTTTCTCTTTTATGAGCCCTTTCTTTTCCTCTCATACACCTGAAAAGCTATTTTCTCTAAAGGCTCACAGTCATTTTCAAACAACCAGATGAGAACTGTGAGGCAAATTGAATGGATGATGGCATAACTCTTCAGATAAACATGTGAGAGTGGGCATGCAGACTTTCAGGATGATTGAAAATTAGGAGGACCAATAGTGTAGATGATCCACCTGGAAAAAAAAATACATTCTATCCTACCTTTAATTTTTGTCTATCTGTATTCTCTGGGTGGTTATCCTGCTAAAAGTTCAGCTCCTGCTCCAGCCATTAACTTTGAGCATCGTATCTGTCCCTGCTGAAGACATTTTCTCTCTCATCTGATCAGAGCACCCCATTCTAAATGTTTTATTTGCCCCCTACATGGCTTCTGGCAAACTTACAGGCTTTTTCCTTGTCACTTTTCCATAAAGACCATATTTCTTGGGTGAAGGACTTACTGTATACTGCGATGTGATTGTAAGCCACTCTTGTATCCGTAAGAATGTTGAAAGCATTTCTTCCTTGTCTTTCCACTCATAATGATGCAATCTTTTACTATTTAATTAGATACAATGCAATGATGTTTGTGGCTACAATTTGACTAAATAAGATGAAGTTCAAGAGGTGTGAATACTTACATAAGACTTATTGTGACAGTTCTGTGAGGCTCAGTTTGTCTACTTGTGGTTTCAGGGACTACTGAACTTTCTCTCCATTTGAGCTTTTCAAAAATGTAAGACTATAAAGGAGCTTATGCTGAGAATATTCAATACTTGATCAAAACCCATCTTATATTCCCTTTGTAGAGCACCAACTCTAGCAGTCTGAAGAAATTATCTGATCCGCTGCTGACATTTAAGTCTAACTGGATTTGTTTTATGCTGCAAAAATATCTGAGTGCTTAGATAAGCTTTATAAGAGGTGTCTTTGTTGGTGTTTTGTGGCAGATTTATGAAAATGCATGACTAGATATTGGCCTATTAAATCTGATCATCATCCAGGACAGTCATAGAAAAAATGAAAAGGAATAAGATGTTGGGCAACATTAAATGACACCGCTGTAAAATCTGCCAGAGCTCCATATTGAATCCCTTGGCGACTGATAAGTCACTGCACTAAGAAGCAGCAGTAGCCACCCACTCGATCTGGGCTCAGCGGGCCCACTGAGCTTCGCCATGTGGAGACTGGTCCATGTGAGATGACATCTGTGCCACATTCGGCACCTACCTGACTCACCAGGCATCGTAGAGCTTTTTGCAGTCAAGTTTACAGTGACTCAGCGTTACCATCCATGTGTAGTAAATGTGATCACTATCGGCATCATTTGTGTGGTGTTACACATCACTTTAAGCTTTCCTAACACCTGCACTTCAACATCTGCTCTGCAGGAAATGACGCTGAGCTGCACCAGACTCAGACTCAGGAGACTAAAACAACATTTTACCTTCTTTTTCTCAGAGCCTAATCAAAATGTTGCTCTGTCTCCTGCAAATTTGCATTCATCTTTGAACCCACTGGCTGGTTTTCTGTGATAATAATGGAACAGTACGCTATAATGTTATCCCTGGGCTGTCCGTTCACAGAGCAGCACGCCAAGACCTTGTCCAATTAATGCATCACTCCATGTGGTTTGAGTTAATTAACATCATAGATGCTACAAAGACAGACGAATACAGAGCTCTGTTGAACAGAAAAAGAATACGAGCAGGCTTAGGTCTTTGAAAATGTTACAGTGAGCTTTAGCAGTAAGGAAAACATGTTGCAATATTTAATATTTCGCTTTGGTCTGTACAAGTTTGGAGCTCAATAAATTAGAAATAACTAAAAATGTGATTTATTTAATTAATTCTATTTAAAGGGGCTATATCATGCTATTTTACAGCTTTCAACTTCTGAGATAGACATATATATGATAAAAATGTTACCATTGGTGTTATATAGTATTTGCCCTGAAGTTTAACTTGTATCCTGGAGTTAATGTTGACCATGAAGTAACAAGGCTCGTTTCTCTATAAACATGCCTACAATCAGAGAGTCTCACTGTAGTGAAATCGCCGTTGTCTAGCCAATCACGATCCGCTAGTGTTTTAAACATCCGGCAGAGGGAGGCCCGCCCACGTGATTTGCAACAAGCTTCTGCGTTAAAATGTATATACGTCAAACTAGATGCGTTGGGAGCATTGCTTGACACAAAGTGTGCGGTGTGAACGCACCGTAAGACATGCATGAATTAAGCCAAAAACCACTTTGGTGGGGGTTTTTATGAGAAAATTGCACAACCAGATTGTTGAAAACTCCAAAAACTTGATTTTGCATGATATCATCCCTTTAATGAGTGAAACAGATATACTGTATAGAATAATTACACACACACAGACACACACACATATATACATATATATATTTATTCATTATTTTTTATATACATATATATCGGCTAATTTGTATGACTATAGCTTTCAACTATTGAGAGCACAGTTTCTCAGAAAATTACATAAAAACCAAAAAGAAGGATTTCTTTCTACTGAAATGTTATGTCTTGTACATTTGGTGTGATGGACATGTGAATTCAGCTCAGTGTTTGAAGTCCCCACCTCAGATTTCATCAGTACTGAACAGTCTCTCTTTAAAGTATTTTTATGTACAACAAAATGTCCTTTGTTTTTGTAATACATGCAAAGATAAGGAAAAAAGTTCTTGAAGCTCTTCACTTCTCAACTAAAAGACTTCTTATTTTCTGATCATGGGTTGGTCTGGATTCTGTCTGTTACGGTCACATGTGTCACTGGCTCTACCAAGCATTCTATTCAGTGTTTGGGTCAATCTCACTTGATGCTTCAGCATGTACCTAGCAGTGCCAACGTTTGCTTTGTTGGTTAGACATCCCAAAGTCCCAACTGCCTGGGCAGAAGAGTCAAGGCTGCCCTGTAGGTGTTAGAAAGAGAAAACCTGAGGTTAGCTCTCCTGTTTGTTGTTGGTTTTGTGTGTGCAATGTAGATGGCTTCTTTCACCCCTTTCTCATCATCCATTTCACGGTACAAAATAAGCAAATTTTGAAATCAAGAGTTTCCAATTTGTAAATGTATTTATAAAACATGTTTAGATTTGCCAGTTTGTAACTAAATTTCCCTAAAAATAAGACAGTTGCCTGTTTTAAAACAAAATCCATTCTCAGAAAAGTGGACAGCTTTTTGTTTCCACTGCAGTATACACGCGGCTCTGTTCATTTAAGCAGAAGAGATTGGTGCAAGATTTGGTGGATGTGATTCATAGAACTGAGGTGGGTTTGGAGTCGTGACGAGACTTACAGACTCCTAAAATATTCCTGTAAATTTAATTGCTTTTTGAAAAGCAAAACAGCCCTGTTTTATTAGTTCTTCTGTTCTCTGAGCTGAATTTCAAACCAATAAGCTTTTCCATATAAAGGAACAGTGTTGACCATAAGGCTCGAACAGTACTCCCTGTAGGCTTAGACAGTGTCAACCATGAAGTGAAAGCCTTTGTGTGTTGTTCAGTAGGGACCAAACCGTCTCCATACCGACTGAGGAATTTAATGATGCAGACCTGTGCCCTCTGAGTAATAAAAGGCTTTTAGGAGAGTAAAAGGACTGTTAGTTATCTGCTTGTTATCTGCTTTCAGTCTGTTTGAAATTACATTGACTGCTCATCCAAAAAGATCTCATCTGTTTGTGTTTTTGAAGAGTCTTCCTGACTGCGAGGACTCTGCTTCATGCAGATAACATTAGAAAAGTGTATGGATTAATTTTCCTGACCTTTCATAAAGCAGACCTGTTGACTTATTAAATATTACTTTTGGAATAAAATATGTTTTGTCTAAAATTGTTCCAGATTTTCTAAGGTACTCCAGAATATGATGAATTTGTTTGATAAAAAAAAACAAAGTCCATGGATTGTTAATTTAAGTGTATTTTATTGAAATTAAAAAACAGTAGCTGCCGGCTTTGCTTTCTTTTTAAATTGGCACATTTGGCTTTAGTTACATTACCTTAAATAAAATACAGACTCTCTAAGGGTTTTCACATGTATTTTGATTTTCACCACAAACTTTGATTTGTTTAATTAGCATCGTATTTGTATTTTACATGATCAGGCCATCGCCACATTGATTATATTTTTCTGGGACTTTGGTTGTGTTTAAGATATTAGAGAAATAGTCATTATGAATTTAACTAATTTTTTTAGTGTCTCCATCAAGATTCTGTAATTTTCCATTAAGCCTGGGCCCTTAATCTTGATACAGCAGCAAAAAAAAAAAAAAAAATTGCATTTTTTTGAAACTCTTAATGATGACCGCTGCATTCAAGTAAAAACTTAACAGATACCAGTTTACAAAAATGCAGGGACAGTTTATAGATTATTTTCAAGAGGTCTGAATTTTTTTTGTTAACAAACTGGAAACCATACAAATTTTATGTTTAAGAAAAAGCAGTTATTGACCAAGTGATTGTTGAGCTATGTTACACACATCGGATAATTTATTTGTGCTGTGATATAACAAAACAAAATATATGTTTTGTCTGAATCACTAACGTAATTTATTTCTTATCATTGTTTGCATGGCGACCCGAGTGAACTGAAGGCATTGTCATCAGCTCGCCTGGACAAAGCTGTGACACATGAGGAAATGCTGCAGCCATTTAAGGAACCTTTACTTGGGCAGATTTTCACCACATTATTCAATGAAATAAATTTGTATTTAATTAGCAATTTAATTTCAAAATGTTAATTACATTTTTTATCATCACCCATCCCATATGATTACTTTAACTGATTAGTCATTCTGGGGAAGGCTTGTAAGGGCAGCAACATGTAATCATCTTGTCAGCTGCTTTTTAATGCATCTCTACAGCCAAATTCTATGTTTTTGTGGTGAAAATTAAGCAGGGCTGTCCGCCCTTACTTGTAAAGACAGCATGTCAGACCTGAGAGGGCCGGGGTACAAACACAGCAGGTGCTGTTTATTCATCTCACTTTGTTGTAATGACAATCTGAAAGTGCTCTAAAAGCAGAAATGGAATTATGTAATTGTACAGGTTGTGTCTACTGATTTTATGGGGTTTTTTTCACACAGAAATTATCAGTCTTAATTTATTTGTGGTTCCTTCATACTAATGTGGGGAGACAATATAATACAAAAAATCTTAAAGGGAAACAATTACTTGCGTGTCATTAAATGAAATAAATGTTGTATCTCCAAGCAAAACATAACTTACTTTAGTTGCTTACTTACTTTACTTTGATAACCTACTTAAGAAACATTATTTGGCAAGCACAGCAGTAAGACTTTGTTAACAGCTGCTTGGCAACTTGAAGCTCTAGCTCTAGCTAAAGATTTTTTGTTTGATTGAAGTCTGGAGACTGACCCGGGCACTCCATCATATTGATATTCCTTATCACCACGTTGGTTTCATATTGGAACATCCATCCATATTCATGATGGTGGAAGTTTCATACAAGTTTTTTCTGCATGTTGTCCCTAATTGCCCTGCCTTTCACCCAATGACAACTTCAGATAAGTACCGGCCCTCCTGTGACCCTTGACGGATATAATCAAATGGATGGATGGATGGATAGATAGATGGATAGATGGATGGATGGATGGATGGATGGACGGATGGATGGATGGATGGATATACACTGACTCAAATTCAGTTAATATATTCCAGTTTCATCTTTGTTCCCATCCAGTGCAGTCAAATTCCGTTTATAAGGCCACTTTTTAGACGTTATCTTTCAAAGAAAGCCCAACTAAGTATTTTACTTTGCTCCACTCCAGTATGCTGAGCAAGCATGTGTAAAGAAATTACTCTTTTTAGCTTGAAGAAACTTCCACCAAAACCAGTGAGCATCAATCTGCTGCACCAGACTGGTTTAGAAGCTCTGTGTTAAAGTAAAACAGTGTGGGTAGGATCAACGGCAGCAGTAGCTCATTTGGTAGGAGAGAAACTCAGTTAAACACATAAATTTGTACCTAGTTGTTATATCTGGGGTGGGGTCAGTTTAACAACAACAAAATACAAGGATAAAAGACAGATAGGCAGATTTATTATTTGTAGGTAGAGAACATCAGGTTTTTGACAGCAATAGCCCAACTAATGTCCCCACCCAGAAGAAGCAGCTAAGCACCAGGACAGGTGAAGCCTCTATGGAGAATAAAAAGTGAGAAAACATAAAACGTATGGCAGTACCAATAGTATTGGAAAGAAAGCCTCAACGCATAATGCTTCCACCTCCATGCTTATATGTCAGGATAGTGTTTTTCAAGTCATACTCAGCATTTATCTTTCTTCAAACATGGGCAGCCGATGCCAAATAACTTGAATGTGGTCTCATCTGATCACAGTGGATTTTCCATAATCTATTTTCTTCCCAAGATTTTAAGATGTTACAGCAGCAGATGTTACAGCTGTTACTAATAATGTTATTGGAGACCGTGTTTACAACTGCCTTCAGCTCAATAACAGACTCTTCCCATGTTGCTGGGAGCTAGTCTCCCACCTTTTCATACAATCCTCAAGCATAATGTTAAGGGATCAGACATGTCCCATGAGACAAGATCTTTCAAGTCACTTCAAAGCAAGGGTTCTGGATGTTCTTTTTATTATTCTATTTCTGAATGTTACACAGAGTGTGATCATCTACACACCGAGCTTTTGAAGAAGATCTGCTACTGTGGGCAAAAAAGTTTGGCAGCCATCAATTGTGAATTGTTATCCCACCTAAAAAGATGAGAGAGGTCTATAATTTTCATAATAGATACACTGCAATTGTGTGAGACAGAATGTAAAAAGCTCTTGGAAATCACATGGTATGATTTTTTAAGAATTAATTTGTATAACTGTGTTGAAAAAGAGTATTTACCACCTACACCCTAGTTACTTCTTCTTTAAGAATCCCTTCTATCCTCCACTCATTACCTGTATTGACACTGTGTTAATTTGTTATGTGTATAAAAAAAAAAACTGTCCAATACTTCAAACAGTCAGACTCCAACCTCCACCATGGCTAAGAACTGAGAGCTGTCCAAAACACCAGGAAAATTATTGTACACCTGCACAAGACTGGGATGAGGCAATCTATAACTGGCAAACAACTTGGTGAGAAGAGATCAATCTGGAGCAATTATTAGAAAATGTAATAAATACAAGATCACTGACAATCTCCCTCGACTTGGGACTCCATGCAAGATCTCACCTCATGCACTTGTACACTTGATTGTGAGAAAACTGATTAAACAGCCCAGAACTACATGGGGGGAACTGGCGCTGGGACCACAGTAACAAAGGTTACTATTAGTGGCACACTAAGTTGTGTCCAGGCCCATGTAAAGTTTGCCAGAGACCATCTGGATGATCCAGAGGAAGATTGGGAGAAGGTCATGTTGTCAGATGAGACCAATATGGAACTCTTTGGTTTAAACGTCACTCGCAGTGTTTGGAGGGGGAAGAATGTTGAGCTGCATCCCAAGAACACCATACCCACTGTGAAGCATGGCTATGACTGCTTCTCTGAAAAGGGGACAGGATGTCTGATCTGTATTAAGAAAATGATGAACGGGGTTGTGAATCCTGAGAGTTTGGATAGAAAACTTCCATCAGTGAGGGCATTGAAGATGAAACGTGGCTGGATTTTCCAGCATGACATTGATCCCAAACACCCTATTCAGCCAACAAAGCAGTGGTTTTGTAAAAAGCATTTCAAGGTTCTGGAGTGGGCTAGCCAGTCTCCAGACATTAATCCAATAGAGAATTTGTGGAGGGAGATGAATGTTTGTGTTGCCCAGCGATGGCCTAATAACATTAAAGCTCTAGAGAAGATGAGCATGGAAGAATGGGCCAAAATACCTGTTACAGTGCCTCTAGCTTCCTCTGATATTTCCAACCAAGTTTACATTATCAAGTATTGGGATTGAGTTTTGTTTATGACCAAATACTTATTTTCTGCACCTTTATACAAATAAATTATTTAAAAAATTATACACTGTGATTTCCAAGATTTTTAATTTTTTTTTGCATTCTTTCTTTCACAGTTGAAGTGTATCTATGATGAAACTTATAGAACCCTCTCATCTTTTTAAGTTGGACATCTTGCACATTCGGTGGCTGCCAAACTTTTTGCCTCGCTGTACCTGATATTCTTCTACAGCTCCTACACACAATATATAATATGAGGCGCGATCCAGAGTATTGAAACTTCTTATTTGGCATATGAGCAGATAACCAGTACAAGCAAGCCAGAAGTCAGAATTATGGTTTGTTTGTTAGAAATAAAACATTAGAACAAATATGTGTCTTCAACAACAGAATAACTCCTACAAACAACGGATCATTTTGTACCCATCAATCAAATATTTTAGATTTGCTTTGTCAACCAAATTTGTAAAATTGGTTTTATTGCTCAAATAACTGTTATCTAGCAACACAAAGCCATATTGTTGGATAAGGGTTTATATTCTATCAAATTCAACTTGCCCAAACACTGATCAGAAAACACTGCACAGAAAACAGGATGTGATACAGAGTTTTCAGGAAATTATTTGCCATTACATTGAATTATCGAAGAGTTGTGAAAATGGTTTTATGTAAATTAACTAATTTCAAAATACTTATTCCCAAAGGAAAAAATAATAGCTGTAGATGCTAGTGACTGTGGACTAACAACTCAGAAGACACCTCTGACTGAAAACACTGTTATATAACAGTCTCATAAACAGGATTACCTGCAATGTTTTTCATTTCATAGTTTGAAATTACAGAAACATACAGAAATAAATGTATTTGGTATAATTAAATTAGATTAGTGTGAAATAGGGATGAGTATCGTTTAGGTTTTATCTGATACCGGTGCCAAACCGGTACTTCTGAAACATGCCGGTGCTTAAACGATGCTTGAAACGGTACTTAAAGAAAGAAAACTAGTAAAAATTGTATTCTAATTAAACACCTTAAAAACTGTGGTAGCTGTGAATTAATCACAATTCCAAAATATGACAATTTTCTATGTAAATAAAGAACAATTCTAGATGCACCTGCTCTTTTTTAATTAAATATAGGAGAAACCAATTGAATTTTTGTTTTGAACTCAACAATCACATTCACAATGTTTGTGTGGTCTCATATGAAAAATAACAAATAGAGGTAGAACTAAGCAAAATATATGAATAAACTTAACATTTGGATATCAGCAGTCTGTGTTAAACATTACATAAATCAAATTTAATATAGACATAATAATCAAATGTTGCAATTTACTATTTTCCCATAAGTAAACAGAAGATAAAACCTTGGTTCATCACAACATGAAATGGACGATGTTGTGAAGATGCAACTACAACTACTTCCACTAATAATTAGCACTAATTTAAGTCAGAAAACATCACTTTAACTGAATATTTCGTCATTTTTAGTGCAGCTGTATCTCACTATGAAATATACTGAAGCTGTACAGTGTGTCAACATGCATAAATCAACATAAATAGGGAGCATTTAAAATCTGAGCTGGCATTCCACAGACAACTTATCATATTGCAGCACAAAGCCAATATGCCAATAATAATATACTCATGTCATTTAGGATCACAAACACATACTGCTGCACAACAATCCATAGTTTAGTTAGGAAGGAGAGCTGAATTGTAAACAGGGCGGTGTTCCGTGCATGCGTAATTGCGTAAAAGAGTTATATCAGATGTCGGTACCCATCCCTAGTGTGAAATGATGTTTACAGGCAGGAAATGGCAAGCAAGAAGGGACATACGGGGAATACATAGGCCCACGATTGGACCTGGAACACACTCATTGACATCATATCCAAATGACATCCAAATGCAGCCATGGATGGATGGATAGATGGATGGATGGTGTTGACTCTTATATGATATTTCGTCTTTTCAAATTACAATAAAACCACAATCAGTGGTAAGTTATAAACTTTTAAAATTGTGCTTATAAGCAAACTCCTTTAATTAAAAAGAGAACAATTATTTCCCACACTGTATCATAAATCCCCATCTGGGATTAATTCTGTTAATTTTTTCCTCCTTATTTTTGTTTTCTTCTTCTTTTGAACAGAATGACGCTGCAAGTGGACAAATTGAAGAGTAGCAACACCTGGTTTCCTTACATAGTACAGAAGAGACGTCCCAGAACCCCTTCTGTGTGGACTGCAGATACATCACCACCTTCGGCCTGGCCATACTGTAGTAGTTTGTAGTGACTACTGCCAATACGTAATGAGCACAAACACCCGAGGACTTACAGATGCAGTATTTCAGAAAGAGATGATCAAAGAGGACTCTTCAGCTGCAACCTCAGCAGAGTAGAGACGGATACATTTTACTCCTTAAAAACAGCTGGCATGGCCTGGATTGATGACTTGGAACCTGAACCCCACTTGTCTACAGAAACAGCTCCTCTTTCTACAGTAGATATAACATGTTTATCACACCGCTGTGTCACTTTGTGTTCAGTAGCAGTTAGACACAGTTGTGGATTATCTATTTGGTGAATTATTTATGTGAACTAGTAGGAGAATTTATATGAGTGGCTAACTTTCTGAGCATATAACAGCTTAGGTTGATGCTGAGCATCTCACTTAGAATGTCTTTTGTTGAAACCAGACAAATGTGTCCTCAGTCAAGCTGAAAACAACATCTTGTGAGAAAATGTTTTAACTCCTTGATGACAAAGACAACAGCAGCACACAGGTTATCCTCTGGTGGTTCACAATCTTGACATGAGGTCCTCCAGAGGTTCTGTCTCTTCACCCAGAACATTATTGAGGATCAGGGATGCTGTTGCAGCAGCAGGAAGCTTTATGCCAAGTTAAACACATCCACAATCCTTGGTGACAAGCCTTCAGACCAACAACAAACCCAGGCTTTTACTTTTAATTGTTAGTTTGTAATATTATCACTTGTCTGAAGCTGTACATGCGGCAGCTTCATTAGCAATATAATGCAAATGATTATCCATAAACTCCTTTATAAGGAGAAGTCCAAATCCTGTATTAGCGCAGATAATTGCAAGAAATTAGCCATGACAGAAAAAATGTCCATCCAGGCCCCTTCACCGTCAGCAATAATGTACAGAAGCCTAATTAGAAGGAAGAAATGGTGGGCTCTGAATAGGGAATGACAAAGGTGTGTCCAAAATGTCCCACCTCAGACTGCATATGTTTAAAAGTGAAGAGAGAGAAAAGAATATGTTAGTGTTTCAGAGGAGTTAACTCATAAAAAGATCTCCAAAGATTTCTGTGTCGGCTTTGTGGGAGCTAAAGTATTAACCCTATGATCCTGAGATTCACATCTAATCAGTTTTCACTCTTAAATTATTTAACTATGTGAAAATCCGCTGTATTATTTTCATGTTTCTGTTAACTGAAGATAAGCCTAAAAACAGAATACAGGGCCCTGTAAAAGTGTCCAAATTACATCTACTTTCAGACTTTTTTTTACATCGCAACCACAACCTCAAATGTATTTTTATGGATTTTATGTGATGACACAGCCTTGTGCGTAACTGTGACCCACAGGAACCTTTATGTCTTTCTTTCAGTCATGACTTTCTTCTACCCCACATTTGGCTGGATGGTTAAGAAAATTAAATAATATGATTTTTGTTTAATTAAAACAATAATAATAAAAACATTAAATATAGCCTTCACTATTAATGTTGCATACAGATAATTCGTCCTGCCTCTGTTGTATTGCTAAAAACATCACATAACTTCAAAACTGCAAGTTAACGCTGACTGCTAACTGTGGTCAGTGTCAACAGTTTGGTCATCTTTATTGTTTTCCTTGTTGTCCATTGTCCTTCATAATTCTTCACCAGTTGTATACTCTGGACTAGGAACTTTCGTTTTACCTACCAGCAGGGGCCTCCTGCTGCTCACTACTGCATGTTTTTTTCTGCAACTTGATTGGCCAGTTAGCTTGACAACAACGTGATGTTTTAACTGGACTGATCAGTTGGCGTAACGATTAAATCACACCACACGGTTATCATATTCAAGCTTTGTAATATCGCGATTTGAATTAAAATTCCATTAATTGCCCAGCCCTAGTGCTATGTGCTCTTTCTATTTCAATAGTGCGTTCACAGAGTTTGTCAGAGTCAAAAAATGCTCAAAGAGTGACTAGCTTGATGCCTATACATTATAAGGGTGAAGCTTGCAAAGAGTGTGGGCGGGCCTTTTTCTGCCGGATGTTTTAAATAGTAGTGGACCATCAAGAGTGTCAAAAGTTCAGCTAGTTAATTTTCTGCGTTGCTGGCTTTTGCCACGTTGACGCTTGAAACGCAGGAAAAGTTTAAAAAATTTACGCGGCCATCTCACACAAAGCGCTGCAGAGATTCTGACGGTCTGTACCATAGACTTTACATGTAATCTTGCTGCTCCTGACGACATTTTTGGTGGTGTGAACATACCATAAGATGATAGACTTACGACACTCAATGCTTGAGACATTATTGTACAACCTAACTTTAGTTTGAACTTCTCCACAACTCCACCCCTGACTTGTTGGCTGTGTTCCTTGGTCTTTATGATGCTTGATGTTTGTTCACCAATGTTCTCTAACAAGATATTAGGTGAATATGGGAGGCAGCTGCTTTCCTAAATTTTATTTATAGTATGCAAGTCACATTAAATATAAAAGCAAAAAATACGTTGAGGTTTGTGGTTGTAACCTGGCAAAATATGACAAGAAAATTCAAGGGGTGTGAATAGTTTTGCAAAGCACTGTAAATTTAATATTTTGGATTCTGGATTACTTGAATATAATTGCCACTGCTTTTGATATATGTTAATTCACTGCCTGTTTGGTTCAGTTAATAAATCCACTGCTTTGCTTGAGTTTCATCTTAAACTAACAGAAACATCTTCATCTGTTTTGCCTTTTTGTTTTGTTGAAATATTCAACCAGTTGCATCAAAATTAGACATACTTAATGTTCTCCAGCAGTGGACGAAGTAATGAAAACAAATTATTCACATTTAAATGGCTTAAAAAGAAATCAGACTCATTTCTCCCTAGAATATTATTACAGAAACACCAAAGTGATTTCTAATTGTCTGATTAAAAGACAGAAAATTGTATTCAGCTCTACAATCATCTGAAGGTTAATACTTCAGGCCAACTCTGAATCACCTGCTTAATCCAGAAAAATCATACAAAGCAACTGCTGATCAATAGAAAACTGACTCCAGACAAACTGGTGAAACAAAAAACAGCAAACAAACAGAGGATTTGAGGCTTAATCTCGGTGCTCCATTAAGTTTAAGCGGGACCGAACAGTGCCGGCCAGCATCATCTGTTACCCGTTATCTCCAATAATATTCAAATTTGCTGAAACGCTCGAGCAACTTAATTCCCACTTTCAGTAGCTGAAGTTTAATTGCGCACTTGCCCCCTGAAGACATGTGCCATCATTTCTAGGGGGTAGAGAGGAGGAAGGATGTGTCCAAGGGAAATAATTGTTCCACGGTTCAGTTCTGGGTTAAAATTACTCTCAGTCGCCCAGAGTGTGACGACCTGCTGCAGTAAACAGGAAGGTGAGAGTTTTAACAGGTGCAGCAGGAGAATAGTCCCCAAATCAAGATTGATTAGGATAAATTAAAAATATTTCAGGGTGCTGAATTCTGACTTACTTTCTTATCACCAGTTATGTAATGCATTAGTCTTACCCAAGGAATTTAAATTAAAAAGAATTTCAATAAGCCTCTGATAAGTAGTAGCAGGATATTACATGGGTTTCCTGAAGAGATGCTTTAGGAATCCTAACTAGTTTTCAATGTTTAACTTGGTTTTAGTGATGTTTTCTGTTTCGTTGACAGTAGTCCTAACTCTGGCCTGGTGTGATGTGGTACTGTAAATCGTATCAGCTCAAGCCTTTTTCCTTTATTGAAAAAAACAAACAGATGGAGCAGGGGGAAGAAAGCACCCATCTGTTTCAGTCTCTCCAGGTTGTCATGGTAACAGTTGCCTTACAGTTAATTCCCCACCTGTACTCAGAAGCTTTGTAGTGGTCGATACCTCACTTTTTCTGGGTGTGGTGGTGATGATGATGCTGATGATTATGATGTGCACCACGTTCTGTCTATGTACTTCCTACTAGATAGAATGTAACTTTTTCAGTGAGATTGTAATTGCACTCGTTGACTTTGTATTGTCACAAAAAGGGAGAAACAATAAAGTTTTATCTTTTCCAGTGTGTTTAAATCCCTCTGTGTCAAGTGCTCTTTGACAAACGGGAAACAATAATATCAAAAAGATGACAGAGGAAGCATCACATTTTCTGAATTTTAAGGCCTATCATGGACTTAAAATGTTAAAGCTTGTTGGATTTAGTATTCAGTTGTTTTTCCATATTAAATGTGTTTTTATCATGGCATAATAAATTAATTTTGTCTAAATTTGCACATCTGGAGGGCAATGTTTTCCCCATAGTAATCGATGGAACGAAGCAAAAATAAAAACTAACAGCAAAGACACAGTTCTGGTATTACCAGGTCAAGTTATTATCACTGCAAATAGAGTACTGAAAAAGTATTCCAACCCCTTCAAACCTTTTCACATATTGTTCTGCTATAACCACAAAATTAATTGGATTTCACTGGGTTTTGTGCAACACAAAGTAGTGTATAACAGACATAGAAGGGAAACGATAGTTTTCAACATTTTACAAAAAGAATCTGAAGTGTCATGCATTTGTAGTTAGCTTATTTTATTCTAATGCCCCTAACAAGCAACACATTACGCTTTTCGTTTTGAGGGGGGGGGGGGGGGGGGGGGGGTTTGTTAAAGTCAAATGGTCTCCTGTACAGGTTTTTTAATATTTTAGGCATGTGCAGGCATCCCCCCTCTTGAGTTGCTGCTAAGAATAGAGGGATCAGGCTCTGTTTGCTGTCAACCACGCTGAGCTTAAATTGAAGGAGGCTGGGGTTACCCTCTGTCTGGGCACTACCTTTTACAATGCACAACAGGATTTTTGAAGAAATTATGTTTTCATAAACTAGGCTGTCGTAGGAGTTGGGGGATCCATTCATCTAAAAACCACCACTGGGCTGGTAAATAGAGTTTGCCCGTGAGTGATTTTTACTCTCAGTACAAAGTCAGCTGCTTTGTAAAGGCCCCACAGGTTTGTTACTGAATATTAGTGAACAAAAAGCATCATCAGTGTCAGGTTTTAATACATAATTTTGTGGATGTGGATAAGATGAAGGTAAACACCTCACAGTCTATGAGGAAGATGTTTTAGAGGCTGAAAATGCCTCATTCTAATCTGAACATGCAGCTAAAGCCACAATTTAATGGTTTTAACCCCTTGTTTAATGTGTCCAATCAGATTGAGTCTCTGCTACTTGACAAAGAAGAATGAGCAAATCTGTCAGTCACTGGATGTCCAAAGCTCTTTGAGACTTGCAGCTTTAATTGCAGCAAAATTCCATCATAGTGTGTAAATACCAAATGCAATACACACATTTCTGAATTATATTTGTCAAACAATATTTTTAATTAATTTGACAATTATGCACTTCTTTGTGTTGGTCTATCACACAAAATCCCAATAATGTTTCCTGAAGTCTGGGCTTGCATGTGACAAAATGGGAAAAAGTGTAAGGGCTGAAATACTTTAGGAAATTGCCACTTTGGAGGTCACAAGTTTAAGCTTTTGGCTTTATTGTTTAGTTATTTTGTATATGCTTATTCGCCCTGAATAAGGTTAGGCCGAGCTAAAAGAAGCTTCAAGGTCAGATAGGTTACCCTTCCATACCATACATAAGTAGCACTACTGAAGTAAGAAAAAGAACAAAAATAGGCAAAAGGATTTTGTGACAACTTTCAAAAATTATCTGAAAAATTTGTATCTGAGAAGTAGATAAAATTCAAAAGAAGAGCATTAAAAGGCTGGATACAGGTGGATGTATCTTACAGCCTTTGCAGGAAAAGGAGGCATGTTAAATGGGTAGATTTAATGTACAGCAGCCTGTTTACAGGCAAAGTAGATGAGTAGCAGCTGTCTTCTGAGGAGACATTTTGAGGAACTGCTCTTTAAAAAAAATGTTTCAAACATGCTAGGACATAATGGAGTTTTGCACAGGGGCCTCTAAAAACAGTGTTGTTGTTTTTTTATGCATGGCTGCTTTACTAATGTACAAAAGGTTCGTAGAGTGTGAAATAATGGAGGCTTTTGCTTTTGTTTAGCCACTCAGTACTAATGGAGAAAAAATAACGCATAAAAAACATTCTGAAATAGAAAAGCTGAATCATTTTTGGGTGTCCTTGAAAAAGTCAACCTAGTGTTTTTAAACTATGATAAACTAGGAACTAATGTGGGATTCTAGCAACCTGTCACTTGTGTAATGCGTTCAGGCTTCTTTTGGGACACCTCATTAAATAAAGTAAATATAAATGCTTAACAGAAATAAAATTGTAGCACAATAAAGCTATTTGGATAATTTCAATTCAATTCACTTTTATTTATATAGCGCCAGTTCACAAGAAATGTCATCTCAAGGCACTTTACAACAAAAGTCGTCCCAATACAATTATACAAACATTCCACTCAAGTTTTCTATGTAAGGAATCCCAGCAGGTTGCGTTGAGTCATCGGCGTGAGGTTGTGCCCGGATCATGCAGACTCCAACCACAGCAATTCCTCAGCAAACCCTCATAATAAAAGCTATTACTTTGAATATAGAAGTTGGATCAAAATAAAGATAGTGTGTGCTTGAAGTTATTATTTCAAGATTTTTCTTTCATATATTTTAAAGACAGCTTTAAAAAATCTGTGTTCTTCTAAAGATGGTTTAAGGCCTAACTACTTGTTCTTTTCTCCTTCACTTGTCCATTTCCCGAAGATTTACTAAGGGTTGTCAACAATTTACGATATACTTCTCACCTAAACATTATGATAAGGTAGTATTTTTTCCTTAATAGCCAACATAAATCCCGCAATGCCGTTGCCAGATTACCTTTGGCTCGTTGGATTCTCTTTAAAGCAAGATTTAGAGATTCCAGTCCTCTGCTCCTATGAGAATATTTGGGATGTGTAAGGATAGCAAGTAAACAATCAAATGATTAACAAATAGATACAGAAACTCTGAATAGAAATAATGCAAACGCCTATTTAAATGATACAATGCTTACAGTTCTCATAAGTTCTAGAAAAATGTATGAATTATGATGTTTAAATATGAAGTAACAGGCACCTAGATCATATAAGAAAAACTGTTTACAACCCTCCGACAGATAGTGGTATTGTTAGCAGCTTGTTTGACTGCTGTATTTGCACTTTAAAAAGACAAGTGGCACTGGCTCATCAATTCTGGTGTCATTAATTGACATTAATTCTGTTGGCAGCATTCTGCCAGACCACATTACACCTTGTGGGCTGTTGGGTCTGAGTGCTCTCTGCAAGATGGTGTCTGTACTGAGTCAAAATCTGCAAATATAGAATCTCCAGTAACAAAAAGTCTTATTCCTCCAGAGCAAATGCTAGGTAATTATTTTATGGCAGATTTAAGCTCCCTTCTTCTTCAGAAAGAGCAACTTAAAGGTTAAAGTACTTAAATTCCTTAATGAAGCATTCATTCCTTCCTAGTCGTAAGGTGCTGTAAGTATTCTCCCCAGTACAGATTTATTCTCTCTCAGCTTTTTCATCAGAATTACATTTTAAGTCATCAGACAAATGTTAATATCAGACAGAGATAACCTGAGTAATACAAAAAGAAGTTTTAAGGGAAACAAGCTATTCAAGCCGACCTGGCCTTATGTGAAAAAAGTAATTGTAATCTGTACCCAATAATGGTTGTTACACCATCGATAACTGACAATCCTTTTCAGAATTGCTTTAATTCAGCCAAACTGCAGAGTGTTCTGGTATCAACCCGTTTGAGGCCATTCCACAGCCCATGTTAGTCTGGACTTTGAGTAGCCACCTCAAAAATATCTATTTTGTTTGTTGTGAGACATTCATGGGGGGACATGCTAGGGTACTCTGGATTATTGTCCTGCTACAACAATTGAGTTTTATCTTAAGGTCCTGTGCTTGACCATGACCTTGAATTCTCCTTCAGGATTTTCTGCTAGAAAAAATTATTCCTATTTCCATCTTTAAACGCAGGACATCGAGGTGCTGAAGCAGCAATACAGTCCAAGATGATCAAAGTACAACTAACAGTTTTGACTTTGGGTAACATATTCTATGAAATATTGTGTTAGTTTAATACCATATATAAAAGGACTAAAACATTTTTGTCTCATCAGTCCACAGAATTTGTTTATTTACTTAAGTCAACATTGTCTGATTGGTAACTATGACTAAATAAATCTGAATTAGAACAAATTTGTCTCTTTAAAGGCAGTGAAGAACTTTTTTTGTTTAAAAGTCATATTTATTTTATCAACTGAATGAATTAGCAAAGGTTTTAAATAAGTCTTATCTAAGATCTTTCTAATCTAACACTGCTAACCTTTTAATTGGATTGCCTTTTGTTAGGTTTTGGTTTCACAATTTAACACAGCTCAGAATCAAATTTTCTCTTATAGCTAGTCATTAATCACCACATTATGCAAAGACGCATCTATCATTTAGACAGTAGTCCTCGGTAGGGGACAGAGCCTCAGAGCTCGCCAACACGGCAACTTCATTAAAGCAATGAGCTGAGCGTGAAAAAAATCGGCAGACAGATAGTGACACACCACATGAGAACTCAACACCTCGCTTCAAAACAGGCACCTGCTACCACCTGCCTCCAACAAAGTCCACCCCCCACAACCAATGACGGTATTTTCATCACCTCAACAAAGTCCCACTGAGCTTCACTAATAAGCTCTGACTTTTACCAACTCTGCCAGAGATAAAACCAAGGTTCAGTTGGTGAGGCTGCCATTTTCACCCCCACAAAATCTAAGTCATTTTACTTTCCGCTTGCCAGTTATGAGCACTCTTCCAATCCGTGCTTATAAAACAAATTGCTCTCATCCATCACCATTTAAAAACCATTGTCTGGATTTCCAGATCCTGTTGTTATTGAAGAGCCGGAGATACATCCTTCCAACATTTATCTATTAAAACTCCATTAGACATTACCTCCATAATGCCCTGTCTAGTTTAGCCAGAGCCTCAGTGACACTGACACCACATTAAGATCCATCTGATGCGCACAGACTTTTCCTCGTAAATGGCCTCACTCTGAACTGGAGTTACTCTACAGAGATAAACTACCGTACTTCTGACACCTGGAAGTATACAAAGATTTGTGCAATGTGATTTAAGGTATGATTTTCAATCAGAAGCATAAGTGCCCTTTGATTTTTTTTGTGACTCCATACAGAGTGGACAAATCTGCAAGTGTGAAGTAACATAGACGTGCAACAGTTAGTAAATTCCTCATTTTGCTAGTGGAGTCCAATAACACAAAAAAGATATGTATAAGTGATTTTCATAAAAAAACAATGAATTTTGACAAATCATAGGTTTAAATATTTATTGATACTGTATTATCATTTATTCAGTATAGACTGTGATATATATACTGAATGAGTTTAATAAGGGAGGATTTAGCAAGAATTTTCTTCTTCCTGCTCCTTTCAATAACTGTAAATGATTAATTCTATTTTTGCTGTACATTTTTTGATATGTTATTTAACCTCAGGTTATACATTTAACTGATGAGGTAATTTATCACATTATCCTAATGGTCCTAATTTATGTTAAATTGTTGTTGTTTTTTGTTCTTAACTCTATTAAAATTGGATATTTATATGATATAAATAAATATTTAATCCTTATTCACTCCTTATTTTTTATCTTTTGCTCTGAAACAATAATTATCCATTTTATAAATTTGATAGCTTCCAAAACCATTTACACCCCTTTAGCCTTTTCCTATTTTGACATGTTTCAACCATAAACTTCAATTTATTTTATACAGTGGAAGGAAGATAATCAATGGCTTTCAATATTTCTTCCAAAGGAATATCAAATTAGTTATTTAGGTCTATTAGGATGCCCCTAAATAAAATCCAGTGGATATTTCGCTTTTAAAAGTCACCTTTTAATTTATTATTACACTTATATGTTTCTTAGCTATTCTGTGAAGGCCTCAGAGGTTGGTTAAAGAACGTTAGTGCATAACTACCAAATGTGACGACCGAATAACACAGCACAGGTTCTGGAGAAAGTTATGGAGCTTGTGATATGAGTTATAAAATTAAATCCCAAGGTTCAGGAGGGAGAGCACTTATCAAAGAATCTGCCACCATGCCAGTAATAAATGTAGAGGAGGTTACCGTAGCAAAAAATAATGAATTTGAGGCCTACATGTGAAACCATAACAACACGGGAGGGCGAAATCAACATAGTACCTAACCCTAAACGCATCATCACAATACTGACACATGATAGTGGCAACATCATGCTGTGGGGATGCTTATCTTGAGCAGTAAGAGGAAGGTTTGATCCAAGCTGATGGATGAAGATATCTGAAACCTTATAGACACTCTAGAGACTGGAACGTATGTTCACCTTCTATTACAACAACTCTAAAGATACAGTCAGAGCAAAAATGAATCAAAGCATAAATATCAGCCAGATTAGTCTAGTTCAAATCCAGATCTAATTCCAGTTGAGAATCTGTGGCCAAAGACACTCTGCATCTAACATTTTAAAAAAAATAGATGCAAATAATAGAAAGCAATGTCACACTACAGACGTATAAAGCTCTTGGAAACATATTTTCTGAACATTAGTTAAATCCCCAATCATGATGAGGATTTAACAGATTATCTACATAGCATTTCAGAATAAAACCAAACAGTTTTAGGATATATTAAATTAATTATATTGCTGAAGCCACAATAATAAAGTAAGCTTACCAACAAAACTGAAAAGAGCAAACCATAATCCCACATTATACAATATTTTTTTTTTCAACTGAGACATGTTTGGGCTTTTCTGTTATCTAGCAATAAGATGTTGCAAATTACCATCTAATAGTGCACATTAGAGGTCCTGAGTAGGAGTAAGGTTACAGTGAAACAGAAACATTACCAAGATGATGTATTATTATACTCATATGGGGGAAGGTAGCAGCATATTACATAAAGTATCTCATTTTGGTTAATTTGTTTATGCCCAGTGGGAAGTTGTTTTTACATCTGAGAAGCTTAACTGGTCTTAGTTACCCTAATTTTCATTGTGTTTTAGTATTATTTTAAATATCATTAGAGGTACACATAAAATCAGTTTAGATGTTTTAATGAACTTAAAGGAATTTCTGCTGCTAGGGTCTCAATACAAAAAAAACATACTCAACCCTAATTTCAGTTTTCTAAGGATGTATAAAACTCTTGGAAACATAATTTGTGTTTTCCTCTGTGACATTTTCCCAGATTTCTGCTCATTCTTCATGAGTCAAGACCGCGAGGGGCACCACTGGTTACATAATGCCTTGTTTATATGGTCTGGCAAGATGTCACACAGTATTGCTCATTACAAGACAAGCAGGACTCACAGAGCAGATCTACAATAACATTCAGAACAATATTATGATACTAATCGGTTTGTCTTTATGATGTTTAAAACTAGAACAGTATAACCAATGAAGAGTCCAGGGTAAACCGCTGAAAAGAGCTCTTTAGGAAACACACAGGATGAAATACAACCCCATATCACTATGCTTCTGATTGTGTGTGGTTTTTCAACTAGTGTGGGGAGAATAAAGTTCGTTTCAGATCTATATAAATGGTTTCCTCAACTGGAGACAGAGACACTGAGGATGATAGTGGTGATTGCTGCAGCAGCTCTTATCTTGCATCATCACTTTTTAGTACTGGTGTCTATCAGAAGTAAAAGTCTCCTACTTTACGGATCATTCAAAAGCTAAGTGCTGCTTCTTCCTGATGGTTTAGCCTTAAACTCACCCAAGAACCAGTCCATATCTTTGAGTTATGACTTTATTTGGTGATAAACCTGCAAAAAGGTATTTTATTCTAGTTTTTTTAGTAGAATAACACATACTGTACATACTGAACTCCTGGATACACACATGGAAGCCATTAGAGCTATTCAGCTTGCACTTCCAAGATTTTAAGGGATTTTTTCCCCCACCCTGTAGGTCAAAAACAGAGGAATTCACTAATGAAGTTGCACCTCTGTCCACCAACAAAGCCTGGTACAAAAGGGAATCTGTCGCTACCTTTTATGAGCTTTTGTAATATCATCATTGTGTGCAGACAAATAACAATGGTGAAAAATGCTGTCTGTTCAGAAATTACCCCAAATCATTTGTTAAGCCATGATAAAAATTACTCTCTAATCTTTTTTAAGTGGGACAACTGGGTCAATCTGTTGCTACTACAAAATATTTTTTTTGCACTACTGTATATACAACTATTCTGGATATGCATTCAGAGAGGCAGGAGATGAGTTTAGATCATATTCATTAACTAGATTTACACAACTGATGTCCAAACCTATATGAAGTTGAGAATCTGTGGCAAATTTAGAAGATTTATATTCATACACGGTCTCCATCCAATCCATCAGAACATGACCTATGCTGCAAAAGGAAAAGGCAAAAATTTTAGTCTCTACATCTAGAAAGCTGGTAGACGTATAACCAAAAGGATGTGTAACTGTTTTTGTTTCTAGAAGTAAATCGTAAGAAAATAATATTACAAAATGTTAACAAGTTCATGATTATGTTTTTTTAGAATATAAATAGTTGTACTAACTAAACAACATTAATAGGATTAGAATTAAAGAATGTGCCGTTCCTCAGGACAACATGGCATGAAATGACATGCTGAGAGAAAAATTGCTGTGGATTCACACCAAGGACATTTCTCTACTCCTTGCGCCAGCTGCTTCCAAGTCTGGATTTTGTTAAACACTTGGTTGTCTGCAGATTCCTTCATCCCTTTAGATATGTGCTTGTCCATAATCACCATCACTGTGTATTTTCAAATTGAAAATTTTTAATCACATATGAGAGCAGGAGATAAGGTTTCAATGGAATCCGTGAGGCTTGTTACCAAAGCAGACAATAAAGCTGCAGCTGTGGAAAATTTAAGTCTTGTGAAGATGTCTGTGCACAAAGTCACAGAATTAGAAATACCAGAGCTGCAGAGCACGTCTTTGTTGAAAGAGCAAAGTAGAGCAGTGAGTGGTTTTCTCAAGAGAAAACATGTTTTCACTCTTCTCCCAGCGGGTAGGAGTTTAATAGTAATAATAATAATATTAAATATCAGTATTTCTTATTTTTTGTTGATCCTCATCTGTTGGCTCAGTTTGTCATTTTGTCCACAGAGAAATGCATCTGTTAACTGTGACATGAGATTAATGTTTCCTGTCAAAATTTTGGATGGGCTCCAACTGCTATGTATTGAGAGTCTTGGTGATGTTTGTTTTCCTACAAATTACCTTACAATCAGTTGCAAATGCTGAGAAATACGGTGAATCTCATAATATTTAAAGTTGAGCACTTATCTGAAACCATCCTTGTTTCTACTGATGGATTAACAGCTACTGTCAGGCTCCATTTGTGCCCTTTTTCTCAGATTTTCATATAGAGACTAATAGACATTAATCTTCACTTACTTTCATTCTATGGTGTGTCACATAAATCCTCCAAATGGCACATCAGTAACACCTCTTTACCCCTCTACCACAGTGGATGAAATTAACGTGTTTTTTCATATTAATTTCATCCAAAACTGTTGTGTAGAGATAAAAAAGACTGCAACTTATTATTAATACTGAACTGTTGTGTCAGATATAAACTGACACAACAGTTCAGTAACTGATATACACTGATTTAACAAAAATCTTGAGAAAAGAAGCTAAAACATTTACAGAAGAGTGATCGTCTGTTCTTTTTCCTGTATTTTAAATTTGTAGTACATCTTGAATGAAGGGAAAAGAGACTGATCAAGAAGTATACCAGAAAGAATTTAACCTTCAGGTTTTTGCTGATTTGACACATCTAAGCAATCATAATCAGATTGTACAAAAATCTTGTCCTTAAATGAAATTAACCTGAACATACAGTATATTGCATCAACCCTTTAGAAGCTAATTTGACCAAATATTTAGATATCTCACTGGTAATGGATATAATAAATGACATCCACATGTGTGTGTGTGTGTGTGGGTGGGTGGGTGGGTGTGTGTGTGGACCTGGTATTACTATCTTTGTGGGGACCAAAAATTGGAAGTTTACTATCCAAGTGGGGACCGACCTCCCTTGTGGGGACCAAAATCCCGGTCCCCACAAGTTTGAAGCAATTTTTGAGGCTTAAAATTTGGTTTTAGTGTCAGGGTTACACTTAGGTTATGGTTAGGTTGGGGTAAGGGTCAGGGTTAGGCATTCATTTTGATGGTTAAGGTTAGGGTAAGGCGCTACGGAAAACATTATGTCAATGAGAAGTTCCCACAAGACATAGAAACCCAACATGTGTGTGTGTGTGTGTGTGTGTGTGTGTGTGTGCGTGGGTGTGTGTGTGTGTGTGTTGTAGAAGTATCGACACTGGTATCGGGAAGTACTCACATCCAAGTACCGTATCGGTTTGAAGAAAGTAATTAGTGGACTACATCTTTATTGCGAGTGCAGCAATTAAACCTTCTTATAATTGCTGACTAGTTTTGCTGACCAATGGTATTTCGAATTGATATCTTTAGCGATGAGGTGTAAACACCTTTGAAGTTGGAAGCCCTCCTTGCCATCACAATATTATTTTTGCTCCCCTCACAGATTCACTATTTGCAGTTGACAGGTGAACGTGATCTATTTGGTTTTCATGTCTTGTCTTGTAAACATTTAAATTAATTTGAACCAAGATATTTTACTTTCTTAATGACATTAACTGACCAAATAGATCAAAGAAGCTGAGAAAAACCACAAGAAGCTACAAAAATAGCTTCTCAGCAGATTTCCTGGCCAGGAAAGTTTTAGGACCTGACAATATTTCCATTTAGTGCTGAAAAACCATCAAGGCTGTATCCCGTTTCTCCACCAGAATCACATTCTTTGCAACCCTGTCAGGAAAAAGAAGTAAAGGCAGAACGTTGGGATGGCATAGTGGACAAAGGAACTAATAGGCTAATAAGCTACTAATGACTAATTAAATATGTATAAACAATACTGGAATAGTTGGATAGATAAGTGGATTCTCTGCTTCACACATTTGATTTATACAAGTATGGTTCTTATCTGTTTCTCACAGAATTCTGCTTGTTCTATGCAACTGTATGAAAATGAGTAGTCAACCATTCAATAGAGCTGAAATATGAATTCACAGAACCTCAGCAGAAACACAAGTGGAAACGTTGACATATTTTTTGGGAAGTGACTAAGGCAAGGGAGTGATACAACAAAAATAAATATAGCATAGGCCATCTCAAGGAAATTTCAATCGAACGCAACTGGACTTGGTAATTTGTCTTGGAATAATATAACCTATTATTCATGCTGTTGTATGGTTACAATTAACTTCCTGCATTCAGTAAAACATCCACATGTAATACCTTGAATTTTTCTTCAAATATAGCATTATTAGTTGCGTTCGATTGACATTTCCTTGAGATAACCATGACCTGGATGAATGAGAATATTCACAGGCTCATAGCATAGGCCAGTTTTTCAGATTGAATGTCAAATATGATGAGAGAAGAGTAAACATGTATATTAATATACCAGGGACAAACGTTTTATTGAACTACTTACACACCATAATATAACCTATTATTCATGCTGTTGTATTGTTACAATTAACTTCCTGCATTCAATACAACATCCACATGTAATACCTTGAATTTTTCTTCAAATATAGTATTATTAGTTATGCATCTGCAGGTATTGCATACTGTAATCATTGATATTGATGACACTCCGTCAGAGAAACATATTATTTATATCCTTAATATAAAACTAAATAAAACTGCAAACATTTCAGAGGTAACACTATGTTAGGCAAACATTTTATAGAATACTTTTTTATTTAGCACATCAGTAAAATGTTTAGCACAGAAATATATACTTACAAAGGAGCCTTTTTCTCTAATATATTTTTTTACCTGTCTGGAGCTGCCACCTTTTTTGTCACTGATGCAAGTCAGATGTTAGCGGCTTTCTCATGTTAAGCTTTATTTGCATACAGTGTGTCCAATCAGCTGCTTCAGTCATGCTTTACTATCTGACGCTCCGTCAGGTGTGCAGAGCCGTAACGTAACACCTCTCACTATCAGTTTTCTGAGATACTTATTCTCAAGCAATTTGCTGCTGCAGCTGCTGCCACAAGAATTGAGGTATTTATTGGCCTCCAACATAACAAAAATAAGATTAAATGTTTTCATTAAAAAAGGATTTTACAGATACACTTTTTAACCTAAGTATTCAAGATTTTTCACACAAAGATCTTTTTGATAACTAAAGCTGATATTTGAAAAATGTTAACTTTGTGACCTATACTCCAATGTTCATATTCTGTTTCTAGATCACACTGCTTTTTAAATCGGTATGACCCCCCCTTCTAAATAGAAATTACAGCCATAATTTCCACTTTCTTGTGTATTATTTTTGCTTCTAGCAGCTCCGTCTGTTTTCATCCAACCTCCTCCTCCTCAGTTCCTTTTGTGCTTCTTGAACAGGGCGTAGAGGACCTTCAAGGTGGATGCGACGTCCTGAGAGACAATATCTGTCACAATATTCACAGGACAATGTTACAAAATCAGCATCCCCAAGTCAGGGCAGTATGACTATGACAACACTTTATGAACATTAGCTAATAGCTCCTCTCACAATCCACTTGGACAAGGTCAAAAGATCAGGAGGACAAAAAAATCCATTAGGCAGAAATGTGATCTCTTTGTCCTTGGTGAGGCTCGCTTGCCATTTGTGGGACTCACTAAGTGAATGAACGTGACATTAAGATTGACTCCACGGCTTGCTCATCTAATTAATGCACACAGCGTGCGCCCATTTAAGGCTTTTAGTCCTGGAATCCCTCTTTCCATTACAGCAATTATGGCGTTAATTAAAAACACAGTAAAAGTGAATTCGTTTAACTCCTATATCGGAGCTAAGATTAATTGTGCTTGTCTTTACATGATGATTTAGAGTGCAGATAATTTTTTTTTAAATCAAGAGGTGGCGAACATGTCCAGTGGACAAGATTATGGGAAAGTTGGAGTGGTTGTAAGTAGGATCCTGAAACTCAGCCAAGGGCAGGCTGATCGAATTGGTATTGATGGATTTAAACCCCTATATGCCAGTTGTTTATCTTAGTTTGTTGCTCTTCTCTTTCCTGTGAAAAAAATATAATACAGCAACTGATGATAGCTACTATTTAATACATAAAAGTGGCCTTCTCAGATATGTGATTTACAGATAAGAGTAGTAATGTGGTTTATATTGCTATGCAATAATATTTTATACCAATAAATACCCTTTAATTAACTTTGTATTTTTTATGTAATAAAGCTGCAGTCCAGATAATTTATTTATGTATCAAAGTTTACTAAATCTTTCAAATGATAGTTCGGTTCTATACTATGATATATGGGTGGTGCTTCACAACATTTGCTATTCTTCCTAATGCCCTCCTTCCTCCCATAGACCCCTATGCAATTCACAATGACATGTCATTTTTTTGTAGTCAGTAGAATTTGAGTTTTCGCCTAGTTGGTTGTCAATCAACGTGCAAACGCATCATGCAAACCTGTGAAGATGGGGCCACGCACACGGGCTGCCCCATGTCTTCCTGTTTACAGGACTGCTCGCTGCCACAATGGCGGAGAGTGTTCATAAATAAGGTAGAGCAAACTTCTGCTAAAAAAGGTTAGTCATTCCCCAGCAAAAATGGGCTACATCAACATAAAAATAAAAAAATAAAAGTCCAGAGAAAAGGACTTAGAGACCGAAGTAGAATTTACATTAGTGATGCGTTTGAACAGTGGAGATACCTTTGAATCTGAAAAGGCTTCAAAACCGACACAGCTTTTCTGACATTTCTGTTGAACAGGTAAGACAGTCGTATATTCAATGAAGCTGATCAGTACAAAATTGTATTAATAAAGTAAATGATGACATGCAGTAAAATCACTGTTGATGCATTTGCCCAATTGTAGATGGTGAGGCGAGAGGGAGGAGATAAAGAGTCTTTTTTTAATAGCTTCAGCCTACCACCTGAACATTTCCCACCAAAACATATATCCCTGATACACTATCACACCTGATTGGTTGGGTATTTACATAACATCGTATAAACAAACAAAAACTGTACACCAAAATGAACCAGGCTTAAGAAGGTCCACCATTGGTAGTAGCATGTTTGAGGTGTGCCTTGAAATCATCCAGTGTAGTAACATTGAATTATAATACTGTCAAATAACCAGAAGCTTCCTAACCATAACATCATCAGCTGTGTTCCCAAAGTATTCCTAGGCATACATTTTAGTGTATATAAACTTGTGTAGTATGTATAAAGTAATTTGTAGTAATAAATTGCTCTCTCTCTCGTTGTTCTGGCATACAGCAAATAGAAATAATTGTGATAATCTTAACTGACCTAAAACAGCAAACTATGGTTTAAATCTTTCCTTAAAAGTTGTATGAAAACAGTTTCCTTAATGTTGAATTTCTAACTATACTAAACCTTTAAGACAGGAAAAATATTTTTTGTAGGATGAGAAATGTTCATTTTCATTTGAGTTTTATACCACAAACACAAATATTTAAAATAGGATTGTTTGCATATATTATTTAACTTCAAGAATTAAAAAAAAAATCATATTGTTGTAATAAACCAGTATAATCAACATTGTTAGCCTGGTAACTGAGTTACATACGAAATAGCAGGGCTCCTGAATATAGATTTGTCCTTCCAGGCAACCACTCCTACAGTTCTTGTGACCACAGGAGCTGGGTTTAATCCGTTTCCTATCAGAAGCCACCATTATAACATTGTCCCTTTGAGAATGCATTTCCTATTGCTCCTTTCTAAATGAATGAATGATGGCCTCAGACTGAGAAAATAATCTTTAGGTATAAATACTGAGACAGAATTCAGACTCATTTGTATTTCCCCAAACAATTTCTTTTTTTTTTCTGTAAACCATTGTCAATCCCCCTTTCCACTGCACAGAATAATATATTCAGAGGGACCCAACTGCAGTTACAATGACCGACAAAGGTGCCGCCTTATATCTAATCCATACCAGTAGTCTCAAACAGAAGTTAAAGTCCGGCCTTTCTCATCTCTGAATGGCAAGCCTGTTTTGATTTATTATTAATCCTAACATCCGAGAACCATTGCCTAACCCTAATCTGAGTAATTTTCTAATCCTAACATCCAAGGAGCATTACCTAAAAACTTGATTATTTTCATAATCCTGATATTCGAGAAGCAGTGCCCAAACCTAACATGATCCATGTATTTTATTTTAACATGTAGGACCAGTAAACAAAAATAATCCGCAGAAAGTGGGACTTTGCCTCTTAATGGGTACAATTCCAATATTCTTCTGCCTGAGACTTCTGGTATGGATTGGATATATGCTGACGTCCTTGTCAACCATTGTTACATCCCGCCTGACCTACTGTACTAACAGGTGTTTGCTTTTCCCATTTCAGTTAGATAAATGCTGCTGATAGAGGAGATAATCTGAATTAGTTTGACACTTCTGCCTTAAAGCAGAGGCCTTTTCAACTCTCCGACTTTGTTTACGGTAATTTGACATAGCCTACCGTACACTTTCTGCCAGCAGTCCAATATTTTATGTTTTATTGTATATGGAGTTTTGCTTTTTTAGAAAGTGACATACTCACCTTGTGGGTCAATATTTGGCAGATGCAGGCCAATATCTTTCAGAAGATCCAGGGCTAAGGTAACATTATGAAGCTACAGTTCAAAACAAAACACAATACAAGATATTTATCCAAGTGAGTTTAAATTATGCTACTTTTACATTTAAAGCTGTTACACTTAACTTGCAAAACAAGATAGCATGAAAAAAAAATGTCATGCACCTTAACAACATTTTAACACAAAATAGCTATAAATATTTTGTGGGTTTAGAAAAGAGAATGGTGAGATCTCTGTGCCTAGATTTATGTTTTAAGCTAGCTTGTTTTTAAAAAAAATTGGTATAAGCAGCTTTAAGCAGCTTACAATTTGTTTTTTTCTATGTAAATACAAATAATGCTCAGAAATGACAGGACACCAATGTTTAATTTTACAAATGCAATTACACCTTGTATTTTGATATTAACTATTAAAGATTCATAATCATACAGTTATAAGTGTGTGAAATGTTTTTAACATACATTTACTGATCATCAAGCACAAATATATATGCTTGGTTAGTTTTTAATTATTGTTTATATCAATTAATTCTGTACATTTTTAAGAGAAAAGAGGTTAACTATTGTCTTTAATCGGAGTAAAGACAATATGAGTTAATAAATAATTCAAAGGAGTAAATTACTCCTGTGAATTATTCATGAACTTATATTTAGGATAACACTTTTTTTTACCTTCAGGGACCAATCCTGTTGCCTCAAATGAATTAAGATCAAAGATATCAGTAACAGTGGCATGAGCATTTTATGATGGTAATTGTATAAATACTTGTGCCAGTTTTTGAGTTGTTAAATTAGAAGTTAGATATGTTAAAGTAAATGTTTTTGGAACTAGATAAAAGAACTTTAAGAACTTTATCACATAACACCAAAAATATATTTGTTTTAGAAATAAACATTTTACGTTAAGATGCTGAAAATGAATAACAATAATACAGAATTGAAAACCACATATAAATCATATATACTCTACCATCTCAGATTCATTAATAGGGGTCAGATTGAAGTCAGCTAGTGGGATAAAGAAGCCTTCCAGTTGGCCAATCAGCAGCAGCAGTATCACTCCATCAGCAAACTGGGACAGGAACACAGGACTTAGGATCATGCCCATGTGGACGGTGATAAAAATCCCAGGGGTACAAAACATTGGGTCTATTTTTATTACTTGGCAGCGTGAAATAAACTGTCAGATAGTACCTGCTTTTCCATATCAGCCACTTGCAGACCCAGAGTTCCCATCTTCTGGTTGACAAAGTGTAGGATGGCCTGAAAATGGAAGTTAAGAAGTAATGTTTAAAGGTACTATCGCCAAAGTCATCCACTGTAGTTACAGCAAGGAGATTATATAATCAGGCTAATAATAGAAGAGCATCTGTCATTGTGTATGCCATGTGACTACCTTGCAGTGTTTGCTAAAAGGATTAGTCATGCAACAGATTGGTCAAAAAGAGGAAAATTAACTAGAGAAAGAAAAAGATGATTAGCTAAGTCACTAACGTTCATCGGAAGGAGGCAACATTCTATTTTCAAAGTCTCACTACAGAACAGTGAATAACCAAATATACAGCCACTACAAACTAATGCAACAGGCACAGTGTGCTTTTCCCTCTTGGCATAAAACCTGATAATTCAAATTCTAGACAATTTCTGCTGCACTATATTCTCAGTAGAAAAACCAGTGAAGAATAAAAATAAGAGAATGCTCAATAAAACCTGTTTGAGCACACTAAACGCATCTAAAGTTGATAGCTCCATATCGATGTAGGCACTGCTGTACAACAACTATGTCTAATGTTTAATGATAGTGTCACCTTAGAATTTCTACTGCCTGTTACGACAAACAGCAAAGTTCCTGCAAGAGAAACAAAGCTATGGCTTTACAAGTTATTAAAATACAGGCTAAACAGCATAAGGTCCCTATCTAAGATAAATCTCAGGTCATCAACCAATTAATCATGTTTTGATCAACAATTTTTTTATTTATTTTTTCCATCTGGGTTTGCAACACATTACAAGTTTAAAGCCAAGTTTATACTTCTGGAAGTGGAGGTGCGGAGACATGCAGGCACGCAAGGACGGCCAGAGTAGAGCCCAGTTTTTTAATTATCCGTCAAACACAACCGAGAGTGCATGTTTGTAATTGGTTAGCCCAAAATCAGGCCAAAATCATTTCACTAGAACGCTGCTCTATTGTCAATGTAATCAGTAGTCAATGCAGCTTTTGTGCAATAGATGTTTCATATTGCAAGGCAGTTTAACTAACTTGGTCTTCTGGTGATTTTGAACACCAGGAGGTGTAGAGAACCACAAAACGTACCGCTGTCTTTCATTGTTTACATGCATTTTTTGAGCTGTACTTCTAGTAAGAAGCTTGCTAGCTAAATCAAAACTTGCTCTCTTTGTTGATGTAAATAAAACTGTTGTTGACCAGAGAAATCACTGCAATGGTCGTCAGATCTGCCAGAAAAGGTCTACAGCCCCTGCTGTTCTGGTAGAAAATTGCTTCACAACAACAGAGAAGTATAAAGGTAGGTTGACACCAGCCAGTGTGTCCAGGCAGCAGGGCAGCTAGATTGCATCCAAAGTCCATGGTACCCATGCAGCAAGTGGGCATAAAGCTGCAGCAAGCAGGCATGCAGCAAGTTGCGCATGTCGACACAGGGGGGATCAGCGCGTCCACGCAACTGCTGCGTGAAGTTGAGAAAATTGAACTTTTGGGCAGCAAACGTGGGGTAGCAATCATTAAGCGAGGAGATTCCAGCTGCAGCAACTCAATGCGGGAGAGACTGAGAACGAGATGCCCAGTGGTCACTGCAGGGTGGGAGAGACAGGACAGGAGGAGATGCCGTGGTAGCTATCAGAGATATCGAAGGATATTGGAGAGCCAAATAAGTAGATAAATGTTTTCTTTTAACTTTCTTGTTATGTTAGTTAACGCAAGCCAAACCCGGTTAGGTCAACTACCGTACTAAATGCACATTACGAGTCAAGGAAGAGCAGAGTAGAGGGAGTGCAGAAATAACAGAGAAACAACAGAGAAAACCCTGCTTGCCCGCTGACAAACTGACGTGATGCGTCGACACGCCAACGCACGGATGCAGACAACAAAGTGTGCAAGCAGCTGAGTTTTAATTTTAAAGCACCAACTTTTGTCCGTTTGAACGTTTTGCTGCCTGTGCGCGCTGGCTCGTGTGTACACACCTTAAAAGGAAAACGTCTCCGTCAATACGTGTGCACGTGAGTGCAAACTTGCTGATGGAGAAGTTTAAACTAGGCTTAAGACTGCACTCGGAAATGTTTTAAACAACATAGTTGTGCATAGAATGTTTCTGCCTTCACTTTTCCAGATCTCCGTGTTGCATTTGATGCAACTGGTCATAACAGTTGTTGATATAGTTTCTATGCTCCCCATCACTTGTACAAACTCCCTTAAATGTCTCATTCACTGACAAACCATGTAACGCTTGTTCTTTTGAAATATAATTAATCACTCTTAGCTGCATATGAACATGCTGCTGATCATGAAAATAAACATTTTCCCCAACCCCCATTGCCTGCATTGGCTACAGAAAGGAAATAAACAGCAAAAACAAACCACCAAACTGTCCCTTCTACATCACAGAGTAAATGTAGATACTCATTCTGCAATATTTCCTGACAATTCCATTTGGTCTTTGACCGTACTTGTCTTTTCAAATACACCACTTTTTTACCAGCACATTGCCTTTTGGCTGAATTCATACAGTAAGAACCGGATGGATCCTGATGAATGTCGGGGAGGGGGGGTATATGCGCATACGAGGTAAACGTAGTGCGGTGGGCGTACATATGTCATTTCCCCAAACAGAAGTCATTATTGCGCAGATTTCCAAAACACCAGAGCTCCTCACAGTGCTCTTTGTGTTGTATGCAATTCTGTGCACATGGATATGTTTAAAAGACGTTGATGAAGAAGCTGAATGAAAAACAGAAGGGAAAACTTTGAAAACTAAAGGAGTGTGAAGCAACGTGTGCACTCACAGCTTTCCCTGTCCTCCCCCCACCTGACATTCTGAATGCAAACACCCTACAGCAACATGTCTGGTCTTGTTACTATGAAGTTAGGTGATAATAAACTGGTGAAAGTTAGTTGCACACGTTTCAGAATGGTCCAAAATTACACTTTTTAATTAACTGTTTGAAAGTGGCTTTACTTTCTTGCTTGAAGGCATCAAATGAGTCGTATTGCTGTTAGCCAATAAGAGGCAAAAGGTTTGCGTATCATAATGAGTTGGACCTGTAATCCTGACGTTTCCCCCCACCCACTACTCTGAGAACTTCAGCCTCCTTAAATAACAGGCATCAAATCATTGTTTCTTTACAAATAGAATGACTCACAAGGGGTTCCTTCATACTAGAGACCACAGCAAATTTATAGAAAAAAATAAGCGTTTGAGACCTTTAAAACCTGATGTTCAGAAATTGTTCGGTTCTTTAAATCAGGAACAAAAGCAGTATTAGCTTTCACAAATACCTTCAGGATTAAGGTGCTTTTTTGTGTGTCTTCAAGTATTTTGTGAAAGGATTAATGCAGCAAAGTGGGTAAAAGTCAGCTTGCTTTTGTTAGGCTCCTGACTCATCAAAGGAGGTGGTCACGACCCGGATCAAAGGGCTTCAACTGGGGTAAGCCAGTTTTGTGACTCAAAAGAGTGATGTAGCGATGACTAATGGTTTATACAACCAGCCAGTCACAGGTATACCAGTGGTTACCAAGACTCAGAAACCAATTCTGATGAAGAGAGTAAGAAGGTGAGATATATATATAATTTACATTTCAAGCATTCAAACGGATAAAAAAAAAAAAATCACAACAGTTTAGCAATTTTTAAAAAAGAACAGAATGGAGCGATTTTATACATAGTGCTGATATTAATGCTGCATCATATTGCATATTTTGTAAACTCACAGCTGTTTTGGATATCACTGTATCCACTTGTGATTTATGAATGTCTAGAAGGCAGTCAGTGGCAGCTTATCTTAGTGTATTTTTGATGGGAATGTTTTAAGGAAGATGCTCTTATTTCTGCTGTTTTCATTTTTTTTTCAATGTCTTACCCTAATGTCTTAATTATGCATTATATTCTCAAATTACATTTTAAATTATAATTCTTGTTTTGTATGTTTTTCTTTAACAGATTATAGCATGTTGAATTACCAAGCATATGGATTGTGTGAATCAAATAAACCTGGTCTTGCCGAAGTTGAATACAAGTAAACCTAATATACCTGTGATCACTGACACACAGATTCATTTTCAATATTGATTGTGGAGTTACAGTAGCTAACAACTTACATAATATTTCCAATCTAAACTGCTTTAATTGGATAATTCTTACTTACACATATATCAATCAATAGTCCATTAATTTCTTGTTGGCACACTTTTAGGAAGACGTATTTAAATGATTTGAATTTTTGTAGTTCGGGACTCCAGTTTATAATAATTACTCAAGAAAAAGGTTAATGTGACAGGGCTGAAAAGAGTGTTCACTGTAGTGAAGGTTGAGTTGTGGGCCAACAGCCCACTCAGCATGAGGTGTATTTTATTCAATCACCACAAATCCTCAATGGGTGTTAAGAGCGTCAACACCTTGAACAATGCCAGCATGTTGCCCCCTGTCATTTTTTTTACCTTCTTCACTGTGTTGACCTTGTTAGCCTCAAGCTTCAGCAGCTGCTCTATGGGATCCTCCCCTGGGTTGGTGAGATATCCAGAAAAATGTGTTTTAATGGTGTTTGGATGACATTCAAGATGTCACATCAGCTCGACCTCTGACCACTTTCACTTACTTTCAGGATTGCTGTTGGAGTCTGTGCCAGTGCTGCTGCTGACAAAAAAATAAATATATAAATGTGAGATTACCTTTTTTGTATAAAATCAGAGTAAGACACAGGCAAGACGTATAAATCCACTAACCTGTCCTCTGTCAGGACTTCAGTCTGCGTCTCAGATTTGATTCCATTCTTGCTGACCTGGGCAAAAAGGAAATGTTAGCCATAACTGTGTGGAAATTTCATCAGGTGTGTGAAAAGCAGGTGTGAAGCAGAAAAGGCTTACCTCTACAATTAGGACCTCAATCTTCACATTCGGGGGCAGATTTAGCTTAGGCTGGAAAGCTTTTGCCATGGCAACCAGCAGATGAATGGTAGCCAGGAGATCTTTGTTGTGGATGACTGACAGGCAAACAACAGAGAACAAAACCCCCGAAAAAATGTTCAGCTTGCACGGATGTGATGGATCTCAAAAACAAAACTGTATGGCAACTAAGATAAACCAAAAGGATCTAGGACAAACAAATTAGAAGCACAGGTAAAAATGATAACCATAGGTTTTATTCAGAGAGGCTATGAAGATTAAAGAAAGATCTCAAAAAAATGGTTTCATGACTCAGACAGGGAAAAGCAGGGACCCAGATAGTGAATTCCGACTATCTCCTTAATCCAGTTACCATGTCCTACATGGATGAGGTATGTCTGCTGTCTTAAAGAGTGTGAGTCGATCAACCCTGAAGAGGCAGTGGAGGTAACTTACAGGTGGTAGAGCCCCAGAAGTGGAGGAGATTTGCTCCCAAGCTGCTGAAGGCTTTAGACATTGTCAGACTGTTGTGATTTACAGAGCTCTTTTAAGTGAGGCTATAGAAGTGATCCTAATTTTATGGAAAAGGGGAGCACACAATGGGTTCCAACGATTGTTCAACTTTGGATTCAAAGCCATGGAACTGTGAACCAGATCTTAATCCTTGTGGAACTGCTTAGGGGGTCATGGGGGTTCGGCTGTATTTTGTGGATCTTTTGTTACAAAAAAAAATCTTAAACAGTATGCATAACACAACTTTTAACATATCTTTTATTTACATCAGATAAAGAAAGATATTCCTTGCTGCTGCCTAAAGTTACACTAACTCTGTTTAAGATCAGAGTCATATATTTCATGTTCTTATGATAATAAACCAGCCAGTTTGTTTTACTTTTCATGCCATTAGTTCCCAAACGGTGAGAACATGCCAGAGTGACCAATAACACACTGAAACAGGGAGAGTAGAAGCAGCATAGAGCAACCGTGCTCCATTAGGATGTATAATCAAAAATATTAGGCATTTTAAAACAACATATTTTTTACATTTTGGTATATCTTGATGCTTATAATCCTCCCAAGCCCAACAAACATGTCAGTTTGGTTCATGAATGCACAAAAGGCAATAAAATACACAGCTTTTAGCTTAACTTTAGTTAGTTTGTCAATGAGCATAGCAATTAGCATAACCAGATTTCTAACATACCCTGAACTCTACTGTTATTCCCGGGGTAGCCCCCTACTTGGAATTATCCACCACCTCACATCTCGTTTTTATTATTAACACCTAATCTTTCTGTCTTGTTGAAACTAACATTTCTGTGAACCATGTCTTTAAGAAAAATTAAAAAAATGTACAGTAAACTGTACTTTGCAACTATCTTCAAAGAGGTAAACAACAACTGAGTCTCCTGCTTTTGTTGGGGGGGGGGACTACTGAATAATATTTGCAATCAGTTTGTTTTGCTGTAGTGTCAACATCCTCTGATTAGTGCAGTGTTCATAGCTGCTGAGAAATCAGTCTGAATTCAAGAAACATGAAAAATAAAAGCCTGCTTTTTGCCTTCACTTGTTAGAGACCTGCCATTTTAAAAGTTGCAATATCCAAAACTGTGATCAAAAAGAAAGTCACTTTTCTCTGCATCAGAGACGAGGACATTTCACGTTTCGGTTTGGAGAGGCCAACGGGTTTTGAATTCAGCTCATTTGTTGCATGAAAAATCTGGGAAACAGCCTGGGGTTTTCTTGGTTTTATTTTTTCACAAAGCAAATTTTATCTCATGTTTTTAAATCCCTTCCAGCTGGCGTAAGCTTAGATGGCACCCTCAAGCTAGCATCAAAGCCTATTGTGATATGAAGTTGAAGTTAGTGCCAGAAGGGAACATTTGTTGCTTCTGCTGCTGAATCCAAGTCAAATTCATGACTCACGTTTGACGTCCCATTTGATCGTGCTGCTGTCCTCCACGCCCAGCCTCTTGTCCAGCTCTTTTATGATCACCTCCAGTTTATGGATCTGAGCGGAGCTGGTCAGTGCTATTTCCTCCACAGCTAATTTCACACCACCTAATTTGGCTGCAGAAACCATGAAACGTTTTTTATAAGGTTAGATTTAAGTTCATGAGACTGCCTATTTCAATTGTCCTTCCTGTACTTATTGAAATTGTGATTCTGTAAAATAATGGAACATGAAACGTGTAATATCTCACACAGCAGGTGATGAAGTACGAGTCCATCATACAGATCTTCCTCTAGACTGTGAATCACGATGTGCTCTGCTTTCAAAGTCGTATTGATCCAATCAACCAGTACCTCTCAGGATACAATTAATCACACAGTCAGAAACATCAAACACCTCATCTTCTCCCAAACATTTTTATTTTACAAATGTAGCAGATGAAAAATGAAAACAACATGAGAGCCTGATTTTTAAATGAATGTCATCTGTTCTTAGAGATGTGAAAATTTTGGACAGAAATAGAGACAGACACTACCAAAGAAAAAGCTGTTATTGTGCTTGTAATTTGTCTGATCTAGAGGTTTATTCATATTATTATGTCCATGAAACACTCAAGTTGTCATTTTTATCAGTAACAAAGGCTTTTAAACTGCGATCCATCAGACTCCCCTCTGAGACGGTCTTATTTGTCTCCTATCACCTCTTATAATTATGTTCATTAAACTTTCACTAAGCCTTCCACCTCTACCTCTTATCACGCATAATTGATGCTCTGTACCTCACATACATATGCAAAAATTCACACAGTACAGTATATTCAATAAAACTATTTCAGAGCTCTGATCTAAAATGAAAAATTCCAAACCTTTTATTTTTTTTCCCACATTTTGTCACATTGTAACCACACATTCCAATTGGATTTTATTGAGCTTTTCTTTAGCACAAACATTTGGAAGTGAAAGACAATTTAGATGTTTGTGTGTGATTTACTGTAATATTTAAAATCAGCATTAATGGAGATGTTCTATGAACGTCATTGAGGCTTGTTAGAAAACACTGATGTACTGTACACCAGACAGATCACACAAAATGCTGTTTGTGTCAGAAATCTTCACATCCTCCAGAAACACCATCCCCATGTTTAAACTTGGTGGTGGCGTCATCATGATGTGGGGAAGCCTTTCTTTTTACTGAAACAGGGAAACTGATCGAAGTCGATAGGAAGATAGATGGCTAGAAAAGCTTTTATTTGTGAAATATGTTGATATGTAGATATCAACACATGTGCTGGTATTTGTAAAATATGTTTATAGCATTTACATTCACTTCACAATTATGTGCTACCTTGTGTTGCAACCCAATAAAATAAACTGTGTTGAAGTTTATGGTTGTTTCATGATAAAATGTTGAAAAGATTTAAAAAATACTGTTGCAATTCAAAATGTGTATCATAGAAAACTTTTGAATATTAACAGCTTTACGAAGAAAAGACAACTAGCTTTCTACCTGCTTTAGGTTTTCAAGTTTGGGGTCTTTCAAGGATGTTGGCTGGATGAGTTTCCTCTTCTCCCCTGTTCAAAAATGAAAACATTTTTTTATTTGATTTATTTAATCCATTTTATAATCTCAACAATATTTTGGGCCAGGAAAGTAACTGAGCTGTTTTATGAATATTGACTCAAAAGGACCAAATGACAGAGCTGCTAAAAAACATCACCTCACTAATCTGCAGGGCTTTATGTTCTCCTTTAGCCTTTTAATATTGGAAAACTTTTACTATCACCAGAGCTGTTTCTAAATGCAGTCAGGATTTGTTGCAAGGGATAAAACATATTTTCATAAAACTATTAAGGCAAGAAAAAAGGACATGATAGAAAATAGAGCATATTGAGAATGATCTATCAACAAAAAAAAACTACTTGAAATTCCCTTTTTAGTAAAGCTTGATTTATTCGGTGGGCATAAAGGCATATGTTTAGAAATAGTTGGTTCTTATCCAATTTATACTTTGCCGTTTTAAGTTGATCAGGCTGTATGGAAATTTAAAATCTGCCTTGAAAAATGCCTTTGTTCCTCTTTCTTTGGGGCCAAAAAACGTTGTCTTAGCCAAAGTTCAAAATGAGGAAAGGAAGAGCACATGCCATTTAAGTAAGGGAAATGCATGCTGCTCATTATTAATCAAACAAACGTATTGCAGAAAGTCAGGAAATAGTTAATTGCTAAAGTAGTACAGCAATAGTTAAAGTGTCCAAAACAACCAAGAATAATGTGGAGGTTTAATAAATGTTGTTATAATGATTACAGCATATAATGATATTTAACCAGCCGGATTTTTTTGTCACTAAATAAATTTGTATCCAATACTGAACTGTATGAGGATGAAGGTTGGCAAAATATTTGAAATATAAAGTACTGAATTAACTAAGGGTTTGAAGAAAGACCCACCTGCTTCTATGTAAACTTTACAAAATCCAACATAACTTAAAGCACACATACCCTGAAAAGACTCTACCTCCAGGGTCTCCTCCTTTTTGTGGTATTCAAAGGCGGCAGCCTCCATCTTTCCTCCTCTGGATAGTAAGGTCACTTTGCTGACCTCCTGGCAAGAATCTTTAGAAGACTCAGCTGCTCTTGAAAACCTTCTGACAAAGAGTAAAATACAGCAGAAGTTTAACTCCTTATCAGTGAAGTTGGTCGAAAGTCCGTCTCTCAAAATTAGCTTAGTAAGCAAGTATCTGTAACAAATTATTACTTTTTCTGCTGATGCTGATTCTCCAGTCCTGACAGGAACCTCACAAGTAAAACATCCACAGTACCTTGAAATTTTTTTCCACATTTTTTTCATTTTACAACTAATTTCATTTAATTAATTTAAATAATTTTATTTGGGGATTAACGGGATAGCCCAATGATTAGGTGTGCATAATTCTGATGTTTTTTTGTATTCACCCTCTTTTTCTTGATACCCCCATTGCAACCAGCTCCTTTAAGATGTCACCTCTCCAGTAAATGGAGTCATGCTATATGTGATACAGCCTAGATATGAATCCAGCTGTTATCTGGAGGCCTCAGAGATTTGTTTTTATGCGACATCACAAAGACAGAGGAACACAGCAGGATACAGAGATACAGATATAGAAATGTTTAAAGAAGATGTTTGCTATACAACAATGTCAACAAGCTTTGGGCCTCTCAGACTATTATCCAAAAATAGAAAGAGTATCGCACAACTCCAAAACATCGCTGTCCACAAGGGACGAAGAGCCGGGTAGGTTGATTATTAAAAGAATTAGCCAACGGGCCCATGGTAAATCTGTTGGCACAGCAAATATAAATTAGGCGATCCACAAATAGGCAAGAACAAAGCATTTTCTAAAAGGAAACTATAAGAAGTCACAGATTGCTACAAACCATATAGAGGTCATGGTCCACATGTTGAAGAGAGTTCTCTGACCAGATTTGAGAGAAGAAACTAATTCTGCAAACTCCATCCTCATGTTGAAACATGGTGGGGGTAGTTCATGCTGTGGGGATGTTTTTATTCACTAGCAACAGAGAAGCCATCCACGCTAAAAGACATGAAACTATTGAGGCAAAACTTTGAAAGCCATGTATCATTTTTGTTTCCGTTTACAATGTTCTTTAGTTTAGTGTTGATCTACTTCAAGGTAGCTGCAGAAATTCAAACTGCCAACACAGACGATGATGCAGTTCTACACCACCATCATTGAGTCCATCCTCACCACCTCCATCACCGTGTGGTACGCTGGGGTCACCGTCAGGGACAAACAGACACTGCAGTGTTTTGTGCACTCTGGACCTGTACACCTCCAGAGCACTGGTCAGATCACAGCTAAACCCTTCTCACACTGGCCTGGACACAGACTGTTTGACCTGCTCCCCTTAGGCAGGAGACTCCGACCAGAACCTCTCTCTACAAGAACAGTTTCTTCCCCTCTGCTGTTGGACTCATGAACCAGAAGACTGTTCCATCCACCTGCTCTGATTCAATCACAGGAACCTGTGTTGTGTTCTCTTCTCATGCTCTTTTATTTTAGCACTGTTCGTCACCTGCACTCATGGATATACCAATCTGTTTAGCACCTTTTTTTTTATATAACTGTTTATCTTTTCATATGTTTGTACAAAGTACCGCAGCAATTTCCTAATGTTGTAAATCTTTTCAACATTTGGCAATAAACCTTTTCGGATTTGGATTCAAAATATATTTAAATACATTGAAGTTTGAGGGGTGTAAAAACTTTTGAAAGGCACTGTAAAAGTTTCACTTACGAAAGTCCAAAGACAAGTTACATTTAGTCTTGCTGAAGAACTATGGACTTCCAGTATAAGGTTTCAAAAAGGTAGTCCTTTCTAACGACAAAGGAGCATATAACTCACTAAACTAGTCAAAAACCTTTGACACCAAAATAGGAAATGTCAGGTTTACTCACTTCCTTTTACAGTTTGTCAGCAGTACACACAGCAGAACTGGTATCATCAACCCCTGCAGGGTTGCACAACTCTGCCTCTACCTCAGAATATTTGAAACCTTACGGTTTTAGACAAAGAACAGCAAACACACAAAGTCACACATTCTGACAAAACCGACAAGACACAAAGCGTGTTGAGCTTTAGTTTCCTGGATCCGGAGAAGAGGAAAGCTTCCGTGAGCAAATTATCTTTCTCCACAGGTGTTTTATGTATGTGTGGCTTCTAGTTCCTAAGGTTGACAGTAACTTTCAAACAAGGTCATAAAAATAAAGACTTTCTGAACAAGCTTACCTTCAGCTCACTGAGAGCAACCACAACAAGACCGCCTGGAGATCTGCTGAAATGAATTCCTCTACAAGATGTTAACTCCAAAAACACGTCAAAACACAGGAGCAGGAAGTTGATGGCAGCTCCAAGATCTAACAGGAGACTCTAATGCAATCTATAAGAGCAACAAACCTAAATGGAAACAACTGTCAAGAAAAAGATCGCTTGAGGGTCAAAAAGGAAGATAAGCACACTCGAGAGGATGTGGCATGAAGGACGGTAGTACTTCCTCTTTTTGATACAGGCTTTTCAGCAGAGCGTTTTCAGATAAGGCTGTTTGTGTTCAGCAACATGATCTGTATTTGAGATTATAATAAACTCAAGTATGTGTGAGGTGAGAACAGTGAATGAGTATTTGGATATCTACACCTCAGGAAGTCAGGAATAAGCGTGACTTGCTGAGGCCTGAAACATTCAGACTCCGTTTGTCTTTCTCAATCTGTGATTGGCTGCCCAAATTTACTGACATCTGGTGTCCAGCCCTGTCAATTCTACGTAAAAAACTGCAAAAACCAGACAAAATGAAAAACCGGATTGAGACATGCAAAACTGAGAGGAAAAGAAAACCTGTGAGTGCTCATGCACTGTTGGGGAAAAGGAAAAAAGACCACCCGTAAGGGAGAGGAAAGGGCAATTTGAGAAATGTGGTAGGTAACCATAGCAACAAAGGTATGAGACAAAAAAATAAATAAAGTCCTAAAATAAATCCATAATTCCTTTTTCCCTACCCAGATTTTAGGAATTGCCTGTTCCAAAGGCTTTTTTTTCTCAAAAAGCCAAAGCAAATCTACCCCATCAAACACGTAAGGGATCAAATAAATTATCATTCCGTTGTGATTCCAGGGCTTCATTTACTGATAGGCAAGATGAAGGGGAAGAAAAAAAATTGAAGCTGAGCCATGCAGCAAGATCCTGTCTATATTGACTCGTCTATTCTCTCAATTATTCAGTTTGGTTAGAAAAGGCATGAGCAGACGTGCTCTGTGCAATTTATCAAGTCCCCAGGTTGCACCGTAGGGCCAGAGCGACTTCGGGAGCACAGTGAGAGGAGTCCGGCCCTCCGCTGAGACTCATCTAAAAGCATGAAGATGCCCCAAACTGGGATTCTCCTGAGAAAGCAAGAAGACACTGCACTTAAGGGACATTTAAACATGAGCGTTTATAGTTTTGAAAACTGAATATATAGGTCAGGTCACTGTCCATCAGTGTTCCTACTACTTTATTACCTCTATTTATAAAAGAAATATTGTACAAATCATTAAATAAAATCTAAACAAATACATTTGTGAAGGAATATATAATTGTGAGAAAAAATATGTTCACTTAAAAACTGCACACCCATTTTTATAAATTTTTAAGGATTCAATCACTTTGAGTAAAGCCCTGTCATAAAATACAGTGAATCTGATTAATCAGGCGAAAAGTTCGGCTCTCCCAGAAGGACTTTCTCTACATTTCCTTAACTGTAGCCTTTGATTTAAGGTCATTGTTTGTAGAAAGGCCCCTAAAGATTAAAATGACGTCATTTTACAAAGGTATCAGTCTGGAGTGGGAACAAAAAAATCAATAGCAACATTGAAGGAGCTGTGAAAGTTTCCAACAAGTATAAGTTGTATTTAGCATGCTCCTATAACCTGCGCCAGACTAAAGAGTAAGACTGCAAGTCTCCTAAAACCCATTAGCAGAACAGATTGTGGTCTACTGAACCTGACTGTTGGGGCGACATTTCAAAGTCTGAAAATCACACTTTGGGAAAATGGGAACACAGGCAATGTCTTCACTGTCAAACATTTTGGAGAACTGCCACAAGGTAGCGGGTGAAAATATTACCAAATCAACCTGTGGGGGGCTAACAAAGTCCTACCAACTTTTTTATTTTTTACGCTGTATTTATTTTCTTCTAAAAAGTTTGAAAAATAATCATTATTGCCTTATTTCTTTACATTAGAAAAACATGAATCTTTCACGGGAATGTGTACACTTTTAAGAGCTGCAGTAAGCTTTTATAATATGAAGTATTATTAGTACTATTAGTAGATTTTCATTGTTGTATAAAGCAAAGGCATAGCTATATTAGGGTGGTATGTGTCTTGGCAAAGCAGATGCCAATGAACAGCCTGCATCTAGTTAGCTTAGCATAGCTTCGTTTAGAGTAAAGCCTAGAATGGGGAATAAAATCTGTATAGTAAGTCAAAATTTAGTACTGTATTTTTCACTTTCGAGCTACTTAGACAAGGCTTATAAAAACTTTAGAAACTACAACTGAACAGCTTTCAGTGGCTTACAGGGTTTAAGCTCAGAGCTACACCGCACACCACCATTAGCTTGTCTGACAGTGTCTACAAACCCTAAACTCCTGTGATAATATTAGTATAGCTAATTATTTAAATAGAAAATTTGAAACTGACATTAACATTTCCTCCTGTTGCACACATCAACACATCTGTGTTGTCTAAAACCTCATTTTAACCTGCCTGTGGGTGTGATTCTAGTACATTTTTATTTAAATTTTTATTGAGTTCATCTTTACAATTTAATTTCAGAGGTTCGTTTACGTATTTTTGAAGGTTTTTTCAATCTTTGGACATCATAATCAAAGGTCTGAATCTTTGTGTACAGCAAAAATATCTAATCATTTGTTTACATTATTATTATTATTATTAGTAATTAATTTATGCTTTTGAAATATTTAAAATTTCTGTTTTATTTTTCAGTTGACAACTTGCAGTATTTTTAACGTAGGGGTTTAGCATACTCTTGCAGAAAAAAACAAAGCCTTTCGTTACAGATTCTGTCTGCATCATAGCAAGTGGTTCTTTAAAACTTTATGACTTCTCAAATGGGGCCTTCATTGATGTGAAAAGATACTCATGTTCAACTAGGCGCTCACCTGTGACCTCTGTTTTAAGAAAAATCTGGGTGTTCGTTCTTCTATCTTCTTTTCTGACAAGAGATACAGTTTCAGTTATCCTAATGTGGAACTGGATATAAACAGTCTCTTGTGTAATATTTCTGTACATATTTCTAAATGTTTTAATTATTTAAACATCTTTCAGCATTCTGCTCTGTTGCACATTCAACCTGGATATGCCATTTTATCTGTACTTTAATCTTTATAATTGAACAGTACTCTGCTTTTGTAGCTATGACCATGATGTAAATATTTTTTCTCTAACAATTGTGTTTCTTTTCTGTCTTCTGTTCTGTTTTTGATGCTGTGGAACAATTATCCTGTTCTATTCTTCTATTCTAATCCAAATATTAGGACCAGAAACAGAAAAATAGCATATTATAATATATTATGTCTATCTGTTCTTTGCAAGGCAGTAGCTCTGCTCTGTTTGTAGATAGAAACTTAATAATTTAGGACGTTTTCTTAAACACATGAAGAGGTTTTTAATAAGAGAATCAAGTATGTGTCTATTGCAGAGCATCCTGGTGCCTAACAGTCTGCCAGGACTAAATATATATGTTAATATTAATTTATATTTAGAGTAAAATATTATCCCAAAATCTTAGCTCATTGAACTACATTCCAAGCTATGTTAACCACATATATGCTACTAGGATACAAAAACATCAAACAGGAAAAAGTAGAACACAACAACAAAAAATAGCTCTACGAACTAATTTTTCTTTTTGTGCTATTTTTAATTAAATATTTTATGGAAAGTTATTACATTCGTGTACTTTTACAGCATAAGTAATATTCAAGTTTTCAAAAAACTGCATTGTACCTCATACATCTCTCAGAGTCATGGTAACAGTTTTAATTTTTGCATAAGCTAAACAAGTAGGAGAAAGATAAAACATAATCTTCATAACCAGCTTCTGGATTTTTGTAATTTTTCTTGCAACAAAAAAGCACTTTTACCTAAAATGTAACTTTATTTTCCTTTTTTTAATCAATAAAGAGGCACAAGAATTCTGACTTTTTTGAAAATCAGAAAAAATATTCAGCACTGAAGGCAATTAGTTCACCTGAACACAAATGTTTTCCGGAGTCATCATTTTCCCATGATGGCTGTATTCAAATGCAAAGCTAAAGGTCACGCTGCGTCTTACGTTGTAGATAACTTTCAAGGATGGAATAAATAAATACTGACATTTGGAGATGATTAAAGAAGACTGTTTGGAGCCTTATTCTGTCCTTTACTCTGGGGGAGGGGTGTAGATAATGATGATGACTCTCAATCCCAGGTGGCATCCTCCAGTGTCCAGACTGCAGCGATGTTAGCCTGAGCTAACATCGCAGCAGTCTGTTCAGAGTTACTCTGTGTTAAGAGTAATGTAATGGAAACAGGTTCAGTCAGAGTTTTTGTAGTTGGTGAAAAGGTTGTAGAGGACTCTCAGGGTGGATTTAAGGTTCAAGTTGACGACATCTGGGGAAAATATAAGAAACGGTTAAAGTAATTAGTTTTAGACTGTTCTTACACGAAGGTATATTTACATTATCAATCTGGTCTGTGAAAACGCTGGACTGTTTCCCCTCAAGCAACTATTAGTAATTTTGGAACAGAGCTGCAGCTTAAAATAGATCCCAAGACTTCGGAAATTCTCAGTTAGGAGTAATACATCATATGATAATCATTTTCAAAGCACAAAGTAGGTTTCTGTTCTATTTTGAAGGAGTCACAGTGTGCTACATTAGCGGCTAAACAACATTAATCATTCGAACTAGGTCTGGGTTAACTGAGGCCAGTCAGATAACAACAGTTCTGCTGCATGAAGCCTGCTTTTAGATTCCTAACATCTCCATTTCTCAGCTCAGGGTCTCATTTGTTGCCTATAATCAACCTCACGGGTGCACATGAACCCGAAAGAGGCCAAACAATGGTAACCACAGCAGCTATGATTGCAGGAGCTGGAAGGAGCTGAATTACGGCAAGTGTTAGGAACAGAGTTTATAAGAAGTAATTTGTTTTTAGAAAGAAAAATGACATTTAAATTTTGGGTGCAAAGAGCAAAACAACATTAAAAGATGTTAAGCTTCAGATGTTCTCCAGGACATAACAAAGAAAAACTTAAATTGAAAAATTATGAAATGATTTTGAAGCAACAACTTCATAAGGCTAATTGATCGTAAGTGAGCTTTGAGGTTTTGTCTTATATAAATCAATAGGCAGGGCTGGAAAAATCAGCAGGATAAATCAACTGGTTAGAGATAGAAGTCAAGGACGCCACCTGCTGGATGATCATAGTAATGACAGCAGTTGTAAGAAATTTCAGCGTCCTGCACAGGTCTCCCTTGGTAAAAAGTGTTCGTTTTTTATTCAATACCATCGTCTCACAATTATATTTTTTCCCCCACTCGAGTTCATTTAATGAGTGAGTAATAAAAGAGTTGATCTTTACAATACGGACTGACCTATGGATTTAATGTGAAAATAGTCTGATGCTCATAATATTTGCAAACCATACAGATATTTTAACTAATTTGTTGAAAGAGACAAAGTAAATCTGTCATTCAAATTAGTATTTGATGCTTTTAAACTACTTATGTTTTGAGGCACAAAAAAAAAACATCCTCAACAGCATTTTTGCACATTTTTTAGAAAGGACTTCAATGCTGATGCTGCTGCTCTGTGTATTTGATGGTTAATCTTCCATAGATGTTACACTTACACTGATCAAGTAAAAAAATGAAGTATAACTTTTAGAATTCCATTTATAGCAGCTATTATTACTACAGGAAGGTTAGAAAAAGCCAGAATTGTTGAATTTAAAGTTTATGCTATTGTAATAAAATATATATTTAATTTTTAGAAAGCAAGAAATAGTAAAGTCATACAATTTCTGTTAACTGGTATTTAAATTATCTTTTTATAAAGAGAATTTCCCCTCAGTCTGAAACTATATTGAGGTAGTGAAATAGTAGAATACCTTCTGGTCTTGCTTTTGGTTTCTTCAGGCCTCCATCCTGCATTAGCTCAAAGGCAAATGCCACATTGTGTACCTAAGTGGGAACAAAACTGACATTTAATGTTTCTCACCTACAGCAAAGATAAATGCTTCTATTTTTGTCATCTATAAGTGAGACAACCTTCTGCTCAAAGCTTTCAGGGGTGAGAAAGAAGTTGTACAGAGGGACAAAATAGTCTTCAAGCAGCCCCATCAGCAAAATCAGGTACACTCCATCAGCAAACTAGAAAAATGCAAACACATATATCCTATTAATATATATTATAGAGATATACAAAATAGAACACATCATCTTTCAGCATTAAGGTATCTGCTTTAAGAATGTAATTCAGTAAAAAAAAACAATTGATAGAAATCAAATTAAATATAATTCACATGACGACATAAAAAAGTTATTTATATTTATTAATATATATGGAATATAAACTTTTTTGGCCGAACTGTGACATTAATATTGAATAAGTGTCCATAAGTAATTAATGTCTCCGACCTGAGATTCCAGCTCAGTAACCTCCAAGTTCAGCTTGTTCAGGTGTTTGTTCACGAAGGTGATGAGGGACTGAAAATAAAATCCCAAAGCTGTTTAGCATTTTTACAAAGCAATCTTAAAAAGAGAAACATTGTTTTAGAAACAAAATGTAATATCCACTGATAATGCTGAGATTTTATTACCGTTTTCACAACATTGAGCTTGTCAGGTGCATGATCCAACAACGTATCAAACGCATCCCTCTCTGCTGGAGAGAAAAACAGTTTGAAAATAGTAGACACACACAAAAGGTCAATAAAGGTTATATTTTTGATAAGTCTGTATCTGAACTAGTATGTTGTTGCTTCTAGTTTGACATTTGAAATGAACAGAAGCCATATGGCCGCAAATTGCAGTTTTGATGCTAACATTGTGTCTATATATTTAATAAATTACCTCAAATCTCAGCATGCACAGCTTTACCAGTGATGTTTCAGTGCTGCACAATTTCTTTTAGCTTTTTTTTTTAACTGAAGAAAATTACAAAACAGATTATGCTACAGGTTGCTTGAACTCACCAAATCGACCCAACATCATTCTGGAAACAAAAACAAAAAAAGAGAAATAAAGTTATTAATTGGTTTGTCCTTCTGTTACAGACCCCGTAGGAATAGGGTCCATAAACATGTAAAAAGTGGGAATTTTTTAGCTCTTACTCTGTAGTGCTGGTCAATTCTTTGGTCACAACAGCAGTCTGCAGCATTCCTTCTCTCTTCTAGAAGAAGACAAATCAAAGTTGTGACATCTGATATTGCTGATTTGCTTAATTTGAATCAAATCTAAAGACAATCATTAATTAGTCTTAAAGACTTATTAGTAAACCATTTGCCCTAAAAGAAAATATCAACTATAGCTTGGATTTTCTGCTTGGCTCTAATGTTAACACACCTACAGCACTATTGCATGTTAAATTAAAGTATGAAGATATTTATGTAAATAACTCTCCAGGATCACCTGTCTACAAATCTCATACTAGTGCATGCCAAAATATTCTGCTCTATGTACATTACAACTTGAGAGGCAACATCTGTAATGCACATAAATGCTGCTTTTTATTTTTTATGATTCTACAAGTTAGCTGAACACTTTACCTTTACCACCACCACCTGTACAGACACATGTTCAGGTAGTCTGATGGGAGCCTGGAAGTGCATAGCGAGAGCAACCAGCAGGTAAACGATAGCCACCAGGTTCTTTGAATGGATCGCTGCATGGACACAATAAAAAAATAATAATATTTTTTTCTCAGACAAAATCACATTTTCATTAACCTGTAGTTTATTAGTTAGAGCTAAGCAATATCAGGAAAAAAAATGTAATATACAATGGGGGAAATAATTATTTGATCCCTTGCTAATGACAGAGAAATGAATACCTCCAAACCTCATGTGGCTTTTAGATTAGCTAAAGAACAGTGTGTTGACAGCTTCTCGTAGTAAACTTTTAGGGCAGAACAGCTGCATGCCAATGTAGATTTATTGTGCTGTACAATAAACACAGCAAAACAAACACTAAAAGTACAGATTAATCATGGTGTCAGGCAATTTTCCTTCTATGCCATAGAGTATAGAAATTCATTTTTTTAGTAGCACCTTACAGTTCTCCAAACTTTGAGCAGATCTAATATGGAGAGGTGAAGTATTTAAAGGACCATGACCTTTACTTCTAAATCTGGATCAAAAAGCATCTATCTGTTTGACCTTATTGTTCTAGATGAAGAATGGCACTGTAGAAGACTATGGAGATAAGTTGGAGCCAGACCATTAAGAGGTCTAAAATATAACAGTAAAATCTTAAAACTGATTCAATAATAGACTGGGAGCCAGTTTAGCCAAGACAGAACTTGTGTTATGTGTTCCTGTTTTATTGCATTTCAAGGTGTAAAACATGCCCCTTTTATTGCACTGAAGATGTTTGAGAGGCTATTTAGGCCGTCATCTATTCTTGTCTTACATTACCATGGTCTCTAACACAGAGTTTTTCTACCCTGGTCCTCACTGCACACTGACCTGCATGTTTCAGATGTTTCACAACTTTCAAATTCCTGCTTCACATGATTGCAGTCTAGCAACAGCCTTTTAATCAGCCGTCAATTGAAATAAGAAACGCTGAAGCAGGAAGACATTTAAAACATGCAGGGCAGTGGGACTTAAGGAGCAGGGTTGAAAAAAACCAACAGTGTTATGATGTATGTGAGGGTGTATGATAGTGTATGAAAAAATGAGAATACATTGTGGCTTAAATAGTGTCTGATATCAGTGACTGACGTCACAAATGTTCTTCTTGGGGGAAAAAAGTCAAACATCCATCTAAGCACACTCCTAAACCTTGCAAACAATCTTCCCAGAATGACTGGAGCAGTTACTGCTGGTAAAAGGGTGAACAAAGGGTGGATGGCAATCATATTATACCATATTAATTAAGAATGAGATTCATTTGAGCTCACAGAGCATGTGTGAGTAGTGTATTTTGTTGTCAAGGAAGTTCTATGTGACACTTTATTGCCCATACAGATGATACAAGATGGATACATTTTAAATGTAAAACAAATTTAAAAACTACAGCTGACTTTGCAATTAAGGAAGAAACAATTACTGAAACTAAAACAAAACTTAGTAAAAAAGCTATTCTTATGATTTTAAGCTATGTACAGAAGGAAATAGTAATGGTTTTAAAAATCAATTAATTAATTAATCTGAGCTGTGTTTAACTAGTGTCACACATAAAACTTCCATGTATGTGAACATTTACTCCGGGGGCTCAAAAGAGTGTAAAACTCACAGTCCACGCTCCACTCAACCGTCCAGCCGTGAGGCCTCAGCGTGATGTTGACGGCCTCCAGAACCGTCTGCAGCTTCTGCTTCTGTCCAATCTCCGATTGAGTGACCTCGGCTACGTTGAGCTTCCGACCCGACAACTTTTCTGTCACCAGCAGAAAAGGCATAAAAATATAATAGAGTAACATTGAAAAATTGTTGATTTCCAAAGATTTACATTTCATTGTGGAAAGGCATGTTGTGCTATACTATTAAGAACAATGCACCACATATTTCCTGTGTTGAATTAGGGTGGATTGTTGCAGTTGTGTAAGCTTTGAAGAAAAAGAAACACAACAAGAAAGACTTTTCCGATTACATCCCTGACTGATACTAAGAATCCTCGTAGGAAGAGAATAAACAGCAATGTTTTTGTTCCTGCATTAATAATCAATATTCAGAGAATAAAGGCAAAAGCAGTTACTTATGCAAGGAGCTTTCTCACCTTTAATTAGTAAGTGAGGGGGAGGATTTAGGAGTAGAGTTTGAGCTCAACTGTGTGGGTTCAAATATTTTTTCGAATAAGAAAGTAGCCAGCAACTGAAAAAATGCAAGAAAAGAATTTGATTGCATAAGGTGCAGGAGTGATGAAGGGAGTGTGAAAGCAAACACGGCAAGAAAGCACTCGTAATTATCCAGGACAGTATCCTGCTGTGTATTTCAACTCTTTCCTAGTACTAGCTGAAAAAACGATGGCTTACAAAGTGAACTTTCCTCCTGTTTTTTGTATTATTACAGTCATTTTCTTGTGCAATGGTCAGTAAAGTAGAAATAAACAAATTCAATAGCCATTTGTTTTCTTACAAATATCTGCCTGCCATGTATAAGCCAACTCACGATTTGATTCCGATTCGTGGAGTGACGATTCAATTCAGAACCAATTCTCATTTCAGAATCGATTCACAATCAATACTATTAGTAAAAAAAGTGGAAATTTTTAGGGCTGAAACAATATCCTTTTCTACCGATTACATTGGTTTTTTTTTTTAAGTGCCAATTAAATTTAAATTAAAATTCTTCAATATTGCAGGTTTTTAATTCGCTATAGTATTTAAAAGATATATATTTTTTCTGAATGTTCTACTTCCCACATCTTAAACCTTTACAAAAGAATGAATGAAAAGTGAAGACTTTCTAAAGTAAACTGCTACATACTTAAATATACTTCATTATAATGTGAACAAATTTTTTTTTTAATCGATTTTTTTATTTTAAAAAAAATAGATTCAAAATCGTTAAGCAAAGAATCTAGATTCTTATGTGAATCGATTTTTTCCCCCACCCCTAATAAGCCACCTCTTTAGACTTTAGATCCTAGATTCTTGGATGTAATTCCACATGCTGGCTAACCAGTGTAAATGCACAAAAAACTTATTGAGCAAACCAACATGACCGACCAGGCAACCAGAAATGCTGAGCAACTCTTGATTATCTTGCCAGGGGTCTACCCCTATACTATGGAGGACCAACTCTGCCATAATTGAAAATAAATAAATGAGTAAATAAACGGGTAAATAAATAAATATATGTGAAATGAAATATTTATTTATTTATTCATTCATTTATTTATTTATTTTCAATTATGGCAGAGTTGGTCCTCCATTCTATGGGGGGAGAATATGAAAAAAATAGCCCTTTAGAGAATAAAAATTCCCTCTTTTGCTTCATTTTCAAAGATAAATGGAAAAAAAAAAAATGTTGAGCGAGGTTATCATTCTTGCATGAAGGGTATAAACACTGTTGCTACTCCCTGAATTTCATCTGGAAACCTTATTCTCATAATAATAGAGTAGCTGTTTAAAAAACACTGATGCTTTCTTGCATTTTCCAACAGCTACAATAAAGCACATTTTCAGTGTACAACTAAATAGTGCTGTTTCATGCTGCCATTTAAAAATACTTCAGGTTTGCATTTATCGAAATGTAATGCTTTCTAGAAATTGAATCATTTGTTTAATCATCCCGTTTAGTTTTTTGTAATTGTTTTAGTCCCCACCTGGCAGACAGGTCTGCAAGAAATGAACCCACTTCACATTTTTAGGACACAAATGAATAAGAGCACAAGTTGAAATACCCTTAACATGTTTTCTACCTTTATGTTCCTCCTCTCAGGTTTAATTTATCCGACCATTTCCTACCAAATAACTTTTGCAGCACTTGTCCATCATAGCAGTCCTCCTCCAGGTCTTTCACTATGATCCTGTCCTCCTCCAACTCACTGTTGATCCAGTCAATCAGCACCTGTATATACAGGCATAGATTTGGGATTTTATTTTGCTCTGAGATTATATAATTTTACTTTATTAATTTTTTTGCTCAGTGCACAAAATCTGATTCAATCTCTATTACCTTCACAAGATCTTTAAATTTCGGATTTTCTCGAGACGTGGGATCCAGCATGATCCTTTCAGCATTTTCTTCTGTGGTTATATTTTTTAAAGACGATAAGAATGAAACATTAGTCGAATATATTGCTTCTCCGAAAAGTTTTTCCCTCGGTATTGTGGTCATTAGTTTATACGTATGATGATAATGGCAGTCAGCTAACATGGTTACCTTCAAATATAACTTTACACTCACAAAAAAGATAAACAGCCTTTATCCTTACAGTTGTGTCAGTTGTGATTTCGCAGTTGAGTACAAGAGCATCTGTACTCCACCCACTTTCATTTCCTTCTGTTCCACTGTCAAACCCCCCATCAAGCAAACAGTTGTCAGCATATTCTTAATTTTGAGACCTGAACAACACTTGGCACAGTTTCTGGGGCTTCAGACAAATTTCTGAGGACACAGTCATAACTCCTAGCTAAATATGAAATCACTAAACATATTATGGCAATTCTTTTCAGGTCCAAATAGTTTATTTCATATAACGAAAAAAGTTTGTACCCAGCAGAGTGTCCTCTGGATGGATTTCTGTTCCTGATGGAAGCAGCGGTGCGTTGATAGCATTCTTTCCTTCCTCGTGTAGATCACTCACTGGTGAGATGGAAACAACACATTATACAATACAAGCGTTTAGCCATGATGACACCATCAGTGTCAAACGCATGATTTAAGGTGAGAGGAAAATGTGGTCAAACTGAGTACAGGACACAAATTTAACAATACAGAAATAGAATAGGAAGAAATAAGAATGGGATAGATAGTAACCTGTCTACCTATAAACAATATAAACAGAAAAAAGTACAAATGTTAAACAAAATAATAATAAAAACACTGCTTGCAACAGCATTTTATGCACGTTTATGTACAGCCAATACTGCAAAACAATGGTTTAGACAAAAGTATTTTCATGTCTTAGGATGGCCTACTCAAAGTCTTGATCTAAACCAAACAAGAATCTGTGACAAGACTTGAAATTAGCTTTTCACAGATGCTATTCATTCCATCCTAATGAGAATGAGCTCTCGCCCAGTAACCACTGGATATTGTTCTAAGATAGTTCTTCTTGTGTACTAATGGGCTTGGCATATTGAAAATCCTTTTGGTGTGGCTACTGGTTCAGCATTCAACTCAAGCCCAATCATGCTCCACGTAGCTAAGGTCCTGTCATCTTAAGCAATACTATCGATCCCTGCATTACATTAAATTGCAAAAACTCTTCTTAAACATACACATTACTAGCTCTTGTGGACAGAATATTTCCTCTAAGACATCAGTTTTCAAAATGTCAATGTGACAGAGTATTCTCATTTTCTCAACGTAGCTTGCCATCATCAGTGTGTGAATGTGTGCATGAATGGGAGAATGAACGCAAGTAGTGTAAAGCACTTTGGGATTGATTAAATACAGAGTACAGGCCATTTATCGTTTACCATGTTTTGGTGCGCAATAGTATCGGCTTATTTGTGTTTCACAAACTGTGTGAAATAAAAATTTGAAATTGGAATGTTTGCTCTAATCACTGCAAAAGCAACAGCAAAATGTTGGTTTTAAAGGAAAAACGTTGAGATACATTTAATGACAAATTCATGGGATACCCCTGTTTAATTGCTTGTTGAAAAATAATTCTGAATAGACTGATCAAATAACAGAAGTTCAATGGATTTATTCAAGTTTCGAAACTGTAAATTCAATTCAAAAGTACTTTATCCCCATACTGATCTCCATAATAAATTTATGTTGCAGCTCATACTGTTCAATTCTTCAAGTTGAAAATCTACATCTCCGCGCTTCTTTTGGTGTTATGATTCAATAAATCCGTAAAAGAATTCATGCTTCAGATAAAGACTGATAGTCCAGTATAATTAATATTGCTTCATACAGTGGGGCAAAAAAGTATTTAGTCAGCCACCGATTGTGCAAGTTCTCCCACTTCAAATAATGATAGAGGTCAGTAATTTTAATCATAGGTACACTTCAACTGTGAGAGACAGAATTTAAAAAAAAATATCCAGGAATTCACATTGTAGGGTTTTTAAAGAATTTATTTGTAAATTATGGTGGAAAATAAGTATTTGGTCACTTCAAACAAGGAAGATCTCTGGCTCTGACAGACCTGTAACTTCTTCTTTAAGAAGCTCTTCTGTCCTCCACTTGTTACCTGTATTAATGACACCTGTTTGAACTCATTATCTGTATAAAAGACACCTGTCCACAGCCTCAAACAGTCAGACTCCAAACTCCACTATGGCCAAGACCAAAGAGCTTTCGAAGGACACCAGGAAAAGAATTGTAGACCTGAACCTGACTGGGAAGAGTGAATCTACAATAGGCAAGCAGCTTGGTGTGAAAAAATCAACTGTGGGAGCAATTATCAGAAAATGGAAGACATACAAGACCACTGATAACCTCCCTCGATCTGGGCCTCCACGCAAGATCTCATCCCGTGGGGTCAAAATGATCGTGAGAACGGTGAGGTAAAATCCCAGAACCACACGGGGGGACCTTTTCTTTTCTGCTAAGGGGACAGGACGACAGATCCGTGTTAAGGAAAGAATGAATGGGGCCATGTATCGTGAGATTTTGTGCCAAAACCTCCTTCCATCAGTGAGAGCTTTGAAGATGAAACGTGGCTGGGTCTTCCAACATGACAATGATCCCAAACACACCGCCCGGGCAACGAAGGAGTGGCTCCGAAAGAAGCTTTTGAAAGTCCTGGAGTGGCCTAGCCAGTCTCCAGACCTCAACCCCATAGAAAATCTGTGGAGTGAGTTGAAAGTCCGTGTTGCTCGGCGACAGCCCCAAAACATCACTGCTCTCGAGAAGATCTGCATGGAGGAATGGGCCAAAATACCAGCTACTGTGTGTGCAAACCTGGTAAAGACCTATAGTAATCGTTTGACCTCTGTTATTGCCAACAAAGGTTATATTACAAAGTATTGAGTTGAATTTTTGTTATTGACCAAATACTTATTTTCCACCATGTGAATTCCTGGATTTTTTTTCACATTCTGTCTCACAGTTGAAGTGTACCTATGATGAAAATTACTGACCTCTGTCATCATTTTAAGTGGGAGAACTTGCACAATCGGTCGCTGACTAAATACTTTTTTGCCCCACTGTATATAGATTAAGAAGCTGGTGCCCCATTTTTCTCAGTTTGTCACTGACAATCCGAGTTTCATTAATAATTATCCCAGTATTAGGTTATTGATATAATTATCCCAAATTATTAATAACCAGGCAACCATAGCCTCCTCTAGATCCCCAACACCACCACAGTCATAAGATCTCAGCCCAAGAAAGGATCAGTGGGATCTGAGTGAAAAAGGGAGATTTATATCATGGATGTGCAGTTGACAACTTTGCGGGTGGTTCTGAAGATCAAAAAAGAAGAGAGACAAACCACGGAGTACCTAATAAAGTGGTCAGTATGTGACCCATAATGCTGAATTTTGCTGTGGAAAACTGTAAAGGGGGAAGTAGTTTTTCACAGCACTGTATCTTTTGAATTTTGCATGTTCTTCCAAAAGTCCTGGTGTCATTAGTTTTACATCACATTCACCCATCTATACTGCTGAACACTTTGCAATTATTTTTCCTGGTTCTGGCTTCGAACTTCTCTACAAAAGTCTCTCATATTTTCTACTTCCTTTTTTCAGACAAGACTACTTTGTAAAAAACAACAGGCTCTGACACTTTTGAGTCCATCTTTGAACAGAATATATTTCCACTGACACGTTTCACTGCTGACTGCGGCAATACTCCAAGGATTTACAGGCTTTCTGCCCCTAATGGCCACAATGCTTTTATCCTCCTGCTTTTCAATAAGCACAACCTGCAACAGGCTTAACCACAATCAATACCACCAAATCTGTCATTTCATTCTGTTCTTGGATTATTCCTAAAACCTCGTAGGATTAGGTTAGGAAAGGATGGAAACAAAAAAAGCATCAAAAGGAACTAAGCCTACCAGAGTGTGTTTATTGTACAGTTATAACAGTAATGTGACCTAAAAGGCTAAGTCATGAGAAGGTACACATAATTAGCCTCAGAAGAAAGGTCCCCAAAGATTTACTATCTGATTCAGCCTCCTCACCCAGCCTTTAATCTTACTACAGATCAGCAGTCGTTTTAGTAATTACACATCAAACTGGCTGAGATTCCTCATAATTGTTGCTTCCTTCCTACGTGTCCATCTTACTGCATTACTGGTGCTTTGGACCATGTTGGGGGTTGCATCGAAATGATCATAAAGTTAAATACAGCTAATTTTCTCAAACAGGTAGTTTACTGAATCCTCTTAACAGCTGACATTTAACAAAGGCTGCACTGACAGCTCCTGCTTCCCCATTTCCAAGTTCCAAGTTCCTTATAGTCCAGAAATAAAGTCAGATTACCTTGCTTCTTCCTCTTAGTCCCACACAGCAGCCCCGCCATGTCCCCCACACCGGATTCTCCTCAAAACAAGCGAGCAAGCGAAGGCACCAGACACAGGATAAGAACCGTATAAATATTGGGAGTATTTGTACGTGGGTTGGGGGGGGGGGGGGGGGGGGGTGAGTTGTGATCGGTGCAACTGAGCAGAGGCAGGGGCGTCATCACGTGTTTATTTCTGTCACATCCCTCCACCCCACCACAGTTACCAGACCTGTTCAGGGAGGGGTAAGGGGAAGAGGAGGCCGCACTGAAGGCGAACGCGTCAGACTCCACACAGGTTGTCTCTGGGATTTGGAGCCAGGACGGAGGTTCAGAAACAGTTATAGGTAATGTGAAAATGAATGTCCACTGGATCACAAATTCTGACCTTTAAATGGGGTTGTACCCGCACAGAAAATACATTACCATCAATAATTACGGAGTGTATTTCACGGATTTCCTGCAGTTTTCATGATCTCCTTTCTATCAGCAAATCAACTAGCTGAGAAAGAGAATACTGCCCTGAATTTTTTTGCTGCATCAGATAATCAAGTGTGCTGTGACTGTGTTTCTGTTAACACAATTATTCTAATTTAATACACGCAAACCTTGCTGCCGTGAGCATTAATCTTCTGTACCACCAGCAAAAACCAAAGAAAAGGAGCTTCTACAAAGATGATTACATTAAATGACACCAATTTGTCAAAACCACCCCGAGTGGGGCTGCAGGGAACCTCCCTTTGCATTCGAGATGTTGCACTCATAATCTGTGTGCATCATAAACAGCAGCGTTAAGCAGATTGCAATCAACCTCCTCTGGTTGGGTTCTGCTCCCTCATGCCGGGGGGTGGGGGGAGAGAGAGGGAGAGCCGCTTTGCTATAGCACACACCACAGGAGAGGATATAAATAATGCTGCAGCACAGAGAAGACAGGCAGACAGCCGCTTAAATATAGCTCTGGTTATTTACAGGAATCTGTGAGTAACAGCAGTCAGGAGAGGACAGCATCTGAGTAGTTTGTACAATTAGACCACACAGCTGGTATTCCTTTAGCCATTTTAAACACTGATCTATTCTTTTTCTCTTCTGCTAATGAGGTTCTTCCTGTCTAGGCTTGATACGTATCGTCAAAGGGCTCAAAAGGTCACAGGTTGGTTCGACATGTTTGACGTTCATAATGAAGTCTGAAATGTCTGTGGGGATCCAAATCAAAGATCCAAAAGTAAACACATCCTGTAAACTTTTCCACATTTCGTCATGTTACAGCCTTAAAGTACAAGTTTACAATACAGTATGTAGTAGGGCTGGGGATTGTGGCCTACAAATCTCTGATTTTTTTATTTATTATTCGATTTACGACTCTTTACCGACACCCCCCCACTTATTAAAAAAAACAATAAGCACAAATGGCACACAACTTGTACAAAGGATTCGGCTAAAGTTAGCTGTTTTAAGCTAAGATTTGTTGGTCACTGCGGGTTTGTTCGTCTCAGAGAGAGTGGAATTTTTCATATTCAGTTAGAGGCCTCTGTTTCAGATGTTGGAATAGATTTGTGGTGCTGCTGCCTTTGACTGTGATGGCCTTTAAGCAAATGTAACAGCGTGGGGAGCCATAAATGTGCCTTTACTCAAAAACTTAATTTTCTGTATTTAAAAATCCCAAAAAACAAAACAAAAAATGTGAATTAATTCATTCAATCGATTGCCATGGCCTAGTATGTAAGGTATAGTTGTGAATTGGAAGGATAAGACATGGTCTTTTTTTACTTTTTTTATATAATGAAAAATCTGTAAAGCATGGTGTGCATTTGTATCAAGATGTTACTGCTGAATAAACATTGCCACAGCATGATGGGTGCAATTAGGTCCAAACAGTTTACTTTTTGGGGTGATGCGATCATTGCTCGGCCTGGCGAATGGTACTATATCAGTAAGCCATACCTTTTCTATTTATGGAGGATAGATTCTAAAATGCTTAGTGAGACATTTAAAGTTTGACATAAACTTCTCCATATCCTTATCCCTGGCCTGCCAGCTGTGTTCCTCTGTGTTAAAAATGCTGCCTGTTCACTTATGTTCTCTAACAAACATTTTACAGAATATATGGGTTTATGCTAAGGGTATATTTAAAAGGTATCAATATATGTGGGCTGAATATAACAGTTTATCCATATTTATTTGTAAAAAAAAACAAAACAAAAAACATAATCCGATCATGCTCTACTTTGAGTTTTTCTCCCACATAGAATTAAAAATAACATGCATTCAAATCTGTGGTTGCAACATACAAAAAAAACAACAACAAAGAAACAGAGGATGTAAATACTTTTGCAGTTCAATGAATATTAGAATACATGCCTGTGAATGTTACAGTATAAATCAAATTAATTAAATGAAGTAGAAATTAGGTGAAATTTTTGTAAAATAATCTATTATTAAACAGACACATCATAAAATGAAATATTCTTAAGTTAGGCTGTGTGGTAAGGGTATATATAATTATGCTTTGACTGAAACTTCATTTTCAAGTAAAAAGCAAAATTAGACAAGAGAAACTATACAGTAAACACCAACAAACTAAAATAAGCTAACGTTTTCTATGGAAAGAGTTATCACTTACTGTTGCTGCCGTCCATCCTACAGCAGTCTTTTTTCTGCATTATTTTGAATAGTCAGGGTGTTACCACCCTGTTAAAAACAGTCATGATATGACAACAGCCTCATCATTTTCCAAGGAACCACACTGTCTGCCTACAAAATGATACCAATCTTGTCAGAGAAATGCAGACTTCCTTTCACTCCTCTAAAACCGAACATGTTCCGTTCTATTCTCACACAGTAGATGTACAGTAGTAAAGCACTAAACCAAATGTTCTTGTCACAAATAAGTGATGATTCAGGAAAAGTGAGGCAACTCTTCTAATGGTATAACTCATCAGCTGGGTGTTGGCTTTAAACCGTACCCAAAACAGAAACCTGAATAGGAACATCATCTTCTCACAGCAAAATTACCTTCAAAGACTTTATTACATTGATTAATAGCTGCTATTGTCTCTTCAAACATGCTCTATTGAACTGACCTGCTGAGCTTACATAGAGTTTGACCACACAGTGGCAGTGTATCTCCAGCTGCTGGCTCTGATCAACAAGAAAAAGGCTCAGTCTACTCTCTGAGTAGGTAAACGTGGAACTTATTGGTGAGAAATGGCTTTATAGATAAGGGAAAAATTCATATATTTTATCATCTTGAAAGACTAAATGTCGAACTTTGTTTAGTCATTTAAATAGTACATTATTTGTGTTTTTGAAGTCAGTTAGGTGCCAAGTTTATTAACAATTGCTCATTTGAATATTGCACCTTTAAGTAGGATATATTTAGGTATGATGAGAATTAGTGACATTGGACACAAAACACAATTTTCTGTCTCAATTACGTAGATAAGATTGAAGTCTGAAATTGAACTACAACATGTTTTTGAACAAGCATAAGAAAATACTGCATCAGAATATAGAAATATGTGAAGCTTTTCAACATTTATTCATGATTTTCTAAATAATTTGAATTAATAACTTAGCTAAATATTTCATGCTAGTGAAATATTGCATACATCAAATATATGCACAGGTGTTCCTAATTCATCTATATCTCACTATAATAATACTAGTATTACTCATTTGCATTCCATTATTATCTTGTGTTGCAAAAACACATTTTTTTATACTTGAAGAGTATATTGAGAAGATATTGAAACACTGGCTTTGTTACAGCAGAAATAGTTTATTTAAATGAGGAGGCTTTCTAGCTCTGACCTGACTTCAAAGCATGATCCATACATTTTCCCCGGCTTTAAAGTCAAGGTTATTTAGGAAGCTTAACATCATCCTGCTTTTTCCATTCCTAACTCACTTTTTATATGTACTTGAAATCACTGTTCTCTAAGCCTTCCTATCGGGGTTTTATCCATCCGTAGCTGCTGAGCTGAAGCAGAGCTGAAGACGTCTGAGGCAGTCATCCTTTTTCACTTATCCCCAGTACCACTTGCAGCTAAACACAATGCTCAGCAGGAAGTTCCCAACTCTCGTTGGGTCAGGGGAACCCTGAATTGTGCTGGTTCTAAACATGCTGGCAAATTGCTTTTCAATAGACTGTAACAGTATTAGGCAATTCAGTGAAAGCTTGACACAGCTAGGTGTTTCAGTGTGACAATGATCCCAAAAATTCAAAACATGTTTGGAAATATAAATCAGACAAGACCAAATTATCAATTTTAAAATCCATTGAAGTGATTTGTTGTTTAAGTCGATACAACTGTTGGTTTGCACTGTATATAGGCTACTACCTGGTAAGAAATCCTATGTAGATGAAAACAGGAGTCACCTAAAAACAGGTCAGCTCAGCTCTTAGTTATTTATATAATTTATGTAACTCAGTTATTGCTGTTGAATGTAGTATCTATAGTCATTTCTGAAAGTCAATTAAAAAAAATACTTCTTAATTCTGCTCTACTTGGACAATGTCATAATATCTTTTGTTGGATTGTTTCCATTAGCAACAAGGCAAACAAACAACCGGAATGATTTTCTTTTGTTATAACTTTTAAAAAATGTAATTATGCGTGCAATTTTAAGAGAAAATAAGAAAAACAACATGACTGAAGGTCAAAACTTTTTTTTTTTTTTATCACCTTTCACTACAAGCTAACTCTTATAATACAGATATCCCAAAAACTGTCTAAAAAAATTAGTCGGCAGCTTTTTTCTTAAATGTTTGGAATTTATATTCTTTTCAGCATTTCAACATTTTTAGTATCATTGCCAAATGAAAGAGAAGAAATAATTAAAATTATTGAACACTAACGGTTAGCATTGACTGACCCATGAAGAGTTTGGAGAAATTCCTATAAATGGGTGAAAACACCTCCTTGAAGGTAAAGACTGGAATTCAGGGTGCCTCTTAAACAATTAAAATGTCTTTGACCTCCTGCTGGTGGCCCTGCTCTAATGGAAATTACAAACACATGGCTGCGAGAAAACACACACACACACATACACACAGCTTGAGGTTGATAAACCTTTGCAGCTGTCCTTCTGACCAGACTGGCCTGTGGAGGAGTAGAAAATAGTTTAAGCTCACAGAGTAAGAAAAATAGGTTTTATTTTCCCTGTTTTTATGATTCTGCATTCCTGCAACAGGTCACTGAGGATCTGATCTATTTATATATTTGTACCTCATGTTGAATGCCATGGAGTTGCTATGAAGTCTTTGTTCATATAAATAGATGCCCTCTGTGTTTCCCTTAAGAGAAGCCTTAATTTTACCAGCTTCACTTCTTCACCCCGGTTATCATCAGAACCCATCTGACCCATTTTTGATTTCCAAACAATGTCCTACTCTACTATTTAGGTTTTTCAGAGCGCATCATGTGATTGCAGCACCATGTACAGAAACACAATATGATTTATTATTACAACAATAAAAAAAAAACTTTAAGCAAGAAAAACTAAAGAGACTCACCTTCTTTAGCCCGTTTCTTCCGGACCAGTGTTCCTCCTAATTTACCTAGAAAGGACTCGTCTTTCTTCATCTTTGCGGGCTGCAGGCTGGCAGATGCGCTCGGAGTCAAGGACATGCTTCTGTTGCGGGTTTCTCTGTGGGCCAACCCTTATTTTTCCTCTCAGTTATTCAGCTCACTCCTCCCAGTCCTGCATTGAGATGATCCAATCACAGCCCAAACACACACACACGAACATCAAGCTGCTTCCAGGAGGCAGCGGTGGTTTGGCTATTACAAAGATGATTCACATGGGAGGAACATTTTCTATTAGCTGCGGCTAACCCACAGCGCCGCCCATAGGTGGCTTCAGCTAAAATGAGCATGTGAGGGTTTGTGTGTGTACAGTAGCCTACATGGTGTTTTCATAGGTTCACATATACTGAGGGTTCTCGTACTAAAACCTATTTGGAACAGTCTGGATTTGCTTTCTCAGGTCTTGATATTTATGGAAAATAAAAACTAAGTTTAGAAAAATATTAGTTTTACTACTCTTTCTTTTACTTTTATTTTTCTAACACATAATAATGTAATAATGCAGTGGTTTTCACTTTTTTTATATCAAATTGACATGCTCTATCTTTGACTTGCCATATCACACAATGATTTCAGCATTTTACCCGTTTTTATTTTGTTTTTTTGTCTTACTGATTCATTGCAGGTTTGTTTGTTTTTTTACCTAATTTTGGCAGTTTAACTAAATGTTTGGTCTCTATGGCCAAACAACCTGACATTCCTTAACTTGGTCTAAAAAATACCAAAACTAAGCACTAAAATTGTGATTTGAACTCTTAACTTTAAGCTAAAACTGTGCTTTAAAGAATCTACATTTTTCTCCATTGGACATACCCTTCATTATTTTCAAGTGCAAGAGTTATAGATTTACTTATCTAAGATAGTCCTAATGACCAAAGAGCAGTGATGTGGCCCCATTTCATATCATTCTGAAAGTCAGAAACCAATCTTGGCATTGCACGTTTTCCATTATTTGTGTAACCTATAGTTAAACCCAATTGCAATACAAATAGATTAAAGGAAGAGTTTTGTACTCTCAGGCCCAGAATATTATAAAAACAGAAACAAATAAATCTAGAGATTAGAATTTGGAAAATTGAGGGTTTTTTTAAAAAATGAGAAGGAACACTGTATATTTGTACCTTGAAATGTTTTCTTTTATTCTCTTGTTTTACGCTTAATTGCTGTTTTTAATTTTTATACTTTTACGCTGTTTTTGTTTTACTACTAATGGCTTTTTTTCTTTTTGTGATGTTATCATGTAGTTTTACTGTTTTTACTTTCTGTGCTTTTATCATATGTTTGGTTTATTTAACACCAAATCGTGTAAAGCACCTTAAATTCCCTTGTGTTGAAAGTGTGCTATACAAATAAAACTGCCTTGTCTTGCCTATGTCTTCATTTATTTCACTTTAATTCTGGGTTTAATTTATTTGAATGCTGTGTTTATGGGGATGAATTGTACATTATACAACACACAGTTTCAATGCATTTTAAAACTAGATTACAAAGCAGCAGTTATAATATATTTGTGGATTTTTCTATAATCCATATAGGCTCAAATATTTTTAGCCTACCAAGATTTAGTTGCAAGTCCCTTATGCAAACTGAACTTTTCTCCACAACAGGCTTTTTTCCTGGCAAGGATTTTGCCTATAAGCACACATTTAATAATAGAGTTGTGGTCTGGATCAGTCCAGCAGCTTCATGTTAGCCTGCTTTGTCCATTAAAAGAAACAGTTTTGATGCGTGTTTGGGATAATTTTCCAGTTTGAATATCCAACAATGTCTGAGTTTCAACCATCAAACTCAGACTGTTACCATTAGATGAAAGAAATGGGTTGGAAAACATTGCAGGAACCAAGGTTTGGGCCCATCATGAACCGTCTGCAGTAAATCTAGTATGAACTCAACATGGACTAAAACAGGGAATACTCCGTCTCAATTTAGTCCTATCGTCTGCATCCTCTTCCCACAAACCTACTAACTTCATGTCCTCTTTCACAACATCTTCCTGTGCTTCCTGTGTTTTCCTCATTGGTACTGTCTCTAGACCGTACAACATTGCTGGTCTCCCTACTGTGTTGTACACCTTTCCCTTTCAGTCTAGCTGAAACCCTTTTATCACACATCACATCTGACACTTTTTTCCACCCATTCCAACCAGCTTGCACATGCTTCTTCACTTCTTTTTCCACACTCTGCCAGGGGCGATTCTAGACCTAGAGCTTTACCAACACCCAATACATAAAAAACATAAAAATGTACGTGTGCGCAATATGTCAGTTGAAGTCTGCACCAATCACCACCCTCTCAACTCTCAGGATACCCTGCATAAATAATCTAGTTCACTCCAAAATTTCTGTTTCTCTTGTAGTTCACATCTGACTTGTGGGGCATAACCACTAACAACATTGATCATTTTTTCCCTCCATTTTAAGCTTCGGACAAATGAGCCTATCTGACACCCTTTTCACTTCCAGAACATTCCTAGTAAATTCCTCCATCAAGATAACTCAAACACCATTTCTCTGTCTATCTACCTCATGGCAGAACAACTTGAACCCTTTTCCTAAGCTTCTACCCTTGCTACCTTTCCACCTGGTCTCCTAAACACATAGACTTTCCGTCTCTGCATCATGTCCACCAACTCTCTAGCTTTACCTATCATAGTTCCAACATTCAAAGTCCCAACTCTTAAGTCCATGCTCTTTAATTTTCTTTTTTCTCTCTGCCTACCAACACGCATTCCTCCTCTCCTCCTTCGCTAAAAAGTAGTCCAATTTCCACCAGCACCCTGTGGGTCAACAGCATTGGTGGCGATTGTTGTTAACCCGGGCCTAGACCGATGCATTGTGGAGTTTATGTTTGTGATTTGCATATTTGCTTTGGCTTAGGTTTTAAGTCGGATGCCCTTCCTGACACAACCCTCTGCATTTTTCCGGACTTGGGACCGGCACAAGAAATCACTTGGTTGTGACCCCTTATGGTGACAGCATCATGATGTGGGAATATCCTGCTCAGTGTTTAGGGTCCTCTGAAAGCTGAGGGTTAAAAAAGGTGTGGAACATCAAGAAACCGTGAACAAATGTATGAACCATTCTGCCAAGGCATTGGTTTGATCACATGCATGCTGATGTTTTAGGCATTTGGTGATGTTTAAAGTACTGAGGATATTTATTTAATGGTGTTCATTTGTTTTTCACCAGAAAACCAATAAACCCCAAAAGTTTATTATTTATTCGTAATACCTGAAGTGACATGTAATTAAAGGTATGTAGTGAGGGATTACTTACTTTTGACCACTAGATGTCCTCATTGAGCTGTGTACAGTTGTGGCCAAAAGTTTTGAAATTACACAATTATTAGTTTTCACAAAATTTGCAGGTGCGATCACATCTGCCTCCTGCCATTCCTGAGCAAGCTCTGCACTGGTGGCACTCAGATGCCGCAGCTGAATCCTCTTTAGGAGACGATCCCGGCGCTTGCTGGACTTTCTTGGATGCCCTAAAGCCTTCTTAACAAGAATTGAACCTCTTTCCTTAAAGTTCTTGATAATCCTATAAATTGTTGATTTAGGTGCAATCTTAGTAGCCACAATATCCTTGCCCGTGAAGCCATTTTTATGCAACCCAATGATGGCTTCACACTTTTCTTTGCAGGTCACTATGGTTAACATCGAAAAACAATGATTCCAAGCATCACCCTCCTTATAACATGTCAAGTCTGCCATTCTAACCCAATCAGCCTGACATAATGATCTCCAGCCTTGTGCTCGTCAGCATTCTCACCGGAGTTAACAAGAAGAGCACTGAAATGATCTCAGCAGGTCCTTTCATGACAGCAATGAAATGCAGTGGAATTTTTATGGAAAAGAAGGACTATGCAATTCATCTGATCACTGTTCATAACATTCTGGAGTATATGCAAATTGCTCTTATAAAAACTTAAGCAGAAACATTTCCAATATTTATGCAATTCTCAAAACGTTTGGCCACGACTGTATTATTAAAGCCTTGAATAAGAAAAGAAAGTGTTAAAAATTCCACAACTTTAAATTTATCTTAGATTAACAGCTAGATGATGAAAACTTGGACATAACTGAATATTAAAACAGGACAATGATTCCAAACAAACATCAAAACCAGCTTAAGAATGAAAAAAAAGGGCAAACCTGCAGCGTTTTGAAAGCCCAGATCTCAGCCTTATTTGTAATGTAGCTCGTGTTGGAAAGCCTGGCCCATGCCAGAATACCAAAGATTTTAATTTGACTATGAAATCTACAAAACACTGAGCCAGATTTATTCCTGTAGCTTGTTGATTGCTAAAAAAAAAAAAGCAGTCGACTTGTAAATTGCTCAAAGCTGTTAAACCAAACATTTCTATGGGGTGTATTTATAAAAATTAGGCTGTATGTTTGATTTTGACCAAATCTGAATTTTAAAAAAAGGTGAAGCTGAATTATTATCCCTTGGGAAAAAAATAACACACCAAACAATGAGACATTTAGCCAATTGAATGTATACACATTTCTGTACTTGTACCACGCAAAAATATTACTATTTATGCACATAAAACAAGGCTTGCTTAAGGGTGGGATATAAAAATTACCACAAAAAAAAAACAAAATTAGCAAAGAGGACTAGTAAAAGAAAAACAATCCAAAAACAAATTCTATGTGGTTAAAATTAGACATAAAGAATAAAAACAGATGCAAAATGAACAAAAGCTGAAAAGGTTACAAAATAAAACAAAGAATCTGTATCAAATTACTAAATTAAATCCAAATTGAGAAATAAAAGCATACAAACAGTCCCCAAAGGTTAAAGATCATCATCCAACTACCTTCTTAACAATTTTTACTTCACTTAAATATTCTCTTGTGGTGGCCAAGACTCTCAAATGGCAAACTTTTGTAATTTACAAACCACGCATTAAACACACCACCACCAAGGTCTGTTTTGTTTTATATACAGGTGTAGAAATGTATTGGATTTTGTCTGATGAGCTGCTTTAGCATATTATAAAACACAAAAAACATGCTTTCCAATATAAAATAATCCAGAAATCATCTCTGAACTCATTAGTTTTCAGTTTTTAGCATTTCTATTATAGATCATTAAACGATATGTTTAAGAAATGTACGAAATTTAGAAAATCATTTATTAGCATTACTGCCTACAACATAATTTAGAGCATGAAACAGGATTAACAGGTGGAACAGCAACCTACATGCTCATGTTCTTTGCTTTTTAAAAGGAACACCTTGCAGGATTTAGAAGTTGGCAAAAATATATCAAATATGTCACATCTTCCACCAGTTCCTCAGAGACTAACAGCAGCAGGACATCTTCAGCTTTTGACAATCTCTTCATTTGCTGGAGATGCTTTTAGGAGAGATACAGGTAAGTTATTTGTAAGTATAAAATACATTTGAGTCTTATGAGTTTGGGACATTGCCTAACATGGAAATCCATTCACCTGTTGTTTGCAGCATTTTCCAGTCATCCTGCAGCCTCTCTCTCATTCTCTCTAAATGATCTCCTTCATCTTGGAGCGGAGCCAAAAGGTCTCGCAGAGGAGGTGCAGGGCGACCGAGGAGGGCAGAAGCAGTAGGGCCCATGCAAGCATTTTCATTCGCCTGAAAAATGGAAGAAGGAACCATGATGACAAAGAATTATAAATCTCACTTGGCTGCAGTCGTCTCACCTGCATCAGAACAAGAGTGTGTCCTTTTGCAAAGCTCTGCATCAAGCCAATTAGCTGCTGCCACATACTGTCAGCCACTCTGCTTTCTGGCATGCGAACCAGAAGGACAAGACCAGGGTTGTACTCGTATCCCAGAGGTAGGAGGAGGCCAAGAACCGTCTGAATAAACCCGAACGTGTCACTGCAACCCTGAGAAGACAAGTCAAGTCCACATCCATGTTTCTGTAATGCAGGAAGTAATGTGTGTGTACTTTCTTTAAGTCATCTCACCTTCTCTAAACACACTGGAATATAGTATTTGCTCTTCTGTTCCTCTTTGTCTTCACCACTGATTTGTACATGAAGAATCTTCCTTAAAACAGATGGGTTTTTTTCATGTGACTCCTGCTAAAAAGCTTTTTCAGTTAAATATTTAGAAAAGTAATAAATACAGTTTAACTCTCAATTACCCATCTGTGGTGAGGTAATTCAGCTCCTTCTCTTTGCCGACACAAACAACTAAAACCCTGAGGGAAGACAATGGGAAGCAATTCAGAACGCTCTTAAAGCAAACCACAGGAGCACGTACTGGGCCAAAAAAAACCACATTCAGTCAGTTTTATCCTGTTCTTTAGTGAGATTTCAACGCTAGTTTATGGCTCATAGAAAGAACGTTAAGACAAATAAAACTGGTCATCTTTAATGGCTTGGTTTAAAAGAAAAGTTTGACATCTTGGGAAGGACTTATTCAATCTGAAATGTAAAGATTTAGGAGAGAAGAAACTGTTTAGCCCCAAGCTAAAGCTGAATAATAATAAACTTTTAAAACACACATGGATTAACCTTTAAAGATGAGAAAATGGTCAAACACCCTGGCAGAATTGTGCCTAATTCTTATTGATGAATGAAATACTCTGTTTTTTTTCTTCCTGCAACTTGCTAGAGAAGTAGTTCCCACAGTCAGGGTCAGGACCCCACATGGGGTCACAGACATATCGCTCTGGGGTCATGAGCTCCTCCTCAGAAACTTAGATACCAAAAATAATGATTAGGAAGCATGTGGATTTTAGAAATGCTGTGAAAGATAAACAGGAAGATAAATAAAATCAACATATTGGCCAGTAAATTGGCTGTTGATGTGGGCTGTTTCGTCAATAAACCACTTTCTATCTGACTAAAAACTGACAAAAAATCCTGGCAACCTAAGCAAATGTAGGGGTCACAACGCTCTTACATTTTAATTTAATGTGTCCGAAGCTGGAAAGTTTGGAAATCACTGTGCTAGAGGACGTTTAACCAAATATTAGTATTAGTGCAGCGATAAGTTGAAGAAGAGCTCCAATAAATCTTTAAAGGCCGAAATTAATATAACTGTTATAGCTTTGAATTTAGCACAGGATTGATCAGTACTGATGTGTCAGTAACCAAAGGCACTTTTTGAAGAACAACCCCAACAGGAGGATTTCCGTGTGGAAATGTGAAACAGCAGGAAGATTAAAAAATACAACAGAGTGTGTGTACGGTTTGACTTTTATACCGGTTGACCAGATCGGACGCGAGATCCTGGACAACACACTTCACGGCATCAGCGACATCAGGGACCAGCGCCAAACCATTGCGAATCTGAGAACCAATGAAATCAAATCAGGGTGGCTAACGTCAAGAGGTCTATGGAAGGAGAGAAAAAAAACACCCAAACAATGTCTTATTTTATTTACCTCATTGGTCACCATTTTCCCGAGCAGAGCACAAAGTTTTGAGAAGGTTGTGGCAGCATCCCCGACATCTGCGTCTTTCATGGAATGATTCCTTCGAGGAAATAATTCAGCTAGTGAGCAGCTTAAAATTGTTCACAATATGAGGTGTGTTACTCTGACTGCGTCTCTCACTTTATTTTGCTGAGTAAAAGTGGTTCAAGATCTTTAGAGCAGCTGAGGCGTTTCAATCCGTCTGGACAGGCTGCGTCATCAGGAAGCACCGAGGCAGAACAAACAGGAGGACACAAACGCTCAGAAGGCTCGGGCCAAACTTTTTCCTCTGTGCTTCTTTCTTCTGCTGCCATTTCTTCCTCTTCTTTTTCCAATTTTTTGTACTTGGTGCTGATATCTGTTGAAGGTGGATCGGCTGGAGAAAGGAGAAACCACATGAGACAAGAATGAACTAAATTAACACAATTTCTAAAAATATATTTGTAAAAATAAGTCTGAAGCTTTTTGTACTTCCATTCATTTTTTGCAGACATTGATGAAAACAAGTACAACAAACAGAAGAGGTTGGACTGTCTGCTCTTGTAACATGTAAAAGAGAACATGAGCTAACTTTTCTTAATCAAACTACTGTATGACAAGCAAGATTCTGTCAGCAGCCTTTGTAGAGTCAAGCTGGAATGTGGCTAACATAGTAAATCTGCACAACTGATATGTAGCTCTTCTACCTGCATGCTTCAGGATGGACCAGTACTGCCTCTGAACTGATCGGGCACACTGAAGAGACTCAAGTGCACTGAAAAACAGCAACAAAACCACAAATGTAAGGATTTTAAGATTTTTCATCATAAATTTTTCCATTTCTTTGACGTTAAAACAAGTTTTATTTTCTCTTCACTTTATAAGATAGAGCACAATTATCAAGTAGAAGGAAAATGTTACCTGATTTTCTTGTTTTTGCAATAAAATCTGAAACATATGACATGCTTTTCTAGTTGATCCCCTTCGACCTTACTTTGATACCCTTAAATAAAATCCAGGGCAACCAACTGTATACAAATTTGTTAGAAAAATTGCACCGGGGGATGTATTTTTATCTCTGTAAAATTAAAACTGTTTGTATGAAGGCACGAGAGGTTACTTAGAGAACATTAGTGAACAAACAGATTCATGAAGAACACATGAAAAAGAGTTAAATCAACACAGGCAAAACACTGTATGAAGTGGAAAACCAACAGGCGGTAGTAGTATGCTGTGTATCACCAAACAATATCAGTCTCTAGATTTCTAAATATGGTAGAGACAGACGCCAAACCTACTGTGGGTTTTTACAAAGTATTAACTTAATAACTTCAACACATCACTTTTCATTTCTACTTTTAAAAGTTTTGTTTTCTTTTCTGCTTCATTACGATACATTCCTTTGTGTTGGTTTATCACATAAAATCCTACTTCAATACATTCAGCCAGTAGTTCCAAGATAACAAAACATGACAAAATATACTAGTTTTTCATGGTATTGTATTTCCGTAACACTCAGATTATGTTTGCCCAACCTGTTGCAAGGACTCCTTAGGTTTGCAAGCTGAGGGAGAGGATCTCCGAGCAAAGTCTGAACAGTCTGACACACTGATTGTGCGAGAGAAGTCAAGTTGTATCCTCCCTGGAAAGAAAAGAAAGCACACAAGAAAATCATTTCAGAGTCCAGAGGGGTAAGTGCTCAGTAAAAGAAGACTGCTAAGTCTTGTTAAACAATATGATAGTGTTATAGTTGCTATGCTGACCTCCAGCACAGCACACAGTTTTCCTCCTGCTAGGTTCATTAGAAGGTGAGTTAAGTGGGCGAAGATCTCCGGAGTGGCACACATTTCTCCCTGAAAACCCCCCCAAAACAAAACAGTGTTTTATACTGCTTTTGGCACCAATTTCAAGTTATTGGAATAATATTTATTGAGAGCACAAAACTCACAAGTTACAAGTGGAAGAGTGCATGCTGCATGCAATGTGTAAATAAGTTCACTATAGACAAGAAGAATAAAAAGAGGCAAGCACATTGATATTGTTTTCCTTTTTTTGGTACCTCTGGGTCACCGATGGCCGAGTCGAAGCCTGCACACACCAAAACCAAGTCTGGACAAAACTGTGAGGAAGAATCATATCAGCAAAAAGTCAAGAGAATGCTTTAGTCTTAAAAAAGGTGTTCTAGAGATGCCTCACCTCATAAGCTACTGGCAAGAGGATATGGCAGAAGACTGACAGATAGTCACTGTTTTCCATTCCCACCTGAAATATCACAATAAGGTAGAAACGTTACACTCAGCTTACACACACACTGTCTTTAAAAATTATTCCAGAATTGATCTGAAAAGCAGTTTTTGCAGACTTGCAAGATGAATGTGCAGTGCCTATACAAATTATTGAAACCCTTTGGGTGTTTTACCCATTTTATTGCTTTTACAAATCAATCATGATTAACAAAATGAATATTTTTGACAATGAAATTACAAAGAAAAATACTTAATGTAAAAGTGAAAATTGATTTAAACAAAATAATGGAAATTAAATAAAAATAATTAATATAAATAAGTCAATGCATAAAATCAGTAAATGCAAGATGCTTATATTTGTGATATCAGGGTGGTGTCTGTATTAATACTGACAAATGCATTTTTTTCTGTTTACTCACCTTATTCCAAGGAACATTTATGTTGAAGCCAGCTCCGCTCTCTTTGCCAACACTGTCATAGTCTGACTCTCTGAGATGGGGCCAGAATTTCTGATGCTCATAGCGGTGCCAAGAGAAGTAAAGAACACTGTAATACACCACAAAAGTAAATAAATCATCAATAAAATGGCAGAATTATGCTGAAAACATTTTACATACAGGTGGTATTTGACAAAGGCCTCACTTCGGGTCATCTTCAAAGCAATACTGGACGCCTTGACCGTGATGTATGTCCCAGTCCACTATTAACACCCTGAAAGAGAAACAGTCAAGTCGCCTTAAGTGAATACAATTCCCTAAAAAGTTGAAAAATGAACAAAGAGTGAGGAAGATTGAAAAAAAGAAAAAGATCAAAGTACCTTTTGACTCCATGTTTTTGTTTAGCATATCGAGCTGCTATAGCCACATTGTTGAACACACAGAAACCATTGGCAGCACCGTGCATACTGTGGTGTCCCGGTGGTCTAGAAACAGCAACACAACTCATATTTATGGTCTTATTTCAGCAACTTTTTTGTATTTCTTCCCTCTATTTTCCGCCTACATATGAAAATAAAGTTTGCCCACGATGAGATAAACATCCGTGCAAGAATGCAGGGACATAAAATGAATAATTTCTAACAAAAAGTAATCTGAGTCCATTTCGAGCCTTACCTGACCAGAGCCATGCCATTCCTGACCTTCCCTGTCATAACACTGTCCACCAGCTGCAGCGCAGACCCCGCAGCCAGCTTGGCACAGTGATAGATATTCTAGAGCAGTAAATAATTAAAAGAAACAAGTTGATAAAAAGGAAGCAACACCACCGGAGCGTCAGAGAGGCACAAATGTGGGACTAACAGGGTGGAAGTAGACATCCCCATACTGAAGGGTGAACTCCTTCAAGTCCTCCAAAGTCATGTACGGAGTCTTTTTCACCGCCTCCAGATATTCCTCACTGTAGGGAAAACAGCAACATTATTAAAGTGTTTATTTCATATCAATAACTAAGAGTTATAGCCATAAAAGACAAAGCCAAATCAATGCAAGAACAAACTGAGACCACCAGGGAGCTCCCCAAGTGCTATTATACATATTTTTTAAATAATGAACCTCAACCAATTTTTTTTTTTTTCTAAGATTTTGCTAGTTTAATAATGTTATTTCATTTTTAGTGGTTCCTGGTTGGCTTCACTGGAGCTGAGGCTCCAAATTAGATCTCTGTTAAAGGGTATACATACAGTTTTTGGCCAGCTCTGAAAAAAACAGACATCAGATTCAGGACTGACCTATGGACGAGCAGAATCTCTGCATCCGAGGCCTCACGAGCAGGGACAGAGACACAGCGATCAGAAAGACCACTCCTGACCAAGGCTTCATAACTGACCGTGAGCCGCTCAGGAACCTCAATCTTACATGCTGGGCTGCAGCGAGAGAACAAACATGGAAATGTTAACAGTTATAGTTATTAATCTGTTTAAAGGTAAACACTAGAATGTTCCATCCATGTTCCTGTGGTTTATAGTGGCTATAATGCAAGGCCAGAGAAAGTGTTAGAGCACAGTGTAAGAAACAGCTGCACAGCCTGAGGGACACAACTTTTTTCCCTGTTTGAGATGGCCTCTTTGGAAATAATGCCTAATGGTAAGCTGTAACACTTTGAATTCCCCCAATCAGAAACAAGCTAGACAGGTAACACTAACTTTGCAAATGCTCAGTTACAATGTGTTCTTGCTAGCAAAGACAGAGCTACATTTGAAACTCCCTGACAAAGTAAACACTAAACTTTTCTTTCAGATGCATTTTTTTTGGGATACTGTCCTGAGATCAAATTTCTAGGAATTCAAACAAATATTGTTAGAGTCACTTTTTTGTAAGCTAAAAATAGAAACTACTCGCATCTGTGTTAAACTAGCAGTCAAGCCAGTTTAGGTGAGGTGAAAACATGGCTGGTTATTAAGGGACAGTTGTAATGGCTTGTTCCAACCGTCCCTGAATGAGGTCATTAGTGATTTTCATTCATATTTTAAAAACATTTATCTTTAACAAAAATCATTTGATGTGCATGAAAAAACCTTGGTTAATGGAATGTTCGATATGTACTATATCCTTTTTTTTTCTTGTTATTTCTACTGTAACACTGACATTTCCCCATTGTGGGACATTAAAGGAATATCCTATCTTATGTTCATTTTTCCCGTGCATTGCTTTATCAGTTAATATAACATCATAGCTTTAAGAGCTCGTTGTTCTGCTTCATCATAAAGGTCTCCCCCTAAGACTGTTGTTGTTTCACCAAGTTGCTTTGATTGGTTTGCGTTTGGGTTCCAATTAAATAATTTTCTTGCATTGCAATTTGACAGCTTGCCCTATTTTTTTGTCATGTACTGTGAAATAAGAACTATGTGAATTATAAATAATCTTTCATTTTCAGCATTTCATTGATTAATTTAGTATATTTTATGTAGATTTTAACCATGTTACACTGGAACGATTGTAACAGTGGAATAAATAAATTTTTCAACCTGTACATATATCATAAAACCCCATACATTTATTCAGTGGTTGACACATTTAAGTATATAATATAGCAAATAGGCTATTGCAATATAAATGGTTTTGATTTATTGTAAAAATCTCAGAGTGTTTACTGTCCCTGGTCTCCCCTGTTATGATGAATTAAAATGAGAGAAGAGTGGGGAATAATAAGAAAACAACTGGAAAAAAAACCATATATATATTATATAACATTATAATAGCTATAACAATCAATGCTTTATTTCTGAAGCAAAAGGAAAGATGTCGGATAAAACTGAGGTAGTTTTGCATAATTTGAAAAACATATTTTAATTTTCGGCTACACTTAATATCTTTTTTTATTATTATTTTCCTAGAATAGAGTCTGCTTTACATACGAAACGCAGGTTAAAATTTAAGATTGGTGTGCCGTTCTAAATAACCGTGTAGGGAACACGTAACCGTATAATCCGTTCCTACCTCAAAAAGCCGTTTCGATTTCCTTAACAACTTGGAAACAGTTTTCGCCTGTGGTGTTTACCAAATTATTACATTTGAATAATAAGAATAAGAATATTTCCAATAGAAAAAAGTCGTAGAAGCCCTCTATAGCAGTTGTTTACCAGCGATATTGAAGTAACAGCACTCTGCTGGCAAGCATGCAGGCAAGTGACGTTCACTGGGGTGATAATAGGAAGTCTAACATAAGCGTTACATTCAATTACTAGACTTCTAGCAAATGAATGTAGCCGATATAATGACCTCCAGGCTAAAGATGACAATAAACCAATTCGGATAAAAGTAAATTTGATATGATACAAATATTTGATATTACTTACTCGACCCAGAGCAGTTTGTATTTGGTCATCTCCTCATCATAAATCAAAGCTGTTCCCATTGTCCCAGGTGTGGCAAAGTGCACCTGAAAGCAATATGACTTCTAAAACTCCTCAGTAGTTTGTAGCCTATTCTTAATGCTTAAATTGTGTCTCACGCCGTGAATTCATAATTTATATCCACTACTTCATCGCTCTATTCAAAACAGCTAATAAATGTATCCAGACTGAATGCATCTCCGAAGCAAAAAGCATTCAAACAAACAGATAGAGAGAGAGTCTTCTATCTGAAATCAGTCTGAGATGCACGGCCACGGAGTGTAAAGTTGACACTAACAACTAGTGCCATCTGCTGGGTGGAGTCTGATTGTTCTCTAGGACTGACTGACTCGTGATTTCTATTTCTGATTCAGTGTATTTTCATGCTTTTTCCATATTATGCAGATAAAATGCTTTTGGACAACGATGCAAACAATCTTTCTCTTGTAGGAATTATCATGTCGTTTCCCATTTATATTTATTCAAGCCATTTTATGTCCAAAGAGGGTGTTAAAACGATTGTCAACGAAACAGTCTTCGGCGATCATGTGTCTACAAAGTAGTTAACTATATACAGAGGAAGGTAGTAGTTACATTCACTCTTTTACATTTACTTGAGTAACTTCTTGAAAAAAATGTACTTAGTCATTTACTAGTTTGTTAAAGTATGGCTCAAATAGTGAGTGTGCATTTGATCATTAATGGCCTTCTCTTTCAGAAATGATACATTCATAAATGCCAAAGAATACAGGATTTAAAGATTAAGATTTAAGATCTACTATGTTTAAATCATCCTATGAAAAATAGGGACCAGTCCAATGTCCAAACCCTGCTAGAACGATTACAGGGAGAAAGAATAATAATTTTTCAAAAGCGGTCTTTATTTTTATTCAGTTTTTGTATTAGAAAATTCAAAGCTATCAGAATTTGAAGCTCATTTAAATTATTCCACAATAACTAAATCAGTTCTAACAGTTATTTAGCAGTATTTCCACACATACTAATGTTTTGGGGGGAATACTTGTTACTTCCACTTGAGTAATTTTATTTTAAAGTAACACCCTTACCTGAAAACGATTTTTGGCTTCCCTATCCACCTTTGACTAAAAAACTGTCATGCTAATATAATAATGAAGCAATATCAATCAGTCTCCATAATGCAGAAAGACAAAATATAAATAAATGAAAAAGGCTGTCATAATCTAATCACCTAAAGGAAACTAACATTGTTTGTTCAGGGTTTTTAGGGTAATTTTCCATCCCTTTAATATACATCTTTTTGATAAACAGGCTTTTTATAAAACAGATGATTTGTGAATTTTATTCTTTAATTACATCTGTTCTCAGATCATAAAACGTAATCTTAATTCTCACTTGTATTCAGGTATACACTGGTTTATTAACTTTTAGCTTGCTGTTTATAAACTATCTTTTTGAAGCATTCTGTCACGATTTTGTATTGGGAAGGTTTCATGCACACAAAAAATTGTGTGTACTTGAAAAAAGCCAACATAGAAATTTGATATGTGACTTTTTAATTATTATTGCCATTAAAGCCAATAAACATAAAAAAAAAAGAGTGCAACACAAACCGACAAACGCAGAGTATATTAGGAATGCATAACGTATCATATCTCATGAGAAGCTCTGGTTTGACCCGAGATCATTTCTATGTCAAATAATTTAGGATACAGATGCGTTTTCCTGTGGGAAACATTTATATTGTACCGTGGGAATTTACAGTTTGAACAATCGTGGATGTTAACTCTGAAAAGACGTAAACTCGCACAGAGTGAATGTTCAGGGAGTTGGGAATGTCTTTTGGAATGTCTCTGTCTTTTTTTCCACATTTATTTAGTTTTTGATTTGAACATGAAGAGTTTATTATTATTCATTTTCTTCCACCTGTATCCCCAGCACCTTATAGTCTGTCATCTTCCTCCTCATCTTCTGTCCTTTGCTCTATTTCCTCCTGTGTCCGTGTTGGAATAGTTGAGCTTCTCTCCAGCTTCTCCTGTACTTCTTTCTTCTCATCTCCCTCTGCTTCTCTGCATATCCTGCACCAAGTGAGCAGAGCTGCTCTGCTTCTTTCCCTGAATGATGGGTCACAGGCGGCGTAGAGCAGAGGGTTCAGGCAGGAGTTGAGGTAAGCCAAACAGGTGACGTATGGGTGAGCAGCCAGCAGAGCCTGGTCTAAAGTGCATGAGTACGGGACAAAGCCCAACTCTAGCATGATGGAGATAGTTTTGTTGATGTGAAGTGGCAACCAGCACAGGAAAAAGGCCACCACTAAAGTGACAATGACCCTGAGGAGTCTGCGTTGGCGCCGGCGGTCGGGACGAGGGCCACGTCCAAAGTGATTGCTGAGGAGCCTAGCCAGTGAGCAGTAACAGACAAGTAGGATGACAAGTGGTAGCAAGAAGCCAATTAGGGTTGACTTTAAGCTCAGTACTGCAGCCCACCACATCTCTGCCCTGTCTTGTTCAGCCTCTTCAAGCTCAACTCCAACCAGCATGGAGTAATCCATCTGGCAGGAAAGGACAAGAGGTCCTGGGTCATCTTCATACTCAGGGTAAAGTTCCACTTCCCTTATGGAACGCAACAGCAAGCCAGGAAGAGCCAGGATCCCTGCTACTACCCACACCGCTACGAGTATCCACAGAGTCCTGTTGGGACACCTCTGCAAGCGATGGTGGCTGGAGCGCTGGCGTCCTGTCAAGACCCAGTACCTCTCCACACTTAGCATGCTCAGACTGAATACGCTGGCGTACATGTTGAGGGCAGTGAGGAAGCTGCTGATCTGGCAAAGGGGTTGCCCAAAAAGCCAGTGGTAGCCCATTGCTGTGTAGGCAGCCCAGAAGGGCAGAGTAACGAGGAAGCAAAGATCAGCCAATGCCAAACTGGCAATCAAAGAGTCCGTCAGGGAATGAGAGGTCCGAGGGATGGAGGGAGGGCATGAGGGAGAGGTGAGGGCATCAGAGGGAGGTCTGGAGCTTTGTCCTGATGATTTGTTTGGATGGAGAGTTGTGACAGCATAGTGGTGATTGGCTCTGAAAGAGCAGCACCGCTGTGCTATTCCAATGTGCTGTTTGTCTCTTATTGTGATCCTCTTCCTGTGGGTTCGTTGAAGGTACATCCAGAGCACCAAGCTGTTACCAAGGCAACCCACCACGAATGCCAGCAGATAGATAGATGGGATGATGGAGAAGGAGGGATACCAGTCACTGTAGTCGCAGTGTACTGGAGGGGCAGTGGGAGAGGTGGAGGTGGGGAAATCTGACATCTTTCTATGAAACAAATTTTAGCTTTTGTTGAGATTCAGAGACTGGATCTGTCTCCAATTCCTTCTTCCGTCCTCTGGGTGTTGACTTGGATTGTCTGAAAATTCAGTGAAAACAGTAGAAATTTACTATTTCGCATGTCTTCTAATTCTGTGACTTTCAACTGCATGCCGTGCCTTGCAAAAGTTTTCAAACCTCATGAACTGAATCACATACTCATATTACATCCACATTACAACCACAAACTACAGTGTATCTCACCGTTATTATATCTGATGTACCAACAAAAGTAGAGCAAAGAGTAAAGAAATATGATACATAATTTTCAATAATATTCACAAATAAAAAACATGGGGAATGTGACATTTATTTTTACCCTTTATTTTGAACCCCCTAAATAAAACAAACTGACCTCAAAAGTCACCAAACTATATAAGTCAATTTAACCTGTTCTTTGAAGGCCTTTAAAGTTTTTTTTTTTTTTTTAGACTATTTTTGAACAAATAACACCACTAAGTCCAACATCTAAACCAGACGGATCAGGGATAAAGTTGTGAATAGCTTTGAAGCTACACACATCTGGGCTTTATGAAAGAATACCCCAAGTACCATGTAAAGCATGCAATTAGCCGTGTAGCGGTGATGCAAAAGAAGGTGCTCTTGTCAGCTGAAACCAAAATGTACGTTTTTGTCTTGTGAAACACACCATCCCCTCAGTGAAACATGGTGCTGGCATTAGCATACCATGGGAATCCTTTTCTTGAGCAGGAAAGGGTAAACTGGTTAGAGTTAGTGGGAAGGAAACCTGTGAATAGAGAGTTACCTTCTAGCAGAACCCTAAACATTCAGTCAGAGCTGCAATGAAATGGGTCATATCAAAACATATTTATGTGCGTTTAGTCCTAGAAGAGAATGAAATCTGATTGAAAATCTGTGACATGTTCCATTCTCTCTGATCTCATCTGATCTAAAGTTATTTTGCAGAAATAGAGTGGGAAGCAACTTTACACTGTAGTTGTCCAAACAGTTACAAATATACCCTAAATGATCTACAGGTGTAATCGCAGTGAAAACCAGTCTGAGTATAAAAGCAAGTGTTTTACAATGTTCTTAGTCTATTTTTTTTATTTCTTTAAACATCTTTTCCTTCAGCTTCTTGATTATGCTTTACTCTACGTTGATTTGTCACATAAAATTCATTGTAATGTAAAAAAAAAAACAGCTGTGAATACTTTTGCTAGGTGCAAATTTAGAAATAGAAATACTAAGAGGGATTACTGGGGGATGAATTCTGACACTAAGATGATACTTACCTTGATAAACGTCGATAATATCCTTGTGCAGATGCTGATCATATGAATATCATTGTAGAGAGAAACAAAAAACTCCTAATTCAGTCATCTATCTCTCTATCTGACCGAGAAACTGTTGCTGTCGGCAGCTGCAGTTTGCCAAACTGAGGAGGGCATTCTCTCCTAAGTCAGAATATATATAACTGTGTTCTCCATTGATTGAAATGGGAAAAATACACAGAGAAAGCCCTCCTTTTTAACATTCTCAAAGAAGACCACCCTAGGAGAGCTACAAGACCTACAAACATCCATCTGCCCAAAACAAACACACACACACACCTCCAGAAAGGCACTACTCCAATTCCTCTGTCAAACACAGCCCAGCCACAACAGACAAATAAAATGGGTTTCCTGGCTATAAGATAGCCCGTCTTTATTCAGAGACACATTACACAGTACAGAAATATCTTCAAACACCCATTGACCTCAGACACTTGCTTAAACATACAGGGGATACAGTAGTCAAATGCAACAATCATCAATGAGAAAATAACTATGACATTCAGAGTCCAATAGCAACTGAAAGACAAAAAAAAATGCATACCTGAAACCGATGAATATACAGGACAGATCTGTAAACAGTTGATTCCAACATGCTCAGTGAAAACCTTCTCGAGCCTTTTCTAAATTGAATATTTAGAAAAAAACTAGTGTATGCATGAAGAAAAGTTGAAATATATTGTTGTAAGCTCCCTTAAATAAAGACTGGGACGGTAAAAGAAATGATTTTGTTGTTTTAACTCTGTTTTGACTATAAGTTTAATCTAAAACTGGACATCCGGAACTGGACGTTTTACTGGATCAGAGGGCACATTTAGGTCAGTAGGGAGTTACATCGTAAAAGGTGAAGATGTTCGGGTGGTAAACAGGAAGAGTTTGTTTCCATAGAGGTCATGCTGTTGTCAGCCTGTTGTTATGGGAACAGATGTGGGGGTTTTTGTGTGTGTTTTTGTTTTAGAAACCTTCCCCAGTCTTTTCTCCTACATTGAAAACACACAGCTTTTAGTTACAGAGGAGGGAGAGTCAACTCAAACATATCCTTGAGAAGATAAATGCAGACGAATTCTACAGATAGCAAACAAGAACAGCAGTACAACAATGCACTGTCAGACATAAACTACCAGTATCGGCATTGGAGCCGAACTCTTATTCTTTAGTTTGCAATTCAGATTGACGTTCCTGTTCCATTTTGAAACCTGGTCAAATAAAATATGCATTTTTGGAGCCCTACAACTTGGTTTTCACTCCTTTAGGACTCTTCAAAATCTTCCAAAGCTGCCCAGGATGTAACATGGCATTTCATTGCTTTTTGCTATTTCAATGTTCTATCTGCTTATGGTCAGAGGAAAGGTAAAATCAATTGTTTAACTCAAGGGGAGATGGAAAATGAGTAGATTTGGCCAAATGGTGGTGTGTTCCTTTAAAGTTTAAACATTGTTCAATCTCGGAATCCATAAATATATTTTTATATTTGCATTTGTGGCCTTACGAAATGTTATCCTGACCATTGTTTAAATTAAAAGTCAAATGATGCCAATGTGTCGTGAAATTATTTCGAAAATTAGGACAAAATAAAATTGATTAGTATAAAAAGATTGAATTAAACCATAAAAAGTATATTGATCCAATTTGGAATTTTAAATTGGCCCAGATATCATAATTAATGATTTTAAATTGACTCAATGAACTTTTGAACATTAACCCAACTAGAAATTTTTCCGTTTTTTAAATGAATGTTTTATTAATTGGTTCTACGAGAAAAAGTTCATTATCTCAATTAACATTCTCTTGTTGAGCCAATTACAATATATATATGTAAATGATATGTTAAGCCATTGTTACATTTTTTTCAGTGTAAGAAACACTAGTTGTTGTGTATGGTAAAAGAGTATTTTTTAACACTTTTCTGGGACATTTTTATTTCAGTGAGGCTTCCAAAAGAAGAAGCATGTTTACAGCTTTAAAACCCTACCTTCTGAATATCAACAATGAGCAAAAAACTATATTTTGTGCATGGGTTGACATACCACCAATACCATCTTCTGTTGGAGTGGAGCTCAGATAAATGTTGTAAAACAAATGTAAAAGAACTCCCTGCAAGTTAGGAAGTCATAGATTTATCCCGATAAAATGATCTGTGTAGTCATTTGTACTTTTTACCGTGTTGGTTTGCCAATTAAATAAATGAAATTTGGTCAAAAATTGTCTCACTTAAAATATCAACATCTCCTCCAGTTTTTCAGAGAATAGATAAAATCAAACTAAATCCTTAGCTTCTAGTACTTAAAATTGTGTCCAGAATTTTAATATATGCAATCATATGTCTCGGGTTTGACTCAATTACAGATAGTATAACCTTAGTCCAATAGTCATTGAATATTTACCATGAAGAAAAGTGAGGAGCAAAAACACCACTTTCAGAAAAAAAGCTTAGTTAGGGGAGAGTTACCCCCCTTAGTATAATTCTATTTATAATCTTTCAGTAGTTATTAACATCAGATCTTTGAATGGCCTGTCAGCAGCGGAGCACATTCTTGTTGCAAATCAGATTATTAGGATTTGCCATCTGTTATGAGTCTGTCATTATTATAAGGCAATAGCAGTGCATTTCCTATATTTAACACTAAAAAGAATATTTTCACAAACTATCAGAAGTCCTAATAAGTTTATGCCTGTGTTTTTCACAATTTTAGAAGTATGGCAGCCATTTTGGATTTGGACTTTGCACATTTGCTCCAACTTTCCCCGTTGGAATTATCAGTTTAGAGCTATTATTGCATTTCTTTCTGCAGTTTTTGAGAGAACATCACAGTTGCAAGCAGGAAAACCAACAAGCTTTGCTAATTGTTTTGGTGCTTTCTGTTAAGCACAACAAGGTTATAACGTCGTGTTTATCTTCATTTTATGCATGCAAACATTTGAACCATGTTTATGAATATATATTGTTCACCTCAATGACTCCCATTGGTTTAATGAAATACAAACTGTGACATGTGCAAATAAAAAGTTTTGGTTTATATTTACGACATACTGAAAGTGTGGAGGACGGCCATGTTGGATATGGAATTAGGTGCTACTCCACACGCTTGTAGTTTCCCAGTTAGAATAGCAACTTTGGGGGAATTCTATATTGTATTTTTAACTGGGAACTAACTGAAAATCCAACAAATAAAACAAAAAGAACACACTATTGTTGCAACTTTAAATAACCAGTAGGATTTGGTCATTCCTATGGTGCTATCTTTTAGGAATACAAGGGGATAACAATGTACTTCTCTACATTGTATGCTTTCATGTACTGAAAGAATATGTTCACTAGTAAATATTGTGAAGCACTATGTTTCCACTGATTTGAATTTGTTTAATGTAGAGTGATTATCAGGTCTTATTCTTTTAAAGATAAGACTTGTTTAAAGAGCAGTTTTAACTATGAAGTTCATATTTACAGTGACATAAAACAAGACAATACTTTTTTAGAGTTCAATGTGCTGTGCAAGAGGCTGTTAAAACAGTGGAGAGGGTTTTTTGGGTGTGTGCAAAAGAAATTAGATAAGGATTTGCATATTATACCTGAAATGGTATGAGGCTCGGAGCAAGCTGAGGAGTAAGAGAGCCATTCAGAGAGATTAAAACACACTGCAGAGACTATATGCTGCCGGTTTCATCATGTCTGTCTACAGAACAGAACAGAAGCTCCTGTATCTTCTCATTGTTGTGATGGCAAGAGCAGAGGTCCAGGACAAAATTTCTCCAGAGTGTAAGCAATTTTTATACATGGGGACCATTCCGCGAGGGCTGGAGGAGCAGCCTTTGAAAAAGATTTGCCAGTACTATGCGGGCAAGCCACGGTTCTTCACCCTCTATGACACCTTCAGCCACATCCCTGTTTACTCTGCGTACACTTTCAAGCGCTCAGATGGCTCCAAAAAGGTTGATGTACCCTGGATGTATGAACCACAGGTAGGAATGGTTGATGCCCAAAGGTTTCATTGTAAATTTGTTTTTTTAAATGGTTGTATTCTGACACTCTTTATCCCAACAGCTTTCTTTGGTGTCTGGATCGAGAGATATGGAGCCTTTCCCCTCTGTAAATATTCACAAAAGTTTTGAGGATTCCCAGGCTGTTCTCGATGACTACTCCGACTCTGTGATCTTCGAGCGAGGTCAGCTGAACCCCGATGAGCACCAGGCCGACCCGGAAGACAAAGCGGCCACCTACACTCTGACCAACGTGGTTCCCAGGGTCCGAGAGTTCAACATTGGTCCTTGGAAAATGCACGAACACGTCATACGCAGGAGGCTGAACAACTACTGCCGTGGAAATCCCTATGTTGTCACCGGGATCACCTCCTCAGGCCACACCATTCGCCGGCAAAACATCAACCGCTTGGGTATCCCTACCTACCTCTGGTCGGCCTACTGCTGTGCTGAGTTCGACCACAATGCTCCGTACTCGGAGCGCTCAAAGTTCCCTGCGTTTGCTGCTTACGGGCTCAACGAAAGGGAAAATAATAGGGTCCAAGAGATCACAGTACAGCAGTTGGAGGACTTCCTGAAGAAGGTAACATTTGTAAGCAGCTCCTTCCAGATCTTCTACGACAACTGTGTGCCTCCTAATACTGCTAACAGCGGCGTGCATCTGGCCTGAGAAAATAAAAGTAGATGAGTTGTTAGTTACATTATGGTTATATAATGTAGTCTTAGTTCCTCTTTGTGAACCCCTTGATTTTAATTGGTTTCTAATGTAATTTTCCTTATTTCATAATGCAACAATCCTAGTTACAAGTCTCTGTTAAAGGACACAACTGGATATAGGTTACCTTTTGTTTTTTTGTTTTTGTGGTGCATTACTAGGTTTTACTTATATATACAAATGCACATAAACTTACAGCCTACTTGGTTGTACTCTCTCCTCATCTTATCAGATTTTTTGCTATCTGGCAGTAACTGGGATGATGCCTGCCTGTGAAAGCCTTTTGTTCAGCCGAAACAGATTAGGGAAATGTTTTACATTTTCTATCCCAATGCACAGCAGCTAAAAGTCACATGAGTTCAATTCAACAGGTCAAGAATTTTTCTTGATTTTAATGGATTGTTCTGAGTTTAAGAGGGACAGCAAGTTTTCTCTACATTTATACCTGGACCCCTGCTGTTATGTGATAATTTAAATAAACATAAAAATGCAATGCTCATATTGGTGTTTTCATTGTTACTAATATTTTATTATTCTGTTTTGTTTTGATTTAATTATTGGTGTATGAAAGACAAAATCAGAGGGCCAAAGCAGACATTAAATTATATGGTTAGTGGCCAAATCGAGAGTACAAGATCATTTATTTTTCTCCACTTTCTACAATTTCAGTCAGAAGTGGAAATACTCAGATAATCAAAGACATTATTTGATTCATTTGAACCATACTTTTTTGCAGTGGTGTATTTACACAACATGATGACAAGATGACAATTAATTTAAAAAAACAAGAATTAAATGCATGGGTTAGAATTTGGGATTTTCTCTCATTCACAAAGTTCAGATTTATACACATAGCATATGACGTAGGTTTAAATATAGACAACCCTAACAATGTTTTGTCATAGGTCACGTCGCAAGTTGCGGGGAAACTACACACATTTAGATGCCATAAACAAGTTTGTTGGATAATTCTGGCTGGATATCTGACAATTTTTCTTTTCAAAAATCGGAGATTTGATTTGAAGCCCCCAAATGTTCAATAGTACTGAAGTTGGGGCTTTGGCAAGGTTATATCAGAAGCCTGATTTGTCCATTCCAAAAGTGACTTTGAACTAAACATGTTTAGATTCATTGTCTTTTCAAGATGTCTTCAAGTATGAACTATCTAACCAACACCATGCCTCTATGATGGTGTGAATGATCAGGAAGCCTAAACTGAACTGAAGGAACGTCAGTGTAATCCTAACTAAAATATGAACTCAGAGGGTGCCTGACCTTCTCAACCTCAACGGAGGTTTAACTGCACAAACTGGCAAGCATATATCTTGTCGAGAAAGGTTTTATAACAAGACGAGACAGAAATTGAGCTGTTTGACCACAATAACAGAGTATGTTTCGCTGTACTGATTAGCAACCATGGCAGTACTTTCATGCTAGAGGTCTGTTCTAACAGTGGTGGCTTCTCAAAAATGAATGGAATAACCAAAAAACTCAGATAGATAGATAGATAGATAGATAGATAGATAGATAGATTCTCACCTGGGAGTTGTGGGATTGAATCCCGCCTGGGCACCTGTTGTGTATGTCAACTTTGGGTTTTATTCAAACTATAAAACCCTATTTTCATGGCTATCAAAAGGTCCTACTCGCGACGTGGCTGATGCACTGATGGTTGTTGTTTTGCTGGCCAACCAAGTGTAAAATGACGTATAATACCATCATGCCGTGTGCTCTCACATGCAGCAAAACTGTATTAGTGCTGCCTTGCTGTTGCTGTTCGAAATCAGGCTGATTTGATGTACAATTATGTTGATTCACTGTAACAACACCAAACATAGGCTACTGACCTTTCCCAGACCTTTTCTAGTTTTATTTTATTTTCTTACATCAAATGTTGGTTAGATCAGGATTCCATAAGTATCTACATCCAGTGGCGTAGCAAGCTTTTCAAAAATGCAGGGGATGGATGTGGTTTGTTTGTTAACAATAAAAATGATTAATACAATAACTGACGGCGAGTAAACGCCAGGTTTGAGTTCTCTGCTCCTCTCTTTACCATTTGATTATCTTCCTCTCTGGCCCCTCCCTGCTCCTTCCTGCTTATTAACCATAATAGAGGAGTTGGACCAAGAAGAGCAGTCCCTCCTTATTTGCATAAGGAGGCAGAAATGCATAAGTTAAGTAAAAAGAGATGAGGGAATGTAAAAACTAGGAGTGCATAAGGAAAAGGAAAATATATTTATTTCTTGACGAAAATGCGTAAGGGAAAAAAACCCATATACACATTTCTTAATAGAAGAAACAAACAAATATTTCTGCTTTTATTCTTAATTATGTCAGTTTTGGTCCTCCATATAAATTCGCGTCTGAAAATCTGAATATCGGCGTCAGTTTGCGCCACTTCAACCAATCAGCAGCTAGGTGACGTGGTATCACGTGACCCAATCCGGCAAAATGTCTTTATTCAACATGGAGGAAACACTGATAAAGGCCGTGGCTAATCATCCTGAGCTTTATGACACCAATTGTTTCCTGTACAGAGACAGGAATAAAAAGAACCTCGCTTGGAGGAATATAAGTGAGGAGACAGGGCTACCTGGTGAGTTCATTTCACTTTTAAAAGTTTTCACGTTACTGACGAGTGCCAGCAAGCCAGCCTGCTACGGTCCCGCTATTTTACAGTCATTTTCCCGCTAACAAGATACTGTGTTTATTTCAGAGTACTTCTGCAGAAAAAAGTGGAAGAGCATCAGGGACACCTACATGAAGGAGAAGAAGAAAGAGGATGAGAAGCGAAAAGTGCCCGGAGCAGAAGCGGGGAGAAAATGGAAGTTCTCCGCGGTCATGAGGTTTCTCGATCCCTTCCTTAACCCACGGGAGACCAGCAGCAGCAGCAGCATGGAGGGGGTCGACGTTCGGACCGAGGAGGAGAACATCCTCCCTGGGGAGCAGGGACAGCCTGTGGAAGCAGCAGGGGAGTCCGAGACAGAAGGTTTGTTTACACTCGGGCTGGGGATCATGTCGTCATCACCTGACGCAGCCGCCACTCTGGTTGAGCAACAGAGCGCTGTTTACAGACTATCCACTCTCTTGCGGCTTAATTTAATATAGTATTAATTTGATCAACTATTATTATTACTCAATCATGGTAAATAGTTGCTCCGTTGTTGGGGTGCAACAGCGCAACTCGTGCTCGCTGGGGAAAAGGATTGAAACGGTCTAACTTTTCACTGATTTCATGAAAATAGTGAAGTTATAGATAGGTAATGCTCCTCATATGTTAGGTAATTCTCGAATGTTGAGATTAGTAAGAAATCAACCCGTCAGCCAATCAGAAATGACAAAGGCGGGACCTTGCCCCACAACAGATAAAACTAGTAGCCTGCTGTAGGTAGAACCGAACACATACCGCCATAAAATAACCACAGACTATCCGATAAAGTGTTGTCAGCTCGCTTGGATCTTAGCTGGCCAAAAATAACACTGAAGAGTATCCCGCTGTCGATGCGTGTGTGTTCCCTGCGTTTTCATTCTGCTAAGTTACGGATCATTTAGGTTTTTTTTTTATTGCTCGTTTCTTTCCTTTCAACCGCAACATGCAAACCAAAACATACAGGCCAGCACCGGTAAGCTAATGCTAACGCACTGAAACATAACACTACTTCTCATACAATTCTATGGGATTCTACAGTTTATATATGAAACCGTGTTGGGCATCTTACATTAAAAAAGTAATTAGTTATAGTTACAAATTACTTTTTCCAAAAAGTAATTGAGTTGGTAACTCGGTTACTACACTGTAAAAGTAATTAGTTACTCAGCAAAGTAACTGTGACGTCATTTCTATAACACAGTTATGTTCTATAATATCTATAAGGTCAAATATTTTTTATAAATTAATGTCTTTGTCCTTATATTGGTCTCTGGCTTCCCCTTTTAAAATATCCCCAAATGTTCCTCATCCTTATCGTGATTTTAATATGTTTTTGATTTACTTTCTTTCTCCCAACTCTCCATCTTCTCTGTGATGTACTGTCTGTTTCTATAGGAAATTTACAGTTTGTTTATATTCATCGCTTCCAGAATGTCCCCCACCTCCCAGAATGCAAAGCATAATCCCAAGCTCTATAATTTAAAAGTTGGATATGGAACATGAGCATGAAAGTGACATCTATGGGGCGTTCTACTGACCTCGGAAGTAGGGATGTCACATTTACTGGTGTAGTGGTAAACTCCGGTAAAAATGTTGGCAATAATAATTACCGTCTTGTTTTTGGAAAAAAAAAGCCTTACCAGCTACCGTCTCATTTGCTGAAGTTGCCACAAACGTGCACTTAGTAGTTTACAACCAAAATTTCTCGAAGCTGAAATGATGGCCGATTAATGGCAGCGCTGAGGACATTTTTCCCACCTCAAAGGAGACAAAGTCAGACATATTTTGGGTATTTAAAGAATACAGAGGGACAGTTGATAGAAGACAGCTATCCTGTTCACAGAACGTGCAAGAAAAAAAAGCGTCTGCGAAAGGCAGCAACACTTCAAAACTCATCACACATCTGCGTGAATATCATCAACAACTCCACAGTCAATGTGATGTAAGTTAATGTTAGGGTTTTAGCTGAAATGCATAATGTGAGGACTTTGGATTGAGGGAGAATGCAACGAATCGCCCCATTGTGCAGCTCCAGCGCCCACTGCCAGCATTTAATCTGTGTCGCTGATACCCCCATGTTGAAATGACTGCAGTTAGGGGCACCCAGGGGGCAGATAAGAGTTTTAGTATAGTGGGTCGCCAATGCAATAGATTGACTCTCACTACATTATTATGAAGTTAACAATGATTACTGGCTGACATTTTCCCAAATCTGCCAAGCTCACTGGAAGGACACAAACTGAGAACAATATTTTCCTGATACAGCAGATTTATTTAGTTGTCCGAAAATATTATGACACGTTTCTATCTCTATAATTAGTATATGTAATACCCTCAAAACGATTAACAACACATAATTATCATGAAATATTGGAATCGGTAGCAAATATACCTTGAACTTCTCATAGTAGGCCCTAATTCAGACCTCCACTACTGTAAAATGTTCCTGAAAAATAAGCTATTTGCATGCTCAATGTGAAAAGTTGCAGTTTTGATAAGGCTTTGTCTGTATTATTTTAAATATAACAAACACTGTTTTAAACACTCTTTAAAACTATTTCAGTTTGTGTAAGACTATCAATGCTTTCTGGACATATTCAAAACCTTTTAAAAAACTGCGTTAATACAGAAAGCTGGGATAATTTTGGTCACAATAACCGGAAGGTTCGATTTTCACACTGTGACAACCCTACTTGAACTTGGAGCAGGGTTTGACGTCATGCCCAAGTAAACAGCGTTCCAGTAAAGTTGTCGGATAAGTCAGGATTCTAATAAAGCGACGCCCAGGTAGCCGTAGTCATACTACCTCTTACAAACATCATTTTAAGATGTACTTTCCATATACAAACAACCCTTTTATTTATTTTTTTAAGATTAGAGTTGCAGGCTCTACATGCTGGATGGATTTTAGATTCCTTATTTCTAGTGTTTCTTGTAAAATACACATTTTTCCACCAGAGCTACTATTGTTGATGTGAGGAGCGGCCATATTGCAAGTCAAAGTCACAGCAAAAACGAAGTCTGACTTTCCGAAGGACTTCAGAGGGCATTCCAGTTGATTTTTTTCCCCACTCAGAATTTCTGAGTAAAAATAGAATGCACCACTAGTTTATCTAGGTTGTAGTTACAACAATAAAATCATCATTCCAGCTGTTGACTTGCCTGGTTCGCTGCAGATACGCCTAATAACCAACCTGGGGCCTGTTCCAGAAAGCTTGGTGAACCTACCATGTGGTTAACTCGGTTAATCAACCTAAAACCTGTTTAGCCTGAGTATGTTGGTTCCAGAACACCTGACAAGAATCAGATTAATCAACCTACTCCTGGTAATACATAAAGACCCTCTCAATAGGCAGAGGCAGAGTTAGAAGTACTAATGCTGGCCTTTGAGGAATTCAAGCCAATCATTATGAAAACAACCAATAAAGCTGCATCAGCAAAAGAAAGAACGTTGGCTTGACAAAAAATAATTGTGTGTGTGTGGGAGTTTAAAGTTGATTAACTGTGAAGTTAGTGTCTAATAATTCATGTCCCTTCATTATTTTCATTTCTCTGGTAAATTTTAGTAAAAAAATACATTTTCCACCAAAAACATCAGTGGAGTGCCCTCTTCTGGTTAAAACTTTACATTCCACTTGAATTTGAATAGAGCGTTGCTACTGGCTCAGCCCTATTGCAGACATCACCTTTAAATATAATAACTCTCAATACTCCATTTTAATGTAAAAATTGTTCCTGTATGTTGGATCATTATTTTAAATTTGTAGAATGGACCCCTGAACTGTGTCTAGTAAGGAATTTATTTTAGAGGAGTTTAACTGACTGCTAACGTTAGCAAAGTTAGCTAGTGAGTTAGCTTATGAATCCAGGAGGAAAGACGCCATTTCCGCATATGTTTGATGCCGTGGAAATCTTTTATGTGTGGGTCCATCTAGTGTAGGCTTCACCTAAAACTACTCTAGTTTTTCTTCTTGTTCGGTCCCGCCTCTCCTGAGATGGATAGCAATATCTCTGGGGCTCTGAAACAGCTGCTAGCCTTGCTGACTACACCATTCTTCCTACTGCCAGCCGAGCTGTGCTGACAATATAGTTGGATCATAGAGAGCGTATCTGTCAACCCGCAGCCGCTACTTGCTGTAAACATGTCATTGTCATGCCCGCTTTAAATTAAAATTTTTATTATATTTTAAATAAAACTAAAAAGGTTTTTAAGGAAATTATGTACTTTCATTCTGCACCTGTCTAAAAGCCCCGTGGATGCCTTTTTTTTAAATGTAGCTTTCAATAAAAATGTTCCATATTTAACGTCTAACAGGCAGTTATGTTCATTTGTGTCTTTTCATAAAGGCATATACGTTATCGTTTACACATAAAAAGTATATATAATTTCTCTATGACTCTTGTTATCAACCTGTTAACATGTAATATTGTCTTGACAGAGCCAACTGATTCTGAAGGAGTTGAGCCTTCCCTTTCTGCTTCTCCTGGTTCCCCAGTCCCTCGTCTCTCCACATCTGGTGCTGCACCCACTGGTGTGTGAAGGCAAATCTACCAACCATAAATGTATCATGCATAAATAAGATATACAGTAACCACTGATAGCTTTTACAATTCTCATTAGGTCACTTATGATTGTAAATGATTACCTTTACTAATCATGTAGAACCAATCTGAATATAAACACTTTCTACCATTGTGTTGAAAATAATAGCAGCCTCTCATTACAGTCTGTTTTGTGCTTTATGTTTTACAGGCGGGCCATGCTTGAACGTATCTGGGACAACAGCTCCTCAAAATGGCCGAGGGACAGACGGTAGTACGGCTGAAAGCAGCCGTCATCCAGACGCAGCTCCTGGAGCAAGTGGGGAAACTCTCCAAACTGTGCACGCTTCTGGAGGACCTGGTGGACCCAAGTACGGCGAGGACGTCTGGAACACTGCTGCTCAGCTCACAACAGTAAATAGAGAATGGAGACTCTATCATTGAACACAAGACCGACAGCTGCCATCTAGCAAAAAAAGACTGTGTGGCATTAGCTCCTCCCATAAGTTACAAAATTCTGGCTTGACACTCGTCAAAGCGGCATATTTTGACGTTCGTGCAATTCGCTTTGGTCGAGCGTCGAGTTGCGAAGGCTCAAGCGTCCGACTAGGGGAGTGCGGCAAGTTGTTGATACTTTGGTGTGAACTCACAGTCAGTCTGCGCTGTTGAGGGTCGGGCCGACGAGACTTCTGTCTCTTTCAAAATAAAAGCATGCAGGGGTGTTGTGTGGTGTAGTGGTTAGTCTGGGCACCACATGTGCGGAGGCCTCAGTCCTCAACGCAGCTGTCCCCGGTTCGAGTCCCATCCTAGGCGACCTTTGTCTCATGTCTTCCCCATTTCTCTCCCCCGTCAAAATTATGTCCACTATCAAATAAAGGCTGAAAACCTTTAAAAAAAAAAAGCATGTTGTAAAATAATTCAAAATCAAATATACCCATTGCTATTGCTGCCACGATTTGTCAATTCGTCACGTGGACGAGTAAAATTGTAGACAAAAAAGTTAGTAGTTATATATATATATATATATATATATATATATATATATTTTATAGCTTTGTTTTTCTCTTAGAAACAGTCGCTGTCCCTTTATCTGCTCTTTCTGCCCCTCATGCACCTGCGCAGTTGTGGCAATCGGGGTCAGCTGCAGCATCACCAGAAGCAGTGAGCCGACAACGTAGCCATAAAGTTCTGAAGAGTTTTATTAAATAAAAAGAGAAGCGAGTGTAATGCAAAATTCACAAAGTAGAAGCTGCTTACCACAACAGCACAACAGTGTTGTTTGAGTTTCCTAAAGGGACTGTGGCTGACGAAAAAGAGGGACAGTAGTCTCTGTTAGCTAATTAGCTTTTTAGCTGCTAACATTAGCATCAACAGTATAGCGATTTTCTCTTTTCCCCCGACATGTGGGCTTTTTATCTTCTCTCCTAAGTATCCAGGGGTATTCATAGATTGATAAAAATGTCCAGATTTTCTCATATGACTTCCTCTATGGCCCGGGCTGCTGCTTTAGGGCTGGATTTGATCCTTTCATGCACAGAACAGACAGTTCAGGTGCTGCTGTTGTTTACAGGACATCAAGAGGCAGTTGTTGCGACAAAAAAACTACTGCCTATTTTTATTATTCCATTAAAATACTTATTTTGCCAAAATGGAATGTTTACGCTGACTTTAGATGTTAAATGGCTGTGGGCAGGAAGGATCTTTCTGTAAGGATCATTCAATAGTTTTGATGAAGCTCCTGAAGTGGCTGTCGTTTTATTACGGATGCAACATTAACAGTGGTGATGGTAATTTCACTACGCTTAGCACATGTCATGTGTCTGCTGTAACACTACTGTTATATATTTTTTATATAGTTCATAAATGTTAATTGAGCTATCATCTTGAAAGTCAGTATTTTAAATACTGCATAAAACTTTGAGATTATAGGATCTACTTTCGCATGCAATAACATACATTTTACACTTGATCCGATGAGTCGATTAATCGTCAAATTAATTAGTGATAAGTCGATTATCAAAATACTCGTTTGTGGCAGCCCTAATTTTGAGTCAAACGGCCTTTGGCAGGAAATGTACCTTGACCTCTTTGCTTTCCTTTGGTTCTTCTCTGCTGTAATCCTACTCTCTATGTAGACTTGTTACCAGGCATAATGCTGCCAACACCATGCCTTACAGTAAGGATGTTACCTGGTGATTAACATTGCCTTGTCCTTGGCGTCTGGTTTAGAAGTTGTAGTATTGTTTAATCAGATCACAAAATTAATTTTCTCCTGGCCAATGTGCATTTCTACAAAACTTGTCTTTTAGTGAGGAATAACTTCCTTTTCTGGCCTCTCTAACACAACCTTCCTTCTGTATTCACAAGGGAACCCTGAAACTCTGCCAGAAAGGACTAATCCTTTGATTTCATTGGTTGGTTTCCCCACTAATGCTCAGTGAACTGAGATACCTTATATAATCAAACGTGTCCTTTTGAACCGATTTGATTAAGTAGCTGATTTGATTCTAATTAAGTTGTAGAAACATATCAAGAATTGAAGGTTGAATTTCCTTTTCTTAATTATAGGTGTGATAACAGGGTGTAATTAAGTTTCGCTTATTGGGTATTTTGACAAGAAATGTATTGATATTCTACTGAAAACCACTGTATACATAAATTGGTTGCATATTAAGTCTAATGTAACAAATGTAAAGGAAGTGGAGGGCTGCTAATATTTTCTGGTAGTGCTGTACATATCTCCAGGGCTTAGTTGTATGGTTCTTAGTTTCAAATGTGCATTTTTCTGTGCTCATTTCAGAAGAGGAGGAAGGTGGTTGTCAATGCCATGCCTGCTACTAAGAATGAGCCTTCCAGTAACGCCGGTTCGTCTGCTCCCTCTCCTGAGTCGATAAAGCCCCACTCCATTATCCCCCTGTGCAGCAACTCCACCACCAGACCAGCTTCTCTGTTCCCAACACTTGAGAGAGGGCTGACAGCGGATGTGGGCAACAATCAGCTTGATGAACGCTCCCAGCAGGTCCTGGTCCTGCAGCAGCACCAACCTCTGGATCAGCTCCGACTAGAAGGTGACAGCAAGGAACGAGACGCATTCACAGAGTGGCTCCGCTCAGCCATGCATAACTTTGAGCACTCCATCTGGAGGAGGTGCCAGCGTGAGCTCAATGACATCATGTACAGATATATTGCAGAGAATGATTCTCTGAGGGCCTGCAACCGGCCTCTCTGTCAGTTTTCTGCCGGTCCATCCAGCCAGGGAAGATTCCCAACGGAGCAAAACGACCTGGAAGAATATAAGTGGCAGCCAAAATAAAAGACAATCACGTTTTTTTTAATATTCTAAAGGAAAGGACTTTTACACTTTGTCATTTCCTGAAGAGCAAAAGCAGTTCAGTTTTTAAAAGAAGGAAATTTGCTCTTATTACGTTCCAGGTCTGAATAAGTAAGGAAAGAAGAAAACCGAGTATGTGTCAAGACTTTTCTTATTCTTTAATCTAGATGATTAAAAAATATATAAAACATCATTGTATTGATTTTTTTTTTATGTTGCTTTACAAAAAAAAAAAAAAACAGAACCTTGAATCCTGACCCACAAGAAAAGTTATCAAAGGTCACAATGCTGTGCTTTAAAGAAACGGCTATTGACAGACATGGGCTGGTTTGAGAGTCACAATTTTTTATAGTAATAAAGTCATAAAAGGGTTTTTAAACAAAAATATCCATAAAACGTATACCTAATGCTGTTAAAATACATTTTTATTTTAACACAAGGTAAAAATTGTTAACAGTAAATAGCAGAGAGAAATAGCAAAGAGCAGAGAGGAGGAAGCTCAAACCACATCAGGATTTTATCCCTAACTGTTTCTCGGCCTGGTTTCCTGACCATACAGCCAGATGGATCTGGAGAGGAGTGGCAAAAGCCAATGAGAAGGATTAGCAGGTTTTACCGACAGCTGATAATGTCATCCAGGACCCATTACTGTGAAATGTCATCTTTTTGGCCAGGGAAACTTAGCATTAGAGCTGTGTTGAAAAATCGATTCTGAATCGATTCTTGTAGAAATCGAAACGAATCGATTCACAGGTTCAAAAATCGATTCTATTTTTTAGAATAGTTTGCCCTTTTTAAAACTGAAATAGGAAGGAAAAGTCCAGACGGACATTTTAAGTTTTGTGTCTGAAAGGGTTAATACAGTTTTCCATGGTGAACTGTTACTTATCCAGTATTAAGTCATTAAATATTAGGCATATAATTAAAATAACAGCTTAAAAATACATTTATTAACACTGACCCATATCAACATAGAGCTGGATCAGATTGAATCGGATCGAATTGGATCAGATCGAGATAATCGATTCTAACTTTTGTGAATCGAAATTTGAATCGATACCCAGCCCTACTTGGTGTGTAGAGACAGTCATTAGGGCATCATTCAACAACTGTGTCTTCAGTCAGGGGCTTCTTCAGATTCGTTGCTAGACTGGCTGGTATCAGATATCCTTCTTGCCCACCGCCTCACAATCCACAGTGACTCTTTGAAGATACTTGGATCATGAGTTACATTTAATTTCTTTTGGGGTACGTATCTCTGAATTAAACACTAGTGTTACAAGCTGATATTAGCTTGCTAATTAGTAATTTAGCTCAAGTGTTCTTAGGGGGGCCAGGGATCTCTTGCAGTGAATGAAATCTTTCCAAGGACCCCCTTATAATCCTCTAACATCCGTAATAAAATTGCTTTCATACTTAGATACGCTAGTAATTATATTAAATTTCCAGCCAAAATGCTCACAATGTTCCGCACAAACTAGACTTCATTAGAGTAAAAAATAATTTTAAAACTTTTAACAGCACATTTATTCTATTTATATTTTAACTTTCTTCATAAAATAATCTTAAAGCTTCACAAAACCCAAAAAGACTAATTATAACTAAGCTGTTTAGTTCTACTTCAAGACATTTTAATTGTTTCAATTTTAACATAACTGTTATACTCTCTAATTTTAGCTGGTTTGACTTTGGCATTAGTTGATTAAATGGATGGACTTAAATACTTGTCTGTTGAGCTGACCAGTTCAACCCCGAAGATGTACTCTGAGTCCTCTGGTCACTGTGTGTTTCCTGGACCCCCGATATGGATCACCCTAGGTTGAGGACCACCAATGTAGTTAACCAGCATGTAGTTTGCCAACTTAAGCTTTAAAACAGTGCAACCTTATGAGTGATAGATGTTTTAATTTTAATACTATCAAAAAATATCTCAAAACAGCTTCATTCATCCTATTTTCTTGGCATTGAAAGTACAAGGTTGGAGAGGTCAGCGGCACTATGTTACTCTATTCTACAGGCACTTAAACTCCAGCACCCCATCTAGTGGGACATTGAACAGCAGGAATTACATGAGATTTGTTGCAGTCTTTATGCAGTGGATTTCAAAAACCTTGGCATGTCTTGAAACTGGTCACCAGTACATGCCTAGTGTAATAGATCAAGGCAGATTTCATTGGCCTAGAGTACATGTTACAGATTTTGAAGAGCCGATTTGAGTTAGTTGGGCTGGAGGCTTATGTGTTGGTTCCTATAATGTTGTCGTCAGAGTATGTAAATGTTTGCTATCCAAAAACCTACAAAATCCAATAAAAATGTATATAGTTTAGAAAAAACATGGAATATAAAAAGAAAAATGTGATATCTGACTGGTAGACTTTTAGAATGACCAGCCCCAATACCGACATAGCATTAAACGAGGTGGTTAGAGTACCCAAAAATTGTAGTCAAGAGTAGCTCTACTTTAACATATTTTAAAAATGTAGTTGTCCAAAAAAATGTTGAGCAAGAGTAAACACATTTAATAAAAAGGCTACTTGATAACTGAGTAAAATAAGATTTAATATTTATAAATCTGTCATCTGACAGACCAAAATATAGAGTAATGCTGCATTCAGACCAAGGGCTTTGTCAGCGTCAGGCAAAGCTCACAAAGCATCTAGTTTGACGCTTCTATGTTGAAGCTTTTAAAGTCTGCCATTTCTGAGCAAAAAAGAGAACATGGACGGGGCTTCTTCTGTTGCCGGACATTCTGATGTATGGCGGGTAGTATTGAGAGAGTGGCTTGGCTTCATTTGCTAAATAAAGCTAGACAACGTCGACTTAGGCAACATCAGCGCCGTTTGTGGATAGAAATTCAGGTATTTTAAAGATTAAAATGAAAGAAAATACAGAATACAAATTTCAAGAAGACTTTTCTAAGTCATTGTTTTCAATAGAATACCAATACAGTAGGTAGAGATTAAATATATTTTAGAACAATGTAAAAAGTAACTCCAGTGACATTTTATGTTTATTATATATTCACTTGACCTCAGAATGCAACAAGAATTCTGGTGTTGAAACAGGAGGTCTCCTTTAATAAACTAGGTGTGTGTGGTCTATTCTTTTCAGTGAATTTACACAGTGGGAAACGTATGAAAGAATATTACTCAAATCAGTAGAGATACTTAAAATTCAAGTGATCATAAACAGAGTGACAGGAAACTTCTCTGAAAAGTATTTTTTTTTCCAGAGCTACTCAAGTAAATGTTACTGAGTAAATGTAACTAGTTACTACCCACAATCTTACTTTACCAATGTACATAAACTAGCAAGCACTTTACTGAGCATTTACCAGTATTTTTCTATGGACTTTTCTTAACTGTCATTTTCTAAATAAAAGTTAAAAGTTTTGAGTGTTTTTAATGGCACTTTTTTAATAGCATTATTTATAATGATGCTGTAATAATTACTTTAGTGCAATCTTTACTCAATATACTTTAAACAGCAGCAATAATGGTTTTAGTAAATATAATCAAAGTCATAGATGTTGGTCACTTTCATCTGTCAGATTTACTCCCATTTACAGCCAGAGGTTATCTGTACAAACCAGCACTAGGGTCATGTAAGTACCCAGAATACAAAGCTTTTCTTCTTAAATCATCACTGAAACATAGTAAAAACATAAAACTGAATATTGGTTTCATCCTTGTGCACGCCACAAACACAACAAATAAGTTCATATACAGAACTGAGTTGTTGCTCTAAAAACACTATGTAGACTTGTGCCAGCAGCCGTCCATTTCATGGCCAAAGTTCATTTGATCTCAGTTAAACCAAACTGTGTTGAGCTGCGTCTGTTTCTTGATGCTGGTGTCCAACTTGAGGACCTCTCTTATCGCCATTGTAGCATAAGTTGAGGGAGGAAGGGAGAACTCCATCCGCAGCGCCCGATACTTCCCCTCTGTGGGGAGGAATCAGAGACGCAGAGCGCAGGTCATCTCTCATATCAAACGTTTTTATTCACATCTGCTATTCTAGTGTGTTAGAGCATTCATTATGATCCAATATTAATCCAGGTCCTAGTTCAATACTAAAAATCAATGTGTATAAGCAGCTAAAGAACAGTGTCCCATTAGTATTATCAACTACTCATTAATACAGCCATTGCATGGTACTTAACTCACCCACTAATAACGTTCAGGATGCAGGGTTAAGGGTGGTTGGCGAATCTTTAACGCTACATAGATTTACAGATAGATTTCCTCTGTATCCTTAATCTTAAGATTGCCAAAATAAAACTAATATTAAGATGACCTCTATTCAGAAGAAGATCTAAAACGAACAGACCTGTGTTGAAGACAGGAGCTGGTTTGTTTTCCAGTTTTTCAAAGTCGCTGTGCACCAGAGAGATCCGGGGGTCGTCGTACCGAATCACCTCCCTGCAACGAGACGACAGAGCATCAGTTTTTACAGCAAGGCCACTCTTATTACATTATATTACACAGATCACTGTAGAATGCAAACAACAGTCTAGTTATTTAACTATCAAGAGGCAAATCTAGAAAAAACACGGCATGAAATCCTGCTAACCAGCTGACGTCAGTGGGTCTGATGATGATGCGTCTGTAGGCTCCTGCAAGAGAATAGTCCTTCACTTTGTGCCTCATGTTGTTGAGGTCCAGGCCGTCTGCAGAGAGCAGCTCTCTGTATCCGTCACCAACTGGCAGAAACACGACAGATCAGGTCTAAATTTAGGAACCAGGACGGGAACACGTAAGAGCTTCCAAGTCTATCTAAATTAAATTGTTTATTTTAATTTGTTTGGAATTTAGTAATCAATATATTAATTGATTTAGTAGACACTAAATGATTACATTCAGTGTCAGGTTATTATTTACCCTGGGATTTACTTCACTGTTATTTTATCCATTTTAACTGTCTTTCTCTTTTTTATTATAAAATTTTGCAACAAAAACACTTTTAGAGTCTTCTTTCAATACTTCAAATTATTAACATTAATATAACCAAACTTAAATATCCATGTGTCCAAACTGGGACAATTAGGACACACAGGGTATCCTCATATGTGTATAATAAGAAGAAAGGGAAATCAAAAAAGACGTGTCTTACTGTGGTGGGAAGGGTAGATGACATCATAACCAGGAAGCGGCATCACAATGTCATGGATGGAGCGGCTCTCTGCCTCCTCTGCAGACAGGACGTGTGCTGTGGCTTTTAGAACAGACGAGAAAAAGCAGAGGTAGAAAAAGCAGCCTTGAATAGCATATATGAGTGCATGAAAAATCCCTTTACAGCCAAACTTTATCCACTTTAGTTTAGACAACTTTCCGACTGAGGAGGAACAAATCAGCAGGAAAATAATTATCCCTCTGTGTGCGTCTACTTGGGTATAGAGCTACAGGAGATGATGGCACACTGGCAAGAAAAATCGTAAATAAGCTACAGTAACTAAATGGCTATTCAACAGTTTTCCAGCATTGTGAAAATGATTGACTCATGTCGTACCCCTGTTTGAACAAAGCACAGAGGTCAGGTTAAAGACATGTTAACGACCAGGAAATGATGGATTTCTGCTATCAAACAAGCTCTAAGCGCGAATAAGAAAAGCTCTGGAACCCGTCTCTCAATGGATTACGCTTGTGTAGTGACCATTTAATTTCAGGGGACTTCACCAGAAAATATAATTTAAAGTTAACTTTTACATTAGTATTTCTAACGATTGTAATCAAAATGTGCCCACAGTTTAAATAATGGCTTATGAACACTGAAAAGTTATCCGTGGCAGTATAACAAAAATGGCGGAACAGTAAACTAAAAAGATATTTTGCTTTTACCAAGATTCTTAGCAGACTAACTAAAGTTATATTGTTATAACCGGGAGAAAACAAGAATCTACATCGGTGGAGCGTTTACCCGATGGAGACTATTCATGAGGGACACGATCTTGAAGATGGACGCGGAGGTTGCAGGCTTCCTGCTGGACACTCAAGTTAATTAGATGAAACAATGAAGTTTATGTTGGCGCTATGTTTGACACAGGACAGCTTAGTCCAGCAAATACTTTATCTGCCGTTTAACTCTGACAATTTACTCCGCTGCTTCCGTAGTAGTAATAACGTGTTACAACGGCAAGAAGTCAGAAAAAACTGCTCATTTGGTTGCATTCACTTAGCGCACCACTAGTTGAAGGTAATTCTTACAAACGGGGGCTTTAAGCAATGCTCCGGAGTAGGATGAGAGAAAATTGATCAGGAAATTGTATGTCGAGGTAAATGGTCCGCTCCGATGGTTTCTGAAGTTTTGAAAAGATTCCTAGGGGCATGGTAAGGTTCAAAGGTGTTTAATCTTTTTAAATTCCTGGTATATACACAATATCTTCTGTTCTAAAATGAGAAGTAAACTCAGACACATTTTGATTACATTATTCCTGCCAACATGACGCCTATGCTCTAAAACTCACGTGATGTCCTGAGCTCTCTACTCACTTTAAAAGATACACAATCCAAGCATGGATGAGGCTCTAAGGAGAAAAGGAAGATTCTCTTTAAATGAATACAATCTGGTTAACCACATTCTAGTTGCCTTTCTCTAAGCATGTTTTACCTGCATTTCATTTTGTTAAGGGAACCAAAATATTCATTTGGGTCGGGCTGTAAGAGGAGTATGAACAGTTTTATCAGTACATTCTGCGGGTCAGCACAGAGTGGCTGGGTCAGCTTTGTGCTGAGGAAATGAGGAAAGCAAACTGCACTGAGAGACGGGACAGAAGCCAGCAAGGTCATCTAGCTGATACCACAAACATCTGGAAATACTCATGTGGAACACACACGAACAGCTTCCATTCTTACGAAGACATTCCCAGAGTGTGAGAAAAATATTGTCCAGAACAGCACGCGACAATGTGTAATAATGTATTTATTAACGACAGGAAACCGTTTAACTCATCTTATGGAATAACCCGCCGCTGTGATCTTGATGACACGCTGTAGTGCTTCACAACATCCCTTTTCTCTGCTGAACTTTGCCCTTTTTTGACCATGTCCCCATGTCCTCATCTGCTCTCATTAAATGACCTGGAGAACAATCAGCTGGCATGCATCTTCCTTACACCAAGGAATCTGCATAGCTTTTATAACCTAATATCCGCTGGTTAAAGACTTACTTCCTCTGAGAACCAGATCTCCCTCTACTGCCTTCAGGCCGAAGGCTTCGATCCTGCGGCTCACCATGGTGTTCCACACCACGCTCTGGTAGCTGTGAACGTACATCAGACGGTTGTTTCGGGGGATCTAAGATTTTTTTTTTTTAAAGAAGGCAAAACAAATGAGAGCATTTATTACCTTTGTACAATACATATCTAATGAAAACAACAACATACCTGGATGCTTTGTATCTAATGTTAACCCTAAACTGTGAAAAAAAAAAGGATATTTATCCTCTTCGATTTTCACATGCCGGTATTAAAGATAGAGAAACGAACCAGTCCGAAGGCGGTGACGATGTTTTTCTTGCCGTACATGGACAGGCCTCGAAGCAGCTGTCCCTCCACACAGCGCTTGTTTGGCAGCTTTTTCAGGGCAGCCTCTGGGTCCTGAGTCTTTGCCCACTCCTCCCTGCAGCGAACCAGATATTCTTTCTCTGCTGTAGAGAGCAACCAAGAGAGACGTTTTAAGATGCTTTCTAGTAGGGCTGCAACAACGAATCGATAAAATTCGATGATAAAAAGCTACTAGCGTGATTACAAGGTCTAATTTGGTTGCCATTCGCACTACTTTTTCCCCCTTTATCCGCTTAAAAGTCAATGCGAGTAACTCATCACGAAGGTTGTAGGCTGCAGCTGAGCATTGCAGGAGCAGGTAGACCTAAGACAAGAAAAACTTCAAACGTTAAGGAGTACTTTATCTTAAACAACATGTTCCTCACGTGTACCTGCAACACTTGTAAGTCCGAGCTTGCATAACATGAGAGTACAACACACGATGATGCAGCATCATAAACGCAAGCAGGTCGGGAGTCAGTGAGGGAGGGGAGAGCTCAGTGTCTGCGTAAGTTGCGAAAAACTGTTACTTTTTCAGTAATGAATTGTAGCGTCTCGGCATGAGAAGTCTGTAAGAGTTTGATGCATTTCTAATCGCCATCTAGCTCATCATGCATGGCTACACAAAAAGTGAGCAACATGTGTTAACTACACCGATCGACAGTACAGAAGTCGTTGTTTTAGCAGTTGCAACCGAGCGTATAGTGAGGATGATCCCGGACGTTATAAAAGCTTAATGGGAAGAAAGGACGACAGCCGTGAACTCAAAGGGCGCTTGATCGTTTTCTCTCTCCCACACTTCACTTACAGCAGTCAAGTTTTCTCACTAACATACATCAGCTTCCGGTCTTTTCAATAAAAGCATTACGCCCCACATCCTGGCTGACTGTACTAACCAAAATAAAAGGTCTCAAAAGTGGCTCACACTAAGCTATGATTACATTATGTATTTGGTTATGCGTGATGGTGGAGAATGTGTTTAGATCTATTGTGCTACTTGTTTTTATGTTTATTTATGCCAAATTTTACCTTCAAAGAACGTTTATAAAGCAAAGCCATTTAAAACAATGTTTTATTCTTTATGATTTTATTTTAAACAGCTGTAGGATAACTGGGGTAACTTTTACAAAAATACTTCTTTTTATGTTGGTAATATGGCACATTTGTCCTTACAGCACTTTGGTGAAGCATAGTCATTTATTGTTCATTAAATATTTCAACAGTTGTAAGACATTTGAGGTGATAGCATTTTCTTCTGCGAGCTATTGAACTATTTTCTAATAATATTCAGTTGTTAAATACAGCAAAGGAGAGAGAGAAAAAAATGTTTCCATAGTACTTTTTCAAATTTGTCCCGCTAATCCGATTAATCGAGTCGTGAACCCATCTGATTAATCGATTATCCAAATAATGTTTGTTGCAGCCCTACTGTCTAGTGTTGGATTTCGGGATGCTCCCCAAAATATGAGATATCAATATCTAATATTAACGCTATAGTCTGGAATTATACAGCAGAACCTTTTGAAAGGGGGCACCAAAGGAAAAAAGGCTAATTTGGCTTTGTGTGCACTTGGGTCGATCTGAAGTCATGAACTGGTATTGGCAAACTTCAGAGTGGATGAGCAGCTTAAAAGTCTCTAACATTTTAGCTACAAGGGTAAACATCTTTAAAGACTAAATAATAACATACAAATCAAGAAGAAACAAGCAGAAAAAAAGAAAATCTAGACGATGTACTCAAAAACTCTCAATCCGCTGCTTTATGACGTTATCAGAGGCATATGTAACAGAGAGGTTCTGTTAATAGTTATAATTCACCAAAAGTCCATCCTCAGTCATTGTGTTCACTTTACCGAGCTGTTTAATTCTCTGGATATTTATTTTATGTCTTCTTGTATTTTATTTTGATAAACGCTTCATTTCGGCAACTTCCGGTATTGTGGCCGCTTCCTGTGATTTTCCCGGCACTCTCCTCAGACAGCAGGAGACTATGCTGAGGAGAGGTAGGTGTACTAGTTGCTCCTGTTCTTAGTGAGCTAAAACGGTTTAAAAGTGACTAACTTCTGTTGTTGAACTCAAAGACCTTATATGAACATTAGTGGTGGCTTTTGTGGAGTTTTTTGTTCCCTTACTGAAACGTACAGCAGTGGTTTTAACACTAGTTGTCCATTTGTAACTAGGCTGGAAAAGCATGACTGTGGTTCCTGAGCCAGACTGTTTTCCCTTTTCTTTCTTTTAGAGGTGTGTTTCACAACCAGTCCAGGTGCTGTACTGATGTTATTTTATTTTGCACAGGTATGTGAGTCATTTATTTAAGTTTTATATTATACTGTTTCTTATGAGAAGAAAAAGGCAAAATCACCACTGTTGAGTTATAAAATGTATTTTAATTGAACTGTGATGCCAAATTTGTGAAGATTTTTGGACTATATAATAAGAATAATATTTTGAATTTGTATTTTTCTTGTGGGGATGATTGATGTGTAAAATATTGTTGTAAAATCCTACATTAGTCAGACAGCGGGAGACTACAGCAGCTGATACCCAATAAATCCTGCTCCAGTGGTGAAGAGAGGTGGTCGCTGTCTCATTCTTTCGAACAACACAACGCAGAGATCTACTTTGTGAGACTAGAGGGCCAGGATAGACCTGCTACACATAGAAGCTTGTTTGAGGAAGGGTACATTTGATCTTAAACGTGCTATTTACACCGAATACAAAACAATGGTGTACATTTACTTTTATCTAAAGAAAGTAGGATTGACTTAAAAAAAATCTGACCGGCAGCTGTAAATGCTTCATTTTGAAAGCAAAGAGGCTAAGAAAAAGAAAAAAGGCAACAACCTCCCGGCCGAGGCTTCAGAATCAAATCCACCACTTGATTCCAGTCGTTCCTCAGTATGGCCCTGAAACAAAGCAAAAACCACACGGTCTGAGTTTTCCAACGCATCACGATTCCCAAAATCCGGGCAGGATTTTCAACAAGCGGATCACCTGCCGACTTGCTGAGTGGGCACAGCGGTCGTGCCGAAGCGCTGCATCCCGTAGTAGTTGATAAAGCCGGTCTGCTTGAGGGAAGTCATGGCCTGTTGGACCTGAGCGTCTGTTCCTGAGATGTTCCTGATGAGCACCAAGAATAAAAAAAACTCAAATCACGAAGAAGTTTCTCTGTAAAATTGAAATCCATCAGACAGGTGCTTCATGTGGACCCATAATGAAAAGATTACAGAACTGGGGAAAACTTGGGGGCACAATTCGTTTCTTTTGAACACTACGTTTCCTAAACTCTTTCGAAATTGGCAGCTTCTCCCCTCAGGGGTTCAGTTCCTGAAGCATTTCTAGAAGAGTGGTCTTTTTGTTGATTATAGACAAATTCAAGCTTGACAATAGGCATCTATCTATGGCAATTTTTGCATACAAAACAACAAAGATCCACCAAATTTTAAGTGCAAATCAACACAAAACTCACTTTTTTTCTGTTAAACTCTATAAATGAGTGTCCAATAGTGCTGTGTACATGTCTGGTCATTATTTTTGGTATTTTAGTGAATCTTAGTAAAAATATTCAGTTTGTACCAATCTTCCGGTTAACATTTTACACGGCGCTGCAACTGAATTTGAATCAGGCTTTGCTACGGGCTCAGCCTGGGTAACGGACGTTGGCTCGGATTTCTGATGACAGCGTCCTGCTGCTGTGGAGTAAAAAACAGGCTCGGCCACACCTCCGCAGCAAGTTTGCAACTGACGAGCAACAAGCAGTTCAAAGTTTGTAATATTTCGAAAAAGGTTAACAGGGGGGTCAGAAGTACAAAGAACAAAAACTGTATAATTATGGACGCAACAATACCACTTTTTTCAAATCCAAACAATACTGATATTTGGATCCAAAAAAATAAAATCAAAAGCTGTACAGCTCTTCTGAATTTGGATCCAGTTTCCTGATATAAAAATTTGTGATATGTCGTATTGATATTTTCTTAAATCGCTATACGTTACTGTGAAATATTGTCTCTACTGTCTGGATATTGAGCAACAGCATGTCACGACAGTCATATAGAAAAAGTGACTTTTAGTCAGTAGCTTCTTCAGATTCGTTCCAAGACTGGCTGTTACTGGACGTCCTTCCAGTCCACCTCATCACCATCCAAAACGACTAAAGATAATTGAATGAGATGAGTTATAACATCATGTAATTTTATTTTAGGATAAATAAGTATTTTTGAATTTAGCTGAACCAAATAGTATTTAAAAATATGTACTCAAATTCAATGCGAAATCTGGAAATTTTCTGATTATCTATACTACCCAACTGTTAATGAAACGGGTTTGAAACTCTTTGCTTATCGACACAAAGCCGCAGCATACGAGTAGGAAAATTCCTGTGGCAATTTGGTAAAATGCGATTTCCTAATCGCAAAGGCTGCGATTTGACTTGATGTAAACATACATGTAACCCCCCTGTTAACCTTTTTCGAAGGTTAACAGGGGGGTTACGTAAGGTCACGTAAGGTTACGTGACTTGCAAACAGCTAAAATAATGCAGGGAGAGAAGGAAACGCTGCACTTTAACCAGTTATAAAATGGCCTAAAGCTTAACAGAATCCAACACAGAGTTGCACGGCTAAACTGACCGCTACCAGTGTTTAAATTTACAGTAAACAAACTTCCAGTTGACAGGGATCGCTGACCGAGCTGTTTGAAAGAATCGCTCCTTGTGAACATAAAAAAATGGCACACGGAAATAATTTGTGCTATAGCGGGTTTTATAGCCAAAAGTATGCTTTGTTAACCATGATGAATAAGCTAGGATTCAATCTCACACACACATTTTAGCCACATTTTACCTGCGCTGTATAAAAAATGCCAACAGAAAGTTAAAGCCGCACCGAAAACAGCGGAGTATTTTGCAACAACTGACCTGAGATCAAACCGCTCTACGGAGCCATACCAGAGTCTGAAAGTGCGTTAGATCGATGGAGAATTAATAATCAGAGCTTTTTCCTTCAAGCCTCCTACTTCCTGGATAACCACACAGAGGAAAACATTGCAGCCGGAGGGAATTACTAGCTGGGATCAAAAGGAAGAAAACCTTGATTGCATAACGACGCCGATGACCATCGAGTGTGATGATTAAAAGTAGATAAAGTTGTTAATATTTGCCTGTCTTAAAATAAGTAAATAATCTTATGGACTAGAATAAATTATTTATAAAAATCTGTTTATAATACACAATATTTTTGCTTGCATTAATTAAAAAATGCATGACAAAAGCCCCACAAAAATAATTGCATATTAAATCGCAATATTGGAAAAAAAAAAAAAAAAAAAAAAATCACAATTAGATTATTTTCCAAAATCGTTCAGCCCTACTGTGAACCTTCTCGGTATCTGCTGACCTGATAACCACTGTGAAGTGGTTTCCCTGCAGCTCCCCGAGCTTCAGAGGATGGTTTTTGTAGCAGAAGTTGCCCAGCTTCAGGTTCATAAGGCACTTGTTGAGATGAGCCAATCTCTCCGCAGTGATCCTACATGAAAAGTAGCAAAACAAGACGACTGATCCACAACTGTTCCACCACCCAGGAATCACAGACATATTCACAAACCCAACACTGTTCATAATAACCGAAAGGCAACCCTTGTAGCAAAGGCTAGCGGTGCAGTGGCTCCAAATAAGACAAAAAGCTTTTTCTAAAACCGTTTCCCACTCACTTGAGCACTGCAATCTCCTGCACCGTGATTGCCCTCTTGTCCTTGGTGCCCATGTAGGAGAACATGTTTGGTCTTAGTCTGGGAAAACACGTATCATTGCATACAACTTAAAGCACTGGTTCTTAACCATGATGATTATTCAAAACTGAAAATAATAAGCATCAAAACTGAACCTGAGGAACTTTGAGAGCACATTCATTGCATCCATGGTATCTTTGTTCTCCTTGTAAAGGACAAAGTGGCAATAACTGCCACGGTTTTTGGGCCAAAAGTGTTTCCTTGGAGCTTTTGTGGAGACAGACAAAAACAATTGAGAGACATTTTAAAAAAACTTTCTAAAATACACAAACTCACTAATTACACTCATGAGTCCATCAATAACGAAGATTTGTATTTAGCAGTGTGATAAGCACCCCTATAAATGTTTTAAATTGCTGCCAAGAGAACCTCCTAACTTAAATTAGACTGAATCTTTAAACATAATGTTTAATTTCTGATTTTAATTTCTCCTTTAATCCAAGTAGCTCGATATAAAGGTCAACCAGCTCCACTTTCTTGCATGGAGAATTAGTTCTTACCTGCAGTTGTTTTGACTTCTATCCACAAGTGAAAAGCAAAAGGGGGATAGAATAATGTTACTGAGAAAAGAGGCTCTAACAAACCAAAGGACTAGTTGCCATGTTAGGATTTCGGTCATGCACGAGTGTGGGATAACTACACTCAGTTTCAATGTTTCTATGCATCACAAGTGGGTTTGTTTTTTTTTCTGCTGATGAGGGATTTTAATTTCAAAATATTCTAAAGAATAATAATGAAGCGTTACGTGAATAGGTTGTTACATTACTAAGAAGGGTGTGAGCTCTGAGGAGAATCATGCAGATGTGTTGATCATGCACGTCTGCATGCATAATTTAACTGCACAACAGTGGCTTGCAAATGTACTTATACTCGCTGAAACTTCTCTCTTTTGTTTGTACATTGTCATATTACAACCACAAACCTAATGTCCATAACCTGCCACAATTTTACGATTATATTTATATAATATTTTATATTGCAAAATATACTGATTTATCATTTTTCTTCTCCTTCACAACTACTTTGTGTTGGTTTATCACATCAGAAACATGACAGTTTTTGGTTATAATGTGACAAAATGTAAAAAAGTTGAGAATACTTTTGGATGACATGTTATAGTTTGGATACAGGGAAAGAGAACATGCATTAAGTCTTATTAATGTCCAAGTCAAGACATATGCTATTGCATTCCACACACCTGCTAAAGCCTTCTTCCCCGCGGCATGATAGGCCACTATGAACTTGCAACCTTCTTTCTCTTCCGTCTTCGTTTCCAAACCAGGAAACTGGGTCTTGATGGCTTTGTGGACAAGCGTCCTTTTCTCCTTCGTGTCGTCTATGATCTACACGAGTGGAAAAAGGAGGCCAGAAACACTATGGAGAAATCTCTTCAGACCGCTCGGCAGGCTGGGAGCTTTGCACTCGAAAAGGAGGAGGGCTCTCCTTTAAACTCACCTCGATGGAGACGTTTCCTTCTTTATTCTTGAAGAGCTGTAGCTCGCTGAGCTGCTTTTTCTGATCCTCGGTCAGCACGTTGCAGTCAGTCGGTTGCTGCTCGGTTTCTGGTGCTTCCTTAAGAAAAAACAAAACTAAAGCATGCAGAAGGCTACAACAGGGTTTTTGCTGCGTTCAAATGTGCGTGGCGGCCGCCTCCAGCTAATTTTGTGCCGCCTCAGCCTGATATCGCTCTGCCCCCCAACTATATGGACGTTTTTTTTACTGCAGTTGCAGAGTTGTGCCACCACGGGGGCGCTGTATCAGCAGCGGTGTGCCGGGGGAAGCACAGAAAAAGAAGATAAAATTGTTTTTCATAGTGTAAAAATTGGGTTTTCCCGCTAGTTGGTGCTATCTGTGTCCTGATTTTCCCCTGGCTCTTCAACCAGGTAAATGTTTTGTTATTTTGCATCCAAGCATATCATGTTTATTTTTTAAAAACATCCTCCGTCTCAGAGTAATATTAATGGATTTTAGTGTTACAGATATGACCTGGGAAAATCAGCCACTACTTTAAAAAACAACCTCGCGGTGAAACAGCTCAGACAAATTATCGTAACAAGCAGTTAAAAGGTAGTCATGGTTGTTACAAGATGAGAAAATAGCAGGCAGGGACTGGCGAGGGTCAGAATCATGGTCAGAATGGAGGACAGGACACTTTATGACGAGTTTTTCTCCACCAAACCTGAAGCCTGGTTTTTAACAGCCGCAGAGCGCCTTAAAATTAACGTTTCGGCGTCTGACCTACTTTTGCGTGAGCTGCGAGCAATCTGTTAAACTAAAGGTCATTTTTTCTAAATAAAGTACTGCAGATTACAAATGCGATCATATTTATGGATCTAAACAGATTATAGAGATAATATAGAGAGCTTTCCTCCTGTCTAATTCACTGGGAAACAGAAAATACATTTATTAAATGTGAAGAGTAGATAAACAAATGTGTATTTCGACAATAAATACTCCTCTCTGTTTTCTTTCTGCGCAGATGCTACTTTAAAGATGTTTACAGACTCCTTTCTGCTCCAGAAACATTCTGCAATGTTGCAGGTACCTTTTGAAGATGGAAAAAATACATAATCTAAATGTTATGGGTCTGGTGGAAGTATTTTTTTTTTTACGTGGATAGATGAAAAATATTAATATAATATTTTTGGTTGACTCCCCCCTTCCATTGTGTGGAGAGAGTATGTCTGAAAATCTCTCCATCTTTGTGCTGAATGCCGATTATTCTCACTATTTCAGCATTCAGCGCTCCCAGACAGAGATTTGATTTGTCCACTTGAAACAACAGATTAGCTGCAGGAACCCGCTCTATTGCAGGACTCTGATCTGTAAATTAAGTAAAAGTTTCTCTGCACAGAACGGGCAAAAACAGCAAAGGTTACCAAGGTAACGCATTTTATTGTTACGCATATTCTTCTGGGGCGGATATGTATAAATTTGCCATCCTTCTGCTGTATGTGGATTTTTAATGTCTGCCATTTGAGAAACAAAAGAAGTAATCCTTTGGCTTTCAACTGTTATTAATTGAATAAAGGTGCAATTTTCAACACCTGTTCATATCTTCAGTGCTTATTGGGATGAAACGTGGAAGAGAATTATAATGGGCTATGAATAGTTAATAATTAAATAATTAAAGTTAATAATAATAATTAATGTCCTGCTGCCAGATTTGTGGATAAATCTCTACCACTTATTGCACTTTCAGTTTAAAGTTGGCACCTTATGTTTGTATGTATATTGTTTTAATAAAAGAATGCTTTAACATGATTATTGACATATTCTTATTAGAACGCTTAACTAAAAAATATGTTGCCTTTAAAAAAAGTAAGTCAGGTAAATGCAGAGAATTCTCGCATGTGTTGGCGCATGGTCAGGATATTACCATCTCTGCCTCAATTTGAGACAGGAAAAACCCTGTACAAGAACACTCAAATCATGTTCATGGAGAGAATCCCCCCCAACATTGTCAGTTTAGCTATCAGTGTCAGTATTCTGTTGTTGAAATCTGCATCAAAAATCTACACAAAGTCTTTCATCTCCTATTTAAAACAAGCAACAAAAAAACCCACTAAATACTGACCAGCATTTCTTTATGTATCATTACTAGTGGAGTAACGATCAAGAGTTACTTAAAATGACTACTATCAACGCTCCTGACTAAACTGAACTTCTGATACCCGAGGCTGGGCTACTGTCTGTGGTTTTATGTCAGCCGCATCTCTCTATGAGTTGTGTGGCTGAAGAGTCCCGAATTTCCCTGAAAAAATGTCACTTTATTCACTGCCGATTTTCTTTTGCTGACAAATCTAACTTCCCACCCTTGTAATCAACACATTTTTACCCTTTGCAATGGGGTCTTGCTTAGACTGCATTAAATGTGAGGAAAGCCTCTCAGAGAGCTGCTGAAACACCAACCATTGAGATGCATGGCGTTTAAAGCAAAATGCAGAAAATAACGTTGAGTCTTTTTTTTTATGACTTCTCTTGTGTTAGGAGAAAAAAAAAACCCTGATCAGGACATCCCTGTTACACACATAATTTATGACCGCTAGCTGGATGACACACGACGACTGATATCTCACCTCCACGTCTGATGGGATGGAGAGATCATCTAATCGCACTATATTTCCTTGTTTGTTGATTTCATGCACGACAAAATCAGAATACCTGATCACAAGACATGAGAAAAGATCCATATAAAAAAAACATACAGAAAATATGTTTATAAATATTATCATTGTGTGTTATGCCAGAGGACAAGCAAACCTTTCCTTCAGGATGCCAGAGAAACCTTCATGGTCACTGACATATTTGAGGATGCCAACATCCAACTCAGTCAGGTTGTGCTTCATCATGTCGGCAAAGGTCTCGCCATCCTCCTCTCCATCGAGCTCCACCTCGCCGCCACCACCATCATCATCATTATCATCATCTGGGTTGGGAACGTTCCCGTTTTCATGATCGCTCTCGACTCGTGGCTTTTTCGCCGGAGTCTCTTGGTCCCCGTCCTGCGGACAGCCTCTCTTCTCTACGACCAGGGTGGCGTTACACGCAGGCTCTGACTCAGCCATCAGAGCCAAGCTGAGGCAGACAAAATGTGAAACTGGGATGAGTGTACTATTCAAAGCTCCTGAAATATTTTTTCTAATGTTTCATTTTTCCAAAGGAAACATCTGATTAAAAAAGGCATATTACAGACTGCAGTATGTATCAAAAATGCAATTATAAAGCTTGTCAGCAGCAGTTGGTAGCTTAATTATAATCTTTTTTTTTTTTTTTGCATTTTGATTTTCTTCATTATATTTCAAGTGCAATGCACTCTGTTCTTGTTCTCTACAGCTGATACACATCTTAGTGACGAAGATGCTAAAGTTGTCAGAGCACAGAAGAAAAGTGAAGCTTAATCACAACACCTACTGTTTATAAGGCTGGAGACGGAGCTGTGGAAGCAGGGCAAGACTGTGGCTCCGGAAAACTCTCCTCTTCCACCGAACAGCCGCTTGCAGAGACCTCTTAAGAGCCCAGAGCTTGACGCTGTGACGATGAACGAAAAACATCAATTTTCAAAACTAAGCAGCTAAAGCCGGCTAGTGCTAACGCAGATGAAGCGGGGTCGGGCTTTAAAGGGCTAAACGTAAAATAAAACGATACGCAAATAAAAGTGAGATGTGTTTCACCTGTTAGTGTTGATGTTCAGCAGAGGATAGAGAGTAGACACCAGCGTCTTCCGCACGTGCATGTGTGAACGACCCCGGAAACACATCTGACGCCAAAGCCCGCCCCCATCGGTGATTGGCTGGAGGAGCTTTGAATGGGAAGTGATGCACCCTACTAGCTACTTGAGTTGCCTAAGTATATTTGGACAAATTTCAATTTTAAGTGTAGTTTTACTACGCTCTACTTTTTACTTTTACTTGAGTAATATTTTTGTGAAGTATTTCTACTTCTACCTGAGTAACAATTAGCAATGGAACGATACCGGTATCGGGTATACCATTCCAATCTGCTGGTATTGGTTAGTTAACAGATATCATAAACCGATACTTAAAAATGTGGAAACTGTAGTAATTCCACAGAAAATGTTTATTTTTCACTTGAAATGTTATTTTTGTAGTCATTTTTATTAATTAAAAAAAACTAATTTACCAGAATTTGTTGTAAAGAGCAGAGAAGAAAATAAAAACTCTTCCAATTCATTGCATTGTTTTCACATTGTAAACGCATTGGTATTGTTAACTCAGTATGGGCAAGAACTCAGTAATGTCTTTTGTTTTAAAAAAAGGGATATTGTAAAAATGATGTATCTATATATATAAATAATCTATCTTAGAACAAGGTAAACAGTATGTCTAGTGACAATTCAGTCTATGTTATATTATTTTGACTTCAAAATGCAAAAAGTTCAGCAGATAGAAAATTATATTAGAAATCCAAAGGGCATGTATAGAAACGGGTTGTCTTTTTAAAAACTGTAGGTGTGTCAGGTGTAGGCCTATTTTTGATAAAACATCTTTATTTTCATTCAGCGAATTTAGAATCAGAATCTGAATGAGAAAGGTTTTATTTCCCAAACATTGGAAAGATGTAGCCTATGACATTAGGAAATTGCTGCAGTGCAAACAGGCGATAATACGAACAATGGCGTCTAATCTTCAATATATATATTAGCTACATTATTAGTATTATATTAAATGAAAAGTTTTTCTTATACTTAATATTTAAAAGTTTGTAATTAGTGTTTGTAATTAGTCTTTAAAATACCAGAATTTCCCCAGAACTTTTTGTGTGTCGGATGACATGATATAAAAATATTACGTCTACCCACCTCTGCCCTGCACTAGGGCCAAAAAAAGGTAGTAAAATAAAAATAAAATGAAATAATTTGAATGCTAGGGGTTTTTAGATACAAAGATAAAGGGAGCGCAAACATGCCATCTAAACATCGAACGAAACTCATCCTCTTCTTTTCCTCAAAGTAAAAATAAATTAATAAAATGCACACTCTTCCTCCCATAAAAAGGGGGGGTGGGTCTTCCATGGTCTGCAATGTTTGCAAAGTAAATGTAACTAAAGTTAATTGATATTACATATGTTCTATATGGTTGTTTTTAGACTGCAGATAAAGTTACAACATATATATAATAAATCGTTCTAAGAAGAAAATAGCGTAAATGATTAAATTATTAGTATTATATAGTAAGCAATTGACTATATATCATGTCATGTTGTGGTAAAGATGAAAATGCACGTAATTAGCGAATAATACGGGGCGCCGTGGCTTAGTTGGTTAAAGCGCCTGTCTAGTAAACAGGAGATCCTGGGTTCGAATCCCAGCGGTGCCTTTTATTTCTAAGCTTTATGTCATGCGATGTGCAATGCAGGTGCTTTAGACAGAAGGATTACATACAAGTACAACTCAACATAAAGTGTCATACAGGCGAGAAGAAAATAAAATTTCTCAAACCTTTATGCCATATAGTTATATAATAAAGTCTTTTACAGTATTAAAGTGATCAGAAAAGATTTCCTGAATTAAGCTGATAAAAGGCAGACATTTGTTTCAAGAACAATATTGTTAAGAAAAAAATTACACCTAATAATAAACAGATTTTTTTCCCACATTAGGAGTCATGTAGTGCTTCCTTGTAAAAGATCTCATCACCAGTACTGTGGTTGTTTGGAATGTGGAGTTGTTGTTTTTTTGCATTGCCTTTTTTGGGTTTTTTGGAACTCTTTCAACTTGTGTTTCTGTAATTGCACTTATTTTACAACCTAAAACTGAAAAGGACAGTCATCTGACTGCATCTAATAGTTGATCCAAACATTATAGGTAGAGATTTCCAGAAAAAAAAAAATACTGTACACAATGTAATTATGGTTCTGAGTGTCTAAGAGATGACTTGGAGGTGGAGCTTTAAGCGATTTTCTTGTAAAACCAGCTCTCAGTTTCAATAAAGGAGGCAGCCAGCATGTGTTCTTTTCAGATCAATAACTAAGCCATCCCTTTTTTTATTAGGACGGTTCAGATACGTCATACTCTTTTCTGCAAGAACATTGTATTCCGATGAGCATCCTATCAATACTGTTTTTTTTTGTGTCATTTTATATAGCCTACTGTTTTTAATAACTTTGCATAACCTTCAATTGACATGGGTTTTTTTCTTTAAATTATTACTCAAAGAAAGTCTTTCTTCTCTACTGTCACCACATAGATGCTCATATTAATGCAAATTTGATTAATATGGTATTGTAAGTATGTGCCAATGCATTTTGGACATACCTGTGATTCCTTACATGTTTGTGTATGTTGACTTTAAGTAAGCGTTCATATATATATATATATATATATATATATATATATATGAACGCTTTAGAGTACCCAAAAATTGTACTCAAATAACAGCACTACTTCAACATATTTCTACTCAAATACATTGATGTAGCTGTCCAAAAAAATTACCTGTGTAAGACAAAAGAATATTTGGTAAAAAGGCTTCTTGAGTACTAAACAACATCAGATGTAATATTTTGATATCATGCCATCTGACAGGCAAAACGTTATGGGGAAATTCAGGTATTTTAGAGACTAAAGTGAAAAGCACTGATACAACTGAATAACACTAATTACAAAACTTATATATATATATATATATATATATATATATATATATATTGTTTTTTGTTTATTAGGCCTAGTTGGTTGTCCCTGTCTTCCCACTAAATCTGATTCCCATCTACATTCAGCCATGTCGATGCCCGTTTTGATCGACAGAGGGCGCGCTTATCATCCAAACACGGATTAGGCTGCGATAGTGAGCGGGTATTAAGGGAGAGGACCCGGGCTGCTGCTGCTGCTGCCGCCGTACTGCCCGCTTTTGCTGACGGGGTGGAAGAGGAGAAAATATGAGCTCCAAGAAAGGTGCGTATCTCTTTAACCCGGCTCCTGTCTGCGTTTAACTCGGAGGCCAGTGGGCGTTACGGGGGCACAGCGAGTGGTATTCGGCGCCAGGCATAACCGGTGCTACATGACCCGTTGGCAGCCAGCTTTAAACACTAGTGATGGTGATATTCTCTTTCTCTCTCTCCTCTGCTGTCTTCACGGGACTTCCAACATCGCTAAACCTGAACCAGCAGTGATGGCAATTCAGGCTAGAAAGAGGCGGCCGAAGGGAAAGAAGGATAAAGCGGGTCACCATCGGAGGTAAGCGGGGCAGCTGCGGCGGTGGGGATTGTTCTGCGTTTGTTTGTTTGTGTTGCATGAGTTTTATGTTGACGCTGCTGACAGTGAGACGGCGCTAAGACACATAGTACAAGAAGGCGTGTTCCATCCAAGCAGGCTGAAGTTGGCTGCCACTGAGGCAGTGTACAGAGTGTTTTCATCAACACCTCCACTGGCTTCCTAAATCATTCCTGTCGGGAGCAGAAGTGGTTTGTGTGTATTGTTTTTTCCCCTTTTCTTTTCGACGTGTGACGCTTTTCCGTCCTAAAGCGTAGGCAGTGCCTCCTCCCTCCCGTACCGTCTGTTTTTGATCCTTCCTTCCTTTTTTTTCTTTTTTCTTTTTGTTGTGGTGGGGATCTCTCACATTATGTTATGTAACTTTCCCCCGGCTCTGTTGGAGCATTGTTTCCCGGGGTTGCGACTCTGATAGTGTGACGAAGGAGGACGCCGTAGTATTTCAGCGTGATCCCGCTGCAGTAAAGTGCGCGGATGAGTGGGAGTCGTGGTGGTGGGGGCTTCCTTCATGGCACTATGCTATTGGAGCGACGTCACCGGCGGCAGCAGAAAACGGGCATCAATTAGATGATAGCACCGGAGCGAGCACCCCGGGAGGGGTCTGGCTGCAGGAATTTGCTGGAGCTCCTGGGGACGGCCACATGTGTGCGTCCACTGAAGCAGTTCAAATATGAGAACTACACCAGAGAGGTAACATTTTGGCACACGCCATTCCCTGTCCAGGTTTCAGCAGTCACTGTTTTTTTAAGCTTTACGGATACCTATGTCCTGTTTATGCTCATTATTACCTATTGATTCCGTTTATGTATGCAGCTCAAACTCTTTAAAACAGTATAGGCAACAGAATGTGTAGGCGACAAATTACAGGGAGAAGAGAGCAACTTACCATAAAAAATATTTACTATCTCCTCAAAATATGTTTAAAACTTTGAGCACAGGTTTAGATACTATTTTTGCTCCAAGTCAAGGGGTTTGTAAAGCTCTATTTAAATGACTTATTAGAAGCTATACATAATTGTTATAAATAATAATGACCTTTTTTTTGTTTCTATTTACTCCATAAACCTTTTTTTGGCTTCATCTTGTCAACAGTTTTGCTTAATAGAATAGATTTATTTAACTTTTAACAATAAGCATTTCTGCTAATTGCAGACAAAAAGTAAAATGCATACAAAGATTTGATTTAAAGTGTGAATAATACGTTTATAAATAGAGTGAGACCCGCTAACATGTCTAAAAAAAAATAAAATGAAACCCTTGATATCAATATTTTTAGAATAAGCCTGCACCATATCGGGGACAACATGACATTGCAATATTATCTAGTATATGGTGGTGTTGACTGCAGTTATTCCATGTTTACCTCACTGTGATATAGTCGCATGATTGGCACGTGGTGTATTAATGTTGGGCACTTGAAATTCTATACAAAAATCCAGCCTAAACATAATATCAGATGTGATCAAACTGAACAGGAAATAAACAGATATTGGCCTCAGTTAAGTCATGAGTGCCGCTCCAAAGGGAAAATAATATTTTTCTATTACACATTTACCTTAAGATGTCATTATGCAGTTATCACTTTTTTTTAAGTTGAAGAAAATAGAAAAGATACATTCATTGAAGTTGTATGTGGATGGAAATATTCATGCCAATTGGTTATCACAGTTAACCAGTTATTGATTAGCTTATTAAAATATATTAACGCAGGACTCTGGGTGTCGATAATGAAGGCCAGCTAACCCGAGACAATAAAGTGCAATTGTGGATAGGAAGTTGGCATTTGATGGTAAAACATGATTTAGCCACAAAGTTTTTAACATTTTTGCTTTCATCCCAAAATGGGAAGACACAGGGACTTTTATCATTCAATGTAGTTTTTCATTTAGTTCCAAGATTAATCAGGATATTAATGGTATCCTATGGATATTGTTTACCAAATCTGTTTATGTGTGTTTTAACTTGAGGGTTGTGTTTATTTGCCTCAGCAGAAGTTCTTAAAAGCAGTTTTAAGATGTACATTTTAGCTTCTGTTGGAGATTGCTGATTCGCCTTTGTTTTACCACACATCAATGGCTTAGGTAAATAGAAATCATATTGTCAATGTTGTTTCAAATTAGTACTAGTGGGTATGTCTTTCCTTTAGAATAAATTGATGTGTACACGTTGAATAAAAACAGCAGGTCATCATATCATATACTGTATGTTTAGAGTCTTATTAGACTAAAGTCATGCTAAATGAGGTTGAAAGTGTTCTGTAACAGCGTGTTTCTGTAAAAAACAAAAAGGTATGCCATGCAATCTCTTAAAAGATCTCTGCAGGCATACTAATTCAAAGTTTTTTACTCCTGAAAATATAAATCCATCTGACTACACTTCCCTGAATTGTGCCACACCTAAAGTACATTTCTATCCAGCAAATGCTCCGCACTGATGTGGTGGAAGTCTGAATATGCTGGAGTGCCTCATACAAAGCCTTTTTAGTTTGAGGTTTGACTTCACTTCTTTGTAAAAGAACTAAACATTGTGAAGATAAAAGGAATCTTTGAAGAGGCTCTCACAACTATCCGACATCAGCTGATATGGATGTATTCTTAACTCCTTTCATTGTCTTGGAGAGATGAATTTGGTCATCGTTAAGCATAATTCGGCTCTTCAATGAGCCCGATTAATGACCGGCTTCAACCGCAGGGCTCCATGCAGCCATGAGTCTCGTTTAGAAACCACAAGACAACCTTGTGCACTCCTCGCCACTATCAAAGCCTAGAGCCATAGAGCATTATGTACACTGGCAAGTTACTGGATTGTGCTACATTGATGTACTAGACTTTGATGTCTTCTCATTTAAATAAGATAAGGCTTCTCTTGTTTGAACTCACCTGTTCAGAGTTAGAAATGCAAGAAACCCCTTCCTATTCCTGGTTCGGTATTAGTGGATTGTTTTTCCCCTTCCAAATTATACTTGGGAATTCAAATATTGCCGTCTAAGCTATTTAAAAAATAAATGTAGCTTGGGAAGCTACAATACTTCTTGACACACTGTTGGTTTTCCAAAGCAGCCGATCTAAGAGTGCCAATAATTTTACTTGGCGCACTGATTGACTATACCCCATGTAGCAAGGACCAGAGTTGTTTAAGGAAAACTGTAGATGTGAGCCTCTGCGATAGTGCTAAGATCGTTTTCACGGTGTGTATTAATGCATAGTAAGGTATAGTTGGTGTTTGAACTACTCTCTTAGTTTTAAGAGAAGTCCATCCTTTATACCACCATAACTAATGTACAGTGGAGAAGGAATTATATAAAATGCAACTTACAATTATTATATTATTATAAATTTCGGGAACCCTGGCGGGTTTCCCCCCCAAAAAAAAACCCCAAAAACAAATGGGCAGGTTAAAGAAATGCAAAGTAACATGATTCTGTACACCCGAAAACACTTTAAACTATAACTGCTTTTTTTTTACGTCTTTGAATTTCCTTGAAATGTTTCTGTTTTCTGTATTTGCAAAATTCTCTTTTGGGTTTTTGTCCTTGGATCTATGCTTCACCTCTGGACTTTCCAAACAATAGCTGCTGTTGGTAGGCAGATGTATTAAAGCTTGCTTTCAATAGTGATTCAGTTCAATCCCTTATTGTCTTATCCATCACGCCTAATAGGCCAGTCGATTCTTGGAGTCATACATGCCCCTATCACAAGTTTGCTGGATATAAGCTGAAAGGTCTAAAAGACTAATGGAGGTGTTTTGACAAAAGATGTGTTGTACCAGTAAGAAAGGTCTTTGGATCACAACCCGTACACTTTTACAACCCCAATGGCAAAAGATTTAAAATCAGAAGAATGTTTAGTCAGCTGTTTTATTTTGGAGCCAAAAAAAAATAAATAAATAAATTACAAGATATGAAAAAAAAAAAGACTTTATATAATGGTTGACGTTTTTGGAGCTGCAAACCAATCCTGAGGAAATTTGCTTACATTTCTGTAATTAAGGACACATCTTTTATCTGATCTTGTAAAGAAATAAACAAGAAGTCACTGGATGTTGAACAAAGAAAGAATCAAACCTGAAGATTACAATTACAGATGTTTTCTTGCTCACAATGAATTAAAGGTGCTTGCTACTGAGGGTTCATCGTCCATGGGAAGTTTTGATGGTTTTCAGATTAAACAAGTGTGAGAACTGAAATATCCCAGGTCTCTGGTGACAGAAGAACAAGACAGACCTTCTGCTGTCAAATTGGTTTCAGTGTTGGCATCCCTTCAGTGTTACCTAACATCTCTTCTTGGACCAAGTTACACCTTTCCCACACTTTAATATTACACATAGTGCTCTACCCAAGGATCCTGGATCATCAAGCAACACCTTTCAGACAAATCCTCCTTCTCATTCAGATCCTTTTAGTGTTTCCACATCCCCGAACTACAAACTACACGATGCGAGAACATTGTAAGTAGCAAACAATTTTTTAAGGAACAATCCTAGAAACACAGCCGTAGGTCTACAGAGTGACTGCTCCTTAAACTCTTGTAGCGGCAGCGACTGACATGTTGGAGAAACCAACAAGATGCAACAAAGAGAACATGGACCGAGCAAACTGAACAGCTAAAATGTTAATGTCTCAGCCAACCAAAGGCCAACACAGACTGTGTGGAAAAACACTGTTGAAGCACCTCCACATTCATTCATCAGCTAACGGCTTTAGAAAACCTTTGTTGCACCTCTTAGATGCCTATTACACTCCCCAAACTCATTCAGCTAGAAACAAACTTGTACTTATAACTAGTAAATGTTTTGATATTGCAGCTAATTTGTATTTAGCAGCATTAATATCTTCTTTGTTCTAAATGATCTGATGTAATAATGCACTTATTTCCACTTTGCATGTTTAAACTTACTCCAGTTGTGGCATAAATAATCACTTTGGCCTTCTTCTCTGTGTGCACTGTACCTTTTATTAGACTGGATTTCTTACAACAAATAATCAATGATTCCATCCATTGTTCGACTTGCTGCCATGACGACTCCTATAAAGCAGCTGAAGCTATTCCAGATTCCATCCTTTTTCACTGGCCTGTTTGAAAAGACAGACCATAGCGATGTATGACGGTAATAATGCCGCCACAGTGTGTCCTTTGACCAAGCTTGATAGTAATATAGGCGCAACACCGGACTTGACCACTTCTGAATGACCAAAGGCTCACTGAAACTACCTCCTATTTTTGTGGTGCCATGTTTTTCATTTTTTTTGGTTGAAACGGGCTACTGTGGTTGTGTCCATAGCAATGAAGCAGAGGTCTGCAAGAAAGGCTAATTAGAGCTGGCACTAATGCAGTGGCAACAAGTCCAGCTCTTTGGGACTGTGGCCTTTTTCTTTCTCTTGATCTTTGTGATTTGCTGTCTCCTTTGGGGGGAGTCTGTTCCTCTCTCCAGCTGTTGCTTTTGGAGTGGAACAGGCAAAGCTACCTCAGTACGTTGGCATTTGTTTCTCATAACTTTTCCTGACAGCAACAGTGCATCTAAATGTGAATAATCTCAACGGGATGCATCTCTGTCAGCTTGCAGATTCTTTTTGTAGGTCTGTCCCCCATTCTGCATGAAATGAGCTGAATCCAAAAGTATGCATGTTCCCACAGCACTTTGTAAAGCTCACAGATTGTTTGTGCACAAGTTTTTTCTGTTATGTCTTGAATGCGGAGCAGAGTGAACAGCTGGAATCATGCGGAAGCTGAAACTGTTATCTCTTGGGAAAGACATGATAAAAGCATTCAAATATTAATATCACATATTAATGCTCTTTAATATGATCATGTTTTATTTTTTTTGCCACAACATTGCTACCCCCATCCTTTCATGTAAAAGGAAACTAACTTGCCCTTGTTTTTAGATTATAGTTTACCTTTACTTATGTCAAAGGAAGGCTGAGTCTTTTCTTGTTGATGGTCCCAAAGCTAAATGAAAATCTTCATTTATCATGCTACTAAGTACATTGATCAGAACGATTAAAAAAAATCTAAATGTTATATCTCTGTAAAGCGGTCACAAATCTGCATTCCCATGGGATCAGATAAGAAACAAAAGAAAAATTTGCAGAATAGCACTTCATGTCCACAATTAGGTATGGTAGTGGTTCTGTGATGCTGTGGGCAGGCTTCTTTTCAAAGGCCTTTGAGCGTTGTTTGAGTTGTTGCTTCTCTGAAATCACAGAATTTTCTGGAATTTTTAATGGAAGATCTGGTGGTTTCTGTCTGAAAATGCATAAGCTCTGGTAGGGACGGGTACCGAAAACCGGTATTAAATTAGCCCCGCGGGCCGATGAGCTTCAGCCTAATCGGTCCTCTTATTGGTAAAATGAAGGTTGTATTCATATGTTGTGTGAGATATAAACACAAGCCAAAGGCTGTATTGACAGCCCGCTCCTCCTTAAAAAGCACACACTCCGCGAGGACTGATTACGGGAGGGGCGACTGCTCTTACCCGTTCGCCTTATGCTCTCACTAGCAGCTCCGCTCAGCAGTAGTTACACAGACATGATGGCAGAGCGAACGAAACGATCCAAACTTTGGCTTCGTTTTACAAAAATAGAAGCCAGCAATGCACGCTGGGACAAATGCAAGAAAAGCTTTGCTTGGAAAGAATAGAACACGAGTAATTTGACCAAACACCTTGCTAAAATACACCAAAACAAACTGAGAGATGTACAGTTTTTGACCGCTTGAGTGCTGCAGCATTAGGATGCAGTGGTACAAAAGAATGGATGGGTGGATGTTATATTGTTGTTCTCAATGTTCTCAGGGCTTATTTTGCACCATACACTTAAGCATTCAAAATCTTTCATTTTGGTTCGTATTCGCATTGTTTTATGGGGAAGTTATGTTTGATATTTTTATTTGAATACTTTAAAAATGTTAAATAGATGACATAGTATTTTGAATTTCTGCAATTTTTAATGAAATTGTTAAGAACAGTTATTAACTGTATTTTGCCACCGCCTGGTAAATGGCTCAAACTAGGCTAATTTCTTTCAACCTTACGCATAGGGCCATTATTGTGAAACTGGAGGTGATGTAAAACATCATTGGACAATAGTTTATGACCCTAATCATGAGCCACCAGAGTTAATATTTCACAGAATCATCTTTATTACTCATTCCAGCTCACTTATTTGGATGGAAAGTCTCTACGAACATTTTCTCAAGTCCTCACATATTCTCAACTGGATCTTAATATCGTCTGCTTGCATAGCTCACACGATAACAAATTCAGTGCACAGCTACGGTGTCTGCAGTAGAATCCTACTGACTTTTATTTCCCGGGGCGGCCAGATGTCTGGGTGTGTCCGCGAAGGGGTCGCTGGCCTACATGTGTTGTGTTCTGGATGTGAGCTGAAGAAGACCTCAGTGGTTTGATCTTTGGTGAATGCATTTGTATGCCTCAAGCCAGCAGTGCTTCTCCCATCAATACTGCAGCTAGCTTGGGTGGAGTGGAGGACAAAAGCTTTGAGCTGCGCAAGTGAGCTGCATGTAGAAGCAGGGTGAGAGTGAAGTGGGGAAAATAACAAAGAAATGTAGAGAGGGAGGGTGGAAAGCAGAAGTTATTAGGTGCGAGCTTTTGTCCTGATAGTCAGGCACATCAGTAAGAGACTACGATGGAGAAGAAAGCAGAGATGGAATTAGAGAAACTCACAAATCATTAGTGCAGAAGTAATCACACCCTTGAACTATCTCACATTTTGCCATATGAGAATCACAAACTTTAAAATTTGAGGCAGTTTTGAAGAGGGGATGGAGGTATGTGATGGATTTCAAGTTTTCTTTGCCGAACAGATCATTCTCAGTCGGTCTGGAAGTCAAGCATCTGCGAACATACATCTCTAGACCTCAATACAGATTCTCGATTGGATTCAGGTCTGCACTTTGACCGGACCACTCCGACGCGGTCCGTCAAAGTCCTAAGAGATTTGTCTTTCTGTATTGGCCTAAATTTGACTCCAGTCTACTCTGATTAGATTCCCTGTCCCTGAAGGAGGAAAAGCATGATACAAAACACCACAGCAAGTTGGTCAGGGTCTGCTATATTGCTTTGGACTGAAGTCAGAATATTTAATTTTGTTCTCATTGGGCAGAAGGATCTTCTTCCACATGTTTGCTGAGGCCCTTACATGGCCCAGATGCAAGTTTTAAGTGGGACTTCAATTGTTTGTCCTACAACAGGGACTTTGTTTTCTTGTCATTTGTACCTAAAGATGGATGTACGCTTAACAGACATTCTCCACCATTCTCACCAAATTCCATTCTCTGAATTTGGTGTTAATGAAAAATCCACCAAATTAAAGTATTTCTGAAAATTGCATCTGCACATTTGAGAAACTGTATTTATTCACTTTAGTCATATAATCTAAAAAATTAAGAATATTTTTGGCATTATTGTTGTTTTAAAGCAGTTTTTTTTTCCTATGGGGTTGAATGTTATGTGGTTGAAGATTTTAGCAAAGAGTAGCCATTAACTCTTGAGAAAACAAGAAATTAATACATTTTTAGAGATTTGTTACATTTTTCAAAAAAATTTTTTTTTGCATGTAACTGTGTTGAAAGGTTAAGCTTGACAATTTCAGTTTGATGGTAAAAACAATAAAATATAGGTCAGATAGTGAGAAAGTATGCATATACTTGGCTCCCTTTTCTGTATGAGCAGGAAAGGACTTGAATTATGTCACTTCCTGGGTGCTAAGGGAGTTTAACTGAACAATTATTTTTAAAAAGAAGGAAATAGGTAATAGGGGTGGGTGATATGGCAAAAAAATAGAATATAATAGTTTTTCAATTATATTATCATGATTTCAATTTTAGCACAATTTATTTTTAATGATGACCAACAAAACTTAAATCACACATTAAAGAAAAGAAACATTAAATAAGAACAATCATTCCAATTAGACATAATCCGCACAGGGCTAAAATACGGCTATCTCACACCGGAGATGATAGAAATGTGTGTGTGTGTATATATATATATATATATATATATATATATATATATATATATATATATATATATATATATATATATATATATAAAATTCACTTTTCAAATAACCTAATTAATAAATATATCAAAATCTTAAACGTATTTAAATGTATTATTTAAAATTTTAATATTGACTTGTTTACTAAAACAGAAAGCAAACATGAAATTACTGTAGTTTAAAAATATATTGAGAAAATAGAATAAAATATAAAATCTTATCAAATAAAAGACTAACATGCAGTTGTAAATATACCGCAAGATGTATAGTGCAATCTATAATACGCCAATTAACAATCCTCATACAATGGGGTCCATGCAGCTTTAACCGGTTCAAATGTTTTTTGCTGAATCCTGATGTTATAAACAGGCATACATAAAGCTGCCTAATACAAACGTAAATGATAATAATGTCGTGTAAAAACACAACGGTATACAAAGTGCTGCTGCTACATAAGATAATGAAGGTAGACTGTAGCGTAAGCAGTTCTAATTATTCTTCCATCAATCCAAGCATAGTCTTAATATTCCCTGCAACTCTGTGCATTCAACGTAAATGCATGTTATGGCGGTGTTTGGAAAAAAAAAGGCAGCTGGACTACTGGTAGCATGGATTGTTTTCCGTCTGTGTTGTAGAGTTTTTAATTATTTTTTCTAGCCTTTGCTGAATTAAGAACTACGAAGAAGAAGCACTAATCAACGCTGCTGCAGTCGGCCTTAATAACTTTAGCTGCCAGCTGGCTTCGTTGTGTTGTTTGCAATGTTTTCTCTTCAAGTGATTTAACAAGTGCCTTGATGCTCTCCTTGCAAACTTTGAAAATAATGTTTGTTTGCTCTTTGTCGTCTAAATCAGTTCCATACAATGGACGAGGACTTTCACTTCGGAACGAAACATTTATGCTCTCAGTCACGGCAATGCCATGCTTGTTTACAGGTTGTACAGGTGTAGATCGCTCCACGGTCTCAAATCGTCATATCGCACGGCCCTAAGGGGTATGTTGTTATGAGTTTAAAAAACTGAGGTACATGATTAAGTTGTAGGGATGCACGATCCCCTTTTTTTTGTCACTGATACTGATACAGATATCTCAGGTTTATGATCTGCCCGTACCAATCCAAACATTACTGATTTAAATAAAGTATGTGTTGTTAGGAAAGGATACTAGGTATGCAACGATACCACTTTTTTCAAACCAATTTGATACCAATACTTGGATCTGAGTACTTACCGATAACGAGTACCAGTGCCGATACTTCTACCACACACAAAAATGCAATAAATTGGAAGACGGGTTTTATTTTCTTCTCTGCTTGTTACAACAAATGGTGAATTAGAAAAAAAATCATAAAAAATGACAGCAAAAGTAAACTTTCAAGTGAAACATTAACATTTTCTGTGAAATTATTGGAATTTACACATTGTATGTATTGGTTCTTGGTAGGGGTGTCACAGTCTCGATTTTGTATCGAAATCGATCAAAATTATGTTACGACTCGGCGCATCGAAATCCAAAAGAGGATCGCGATCACCTGCTCCTCCTGTGTTTACTGTGCGTCCCACTCGTACTCAGTACCTACAGTTAGCAGGCGACCATCTATTGACTCAGATTTCCTCATCACATTGAACCTCACATTGCATTTTCCCTAACAAGTAAGTCTCACTAGTTCTTATACAACTCACAACAACTGGTAACATTTTAACTGCCTGTATCACATCCCCCGTGATCAGAGCACACATCTACAGAGCATATTAGCTGACGCTAGCAAGTAGCTACTGTCTAAGCTACAACTTGACCACGGCTAGGACATAAGAAGCAGCGGGACCAGAGCTAAAGCTAAACCAATGAGGAAATATTGAGTTCCCGCCGAGGTAATTCCACATTTGCATTGTAAACGAGGACCACTGTTTGCCACATTTTGTTGGCCCAATGAACTATGTGGACCATTGTGTCTCCAGTTGTCGTTCTGCAGTAACTATAAAAAGTCACTAGATGGCAGCCACAAATTGAATAGAGGATTTGGAGAATTGTGACACCCCTAGTTCGTGGTATCGATTAGATTTAACCGATGCCATACATTAGAAGGCTATCGGCCCTGATACCAGTATTGGTGCATCGCTATTAAATTGTGCTATTGTATACATGATTAATGTTTTTCTTAATATTTTTAGATTTAATTTAGGCTAAAGAAAACAGAAAAATAATTATATTACCAGAAAAAAAATTGGATTACTGTCTATATATATGTATAATATAGACAGATACTTCCATCTGAGCTGTATGCCTCTGCAGCTCACCTATAGTTGCCATGAGTCTCTTGGTTGCTTTATTCATAAATGCTGCCCTTGCCCTACCTCTTGGATTGAACAATGCCCTGAGAGAGCACCAAATCTCCACAGGAGGGTTCTCCACAGGAATGTGCTCCATCAAACCTTCATGGGAACAAGTACATTTATAACCAAGGTTAAAAAAAACAAAAAAACCGGTTGTGCTCCATTTTAATTAAGGGCTTTAGAATGGAGGGAGCTCAATACAAGTGTTTGCCACACATTTTAGTTATTTGTAAAACCTCAAGAGGTGTTAACATTTTCTTAAACTGTAACCAAACTCGTTTAACCACAGCCAAAGCCTTGTGTATCAAAGCCACTCACTACCAGTCAGACCTGAAGGACAGGCATCCACTCAGAGAAAGAGACCAAAGATCATCACATTTTCTTTATTTCAGCTGAATGTCTTTGCCACAAGGCCTTCCACACCCCCACCGCCTGTCATGCTGGGAGCACAAGGTAAAACTCACTTCCAGCCAGCCTGCTGATCTGTGCTTTCCTCCATCAGAGGAGCAGAATTAATCACGCGCACTAAATCTAGCTGTACGTCGTGGACGATGAATTATCTTGAAACTAGGCGGAGGACGGGGCGTTTGAGATCATTTTCGGCCACTTTGGGATCAGCACAAGCTGAAGGCCAAACATATTTGTGGCCGGGATGGCATGATGCAAAAAGTTGTCTGTAAAAATGAGAAGTAATTTTTCTGTCCTTTCTCAATAAAAAAACAAAAGATAAAGACATTTTTGGGTCAATTCTTCTTACTTCTTTCTTTTCACAGACATGTCAAATACGAATCCAGCTTAAATGAATGAGCCCACTCATTCTGTCAGAGAGGGGGATCTGCTCCTCTCCGATGATTCATTGTTACGGACCGATATGTGCGGAGATATTAGCCATTTCCTGTGTATCTTTAGTAGGACACCCTGGTTGCCACAGTGCTCGTTTTATTTCTGTTGCACACATTCATTGAACTCAGAAGTGGGCAGGGCTAATAATATGTGTTTATATGAAAGTAATCTAATTTACACACACACTTTTAGGGCATGTAGGGCAAGAATTGTTGTATTATCCCTAAAAAAATTAGGACTTTATCTCAAGAGAGATGATGTGAGCTCATTCAGGAATAGTCATGCTGCTTTTCCCAGGTTTCAGCAATAGTAGAAGATCAGTGTCGATCAGACAAAATGAAGGCTCTTGCGAAGAAGAGGTTCTCGCTCTCTCTGTCTGAATGGGATGTGGAGGAAGTACGGATTTTCCCCCTCTGTGTTAGGCTGATGAGATGCAGCCCAGGCCAGTAGGTCGCCATGGAGAGTCATTTCTGGGGCATGTAATTCTGTGAAGGCAGGAGCTTATCAAAGGCTGGAAATACACATGACTACTCTCTACTGCCACCTTCTGGATGAATTTCAGATAAGAATTGCTATTCATAATTTATTTATTATAAAATATACAAAGAAAAGGTACATTTTCAGATAGACTTTCCCCTCAGATCGTTCCATGGATGTTCAATAAGATTAGGATGTTTGCTCACTGAGAGCCATAGCCTAATTATGTTTTTCACAGCCATTTTTAGGGGCTTTAATTTATTTTATGAGTGACTATCCTGTTGGAGGACCAAACCAAACCCATGTTTTTCTGCTATTATCATTTTATTTTCTTCTAGCTCTTTATTCCTGTTTTCTGTACACATCGAAATCTTGAAGCTGGTCGAGATTGATTTTTGATGAATCCTAGTCTGTTTTTCCTGTTAATTTCTAAGTAACTCTGGATTTTCTTCCCTTTATGGATTAAAATCCGAAGGATGTTGCAGCCAGAAGTGATCTTTGGAGTTTAGGTGAATGATTTGAGCTGGTTTCTTTTCCTGCCATTTGTGCTATTCGTTTGATGAACCTGGGATTACATTTCCTTAATGCATCTATGATCTGGGCAAAGGGCTACAGTCTCATGCACATAATCCTTTTTAATTAATATTAGCAACTGTGTTAACAAAAATCTTAGTCATGTATAAGATGGTCTTTAAGCTACCAAGCTCTTTATACTGTAGGTGTTTTGTATGGCATTTCATAGATTATGTTTCTTGCCCGAGGACACAACGACTGAGACAGACAAAGTAGAGGGCCAAACCGGCAACCCTCTGGTGACATGATAAACTCCTACCTCCTTTGGCCACTGTCGCCCCAGATGAAAACGAACCTGTCCACATTAATTTTTTATTGGATAACGACCAAAAGTAAATAATGGTAATCATTTTTTTTTCAGTGTTTTTAATATTTATTTGCTTTATTACATTCTGAAGGCATAAAGCTTCACATTAGGGATTGATCTGGTCTGAATCCCTTTTCAGCAGGACGACAGAATCCCCGGGTAAAAGGTATAAGGGTTAAAACGGATCTTCTTAGTGTCAGTACAGCCTCATTAGATTTATAATATGGGATTTACTTTTGATTTAGATGATTTCCTTGTTGCGTTGATTTTATATTTTTGTCTTTGAAGCACACCATGGCCTCAAGAGTTATGCATTTCTGTGGTTGTTGGAGATGTTAAAGTGATGGAAAATGCTCTGCTGCATGTGGTTTCTGGAGCTCACCAACCTTCCCAATGGTTTCCATGCGGTCTCGCTGACCTCTTCGGCAGCTTCGAAATGGCCTGAGCAGCACACGCCAAAAAATGTCACTCTATCCATCTTGCGACAGAAGGTTTCTGGTTACAGATAAAGAACAATTAATGTGGTTTATATTTTTCTTTTCTGGTTTATGATTGTATCCTTTGCACATAGCACTCAACAACATCACACGACCCTGCTGATCTGGATCTTCACTTGGCTGCTTAACATTTATCGGCTATCCTCTGCTGCGACTGATTTAAAATGATCCACCCTGTTTTTAAAAGTAGGATGAAGTCTCTTGGAAAATAATCTACGGAACTCCTCTGATGATGAGAAATCAAGATGCCTCTCGTGTCAGCCGTGTGGTTCTGTGGTTCAAAGAGCAGCACATTCAAACATTTTTTCCCTTTTAGGCTCACCAGTAATTACAGATAATGTGATGTATGCAGACTCTGGAACAGCAAGGCAGAATCAATACACACCCACATGAGTCAGTGACAGTCGGTGGCCGTGTTTGCAGACCAACCACCATTTTTGTTTGTCTCAGTATCTCTTCAGCTCAGTAATTCATTGAGCGGGTTTACTCTGCGTGAGCCTCTTTCCATCAAGTCTGCCGCTGCCGTTGTAAACGCTCCACGGCTCCCTGAACAGTCTGGTGTCTCCTTTTACCCGCTTTATGTGAAATCCCTTGATTTCTAAATTTCATGTCATGCATTATTTTTTTTTATTCACACCACTTTTAACTTAAACTTAAAACTCCCAGTGAGTGCATGCATCCAATTCAACCTACTTTACTATGATACCCTAATGCAATGACACCAAGTGAATTCAGAAAACCTCTAATTAGTAAGCATGTATTCTAAGGATGATACTGGTCTCAGTTATTGAGCCGATATTAGTTGAGACAATTTAAAGCTCAAACAAAATAAAAAAGGTTAAACTAAAGCATCACATTGTTACAATGGTAACACAATGAATATTAAAAAGTAATTTTAAGTTTAATATTAATTCAATTAATTCTTTTTTAATATCATAAAAAATCTAAATTAAAAGGTATAGTATATACATTTTTATTCTTCTAAATGTATTTAATTGAAATACTTTTGCAACTTTTTAAATTTTTAAAATAAAACAGACTTTTAATAAAGTAATTATTAATAAAATAATGTTACAAAGAAACTTGTCTAGTCACTACACAGAAATTTAAACAATTAAAAAGTTGTAAACAATCTACACTGAAAAAAACAAAATCAGAGTAATGTTTACATTTTCATACATTTTAACAGCTGTTGTCCATGTTCAGTTACAGCTTTATGGATGGCCCCAGATGGGTTTGGGGGGCCCTAAGCAACCGCTTTGTTTGCTTATGCCTTGGGCAGGCTCCATACTAGTACTTGATAAACTTAACCGATATCATAAACCGATACTTGAAATATGGAAACTCTGGAATGATTTCACAGAAAATGTTTCTTTTTGACTTTAAATGCTAGTTTTGTGGTCAGTTTTATTCATGTTTTAAAAAAAAAATCTAATTCACCGTCATTTGTTGTGCTGTGAAAATAAAACCTGTCTTCCAATTCATTGCATTTTTGCGTGCTAGAAGTATCGGCATTGGGACTCAGTATCGGCAAGTACTCACATCCAAGTATTGGTATCGTAAAGGTTTAAACAAAAAAGGGGGTGTCGTTGCATCCATCTCTGGTGTTTTGCAAAGAAAAGTTCGTAATATTTCCTTAAACAACAGCGGTTTGCGGCTGTTATGTCAACTGAGATTGCATACTTACTTTAAGCAGCTACAATGCTAGGTGGTAGGTGATACCATGTACAATATTGTTATACATTCCAATACTATCAGTAGGAAGACTATATATCGAGATTTTTTTTAAACCGAATTCAACTGTAAAAAAAAATTTCACAGCATTCAAAACAATCCAACCTGTTTCATACATAACACATCTAGTTGTATTACTGGATGTAATTGATCCACTGGAACGAAGAAGGTGAAAACAGCCACAAAATACTAGTCTTACTTTTAACTTTACTGCATTAATTACTGTCATAATTAATGGTTCCATTCAAATTCTAAAAAATAAAAAATGATACTATGCTTTTAAATATAGATGCCTTATCATGACATTAAATATAGCGATATATTTGCATATTACTTTCTGACTTCACTACTATTTGTCACCCTTAAGGAGTTGTTAGATCATTTCTAATTTCTTGTTTCGTATGCTAAAAAGATGCATTATTTTCCTGGCATCTCTTTGAATGTGAATGCGGTTTTATATTTCTAACTTGACTGACTGCAGGGTTACTGCTTTTAGTAGCAGTTTAACCATCCTTGGGTTTTATCCGTCACATAAAATCAGCAGTTCTGCTGGATAAATGGTCACATTCACAGCGCTGACATAATGCAAGGTGCTGACCTCAGGCCTGTCCCGCTTTTTACGGCTGCAGGGTCGTTTCCACGGAACTGTAGATCTGGAACACAGGGTTCTTATTGTTGTCACTCTCCACACCCCTTGTACTCCCCCCATCCTTCATCCAGGGTTGCAAACAGAGTAAGTGGAAAACATTTCGTGTTTATCCTGATCTGTACCCAACCCCCCACCCACCCGAAACTTCTGCTCTTCACATCCTCCAGGTACCCTGCTGTAGTCCATAACCGAGGCCTCGGATCGAGTGAGAAGTGTGTTGTATGCAGGTCCACTCTCAAGAGTGCAATCCCTAATCTGTCCGTTAGGGGGCAGACATGTCCCATGTTTTAAACTTTGATAAAAGGATTCTTTGTACCATAAGTTCTCCTGTTTATGTCGACTAACAAAAACTAACTTTATTCTTCTCCTTGTTTGCTGGTTAAAATCAATAAATACTATTTTTCTATGACTGTTTCCGTTACTTGGAAAGAATAGTAGGCAGTTTTTTATTCTTGTAAAAACTAGGAAAACTGTTAGATCAGTTTTCTTTTTTTAACTTAAAGTCCATTTCTACATGGTTTCGATGTTAAATCGTGAATTAAAAATTTTTTTACAAAACTTTTTAATCGATATGAAAGGTAACTTTCCCTTCTTGAGCCTCGATATTTTGTGAAAACTCGATACAGACACCAAAACAAATACTCAAACAATAGCTACTCCAAGGAATAACATATTTTCCTAAAAGAAGTCAGAAAATTATATGTACTAATGTAAGATAATATCATAAATGTAGATTGGATTCGTTGAACAAATGTGTGGACTACAGGTTTATTTATAGTTTTGAGGATTTGCTTCATGCATCTGTATTTAGCAACAGTTCTGTTCAGTGTCTTTTGAGTTTGCATCATATTTTCTTCTTTTGTCATATTTTCTGCTGATCATCCAGTGGTGGCAGAGTTTTGCAAATGGCTCTGACTAGTTTCTGGTTGAGTTTTGGCAGCTTTAGTTTGGAGCATAATATTTCTTAACATGCTTCGCCAAGCCATCCTGGAAAGTATGACATTTTCCAGGATTCCATAAGCTGCCACTCCATCCATATTTCCAGATGTTTATCTGCCATCCTCTATTTTTATATTTCATTTTGCAAAACATAACGTTTTACCTTTAATCTTTGTAAATGAAATGAACTATAAAGTTGAACATGTGGTTTTGAAAAAGAGATGTGGATTTAGATTGGAAATATACGTAGGAGCTATTGATTGATTCACGATTGATACTCCTTTTGTTTTATATATATATATATATAAAGGTAAGGCAATTTTATTTGTATAGCACACTTTCAACACAAGGTAATTCAAGGCGCTTTACATGATTAGAAAAATTTGAAAATTAAAACAGAATCACTAAGAGAAATCTTAAACATTTATAAAAACAATTTATATAATAAATAGAAAGGAGAACATTTGGTGATTAGAACCTAAGAGAACATTTGTGTAATATTATTAATTAAAATGGAAACATTTAACAGTAGTTCAAAATAATTAATGCAAAAGTGGTATCAGTTACTTGTAAGCAAGTTTTAATTTTTGATTAGAAATGGTGCAGTGTCTCTGCAGTTTTGCATTCATCCGGGATCTTGTTCCAGATATGGAGAGCATAGAAACTGAAAGCTGCTTCTCCATGTTTGGTTTTGGTTCTAGGGACGATCAGTAAACTAGACCCTGAGGATCTTAGTGATCTGGATGGTTTGTACCTTTATAGCAGATCGTTAATGTACTCTGGTGCTAACCCATTTTGTGATTTATAGACTAACAGAAGCACTTTGAAGTCTATTCTCTGAGCTACAGGGAGCCAGTGTAAGGACTTTAGAACTGGGGTGATGTGTTCTACTTTCCTAGTTCTAGTGAGAACACGAGCAGCTGTGCTCTGGATCAGCTGCAACTGTCTGATTGCTTTTTTGGGTAGACCTGTGTAGATACTGTTACAGTAATCGAGGCGGCTAGAGATAAACGCATGGATGAGTTTTTCTAGGTCTCCTTGTGTGATCAGTCCTTTAATCCTAGAAATGTTACTCAGGTGATAGAAAGCTGATCTTGTTATTGCATTTATGTGACCTTAGAGGTTCTGGTCTGGGTCCATTATTACACCTACTGTAGATTTCTGGCCTGGCTGGTAGTTTCTAGTTGGACCAACTGAAGCTGTGTACTGATATTTAATCAATCTTTTTTGGGTCAGAAGATAAGTATTTGTGTGTTTTTGTTCAGTTGGAGTAAATTACGGGACATCCAGTTGTTAATTTGCTCAATGCATTTATAAAGGGTTTGGATGGGTTAAACACCACCTGGTGACATTGAGATATAAAGCTGAGTGTCGTCAGCATAGTTTTGGTAGTTAATATTAATTGTTGTCAGTATCTGGCTTAGTGGGAGTATGTAGATGCTAGGAGGGGGCCCTAGGATGGAGCCCTGGGGGACATGTGGTTTCTGTGTTTTGTGATGAGAACTGGCTAATTGACACAAAGAAATTCCTGTTCTTGGGGTAGAATTTGAACCAGCCGTGTACTGTACCAGAGAGTCCGACCCAGCTCTCTAGACGTTCTAGTAATGTATCATGGTCAACGGTGTCAACCGCCGCGCTGAAGTCTAATAGTACCAGTACTGTGGTTCTACCACAGTCAGTATTTATACGGATTGATAAATATCAAAGCGGTTGTTCATTGTTAGGAAACTGTTTAACTGCTGGAACACAGCTTTTACAATAATTTTACAGATAAATGGGAGATTAGAGATTGTTATGTAGTTTTGCATTAACATGCTGTCTAGGTTCTTCTTTTTTAGTATTGGCTTGATACAGTGGGGCAAAAAAGGATTTAGTCAGCCACCGATTGTGAAAGTTCTCCCACTTAAAATAATGATAGAGGTCAGAAATTTTCATCATAGGTACACTTCAACTGTGAGACAGAATTTGAAAAAGAAATCCAGGAATTCACATTGAAGGATTTTTTAAGAATTTATTTGTAAATTATGGTGGAAAATAAGTATTTGGTCACTTCAAACAAGGAAGATCTCTGGCTCTCACAGACCTGTAACTTCTTATTTAAGAAGCTCTTCTGTCCGCCACTCTTTACCTGTATTAATGGCACCTGTTTGAACTCGTTATCTGTATAAAAGGCACCTGTCCACAGCCTCAAACAGTCAGACTCCAAACTCCACTATGGCCAAGACCAAAGAGCTTTCGAAGGACACCAGGAAAAGAATTGTAGACCTGCACTTGACTGGGAAGAGTGAATCTACAATGGCCAAGCAGATTGGTGTGAAAAAATCAACTGTGGGAGCAATTATCAGAAAATGGAAGACATACAAGACCACTGATAATCTCCCTCGATCTGGGGCTCCATGCAAGATCTCATCCCGTGGGGTCAAAATGATCATGAGAACGGTGAGCAAAAATCCCAGAACCACACGGGGGGACCTGGTGAATGACCTGCAGAGAGCTGGGACCAAAGTAACAAAGGTTACCATCAGTAACACACTACAACGACAGGGAATCAAATCCTGCAGTGCCAGACGTGTCCCCCTGCTTAAGCCAGTGCATATCAAGGCCTGTCTGAAGTTTGCCAGAGAGCACATGGATGATACAGCAGAGGATTGGGAGAATGTCATGTGGTCAGATGAAACCAAAGTAGAACTTTTTGGTATAAACTCAACTCGTCGTTTTTGGAGGAAGAAGAATACTGAGTTGCATCCCAAGAACACCATACCTACTGTGAATCATGGGGTGGAAACATCATGCTTTGGGGCTGTTTTTCTGCTAAGGGGACAGGACGACTGATCCGTGTTAAGGAAAGAATGAATGCGGCCATATATTATGAGATTTTGAGCCAAAACCTCCTTCCATCAGTGAGAGCTTTGAAGATGAAACGTGGCTGGGTCTTCCAACATGACAATGATCCCAAACACACCACCCGGGCAACGAAGGACTGGCTCCGTAAGAAGGATTTGAAAGTCCTGGAGTGGCCTAGCCAGTCTCCAGACCTCAACCCCATAGAAAATCTGTGGAGGGATTTGAAAGTCCGTGTTGCTCGGCGACAGCCCCAAATCATCACTTTTCTCGAGAAGAAATGCATGGAGGAATGGGCCAAAATACCAGCTACTGTGTGTGCAAACCTGGTAAAGACCTATAGTAATCGTTTGACCTGTGTTATTGCCAACAAAGGTTATATTACAAAGTATTGAGTCGAACTTTTGTTATGCCATCATTTTAAGTGGGAGAATCGGTGGCTGACTACTTTTTTGCCCCACTGTAACTGCTGTTTTTAAAGCTTGGGGGAAAACACCTGATAGGAGGGATGTGTTAACTATTTTGATTAGATCCACCCTGATGGCTGGGAGGACATTTTTTAAGAAAACCTTACTGTAAGATATCCAAGCAGCAGGTGGCAGAGCTTTGTTTGTCAATAATTTTATCAAAGCTCCATGGATTTATTGTTTGGAAATCTTTCATTTTCTCAGCATGGGTGTTAACTGGGCATAACATTGGTATTGGGGTTGAAACTGATGTACTGATTGATCTTCTGATGTTCAAGATCTTTTGAGTAAAGATGCTGGCAAATTCATTACAGGCCCTGGTGGAGTTTAGTTCAGGGGCTACTGCCACAGGAGGAGGAGTTAATCTCTCCACTGTAGCAAATGGGAGGGAAAAGGGCAGATAAAGAACCCCTATGGTCATCCATGAGGGGGTAGTTTGTTGTGGAACCAACGTGTGACCCATTTAAACAAGTCAGTCTCGGGCTGTGGTCACGGAGCAGGAAGAGAGGGCACAGGTCACCCATTCATCCATTAAACCTACACCACTTAGTGAATGACCCCCCCCCCCCCCCCCCCCCCCACACACACACACACACAGACACACTCACACACACACACACGGACGTATCCTGAGGTCCTTTATATCGCTAAAGGAAAAACTCAGCTTTAAAACTTGACTGTAAAAATTAAATAAAACATCAAGTCTGAATCTGACAGACTTGCAGAAAGCAATCATTAAAACCCATTTCTCTACAATGTGTTTCCCTGGGTAATGAAGCACAGAAAGTGTAAGATGCTTCCCTGTGTGAGTTTTGATGAATTACAGCCACTCAACTAAAACCCTACAGTGTGCTTTCTGTGTGTGAGTGTGAAACATTGAAATAAAGAATCATTTTTTTTCAAAATGTCAGATGCCAATCGGAGATTATCCAATTAGAAAATGCTTACAATTAAAGTAATCTCTCTTGATTTGCCCTGATCACTGATCGAAAGGTCAAATGCTGATTAAGTTAATTTGACAGGTAATTACTTGAATTAATAAAATGTTGAATGACAGCTCCCAGTTTTTCTAAGAGTTAAGGGGAGGTTGAATAAAAATCTAATGTAATGGCTATAGACATACAGTATAGCATAAAGCGTAAATTGACCCCATCAGAGAATAAACAATTTACAGCCAAATTCTAAAACTGCTCCCAATAAATAAAAAAACCTGCAGCATATTTTTCTCTCTCGTGTTCTAAGAAATTTCAACTCTAGGTAGACTTGAAAGTTAATTATTCATGGTCTCACCCACAATAGCCGGTTACTGCCCACTTTCTCTGTAGCTGAAAGCCTTTGCCCAGCAGTTAGCAGAGAAGCTACAGAGCAACGCAAAAAGTCGCATATAGGGCAGAACAACTTGGCTCCTGGGCGCTTTGTAGGAAGAGGACCTCTTCATTGCATTCCTTGCCAAAGGCAGAAGATGTGAGGAGTAAATCGTTGGATTTCATCTTCGGAACTCCACCAGCAAAGTTTAAAACACCTTTAGTTTGGTCTTGCGATCACTTCGAGGACAATGATTTTACAAATGTATTTTTAATAGGGATGCACTAATACCTGTACTGGTATCGGGTATCGGCCCCGGTACCATCTAATGTACTCGTATTGGTATCGGGTAAAGTTAAACGATATCATGATACTTAAAATGTGAAAACTCTGAGATAATTTCACATAAAATGTTCATTTTTAACTTGAAATTTGTGGTTTGTGGTCTTTTTTATTAATATTTTTTGCATCATTTGTTACAGCAAGCATAGAAGAAAATTCATTGTATTTTATTTATTTACTTTTTTTTTTGGTTGAAGTATCCGTATTGGTACTCAGTATTGGCAGATATTTAGATCCAAGTATTGGTATCGTGTCAGTGTAATCGGAAAAACATTTTAAATAAAAGGATGAGAAAGATTCCTTCTAATTTTTTTTGTAGGATTAATTCAACTTGTTTGTACAAACAAGGAGGAACAGTATCTCACAGCCGGGATCCATGTAACAGCTGATCTGCTTCCCAACAACTAACAAAGCCTTAAATAGATTCAGTCAACCTTACTATTATCTCTACCATATCAGTAAACATTTCTTCTCAGTGAAGTTGGTAGACTCTCAGGCATCTTTGTCTGATAGGACACGCTCAATCTTAGGACACTTCAGGATATTCAGTGCTCCGAGGGTCGTTTCCATGGCAATACAGGACGTAGGGATCCTAATATCAGTTCCATTGACCTAACCTAACATTATACAGTGTCACACAATCAGACTATCACTATATCATGAAGAAATAGCACACAGTTCTCTCAGTATGCAAGAATACACAGAAAGATAATTCTTAATATACATATCTTAATATAAATTTTCTCATTACATTGGTTTGAAAAAAGTGGTATCGTTGCATCCCTAATTTTTAATACAGTAAACGTGGAGAGTGATTACATTTTGTGGACTTTTTTTTAAAAGAAAACATTGCGATAGCATGTAATAATTTGTATTGTCATTTAAATGTCATCATCATATGGTGAGAACTTCATATATCGATGCCCATGTTGGAAACTGTGTGATGCAGCTTGTATTATGCTTGTAGTTGAGTTTATTCCACAATATGGCTGAACATATAAGAAGAACATGAGATATACAACAATGTTGAATCCTGCGATCATGATATGATTTGCAATTAATAGATTAAAAAAAAAATGTATACATAACCCCCCAGATACTAAGAAGTTTATCCAGCATGAGAAACAAATTAAACTAATTTCTAAAAACTGGTAGGGATGTTAACTCAGTGACTACCTAACACTCACATGCAGGATGTAACACTAGCTCTGCTATATATTGTGCAGCTCTGTTCCACATACGTGTCTGTACTTTTCTAACACACACACACACACAGTGTGCACCAAAAGCCACTTTGCTTGTATTTCCACTCGGTGGGGCTGTTTCCTCGGAGAACTTTGGCAGTCAGGTCGCTGACACAAAGGGTGAAGCTAAAACATCCCGTTCATCTGCATAGAACATATGCAGGGCAGGGTGAATATGCTTTCCCCGAGCAGCTGTCTGAAGCTGCATTTTGCCTTTCGAGTTCAGATACACATCTGGTATATTTTTTCTCTCTCTCTCTCACTCTCTCTCTCCCTCCCCAGCATCCAAAGGGTGGTAAGGAGAACTAGGCCGCATAAAGATAGCTCCCGGCAGCCTCAATGCCACCTCCCAAAATATATCTGCTCATGAGAGTCATCAACCCCCCCTGTCATCCTTCTTTTACTCCATCTCCTTTTGCAGGGAGGGCATTAATCAGCACTGGGATATGATCATTTTGGGTCTTTTTATATGAAAAAATATTGGGGGAGCTTAATTCTCACTTTGACTGTTCCTCAATGCAAAGATGACATCAAGACTGAATTAATTTAGATTATTGGGGATTTAGGAGAGAAAGCGTTCAGGACTCGATAAATGTTTGGGTCATAACAGAAAGGCCAGTTAAACAGGAAATCTTAGCATGTGGCAGGACTCACTTTTTTTCACTTTTTTTTCCACAAACCTTGTCCAAGATGACAAAAATTGCCATTTTTATTTCTCTGCATTATAATTTTAATGGAGTAGTCTTAAGTATTGCCTGTCTTTCTGTAAAAAAAAGAAACAAAAACTAACTCCTTTATTGTGATCCATTGACACCACTTTACCACCAAAGAAACAAAACCATATATGGAAAAGATAACCAAAGAGGAGAGTGTACCCTTTCAAATGGGCTCAATATTTTTCCTGCTGCCTGGATGGCTGCAAAGGGACCGAGAGTGTAACCCCCCCCCCCGTTTGGCCCACATTGACACAGAATGAGGACAATAGTTTGGCTCACAGACATATGTGCCTAAAGTGGGAAAGTGGAACTGTACGGAAATGGGAGTGAAAGTGAAATGATGCATCTTTCGGACCTTATTTACAGAAGAAAAATGTATTTGTGGGGACGAAACTGCTTTGATATAGCAAGCAAATTTATATTTTGAGATATTTTTTATCAATCTATTCTTTCCATGTTTTTTTGTTCCATCCATCTTATTTTGTCATTTGAATTTTTATTCCTGTGACAACGAAAACCTTTAATCTCTGTCCAAAAGGAGCTCTTCTCCTTCAACCAGGACCTTTTAATGTCTTTATTTGAAAATTTTTAATTTTGCACATCGTCATAGTTATAGTCTCATCAACACCCCCCCCCCACCCACACACATTTTTTTCATTTTTTCAGTCGCACGTTCACATGCCTGTATGTGTGTACAAACCTCTACACACCAGCTCAACAGTATCGAGGTCAAACTATTAGACGGAGACCCCCACCACCGCACTCCCTCTGGCTACCTTTCTGCGAGGCGTCCAGTCATGTAGAAGCAGACCCATCTGCCCCGAGAGAGGACGAGAATACAGAGGCAGACAGGGATGCAGGCAAAGGAGACACACGTGTGCATGTGCTCAAATGCAAAGCAGGCAGAGGTGGAAGCGAGGCTCAGTGGCAAGGAGAAATGATGCCAGAACAAGAGACGGATGGTGGTGAGGGGGAGAATGAAGCAGATTTGTGCAGCGTTGCCCTGAGATACAGGATGTCGTAATAAGGCAATTGAGAGAGAGTGAGAGAGAGAGAGAGGGGGAGAGCAAAGTGGAAACAGGGGAGGAGTTTGAGCCTCAAGGAGAAAAAACATGAGTTTTCCTGTCTGCTACAACCCGACACCCCTCCGCCTGAGCAGAGAGTGGAACGCTCCGCCTTGCTCTGGGCTCTGTTGTTGTGCAGAGCTGCACAGGGCCTGACAGAACCAGCTTGACAGAAAGAGGAGGAAGACTTTGGGACGGTGACATGCTGTGGATCGTCCAGTCATCATCCAGTCCAACCAGCACCACCGCAGAGGAGAGACCAAGCCAAGACCAAGAAGATATGGAGCATCAGTGAAAGCCGGAGAAAGTGAGGGAGAGGCAAGGTGAAGGAGGAGAAGGGAGGAAGGAAAGGGAGGGAGGGAGGGAGGAAGGAGGCTGGAGCACGAGGAGGGGCGCCTGACTGACATTGCTGCTGTTGCTTTTAGCTCCTATAAACACATCAGCAGAGGCAGACCCAGACAGAGCGGGCTCTGCACACTTGCTGCTCTCTCATTATTCTCAGTGGAGCCTCGTACTCCATCTCTTTCTTCCTATTCTTCTTCAAGCAAGAGGATAGAGAGAAGGACAACGAGAAGAAGGAGGAGAAGGAAGGGAGGCAGTAACCATCTCCTTTCCTGCTCTCAGACACACAGCAGAGAGAGAGAGAGAGCAGCTAAACCATAAAGGACAGGAAGGAACGCAGCTTTGTATTCTCCTTAATTTCACCGTCTCCTGTGGTGGCTCGGCCAGAGAGCGGCTAACAGGCACCGCTCATGTCCGTGAACTCAGAGAAATCCTCGTCCCCTGAAAGGTAACATCACTCTGCTGATGCTCATCGTTTCACTCATCCCCCAGTGCATGCCTGATTATTGGTATTTTTTGGTGTATTCTCAAATCTCGCAGCGCGGTTCCACCGCCACCCTGAGCGCCTGCCTGTTTTGACCCGTTTCTCTTTCCCTTTCTCTTTCTGTCTGCGCTGGTTTCCTCCATTGTTCGAGACACAACACTGAGACGGCTAGCGGGTGCAGAATGCACCTTTTCATTCCTTAACATGTTTAGGATTCTGCTAAGCATGGACAGCATATACATAATCTAACAGCATTATCCCATTTACACATCTCCGAGGCCATGATAAGGAAAATGCCACACAAAAACTCAATTGTGTCTTTGATGGTGGTGCACAGAGCTTCCACAGCACAGAGTGTCAACACACGTCAACATCAGCTCAGCCAGCAGAAGAAACGCAAGACAACAGCTCACTACATGACGCACCAGACTGCATGCCGTTTTTGAACAGTACACATCTGCTTTAAACTGCTTTGGCCAATCAGATTAAGCTTTTCTCACACCATAAAAGAGCCACTTATTTTGATGTTGATTAGCATGCTCGCACGGCCCGCTGTCCGTCATCAAACCCAACAAAAACACAAGCATCATGGCCACGGATAGGCCAGAATGGAATTCTAATAGTAAAAATACCAACATTTCATCAGGTTTTTCTCATGTGATCAAACTGCTTTGCTTTAAAAAAATGAATAGCAACAATTATTCCGTCTGCTCCTTAAGTAATAGATCTTAATTGCATGTCACCTTTAGAATAATGTTTATTAACATTTATTTTTACTTTGACTTTAACAAATCAACTAAAGCAAAAACGTTAATCTTTATTGTGTCGGTCAGGGTTGAGCGATTTGAAAGTCAGTTTGTGGTATTTATTCCAGTATCTAAAGAAGCAATTTTAGAACTATTTCGTGAAACATTTGCACTAAATGGAATCAGAGACTTAAAAGTTGTTAAAACTGCTTAAAAAATCAATCTCACCCTTTTATCCGATATGCAACCTCAGTGCACAAGTTAGACCAAATAGTGCATGCTTGCTGCTTAAATGTGCATAATGTCTAGAGTGGACTTTTTCCATATATTGATAGTTATTGATGTTCTCATTAACATGAAATATATTAGAGTTCTTATTGCCATAAAAAACAATTGTTGATGTATTCCCCGTTCGTGCAGGATCCTAATATTCTGTTTTTTTATGTTCTGACACAAGTACAGTTGCCTTATGATAAAATTGAAAAGAGAATTTGTTTGATCAGTTCATATAAAGTGACTTTAATTTACAAATATTCGATGGTGGTGAATTGGATTGAATCAATTTGAAATTTAGAAGGATGGGTCTTAAATGTAGCACTTTTTTCTTATGTTTAGCTGTTTTACTTGGTAGCTTGAAAAAGCAAAAAGAGAATGACCAGATTTTGTGAATTTGACTATTGAGACTGATCAGACTTCTTCTGCAGGGCAGAAACAGATGTTGGTCTCCCCCTTCTTTTAAAAATGGTCTGTTTTCAATGCACTTATTATTATGAGGCAGTTAATTAGTCAGGCTATCTGCTCAGGTAGCCTGCAGCTTAAAAGCAATGCAAGTGATGACTTGCGCTCCAGTTAGTTTTCTGACCATGACTGTCTGTGTTTCCCAGAAAAAGAAAAAAAAAAGAACTAAATAAAAATTTCTTAAAAGTCAAGGGACGTTTTAGCTAGCTGATTGGAAGTGCACAGTAAAACATGGGGGAGACGTGGTGTTACAAGAAGGGCAACACTCATCAGTAGCATAAGATGGAAATGAAGAAGAAAATAACGTTATTATTTTTTATCTTCTATCTTTCTTTATTTCTATCACCCTGCAATATTTTTTAGGACCTGTTCTGACGAGAAGAATCAAGGCTTAGAATAAAAGATCTTGAAGTTCAGCGACATGTCCTGTCTTGCTGCTTTTCAACACGATGTGTCATATATGCGATAAGGGTGTCGACTGATGCCAATCAATTTATTCATGACGTTGCCCTTCATCCCCATACAGCCAGAGAAACCATTGCTGACTCAGATCTTTCTGATTGTCATTAAAAAGGGACCATGATGGGGGATTTTGGTGTCTTCCAAACCATAGCATTTATACATATATAGATGTATAAACATGATCATTAACGTACTTCAAATGTAAACATCATTATGTTGACACATAGTGAGTAACTATGTCTCAGAAGCAGGTCCTCATCCCAGTCTGGTTAGTAAGTAGAGATTACTGTGTTCTTGAATAATTTGGATCAACTCATGTGCTTCCATGCAGCCTCTGAAGATCAAAGTGAAGCCAGCATTTTTTTTTCGTCCTACAAGCAGCACCTTATAAAAAGATATCCCTTCAACGCTGTTTAGCACATCTGCAGTGGCTTTCTGTTTGCTCACTTTCTGTGTCAGTGAATCTGAAAAAAAGTAAAAAGAAAAAAAACATGAAATTTGTTATGTGTGCTGATTTTCTTGACCTAATTTAACAGGGACCTGTGTTCTGATTCAGATTTAATCGGGCAAAGCCCCACATTCCTAAATTGGCGGGCAGAAGGAGCTTGATTTGACGGGTGCCGGAGGGCGAGGAGCTGGCGGATGACTCAGATAGTCGCTGATGCTTCGCCGGGTTTTACGTCCTGAAAGGGCTGCTGCCATCCGCACGGCCCCGTGCCAAAATCCCCGATTGGCACGCTTTCAGCACATACTGCAGTGGCTGCACAGATGAGGCCAAAAGTAAATGGGCACAAACAATATCTGAGACGATTACAGAGGTAGTTGGGTACAGAGGAGAATCTGATGCATTGTCTGGTACTTTTAAGCGGAGTTTAATGTGGCTGTGGACACATGCGTCCTGTAAAAAGACCGTGTGTAGAGGATTAGGACAAAGAAAATAGGATCTCTAATCCTCGTCACTCGCCCCAATGATGATATGATGCATGTGGATTGTGTGTCAGTGCCTCTTTGGTGAAATTTGTGGATTTCATCGCTCAGCTTGTTTTTATCCATCAGCCATTGTCTGGCTAACAGTGGTCTGTGATTAAGAATAACTCAGCTTAGTCCTGTGTAACAACTAAAGGAGACTATCCTGCATGCACTGCTGCCTCATTTTTTTTTTCAAACTCTGACTACATCTCAAATGACCTCTGAACTTAGTTTGCATTCAGACAGTCTCTTAGCAGATGGTGTTTATGTAAATGGTCGCAATGGTTTACCTTTGTGTCTCCGAAATTGGTGTTTGAATGTGTAATGATCTCCAAGTCAGCATGGAGCTCTGTTATAAAGCTTGGTTTACAGTTTGTGTATTCAAACGTAGCGGTCTGGGCCGTGCAACAAGGTTCTAAAAACGATTCCTTTCTGAAGAGCAGTATGTATCTTGATCAAGAAAGACATTTCTAAAAATGTTAATAATTCATGAAGCTTGAAATCACCTTCTAAAAAACTGAAATTCAACCCATAATCTGTAAATAAAAAGGGATGTAAAAAAAAACATAGATAGGGCAATATGTCATGAGATTTTAGGTTATTCTTTTGTATCAATATTAAGAAGCAATACATTTATATTTATTTACATTTTTTATTTTTATTTAATGTAACCAGAAATTATGACCGTATTTCTTAGTCATAAAATTAAAAATATGACCGCTAGTTGGTCACCGTTGTCAGCTTCTTCGTTCCATTGGATCAACTAGATCCAGTAATAAAACTGGATGTTTTAACTATGTAACAGGTTGGAGTATTTGGAATGCTTTGACGGTTTTTCTACAGTTAAACTCAGTTTTAAAAATCTAAATATATATAGTCTAACTCATACACTAAAAAAAAAACTTGCTGGGTGAGAATAATAAAATGATGTAAATCATTTCAATTTAGCAATAAAGAATTTTGTTGAGTGAACTAAACGTAGACATGTTGGGTCAACTTAATACATTTGGGTTGTTATAAGGATAAAAAAAGGGCCTCTGTTTTCTGAGCACCTGCACACACCACTTTGCTACACAATCACTCAGAAGATTTGTATATAATAACACATATGACTTCATTTCAAGTGTTAACTAAATATGATTATAATGTTTCAGTGACACATTTCCGTCACTTTTTTCATTAAAAAAAGGGAATTTGCAGGTCTTTATAATATTATAATTGTTTGTTCACACAGCAAGTTTTTTTTGTGTGTACTATCACAATATACAGTAATATATCACTATATATTATATCGTCCCCCTGTATTGTGATACATATTGTATCACCAGATTCTTGCCAATGTACATCCCTGTTCATTTAGGGAGTCTTGCAAAAAGTCTCTCTTGCCACTTTTTTTACTTGCAAAAGTATTTGTTTTCCTGGAAGTTGGTGACATTTATAATAATTATGTGATAGACCAATACAAGGCAGTGTAGGAACATATATTTAGCCCCCTTTCACTTTAATCTGGCTAGATAAACTACATTGAAAACAATTGCTTTGAATATGCAGTGCATCTACTTCTCTGTTCACTTCACCATTATGTGCAAAAAACACCCTTAAAGAATATCATCCCCGTTACTCTAACTCTTGCAACTCTAAATAAAACATTTTATAACTGAGTGCTTTAAAAATCTGTTTTATTCTTTACAATTACTTGGTAAAATCTATAAGTGTGATGTGCATTTGTGTCAGGTGAACTGTACTTTGCTATCCTTAGAGAAAATCTAGATCAAGAAATTGCCTTCAGAAGTAAGTTTGTAATTTCTTTCCACTTCAAAATGTTGAGCTACTTGTCTTGGTCTGCCTCAAAAATTCCCAATGAAATGCATTACAGGATTTTTTTTTTTTATTGTGACAAAATGTGGAAATGTTATACATATTTTTTGGAAGATACTTTATGATAGAAAAATACTTGCTGCTGGAATGTCATGTCAAAAAATCCCCCACGATAACCGGATATATTTTATTATTTAATCCTAAATTATTTAGTGTTTTGTCCATTTTTTTCACTTTGATTTTGGCTTTCTGCTCTAAAAACCGTAACACCCTCTGCAGCCTGTGCGGCATACACCCAAGCAGACACAAACGGAGCCATGCCCAGTTCAGCAGAGCTTCATTTGTGCTGAGGCATGTTTGTCCACAATACTGCTATGTGGAATCTGTGTGTGTGCGTCTTAAACCAAATGGATGGGCAAGTTGGGCCCGAAAAGGGCAAGATGTGGCGTGGAGACAAATGCTTTTCAAGCGATCGCATTAGGAAGGCGATCCTTGTGTAACCCAGCACTCGAGGCAATAGCGAAGATGGATGGAAGGCAAGGTGTGTGTGAGTGTGTATGTGAGATTATGTGTGTGTTTGTGAAGGGATATTAAAGCGCTGTGTGTAAGCAGTTTCTTTTGACATGCATGCCATTTTATAACCGCTGCTCCTTGATGGGGGGTTTAGGTCCTTTGAAGAGTCTTAAGACTAAGAATTAAAAGAGTTGAACTAAAAATTCGAAGTTCAAAAGTTTACAGGCTTTGCTGCAAAGTGAGGGTGCAGCTCTTGTTGTGTTATTGATGGATTGAAGGGGCCTGCTTAATAGTGCTGATCTTGGGAGATTGTGCTCTTAAGCAGCATTCGTGTGCTCTCCAGTGTGTATATTTGGAAATATGTAGTCGATACACATGCAGTTTCAGTATACTGGTGTACAGTATATTAAAAGTAGATAAATGGCCTACATTTTGCTGCGTAACAACTAGAATTATTTTTTTTTTAAACATGAATCTATTTATTATCCTAATAAAAGTGAGCTATTGTGAAAATCCTACTTTACAGTTGACGTCACAATTTTGCTGTGCAAGTGCTGCTGGTTGCTAGTCATAGCAAACAAACCTTATTTACCAACTGAAAGACGTGCTTGGACGTCAATGTGAAGGCAAAAATGATATGTGAAATTTAAAAGATTTTCTCACAAATTAGCAAATATAAAATTGAGGATTTTTTGACAAAGAAAGACTTTTCTGGGGTTTTCCTTGAAGGAGTCACTGCTAAATATCGATTGCTAGAACTGAAGCGCTGACTCAAATGTCAGTCAAAGTAAAACTGCATCACTACGAGAGGCTGTTGAAAAGGTGTTGGACTGCATTGAAAATACAAGTTTATCCTGGAATGGATGGTGGCAAATGCTGTGAACTGAAAAATAAAGGAGTCGCTAGCCAAGAAACACCTGTTACAACCGTTACCGTGACAACACCGCACAGTGGCTGGTCCACAGAGTTACTATTTCCAATGTGAGTAAAACTAAGAAGCAAAAGGTTCACTTGACTTGTAAAATACATATAAAATATGGAACGCACAAAAAATGTAACCTCGCAGGTCAGGTTATTTTTTTTTTATGTATATTTTTTATTCTCCTCTATTCAAAGACAACACAAATTGTAGGGTCAAAAAAGAAATAGCCCATAAAAAAGCACCTAAGGGTTAGGTGTGTGGTCCGAAAACAGTCCCATGCATCAGGCAGCAGCCATTATATTTATGCTGTTGCGTGTAGCTTTCACTAAAGCTCACACACAAGAAGAGCCACCCTCCACTCTGCAGCCCAACAAGAGCTAATGATGCATTATAATGAGCTAGCTTGTAAACTAGTTGGTCCACCCATTCTATCTGACTTTCTGGCCATCATCACCCACAGTATGCCATCGGTGCCACCTTCCCACATCTGAACAGAGGCTTCCTTGCCTCCTTGTTTAATTTATTTATTTTTTCTCTCTCATGTCGGGGCTAGATAGAAAGGACGACGCCTACATGCCGTCTCCTCTGCTCCCCTTGGGGCTTTAAGCGAGGTAGCGACGGTAAATAGGAGTATCTGTGGGTATTTGTGTAGTCAAAACTGCTCTGAAGTTTTTCCGCCTTTGCAAGCCAGTCTAACCTGACCAAACAGCTGTGTCACTGTGAAGTAATTCTGGGAATTTCCACTCTGCCCGTTGTGATCCTATGAGGTTAATCAGAGATGGGAATCTCCTTGTCGGCGAGAACAAGACACCATGTAAGCAACACAGCTATTACCATGGCGATACCTCCGAGGTGATTGGTACTTGGGTACCCGATCTGCAGTGTGCCGCCCTCCCTCTGTGGGGTATCGGTGCTACACGTGCAGCACGAGGTCAAAGGTCACAATTTAATCACTGGGTGTGAGAAAAAAAAATTGATTGAAAAATCTTTAAAATCAACATAGTCCTATTAAGAGGAGTTTTTAGTTACTGTTCCCACTCCCTGTTTATGCTGACCTTGTGCACTTTTGCTAAACATCCACATGTTTATCCTCCCCTGTAATTCATAGTGAAAACACCCTTCCTATTCACAGCATCACTGCATTCCATGGTGGAAGTATTTTTACAGTTCTCACAGAGACGAGGATATTAGGCAATTTATTTTTATTTTTAATAAAGAACCAGGATGAATGCACATGAAAAACCTTCTGCTGTGATTCTGAGGCCAATCCGTGGACTCATTAGTAGGTTTACATATACAGCATTCCAGCATTTCCTGTAATGCAGGCAAATTAAACCACTCACTCTCAGCTTTCAATACCTCCTTGCATTTATTTTCAGCTTTTCTATTCTTGTTGATGTGCTTTGTTTTTGTTTATTTTTATTTTTTCACAATAGTCTTTATATTGGTAAAGCTAATATTTGGTATGGAATGGTTCAAGTGTAATAATTAATTACTAGGATAATGTAAGAAAAATAACCAAGTTTGATTTGCGTTTTTTTTACATCCTTTTGATTAAATTGATTTATTCACAGTATGTTTTAGGCACCATACAGATGCAGTCAGAGTTTTGATACAATCTTTTCAGACATGAATGACATCATTTTGGTGTCTTTTAATGATTTATTTGACTTTGGCAAATGTCCACATTATCAAACTATTTAGTCTGCATATAAACTGAATCAGTGTGTTTTGTAAACTTCCTTTAAAAAGTATTTGTCGTGAGCGATTCTATAAACAGGAAGTAAACTAAATTGGACTGACTCTTAACATACTTAACTTGCAACCTTATAGAGTTTCACATTTACATTCAATAACATTTGGAGCTTTCTTTAAACAGGTGCCAATCACTGCCACACTGGATGTGTCCAAAATATATTAGACCATAACATTTTAGGATAGTCGATACATTTCAAATAGGGTGACCATTCCAAAAGTCTGTTTGATCCATTCTCACACCAGTTTTGATGTCTGATTAGAATTAGTCTCTCTTTAAAACAGCAAATGGTGTCACAGTTACAACCATCTAGTTTGTTGATTTGTTAATTTGACTAATTCACTGCTTTGTGAACTGAGAAACTACTGCCAACAACAAAAGATGACACTCAGTGTGATGTTATCCTTACTGGGACAGTGTTCTTTGTTATGTAAGCCTCACCTTGACCACTTCAAATAGATTTCTTGTCATTATTACAAAAATAGCTCAGTCTTTGTGACATCTAACCATAAAACTCATCCCTAGAAAGCATCAGCCGTGTCTATAAGCAACCCTCCAGAGGAGCTTGGAGAGGTTTGTTTTAGAACTTCCTCAGACGTAACTTTTTCCGACCAAAACCTGTTTTACTTTGGATACATGAACGCTGGTGTCCCGTCAGATTCCAGTTTATAACAGTGTTTTGAATTTTACCTGAGCATCTTAACTAGTTTCCTTCAGTCTGAATAAGATAGTTTAGGTCAGAATGTTGAAACTTTGACAAAACAGTGTAAATTCACTAGATAATGATCCCAAACACACATCAAACTACATTAAGTCAATTCTACAAATCTGCCATAAAACAGTGGTCAATAAATATCCAGCCGGAAGTATCCCAGAATCTTGTTATTGACCACAAAAAGCATTTAGGTGGGTTTTTGCCACTACACTTTTAACATGATTTGGGGGTATTAATATTCGCCTGCTGGTTTATTTCAAACCTGTGTGGAGTTGAGAAAAGTCCATAACAGAGTTAAACATTTGCACTCAAATCTTGCTTTTAAAAATCTGTGACAGTATATGGTGTGTGATCAGTCCACATGCAAAAAACAATTACATTACCAGATAAAAAAACATGATGTTCAAGCAAAGGAGAGTCTTATAGCATAACTATTCCTGTTATGTTCAGTGACCCTTACTGTGTTCCTTCCAAGCTGAAAGCTCAGTTTTAGAACGCAAGCTTACAGGCACTTTTAACCAAGCTGAACACAGCTTCAGTATGTATGTATATCAGTAACCCTCACTCTGTTTTACAAGCTTAGACCAAGCTCTAAAGGCAAGCTTCCCAGGCACTTTTTTGCTGTATTATCCAAGCTTAAAACCAGCTCTTAACACAGGCTGAATTACCTTCCAAGTTCAAAATTAACTCTAGGACACAAGCTTTTAAACAATATTGTTGCTTTATCCCAGTAACTCACCCCACCATCAAATATTTAATAAGAAATCGAAAAGGAATCTCTCTCACCCAGTCTGCGGTCTTGTGGATCCTCCAGGCGGCGCCCAGCCCGACGGAGTTAACAGGTCCCCCGTATCCTAATCACGGATCAATAGGCTGGAGCTTTGTCCCCCAGGTCGGCCAGCACGAAACCTGAATCCCCATCAGGCCGAACGCACGCTGGACAAATCTGGGGTGCCAACTGTTATAGCAAACAGAATGCTTCAATAATTATAATAATAATAGTATTCAGAAAGGATGAGAAAGAGTTTCCTCTATGGTCCAAGAGCTTTTATGATCAATTTCTAGTTGATCCACCAGGAGAGATCAGTCTCCACTAATATTCACCATTGACTGACCCCCTCTAGGAAGTACAAACACATTTTTATAGTTTTTCTCCAAAGAAAAAACACCATCTGCTATAGTCCTTTTTTTCCCTCCTCAGTCTCCAGACGAGGTCATGGATTTGCTTACAGACGCAATAAGCAAAGTCTGTTAAAGGTCCATCTGCAGAAAGTAGATGTGTATAGACTGAGATTCAGATTGTTATTAAAACCCCAGGGACAAAGTAATTGTTTCCCACAACAGAGAGTATGTAAACTTCCGATTTGCACTGGAAGTAATGTACTTCCAACTTAAAAAGAGAAAAGACTATCTGTCGTCTTTGATTCCCATTTGTAAAGTCATCTGATCCGGTGTCTGTGTTTAGCATGCAGCTTGGGCCTTCCTCTCTCATTAGTTCACAGCTATCTGCTATCAGCATATTAGTGTTCCTGGAATGGAGTTTCCACTGTAAGGTATACTCAGCAGAAACAGGGAAATGAAGGGGGAGTCAGAGAAGGCTGAAAGCGACAGCGAGAGCAGGGGAGGAGGGGAGGAGGAGATGTTTCTAGGGTGGGAAAGCGGAATATTGCAAAGCGATCCCCCTGAACGAAGTTTGGTCCCGCCAAGGAACTAAGAGATGGGCGATAAAGTGAGAACAGAAAATATGTAAGACCCAGATAGAGAGGGGCGAACAGGAAAAGGGGGAGGCTGAAACCTCTGGAGAAAAGATAGGCGGTGATAAAACTTGGAAGAGGGAACGAGAAATTAAGGCAAGACGAAGAGAGTGAGGGGAAGATGGAGGGAGAAGATAGATGGCTCTCTGCAGACTTGCGCAGTGTGTTGGTGGGTGACGCGAGGTCACCAAGTGGACTGGCCAGAACCGATGCTGCAGCAGTGGAATGATAATAGCCTGTTTATGTTTGCAGGGAGCCGTCTGTTTGTTTGTGTGGCTTTGCGTACGCCTGTGTTACAAAAGATAACCTGTTCTCACTCTCCTTTTGTCTCCTGCTGCACTCAAACTCGCAAACAAATCCAAAAATGTGCACATCCTCAGCTTGAAGCCTTTTACCCAGTTTACCTAGTTTTACACACATTTGTTAAACCCCTATATCAAATTATTTAGCGATTACATTCTACTATAAATCTTTTATTAGTTTTTAATTACGATTTTGTTGGCTGTTTTCCGATGAAGTTTTTACCTGTAGGATCTGGTTTTCAGAACTGTCTTTAAAAGACCGTGGCTCAGGGGTTAAGAATTCGTCTTGTAATCAGAGGGTTGCTGGCTTGGTCCCCAGCTCTGGCTGTTTTGGCCGTTGTGTCCTTGGGCAAGACACATCACCCGTTGCCTACTGGTGGTGTCAGTGCAACCTTGCTTCTGTCAGTGCGCCCCAGGGCAGCTGTGGCTACAACGTAGTTTGCCATCACCAGTATGCACGTGTGCTTGAATGGGTGAAAGACTGAATGTAGCGTGAAGCGCTTTTTGAGTCCTTAGGGACTAAGTAAAGCGCTATACAAGTACAGCCCATTTGCCATAAAAGAAGCGGGTATAAAATCAGGATTCAAAATCTTTTTTTCTAATCTTTTACCCATGAGTGTAATTATAGGGAGAGACGAAATGATTATGAAGTTGATTTTTTTAGGCTAGTTTTATCATCTTAGAGCAGGGGCTAACATTACTAACATTACTCAAGCAATCAGTGTTGATTTCCGAAATGTACACTCATGTTTCCATTCTAAGACGCCTGACAAGAGATCCTGCCTGTTTCAGGACAGACAGAGGTTCAAACCTCAAACATATAAAAAAAAGTGTCTAAAAGATAATTCAGCATGTCTGTTTTCTTACTCTCACTTGCTCTCTCACACCATGTTTAAAATACAGGAAGGGTTCATCAGCGGAGCAATGTGGCACAACCAGAAATAAGAAGGTGCAAATTTGCTAAATGTTGGCTAGAAGTTGAGGATTTTAAACAGTGCATGAATCCTGCTATCAATCGAAGGTTTTCGTTCTAAAGCTGCTACTGTGACAATGAAAGCAACTTTGGCACCTCAAACGCCTCTAAGTACACCGCACCCCAGAGCAACCACCTCCTTAGCAATGATATCCGCCTGCCGGATCCGACCTCAGAGTGTTGCCGGCGGCCACACCAACACAGCCGGCAGAGTTAAACTAGCGTTTACACTCAGTTGTTAACCACCACTTGTTGAATTCTAACAAAGGAATACATGTAAATTTCCATGGTTATGTTTCCCGATTTGATCATTACAAAATATTTTAATAATTATAGAGTTTAATATGAATAATTTATTAGTGTATTGCAATAAAGTCTTGATTTCATTTTAGAAGGCTGATTTTAAGATCCCAGCAGTAAATGAAGGTCTTATTCATCTTTTGCGGGAAATAAAAGCACAAGCCTATCCTCCTAACAAGCACACACACCGCGGGACTGATTGTGGGAGGGGTGACTGCTGCGTTCTTACGTGTTCGCCTCGTGGTCTCACTAGAAGCTCCGCTCACCAGTAGTTATACAGATACGATGGTAGAGCAAACGAAAAGATCAAAAATTGGAATCGCAGAATTAAAAAACAAAAAATCAACTACACATTTAAACACTGTTTCTGTGGTGATCTGGTGGCTACTGCTCCTGTAAGAAGGAGCTTTCTGCTCTCCATGTAGGCAGACTAAACCTGCCAGTCACAGCGAGAAAACTCACTGAAACACAGACCCCCGAAAAAAAAAAAGAACTTGACGCTTAGCGTGAGGATCAGAGATTTTGATGAATTGGGAGAACAATCCTTCTATAAATTCTGTCAGCTCATTGTGAAGACCATTGATAGTGAAGGGTCGCATTAGAAACAAGTAGAATAAAATTAGCTCTGACAGGGAAAAAACTCAAACAGAGCGCTGCAGGAACAGCGCTAAACATAAAACACTGACATGTCATGCATTTATTTCACAGGAGTCTGGGAAGGAGTAGGAAATAAAAATTATTTCTGTTCCCTGTGGGGGAGTGGCATTGCAGAAAATAATTGAGAAGCACTGGCTAATATAGTGTTTTTATTAAGTTATTCATTTTGTACTTTTTATTTTGTAGTTATTTATTCTATGTGCTTTGCTGTTATAGTTGTTAAAAAAAATAATTGTAGCATTGTGCATTATTTGTGATTTTCCCCTTTTGTTTTAGTCTTTAAAAAAAAGTACAGATAAGGATACAGATAAAGTACCGGATCATTTAGGAGTATCGTTATCGTCGGTGCAAACTTGCTGACGGAGAAGTATAAACTAGGCTGAAGATGGCTGCATGTCACTGTAATAATTCAGTAATATTATGATTATTTTTAATTGGCATTCCAGGGGAATATTTTTGTTACTGAACTCAAGTTGTTGGGAGCTTCAAGGCAGTAAGAGAGCACTCCTACCACTAATAATAGCCTTATTTCCTATTTATCTGAGTAATTTGCTCTGGGTTTTGAAGCAACTGCTAAAACAAGTTTGTTTGACATTCACACAATATTTCTTACTAACTGCTTGCATATTCATTTGCAATTCTGATCAGAGAATGACTAATTTGCAAATACATAAGTCTGCACGACAGTGTGTGTGTGTGTCTGTACAGTCAAAATCTTTCCTGAGAAAAACAAACAACATTAGGTAAAATTTATTGCCTTGAGAAAATAAAAAACATCACTTTCAAAGGACCAGTTCTAAGAAATGAAGTTAGACTGAAATAAAGCAGCAGTACCAGATGCAATGGGGAAAATAACTTGAAAAAACATTCATAATGGCAGATATTTGAAACAAGCCAAGGTTCCCTGAACCTTGTGGGCAAACACTGAAGTGTTTGGGGTACCAGTCATAGTGTGTGTGTTTTTTAGAACTACAGTAGAATTAAAACAGCCTTTAACCCAAAAAATGCAAATCAGCAGAGACAAGACAGTATCCAATCGATACAACATACACTGATCGCAGGGAGTTATTATGAGTAGTTCACTTTCTTCATAAAATCCACAAATATTCTGTGTTTTACGTCAATAGAATAGGGTTTCAATAGAAAAGAACTCTACTGGAGTGTTTCCTAACCCTGGTTGTCAAGACACACTGCCCTGCATGTTTTAGATTTTTTCCTGTTGAAGATGATTGTGGTTAAAGCCTGTTAATCACCCATCAATTGAGATCAGACATGGTGAAGAAGATAAACATCTAGAGCATGTAGTTTGTAGTTAGTAGATTTAACTCTTGGATATGTGCAAACTGAGAATAAACATCCTGGTTATTCCTAACAATGTACCTTATTGGAGTCCTTTACTTGGTGTTTCAGAAAAGATAGAAATAAAACAACAAAAGAAAGAGTATCACTTAAACTGTTTTTATTTATACTGTATTTTATCATGAATGGAGTCGTGAAACATTATTCATACTCTTCCTGGCATCACAGCAATCAAAACATTATAACATCCGATGAGCTTTTTGCAACTTTCCGCTGGTGTTTTGATGATTTATCTTTGTGATGAGCTCAAAGGGTTTTAGGTTGGAAGGCATCCCTGGGATCACTCTAAGCTTAATCTTTCCTTAGAGCCTCTATCAGAAACTCTAGCTGGGGCACTCCAAAATGTTGATATTATTTTCAGTTAGTATAAACACAATGGTAAAGATAAAATATTAAAGGTTGGGTTATTTTAACAGTCCTTCAATCAGTTCAATTCGATTTAAAAATACTTTATTTAGCCCAAAGGGAAGTAAAAATGTGGTACAGTAACTCATGTTATCCAGTTATCTTCAAAGAGTCACTGTGGATGGCGATGCTGTGGGCAGGAAGGATCTCTGGTAGCTGTCAATCTTGCAACAAATCTGAGAGGCTTCTGACTGAAGGCTCTTGTTGTATAACAATCTCAAGGCTGTCATGACACGCCAACTGCTGAATATCTGGGTTGCATGGATGATATTCCATGGTAGCATGTTATTTATAACACTAACCCCCCTCATTTGCTTTTGCCCCTCAGAGAGATGTTGGAGTTGGGGTATATGATCATTATTGGGCTGCCACAATTAGTCGATTCATCACGTCGATTAGTAAAATTGTTGTTAACAAATGCTGTAATCGACGTTATTGTTAAATTTTTCAAGTTTTGTTTTTCTCTTAAAACTGTTGCTGTGCCTTTCCCTGTTTTTCTGCTTTTCTGCCCATGACGCATATGCGCAGTTCGGGCAGTCAGGGTCAGTGGTGACGTCACAGGCAAAGCCCAAACAGCAGTATCACGGCGAGCCAACAACCAGCCTCTACAGTTCTGGAGAGTTTTGTTGAATATAAAGAGAAGCGTATGTAATGCAAAATTCACAAAGTAAAACTTGCTTTCCATTGCAGTACAACGGTATAGCTTTATCATCTTAAGAGGAAGTCCATTATGGCTGACCGCGAAGAGGGACAGTAGCCTGTGTAAGCTAATTAGCTTGTAACATTAGCATCAAAGGTAAGGCGATGTCCTCTTCTTCCCGGACATGTCAGCTTTTATATTCTCTCCAGGCCATCTTGGATAGATAATAGATTGATGAAAATGTCTACATTGTCTCATGTGACATCTTTCACGGCAGGGCAGTATCCCAATATAGCTCAGTTTATATCCTGATAACGATATACTTCTCTATATAGCAATTTTCCTGTAAATTTATTAAATGAATAGTCTATAAAAATGTACAATTTGGAAAACAGTTTTAAATGATAGATGACAATAACACCACTTAGACTCACCATGTAGCGAACTCCTTCCATCTGCGGGAGCTATGAATATGTTAAACAGATTGATGACGTTAGGTTTAGGCACTGGTTCCTGAATAGTAGGATCAGGAAAATAGTCAAGTTATTGTTATCGATGCCATTTGGATATAAGAAGACCGATGCAGTTCCAACAACAGTTGTTTGTAAAGTTTACCAGCTCCCGGTCCGACCAACAGACTCCCAACACTACATATTTATTTTATCGGCTGCTTAAGAACCACAACAATGAATACAGAGACAGTCAATAACCAAAAGTAGCGTTGAATCGTGGCGTAATCTCTGATAAACTCCAGATACAGACGCTGTAGCACAGCACTGATGTGTTACTAGTGAATGAAACGGCTTTTACAGTCGGCTTTTTTTCTGTTCATGCTGAACGCTGTGAGGGGAGGCGAGACATTCAGGGAGTCCAACTTTGGGTTGTCTGATAATATTGTTTAGATCCCTGGTCTGAAACGTGTTGGTTAACATCTTCTTCCTTGTTTTTTTCATGTGTTGCAGCATGCACAGGAATGCCATAAGGTGTATCTTGATGTACTGCCGTAAAAACCTATCGTGGCTTAAACGATAGAGATTCATCTAAAACGATAGATGTTTTTTATCGTCCTGACGATATATTTCATCATATCGCACAGCCCTACTCTATGGCCTGACCTGCCGTCTAGAAGCTGGTTCTGATCTGTTCATAGACAAAACGAACAATGCGGCTATCAAAGCGTAGGTGTCGTGACAAATAATCCAGCTGTCTTTATTTGTTTTATTTTATAAAAAATAAAATACTTATTTTATTAGAATGTAATTTTTAGACTGACTTTACATTTTAAATAGCTGTAGACAGGAAAGATCTTTCTGGAAGATCAATGTGTATTACAGTGGCTTCGATTAAGATTGTGACTGAACATGCTGTTATGTTACTTGACATTTACAATAGTGATGATAATTTTATTTGATTACCCTTAGCACATATAGTGTCTACTGTAACACTGTTTTATTTTATAATTCATAAATTTTAAGTGAACTATTATCTTAATAGTCTAGTATCTAGTATTTTAGATACTACTGTACATAACACTTACAGGTAACATGCTTATATTCGAGCAGCTGCGTGCTGCTGCAATAACATACAATTTACACGTGATACAAGTAGTCAACTAATCTGCAAAATAATCAGTGATTAGTCGATTTATCAAAATAATTATTTGTGGCAGCCCTAGATCATTGCCTATTATGGTTGAGATGGGTTGAACTTCCGCCTTATCTCTCTGCTCTTTGGTCCTATTCTACATCCATGACGTCTCTTTTTCAACTTCTCTTGGATTTTCACACAGCTAACACCTTATAAAAACACTTCTGGGAGCATTTCGGTTCTGAATGTGAAATATTTGGTGCATACTTGTAGCGTTGTATATTCAGTTGATATAGTTGGATCCGTGTTAGTGCGAGTATAATTCCAAACTCGACTGAAATGGTGCATTATAGCAGGTGGGTGTCACAGCCCCATGTGACTGCTGCTGGAATTTAGAGCTGGGTCCATCTTGTCTGTCCACTGCTGTGGACTGAATCAAAGAGCGGCAGCCGTGTTCTCTGTTCAGCTGTTCTCTTCCCTGTCATATGGAGTTAAGCTCAACCTTGGGCAATAAGAAGAGATGGGGACTGGCTTTGTGTGTCCTTCGTCTGCGTCACAGGGCACTCCGAACGAGGTAGATCTTGAGCTCTCACCAGTCTGCGTGAATTATTATTATTTTTATTTATTTTTACCCTTAGGTTTTAAAATTAACCTGGTTTCGGCAGATCAGTGCATTTCCTTGAGTATACTTTGAAAAGACTACACCCACATAGGTTGTAAAACTTGCCTTAGTTTAAAGGAATGTTATGAGACTAACATTGAAGATACTAAGTCACGCAACTCAGATATTTCTGGTTGTCAAGTTTAGCAAACAAGGCTTTGTTTGTTCTGTTATTTTTTTTTACGCTTTAGGATTTTTAGTGTTTCTAGGTAACAGTATTTTAAAACTCATATTTTTTAATTTAATGTTGAACTTTAAGTTTTGTGTCTATATAATATGAACATAAAACAATACCACAAATACCATGCTGGTTAGAAATTTAATGGCAGGAAGGGTATAATATTAATTTGATTATTATGAAACTTTCTACTGAAACTAGTGCATCTGGTCAAAATCTACAAGACATAGCTCTTGAATTTTATTGCAACTTAACAAAAATCTGTTAAGCAAAAGTCTCAGTAAGTTTCTCATGAAGTGGTGCTGAAAACAAAAAGGAAAAATATAGTCTTCCTTTTCTTCTCACTTTAATGGCTAAAATTACCTCACTTCAATCCAGCAGCAAACATCTTATAATTATATGTAGGTGTATTGTCACTGGGAACATCTGTTTTGTCAAGCAGTGATTACTAGAGATAATTTAGAGCCAACTTATGAAAACTAATAGTGGAGAATTACTTAACAGGATCATGATTATCCAGCTTCAGAAAAGACATTTGATGCAATAAACTCCCATATAAGTAATGTCTACATTTTAGTAATATAGTTAGTCATTACATTCTCTCTATATCAAATAAAAGTTATTGTGTTAAAAAGATATGGGTGGAAACACATAAATACAAAGATCCCCTCCATTCATTTGTTTTTATTTGATCATATTCTATTTCTTAAAAGCAATTTTTAACACTAACTAGTGTAAATATTAAATTTTCTGTCCCAGATTGTCATGGAAGCTTTTACCGATGAACACATAAAAGCCTTAAGGCAAGCTTTGGTTTTTACCACGTCTCTTCAGAACACTGTACAATATGTTCACTGTAGTTCCTGGTTTAGATGAGGAAAACCTATTTTTCATGACAGATTAAATCACATTTTCCAAGCAGCTGATGGCTGATTAGTTTTTATAGATTCTGTTTACAGAATTGAAATAGAAAGATGCAGGCATGATTTAAAAAAAAAAAAGCAGGCCCGTCTGCAAGTTCCAGGATTAAAATATAAAACCTTTACAGGCTCTGAAATAGTTCAAATCTCACCTGAAGTGTACAAAATGCACAACAGATTGCGATGTCTTATTATTCGTAAGGTGAAGCCAAAACGGAGAGAGCACTACGCACAAAATATAAAGAACTAGCAATTCTCAAACCTTTTAAAACAACTTTGATCACAGTAAATTAAATTCTTGTGAAGTTGAAACTCCAGACAGGAATATCAGTGGTTCCTTTCTAATGTTCAGTATAGCTGCCTTGAATATACACCTTTAGTACAAGTTACAGTAGAAGTTAAGATGTAACAATTTGCTCTCATTGCATTTTATGCACATGTATGCTAATAAACCTCCTTGAGTGAACATGTGGTTAGAAAAGGGGTCTGCAACCTTTACATCCAAAGAGCCATTTATGCCCTCAGTCAAGCAAAATAAGCCAGAAATGTTATATCAACCTTTGAAAGCACCAATGTTACATTTTTTATGAATAAATCCTATTGTAGCTTCCATTTTTCTATATTAGTGTAAAAAAAAAAGGAGAAACAAACCTTTTGTAAAATTTAAATGGAAAGGCCTTCATGTTGTTCTGTGGGACCACCACCAACACTTTTTCCTGATCAGTGGAGTAGCCAGAAGATTTTTACTGGAGTGGCCGAAAGGGGACACAAAACCAAATGAGGGGTGGCCAAGATAAGAAATGTAAAACTGATATACCACCCACAATACCCTCCAGTTCCTTAATACTGAACATTAATGAGCAGGTAAAGAAAATAGATTAATAATTTAAATATATGTGTACATTAAAGAATATAGAAATCATATTCCTACTGTAGCACAGATATATAGTTTACATTGTTGTCTTTATCAATAATACAGGGTATACATTCATCTTACATTTAAACAATACAAATCCAAAAATAGCTTATTTTACATATTAACTGTACAAACACCTATCTTAAAATGGATTAGAATAGATTTTCCTGTTTTAGTCATTGCTTGAATAAAAAGATGAGCGGATAAGTGTCAATTGACTTTGCTATTCTAGCCTCAGTGCAAAGTACAACCCGGTTGCACAGCCTCCCATTATACTTAGTTGTGTGCAAATGGGTTTTGATTAGTTTAAGAGCTGAAAAGCTTCTCTGGCAGCGCTGCTGTAGTGGTAGTGAAACTGCTAAAAAGACAGAAGGGAAAACATCTTTGTGAATTTCAAGACACACTTTAAATTCTACATTACTTGAAAGTGGCTTAATTTGACTTTATTGTTTTGCAAAACACTAAGATGAGTCTTGGCTTTTTTTATGAATATGCAAGTCAAAGATACTGTTTGTACCAGTCATTGTTGAAGCATATTTCACTGGTCGCTTTGCATTGTAGTAGGAATTACTCAAGTGTGGCTGAGATGGATCAGCAGCTACAGAGTGAAATATCTTAAAATTAAAAAAAAAAAAAAAAGTATGTTTAAAGGAGTTATGGAATTTATACAAAAATACTGTTTAAAAAAACTTCTGAAAAAACTCAAATTAAAAGTCCCCAGTTCTGTGTAGAAAATATACCATGGGGACCAGATAGTGAAGAATGTGTTGTTGCAGCAGAAGGAACCTTGGTGTCATTCGTATCAGGTATTAGTATACTGTAGCTAGAGCGTCATTTTTGTCAGTAGATCTGAAGATTATTAAAAAAGGTAAATAAATAACTCCCGGTGTATACAAGTTTATCATATAACTGTTGTTAATTATACCTGTGGCAATGACAGCAGTCAATGCTGAACCATAGAAATTACATCACTTTATTTTATTGATATTATTTTTATTAAGAATCATGTTTATCAGTCATTAATTGTAAAAAACAACATTTACAGGAAGAGGATATTTTCATAGCATAGCATTTCAGAATATCCAGTTAGTTGTTATAACAACCAGGTCACCTTAAATTGTAGTATTTTCAGACTTCACATCAACTATAATAGTTTTTGTCCCACTAATTGCCACAAATATTCAACAGCATTCAAATACAATTTGCTCTTGCAGAAACATTATATTTCAATCTATCTTCAACATGCGAAGAGTATCACCCTAATATGTAGATCTATAAGATCTGGGGCCGCCGTAAGGGTGGCCAATCACCCAGCGTCGCCATCGTTCCGTATTCATTGTCAGCCTCCGGCTGTGCTGGGAATTCTCCTTTTGGTGGTTTCTGATGAGGCAAATATCAGTGCACTTAAACAATACAGGTATAGTTTAGATACTCATCTCTCTTTCATTTTCTGCTGGTTTCTTCATTTATTTTCCCATCTTTTCCTTGGTTCCCCATGCTCCTTTTGTTTTTCCACTAATTTATACTCATTAAAAATATTCTCTCATTATTGAAGCCTCAGTCTGGCTGCTACTGGGTCCAACTCCTACTTAAAACATGACACTGTATCTGATTTACCATTGATAGCTGGGGGTCAGGCTGGGCGAAATGGCATAAAAAAGAAATCTCCGATTTATTTTCATACCAAGTCAAATTTAGATTTTTAATCCTTTTTTTCTACTTGTGTTTTCTTAAAAAGAAATTGCAAGTGACAAAAAATGTTTTCAAAAACCTGCCAAACCTTACAAAGAAGCTGTGACTTATCCATGTAAAACATTGAGGGATGTTCTGATCGAATTGACATCAGTTGGAGCTATAGAAGTCCAAGTAGATTATTGTGGGGGAGAAACAAATTCTTTTTTCCCCCTAAAATTACATTTTCATAAACAGAAAATTTAATTAATCAATCAAATTGTTTTATTGTCCAGCCCTAATTGGGGGCATTGTCTGAAGCCCAGTTTTATTTAGCCAATTTATGAGATTTTCTTTTCTTTTTTGTCGCAGAAAAATCTCAATTTGAAACACAAAATCGACTTGTCCCAAAACTGAGCTTAGTGGGTTTAACTTGAGTTTGCATAGCAGTAGTTATTTATAGTTGTATTATATATTCTGCATGCATATGATGTGAATTAAAAATCAAAAGCTAACTGCATTCTAAAAAGAGGCATGGCGTAGGGGTTCATAATAGCCTTTTGCATGCTTGTACATGGCTCCTAGCAGATGCCATCAGTTGGTGTGGGCAGCTACAACAATGAAAAAGCTTTGTAGCTGGGTTTCTTCGCTGCAGTGAAATGTATACATGCAGAACATAATGAAGAAGAGCACTCTGGAGAGAGGAGAGGACTGCACATAGAAAAAGCACTGGTGATCCCCAGTAGCATTATGTGCTAGAATTGTGGTTCCTGTCTTCCTATACAAGTGAGATAAATCCTTAACAGTATATTTGGTTGAATGATAGGTTGTGTGTTTTCCAACTTTATTATAGGGTTTGTAGCAAATCATTCTAAAAGTGATGTGGGTTTTTTTTGTTGTTTTTTTTTTGTTTTTTTGCTGGGTGTTAGGTTTGTGTATTTGCATCAAGCCCATGTTTGAACTGCATCAAAAAATGCATGTACCATTATAACTGAGTCAATAAAATGTAGTGAACTGACTTGTATCCATTGGCCTCCGGGGAGTTTCCCCAACAATCAATATAGTCTCTGTAAATTGGAGTGACAAACACCCAACTGAACAATAGCCTCAAGGATAGTGGTTTGTTTGGTCCCCACTTCAGTGCAGTCATGATCTAACTTGAACTTTTAACCACGATGTTGGAGTAAGTAAATAAGGTTGAAAAGAAAATAACTATGCAGATTGGACAGGAGCAAATCATCAAATTTTTTCATGCTTTTTATTTATTATTATTATTATTATTTTTTTAGAAATTTAAATGTTTGTTTTTCAATCCTGTGTCTGTTTAGAGAACACCTGGTGTCATATATCTCGGGTTGATTAGCAACGGTGTTTATCAATATTTACTTCATGTCATGCTGATGCTGTGAATCCATATCAGACAAAGCATCACTGACACCCCCTTACCAGGCTCCTGATTGGCTGATGTGTCACGAATTGACGCCAAAATTCAGATTTTTCAACTTCAGCTGCAGACGCCAAAACGCAGTTCACGCGTGAATGCACAAAAGGCACCGCATAAAATGAAGTGCAGATTTTCTGACGTGCGTCAAAAGCCTCATTCGTGCTAATCTGGCTCGCAAATGAGGCAGAAAAGCGTTTTTTCGTGACTCAAATCTGCTTCTCACGTGATGGGGGACACCCTGACGCGCATTAGCGAGCTTCTCTGTTGAATTTTCATGTAAACGCAACACTTCAAACGCATTCGGTGTGAAAGCATCGTAAGACAAATCAAATGCAGTATATTTGACAGTTTTCACGAGTCTGGACTGTATTTGAGCAGTTCTAGTTGAAACAATGATCCCACACTGAATAGAAATAGCTTTAATCGTAGTATTCCATTCAAATATACTTATTTTGCACAAAGCAAAATATAATGTTGTAGTAACTCTCATCATCCAAGTATCTACAAGGAGTTGTGGATGGTGATGCTGTTGGCAGGAAGGATCCTGAATAGCAGTCACTCCTGCATCCAATCTGAAGAAGCCCCGACTGAAGACTGTTGTTGTGACAGTTTCATGACTGTCATGATAACAACTCACTATCTAATCAGCAGAGACAATGTTACACAGTAACCAGTCTTAGGTGATATCCTAAGCTTTCGGGAAGTACTGCTAAACTGCCTAATTTGGTTTTGCCGATCCTCTATAAATCTGTGTCTGGCAGTATTGTTAGAAAGGCGGGCAGTTAGATGTTGGAGTCTATTATGTGATCTTTGCCTAAGTTGATCAAAAGAAGAGATGGTTTGAACTTCCTCCTCCTCTCGCTGCACTGTGGTTCTTCTCTGCATCCTCTTTTTCTACTCCTTGGGGATTTGGAGTCACAGTTCAGGAATTTTTTTAGGTTTTGATGTGCAAATCAACTCCCCCCTGTTCTAAAAACACCTTTTTGCCATGGTTAAGCACCATGATTAGGCCTGTCACAATAAATCAATTAATTGCATGATCGATTTCAATGAACTCAATAATTTCTCCAGCCACAATAATTTCAATATGCATGTTTGTTTGTTTTCCTGGCGTCTCGCTCCTCTACCAAAGAGTCTGGTTGAGAAAATTCATATATGGTCCAAATAACCACGCTGGTAGAGAAAAATGGAATGCCTTGTTTTATTCAAACTAAGTGTTTTGGTTGTCAGTTTGCACTTTTCGTTTACAAAACTCCTAACTGGTAGTTTTGCCTTTTTTTCTTGTCTGAGCGAAGTGAAGATTATTTAGAAGGACAATTTTTTTGTACATAGTTCATACTTTTTTGTATCAATTGTTTTGTTGATTTATATTGGATGTTAAAAATGTGTTCCAGTTGCAGTGATAAAGGTTCTTTAGAAATTAATGTTCATTATATATATATATATATATATATATATATATATATATATATTGTGACAGGCCTAATTATAACTACTGTCCAAGAGTAATAAAGTAAGAGCAAAACTACTTTCAGCTGCACAGCACCCAAAACCAGAGGGAATAATTGTCCTAAAATGCAACACCTCAGCTACAAAAATTGAACAAAAGTCTACAGAAACGCCAAGTCAGAAGTAATTTAACAGATCCGACAGGCTTTCACCATGAGCACTGTCGTTGTAGAATTCGTATGGGATTGAAGAAACCTTTAGTATACTTGTAATGCATTTTAAATGTTTTGTAAGACAACCTTAGAATTAGACCAGATAGGAGTTTCATATATAAATTATCCAAACCAATTGTTGTATTAAAAATGCATACATTGAACAAATTACAAAATATAGTGTATATATGTAAGTGTCTGCAGGAAAAAAAACATGGAGTAGAAATTTTTAAAAAAAGGACAAAACTGACAAAAAACAATTTTGATAATTTTTTTATATAAATACGTATAAGTGAAGTAAGTTTCATGGGTTCATCCGTGAGCTTTAGGCTGACAGCCTGCACTAGTGCAACTTTTCAATCTTCTGAAGCCACTGCGATACTGGGGTCGTTGCCTTCTGTCACCGTGTAGCTGCTGAAAATCCGTTCAAACCCCATAAGTACAGAATGTGGAATGGGTGGAATCCTGCTAAGCCACACTGTGCAGCTTACAGACTGCGACGTGGGAGCGCAGTCCCGCTTGTGACGTCAGGCTGCATCCTGAAAATAGCTGCGAGATCCAAGTTCTGCAAGCAGACGGATCCTCTGGAGGAGCGGAGAGAATGAGTCAGCTTGTCTTGGCTCGCACGGCCAAGATGGAGAGAAGGAAAGATGAACGGTGAATGAATCAGTAGGTATAGATGGGTACCTCCGCCAGAAGAGTTGAAGGACCGCCACAATGGTCTAAAAACCTACGCCTTTACATCGGGAGTGGAGGACAGGGCTCTTGTTGCTAAGGAATACCTGTTACCTTGGTAATAATGAAAGATGTTTAAAGATGCGTCATCGAGTTTGAACTTGAGAGCGATCAGCTGTTCTGCATGGCTTCTCACCGGTCAGACATGTGTTAGTGATGCCCTGTGACTCTGTTTGTCATTAGCAGCAGGACACCTTCCTACCAGAATACATTTAAGAAAGATGATGTAAGATGGAGCAAGCTTGAGACCCTGTTTCTTTGATAGGTAAAGGAAACCCGATAAAAATCTCTACTACTAAAGAACCCTGTTGGAACATTTTATTTTGAATTTAGCCATCAAAACGAGAAATGTCACCAGAGGCAATGTAAAAAACAAACAGCCAACCTACACCTAAATAGCATTTTAAAGGCACATCAAGTCTCAAACAATCCAATCAAAACAGTTAACAAGAAGAGGAAATCCTTAACTCTTATTTTATAGGTCAAACGTCCAGTAAGACTCCAGGACTTCTGTGTATGTGTATTGTGGATGACAGATCAGCTCATAAGCTTTAAAAACAACAAAGGAGACTCCAAGTCCAACAGTGTGTAGGTGGAGGAATTCGGAGCCAGACGTCATTTTCGTTCAATAAAAATGCGTCATCCTCTTCTCCTGAGCCTTTTAGCTGGAAACAAAATAAACACAAACTGGCAGGTCAAACACAAGGCATGAACAGACTTCTGGATCCCTGTCTTCTCACAATCACAAAGACTAATTATTATTTTTGTTTATGGTCAGGGAATCTCCTCTCAGAACAGACTGAACACAGTACTTCTTAACTCTGGTCCTCATGGCCCTCTGTCCTGCTGGTTTTGTCTGTCTGTCTGTCTAATGTAAAAAAAAAAGATTGGTTCTTATTTACATGTTGTGTTGAGAATTATTATACCCTTTTCCTGAATCAATGGAATAAATATCCCCAATTATTATCACCACAATCTCCCCATTCTTTTAATTCATGGCCACATGGCATGACATTCTGTGTTTTTCTGTGTTTTCACTGGTATTTTGACCATTTATCCTAATATTTAAGTCCCACATCAGATTCTTCATCAGATTCAAGCCAGGACTCTGGTAGGGAAACAAAAAAAATGTCATTATTACCTTAAATGAGACAAGACTATCGGAAACCTTGACAATTCACTGTTACTGTGGTGAAAGCCATGATTTTCTTTGACCATCATGTTACAGTTACAGTACATGACATTAGTTATGTGACAACAGAACAATTCTTGCCAGACTACTGGGCCAGTGTGCTGACAAAACAGCATACCCATCAGAATGACATACCTTATTGCGCATGAGCAGAAGCAAAATTCATACTTTTCCCTTTTGTGTTTAAGATCAGCTTACATGGACTTAAATTACATATATTTTAGGTTAAGGTTTAGCCATTTAAGAATATGTATTTTTGTCCTTCTGTGACCTTAGGGTTAGAATATAAAACGTGTGGGTTGGTTAAAATATTAGATAACTCAACTTACGGTATGCTACTGCGACAAAGTATTCTAGATCGACAGAACACCAGCTCATGATCTAAAATGCTGCTGGGTTGATAATTCACTGAAAGATTTTGTTGAGCCACACACGTATGCAGATAAATGCTTGTTTTTTGACAGTTAATTGAGAAACATTTGATGTCTACACCCTGACATTTTTACTGCTGTTTGCCCCATCAACATTTTGTAGCAGCTAATCTGTTCTGGTGGGTTTTTAACACGTTTGGGGATAACTTTAGTTGGAGAAAAAAAATTATTTTTATTTTATTTCCTACCAGTATCCTTCTCAGTCACATTTTAGCTTGCATTTCTATTGTGACTTTTTTTTTTTTTAATATAAATTTAACATACCTGTCCCTGGTGTGGTGGGAAGTATCTCCAGAAGTTACTGGGCTAGAGTCACCTGGACAGGTCGGCAGTCGGCCCCGATACCGTCCAATGTACTCGTATCGGTACCAGTTGAAGTTAACCAATACCATGAACTGATACTTAAAATGTAGAAACTCTTCAACAATTTCACAGGAAATTTTAATTTTTAACTTGAAATTTTAGTTTTGTTGTAATTTTTTTTTTTTTTTATCTAAGTCACCATCATTTGTTGTAACAAGTGGAGAAGAAAATAAAACCTGCATTCCAATTCATTGCATTTTGTGTGTGTGGTAGAAGTATTGGCAATGATACTAGGCATCGGCAACTACTCTGATCCAAGTATCGGTATTGAATCGGTTTGGAAAATGTGGTATCGCTGCATCTCTTGGAAATGTAGTTGAACACAAAATATTGCTGTTTTAGGACCGAGCATTTTCTGCATACCTCATCACAGCTGAACATTGCTGTCATAAAATTCCTCAGACAGCATGAGCTAGCTGGTTTTCAGGTGTGAATAACGGACATGGTGTTGAAATCTATCTGTCTACCTGAACATCTGTCACACTGGGGTGTACCTGGGTAATTCTTCTCAGCAAGAAGAGGGTTTTCCTGTCAGTAGACAACCCAGAAAAACATGTTGGGCTATTTTTTTTTTTTTTAACACTGGAGTTAGAGATTGTATCATAGGGCGTGAGCAGAGAGATGGAAAACTGCGCACACGCAGACACACGCATACTCATGCTGGGGCAAAGGTCTGACGAAGCAGTCTGGACATGTCAATACCCACAAAAAGTTGGAGGGATGGATGACATGGCTTTCTTCACATTGCTTGCAGCTTTAATGGTTGAAACCTTCTTGTCTGGGCTTGTAATTTACAGCCACATTGACATAAAGAGCACTTTCAAATATCCAAAAGTTGGAGGATTTATTCCTGGTTTAAGTGTTCAGGTTGAAAGACTTTGCAACATAGACTTGATCCATTTGCATTAGCGCAAAACATACTTAAGTTATCTACAATGAAAGCTAATTGCCAGCGCAATAAGGCCAATAAATTACAGTCACACTGTGGCTAGCAAATCGTATTTATTGTCAGGAAAAAACCCAACCGCTCTGTAAACACCTCAGAGGGTTGACTGGCTGTAGGGGTAAACTTCTGAAGGTTTAGGTTATAAAACAATGGACCAAGCTTCAAACATCTCTGTGGAATGAGAATAAGAGAGCCATAAGGAGTTTAGTTTTCAGTTCACCACTCGACAGTAACTGACTAAAATTAAACTTTTTTCGGCTTAGGTGTAAAATTTAAGTTGCACCATCTTCTGTGTAAAACATGGAAGTGGGGGCATCATGCAATGGGAATCTTTTTTCTTATTAAGGCACAGGGAAGGTGTTTAGAATGGAAGGAAAGATGCAGCTCGATTCTGGAGGAAAGTTCAGACCATTAATCAAAAACAAATCTGTGGCAAGCATTTAGAATTTTTGTCCATTTTTGATAATGGTCTGTTGTTCCTAATTTATTATTTCCCTTCCAATCGACATTTATGTATTACTCTGGCTGGTACATCCTATACATTATGTTTGTGGTCATAACATGAAAAAATTGAGAGCAAGCTGGTTTCTGCGTTGCAGCCTTTAAAAGTATTTGTGCTGTCAGTTCACAATGTGAACACAGATTGAAAATAATGTGATAAGAGCATGAATACTTTGGCACTATGGTAACATAAAATTAAAGGGACCTCTAAAATCTATTCTATTAGCTGGTATTGAATCCAAAAAAAAAAAATCTCAGCTGTGCATTTATCAGAGGTTTTATATCTAAGCATTTGGCCATGCAAGCGTAAGTTAATAATGCATTTCTATGAAATTACCTTCTCTACTTCTCAGGTGTCAGACTTGCCCTTCATAATTTCATTTGTGAGGAGTTTGAAAAATCGGAAAATTGCGAATAAAAACACTGAACCTGACGCCGGTATCAGAACGACTGACTGCTCTAGTCACATATTTACCTCTGTCAGTTGTTTTCCACTCCTAACTCGTTAACCGCCGTAGCGTAATGCGTAAAAAGTTGGTCTCTGCTGAACGCTTTGCTGCAGGAATGTAACGTTACCTGACTTGCAGTTCTTCTTCCACCGATAATTGCATTTGCAGCAGACTAGCATCAGGTGTCCTATTGAAATAGGGAAATCTGCCACTGGGGTTTGTGAGTTGATGCAATTTACCTGACATGTTAAAAATGTACCTGCAACTGGTGAGTGGTAGGTGGTTTTGTTTTGTTTTTCCTGACCTATCGTCTTTTGTTTCGTCTGCTCGTGTTGGTATGTTTCTGTATGCTGGTTGTGTATTGGGACTTTCTCCGTGCCTGAATAATCTATTTATTCTCTCTCCCTGGTCTGGCTGTTCAGACCTGTGTCTGTGGCCTCTGTTTTTATGTGATTATCTATGTTTCTGTTCACATTTTTTTTCTTTCACCTTTGTGTTTCTCAGCCTTCCTCTGGGTTGTTTGTTGCTGCAGCCTTTTTTTTAAGCTGTTAACCCCGCTGGGTTTCCTTTTCTGTCTGTCATCATCCCTCCTCTGCCCATCTTAAAGAGACTGTTTTAATGCTTCTTACAGCTAAGCTTGGCTTCAGGAAGGTAATCGGAGGGGTAAGTATTAGTACAGCCAATAGCAGGATGAGTCTCACAAAAGCACTGAGCTTATAGATGTGATGTATGACACTCTACGTGACTGCTTTAGCAAAGAGGGAGCATCCTGCTGCAAGGACAGAGATCCTTGACAGACTGCGTGTTTGGTTTGCGTGTGGTTGATAGAGTTGTAAAATCACAATGAAATCTCAATGTCAAGCTATCACCCCCCCCCCCATCCAAAAAATGCTGTCTGTGTGAGTGTGTGTGTGTTGGCCTTGTCACAATGTTAAGGTTTTGAGTCCCGGGCCCATCAGGCCCCATTTTCTAGTGTTGCCATGGCAACAAACCGAGAGGCTCTGTTATTTTTTTGGATCCTGTAAACACAGTTTTGTACGTTTCAGGTTTTTTAAACATGGTCCAGAGTCTTTGACTTCTTTGAGTTCAAGCTATCTGATTCCCTTTTTAGAGAGACAACTTTGACACCTAAGCCAAAGATGTGATTATAAGTCAAAGCTGGTGTACGTAGTTTAAAATTTCTAACGAAACTTAAAAATGCTAAAATCTGACTATTTGACCCTTCTCTATGATATAAATTAGGCCATCTTTCAGAATTTATGTTTCCCCTAATCCGGGCTTTCCACTGGACGTGTCAGAAGCACGTTTTACTCGCGTATTCTGCTGCTTGGCCCTTTCCACGGGGGGTGTCAGCATCACGTAGCAGCATGGAAGCAGCTGTCACTGAGAGAGCCCGAAATCCTGTGAGATCAGCAAAATCACGCGTGGTTTCGTCAGTAAACGCAAGAACAAGCAGGAAAAGGATATCATGGCTCCAAAAGGTCTATGTTTTATGTTCTGTCCGTTTTACATTCAGTTTATGTTATGTCAGGGAATATACAAAATCCCTCAAAGTGCAAAAGAATAATGGTAGTGGCGATCCTAGGTAGTCTAGACCCTCCTGCGACCTACTGACTTCTCATGGGGCCGTGGAAAGGAGGGGTCAGTCCTTCCCCTGGCGTCTACAGCAAAATTAATCCACGCAAACCTAGAGCTTTAGGGCAAGGCATTTGCATATCCACAAGAGGGAGCTGTCAACCAACAAGACTGTGCCTGAGTCTTCAGCGGAGCAGGGCCAGGAGCGCTAGCCATTCCGATTTCAGAATCTCCTCTCTGCTATGACGTCACGCTATGGATTACAGCTCTGCATTTTTGATTGTCAATACCTTAAGCTTTTGTCCTGTTGAACTTCTCATAAGCATTCTCTTTTTTTAAGCAGTAGTCTATTGTGTTTCTAAAACTTTTGACTTGCCAAATAGATTTTGGCCAATTTTGATTTCTGCCAACATCTCTGAATCAGTCGTTTTATTAGACAGATGTTGAAAACTCAAAAAGATAAAACGTCAACTTACTGTACTCTGTTCAGTCGTCTTCAAATTACTTCATGTCTGGCTTTCTCTCGCCGTCTGGCAGCCAAATTTAATTTCATTATAATTACCATTTAGCATCTCTGTGCTTCCCATGTGACTTCATTTTAAACAAATCATCGATTGTGAAAATGGCTAACTTGAGTTATCTTCACTCAAAAGCAAAAGCGCTGTCAGCACAACCAGGTAGTACTGGTGTATGATGGGCTCTCTGATCAGAAAACAAAAGATTTTGAGTTTCCAAACAGCTGACACTGGAAAATTGTCTGAAGCTGGACATCGATCAATTTCTTGGTGCATCTCTAGTTTTCTCTAAGGTCAAAGGTTCAGGGTTGGGTTCTTACATTGGGGCTACGGATTTACACCATTCCCCCCTATAATTCCTGTAATGCTTCCAATTTAGAGAACATCTTCAAAGTAATTATATCAAATGTTGGCAACATCAGTTATGAGTCCTTTTAAAAGTAAAAAATCTGTGAACTTTCAGTTCAAATATAGATTTGGTTTAAACTGAGCACTTATACAGGCAGCTAGGAATACTCAACCAATCAGAGCTGCTTAACCCTGTCCTTAGAAGTTCAGGGTACGGTCACAGGTACCATCTCCCTTCCATGATTGTTCTTCTTGGGTACATTTTCTGTTTCATATCAGATTTATGAATAAGATGAATATTAGATGTCTCTAACTGTTACATAAAAGTAACACCAATCTTGCAGTTATCTTTTTGGCTCTGTGATAATTGACACTACATATAATCATGGTGTGTAACTCCACTTTAACAAATCTAAACTGACAACATATTTTCTCTACAGCTTGTATGTTTAAACTGAATCTGGCAAATTAACTGTCCATCTGAATAGAGTTCCTTAACCCTTTGAAAAATACACGGGCTGCACGGTGGCGCAGTGGTTAGCACTGTTGCCTTGCAGCAAGAAGGTTGTGGTTGCGTATCCCGGCCCAGGGTCTTTCTGCATGGAGTTTGCATGTTCTCCCCGTGCATGCGTGGGTTCCCTCCAGGTACTCTGGCTTCCTCCCACATTCCAAAAACATGACTGTCAGGTTAATTGATCACTGTAAATTGTCCTTAGGTGTGAGTATGTGCATGGTTGTTTGTCCGTTTGTCCTGCCTGTGATGGACTGGCGACCTGTCCAGGGTGTACCCCGCCTCTCGCCCGTTGACAGCTGGAGATAGGCACCAGCACCCCCGTGACCCATAAAGGATTAAGCGGTTAAGAAAATGGATGGATGGATGGATGATTTATAACTTAAGATCCATTGCATAATTCCCCTGTACCTCAACTCGATTGTGATGTCATTTCAGTAACTGATTTGCTGAAATGAAAAAGCAATTATAAATTCATTTCTTTTTAAATATTCAATTTGAAAACAATTTTATTTAGATTTGTTTCTGCTATATTTTGTACAAGCACAATTATTAAAAAGGTTTACTGGTGATTTTTTTTTTTCAGACTAACTATACCAGTTCTTCTCAACCATGGTCCTCAAGGCATACTGTCCTTCATTTTTTAGATGTACTGTATCTCTGCTCAAGGAAACATAATTAATATAAATGCATGACTTCTACAGCATGTCATCTAGTGCTGCAGAATCCTGTTAATCACCGGTTTTGTTTTTTAAGTTGATACAAAATGAAGAAATCAAAACTTGTATGTTGGAGTGCAATATCTGGAATGTATATTATAGACGATCTCATAATATCTCTGCTTTGGCAGCTTGTCAGCATTTTCTAATCCTTTATTATCTGCAGTTGTCGTATTGCCTGCTCGTAGCTGATATGTCCACCTGTTATTATCCATTAGCCTGGTCATTCACCTCACAGCTAGAAGGTCCTGGGTTCGATTCCCGCCGGGTAGCCAATGGGTGCTGAGGGTGTGTCTGTTCCTCCATATCATCAGCACCCACACCCTGGGTGGGGTTGGCGAAAGGGCCTTTCTGTGTGGAGTTTGAATGTTGTCCCCGTGTTAACTGAGGGATTGGAGACGATCCGGCTGGAATACCGTGGTCCTTCCACGCGCTACGTCCAGCTGGGGAATCCCCACCCCCTCAGGTGAAAAAAAGGGTTCATCACTCCTCAAAGCATGAAGGAGGCTTGAGCCCAGTGTAGGGCCCTCCTGGGGTTGGCGGAGGGAGAACAATGCCCAGGACTAGACTTAGAGACGGAAACTGGGTGATAATGGGAAAAAAACGTGGGATAAAAAAAAAAGAAAAAAAAAGAAAAATTGTTCAAGTAATTTATTTTACACAGTGGTGACCATCACTCCAACTTGTTTACCGATACTGTTTAGAAGACCTGCAGTTTGAGACTGTTAAAGTTAGAAACACACACTTCATAAAACTGATCTCTGAATGAAAACAAGTCTTACTTTTGAAGTAGTCATTTATTCTTACAGCGCTGTCTGCCGTTGTCCTTGTGAGTCAGAGCCTGTAGCACAGAAGTCCGATGATATATGGAGTTCTTGTTCAGGTTTGCTAAGGTTTTGCTTCAATGTTGTCTTCACAGGCCTGAAACCCAGCAGAAAGCCCCGGTTAGTACCACACCCCCTCCCCCACCACCTCCTCCGCCCCCTCCGGAGCTGCCGGGACCAACAGAGCCGGAGGAGGAGATCCTGGGCTCAGATGATGAGGAGCAGGAGGACCCTGCAGACTACTGTAAAGGTCAGAGTCACAGACACACACATGCTGAATTCATCCGTTTGGGACCTTGTTCTCTCCAAATCTGTCCTACTATGGCTGTCTTTAAAAAAAAAAAATGTTTTACTCCTTTTCTTTCCTATCTTTTCTCTCTCTTTCTATTACATCCTATAGAGATATATGGCAGCGCTGCTGTAATCATTAGTGTGTCACAAATGTTTCACGGTTGTTTGGTTCCTGTAAGAAGAGAGCAAACCTAGCTCACAATTTTAAAGACATCTCAAATCATTAAAGGAACTATTTAATTAGTAAAAGAAAAGTAAACATATTTTTTTTATTACTTATCCTTTTCATTTCTGGTCTTGCTTGCATCTCCCAACAGGTATATTCATTTGATATTTGAAATGGGGAAATGTTGAATTAAATAAAAGCAATTCTGCTGCGAGCTGAGACAAAAATTGACAATGCTCCAAATGGAACACTTAATTCGTAATACAGTGGCCGCCTAAGACGAAAGTAGTAAAAGTAAAGTTTCCAAATTGTGTGTAACATCATAAATATATGTGCTGATTTTTGTAGAGAAGAAAGTCCCGAGAAATATTGTGTATGAGCATAGCATTTAGGACACTGAAGTCCGGACCTCAGTAATTTTCTGCTCTGTATTTAATGACAACATGATTAAAAGAATGCTTTTGAATTGCCTGCGTGGTTATCTGGAGCAAATACAGCGGAGGCATGGGCGAGACAGACACGGGGTACGTATGGGTAAGGTCATCCACTTTTCTTCTGTCAATGCTTTTTATTTTTTATGTCATTTAGTTCGTTAATATATGGTAACCTATATTTACGAGCTGTCTTTAAACACACCTTAAGCATACACAACATCAGCAGATCGCCAACAGGTGCTGCAGCACGTCCGGCAATCCACCAGCCAGAGCCAACAAAAGGCCAAAAAACGTTACACAGTTTTTCATGAAAGATGTAAGTTCAATGTAAGTTAAGTTGTGCTGTTACATGCCGATAGTATTGGCTAAATTAAGCCTAGTTAATACATGCCAGCATATCGTGTTAAGCATGTTAACAAAACTGTTAGCTATGTAACTTCACTAGCTAGGTAGTTCATGCAAGGAATAAACACACTTCTCTTTTATTCTTTGTAGAACTTTACTGCTTTACTACTTTATATTTGAAAGAAATCTCTATTTCCACCATAAATAGAGCAAGTCAGGAAGGGTCTGCACTGGTGCAAGAGAATATTAGTGGCTAAGATAAAATATATATTATCATCTTCCTAAAATAATGGCCTATGTCATTTTATTTATTTTATTTTGCCTAAATCATGTCCAAGTGATGCTGGCTACCTCTGCTGATGTTGCTCACATTTGTAATATGTCATCTATAGTCAGAAACTTTTAAGAAAATTAGTGGTAGGTTTGAGTCACGTGACTACTTACAGTCATGTGACCTTATCACATCCAGAAGGGAACAGCACTGCCAACACAGCAAGTGTATTGCTATATTTAGCGAGTGTTTAGACTCCTCCAGGAACTTTTTTTCATAGAAAGCGACTAGAAATAATTGTGACTTTATGGTATTATTGGATACTTTGAGACTCTGTGGATCAAGTATGATTATTACTGCTTTTACTCAGAGCAGCGGAGCTACAGTCGAACCAGAGCGCACCCAGCTCAGCATGTTGCAGCTGTGCCTGCTGAGGTCTGAGCAGATATCAACCCCGCTTGAAGCTGCCGCTGGCTTATCCTACCTGTGCTCCGATGTAAATTTAAAATATTTTCTGTTTAAAATAAATGATTGCACTCTAAAATGAGATTTCACTCAGCCCCCATCACTTCCTCACCTGGTCTGCGTGTTCATTTCTCAAATCTAAACTGGACTCAAAGAAATACAGAAAGAAGTTAAATTAAAATTAAATTAAATTAAATTAAAAGGTTGTTTGAAGCCGTACAAAGAACAAGAACCCATCACATTTTCAGGCACATTATGTACATTTGACCACTACCGTACAGTGAATACAGAACAAGACAGGTAGTGAGGTGCTTAGGGGGGTTATTATCGAGGTGAACTGCTCAATATACTGCAATATTATAATGATGCACACGTGAGGCTATTAGGTGAGGCTGTAAATGTAATGGGTGACCATCCACTTTTCAAGCGCTCTCTGGTTCCAAGGGGTTTTCCTTGTTGATCAGGGTACCATACTTAAACTGACTGGTGGGATGTATGCAGGATGACATCCTTCTTCTCCTCTGACATCCTCCACAAGCGACCACTCAATGCCTGGCTCTGTTTCGTTCGACTGTTTTGTTATTTCTATTATTATTTTAAAGTAATTTTTGTACTAATGAAAGCCTTTTGGAAGTGTGTTATTTTACTGTTCTTTCAAACCCCAGAGGATGCACGCTTTAAAATGATAAAATCAAAAAGTCTAGGCCCACTCCTAAAAGTGTTTCAGAACTGGGCAAAATGTCCACTGAAAAAGCAAAGTGTCCATTAAACATCAAAATATAGTCAACCTAAAAAAATAAATACTTTTTACTACTATTTTTTAAAGATAGCGTTCAGAAAATATACTTCAAATTACACTTCGTTTTTTTTATTTTTTATTTTTTATCCCACGTTTTTTTTCCCATTATCACCCAGTGTCCGTCTCTAAGTCTAGTCCTGGGCATTGCTCTCCCTCCGCCAACCCCAGGAGGGCCCTACACTCGGCTCAAGCCTCCTTCATGCTTTGAGGAGTGATAAACCCTTCTTTTCACTACACTTCGGTTTTAATATATATATATATATATATATATATATATATAGACCGACTATTTAGTCTAAGTTTGTCTACAGTTAGTTTCTAACATGTTATCCAACTCTTAAAGTCCATATTCTTTCTCTCGTTTCTTTGTCTACTGTGTCTCAGAGAAAGAAATGTCTCCCTGCTAGAGTTAATTGTCATGAATAAATATCAAAGGGAAATATTTTGATAGAGTAGTTATTGGTTAATTTAATAATGCAATATGTGTGCAGAGGCAGACAGAGGAATAATATATATAAAAAAAAAAAATCTGCACATTTTATTACCATTAAATTTTATGTTCCCAAAAGTCACCCCCGTTGTTCGCTTACTTACCCAGAGCTATCGGCCATCCTGGATGTGCTGTTTTTGTGTGTTTATGCTCATGTTGTTAGTATGTTGTACAGTAGTAGCTGTGTCACACTAGTTCCATATTGTTCCTTTCCTAGTCTTTTGTTCATAATTCTTTGGTTGAATCATTGCTTGTTTGGACAGTTAATTCCTCTGATTTGAATGTTGCACAGCTAGGATACGTTTTGCCCTTATTTTCTTAATTTTGGACAATAGTTATGATTCGTACCCGTGGCAAAAAGGCATTGTTTTTTGAACTTGGAACAACTGATTAGCATCTCAAAAGCTCAAATGAGACCCGAACTAGGACCCCAACTCTCAGAGGAGTTGAAAAAGATTATTAATGGATGCAGAGTAGGATGGAAGATCAGAGGGACGAGGACGAAGTTCAAACCGTCTCTTCTATTGATCATAATGGGCAATGATCATATCTCCAACGTTTCTCTGCCCGGATTTCTAACCATATTGCCAGACAGAGATTTTGGAGGAGGAGCAAAAGTAAATGAGGGGATTAGCAGTGTTTGCCATCAATGTATCGTGTCGTGTGTGACATGTTACTGCGGAATATCTTCTTTATTGCACGGAAATTAAACTGTTAGCATGTTGTGACGGTTATGAGGGTGTCATACAGTGACAGTTTTTTTTGCAAGGTTGATCTAATGCCCACAGCATTAACATGTATGACAACTCTTTGGAGAGATTTGAATAATATGAGTTACTAAAACATTTAATTTCCCTTTGGGATGAATTTAATTTAAATTGAACTAAAATTTCCTTGTCTGTCAGCCTTGGTTGTTTCATCATATGGAGCCCCATTTCAAATCATTTTATAATCCTGGGGCCATAAATTGTGTTTTCCACCTTTTGCAAATCTCACCTACCTTCTCTGGATAGAGAATATTATGGAAAAGTAAGAATTATTCACCAAAATATCTTGTAGCACCAATAAGCAGTAACACATCCATGTGAAATTGCTGTTGGACAGTTATTTCTGTCAAAGAAACAGCTAAAAGCTATGCAAACATTCATATGTGGCCCTTCCTTGTTGTTTGAGAGGTTTTGCTTGAAAAACGTTTCATCTCAGAAAAGTACATTTAAAAAAAAGATCAGCTTTAATCGATTTAGGTTTCATACGTTCAAGACGTTTAGCTATTCTAGCTCTAAAACATTCTGTCTGGCCGTGAATAATTTATTTAACTTTCATAAGTGTTGATGTATTTTGATCACCTACACTACAAAATGTCTTTTTTTTCCAGGAGATCATGGCAAGAATTGTCCAGAAAGTTAATTTTATTTCTAAGGAACCACAGTCAAACAGTTGGTTTTCCCTTTTTTTATTCCCTAAAACAATTAACAGATAAAGGGAAGAGATTACAATTGGTTTTTTTTTTTGTCATCCTTTAATTGGTCACTGATAAAAACACTTTTTAAATTGGCCAACTTCAGCACACTTTGGGGCTTTTTGCAGTGTCTTTTATAGTAGTGTAAATAAACTAGTAATTTATGCGTCAAGGTTTTTTGTCTTCGAAGCTTTGAACTTAACAATGTCATATTTATTTTCATTTTTCTTTGTTTTTAGTTATGAAAGCCTGTGAAACCTCACTATTCATACTCAAGGCTTTTGAACTTTTACTCAATGATTCAGATACGTGTATAAACTAATAAGTTTTCAGACTTTGGTCTTGATAAAGTTTTTTCTATTGTAATTTCTACTGAAATTATTAAAAACATATAATGGAGCTGAAAAAGAAGATATGTATTACTTTCAGTTGGTGACTTTGAGTCATCTTTTGTCAAGGATCTGAAAACAGAGGAGGTGAGCATAAGGGTAGCATTGTCTATTTAATTACAATGGGATGATTTTTAACAAGTTATGAGTAAGGATTATAAGTGGTTTTGTTCTGTGCTCAAAATATTAAATTTAATGTGTTGAAAATAGTTTTCTTATTTCTTTACTGTTTGATTGCAGAGCTTATTGATGCTCCCTGCCCCCACCCCCCCTTTACTATAATTGATCACCTTTCCATCAGATGCTGAAAGTTTGATCTTCTGGAAACAATGTATGAGAAACTTCAAGTAGTCAAAACAATTGTTAGACGAATTCCTTAAGACTGAGCCAAGTCCATTTCACATCACTCATTTTAAGCGTTTAGCATGCTAAATTGAATAATGCTCATTGTCACAGACTGTCTGCATAGATTGAAAATATTTTTGCTCTAATAGCTACAATATTGGTGTAGCACTTCCATAAATTCTATTGTAGCGCTGCATATACGGTATGTGGTTTACATTCATTGTTAATCAGTTAGAATAGGTCCGTGATCCCAACTCTTGATTTTTCATATTTTTCTGAGTCACTTAAAAAGTTTTACAGTGGCAACATTACTAACATCAACAGCCAGTACAGTATATCGACCACTGTATGTTTTATTCTTTCAAGTCAAGTCATGTTTTTCATTTTTTAATGTGATTTATAAAAATGGAGATGCCTGTTCATTGCCATTTGTGGTATTGACATTATTTTCTCAAGAGAATCTCAAGAACCCACATTCTCCCGTTTGTGACCCCAAGTGGGTCCCAATCCAAACTTTGGGACCCGCTGAGTTAAAATACACTTTCCGATAAAACACCCTAATGAAAATAACACCATTAAGCAGATAGCAAACATACATTTCATTAAACTCACATTTCTGTAAAAAATATATTTTTCTTTGGTCTGATTGAACATTCTAATCTTAAATGTTGTGTTTCCTTAAACGTTAGGGAAAAATCATCAGATTTAACAGAAAAAAGCTAGAAAACATCACTCTGCTGGTATTTAATTCAAATAATGTGATCTAGTGAAATAAGCAGACTTTTCAAATATATTCTGAGTTATTGAACATCACAGTGTATTGTATAAGAGAGTTCAATATTATTCTCTCCTGATCATGTTTCCATGTTTGATGTTCTACCTCTTTGCATGTGGCAAGTTTTTGTATGCAACTTGCTCATGCATCTTATGCCATTCTGTTGGAATCAGATACAGCTCCCTGTGACCTTCATCTTCTTTGCTTTGCCTCTCTCAGGAGGATACCATCCGGTGAAGATTGGGGATTTGTTCAACGGAAGGTACCATGTGATCAGGAAGTTAGGATGGGGCCACTTCTCCACAGTTTGGCTGTGCTGGGACATACAGTGAGCCTCACCACACACACACACACAAGCACCTTTTCCATAGCACAATCTGCAGAGTTTCGTTTTTCTGTATACACATTCTCTACTGACACAGATATAACCCAGAAACAACACTAACTCATAGCGCTATAGCTGACACATACAGGTGCTAGTTTTTAAACACACGTCACATGTACCGCAAACTCCACACATGCGTTGTTTGACAGAATCCGTCCCGTCTCCTCACTGACACCTGCAACTAACACCATCCTGCACTGGAAATTGAATCTCTCAACTTGATGTATAACTTAGTTTGCTATAGCAACTAGGGCAGATGGCTGACAGGATCAGCAACCAAGAATAACCTCTCACCGACCAAGCACACACACTCCCAAACTCATTTACTTAGGCCTCTGGTGTTAATTACAATAATGTTGGTGATAAGTTTGACTTAGGTTACTATTTTAGAGCAGACACAGTGTTAAACGAATGTGTGCTTTTTTTTCTTCTGAATCTTAATCTAATCATGCAGAAATTCCTGTTATGTAGATTATTTCTTACCTTTTCTGTTTAATATTGTCTGTTCTCCTTGAGAAAAAGATTAATATTGTAATGGGGTTCTGACTTTCATTCACTGTTTAGAATGTAAGTGTTTCTTAAAATGGTGTAAATTACTAATTAACATATTTATTGATAATGTAATTGTACTTATGACATCAGTCTCAGCATTTCTGAGCTCAAAATCTTTTTTTATGTGTTTTTCTTTTAGGTTTGCGGTGTTTATAGTTATTTGCTAAAATATACTCACTCATTTTCCGTCACTTTGTTAAGTATGTAGATTATTTGCACCCTAATACTGGTCCACTGGTAATTCTGCAAAAACAATTGTTTTCTCATTGATCAAAATATTATTAGTCTTTATTAGTAGTTTTTACAGCATGGTGGAGCTAAGGGGAGGCCAGATTGTATCGCACTATTCATACGCATGGCAACTGAAAATTAAAAAGGTGTTAAAATAAAATAATAAACTTAAAAGGCATAAAATACCTTAATGCTACTCCAATGAAGATTAAGTTAGCTATAAAAAAATATGTTAATAACTTGCTATCACCTGATGGAGGTTGCCATTTTCGCTCCCATTTTCAACAGTTTCTGTAGATTTCATGGAGGCTGAGTTTGCAAACTAAATCCCGTCTCCCTTTTAGTTCTGGTCCTTAGGACACAGTAAGCCGCTCTCTGAGTAAGCATTGCCTGAGGAGTCTGAATGGTTAATACATGTAATTTTTGACTGAGGTCATGTGGTTACAGAAAAATGTACAGTTGTGTGTCATCACCATTGATCTGTTAAGAGATGATACTGCTCTTTAATCTGAGTTTCTGAGGTAATATTCATTTTAAACAAAAGTGGCTTGTGAGCAGGACCTTGAGGAACCCCACATTGGATTTTTGTCCGCTCTGATCTAAAATTACATGATGACATAAGTTTTATCAGAAAAGCAATCAGGATTTTAAACCAGTTTGACATAGCAGCAGACACTGCGACCCATTTTTTTCCAGTCTATCAACCAGTTTGCCTATCTGTGTTTGTGTTGGACTAGAGTGAAGAACTTTGTGGCGATGAAGGTGGTAAAGAGCGCCCAGCACTACACAGAAACAGCCCTGGATGAGATCAAATTGTTGCGATGTGTGAGAATCTGCTCGGTTTATTGATTTATTTGATTGTTTTGGCTTTTATCATCTCCTTCTTGTAATTTCCCTTTTTTTCTCTTCCTGGTTTCACATTTGTTTCATATTTTATTTATCTCCTCAGCTCTTCCTTTTTCTTTTTCCCTGACCTTCCTCTTCCGTCTAAACACCTTAAATGTTTTTGTAGTCTTTTGTGCATAATACATTGAAACTAAATTGTTTATTCATACTGTCACTTGCTCCATGAATGCATCTTGTAACTATAATATATATCATTTATATATTCCACTTTTATTTCCCCTTTATTTCCACTCTCTTTTCCTCTTCTCTTTTATGTTCACTTAACTTTTATCTCCTTTTTATCTTTCCTCTTCCTTTTCAACATATTCTCATGTCCGTCTTGCCTGATTAGGTAAGAGAGAGCGACCCCAGCGACCCGAACAAAGACATGGTGGTGCAGCTGATAGACGACTTCAAGATCTCTGGAGTCAACGGCATACGTATCCTCATCAGACGTTTGACATCTTTTTGTTTTTATGAGTGTTCCGGTCAGAGATTTGTTAATGGGGAGGGCCCTTGACTCGTGCAACCAGATGTGTGTATGGTGTTTGAGGTGCTGGGTCATCACTTGCTGAAATGGATCATTAAATCCAACTACCAAGGTCTGCCGTTGCCATGTGTCAAGAGCATTATCAGACAGGTGATAATACACACACAACACACAGCTGTGGTAAATTCCATTAAATATGAATGAAGCACCTGAAACATGGCAAACACATCATTCATCAAATTAATCCAGTGTGTGACACCTTTTATCCTCAGGTGCCATCAGATTAATTCTGTGTTTAAATTACTGCCATGCTCCTTTTTTATATTAGTATCAGTTTTACAAATAGCATATTTTTTTATATTTTCATATAAAAAGGAAGCTTATTCAATTTTTAGCTGGATTATCATGTTAAAACCAATGTAACTCAGTAGGGGTTATTAATATAGTGACTTATTCATGTGTCAGGCCAATTGCAGCAAAAATGCATATTGGCATGGACGAAGGAAGTGGGTGTGATCATTTTTCATCAAAGAGGTTTTTCATTACATAACTTTGTCATGAAACAAATAAAATGGCTGAATTTCGGTTAATTAAAGACTGTTCTATAAATATGAGGGAATGAAACATTTAAATAAAAAGATTAAAAAAACTAGTATTAAGTTACCAGGACTATTTCAAGGAATACATGATTCCACTTCAGATAGGTTCTCTGGGTCTTGGAGAGACAAACAGGCCCACAGCATCACAGATCCTCCACCACGCTTAACAGTGAACATGCGTCGTTTCTTTTTTATTCCTTCGTTTGTTATAAAATTCATCCTGGCGTGTATAGAGTGGAAAATATCAATCTCAGTGTCTAAGTCATGGTTTGTTTTTAGCAAAATCCACGTGAACTGCTGACATTTCTCCAAAACAATTTGTTTGCATCTAGTTATGGTGAAATGGCTCTGTGATGACTCAGAGATCGCAATCTTTGCTCTAGTTCTGTCAATCTGAGATTTGGACACATTTCCCCCACGTAGAATACTGCTTATTATGTGTGGTGGCAAGTTTGGTTTGGGTCCAGTTTGTTTCATTTTAGTTATTGTTCTTCTGACTCATCTGCTTCAGTAGAAATGCATGTTCTCTTGTCTTTTACATTTTGAAAAGTGGCTACAAGAAGTAGAAATATTTACACCCTAAGAGAAAGAAAACTATTAAGTTCCTAGACAACCCCTGATCAACTTGAGTTCCAGTTATTTTCTGCAAATTGTTAGATTTTGTAGCACATGTAATTGTTTTTTATTATTTAATCAATTCCTTAACTGTAAAATTTGCATATGCTCAGTCTTCTGCCCACTCACCCACAACAAGAACTAGTTCTGACTTCATCCAAAGTAAAATGAATGAATTTGTTGTTCACCACTTTAAAATGTTGAAGTAAGTTTACTAAGTCTAGCTTCTTCATGAACTAGTTGTAATTTATACAGAACATTGCAATAGCCATCACTTGGTATGGGAGTGATGCCACAGAGGGTTTTTATTCAAACAACATTAAGGCGAGGAAACACAAGTATACTCGTATACTCGTAACACATTTTCAGCAGCAAGACAATTCAAAATGCTTTCACATGATTTGATTTAAAAAAACATAAAAAGCAAAAAACATTACAAGTCATTAAAAACAATGTTATGTGTAAAAAAGACTGCAGTTTATGATGCTCCAGTTGTTATTAATCAAAGGCAGTTCTAAATAAATGGCGTGTTAGCCTTGATTTAAAGGAATTCAGTGTTTCAGCAGTTTTTTTTTTTTTTACGTTTATTTCAGTCCTCATCTGCTCATTATATATCATGTGAAATTGGCCTCTTTTATTGTTATATATTTTTTTAACATTTCCTGAATTAAAAAGTGGATTGCTGGGCATCCCTAGGCCAGTAAACAACAAGTGTAAGCTTGGTGTCTATTTTTGAAACTTAAATAGCTAGAAATAATTTATTGGCTTATGCACGTAACATTTCATAAAAATGAAGAAAAGAAAACATTGAATTAGTGGCTGTTAATTCGTTAATCGTTTTTGGCAGGCCGGATGCTTGCTGAAATGCAGGCTCACTGTAGAGTAGCCAACAGTTGGAGGTTTTTAAACTAAATGCTTGTTTCTGGTGACGCTTGCCAATGGCTAAATTAAACAGGAAACTTCTCAGCTTGCTGGTAATAACAGGCTACCTTTTTCCTTCATGTTGACAGCTGTTCCTCGGCTGGATGTAAACTAGCTGTGAGCTCCTCTAACAACAAAAAGTAGTTCTCTTTACTCTGTTTGGTTTTCTAATTTCATGTTAAAACTGCCCTTCGATTGTGTTTTATATTTGCCTTCTCCAATGGTCCCACATGTTTCCATGGTTACGCCGGTACAATAGGGGCCTTGTAGCAACCGCCCTTTCATGGCAAAATTCCAAAACAGTGATGCTAATTTACAGTGTTTAAATCAATTTATCGTCAGAAAGCACAAGTTTGACATTTTGACTGGAATGTGGATCCATTTACATTACAGTTTTAATTTCTTGCACTTTTTAAAACACTACATAAAAACTAATAAAAACATATTTCTGTTTAAGCACAAAAAAGTAAAATTTTCCATCATGTAAATTTTTGGTACCATTTGAGCTGACCTTTTTTCTTTTCTTTCTTTTTATTACCTTGATGTCCACAAACAATAACATAAGATGAAGAAAAAAAACATTTTAGACATGATGGTTGTGTTTAAAGCAAAGGATAAGGCAACCAGGAAAAGTGTGTATCTCATCTTAGAAGGAAAATGTTATCACATCTTTTCAGTTTTAAATATCCAATGTGTAAAAAAAACAAAAAAAAAACAATAGGCCTATTCACATCTTCCATTAACTCCGGAAGCGGTAGCATGTCCTCTGTTTTAAGGTAACAGAACGTGGTCGATAATTTGGGGGCATTTTCCCATCAGCCACCTGATCAGCATGTGAAGTTGGTGAACATTCAGTCTATCTTCTGTCTGCCTCTTCAAAGCTGCCCAGGCAATGAATAGAGTGATGAATGAGGCCGTTTTCCTCTTTATTCCCAAAAAGAAATAAGGTGCAAGGAAGAAAAAAAACAGCACCTAAAACATTACCCGTTTGGTTTTAGAAATATATACGAAAATAGGCTTTGGTTATCATGGCTCCATATTAAAAGAGAGAAAAACTTGCGATCCAGGAGTTAATGGATTACTATTTTTGCCTCCAGATAACGTTTTCTCGTTCTTCTCTGTTCATCT